>OX375874.1:71792678-73054845 GCA_947359465.1 Metellina segmentata
GACGCTTCATTCATCACGCATTTTCAAGATTTATAAAATTGGGAAAAGCAAAATCGAGACAAGAAAAATAAAACTAACGAGAACCATAGATATCCATACTTTTACAATATGACACTTCTGCTACTTAAGAATACGATGAATTCTCAGGTGTTCGAATACGCAGCGACATACTTTTGGTATTTGAACAGCCAGCATGAGTACTCTTGTATGCGAATACCTTTGATGAGTACTTACTACTTTGTATGAGTACAGGAACTACTACTAGAGTACTTCCGGTACTCAAATGAATACTTTTGTAACCGATACTCCTAGGATGAATACAACTACTTTAGTACTTCCTGTATTCATGAATACTTCCTGTACTCATATGAGTACTTTTGTAACCGATACTTTGGATGAATACAACAACAACTACTTGAGTACTTCCGGTACTCATATGAATACTTCCGGTACTCACATAAAAGTATCGAGTACAGCGGTTACTTTTAAGTATCGAATACATGAGTACTTTTGTATTCGAATACTCCCATCACTACCAATGAGTACCGATTTTGTGACGGCAGCTCCCCGCTCTATTAGTAAAATAGGACAGGCTTTTATTCACTCTCATTCGTACTTTTGCTAATGCTTATTAGTCTTTAGTACTAGTAGTTCTGTTTTACATGTCCCGATATTAGCGCGAGTGGTTAGAACTAATAATTGGCACTAAGTTCGTGTAAACAGGGCGTAACTAAAGTAGTGGAAAACTAAGCAACAAAAAGTGAAAAAAGCAACAGAAAAGGGTGCAGATAATTGGACACATCTTGAAACTGGTGCTAACTTACACAAAATACTCTATTCCGTTTTTGTTAGTTTTCTCATTGCAAATATGGAATTCAAATTTATTTCCTACAACCTTGAACGATTGTATATCAGAAGAGAATATTCCCGTCATTTTGGGACAGTAACTTTAGTATATATATATTATTTTTTAATTAACGTCGTACTGGAGCAACACAATAGACTATTGGCGACGGTCTGTGTTTTAAACCCGAAGGGAAAGATTCGAGGACGACACCACATAATTTTGAACCACGGTCAACCTTATGTCACACCTTAGCGAAAAGAGAGGAATGAAAACTATCCTATTCAGATTATTGCAAGAAAATATAATATTTTTGATGTTTGAATTATTACGATTAACCATCATTTTTATTTCCGCTGATGTTTTACAACACAAAAGTAGGTAAGGCTGATATTTATTGGTAGGAAGGTCATTTACGAAGCACTGGAGCAACACTACCGAATTATTGACGACGGTTTGGGATAGATTCGCAAGGGAAAGATCGAAGGACAACCCCACGTAATTTAGAAGTACGATCAGATGACGACGTCCAAGCCAAAGCTAGCACCTCTATCTCCAAACTTCTACACCACACCAATGTCAGGCCACCACGGATTAAACATGTACCAGCCCTCATGTACACGATGGTCTTTGGTTGGACCTAGTTTCGTTCTAGGGTTGCCATTCCGTTAACCTTCCAACAGACAACCGAGGTCCCTATTTATTTATTGCAGAGAATTGAAATGTTTACAAGAACGTTTTCAAATTTATGGATATATTCTAACAGCGCAGCTTGGATAGACTTGTCCATTTCGCCATAAAAAAAAACCCAATCAATTAACAGTTCGAAGACTCCCAATTATTTGTTCTCACGTTTTCTTCCTGTCAAAATGAGAGAAAAATTCGCCAATAAAAAAGCCAGCAGAATAGTCATTTGTATTTTGTTTATATCTGAGCCTACAAATACTACATACTAACGAAGATAATATGTGAACAAAATTAGGTCTCTGTATGTCTATCGCTAAAACAACTACTGACATTACATAGTCTAAGAAGGAGGAAGAGGGCTTGCATTTATCGACGTAAAGACATTTTTGAGAACAGTTGAGCCGACCAATCAGTGTGTGGGTAAGTATGAAGCTGTAGATATGACAGTTTTAACAAAAAGCAGCGAAAATATCCTAATATTCCGAATTTTATCAGACCAACTTTTGAACGCATCGAATTTATTTATTAACCAGTTTCAAAAATAATTGTCCCGTAAGAAAGAGTACATTTTAAGGTATACTGCGATATTTTCAAGTTTAAAAAGTAATAATACTAAGATATAGATATGACAGTTTGAAAAAAAATAACGAAAATGTTCCGATTTTTCCAGAATTGCAAAAAAATATTATCAGGAACCAAATTCAAATTTCTAAGAAAACTCGACGAGCTGCAAAAATTTACATTGAGAGGTACTCTTTAAAAAAAACTCACGGCTGAAGACTGAAAATTTGTATGTGTTTTGCTCACTCGCGGAAGCAATTTCGCTTTTTCAACTTTGACACTTATAAACCCTGAACTATAGCCGCATCGGAAAAAGATCTTCACAATTGTCCAGGGAACACGATGAAGAACAAACCATGTTAATTTCGTATTTTTCTAATCCTGTACTTTCTCGGGAAACCGTCTAAAAATCGAGCTAAACAACACAGTTTTCAATCCTGCGACAGTGGCAGCGGTAATTTTTTTTTTAATATAGAGAGAAAGGCGCAAAATTGATTCTAAATTTTTATTGGTCAAGCAGTTCCAATTTTTCGCTTTGTTAATAGTATAGCACTGACTGAAAAAGTTTGTTCCTTGATATATTTTGACCCAAGACAGGAAAATTGTTAAATTTACGTCGCACTGGAGCTATCTCTCTATTAACTACAAAAACGAACTTCATCAACTTTCACTGTTCTCAGACGGTTTACCGAGAAAGTACAGATCATAAAGTTACGATATTAACACGGTTCATTTAAAATGGTACAGGGAACAAGATGGAGAAGGTTTCTTACTGATGGAATTTATTTTCGTTTAAGGTGCATTAAGTGTAAAAGTAAAAAAAAAAGGGAAATCCCTTTCGAAAGTAGCCTTGGATTGCAAAGCAAACCAAACAGGATTGCGTAGCAACCCCCGGGAGTTGGCGATCGTTACCGAGCAGGGGCGAAGCCCTTGCTGTGACGTCATGGACCGTATTATTAAGACAGTTACGCCGTCGCAGGAGATTGATTCTGTGAAAGGAATGTTGGTTTGCGAAGCAACCCAAATGGGATCTGAGAAAGGCGTGTTGGTTTGCAAAGCAAACCAAATGGGATTTCGTAGCAATCCCCGGGGGTTTGCGAACGCAAGCGAGCATGCAGCGGGGCCCCCTAGTTCCTACAAAAAGAGGCTTGCGCATTTTAATGTATTATCTGGCAACGAAGTTTTAACCAGAAATACCTATCGTGGAGCAAATTAATGAGATTCACGTGTCGTAGGCACATATACATTCCCTGAAGTATGGGGAACCCTGCCGGAGAACCAAAGATATTTGGAAATTAGTAAGAAATTACAAAAAGACAATTCCAGTTCTTTTAAAAGTATGTTTAAATCAAACTGTCTAATTACTTTTGGTGGAAACTATTGAAATGTTATTAATTCAGCTCTCTTTTCGCATTATTTACTGCCTACGTTCAACGAACGTAAAGCATTCTTGCAAAAGAAAAATTTGAGCCAGTGTTTACCAGCAGCGAAGACTGCTGGTGCCATAAAACCCACTATAAATCTTTTATATGCATTACATTTCAAGTTAGTCGTTAAATGTAACAACAACAAAAAAGAATCGCGATTTATTCGGTTCCAAAAATCCTGGCTCCTCGACTTATAGTCATTGGGCGCGTGCTTACATAAATGCGTTATCCATAGCTACATCAGGTACATTGCTTGAATTGAAGGACAGGATTTGAGAAAAGAACATTCCAATCAGCCCGACTATTACTGGTTAGTTTCCCCACAACTGTTCCGTCAACTTATTTCTGTATAACTAGGAAACAGGTAATTTTATTTCTCATACTAGCAGAATTACTAGGAATTACTTGTGTTGAATTGGTTAAATTTTGTCCCTTTATTGTTTTGAATACGTTCTATAAAAATGTTAAATTTAGAAAACACACTACACTTTGTTGTCCGGGTTTGAACTAGGGATGCGACATCGATGTCGATGTTTTCAAAACATCGATGTTTTGTAAAAAACATCGATGTATTGGGGTCGATGTTTTTGTAACATCGATGTTAAACTTGTCGATGTTTTATTTTTAAATGAAATAAGTACCGTTATAAAAATTTTAAAAATAACCAAGGTGCACAATTTTCATATTTCAGCAAATTGAACATACTATTTGACCAAAATGACCAAGGATGAAGGGTCTGAAAAGTAGGGATGCGACATCGATGTCAATGTTTCCTAAACATTGATGTTTTGCAAAAAAACATCGATGTATTGGAGCCGATGTCGCATCACTAGTTGCTAAACCAGTTTTAAGAAATGAGGAAACAAGTTTGAATACACTGAATTTTAAAAACATCGAGGGTTTGGGGGAGATGTATTATCAACATCGCTGTTTTAATTTTAAACATCGATGTTTTGCTGTCGATGTCGTATCAATAATTGCTAAACCAGTTTTAAAAAATGGGGGAAAAAAGTTTAAATACACTGCAACATCGATGTTTAAAAACATCGATGTTTTTGGGTCGATGTATTATCAACATCGATGTTTTTGGGTCGATGTATTATCAACATCGTTGTTTTAATTTTGAACATCGATGTTTCAAAACATCGATGTCGCATCCCTAGTTTGAACATTACAAAACCTAGATTTCCCTGGCTCTCGTACCTAATATCATTGTAAAGTGGACCCCCTCCTATGTGGGGGCCCTGGTCAACTTAGAGCTAGTTTGTGGCTTATGTTACCAAACAGCTTATTTCAAGTTCTCTATTGTACTGAGTGGAATGATAATCTTGGAATCTGGTTTTCTTGCAGAATAACTGTGAAATGGACCTCACCTCGAGGCTCGTGGGCCAGCACCACGTGATGATTCCGTTGGAGTCCATTAAGAAAGAAGTCCTGGAGGATTCTTCCCAAGAAGCTTTGAGGTCCATCCAAAAAGTGCCCTCACTCAGCGATCTTTCGGAAGAGAACTCTTTAGGTAAGAATTAACTAAATTATTTTGAGGATTAAGAATGCCAATTACCCTTTTGGTAGGAATTATCTCGTTCGAAGTCAGGTTACTTGCTTGATGTTCTCTGGTTTCTTCAAGACTATTGGCATAGCTAAGGGAGGTTAGCATTTCAAAAATTCGAATTTAAGCGTTTAATAGATTTCCAATGCTTTATAATTTCAAGCACAATTTTTGTCCTTGTCACAGAAGTCTATTGCAGAGTTGTGCGTGTGAAGTGAACGCTTTCGTGCACTACATCTTCGGATGCTACGTTTAAAAATCAATCTTTCTTTTCATGTAGCTCTGTGACTTATTATGCATTTCGAGTATCTATATTAAGAAAATAGAAACGAATCACTAAAATTCTTTTCTCACTAATGTTTGAAGACCATAAAAAAATCCGACGTTAAGTCTTGGATGATTTTTCAATCTAGAATGAATATGTAGCCTCCATATAAATGGGCTGTGCTTAGAATGTGTGGTTGTATGTGAGGTGGAACACATTCTTTATCCTCTCTTCTGTTATATATACTCTCACCTACCCTTGCGCCATAAAACCGACCCACCCACCATGTTGCACGAGGGAAAGTGGTTTACAATTCAGTCCTCGCATAGTGCCATAACGATTATGTTCAACTAGCCACTGCGTGGCTACTCCGGCGTTGCCCGTGCCCGTGGTATAAGGTATTAATCTGGTGTAAAATTTTCCGCAAATATCAAATCCGTTGAAGATATTATATTCAATTTAAAAACCATTTATTTAAAGAAAATCATATTTTTAGGTATCAATCTAAAGTGAAATTTTCCGCAGATTTCAAATCCGTTGAAGTTTTTATCTATCTTAAGCGATTCTGATTAAACGAATAAAAACTTAACAATCCCAGTCAATATGTTTTTTATTTCAATCAATTTTTAGTGCGAAACTTGTTGTTTGTCTTTTATTAAAATATCACTATCAGGAGCAATGGAGCTTAACTTCACTCTTAAGTCTTCTTCAACACTTACTCTGTTTCTATATTCATTTTTTATATACAAAAGTTCAGAAAAACCACTCTTACACAAGTAACTAGTAACAAATGGCATAAGAAATAGCATAACGTGGTTGTACATGTTAAAAATCGAACAAACTTCGTAGAGTATTTGGGTCGCTCGTATCATCCTTGCGTACCACCTGAAACGTTGCCGCGTACCACTAGTGGTACGCTTACCACCGGTTGGGAATCCCTGCCCTAGGGTGTCCCGAATAAACATTGCCATGTTCTCGTCAACAGAATGATTATACGACTCGTAACTTTTTCATCATCGACGACGTCCAACGTAGCTGATGTTGAAAAAGGAAGCTAATATTTGTTTTATCACTGTACTTACATTTTCCGTAACAATTTTGCAATCCAAACACTATGTTTTAGAGAACATTTATTTTCTTCGTCACGTCAATTGTAATTTAACATCGGAAATATGGAAACATTCATTTCTTCCTATAGCTTGTTTCTAAGTAACTCGATCATTTTAAATAAATTTGAATGCTCCCATTCATTTATTATCTAATCACATTTTATTTTTCTTCGAACAGTTGAATTTCTTATCTTTGATCATTGAGTAATTCCAAGTCCAAATGCACTTTTCAAGTATTTTAGTCCATGATCTCTCGGGTTTTTATGAAATTTGGTGGTATTATATATATAAGTGTCTTTACTTAATTCTGAAGAAAAACATTCCTTATCACCCGTTCAAAAGTTATTAAGTTTGAATTATTTTGTAGTGAAAATTGTTGCATTTGAGATGGTTAATTGTCTTTTTCTCAGAAATTTAGTGGGATGCAGGCCAGGGTAAGTCTCATTTTTAAACTCTTTCAATGAGGCTTGAACTTCGTGTAAAGTATAATGTAGTCTTAATTTCTCAAAAATTAAAAAAGGGCAATTTTTTTTCAATTCTGAAAAATATTTACAAATATACTTAGTACCTAACACCTGCATGGGTTTCACGTTGGAATCTTCTTGATGGGATCAGGTAGTACAGAGTGACATCCTGAGAAACTCAGTTGTGCTTGACCTTTAGGAAGGGTCACTTGCAGGGCAGGTTCTACCTATTGTGTCATCGGAATGTCGAATATATTTCGATTGGTTAGTGGTTGGCGCCAGGTGCTGTTCTTTCGCCACTCGCTTTACAACGACATGAGAAGAACAGGTGAAATAGAGAATCCTCTGCAGGTGGTGTTCGTCCAGAAGATTTCTGATTGGTTTTTGACACCGTTGGGTTATTTTTGGACTGCAGGGAGACGATCTGAGACGACGTTAAAGACAGAGAGAGCCAGAAGCAGCGGGTGAGGCTTGTTCACTCCGCCGGACTGTGATATACATACTTTTTATATATTGGTGTGATGTTAACGTGAGGATGTAAATACTGTATATTTTTCTCAATATTCTTTGGAATAATAAGAACTTAAATACTATCTTAGCTGTTGGATTTCTTCTCCTTGCGTACGATTCGTACTGTTTTCACACTACCGTTTTGGTGCGCCGATACCACTAGGGTAAAGTTTCACATGTATGGATACAACTCATATGCAGTGTATGCAGCTTTTTACCAAAGTCCAACTTGAAACAGGTCTAGCTCACTGCTAGTATGGAAAATTATGGTAAATGGCTATACAAATTCTATTCTACATTTTTAAAGCGTGTGACAACTTAATGTACTAATTCAGCGAGGAAGAAAACAATAGTTTTGGCTGATTAGAGCAAAAAATCAACATAATATTAGTCAGAATGTCGGATGAGAAGACTGGTGTCTTACTCAAATTTATTGGTCCTTTCTGTATTCTAAAAAGTGCTCAATGACCTCTGCAAATTTCTTTTCACCTTCTGGACGAGAGTACAAGAACAACGAGCTGGTGGAGTAACTGAATTCACTTCTTTCATCAAAATCTGAGACGTCTGGACTAATGATACGTTGATTTGACACGGAATGACTCCATTGTTTTCTTATTTGGAGATAAAGACGATGGGTTGACCTATCGGTAGGCGAGGTCGAAATGTAGCACGATTAAGCGCATTGTATCTGTTAGGAAACAGTGCTAAAATTAAAAACTCGCCCTTCCATTTTTTTGAATTGTTAAACTGATCAAGAAAAGAGTAGAGACCTTGTCGAATTTATGCATAAGCCAGATACAGATCGTTTTTGAAAACATTGTTTTTTTTTTTTAATTTCCTGTTTAGTATATATTTTTTGTATCATATTTTGTAAATTTTATATTCCATATATAAAAACGTGTGTCTTTTGACGGGATAATAATTTAAAATAAAAAAGTTACTCGACTGTGTAAACATCCCTGAAGTTAGGAGTTAAAACCGTACATTTCCAGTAGTTGTCCTGCGATTCCTGTTTAAGGAGTGAAACATTAAAATAATAAAAATATCTGTGTCTGCAAAAATAGTTTTCAAGATTTAAAATGATGTATTACTTTTCTTTTTATCTGCTTTGAAGGAATTAAAAACCTTTTAAAGAACTTGAAACACTGAAAGTTGAATTTCTCAAAAGTAGCATTTTGCCACATAATTTACTTTTTAAAACTTCCTATCAAGTAGAAATTTTAAATTTTTTATGAAATAATATCAGGACTTTAATACAAGTTTTTACTAGAGCTTTGTGTACATTATTATTTATGTAAAGTAAAAAATGTATAATTTTTGAAAAATTTTACTTTTCTTAAAAATTTGGTTTTGTATCACATATTTTAATCACTAGTCCCTGCGTGGCCAGCAAGACGATGCCCGTGACAGTTCTTTTCGTGGGGTCAGGTGTGACCACTGCTCCCTGACGCTCGCCAACCCTTAGTGATTGCCACGCATTCCCAGAAAGAAAATAATAAATTCATTTTAAAATGTTCTAGATAAAATTTGAAAATTCAGGCAGGACACAAAATTTGCAAAAAGTTAGGACTACGTGTGTGCCAAATTTCATTGTTGTAAGTACCATAGATTCATCAGGACACTACATACATACATAGAAATATTTCCTTTTATAACAGTAGAGATATCAACAGAAAAAAAACTGTCATCAATCCAGTGACTGGTTATCACTGTGGTTCTCAAACTTTTTGAAGTCGTAGCACGCATGAATTCTTACAAAAAATCGCACGCGCGCACCACACAAAATACTAAGAAATAAGATGCAAAAAGTAAAGAAATATAAAAATAACTGAAAAATGCTACATACCTTTATTCATCATTTAATTTCTACTGATTAGAAACATGAGCCTGACGTGTCTTAACGATTTCTTCAATGTTATGGCAGATGTATGAAAAGCAAACTCATTTCCTCCCTTATAAATTCATTTTTACATCCCACAATACGAGTATCTATCTGGGATTTCATAGGACGCACCAAGGCATGTCACCGGGATAAAATATCAAGAACTGTCCGATGAACATAGGGCACATGATAACATCGTGCCTATGATAGGGCAAACATAGTGTATATAATACTTAAATTCTGAACTAAAGTGAATAAAGTTACTCATTTCATCATAGAGAATAAAGGGAATGTGGGTTAAGATAGATGTAAAAAGAAGTGCAAAGTTGGAAGAAAGCTAAAATCCTTGTCGAAATTTCGCATTCTCCATTATTTCATCAGTGTTATGAAATATAGCCCCATCTAAAAAAGGTTCTAACTTGATAACACCTGCATTTCAAGAACACGCCTTTAGTATCATCACTTGTCCTCCCTTTGACAAGCGATCTCAATTGAAAGTTGTCCTGGTTGGTTACGCGCCAACTGCCACTCTTTGAACAACGAAGGTGGTCTCGCTTACAGGGTGGTCTACTCTCATTTTGTGCGAAGAATTAAAGGGATAAATGAATTAGGAAGAATTAAAGTGATAAACAACCTGTGTGGATATTTGAATTGTCTGAGTTTTTACTCGTTTCTGTGGGTGTTTCCATCAGACTCGATTTCTTTCTGTACCTTTCCTTAAATTTTCTCTACTGAACTTCTTTTAGTTTTAATTTCCTTTGTCTAACATTATGTCCTTTATTTTTCAAATGATTGCTTTTTCATACCTTCTTTATTTCCAATTTACTCTAATTCTTTCTCTCTTACTTTCTATATAATTTGTCTTCTTATCTTACTCTTTCAATCGTAATTTCCTTGTATCTTCTTCTTAATCCCCCTTTCTCTATGATACACTCTCCAATCTCTGTTGCATTCATTCTCGTAAAATGTTTAACACCTTTATCTTAACTGGCTATAAGAAAGGAATATAAAACTTTTTGTTTGTCCTTTCTTATTGTTATTTTGTAATTCCTCCTCTCTTTTTCTTCTTCATCATAAAAAGACCTTTTAATCATTGCGTCACGACGAAAAAAAATCAATCTACTAATACTTCTTCACTCACTTCCTTGCTTTTTCATTTTATACTTTTCAGCTGTAGGTACCTTCACAAAGGATTTTTGTAATTCTATTATCATCAAAATGGTTTAATTGTTGTTTTTTTGCAGAAGCTAGCTTTAAAATTTTTTCTGATGAACTATTGATAAGCAATTTTAGAAATTAAAATTTTGAGCCAAGAAAAATATGTTTGAAAAATAAAATGCAACGGAAGAATTGACAGATGCATTCAGACCAGGGTTTCTCTAGATAGTTCCTACATTTTTTTTTATCAAGATGACAATATTGTGCACAACTTTGTTGAGCATATAAATACTTTTATTTGGTAAATGAACTTGGTAAAAAAAAAAAACTTGGACCATTTATTTTTCGTCAATTTTTTAAATAACAACGTAACAGGTTTTTGAGCAAATTTGGATTAGATTGGGAGCTTTTTGGCTCAATTTGAATAAAATAGAACAATTTAGGAATGTTCGGCACATTATATTTTTTAAATTGGTAAAAACGATAGTAATAATTATACTTTCTTCATATTTCTCTCGATTTAACCTTGCTCTTATATTACTTTTCTTGTGAAGCGAATGAGATTTCGGAAATATTGATAAACATCTGTTACCTGTTAACCAGTATGCTAAGTTATCTCTTAAGTTGAGCGGAAATGCTGCGCTTCGACAGCAGAAAACTCAGTTTCCTGTGTAGTGCTTTCGTAAATTATCTGATGGATGACATTTGCAAAGATTATTCCTCGTCATGTTTCCTTGCTACGATTCAATGTCCTCCAGTTACAAAGAAATATTTTTGAAATGAAGAATGAATTGTAACACATTAAAGATTGACGTGGGCTCTTTATGGAATTGCATTGAAATACATTAATAACACAGGTGTGCGCAATTTTCTCGGAAAATTTGTAATATTTTTATTTGTACACATAAACATAATAAAAAATGTTTTACAAATATTTCTATCACGTCACATTTTAGCACAAAACAGCTTTCAAGTTATGTATTTACCCGGGAGCAGAAAGTGCTTAAAACTGCGATATACGTCACAGAACAAGCAAGTCTTTACAAACAATTTTTCCTTAATTTTATCAAAATTTTGGCTTTTTCTTCAATTATGTTACAATGTTCTGCAGTGCAAAGCGCGCTTCTTGCCGCACTTTTTTTTTTCTTCTCTAGCTACGGAACAACCTACACCGCCTCATATTACTAACACATTCCCTTTGTCAATGACAAAATATTTAACTTCAAAAGTTATTAACAGAATTGCAAATTCTGAAATTGTGCCTTGGATTTAAATAAAGTAAGTTAATTAATGTTGATATTTTATTATAAATATGTAATACACATATTTAGTCGATGATTGTGTTTTACGTCTGTTTTTGATTTTATTGCAGTTCTCAAAATTTGGACAAAATGTCTGCAGAACAATTGCAATTGCTTGAAGTTGTGTTGCAGAATACCGAATATAACTCTGCACCTGGGGTATTCAATGTGTTTGATGAAAAAATGTAATATTATTCAAATCATCATTTCTATGTTTTTTGTCAATATCACTTTTGTTTTTTTCATGCCTGAAAGGAAAACGGTATAAATTTATCTGTATTGTACAAAAAAAAAATCCTTCTTTTACTGATTGTAGTGTATTTTACTTCAGCAAAAATAACCGTCACCCCTGTGCTTCTTTGAATCACTCCAAATCACAAGAACACTAAAAGCAAGTTTTTGAATACAGTAGACTGTGTGGAGCCCATTGTTTTTCTTGATCACCAAGTTTCACACCAAAACCGGCATAGTAGGCCTTTTTCATAAACTCGTATATGTTCTGCTTCTGAGTAACAAAAAAAACGCATAAATAAGAACAAATGTAGACTGTTTACACAGCCTTAAAAAGCAATTTTTTGCTTTCTAGCACATTAAAAAATTCATGATATTAAAGTACTAGCCACTGCGTAGCCAGCATGGCCCATGGAAGTAGGACATTCCTACTTCAGGACATTATTACTTCCATGGCATGGCCTTGCCCGTGACAGTTCTTTTCGTGGGGTCACAATCGCGAAGACCATTCTAAAGGATGTAAAAGTCGTGACGTCATTTTCTAATGCGCCCATATTTGTATTGCAGAAATGAAAAAGTTTCAATTTAAAAATTATTTATTTAAATAAAATCACATTTACGGTATCGATCTATTGTAAAATTTTCCGCAGATTTCAAATTCGTTGAAATTTTTAATCTATCTTTGACGATCCCGATTTTACAAAAACAGAACTAAACAATGCCAGTCATAAATTTGTTATTTGTTTTGCTTCGCTCGAATTGTTTGAGCGTAGGAAATTGTACCTGTGATTTCTTGATAGCGATGGTCACATTCGTATGGGAAAAATGTAAAAGTTACAATTTAAAAATTATTTATTTAAAGAAAATAATATTTTTAGGTTTCGATCCATTGCAAAATTTTCCGCAGATTTCAAATCCGTTGAAATTTTTACTCTTATCTTTAACGATCTGGGAGATAAAAAAAGAACTACAAAACTCCAGTTAAAACTTTATTTGTTCTGCTGAAATCGTTGCTCGGAAAATCAAACGGAAAAAATAAATTTAGAATCTCATTTCTTTATGGTGTTGCCATTCTAAGGAAAACTATAATAATTAAATTCCGATAAAGGAATTTTAAAATGTTCTCGATTGAATTTTAAAATTGGGCTGGACCAAAATATTTGGACTACCTGTGTGCCAAATTTCATTATTGTAAGTACCATAGATTCGTCAGGGCACTACATAGAGACGCACAGACAAACACTCCCTTTTATAATTGTTGAGATTGTGTATCGTTTCGTCAAGTTAGGAATTTTTAGATAGCTCTCAACTTTTTTGTCCATACTGGTGATAATAATACAGTACAAATAATAGTATTTATACAATGCGATACTAAAAATGTCTCTTTCCTCACCCAGGAAATAAAATTGATTGGGAGACGTCCCTTTTCGGATGTAATGCTGCGAAGAAGCGTAGATGAATATTAAAGACCCTAAATTACGAGTGTTATTTCAAATAATATTTTTTATCGTAAAAAAATCATGATGTGGTCTGTCACAAAGGCTTATATTGTCGAATTCTACATCCAAAATTACCCCCTCCCCCCATTTAAATCACATAAAGAAAAACAACGTTACCATTGTAAAGACTTGGGGAAATTGGTAGTAAAAATGTCCAACTTCAAATAATGACACTAATAAAGTTTAAGAAACTGAAAAAGTCGTCAATGGTCATTTCGTTAGAGAAAAATGTCCATCATCATTAGAGGAGGTGGGTAACTGAAATAACGTCGCAATGAAGCAACACAGCGGGCTATTTATAAACTATTTTGAACCAAGTGCTTTTGTAAAGGAACTGTACATAAAACTATAGTGCCGGCCGACTTTGCCTACCAACACCATAGCCTTGTCTCTTTCAGAGATCGAGCATAACTTACTACTTTACTAATTGTTGAGAATCGTTCCATGACACAATGTCTGTTGAAATTCGATCTCTCTTCCTTTGATATATTGAGACATTAATTAAGTATATTGATATTTTTGATAAAGATATTTTGAGATTTGCCATCTTGTTAGGAAAAATTGTGTAAATTCTCGGTTTGGTTACACGCGTTGAGTTTCTTGTATGCATACATTTCCCAGTAGATTTCAAAAACCGAAGTATTACAATCCAATGTTCTCAACTGTCAACCACCTCCTTAAAGTGATTTTTAGAACATGTGAACTAGTTAATTTTTTCTTTATCCCTCTTTCTAACATTTTCTTTTCGTTCGCATTGCTTTGTATATTTTTAGCTCTTTATGCATATCATTCCTTCATTCCTCAAGTTTAGTAATCACTTGTGTACGCGAATGCGAACAAAATACTATATCTTCCATGGAACCCAAATCCCATGAAGCGATTCCTAAATTACCAAATTATCTAGACATCAGTGTATCTGGAAAACATTCTGGTCTAAAAAAAAGAAACAACTTATATTGTAAGTTTTTCTGAAAATGATTTTCTTGATTAGACTTTTTTATGCCGCTTTTTAAGTTCCAGATCCTTTGAATTCCTCAGTGGTAGAAACAACCAAATTATGAGTTAATGACAACTTGAGACCCTTGTCGGAACCCCAAACAGCAGAAAGTATTCTTACAGTTTCACCGCTTACTTCACTTTTTACTATGTGGCATTAACCGTTCCGAAATGCGACCGTAGTGATGATATGATGTCTTCAAGCACATTCGCTGAACGCAATTATTTAATTATGCGCAAAATGGTTTCCTTCTTTTTATGTTAAATGTAAGCACAGTGTTTTTCTCCCATTTACTCGTTTTTCTCCCAGTACAACTTTAATTGTGTGCATTTGTTCATTACTTGACTTTATCTTTCTTGTGTTTGGCGCAGCTTGGCCAAATATGGCTCTTGCGCCATAAAACGCAATGCAACCAACCAACCTATGTCCAAACGTCGATGATACTTTTTATTTCATCCTCCGAAAATATCAATGCGCAGTTATTAATTTATCCTTCCTCGACAACCAGGGACCTCAGAAACCAATTTATCTTCTACAATGTCAATTGCATCCCGAATCAATCAACATTTAATCGAGACTGTTTGACTACGTTATTTCCATTGACTTCTAAACTCTTAATAAAAAAACAGTGTCTCAAATTAAGCAACGGCCTTTCGCAAACAAATTTCTCCCTCCATTCTCCGCACTCGCTTTTTTCAATAAAATTTAATCCGTTTATTTGAATCATTTCAGCGAAAGCTATGGCACATATAATTAAAATTACCATATCAATGTTATGACGCAATTACAACAAGCTATGAAGCGTTTCACAACCCAAACCATTATTCCTCTACCACATTTATTTTCAGGTAACATTTATATCTGTCGGTCAAGGTTTTGCCATTCTCCCTCCTTCCCCCACAGCTTGTCTTTTCCTGTGCAATCGCAGGCACTGAAGCAAATAGAAATGTCCTCAGTTGGGTACAGCACCCACTGTTAACCCTTCCTGACACCGCTCCTGACCTCAGAGAGAGGCTCCCGATTCCCCGACCTCAAACCCTGCTCACGTTTGGAGGGATTAGCAACTGTAATTTACTTGATCAAAAGAGACCTTACCTTCAGATCGCTATCTCCACATGCATCATCGGTGCACGCGTTATTTGCCCTCTCTTAATTGTCATCGAATGTGGCTGCGGCGATAGCGGCCGATGCGCTCTGCCTGTGGCGCAGCACAGACCAGTACGGAGGGCTCTTTAACGATGGCAAGGGGTCACACATCGCTCGGCTTTTTGTGCTCAAGTGGCCAAGTGGAGATCCTGTCCCTCTGTCCGCCCTCTCTCCTGCCTCTTTTTCACCTGTTTACAAGCGCAGGCTTCTGACAGGTCGGAAGGCGTAAAACAGTGCGATTTCTTATTAACGTTCATTTAATAAGACGACCGAGAACTGACGAGAGGTTGCAAAAAACTGTCTTCCGAGCAGCAGCTGCTGGATGGCGTGTTGGACCACCGTTTATGTACCCGGAGGAAGCTCATTTCCATGACTTCGGCGATTGTCTTCTGGTTTGCTGGTAATCTATGAGGAGAGCGGCGTGATTGCTTGACTTCGGGAGAGTAAAAGGCAAACGGATCAGGGAGAGATTGAAACATTGTAACTCTTATTTGTATATAACTTTAGAATGATTAGTTCAAGTGTAAAATAAAAGAGTCGTTGATGACTGCCGCCGATGTACCGTCCATGCCGCAATGTTCCCATGACAAGGGCTTTGACAAAAGAAGTGTCTGAAGTTTCCCCCTGCCTGCTAAAGTCATCGATTCGAACCACCCCCTCTCGGTTCTACCGAAAAACAAAGCATTAGGGATAAGCTCTTTGGGTCAAAGTATCGGTATTCTGGATCGATCCTTTCCTAATCACGTAGTATCGATACACCTAAAATATCGGACGAAAGGCATTGATCCGTGAATTATTGATTCCCCCCAGCATAAAAGTTAATTTTACAGTACCCCTGTTTCTTCTCATTGTAGCGTCCATGCCGCAACATTCCCATGACAAGTGCTTAGACCAGGGGTCGGCAACCTATTGAAATGGAAGAGCCAAAAGTTACAATTTACAAAATTTCCCAGTTTTTAAAGAGCCACTAAAATTTTTCGTTTCAATACTATAGTATTTGCTCATTGATTTTAAATAAGCGGCTTTGAATACGGAATAATATTTATTCATATAAAAACACAAATATAGATAGTTACATCAATGGGAGCATTGGCTTTGCATGCCTTTTGAAAGTTTGATTAAATCTGGCTTATAACGTGTTGTTTGAAGTTTCAAGCACGACTCGAGATTTTTATTTGTTAATTGACTTCTAACTTTTACTTTTTATATATTCATGCAAGAGAACGCTTGCTCGCACGAATATGTCGACCGAAAGATCGTCAGCACTCCATATGCAAACTTCTTCACCTCACTGTAGCATTCTGGAAGGCTATTCCATGCGCCGAATATGAGGGCCTCAACTCGCGGAATTTCTTTTAGAGCTGTCCACTTGTGCTGCGCGATGTACATGCATTTCTGGACCTCCAACTCTTCCAAATTGCTCTTGAGTTCTGTGAACTTGCCACTCCACAAGTCTTTGGTTTTCAAATCTAGCAATTGCATTTGAAGCAATCCAGCATCAATTCCAAATGGCTCAATGTTGATCTCATTTGTATTTGTGTTGAGAGGATTTACTATGAACGCGAGAGTACTTTGGTTTGTTTTGAAATGCTCGAATCTCTCAGCGAATCCATCCTTCATGTTTTTTAAAGCTATGCTGAAGTAATTCGTGTCAATAATTGTATTGGTCTCATCGCGATATTGCTTCAGATTTTTAAAATGAAGTAATTTACCGCTCTCCATGTCTTCAACAAAGCGAAGTAATTTTTTTCGAAACAAACTACTTCTTCAAGCAAGGCGTAGGCTGGGTTGCCCTTTCCTTGCAGTTTTAGATTTAGTTTCATTGTGGTATCTCATGAAGCTGAATTTTTTCAGCCATTTGTCTTCTTCCAATTCGGGATGGTCAATGCTTTTTTCATTCAGGAATGTTTTTATTTCACTCAATACAAAGCAAAACGTTGCAATACGTTACCTCTGGAAAGCCATCGCACTTTATTGTGCAGAAGTAGGTCAGAAAACTGGCTATCTATTTCTTCAAGGAAATCTTTAAACTGGCGATGTTAAAGTGCTTTTGCCAAGATGCTGTGAATAATCTCAATTGCCAAGTTCATGACCTCAACTATTTCGACCGGAAATGTTTGGGCACAAAGCGCTTCTTGATGAATTATGCAGTAAAACGTTAGAATTTCGTGGTTTAATTTTTCTGAAAAATTGATGTTACCCCTCTATGTATTCCTGTCATACTTCTGGCTCCATCAGTTGCTATAGAAACGATTTTATTTACATTGATTCCATTGTCTTCCAGGCATTTTTGCACAGTATTTGCTATATCTTCTCCATGAGTTTGCCCTGGGAGCGGTAGAAATCCTAACAGTTCTTCGTTTGGAGCTTGGGACAAAACAAATACCTGACGAAAAGGGTAACTTGTGCCGTGTCTTTTATGTCGCAAGACTCATCTATAGCAAGTGATAAGGCAGAAGTCAGTTGAATGTTTTTCACTTGCATATGTGTTACATTTGAAGACATTTTAGCAGTTCTATCTTGTAGTACTATTTTAGCAGATAATGGCAAATCTTTGATTTTTTTCATGATTTATGCTTTGTTTTTAAAATGACGAAACAGTTCTTCAGATGCAGGTATAAAACAATCTTTGACGTACTCACCATCTGTGAATGGTTTTCTATCTCATCTCTAAGAACTAAACAATAGTTCAAATTTACGGTCATGTTAAGCGTAGCGATTTGGAATTAACGATTATGAAAATAGAAGCTATTGAGAAATTAGGTACTTAAAAATATATTTTCTTATTTTTTAAGGGTTTTGATAACAAATTATTAATTTTTTCGAATGGAACTGGAGAGCCGCAGGTTGCCGACCCCTGGCTTAGACAAAAGAGGTGTCTGAAGTTTCCCCCTGCCTGCTAAAGTCATCGATTCGAACCCCCCCCCCTCGGTTCTACCGAAAAACAAAGCATTAGGGATAAGCTCTTTGGGTCAAAGTATCGGTATTCTGGATCGATCTTTTCCGAATCACGTAGTATCGATACACCTAAAATATCGGACGAAAGGCATTGATCCGTGAATTATTGATTCTATCAGCATAAAAGATATTTGTACAGTACCCCTGTTTCTTCTTAATCCCCCTTCCTTATGTGTACCGAGGTTCTAGTCTCCTTGGTATCGAACTAGTATCACCTAGAAAAATATCGAAGCGGTTCGAACTGAATCGAACAAATGCCGGTCCTTTATCCTTCGACCGTGAGTACTTTAAGAAGGATCGTTCCCCATACAGATACAAATCGCCTGGTATCGGGACTGCTTTGGAATTCGATCTACTTGGTATTCGACTAGCATCACGACCCGGTATCCGTATTACGCGGAATGTCTGTAAGGATATTCACCAAAATGTATCGATCCAAAATATAGGATATTGAGAGATTAAAGCATCTATACAGGATCGATCATCTCTGGTTAGCATTGGTATTCTAGGTTGACGTCTCATGCACAACCATCATATATTTGCAATTTTTACATTTTTGTTGCTCTGCACGCTTTAAGGCCCGGTACACACATCCGGTTTTTCAATGTGCGGCACCGAAGCCCAACTATGCACACATAACGGTGAAATGACGCAAGTACTCATTTCGCGCCATTTGCGATGAATATTCTATCGAAGAAAACGTGTTTATTTCGCTTACTTTGTGTAAGAAACGTATATTTTGAAACAAAATAGAACGTTACTTGATACAACCATTTATTAATTATTATTTACATTCAATTTATCTATTTTATTATATTTATATTTATTTAATTGATATATTTAATTATTAATGTTTATGAAAACAAGGTACTTTAGAACAGAGACTCATGTGCTGTGAGCTGCGGCGCCGTGGGGAACTGCGGTACAAATTGCACGCAAGTTGGACTTGCGTCGCCGCAACGTCGCTGGACTCAGAACGCACTTGCGTTGCCGCAGTGACACCGCACGTTGAAAAACCGGATGTGTGCACCGGGCCTTAAAATTCACTTATGAATTAATCTTATTGTATATAAAATGTGTGCAAGATTTGGCTGTGTTTCCATGTCCATTAAAGTTTTGATTGGTCGGCGAAGTTTCAGATTGTTTCGATTGGTTGTGTGAGGTCACGAGCGAAACGAGATACGGAATATCAAAAATCATTACATTCGAAATCGCCATGGAAATAACACTAAGTACAAAACGATTGACTTTCGCAGCTCATTGTTTCACCAGTGTTGATCAAAAATTAAGTTTTACAGTTATATCGTTAACGTTTCTTCCTATGAGTGGTGAATGGAGTTGGTCATGCGCACTGGGTATTTTCAGCATATTCGCAATGGGTATTCTCCTCTACACCATGCTTCTTACTGAGGCTAGCGTCTAGTGTAGATAATATGCGCAATGGTTCCTTGAGCACGGTCTGTTCTCTCATTTCCCCGTCTGTAAATAACTGCCATCAAGCTCTAACACAACGTTTGAATGGTCCATGACGTTGCCAAGAATGGGAGCAATTTCGCCTTTTGGGCTTCTTTTTCATGACTATTGTCTTTGCAAATGGAGTTGACATATAAGGTTGTTTAAGGTTAAGCATATTTTTTACATTCTTTCGAATATCAACATTACGCTATCTAACTGGTGACCACCTTTGCTTTCCGTTAACATATCAACAGTAACTCTGAAAGCAGCTTTCAAAAGCCACACAAAAGAGTCAAATACCCTCAAAAGTTTATTGATTTTTTAAAATCTGAAAAATATAATAACTCGAGAAATTTGTTTCTTCAACTTTTAAATTATGTGCAGGATATCCAGATTTTCTTTAAAAATCTCATATTTAAGTGTAATTTCTCTTATTGCACTTTTTTAAATTATGAATTGAATAATGCTATACTTAATTTGCTAACAGATAGAGAACATTGCTTAGAAAAAATTTCCTTTCATACGAGAATATGCATTATGTGAAATATATTACTGAAGAAATAAATTATTCTGTTGACAATTGAACTATATATTTGCTACTAACCTCATCTAAAAAATTTATTCTAGGCGTAGTTAGTGAGTACAGTAATATGACACTTCTGAAAAAATGCTTTTTTCTGAAAAGGCTCTAAAATGTTCATTCTCCAACTTATAAAGAGCAATATTGGATTTCCAACATAGCCTTGATCTTGGTACATCTCGTTCTTCTCCGAAGATTGGGACACTGACTCATACTTTTGACGCTATGAAAGGCTGTTGAATATTCTTATCTTTTTGCGCCTTTTCCACTTTTTGTTTGTGAGTCGTAGTTGATTTGAATTTGCTTCTGAAAACCTTCCTTCCAAACGCGTTGAGCAAAGTTCTTTGGGGAAAAAAAAAACCAATTTTTTGTAAAAATGTTTAGAAATAGAGAAATATTGTCAAATTATGCAAAAAAACACCAAATATGCAAACACATGCAAAATAAATTCGAGTTTTTTTGAGGTTGCAAATTGCTAAAACGCACTCAATACGGATTTCTTTCAACATTAGGAACTAAAAAAAAAAAGATACGCAAAATCCGAGCTCTAGTAATCACTAATCTAAAATATGTTTTATAAATTATATTGCAATTTATGAAAATGCATCCAACAATTGATATGTGATAATTTGCACAAAAACAAACTTAAAAAAGGTAAGACAATCAATCTTATGCTTAACTGTTAAGTAACTAATTATGTTGGGTATCCTTTTATAAGGAATTATCTTTAATAAGATAAAACGTTAAAACTTGGTTTACTCCTGTTGTGTGCTAGGAAGCATATGGAAGTGGATGCCGGGGAACATAGGGCCACCTAGGAAATTAGGAGCCTTATCATTAACCACTTTGCTACCAGGCATGGAAAACTCATGCTACGCTGAAGCATGCCAACTACATTCTCTGATAAAATGGCAATATATGTTCTAGATTTTATAAACTGGAAAAAAGTATTTACCACGCAAAAATACTTCAGTTTGTCGCCTTATTTATTAGACGGCGCATCGTGTTTAAAAGTTAAGTACTTCCCGGTTAGTAAAATGCCAATTTTATCATCAGAATTCAACAAAATCTCCCAAATACTGGAGGTTGTAAAATTTCTATACTTAACTATATTTGTCAAACTTGAAACAAGTACGGACCCTATCTATTTTTGAGAAAAAGTGTTCTTTTAAATTGAAATTAGTGTTACCTATATGCAGATGTTTATTTGAGGACAGATGGCTAAATAGCAGGTGGGACTAAGACGAAAACCCGTTTTACAAAACAAATTTCTCTTCCAATTCTCACTTCGCGTTCACCTGCGAAGTGTTTTTCAGTCATTTCGCAACGCAGGAACCAAACGTTATTTCGTGAAATAACGTTTGGTAATGATGGAGTGCTTTAAAAGACAAGAGATTTACGATAATTTACCGTGTTTAGAGAATCCTAATAACTTAATTTTTAAACATATCATTGTTTTCTATTTTGCTTTATAAATGCACTCTTTTTTAAGTATACGAAGAAACTGGTTTAGAAATTATCGGTTTGGATTGTGTTCATTACTGAAGTTCCTGGATTTAGTCAACTAAAACACACCGGGTTGGAAAATCTCAACAAGGTGTGTGTGTGTGGGGGGGCTAATTTCATTGGGACTCACGGCTAAGGAGTGGATTCTTGACTCTAAACCTAACGGTTAGTGAGTCCAGGGAGGGTCTACAAGGAGTGGATTCCGAACCACTAGAAACATTTGTGTTCAGATAGGATTCAAACGGAGTACTCACTAGGATTCAAACCGAGAGTCTGATAAACTTTGGGACAGAGCACTAACCACTCGGCTAACAAACCGGAACGAATTGGAAAGGTTAGTTGGGTTTTTTAATGCAAGGACCATATTTTTTCAACGAATATGAAGCATGAAGGATTATACGAACGAATAACGAAGACGAATAAAGAATACGATGACGAAGGAAGCATGAAGGATATGAAGATACAACTTGTGACAAGAACCATTGTGGGAGGTGTGCACATTATGTTGGATGTGAGGAAACGAAATTTCAAATTACATCTTTGATTACACATTACCGTTATAGACATTTATGAAGTCAAACTGAGGAGAAATTTAAGAGGTTCGTGGGGGAAAATGGCCATTATTTCCCCCAATATGCCTCTGCAAATTTTAATTTCAATTCACTACATCGCATCCCAGCAAAAAAAGTGACACAAGTCAAAAGTAAAAATTTTTATGTTATGCTATTGAAAAATATGTATGAAGTGCCCTAGAGTGTTATATTACTATTCTATAGAATATAATAGAAGTTAACCCAGGAATACAAACCTAAAATTTAAGAAGCTTATACAATTTCAATATAAGTTTTAAAGAATCCTTTAAGTTGATGTTTCTCAAATGCTGCAATTTTGAGTTGTGTCATTTTTCTTGCCGGGTTGCGACTTGTATTTATTGGGATTTCTGATATCTTACAACTGTATTGGATTGATCCATTAACATTGATGCTCCCGACTTGCAGCTCGATTGATTTGATAACTTAATAGACTCGGACACAAATATCTTTATGGACTGTAATCTGTTTCGAAATGAATTCTTGCATTTATTTTGATGGGAGTTTGTTTCAACAAAGAAACCTTACGCCGTAAATCAATTACAAACGATCTACAGTTACTATCACTCGTTTACGGAAGCAGTTTGGACGTTGAAAAGAAATGTGTCTTATTTTTTGTGCCACACCGGGGAAAATTAAGGGTTTTTGTTACACAGCGAAAGAATGTTTCCGCGAACAATAAAAAAATTGGGAGAAAGAAAGCTACTCCACGGTGAAATAAAGGAAGGGGCAAAAGAAAAAAGGAAGAAAAAAAGAATCAAAGATGGAGTCAAGGTCGGCAGCTGTTTGAAATCTAACATCCATTCATGAGATCGCATTTCGCGTAGCGTGGGCAGCAGTAGCCAGTGCTTCGGCAGTGGGCGTTTCTTTCGATCCCATGGACAAAAAATGGCGTGATATTTGTTTGTCCCCCCCGTGCGCTCATTGTTTTACAACTCCGTTCTGACGATTGTTGTCAGCGGAAAACTGTTAAGTGCGCTCTCTGGGGCTCATTCACAAAATATCTGCTGCGTGATGCTTTTGGAGCAGTGTCTGCCCGCCGTTTTCTTTCTGTTATGAAAAAGATCACCCTGAGTTTGTTTTTTACAGTTCTATTTTTATTTCTAGATCTCCCACCTTTACCATCCGGGCTCCAGTCCAGAGTGTATTGCGAGGCCCCTCCCCCATGAGAAATATATTTTCCAATTGTGTACTTATTGTCTGGAAATTTGGTTGTACAGTAGAACTCCAATTATCCAAATCAATTGGGACCGGACCCCATTCGGTTAATAAAAAATTCGAATAATTGGATTGTTTCCGAAAAAAGGGTCTGTTTGTATTTTAATTAAATACTGTATATACGGTTGAAAATAGGAGAACAAAAAACTATTTGAAAAAAAAAAAAAGAGCTTTTAATTAATTAAATGAAAAGGGAACACTTTTACATGTTAAGCGTACTTACAAGTGCTGTACATTAGTACAGTATGTACATACCGTACTGTAAATGAAAGGCATTGCTTGCTAAATATCTCTGTCAAATAAGCTGTTTGACTGTCTTTATCCGTTTTCGGGCAACCAAGTCGCGCATCCGCAGGCTGTCGCTCCATCCACTTCAACGCAGTTTCAAAGCCGGCAAATGCTTCACTAGCAGATGGTCGGTCCCGTGTTTGCTTCAACTTCGACAATAAGATCTTCTTCAACGACACTTTCTTCTCTCAAACTTTCAATAAGTTCATTATCATTTAGAATTTGAAACCCAGAATCATTATTTTGTGAATCGCAATACGTTTCCGTCTTCATTTTTTTTCTGAAATTCTGAAAGCGATTCGGACAGTCGGAGTTCGGATAGTTGCAGTTCTACTGTACACTTCATTTTGAAACAGTGAATGGAACTTTCGAATTTGTATTAGAACTTTGAAACAGACTATACAGTACCGTTACTTTCAACATTTTCTTGCCTCCTCTCCTAGTATCAGCGACTCCCCCTTCCCTTGCAATGGAGAGAGCCCTGTTTATTTCTTATCCAATTCGAAGTCGCATGTTGCAATATCAAACCACATGCGGGTAGGTAATTGAATTTACGTCGCACAGGAGCATCACAATGGGCTGTTGACTACGGTCCTGGATCGATCCTAGTGCGAAAGATCCACAACACCCCTTAATTTTGAACCATGATCAGATTACGAGGTCAACACCTGAGCACCCACTCTCCAAACTTTCGCATTTCGCACCAAACAACGTGAGGACAATTGAGGCTGCAGCAGATTTAACGAGCACCAACGTATACGATCGACGAACGTTGGTAGGATCGAGTTTAAATCAATACTTTCCGTTGGCTATCCGCGACTCTAGCAACTGGTCTACCGTAGCCCTCAGGACTTATTTATGTTGCCTTGCATCAAATTTAAGATACAGGCAGCAGAAATTTTGGGGTAAATGAGTACTTTTAACCTTTTGAGGGCTTCATACGTACATATCAGTTCTGTAACTTTCTGGCTTCCATGCATGTCTTCTATCCAGTTTTGATCTCCCCAACCAATGGAATCATTCCTATGATTTTTTTTCTCAATAAATCAATATTTAGTCATGTGCATTGGGTAACAGAACAGTTTTAACTCCTCAACCAATGGAATCCAGTCCTATGATTTGTTTCAATAAATCGCTGTTGTTATTTAATCTTTGTGTGCGTTGTGTAACAGAACAGTTTTACCTCCTCAACCAATGTAATCATTCCTAGGCTTGCTTTCAATAAATTGATGTTATTTAGTCATTATGTGCGTAGGGTAAAAGAACAGTTTGACCACCTCAACCAATAGAATCATTCGTAGGATGTTTTCAATAAATCGACGTTGTTATTTAGTAATTATGGGCATATTGGGTAAAAGAAGTACTGCACTACTCGGAAATCTAATAACTCTCAGAGGATAGAATAAATTTAAAATATCAAATCGAAATGTTCTAAAATGACAAAAAAAGTGTTTTGCTATGACGTTAGTAAAAACGGAAGATTCGACACAGTTTAGCATATGAATACTGCCACAGAATCCTAAAAAATGAACTGACACAAAATCCTGCTACATCTATCGCTTGCAATCCGATCGGTGAACTTTGTCTTCAGGTAATGAAAGGGCCCAGCCCTGTTATGCGTGAAGTTTTCTTGCTAAACTGACAAACATCAGACTCTTAGGATTGATTTCCTGCTCACTTTTTATTTCTCATCCAGCTCCTGGTTGCCACCTGACGAATTCGATATCGTAGGCCGATCAAAATCCAAGGTTGCACTATCAGAACCTAGCATTGTTTTAAATAAAGGTTAAGCCCTCCCATTTTTTCCTTCGAAAGTCCTGACACCTGTTCATCTATCTTGTAATTTTAGGGATTAGTTTCAAAGTCTGGGGCTCAAATCGATGGTGACTTATGGGCCACCAACGGAGGGATGTTATTCTTGGAAAATACTTCACGCTATTCAACCGAGATTCATATCTCTACAAGTTCTGATCTTAAACGCGTCCTACCGTCATAGGAAATCTTCCACTTTCGAATTATGGAATTATCATTTTGTGGTTTCCTCTCCACCCCAGCTCGCGGAGATGAATGGAATACCAGTCACAGTCATGTTCCATTCATGATTATAAGTTGGAAGAATTGTCCATTAACCTTCTAATGGGGATGCATGGACTGTTGATCTTTATCTTGGACTGCAATCCCCTGTTGAAAAAGGCCCTGTCTATGGCAGTGAATTTCAACCTTTTACATCACTTGGCACACGTAAATTATTAAAATTCTGGGGTACACCAAAAAATATATTTTTTGCCGATCTAACAAAATAGAGCTACAATTATTAATTTACAAATTAATTACTTACCCCTTTTGGTCCTAAATAGCTTTAAAAAAGATTTTTCTTATGATACTTTAACCGTCTTCTATAAAGTCACATAGTTTTAATGTCCACAGCGTCTCAGACGCTTTTACTCCGCAGTTGATTATAAGAAATAAGGTTGGTTGATTTTTTTTTAGGTTTTATGACACAAGGGCCATATTTGGCCAAACTACACCAAACACAAGACAGCTTCAAGTAAAAAATTTCGTGAAAGTGGGGGAAAGAGAGATATTGGGGAATAGAGTACTGTGATGAAAGCAGAAAAACTCGCTGGGGGTATCTATAGCGTACGTCTCCCTTGTTTACTAAAGACAGTAAACCCCATGGGAAAAGTAAATATTACTTCAGTACCTCTTTATCGTGAAGACACATCTAATTATATGAAATGTTATGACCTTCTGCGTTTCAGTGACTGTTTTGATTGGTTGTGTGACGTCACGAGTAGGCGGAGTTTCTAGTTGTCTTGTTTGGTTGTGTGATGTCACGAGCGAAACGAGATACAAACTATCATTGTTTTGTTTGTTCGTGTGATGTCACGAGTGAAACGAAATATCAAAAATAATCTTTTGATCATTATTTCAATTTGGATATCAGCCTGTACTCACGCACCGTCAGGTTAAAAAAATATATAAATTAAGTTGACCAAAATAAATACACCCGTTGTATGACGGGCTTTTTTACCATAGTACATACCTAAAGGTGATATGCTCCAGAGGGCGAGTAAATAAGGAGCTATCTTGAAGGAAAGGAATTAAGGTCTTTAGAAAATTAAAAAGGCTTAGTAACCGGAAATTTTCAATAAATTAAAAAGGTTATGATATAGTAGAATTTTTTGAGAATTAAAAAAATATTACACAGTCCAGTCACATTAATGTGACCACCTGTCAAAAGCCAGAATAACCACCGTTGGCAGAGCGGACCGCTGCGAGACGTGCAGGAAGAGAGTCAATTAGGTTTCTGAAGGTGTTCACTTCCTTCCTTCGAATGGAAGCAGACCCCTCCGTACCGAGTTACTGAAAACCCACAGCGGATTAGCCGAGGCTAGGGAAAGCCTCTAATGAGAAATATTAGAAGTGGGCCTAGTGACACGCCGTCCGAAAAACCCTTATCTGCCCAGGATGAAGGTGTTCACTGGGATGTTGAGCCATGTCGTGTCTCCAGTGCCGTGGCCAGCTGCGCTAGATTACGCGGTTGAGGATTCATGGCGCGAACAACCCGATCGAGGTGGTCCCACAGATTCTCGATTGGGTTTAAAACCGGTGAGTTTGCTGGCCAGGGGAGTACGGTAAACCTATCCTGGTGCTCTTCGAACCACGCACATACACTGCGAGCTGAATGACACTTCGCATTGTCCTGCTGGTAGATGCCATCATTCTGAGGGAAAATAATTCGCATGTAGAGGTGGACATGGTCCGCAAGGACAGATGCGTACTTGTGCTGATCCATCGTGCCTTCCACAATGGTGAGTGCACCCAGTGAATGCCAGGAAAACTTTCCGCAAACCATAATGCTCCCTCCTTCAGCCTGTATCCTTCCGATAATTGTTGCAGGGTGTTTGCTTTCAGACGTTTTACGCCGTATACGCCAACGTCCATCTGTCCGATGGAGCATAAAACGTAATTCATCGAAAAAACCCACCTGTCGCCACTCTGTGGAAGTCCAGTTGCGGTACTGGCGGGCAAATTCCAGCCTTCGTCGCCGATGAACAGCAGTCAGCATAGGTGCATTAACCAGGCGTCTGCTGCGGAGGCCCAACGTTCGCTGAACCGTTGTTGAGGATGCACTCTTGGTAGCCCCTTGGTTCATCTGGGCGGTCAGTTGCTCAACAGTTGCACGTCTATTCGCCCGAACACATCTCCGTAGCCTTCGTTCGCCTCTGTCATCTATAGTCCGTGGTGCACCACATGTGCCACGCCGCTGATTTTGGATAGTGCCATTTTGCCATGCACAGTATACTTTTACCACGGCGGCACGCGAACAGTTCACAAAATCAGCCGTTTCCAAAATGCTTCCACCCTTTGCCCGAAAGCCAATAATCATGCCCTTTTGGACGTCGGTTAAATCGCTACGTTTCTGCATTACGCCAACGATTGAAATGCTTTCCGATGCCCTAGGACATCCTTTATATACACTCCACTGCAATGTGCTGCCACCTGCCTTTTGTGATTGGTTATTTCACGTTGACGTCGAAAGTAGGTGGTGGTCACATTAATGTGACTGGACTGTTGATTTGGTTTGATGTTGATCTTGAGAGGTGAGGAGAGGATGATTCGAATTGGAGTAGCTGGAGTACTTTAACTGTCTGAGGGGTTCACATGCCCTCTCTGCAATGTGCAATCTTCCAACTGGTTTTGACCTCTTCACAAATAAAATAATTTCTTGGATTCTTTCAACCAATAGACATGGTTATATGATTGATGGGTGGTAGGGTTTTATGCTGTTGCAAACACAATACGGAGAACTTCAAATAATAGACATGCACACTAGGAAAGTTTTGCTGACACAGAAGAGGGAAATACACCCAGGGAGAAATCGAATCTGCCCCGCCGCAGGTTAAATGTTTAAACACATAACAAATATAATTTTCTGTGGCATATAATAGCTTCAGTGTTTACATACAAAATCAGTGCATTGTTGGTGAAGAGAAAAAATTTAAAGTGAAAGTGTTTGTAGCTAAGCATTAGAGGTATGTATGAAAAGAAATCTCTTTGTATGGTTCTTTTTGAAATGAACAGAGAAATATTACATACATTTACCTTGAACTTATATATTTTCCGATCGTTGTGACCCACTGATAGTTTTTTATTCTGGCTGTATATGGAATCCTTATTTCATTCAAATCCCCAGCATTGAAATGATGGCCATAAGTATTAGAATTGCATGATCCTATTCGTTACTATTCCTCGTCTCACAGAAGAAATAAATGTTTTTGATTTTTCTTCAATTGATTGGGTTTGTACATTTGATGCTATCACAGCAAGAGTTGTCCAACCTACCAACATAAGCAATGGCGATAAATACGATTTTTTTTCTTGGCACCAATTTCAATTTATCCACAATATGATTTGAGGTTCTAAAAATTTGTTTTTCAGTGATTAACAGTAAGTTACTTTGCAATTTTTGTAGACTTGAACCTGCACATTTCAAAAAATTAAAGGTCTAAATAAAAGGTAATTTTAGGGGTTTTGTGGGTTAGGCCACTCTTGCTCAAAGCCCCATTTTACGGGTCATATGTCAAATGGTTTCTTGAACTTATACGGATGCGATTCCAATTGTGTGATGGTTCAACTTCGTTTGAAAAAATTTATTTTGGTTTTCGATCATTAATTTTATAGACGATGGAAACGGACATTAGTTTTCAGTCCAAAGGGATTGTAAAATAAAATAAACACATAGTTCACCACCGAGGATGAAAAACAACATAGAAAGAAATTTTTATGTAAGAATACGAAAAGGGGTGACGAAATTCTTTGTTTCCAAACATCTAACTGGCAAAGTACGAACGAATCATTCTGAATTGCCACGGAAACGCGTCATTGAAAATCTCGGAAACTCATTTTATGTCAAACAAGTAATGCTTATGTTTTCGCTATTTCTTAAGCGATCTGGGAAATTCCAGCATCAATTCTTTCAAAGCTGACTTGAAATGAATTTTCTAATTTTTGAAAAGTATGAAACTTTTTTTAACTGTTACAAATTGTCCTGCGGCATTAGACGATTTATAAGAGGAATCAAAATACATCAAAAGTGATCAGAGAACAAGTGATCAGAGAACAAGAAACCAACGATGAGACGCCGAAGTTCCATGGATCTTTTGTCGTGTTAGATTACGATTAAGATTAGATTCTCGATAATAAAAAAAAGACGACTAATTTCTATGCAAATGTATTTGAGTGGAAGTAATTTCGAAAGGGTCGTCTCGTGTGCCTTGATACAATTAATATATTTTTAACTATATCCCCTCGTTAACTGCAAAGATGGTTTCTCTTTATTATTACAAGGATAATTACGTTTTTTCATAATTATAACAAGCTTATTTGTTAGGCGTGTAACGGGATTATCGCAAACAAACTTCCTGTACCTTGTTTATTGTTATTTATAAGTTGCGTAGTTGAAAGGCGTAACATTGATAACTGTAAATGCCAAGATTGTTTTTTTTTACCTATGACCGTATATAATTGGAATTCAATCCATATATTGTGCAATGGTCGTAAGCGATGACCATTTGTGAAGAAGCACCCAATGGGCGGCCATCATTGCTCTTAACATGGGACAGCACAATTTATATCCATGCCCTGACCCCGGATTCGAATCGGGAACCTTCCAATCCAGAGGCCAACACCTTAACCACTAGACCGGTTGGTCGGCATGCCAAGATTGTATAGAAAGCAAAAAATATAATGCTTATAGCTTTAGGGGTAACCTTATAAGTCAACTAGATTGTTCCTAAATTGTTACAAATAATTTTTTTGCTCTAAGTTAATAAAGAGCCCAAAAGGTTCACACACACACACACACACACACACTATCCTGGCGTAAGGCTGTCTAAACAAAGGAGGGGGACATGGAACGGAGAGAATGATGGACTTAGCTGAAGTGCATACTTCGCATATAATCTGGACTGGATGCTGGCCTCAGTAGAAAGCATGGAGTCTGAACTGAAAGTAATGCGCATGACACAAACGCCATTAACCAATAACTGTGGGAAACCATTCGAGATGGAAAGGATGGGTATCAACAGTCCTTGCTTGGCATTTTGCTGAGTAAATTAAGGACCGTTTCACTATAAACGTAGTGGCTGAAATAAACACTAACCACTCCTCTTCATTCGAGCAATTTGAACAGTAGAAAAATTTCAAAGATGGCGTTTTACAGGTACTAACGTCTTGTATAAATTGAAATGCTTAATATTTGCATAAGGGGCACGTCTTCGTGTTAAATTGATCACCATAATTTCCAATAAAAACCGACTATTTTGACACAATTTCGAAACTATATCCAAATTTAACTTCACATACAAAATTTCATGTCATTAGGTCTTACCGTTTCGAAGGTATAGAAAGATTGGAGATCTTAATGTTAAATCAATTTCTTTGACTTTCATAGATATCTTCCTAAATAACATTACTATAGCGCTGATATTTCGTACCATGATACTGTTAAACAATCCAATTAAAATGCACTCAATATTTTATTTTAGAAATAGTTTTTAAGTATGCAATAATAATTATTAAATTAATGTTTGAAAAAATTATGAAATAAATCCTTCTATATTTTCATGGGTATTTATTTATTCAGGACTTCAAATACGACCATGCAAAATTTCAGCTCATTCCCATGTTTAGTTTTAGCGTTACATTAAATTTTTCGCTTTATTGAGATTTTAGGTTGCAACCAAAATTTTTAAAAGCTTCTGACAAACCTCGAATGATTATCGGATCTTTGCACCTGCATAATAAATAATGTAATTCTCAAATCGTTTACACTTACATAATAAATATAATAATTCTCGGATCTCTGAAAAATACGTTTGAAATAGTATTTAATTTGGACATCCGGGTAGATATTAACTACAATTAATCTCGATCTACAAATAGTGATTTTCAATGCGATGATTCCTAAAATTAACAGCAACTTTAATATTGAATATCTCTGGATATAACGATAGTAAAGTCATGAAATTTCATATTTAGACTAATTTAACGATACAGAATCCGATTAAGGCATCAAAACATGACGTTTCCATTAAAATTTTTGTTGTTGGTGCAAAATTTTATATGAAGAATATGAATTGCATAAGCCCTTATGCAATTTTTTTTGTTAACATTTGTAGAGGACGTTATTCCCTATTGCAGGGGTTCCCAACCTTTTAGTAACTGCATACCAGTTGAAATTTTTAAAAAATTTTGGCGTACCACCAGTTGTTTTTTTTAGAAACATATATCTAATGTCAGAAAAGTGCCCAATAGCTTATTTTATTTTAATTAAAATACTAAGAAAGCTTCATATTTTATGATCAATACACTTATATTTCGTATTAATGATGTTTTAATAAAGGAAAAAATAAAACGACTATTGAAAAAAACAGTTTTATTTTTTACTCGCAGATCTAAAAAAAATAATTTTAAATAATAAATACAAACTAAGCAAACAAAGATTAACATTATCAAAAATCCATTTTTAGTGCGAAACTTGTTGTTGTTTGTCTTTTATTAAAATGTCAATATCACACACAGGAGCAATGAGCTTAACTTCACTCTTAAGTCCTTCGTAGAATATTTGGGTCGCTCGTATCATCCTTGCATACCACCTGAAACGATGCCACGTACCACCAGTGGTACGCGTACCACCTTGTGGGAATCCCTGTCCTATTGAATAATACCATTGAATTTGTTCTACTCGAAATAAAGGAGTTGGTTCATTTTTTTCCGCGACTGTACATCTCACAAAAATTTGCGCTTAAAAAATAATCTTTTTTGGTTGTTTTTATCGATTTTTTTTGTCGCTAGTTTGTAATGTTTTTATATGAGGATGCTGCATTTCCATGGACGCAACGCCACTAATATTGAGAAGATTCAGACTTCTAGTACTCTTGTCTTCTTTTACGTCGCATGACCACACCATCGTTCGAAAAACATAATTATTGTCAATTGAATTCAGCAAACTGACCCTCTCAAAAAGGCCAATCGTCTCATGTCCCTCTCGGGCTCATTCAGCTGATCAAAAGGGCGTTTCGGTCTGTCTGCCAAATGTCTGTCTTGATATCGGTCATCGGATCAGCGCCACGCATCCCGACTGTTTTATAACTCCAACACGATAAAAACATGGATAAAATTCTATAAGCACTGACTTTTTTGGCTTTTGAACCTCCGATGAGACCTTTTGGTTGAATTCCGTTGTTGTTAGCTGCTGAACTTCTGCCGGCTGTGATATATTTTTTTCATTAACGTACGTGGTATAGAAATAGACAATATTTGAATACTGACAGAATACTATAGAAAGATTGGAGCTCTTAGTGTTAAATCAATTTCTTCATAGATATCTTCCTAAATAACATTTCTATAGCGCTGATATTTCGTACCATATTACTCTTAAACAACCCTATTAAAATTCACTCAATAATTTATTTTAGAAATAGTTTTTAAGTATGCAATAATAATTATTAAATTAATGTTTGAAAAAATTATGAATTAAATTAGAAATTAGATTACACACATTTCACCCAAACGTTCTTTTTGCAGATACAAAATACATGATTAGATCCCCTACAGATTTATATCATTCGAAATACAACATAAAACACTATTTATTATTACTGCTATAATATAAAAGTGTTTCTCCTTTTTTTTAAATAGGTGTTTTGGGTGTAATAGCATCCTCTTACAAGATTCATACATACCTCTTTTTTTTTGGCATTTAATAAAGACAAAAAATATTTTAACCCGTATTTAAAATATCTAGGTTTGAAACCTTAAGAATCGAGTTAGTAGTATTTAAGCACTATCTGTTGATAAAGAATAATTAAATTCGGTTTAGTTACGTTGCTGGTTTAATCGTATTGCTTTCTCTCGATATCATCGAGCAATAAAAGTGCTATTCTCACTGGTATCTCTCTTATTGAAGCCAACAAAACAACCCGTCTGAGTCAAATCTGCGTTAAATTAGTCATTTTCTTTCTCTTTTAATAAGTCCCTAATGGAACAGTAATTGCCTTAGTTTAAATAAAAAAAAGACTAGTAAAGCATTCCAGTGAACTTCGTTTCATCATACCTTTTGAAGCATCGACCTTAAAATGATATAGACGGAGCATGCGACCGCTGTTTCAAGTTATTTCGTGAAGTTGCTCGGTTTGAAGATGTGTCACGTGGTTGTGGGTAAAAGCATGAATTCTAAACTATTAATTGGTTACCGTGACTATCCACAGTTATTAAAAACACTAGTCTGCGCTTCCATAGCCAATCGGATAAGTCGATTTGTGATTTACCCTTCAGAGATCTTACGACAGCGACTCCGCCCACATGATCCGTCTATTTCATTATAAGGTCGATGTTTTGAAGATCGCTGATGCTTGATGTTTCAACGAATTATGCAAACATCTCGTGCACAATAGTAACTATCGAAGCATGTTTGGCCGGCCGATTATAGCTACACAGAAAACAAAAAAAACAGGAAAGAAAAGAAATCCGAATCTGGAAGAAACTCTTTTAAACTATGTCACGAGTCTCGTTACGTTGCGACTGGTAGAACTGAAGTGACTCGTTTAATCTTCTGCCACTACAGACCTTAATCTCTGTCTTGAGTGAGTTTTGCTTTTAAAAAAAAGAAATGGCGAAGATGAGTTGATCAACCAGGCGTGATGGGTCTCCATTGAGAAACTCCTTTCGCTTAATAATTGCGACAAAGAAAAACCTCTGACCCGTTTCGGGCACAAGAAATTGCCATTGTCCGCACTGTGTTGCTCTCTTTCGCTTTCTTCTTCACCTCTGTCTCATAGGCGGTTAATCCGTTTTCATGATAATCATCCTTTGCAGAATGCTGGACTATTACTAAATACCCGCATTTACAGTATCAAAGCCTCCGCACGCGTTGGAATTTGTACGCCGTGGACTGTGATGGTCTGTTGTTGTTTTTTATGTGATTGTTAACACAATTGCTTGTTTTGTATCGGTAGTGATTGCAAGTTAAAACCAATATCAGAAATTAAGAATCCGTCACTTTTCAGGGGACTGTGAACCATTGTATGGGGTTCAGAAATGGTTGAGGACAAATGCATAAACGTCTCCCAAATCTATAATTAGCTTAATCTGATTTTTTTTCTCACTTAAATTATTTTGAGCATAAGCCAGTGACTTTTTGGAAGAAAATACTTTTATAAACGCCGTTTGAACTTTTTCATGGCTTCTACAATTTACTTCGGACGTATTACGGATTTTTACTGTGTGTCATTAGACGAAAGTTTAAATAAAGTAGAACAGAAGGGCCAAATGACCGTAATAATCTGTTATTGGGATTCAACTATACATCAGGTTAAAACGCAATATCTCACTTCTACGTTTTTGGGCCACTCAGCTGTTGATCTACTAAGTGCCTTTACCCATACTATGTCTGGATTGGGTTCATCTGTAAAGAAAACACTACCAACTTTCAACTGATGGCCCTAATATAAACGTGAAATTCTTTAATGATTTTCAGTCTTTAATATGAAGTCTGAGGAAGATTCTTAAGCGGAAAAATTGATCAATGTTGATACATGTTTACATATTGTCTATGGAGGGTACAAGACTGCCCTGAAAAAAACTGGATTGGACTTGTATACTTTTTTATGTTGCCTGTATTTTATGTTCAAAGATTTTTCTTCTCGAAGAGCAGATTTTGTGTTCTATTCTGAATCAACTTTGTTCCCCTTAAAGTTATGCTCAATAAGGTGGATGGAAAGTTGTAATTATTGAGAGCCATAAAAGTATTTCCATATGTTTAAAAGTATGGTGAACATTTAAATCAAAACCATTCCTGTTATATTTTTTCCATTTATTCCTGTTATATATTTTTTTATATTACTTACCCTGTGTGAAGTTTCCTTGTCAGTATTCATTTATTGCAAGAAAACAAACTTTAGATTTTAAAATTGGGGCTTCGAAGGGCACTTTTAGTACTATCTGTGTGCAATCGTAAGTGCTACATATTGGTCTGAAGACAGGAAAGTAATAGCCTATATTTTCCGCAGTGTTCTAAGGTATAAGTGTACCACATTTGGTGTGCATTGGTCAAACGGCGTAGATTTGTATAGAGATATATACACACATACATACACATCCTTTTGTATATATATGGAAGTTGGTATAACTTGAGCAAGTCTAATAACGACGCTGATAAGTTGCACTGAAGTCTTTTTTTTACACCTTTATTTTACCTGTACAATCTTTGCTTCCGTTAATTAATTTTTTAAAGAGGAAAAGGAATGGAACATAGTGCATGTGAATAAACAATATTGTGGTAATATTTATTTTTTTCATGTGATGAAATTACACAGGTTTTATTTGATTTCCTGTTCTGTTCCTTTTTGATTCCGAAGCTCATTTCCATCAATTGTACTCAACTATTGCGTTCATTAATTGGGAAACTTGAAAGCAATTTTGTTGTTATATTATATTATTCATAGCACTGAATGTTCACAAAATATTATTGATCATATTTGAAGTTGGGTAACAAAACCCCTCAATACCGATTTCAGTAAAAAGCATTCAAACTAGTTTTTTTTTCATTGGTTAAATCTGCAGTACCTAAACTCGTTTCCATTTTAAGTCATTTGAGTTGTAGTTACTATAAATTATCTAGGGCGGACGATATACTATAACAAAAATGGGTTTGTCAAATTGATTTTAATTTGCGATTGTCGCCAAATGATAATTAATATTTCACCTGAAACTATTTTATTGTTCTCGGAATAAAATATTCTGCAACGATCAATGCACAACGATGATATTTGAATGGTATTTTTTAGTAATTTAAAATTCATAAAAACAGTTAAAAATAAAAATGCGCGTTGCCTCCAGAACGTTTTCTGCACTCCCCTTGATCTAATTTCGCTACAGTAATTCCGCATTTTGCATTTTAAACTCTGTTTAGACTGACATAGCAAGTAAAAGCTGTTTTGATTTTGATCTCTTTTTTTATTTAATCAATTTGAGAGTCATAATCACGAAAGTTTGCGTGACTAAACTAAGCGAGATACATAGCATGAATTCTTGCTGATTGCATCTTTTATTTTGTGCGCATTCATTCACCAAGTCCTCTTGTTCAAAGATGCGCTTTCGCGTGATTTCGTTTTCCAGAGATAGAAATGAAGCAGTTGGACCGTGAAAGGAGGTCAATATCAAATATAAGTGTTTCCGGTTGTCGCGCGGCTCCTTTAGATGTGTATCCATTGCTCACCGTCCTTTTTTAGCCGCTCATCTGAGAACAGGAATAAGCTAATCCTATTGTCTAGTTCTATAATAGTATCCAGCAGGGTCAAGATTTAAATCACTGATTTAAATCAAAGCTAATTTTACATTTTTTTTTACTAAGTAAATATACCTTAGGAAAATCACAGAAGTTGTCAAATACTTTAATTTTTCTGCACTCATGGTGATTTCAGCACTAATGACTACACCAAGCTCAGAGGGAACTGGGTCAATTACTGCATATTATAAAAGATTGCAACAGCCAGTTGTAACTTATTAGAATATACTATATACTGGAAACAGTAATGTAAACACACATGACATAAATCTGAATGCCAGGAAGAGTAATGTATAGACATTCCTGATTAACAGCACTCATAATATAAGCACTTAAAGGAAGTATACAACAGTTTGATCCAAAATTATAAACTAAAAGGGTGACTGCTTTTATTAACTAAAAAAACACATGTGGGAAATAAAGTTTTTGAGGCATTTGTCAGTTAGCTCAGGGGTTCCCAAAGTGTGTGCCGCAGCACCCTGGGAGTGCAACGTAGAGAGACGAGTGGTGCTGTGAAGCGCCCATAACCTCCGATCTAAGCATTTTCTAAGCAACAGAAAAACAGGTTAAGGTCACTCATCAAAAATCGGTTCACTCCCTAACCAAGAGCATGATGAAGGAAATTTTATTTGTTTTATTTATATTTTCACCAACCTATGTTTTCTTATTAAGTAAAATTAAAGTGCTTGTATGTGAATTTTAAATATTAGTTGTATTAATTATGTTTATGTTCTTACTTCTCTAATTTCTTTTCAAAGTGGTACTAATATGAAATATATATATATATGTAATAATATACCACCTATAAATATTACATGACGACGAGGGTGCCATGAAAAAATTATAATTCTCTTAAGGGTGCCACCACTTGGATAAGTTTGGGAACCCCTGTGTTAGCTTATTCTTGTGGTGTGCAATAGAGATTAAAGAGTAGAAAAAAATATACATTTTCACACACAGCCATTAAAATGTCAGCCCGAAAAAAGAAAGATCCAGTATGAATTAAAACTAAGTGAAAATCCATTTATTATTGCCGTTCGGCAGTTTTATTATCAAAATTTAGTGTAGTCTGATTATTTCTGTCCTCTATTCTACTTCTCAGACTATAGTTTAGGTCTGTCCGTACTCTTACTGATAAATTTGTTAACCTGATGATGTAATTTTCTCAAGAAAAACTATGTAGGATGTCAACTTGTGTTTTAAAGTCAAACAAATGAAAAGAAAATATTCATTTACCATGTCACAAATTCTGATTGTTTACTTAAAATAAATTTTGTTTTATATGTCATGTCACAAACTCAATTTTTTATTTAACAAATTTATATATAATTATTATAAAAACAGTGTATAGGGCCTGTAGAAATTTAAATAAAAAATCTGATTTACATCAAAATAATCCAATTTAAATTTAAAAAAAAATCCGATTAATTGATTTTTTTACACTCTGGTATCCAGTAGCTCTTGCCCGTGAGTAGTAAAGTTTCCAAGCTTTGGAAGTTGAGCTAAAATAAAACTGTGAGAAATAGTTAATTAGAAGAAAACGTAGCAATCAGTTGCCTAAAATTGAGTACATGACAGAAGTAAAGACAAATAGAATTTGTTGAAAACTGCTTGTGGCCTGTGTCCGTAATTTTTACAGGGTTCCCACGATCCTTGAAAAGTTCTTAAAATTACTTGAATTTTTCTTTCCAAAATAGGGGCCCTTGAAAGTCCTTAAAAATTATAGAACTTGGTGAAAAGTCCTTGAAAGTACTTGATTTTTTTTCTTCGTGCCACCAAAAGAATTTATCGTACAATATTTTATCGCAGACCAAAATCGATAGATGTGCAAGTAGCCTGATAGTAGCATTAAGACGAGGAAATTGGTGACAACCTTTCTTTTTTTAACTATCAGTAGTTTAAAAAATAGAATTAAAAAATTATGTCTTTTTGTTTAAATATCTTCACATTTTTTTTAAACTGACAACTTTTGCGTATGCCTTGTTGTTGTTGTTGTCGTGTGGGCCAGATATGGCCCAATTGGGGGTGCCATTGCTGTGGTTGGACTTCTTCATACATGACACATCCGTTTTACAGGAAGGTCCCTTTCACACATCCATTCACTCACACATATCGTAATTTAGATCCCAAACAGAGGCCGATAACCCCTGATCAGGTGTACCCCCAGAGGTATTGATTTGGTATGGGAACATGGGGGACTTTGTGACCACGACCTATTTAACGTGCCCCAGCCACCATTAGCGAACACGACGGTCTTTAGCCAGGTCCAAGCGCCGATCTCGCAACCATCAGAATTGCAGGCTCCGCTGAGGTCAGAACCCACAACCCTTCCGATGCGAGCCCGACGCTCTACTGACTAAACTAACGCGGTTGTGTTAGGTCGTTATAAAAAAATTTTGGTCCTTGAAAAAACATTTTTTTTTGCTTACTAAAAGACCTTGAATTTTTTTGAATAAAGGTATGGGAACCATGTTTTATCCGCTCATCTGAGAACAGGAATCAGCAAATCCTATTGTATAGTTCTATAATAGTATCCAGTAGCTCTTGCTCGTGAGTAGTGAAGTTTCCAAGCTTTGGAAGTTGAGCTAAAATAAAACTGTGAGAAATAGTTAATTAGTAGAAAAAAGAGCAATCAGTTGTATAAAATTGGATACATGACAGAGGTAAAGACAAAAATAATCTGTTGAAAACTGCATGTGGCCTGTGTCAGGAATCGAAGCCGCTCCTGGGGTATTAGCTGTTCACGTGTTTCGAACCACTTACTTTTCTCGAAAACATTTGTTTCTCCAAAAAATCAACCTTGAACAGTACTTTCTGATTATTCCGTTGTGAAGCCAGGCCCGACACATCTGCACACAGGTATCTAGTACCAGTTTAGTTGAGGTGCAGTATCAGTTTAGATGAAGGTCCCAGTGCCTGTTCAGATGATGGACACAACACCAGTTTAAATGAAGGAACAAGTAACAATTTAAATGAAAAACCCAGTTCCAGTTAAAATGAAGGATTCAGTACCAGTTTAGATGGAGGACCCAATACCAGTTTAAACAAGGTGGTAACAGAACCTGGAAAGCCGGGAAATCAGGAAATTTTCAGGAAACGTTTTACTTCTGGAAAAATCAGAAAAATCTCAGGGAATATTTCTAAATTTCACAAACAAAAAAAATCAGGGAAATTTTGATAACTTACATGACAACTACTGTCGTTTAATTGATATGTTTTGCTTGCAATTACATTCTTGTGAATTTTATAAGTGTATTTTAATTTGATGTATTATATTGATTTTGATGTATAGTATGATTATGTAAGGTCAGATGTAATAAGTTCATAATCAAAATATTTTGTATTTTTTTCTCTCCAGTTTTTTCAATTGCTATTATAAGAGTTCCATGAAGGTTTCCAAGCCTTACAATAACAATTAAAATATCTTAAGAGAAAAAATACAAAATATTTGTGAATAATTTTCATTTCACTCCATAAATGTGTGGATACTGTATATCAATACCAATCTCGGATCACAATATTTATTAAGGGAATTGTGAAATCAGGGAAATCTTTGTGACCCTATCAGGCATATCAGGGAACTTTTTTTAGTGAATTTTGTTGCCACCCTGTTAAATGAATGATAAAGTACCAGTTGAGATGAAAAACTCAGTAAGAAGTAACTAAAAATATAGACTTATGAGTATGAGAATGAAAATATATTGTACAGTGTGGAAATATTTTTATTACTGATTTTTTTTTAAGTTGTAGACACACAGCAAAAGTCTTTAGGCCTGTTTATTTCTGTATTATTCTGTTTATTTCTATATCTACCTTTATAATTTTAATCCAAAATGTGAAGAAAAACGTCAAATGTCTTGTAAATGTATTCTGAATAAAAATATTTTGTATTCCTGTATGCTGAAATCTATTTGTTCTACACTCAAAAGTCATCGTAATCTCTGATTGGCCTTCTGTGGTAGAACAACCTATACATTTACTTATAGGATTGAGATCTTGCTTTGGGAAAACTCTCCCTGATGCATCGAGTCTTGTCAAGATAACAAAAATACGACAATGTTTGCACAGCAGAAAAAAAAATCGCAGTCAAACTATCTTCTAAGAACAACAAATAAGTCCCCTATCACTACCTCAACGCATGGGTTCCAGACAAACCATCAACAAGTCCCCGAACTGTGATGGACGTGTCTCAGTTCTATCCATCCTAATCGGGAGTGGCCCAGTGGTTCGTCCAGCCTGCTCCCATCGATAAATTTGGTTCCTCTATCGTAGAACGCGAACTGTTTCATTGGGCTCCAACAAAAACTTTACAGTGTTTTATAGCAATCACAGGTTTTTATCAGCTTGTACCAGCCGAGAAGCCCGCACCCGTTTCCTTCCTGCTGCCTTACTGAAAATCGAGAGATAAGAATACAGGCCCGTGGGTTACCACGACACGCGAATTTTACGTGTCAACATCATGTCGACGATGTTGGTTCGACTGAGACTGAAAACGTGCCAAAATTATGGCGCCAAGTCGCTAATTGTTAAGTAATATTCAACAAATTGACTCAATACTAAATTTCACTGTTTTATAAAATAATTTTTTTTTTGCATTGTCATTACCCGAAAAGTAATTTAAATGTGATGTGAACCTAAAATCTCGGAAGAATGCAGAAAAAGTACACCATAACTGCGGTATTCGAATAATGCAGATAAGACAATGAATAGTTTTGATAAAAGATTGTTCCAAACCACAACCACGGTAACGTAATGTAGTTCAGATGGTCTAATACTCCAAAATTGGTAATGTTTAATTGACGTCGTACTAAAGCAGCACAACGGGCTATTGACGACGGTCCCGGATCAATCCCCTAAGGGAAAGGTCCGAGGACTATACCACGCAATTTTGAACCACGGTCAGATGACGAGGCAACACCTGAGCTGGCACTCCACTCTCCAAATTTCCACACCAACCCAACGACTTTCGGCCACGACAAATTGAAAGTGCACCAGCCGCCTCTACACTGTACGCTTATCCATGCACTGACCTGGATTCGAACTAGGAACCTTCCAATCTAGAGGTTAACACCTTAACCACCAGACCGGTTGGTCGGCTCTAATAGTTTAAAAACCCAGGACACGTTAATTAATGGTAGTTGTATGAAAAAATTTGGCTTTAATGCTGGGAAGAGAAATTTTGTTTTCGATGAAAGTTTTTAAAATTAAAACACTTTCTCGATTTTTGGGAAATGTACTTAAAATATAACTATACTTGTTAAAATGTTTACTCTAGTGATAGAGTAGTATCGGAGGAAAGTCAAATTATGTTTTTGTGCTTATATATTTGGTATACAATTCATAAAAATGATTAGTGTAGATATGTTTGACTTAAATTCATTAAACGCATATAAAATAAAGTTTTTATTTTTCGCATGAACTTTTTTTTGTGTATGGATTCCAGAAAATTAATTTTTATTTACCAAACTAAACAAATTTCCAAACAATTTTTTTTTATTTCAACTTTGGTGACCGAAAATTCGATAATTCCATATAATATTACGATAAAGCGTAAGAGCAACAAAATAACATGTTTTTTAAAACATTAATAACTGTACTTATTATTCCCGGAAGGATGTGCTCACACGATCTGTCTTCGCACTAGTTAAATTTAAAAATAGACATTAATTAAACAATATCTAGTCTGTCAGTATCTGCCTTGCGTCATCTGTGCCTGTATTTCTTGCTGACAACAGTTTCAAACATCCTTATAAATCCAAACTATTTTAAGATATTGAGTGGGCGTAATTGAGCTTGGTACAATGCAAGAAATCATACGATTTTTTATTTCAATTATAGACCTGTACTAAATTTTATTCATGATCTGATTCTTGACCCATATTTTCATCAAGGGTTCAATTCTGACGAACAGACATTGATTAAATCAAAGTATAAATTTGTTGGCAATTTAAGAAAAATAAACAACTTGAAAAACTGTTCCAAGTTATTTTACTCTAAGATATAGTTCAGAAAGGCTATTACTACATGTCAATCTGAATCGATCCATTACCCAAATGAAGGGAGCGATAAATAGCCAAAAGTAAACACCCACCTCTTTACTTGTCTGCCGAGAATTCATATGAATATGCTCCTGGTCTCCTCCACTTAGAATTCCGTATATAGTTCCTTTTTCACGTCCATGTCTCACACTTTGCTCTTGTGACATACATGTCTTCGACGACGACTTGTTGGATTGTGAATTCTTAAGAGTTCTGCAGGAAAGGAACAGGCTGATTTCCTGATCAGCTGACGACTTCTGATTGCCGGACATCACCAAACGGACATCATTCCACAGAGACCGGACACAGGATATGATAAAAGGTAAGCGCCATCGTTCCTCCGACAAAAAATTAACATGATTCCGGAGGAATTGCCTTTGCAGAGGATATAGTCACAACTTAGTGAGGAAGACCCTGGTCTCTGTCAGACTTCCATCCAGTCCATTGAATCGCTTTTGACAATTGGGGCATGTGTTCCGTATCGGGATTCGTGGATTGAATTCTATCTCAGCGTTTCAAAAGTATTCTACGATCCTTGTTTGATACTCATTTAAACTACATGAAATATCTATACTTAACACACCACATCTAGTTGTAAGTGGATGATTAGTGGACAGGCGAAGAGATCAGCAGCTGTGTTGATCATGTTTATATTCCGAAGGGAGTTAACAGTGGGATTTCTTATTAATTTCTATTAATTTCAATAACTAAATCTACGAAGTTAATTTGTTTCTCCATGTTTTATGCATGTATTTGTAAGACGGCTTTTTACCCGTAATTGTCTGCCGCGTTCGAAATAAAGAAATGTTGCTTAGCTAAAACTGAGACTGCTCTGGCGAAAGATGTATAGGAGTTTGAATTTTCAAGAATTCTTCTTGGTTACCTTGAGAAAATGTAAAATCCTCAATGACTTTTCTCATAATGGAATTGTTGTTATTCATAAGGCAATGCCTTTAGTTTCGAATCGATAGGCATTTCGTTTTCTTATGTCGATGTTGCTGCTGTGGAATAATATTTTTAATGATCTAAATTACTATTATAATTCCTAACTAATGATTAAATTCTAAAATATTTTATTTTTGAGTTTCTTTTGGACTTAAATGCTTAAGAGATTAGAATATATTTCAGCACTTTAACTTCAATCTTGCATTCGTAAAATCATACTTCCCTAATTTAATTTTACGAATTTAAAAAAAAAAAAAAAAAAAAAACAGCCTTTTTCCAATATAACTTTTTTAATCATTAGAAAGAGTACGATGCCAGATTCCATTCGTTTTCAAATGTATAATATTTATATATAATACATGACCACATTGACTTGTGATATATGCAGAACGTATAACCAGTAAATAAATGATGAAATGTGTGTATGACTTACAAATTTCTACAACACCAAAATTATAATGTGAAATTCTTGTTATTGAATTTTTTCTTAATCTATATTTCTGGTACATTCGCTTCGAAATTAATACAGCTATTTTTTGTAGTAAAAGAAAACCGGTTTATCTCATTATTAAAAGTGACAACTTGTATTATGAGGTGAATAACTGGGTGTGTTTACTATTACCTGCATCACCTGCTTCAAGATTTTAAATAGATACTATAAAAGCATCTGCAACAAAAACGTGACGCTTTTGTGAAAATATATTTGCACTGTAAGAAGAAATGTACAAATGTATTAGTACAAAAATATTTTTAAAATTTTCGATGTAATTTTGATTTAAATCCCTTTATAGTTTATTTTGATAATAAGTTGCCTCAAATAAATGAGAAAAAAGATACGATAGAAATACTTATCGGTACACAAAAATAATTTCATTGGCGAGTTCTCCACCTCATTTTATTTATTTGCTATATGTACCACATTTAAGTTTACTCGGCTTTGAAAATGACAAATTGGCACTTTCTTATTCATGTGATGGACAATTTTAAAATTAGGGTCTCCGAAGGATTTGTAATCTCTGGGTTTCTGCACTAAACCGAAAATACGAGTCTAAAGCAGCGATTCCCAACCGGTGGTAAGCGTACCACTGATGGTACGCGGCAACGTTTCAGGTGGTACGCAAGGATGATACGAAAGACCCAAATATTCTACGAAGTTTGTTCGATTTTTTTAGTATGTACAACCATATTATAGGAAAAATGGTATTATATGAAATCAATTTTGTCATTTACGTTTTTAATACATTGTAACAAATGACGCTAACAGTAGCACATTATTTAAAGAGAAACTTCGTTGCTGATTATCTAATTCTATTCAATGGTTATCTCGGCGAAATTAAGTTGATATCTCTCCCTGTCAAATCGTTTTACGAAGAATTCCTTTATCTTTATGTATCGGAAATACCCACGGATAATTCGAGATAATTATTTGTTTTTAGACCCGTGAGTAAAAAATTAAAACTGTAATTTTCAATAATCGTTTTATTTTTTCCTTTATTAAAACATCATTAATACGAAATACAAGTGCATTAATCATAAAACATGAAGCTTTCTTAGTATTTTAATTAAAATAAAACAAGCCATTGGGCACTTTTCTGACATTAGATACGTGTTTCTAAAAAATATAGGACTGGTGGTACGACAAAAATTTCTAAAAAAATTTTGTACGCAGTTACCAAAATGTTGTGAATCCCTGGTCTAAAGCATCAAAACATGTTTTCTGGAAGAGCCTCTATACCACTACACACGTCTGTTATGCAAAGCCATGCTTACTTCTAAATGTATACATCATTATTATCTCTCGAGTACACTAAACTTCTGTAATATGCCCTCTCCCCAGATCACGCGATACAGAAGTGATATTACAATTCTCGTCCCTAGCCCATGGAGTCCCACGTGCTAGGAACTGGTCATACCGCTATTGTCCTCTCAACTCTCCCGTTTTTAATGTCCTGATGCTTATCACCGTTTTATTCCCTGATTATCGCTATTGAAAATAACCTTCCCCGAGATCGTGTGGCACACGCGTGCCACTCCTGTTTTCTTCTTGGAACGGTGGAAGGTTTTAATGAGACTAGCAAAAGGTACTTGGAGATAAAGCTCTTTTCGAGTCGACTTTGGACGGATTTAGCTGTTTCTGCTGGGAACAAAAATTGCTTCGGCTGCTATATTGGTTCCCTTTCTGTCTTAATGTCAAAGATGTATTGTGACTGTCCCAGTTTTAAAAACATATTTTTGGGTCTGTTATTTCCGATTTGAATTCGTTAAAATATCAACGTGGCTCATTAGACTAATCCGTGAAAAGGTAAATTATCTACCCGACCTCTTTTTTTTTTTTGTACTTTTTGAAAATGCTAAGAGTAGTCATGCAACATTACAGAGGATGTCTTATAAATAAGGGGCCGACCAACCGGTCTGGTGGTTAAGGTGTTAGCCTCTAGAGTCCGGGTCAGTGCATGGATATTTGTAAGCGTATTGTGTAGAGGCGGCTGTTGCACCTTAAGTCTGTCGTGGTCGAAAGTCCTCAAGTTGGGTTGGTGTGGAAGTTTGGAGAGTGGGGTGCCAGCTCAAGTGTTGCCTCGTCATCTGATAGTGGTTCAAAATGACGTGGTGTTGTCCTCGGATCTTTCCTTTAGGGGATTGATCCCGGACCGTCGTCAATAGCCCGTTGTGTTGCTCTAGTACGACGTTAATTAAAAATTAACATTACCTATAAATAAGGGTATATTATTTACAAAAAATTAAGCAACTCATGTTCAAGTTGTATTAGTTTCTTAATAGGTTCTATGATTCTATTATTAATTTGTTTTCCATCTTTTACTTCCTGTTTGCATGTGCTATTCGGAGATAATAGGCAAGTTCAACAGTTATTGACTACTATAGATTGACTTGACTTGACTACATCATTGCTATTGTTCACTTTTCCGGAAAGAAGGCCTGTAAGACACTTTGTCTGAATTGAATTCCATTAAATATTGCAATAACAAGCAATTGGATTTCATGAAGAAATGCTTATGACTTTCTTATTAAAGTAATTAAATTTATGTTCAAAATAAACTCTTCTGTCAATATCCATACAGTTTTTATTCCTCTTGGGGGACAAACCGATCTCCACAAGCACCGACCTTTCGGGAATTTTAAGGTCCTGTCCGTCGCTATGTCCGATCCTCTTCGGTGTACACAGCTTCAATACAATCCTCCTCGTAAGTTTGGGAACCCACGATAATTATCAAGCAGGTCTCTTTACACGACTGCACTTATGCACTCGAGAATCGTGCTTATCGCCGTCGATAACAAATTCACGATACTTGAAAACATTTACTCAACTTCGCATCATCGAGAGATTTGGGCCGAAGCAGGGGGAAATAAACGAAGAAAACGAAAAGCTCCATGCTCTCGCAGCACAAAGAAAGCCGACTGCTTGATAAGCTAGATTGACACAACACCCACACGCAAATAAAGAGAACGAGGTGTTCCACCAATAAGCTAGTGCCCTTGTCATCGCCTTGTGGAATTCCATGTTATCGTTCGCTCCCCCTTCTCCCGTTTACCATTGCCAGCTGAATCAATAAGCTTTTTTATTGTTCAAGTTTGGGAATGGCGGATGTTTTTTTTTGCCGAGTGTTGTTTTCTGGTTCAGTGTCGCGTGCCCCTTTCAGGAGTGTTTAGCGAGGAGAACACGAAATCGCTCTCGCATAAGACTTGACACACGGCCAACACTCCAAATGAACAAGGTGTAGGAATGTTTTGTAAGATTGGCATGTTTACTTCATAGAACTCTCAAGAGTGAAATTGAGAAAAATATACCTCGAAGAGAAATGTCTTATCTCGCCTTGTTTTATTACTGAATTTCACAAAAGAAATAAATATTCTCAATGTAGCACTGGGTGTTAGTATTGAAAGTTACTGGAGTGGATACAAACCCATTTCGTACCTTAGGTAATTAAAGTTATGAAGAATTCGAATGTTACACTTCAGAATAAAAATTGCACCCCCCCCCTCCCCGAAAAAAAAACACTATGTTAGTATAGTTTGTATCCAAAATGTAATCAAAGAGAAAAATGTCTGCGACATTAATTTTGTATTCCGGTGAAATTTGTCTTCAATCGTAATTCATTTTTAATTTTTTATCATCCCCGATATAAAATTATCGGCAATATGGTAAGGATATCTATATATATAATTCTCTTACGTGGCACGCAAAAAAGACTTTATTTGTTGTCGAGTTTTGACAACACTGTACGATTGTTTGTTTACCATGAAACCTCGCGCTTCAGTTGAATTTATAGCGTTATCGGATAAAATTTTATTGAAAAAAAAAATATTAGTCGAGCTGTTGCAGCTTACAAACAATATGCTGGGTATTCTATTTCCAAAGCAGCGCTCACATTTCAAGTCAAAATTTGCCCAAAGTTCTGGGTATTTTCATTTGAATTCCGAATAGTCCGAGTTATAATTCCAAAGGTACTGTATAACTTTTCTGTAGTACAGCAAATTTATATTTGAAAATTATTTTTTTTGGAATATATTTTGTTAACAATGTTTTTATTGATGCGAGCGAAGCGAACCAATAAAGATTCCGGGGGTTGGTGAGCGTTAGCGAGCAGGGGGCGGGCCCCCTAGTTTTATGTGTTCCATTACAGTTGAAGCAAAGTTCGAAATCACCTTCCATCTTTTGTTAAAAATTATGCAAAAAGAATTCAAACCCAGAATCCCATTTTTTGAAAGGAATGGTGGAGAACACGCTACAAGTTATGTTATGAACTTTTTTTTTTGCACTCATTTTTTTCTAGAAATGTCAGCTGTATCAAAAGCTATGTTCAGCTTTAAAACGCCACAAATGATAAGATAAATGAATTTTGTATACTTTTTTTTGTCCGGCATAAATTCCCTTTATATACATTTTCAAAGTATTTTTGAATACTTATTTTTCAATATTTAAATGAATGGAACATTTTGCTTTGATGTAAGCATTTTTTGTTCTGAACCAAGCACGCATTTGGAACTGGAGCTGTTCACAAAAACACTCATGTCACCAGTTAAGATTCACTTCACTTTTCAAAAGTGAAGGTGGGTGTCATAACTTTTCATCTGTATGATATCTCACTCGAAACGATTCTAAAATTAAAGGCACATGTTTTCCCTTTCCATTCCCTTCTAACGCTTCTTTGTAAAAGTTCCGTCAGGAAATCACAGAAAAGTTTTGGTGAAACTTCAACCGAAACCGTAAAAAAAGATCGTGAGCGAAACCAGGTGAAGGCTCGAAATAAACTCTCCTTGTTTCATTCATAATCCTCCTTCGAGTTTGTCAATGGGTGACTCTTGCCCCTGAGCGTAAAAACTTGTGTTATCTTTCTTTTTTGGTTCCATTCTTTTTTGGCTATACTCTTCCCATTCTCACGCTTCTTTCATTCTTTTCTTATTCGCACAATTTTTTCACGCTGCTTACCAGTCATCTACTGACAAATGAATGATACTTACCTCAATTCGAAAATTCAAGGTTGCTTTTTATGTCTCATTCAGGTGCTTCTTAAATTTGCTTTGTTCCGGAAAGAAATTAAATGGAGAAGAAAGCGTTACTAGACGAGTTTTTTAGAATTTGGTAATATTTCCAGGAAAAGACATTGCCGAATTCTAAAAAGCACGTCTTAGTCGGGCATCTACAGATATTTATTTTATTCAAATCAAGTGGTTTTAAAATTCACCCCTCCATTAAAATGTATGGAAATCAGTGAATAATTTATAATTAAGAATAAGTTAAAGTATTAATAAAAAAGAAATAATTTATCGAAGATACAAAATTGAATGACAACTAGCACATATGTCATAGCATCTGCGCTTAAGTTTTTCAATTTTTTGATGTGTCTATTATGGTAATTTGATACCGTATTTAAACATAAGGCTTCAAACAGTCCCTTCAATTGCATTCCATTTACTTGTTTAGTAGTTTATTGTTGAATTTACGTAGCACTGGAGGGACTCAACGATCTAATGGCGACGATTTGGGATCAATTCTGAATGGAAATATCAGAGGACAGGACCTCGTAATTTTGAAACACGGTGAGAGGTGACAAGGTCAACACCTGAACTGGCACCCCACTCTTCAAACTCCCACACCCCGCCAAAGTGAGGTCACGACAGATTTAACATGCACAAGCACCCGTGTATACGACGTTCTTTCTTTGTATCGAATTTTGAGCTTCCTGTCCCAACCCATCGGTTGCTAATCCGCGACCTTATTGGCTGTATCTTTTTGAGCAAAATCATCTCAAAAGCTACAAATTTAAAAATTCTTGCGCCTGTTTTTGAAAATTCATCAAAGACGAATGAAAATTTCGTCCATTTTAAAACTAAATAGCGAACATAAAAAATATTTTTCGGATTTTTCTTTCGTGAGAACATTTTCCGAAGTTTGAGCACCAAATGTGGAAAGGAAAAAGGAACCATTGCAGAAAAATACCTTAATCTGTAGTTGCTAGATTGTCTTGAAAATGTATATTGAGTTCTTTAAATTTTAATTCCCTGGAAAAAATTTTAGCGTCTGTTTTCTACTTAGTAGCACAGTTGGTGTTTTAGCAGATTCATATGAGCTACTAAAATTGCAACTGAAATAAGGGTTAAGTGGAGATATTTTTTATGTTTTAAAAATTCATGCTATAGTGCTTTACTATATCACAAATGCTTTAATTGTGGCAGTCTTAAGTTTTTGTAAAATTTCCAACAAAATTACTTTAAGAAAACCTTTTGAGAGTTAGTTTGGCTTATATCTATAGGCTACAGATACTTTTCTCTAAAATGACTTCAAGCCATTTACTCCAGATGGGTATTTTTAAATAGAAAGATCTCACAACAGATACCATTGCCAAATGAGTAGACAACGAGAGTTTTCTTTCTATTTTCCCTCGTACTACTCTTTCACCTCGAGATGAATTTGGTGCATCTTACTTAAATGTTAGCGAATTTAAGAATAAACATAGCAATTTGTCTCCAAGTTCCCTGGGCCTAAAAATGGCGGTCTATTTTCTATGCCCCTTCTCGTTGGAACCGTCCAACTGTAACAATATTAAGAGATTTCTGAATGCAGTAGAACTTCAACTATCCTGATCAATTGGAACCAGATCCCATCCGGATAATCGAATATCCGGAAAATTCACGAAAGAAAGGTTAGTTATTTTCTATAACCCCCTTGTCTTCGCCAAAGCTTTCAGACTGATATTAGAGTGCAAATTGATTATTGCAACCGAATTTCCCCAAGCGAAGTGATGCCACATTTGCTTAAGAAATATCGCTTTCTTGTAAATTTCAAGACATGAAACACGACCGTTTGTCCTAATTCCGTAATAATAATACTTCTTTGAGGCCCTATTTGGGGCCCCTTGTTGCCTCCCACCACCACTCGAACAGATTGCTCCCCGACCCAGAACAGCAGGTCACGCTCGACCACTTCACTCCCTCGCCGCTCAACAAGTGTCACCCGCGGCACCTTGCTTCCAATCCGTCTCGCACGCGGCGCCCAATAAACCGCTCTCCGATGGCTAATGACTAAAGCGGCGGTTAATGAAGTCACGCTTTCGCCCTCAGTCGCGGCAGCTGTTCGCCGGTCCTTTGGGCCTTGCTTGACCTCTCCACCCCTCCCTTGCTTTGCCTGTCAGCCCCCCAGACGATGAAAATTCGCCGTGGCTAAGTGGGCTGTGCTGGAGCCGAAGGTCTTCTTTTTTTCGGACAGTCAAACGAAAGCGGAAAAAATTCCGTAACCGAATAAAAGTGAAGTGACTCGGATGAGGTTCGGTGAAGACGTTGGGACTCGCGCGCCGTTGGAAGGGATGATGTCGAGCAGTTAAAAAAAGTCGCGGTTCAACGTTTTTCTTGAGTCGCGGTTCAACTTTACTTCTTGAATCGCGGAAAGTTAAGTTCTCCAAGAAATTCTAGAAGAAAAGTTGAACCGCGGAAAATATTCTGATTAAAATCACGGACATTCAGTTTCAGGTTTGTGTTTCACACATAGAAACTTCTTTTAAGTTGAAAATATGAGTTTTTTATGTCTTGGAGTTCGTATAAAATATGTATTGTATGCCAACTCCAAAAGACTTTAAAAGTTCATAAAAATAGAGAGTTCGTTAAAAGAGAATTAAAATTCGTTGTATGATATTCGGACAACTTGATGAAAGTTCGTATAAAACGACCGTCTGAAGCAGAATGGAAACTCCAAAAGACTTAAAAATGTTCGTAAAAATAGCCGAGTTCGTTAAAAGAGAATTGAAATTCGTTGTATGATATTAGGACAGCTTGATGAAATACCGTATAAAACGACAGTCTGATGCAGAATGGCGACTTTGAAAGTTCATAAAAATAGGGAGTTCGTTAAAAGAGAGTTAAAATTCGTTGTATGATATTCGTACAACTTGATGAAAGTTCGTATAAAACGACCGTTTGACGCAGAATGGCGACTTTGAAAGTTCATAAAAATAGCGAGTTCGTTAAAAGAGAATTAAAATTCGTTGTATAATATTCGGACAACTTGATGAAAGTTCGAAAAAACGACCGTCTGGCGCAGAATAGCAACTCCAAACGACTAAAAATGTTCGTAAAAATAGTGAGTTCTTAAAAAGATAATTAAAATTCGTTGTATGATATTCGGACAACTTGATAAAAGTTCGTATAAAACGACCGTCTGGCGCAGAATAGCAACTCCAAAAGACTTAAAATGTTCGTAAAAATAGTGAGTTCGTAAAAAGAGAATTAAAATTCGTTGTATGATATTCAGACAACTTGATTAAAGTACGTATAAAACGACCGTCTGATGCAGAATGGCGGGATTTCTAATATCAAATGGTTCAGTTGTGTTTTTTGGTCTGTACAAAAATGACGATTAGGAGATTTTTTCAGTTAAATTAAAGTTTTACTATTTTTCCATTTTTCACAGAAAAAGATAAAGATTACATATTAATGCAAATTGAGATGAATCAAATTAAGAACACTTAGGTTCTTTCGAGATCGAATCAAGAGTCGAACTTCAACTGACAAAAGCTGCAAGTGTGGAAGAGCAGGGAAGGTACATGACGTCAGCGACGTCAAAGCCATCTAAGATTCAAACAATTTACGCACCCTCGAAAGAACTAATAAATTATTAAACAGACATATCCTAGTCTAAATGAAACATTTGACTGTCTATGGATATGATGGGGTCAATATTTGTTAACAAATTCACAGAGACATTTTTTTCTTATCCCAGATCAAAATTAGATCAGTTCCATGATGTCCTTCCTGAGGAAAATGTCCAAAAGATGTCTCCGGATCATCATGAATGTCCATATATGACACTCGAAACATCACAGTACGTGGTCACGACTAGCTATGCTGTAACCAAGACCAGTTGACAGTCAAGATAAATCTTTTTCTTGCCGCACATTTCATTGCTTTGGTGTGACCAGTTTTAAATCTTCAAAATGGAGTCTATTCTTTTCTACATAACTTGAAGAATACTATTTCTCCAGGTCTTTGTCCTCAATACCTTGTCCCAGATTTTATTTATTTATTATTATTTTTTTTTTGGTACAGGAATTTTTTTTTTCCAAGCAAAGTGAGTATTTCTTGGGAAAGAAAACGTAAGAGTTTAAATATTGTCTGAAACAGTGTAGAAATCTTGAACAGGCCGAGAGGTAGTTAGTGACATTTTTGTCGTAATTGACATGTTGGTCAGGAAAAATAAGATTACCTTCAATCATCATCAATCTGAATCGGCTAGTTTCATTACAAATCGAAAGTTTTTCAGGTACATGCCAAACATATTGATATATGGGCGAGAAATTAACCACAATCAGTATCCCAAATATTTGGGACTAACTTTTGGCCCTGAAGTCAGTTGCATCAGGCCCTTACAGGAAACCATCACAGTGTTTTTCGAACAGATACACCTCTTATTTTGAGCATTAAAATGCTATCAGTTAAGTAGAATGGATCCTAATGCTTTTTTATCAGCTAAACTAAATCCTTATATTTAATAATTCATGGAATATATATTTTGAAATAGGGTTAAAAAATATGCAGAAAATAATCCCACCAACGAAGTGTCTAATTAATTTTAAAAAATATATCAATAAGGGTATGAAAATTAGAGGAAATGACTGTTGAAAATTCTTTAAGATATCTAAAGTACTTTTGTTAAATGTGTTAAAACACATAATCTACCGAACGGAAGACGTGTATATAAAACTAAAGAGAAGAAAATAAAACTAGAAATTTGAATAATTATTCATCGAGAATGTGCTTCTGGGAGGTGTGATATAATCATCTAGGCGCATTGCATGGTTACAAGAGTCTTAAGTAACGTCCTTCGACAATTGACATAAGGAGTGCTGCAAAACTTGTGGTTTCGAATATGTGGTCAGATTCCACGTAACCTGCAGGTGCTCTTCGCTTTGTGATGTGTTGTAATATTTGCCCTAGGGTTGAACTGACAGCAGATCTCTTTCGTCCTTGCTTTTCCTGTTGAATGATTTAGCGAAGTTGGGAGGTTTCGTTGTTGTCTTCCACAGGCATTGGAAACTAAGAAAAACGACTGTTTTATAAATCATGACTTAAACCTTTCATTTTTAAATTTTGATAAAAAAAATATTTAACAACACGTTTTTTTTTTTGTTTTTTTTTACCATTCGAGAAATTTCATATATAAAAGATTCAATTCAATAATATATATTTTTCCCAAATAAAAGTAATTAATTCATAGCAGAGATACACTCATGTTTTATCCTATTGAATCGGTAACTAACAAGTATGAGTGCGCCATTTTTGTGGTTTTCCAAAAATGAGAAATTGATTCCTGTAAGTTTATTTCGTAATGCTATTTGGTTGTACATTTGTTTTGGTTATAAAAGTTTGGTTCTTTTATTCAAAAGTATTTGTTAACAAGTTAAAAATTCAGTTAAAAATTTAGCAAATGTTACACATTAAAACAACTATTTTCATCTACTGTTACTTGTTTTGTCTCTAAATATTTCGCTTCCGGAATCTAAAAGTACAGCCGGCATTTCTTGCGGTGTACATGTGGTGTATGCTTTATTTATTGTATTATTTTTATTTTAATGATGAACGTAACAAATTAATTTCAGAGAATTACTTAGCAAAGCTAAAATTATTTTAAATTTCATCCCACCAAACTAAAGTTTATCAATGAAAAAGGTTAGAAGAAGTGAGCAATTCGCATCCAGATTTAACGGTCGGAAAGTGTTACTTTCATTCCATTGCAAACCAAATTAAATTTATTTAACAGAGTTGAGAAATTTCGTTCCTGCCTTATTAAATTCAAGTTCACTAGATTATTTTTTATTGCATTTTGACTAAAAAGTATCGCCGCCGAGCTCATTCATTTGGTTTTGGGGTCACCGTGACTCAGTGGGTTAGCCCATTGCGCTAGCACTGTGCGAGTCGTGAGCGCCGCAGTCTCGATTCCACACTCGGCATGTTTCTCTCTCTCTCTCTTCTGTGTCACTAAAACTTTCCCTTTGTGTGTGTGTCCATTTATTTGACGTTGTTTACCCCAGCTTGAGCATATATGGCCATTGTCACATAAAACCCAACACATAAAATTAGCAAAGAAGGCAGGGCTTTGATAATGACTTCTGTTGATGGGTCTCCAGGACAAAGTGAGAAAAGAACACCTTGTCTTGTTTTGTGTTCTCCAGACTGTTGAGAGAAGACAATTTTAATGCATTGTCTCTTCTCTCTTTTCCAAACAGCAATACGATTACAGGTACCAACCGGTAAAGAAAATAGGATTTTAAGCGTTCTATTCGTTAGAATGGAGTACATCATGACAGCATCAACTACCTCCAAGAGCATGGCACTAGAAAATAGTTCTGAAACGCTCAAAACTGTTCTTGAAATGTAAAAAAAATTTATATAACTTTTTCTTTGAAAAAAATCACAACTTTTCAATAAGCATTTCTGAAATGAAAGATTTTAAATACTAGCCATCAGGCCACCACCCCACCTGTTCCCCACCCTAACAACGCCACTGTAAAGAAGAGATTCCGCCTCTGCAAACCTGCCACCTCTGTACGCCACTGCAAACGAAGACACTATTTTTATTCAGAAGGTTCCTGGATTCTTTTTGCTTCGCTCTTGCATTCCTTTTATCTCAAATAATTTTGTACTCGTTCCTAATTAATCAACATCCCATGTCCTTTTAAGTAAAGAAAATTAGCTCTTAATCAGACCCACGCTTGACAACTTTATTGCTGATGAACTGCCAGTCAACCTTTATGGCATTTGGGAACCTCTTGATCATCAACTCATCTGGAAAGTGGAAATGAACATGGACAACAGGTGCTCAGCGGATGGCAAAGGTAAAACCCTCGAGTCAAAATTACCTTTGATTGCCGAAACGGGAAGAAGAGACAAAAAAAGAAACCACATATAGGGAGATTCCCCCTTCCAACCAATCGCGCGGAAGTACCAAACACATCACAACGGTCTCGGCCTTTTGTTGTTTACCTTTACCTCGAGGGTCAAAGTGTAAAGGAAAAAAAATGTCTCAACAGGTAAAAGAAGTGTGTTGCACGCGTGCAGGTCGTGTGCCTCGCACTCGTCAAGCAACCTCTCAACTCGTGGAAGCAGGGATGCTAGGTCGGGTTCTTACTCTACAATTTTGTTTCAGTACTTGAATCTGAGTTTTATTATGTTTGTCAAAAATGTATTCAAAACCAGTGATATAGTCATGACTTCCCCCCCCCCCTAAAAAAAAAGATAAGCGGTAACAAATAAACTATAACAAAAGACATATATATCTTAAGAATAATCTTTCCGCAAAAATAATAGTCATTGAATTTATTAATAATTCACAATTAATCACGTGTTAAACGCTTCCGAACAAGTTAAAAAAAAACGACCGACTTGAGGAGTAAGATTTGAAAATATTTTTTTATTTCCAATGGCGGATTGCAAAAGACTGACTGAGACACACATGCGATTTTTCAACGTACGGCGCCGCTGCGGCACGAAGCCCAACTATACACACATAACCATGAAATGACGCAAGTACTCATTTCGCGCCATTTGCGATAAATATTCTATCGAAGAAAACGGTTTTATTTCGCTTACTTGGTGTAAAAAAAAGTATGTTTTGAAACAAAATAGACGTTACTGGATGCAACCATTTGTTAAATATTATTTATATTCCATTTATTTATGAAAACAAGGTACTTCAGACCAGATAAGCGTATGCGACGCCTTGGGGAGCTGCGGTACAAATTGCACGTAAGTTGGACGTGCGTCGCCGCAGCGGCGCCGGAGGCATGTGTGCACTACTCCGTTGGATCTAATGTATCTCAGACCGCACTTGCGTTGAGGCAGCGGCGCCGTACGTTGAAAAACCGGATGTGTGCATTGGGCCTGACGCCAAACAATGTAACATACAAATACAAATGTGAACAGAAGAAAATTCTATGGCCTATTCCCATTCCATCCCTCGTTTCGCAGTTTCTTCTAGATTGAAGTAGAGGAGAACGCAGGATAGCTGAGCAGGTGTGCCGGGTCCAACGAAAAACGCAGAAAACTTCAATAATAAAAATTGTTAAATACAAATTAGTTGAATTTAAAAGAAGTAAATTCTATATATAAACACAGATAATCTAGTTTTACCTGGTAATATCTCCAAACGTCAATATATCATACAATTGATGGTAACAAGAACATTTCAGACATTATATAATAGTGTGATATATAAATAATCGAAGTCTTCATTTATAGTATACGCATTTTTCAAAAACTATCGCATGAAGTAATTCACAAAAAAAAAAAACTTCTTTGTGTGTGATAAACAGAGACAAAGTAGCATCTTTGTTTAAAAATTGGTTTGATTCCATTTTGCTTTAAAAGCAATTATCTGGTGGATTTGTAGTCTTCAAAGTTACTTTGGAGATATATTAACGATCAATTAATTTTTATCTGCGACGCAACGCTATTATATGTATAATGAAATTCGAAAGTAGAGACTATGTAATTTCGATTGAGAGTGTGGCGGAATTTGGCGGTGTCTGCCACATTGCATCCAGCAGCCATGTTGTACTCGCATGTAAGTAGTGTAGCAGCTGGGATATAACGCTCGCACCAGCACCTGCTTCACAATCTCTCCTCAAACCACAAGACCCGATTCGGTTTTATTTTTACGAGGCGACGAACAGCTGCTGTTGTGGACGTTAACTTTCATGACGTTAGCGTGACTTTTAATTGTGTTCCAATTTCCAGAAACTTATTTTTAATATGAATTAAATTGTTCGTCAAACCCAGAAATGATGAGAGCATAATTTACCTTGGTCTCAGGTTTTCTTTCTTTTTAATCGAGTATCCAGACATTTTAAATGAGGGTTTTTTAAATGTATGTAGTCAACTTAACAATCCTCCCTAAAATAATGCTATCTGGAAAGTTTGGTTGATTATACCAGAACATAGAATAAATCCTCGGATTACAAATGAAACACCAAATCAGAAGTTTCTGCATTTGGGTAGACTAGAATGTAGGCATGTGAAATCCAAGAATTTTTTTTACATGAAGGTTAGATTTCGTTTTTAGAAACACACTTTGGGTGTAGAATTTATACTCTTCTAGTTTTTTTTCTACTCAGAACTATGTTTTTTGACTTAGTGTGTTTCACTTATTTTGGCGATACAATGTCAATAAATAAAGAACATTCGTTTAATTAAAACAAGACTTGATGCAAAAAGAAAAGCAACGGTAGCAAATTCAAGCAAAAGGAACAACAAAATTTGCTATATGATTTTTTCCCATTTGAAGTTTGAACGTGTTAGGACTTTAGGATACGAGTATAAATGTCTGAATTTTATTTCGAATTGATACATTTTTACTCTATTTTTTGTTGTCTCAAGCAGCGATATGGGACTATCGTATACACATTTTTCAAAACTAATTTTATAGCTAACAAGAAATATAAATGCTGCTATAAATGGTAATTTGAGAAACTCAGCTTTAACTTGAAATTTAATAAACTATATATGGCATTAACTTCCATTTCCAAGGCGTGTAAATATTGCATGGTATGTACTTATTTTGAGTTATAGCAATTATTAATTGACAAAAAAAACTGCACATAATGTTGATTTTTTTTTAGACATAGTTAAAATTCCGAGAACCATCCCGAAATTTAAAAAACCTTTTTCAACCGTCATGGAAAAAAAGTTTAAAACTGTTGGCCAGTGCTAATATATTGTACTTCGTGTTCAAAAAAACCTACAACGAAATTTCGTGAGGATCCTTTTGAAAGACGTCAGTATGATTTCATGTTGAAAATAATTATGAGGATCCTATGTAATTTAAATTCAAATTCAAAAACGCTAGTAAAATGAATTATTGGCACTACTTTAAAATAACAATAACAAGGCGTAATAGTAATTAAAACTTGTAATTTTTTTTCCCCGCTCCATTAATTATTTTCGGAGAACACGGCTATATTCTTTTGAAAGCAACTGAGGATGACGTTAATAAATTTCCCCTAGTGAATTCAGGGTCATGAAAGTGTGCTTATCTGTCCCAGTACTAATATCGCAAAATTATATGATGACCGTCTAAGTCTGTATGGCCATGAGTCATATTTCACATGATGGTGGACCTGTCAGTGAACGTCGATTGATAAAGAGGTTATTAAATAATCTAGGTTGGGGAGAACAGGCATTGTTCGTCGTTTGGGAGGGGTGCATTTATGTAATTTGTGTCACTCGTATGCATGGGATCTTCCATCGGCGTGGGACAGTACTCAAAGCGAGAATACGTCGTATTTACATGATATATCTGTGACAGCAGTCAATGCAAATTAACATCGCGTTTAATAAGAAAATCAGAACACTCTGAAACATATATTTATGATAGGAAAAAAAAAGAATTAATTTTATAAATGTGCATTAATGAGCTTTTGTCATCAGAAATCATTTAGCCAATTTCATGTTTCCTGAAAAAATTTCATTATCAAATGAATCACAGGGTTTATTTAACCGAAGAGGATACAGTGGAACATATCTTATTTTCTGAACCGGAAAGATTTTTTTTAGAGAAACGTTTTACAAGATTGTTACCTCCTAGTTGATTGTCACTGTTTCCCCTAGTTTTTATTCGATGACCATTTATTAGATTGTACAGTAGACACCATGAGATTGGATCTTATACAGTAGACACCATGAAATTATATCTAACAGCTCCGGGTTTATGTAATGAAGTTGTATTGTACCAAATGAAATGTTCAGAGGATTTTGACTTTTGAATGACACACTCTTATATAAAACAAATTCTTTATGTCGTTTTAGAACAAAAATTGTTCGAAGTGAGCAAATTGTGTCCGGAGTGACCGTCCTTACATTGCGTAATTCATTTATTACTTTAATTGGAGGGGTAATTAAAATCATTTTTAAACTATACTGATTTTTACTATGAGTAATAGTTATGTTTTACGATGTAATCATCGTTTTATATACTTCTTTGCAGAAAATTCCACGCTTTGAACGAAAATTCCAAAATAAGATCTAACTCAACAACAATTATATTCACCTAATGGGTTACATAGTGGAGCTTTTAGTCTAGCTTCTCGGATTGCCCTCAGAATTTCTAACCATGAAGTGTTACTAGAGCTAGGGACTCAGAAACCTTAATTATTTTACGTCATCAGTATTGAGATAGAAGTTTTCATTAAAGGATACACTATCGTTCGCAATATCTGTTGCTGGAGTATGGACGAAACCTATTCAATAATGCCAAGCATGGGTAGGTTTGTATTTAATTAAAGTCACACTGGATCAACACATCGGCCAAGCATGGAACAAGTGTATGCGATTTCTAATAAAATAATGATTGAGCTTTATAAAAGGATATTTTCAAGTGCAAAATTTTCAAAGTTGCTCAATTGTTTCTGTGTGCGATATTTCATGTTCTCCTTTAAATTGCCGGTGATATTCAAAAATTGCAATCATTTTATTTCAAGCGTATTATAGCCAGAATGCACCCAAAATAAGGCAAAATTCATTCATCAACCTCCAGTAAGGAACATTCTGGGATGTATCAGCTTATCTTTTTCGTACTCTATTTCAGAAACTATTGGATATCCGTATAATAAACGCTAAAAGTCACTACCAGGTTTGCATGGTAGCAAGTGTAATGCTGCAGTTATTAACGATAATCCGCTTTGTCGAATTTCGTTAGCTCAAAACGAAAATCTCGTTTTCTTATGTCTTGAATATGCTTAGCTAATCGATAAACCCTTTTTTTCTTTGTTCATCTTCTGTTCTACTTGCAATATACATAATCAATGTAGTTTTTTGAGTGGTGTGTCGTGCGTTCACTTGCTGGTCCTCAGACAAGAGAGGGACGTCCGAAAGATATTTAATGTGTGTCTCCAACTGATGAAAATGTCCAGTAATTAAGTTTTCCATATTACTTATTTTTATACTTATACATCTATATTGTTTAGCTTCTTTTTTGGTAGTGGTAATGAGACCTTCGTCTAAACGAGTACTGTGACCTTCATCTAAACGAGTACTGAAGCCTTTTCATCTTAACGGGAACTAGCAATACCATCTGAACGAGTAATGGGAACTTCACCTAAGGTGTACTTAGGCTATCATACTATAAACGAGTACTGTGTCATTCATCTAAACGGATACAGGGCCCTTCATTAAGTTGGTACTTGCCCTTCTAAATTGGTATTGGGGCACGGACTGTAGATGTGTGGTAGGTCTTAGATGAGACTGACTTGAAATAAAATACTTAAAAGTACTGATCTCGGACAATTTTTTTTAAAAGTCAACTGTTTTGAAGGTTTGCAGAAGGGCGGCTAATACTTCAGAAACTGCTCTGACAATCAGACCTAGTTTCGTGATATCCACCATAATAGATTTTAAAATGTGTTCATGAATACATTAATCTTACTTTTAATTCTTTGGAACATCAGCGGATATACTATTCAAGGATTGGCGTAATTTAGTTCTTATATGAGACAATACTGATAAATTTGGTTTATAAATAGTTCATCTTCATCTTTAAAGGAGATAATTCAAATTTCTTTTGCCTTACACAATGAGTTTGGTATACCAAAAATATTCTAATTTGGTTTGACGTATCTACTAAGAGGATTATGGTTTTAGATTTAGGTTAGGATTTAGGTAAAACTAGTGTTAGCTTTTCTCAACTGCTTAAAACTATTTGTCTCTTATCCCAGACTGGAGACTTAAATAACATGAACATGGTACATAAGTATAGTTTCCAGTTCTGGGTCTCCCCTTGTTTTTATAGTGTAAACAAAAAATACTACTTACATGACAGTAACGAACTGGATCAGACAATCGGTCCGGAAAAATTTAACCTTATACCGTCTGGTCTCAGGTGTGGTAGACTTTTGAATCGTTAAAAGCGAAATATATTACTTGGAACAATTCGAGGTCTTTTAATTAGACAACGATTTTTCAGTACCACTAATTTAAGGAAATACTCCTTTTCGATATTGCCATCGTCTGAAACATGTTTTATTTGCTTCAGTCTATATATAAAGTATGGATGCATTATAATGAAAAGACAACATGAAATTGATCCAAGTTAGATAGACCAGTATAGTCATTCCAAGTAACTCCTATTGTGTACATCATACATAATTTGTACCCCTTTCATTTTGAACTAAAAGGTTACGTGGCATCTTCACCCTTTTTATGAATAAAGTAGCGACTTCTAATCAATGCTACGTGTTCAATTTATTTTCGAGGCCATGGCCTCTCTTAATCCCATCTCATAATCGATGGAATTTTTCGTTGGACATTGCTTTATTTAGAAAGCAACTCTTACAGTTAGTTGCACGATTCTACATAAATATACACATTTTGTTTTCGAAATGTGTAAAATGGTTGAAATAAAATGGAGACTATGAATAAACAAGTAACATGAAAACGCATGCGTTGCGATACTGTTACTCAGTACGATTTGAATACCAAGGATGAGTACTTTTGTATCTGAATACTTTCGAAAGAATTGATTACAACAAATAGTTTTAAGTGTCGAGTACACGAATACTTTTGTATTCGAACACTCCCATCTCTACTTTTTGTTTATAAATATTTTTTAACGTAGGTAAGGTCACCTCAGTTGACGATACTTGTTTGTTTAAAAAAATAATTAAAGGACAGTTTACGTTTGAGATATCAGATTTCTGAAATAAATATGATGCTGACCAGTGACCATCCAACTGTTTTCGAAGAGAGAGACAAAACTAACAAAACATCAAACATTGTAGTTGAGTTCCATCTTTTCTCAAACTCTGCTGAAGCATTTACCTCTCCACTCCCATCTTCGATTCGTTTTACCGTGAGCTCAGCATGTGTGGTTTCGACATTGCTGTCTAAAAAATGGGTTGAGTTTGCATTGTGGGATTTAAAACGCCCTTAAATTGTCCGTGTCGTGCTGTTGTGGGAAGAACTGCTTCGGACTCTTGAGGAAGCCCCGCCCCCAGACGTGCTTTGCCATAGGTGCGAGCTCTGTGTGGGGCGGCAAACATCAAACAGAACTTTGCGACCTCTCTGGCCTCATAAAGAACGGGGCAGTAACCTGAAACACCTCTAGATAAACAGAACAAAGTGAAACCAGATAGAACAGTACGCTCGAACATGATTAGAGTGATACGATTCGGAAGTTAAAACTCCACTTTGAGTTTTCATTCAAAAGGAAATTTATTATAAAAATTTCCCTGTTAAATTAGTTTCGAAGCATGTCAAGAGTTAATTGTTCCAAACAACATTATATTTTTGGAATCGTGTGCTTTTTGGGGCTGTCGTACTGATATGCAATTAATCTCAGACAAATGTTATGTGGCTTCACGTTACCATCCCTTGGAAAACTGACAACGTAATTTATTCTTTGTATAATTTCCGATTTGAGATTTCATTTTGTGTATATCCATTTTACCAATTTATTGAGGATATATCTTAGTACCTTCCTCGTCTTCAAATTGCCTCCACTGTCCCAATTAGGTTTGGTGTTTGTCTTCATTAAGTTCAATCCCATTCTCACTTCGGTCTGATGAATTTGTCTGGTAATTTAATACCTTTACTGTAAAAGAACACGTCTCCTATGGTGCACACTTTCAATTTCGACACCGCTCTCAGTGTGTCGTCACCTTCAGTAGTTAGTTATAAGGCCAAAAAATTGCTGATCCAATGGCTACGTCCTTTTTTGCAACACGTGGGCAAATTAGACCTCATACTTATATTTAGACGGTTAATTTCAAATATTTACGTATATGTGATGCATTTAGTATGGAATGCCTCGGAGAGATTTAGAAATATATACACTTTTTTTCTAACTCTACATGTAATTGGTATAATTTTGTATATATTTGGTAATAACGCAAGAAAGTACAGTAGAGTGATAAATTACTTATCAAAATCAGTACACAAACTAACTTAGTACATGTTTCTTAAATTAGCATCACGGCCACCTCTTACAAAATCTTGAATCTATCGAATTGAGCCCTTTCACTGGACGCAATTTATGTAACAACTGAAAGCAATAAACTGCAAACACAGGTGTAAGAAAAAATCTAATTTAATATATAAAGGTCGAGATTAACCAAAGCGCGTAGTGTTTCATTGAGCTTATTCATCTCCTGGGGGAAAAGCAGTCGACCTTGGGCCGGTTGATTTCTGAATAAGCGTGAAAGCACAGAATTAATGGCAGTCACCTCGTATGATTTCCATCTGTCAGCTCGTTTGCTTTCGGCACCGAATTTAGAACCAGAATCCGAGTTAAACTAGTCAAATGTAGAAGCGCTTTGTTGACTTTTAAACCAGTACCCTAATTCAACTAATAGATCGCTGAAAACCGCGCGAGTCGAGTCGCATTGTATACAGAGCTATATCATACTTGCACCTGTGGATTTAAATTACTGCGCCCATTGACAACAGTAGAAATTTGCGAATGATTGATTAACAAAATGACCATACCTGCCATCTCAGATTAAAGTAATCATGATCTTCCTAAACAAACGAGTCCGTTCCGTTCCCTACTCGGTCCTGAAAAGGAACCGCAGGCAAGTTAGATAAACGAAATATAGTACAGGGTTGTCCCTGTGAACATTCCTCTAACACATTTTCCGTCACAATTCGTGCTCTTGATGATATCGTTACCAACTAGAGCATTTTCTAGGAATGGCTCTTCGTTACGTGGACGATTCTATTTAGGACCGCAGGTAGGTCGGTAGATATTTACTCGTGATAAGTGAATCGATTCTTCAGTTCGATTCTTTCGTAACTTGTTTTGATCCTCAGTGAGCTATGATTGATTATTTACTTGTTAAAATATTACCAGGACCGGACTGAGGGAAACCTCACTAGTTTTTGTGCATCTCCCGTCTTAGCTCTGTTGGTTATTCTTGTACTGCTGTCACCACGCAACACTTAAATTTTTTCTTTAAGTTTGTATTTCGACGATTTTTAACTACATCTTCAAATATTTCCCACTTCAGATTCATTTTCCTCTTTTCGAAGTAAAACTCTCTCATCTTCAATTGATTGAGTCCATATATATCTGTATGTATTTGTTCACTAACTGTAGAGGCTCTACTTTCCTCGAGTTTAATATCTACCGACCCACCTACGTTCCAAAATAGAATCGTCCACGCAACGAAGAGCCATTCCTAGAAAGACGCGCTTGTATCGTTACCACAGCGCCAAAGGCACGAATCTACAAAAACGCGTTTAAAGTATTGATGCATCGGGGAAAATAGCTTCGAATCAAAAAGTTTTCTCATAAAAAATCGGCCTTTTCACTAAAATCAAGATGATTTGTGGATTTATCATTGAACGAAACATGAAATGGTGCCTTTGGCGTGATAGTAACGATATAAGAGCTGACGCAGTAGTTAGTACACGGCCTCAAAGGGGCCTTAATCTCCGGTATTGATAGTTCATGCTCCTTTCAAGTAGGCTATTTGAACCACCTCATCAGATATTCACCTGCTCTGCAAAGTAGCTGCTCTTCAAACCTTCAATTACCATCCTGAATCTTTACAGCGAGAAAATAATCGACTTGGCTATAGCTGTGCAAAATGCACACGTGTGACATATGACTCAGAAATGGACACAGCATTTGAATTAAGAAACATTTATAACAAGGTGTGAAAAGATACTATTCTCCCGGCGGTATGGCATTGCCAGTTACTCTTCACCTAAATTCACCCTGGTTTCAATTCAGATTAGAATTTGTAACCTCTTCGCGCTTTTACGCGTTTTCAGTGTTTGGTTGAGCTTTATGGCGCAAATGCGGCCATGCTGTTTAAACAAATACAATACAGACAACGTCAAGTTAATGTACATACACAAAAAGAAAGTTTTGCTGACACTGAAATGAGAAATACACCCAAGGAGGAATAAAACTGCAAGTTGCGAGCGAAGTGGATAAATCATCTGCGGTCACGATTGCACCACACCACAAAATCGACTTTCTTCTCGTCGTAGCCACTCGATATCCACATCCAATACCCCTCAACATTTGATGACGCAACAGCAACGACCACCGACAAAAGCCCAAGAGCCTCTTTATTTTCTCCCCTTCAACCATCCCTAAACGTCAGCATTCGAGTCCGGGTAGTGTGAAGGTAAATATACCCAAGGAGGAATCAAACTGTAACTCGCAAGTTGCGAGCGCAGTGGACAAATCCTCCGCTGTCACGATTGCCCCACACCACTTAATTGACTTTCTTCTCGTCGTAGCCACTCGATATCCACATCCAATACACCTCATCATTTGATGACGCAACAGCAACGACCACCGACAAAAGCCCAAGAGCCTCTTTAATTTCTCCCCTCTTCAACCGTCCCTAAACGTCAGCATTAGAGTCCGGGTAGTGTGAAGGTAAATATACCCAAGGAGGAATCAAACTGTAACTCGCAAGTTGCGAGCGCAGTGGACAAATCCTCCGCTGTCACGATTGCCCCACACCACTTAATTGACTTTCTTCTCGTCGTAGCCACTCGATATCCACATCCAATACACCTCATCATTTGATGACGCAACAGCAACGACCACCGACAAAAGCCCAAGAGCCTCTTTATTTTCTCCCCTTTAACCATCCCTAAACGTCAGCATTCGAGTCCGGGTAGTGTGAAGGTAAATATACCCAAGGAGGAATCAAACTGTAACTCGCAAGTTGCGAGCGCAGTGGACAAATCCTCCGCTGTCACGATTGCCCCACACCACTTAATTGACTTTCTTCTCGTCGTAGCCACTCGATATCCACATCCAATACACCTCATCATTTGATGACGCAACAGCAACGACCACCGACAAAAGCCCAAGAGCCTCTTTATTTTCTCCCCTTCAACCATCCCTAAACGTCAGCATTCGAGTCCGGGTAGTGTGAAGGTAAATATACCCAAGGAGGAATCAAACTGTAACTCGCAAGTTGCGAGCGCAGTGGACAAATCCTCCGCTGTCACGATTGCCCCACACCACTTAATTGACTTTCTTCTCGTCGTAGCCACTCGATATCCACATCCAATACACCTCATCATTTGATGACGCAACAGCAACGACCACCGACAAAAGCCCAAGAGCCTCTTTATTTTCTCCCCTTCAACCATCCCTAAACGTCAGCATTCGAGTCCGGGTAGTGTGAAGGTAAATATACCCAAGGAGGAATCAAACTGTAACTCGCAAGTTGCGAGCGCAGTGGACAAATCCTCCGCTGTCACGATTGCCCCACACCACTTAATTGACTTTCTTCTCGTCGTAGCCACTCGATATCCACATCCAATACCCCTCAACATTTGATGACGCAACAGCAACGACCACCGACAAAAGCCCAAGAGCCTCTTTATTTTCTCCCCTTCAACCATCCCTAAACGTCAGCATTCGAGTCCGGGTAGTGTGAAGGTAAATATACCCAAGGAGGAATCAAACTGTAACTCGCAAGTTGCGAGCGCAGTGGACAAATCCTCCGCTGTCACGATTGCCCCACACCACTTAATTGACTTTCTTCTCGTCGTAGCCACTCGATATCCACATCCAATACCCCTCAACATTTGATGACGCAACAGCAACGACCACCGACAAAAGCCCAAGAGCCTCTTTATTTTCTCCCCTTCAACCATCCCTAAACGTCAGCATTCGAGTCCGGGTAGTGTGAAGGTAAATATACCCAAGGAGGAATCAAACTGTAACTCGCAAGTTGCGAGCGCAGTGGACAAATCCTCCGCTGTCACGATTGCCCCACACCACTTAATTGACTTTCTTCTCGTCGTAGCCACTCGATATCCACATCCAATACCCCTCAACATTTGATGACGCAACAGCAACGACCACCGACAAAAGCCCAAGAGCCTCTTTATTTTCTCCCCTTCAACCATCCCTAAACGTCAGCATTCGAGTCCGGGTAGTGTGAAGGTAAATATACCCAAGGAGGAATCAAACTGTAACTCGCAAGTTGCGAGCGCAGTGGACAAATCCTCCGCTGTCACGATTGCCCCACACCACTTAATTGACTTTCTTCTCGTCGTAGCCACTCGATATCCACATCCAATACCCCTCAACATTTGATGACGCAACAGCAACGACCACCGACAAAAGCCCAAGAGCCTCTTTATTTTCTCCCCTTCAACCATCCCTAAACGTCAGCATTCGAGTCCGGGTAGTGTGAAGGTAAATATACCCAAGGAGGAATCAAACTGTAACTCGCAAGTTGCGAGCGCAGTGGACAAATCCTCCGCTGTCACGATTGCCCCACACCACTTAATTGACTTTCTTCTCGTCGTAGCCACTCGATATCCACATCCAATACCCCTCAACATTTGATGACGCAACAGCAACGACCACCGACAAAAGCCCAAGAGCCTCTTTATTTTCTCCCCTTCAACCATCCCTAAACGTCAGCATTCGAGTCCGGGTAGTGTGAAGGTAAATATACCCAAGGAGGAATCAAACTGTAACTCGCAAGTTGCGAGCGCAGTGGACAAATCCTCCGCTGTCACGATTGCCCCACACCACTTAATTGACTTTCTTCTCGTCGTAGCCACTCGATATCCACATCCAATACCCCTCAACATTTGATGACGCAACAGCAACGACCACCGACAAAAGCCCAAGAGCCTCTTTATTTTCTCCCCTTCAACCATCCCTAAACGTCAGCATTCGAGTCCGGGTAGTGTGAAGGTAAATATACCCAAGGAGGAATCAAACTGTAACTCGCAAGTTGCGAGCGCAGTGGACAAATCCTCCGCTGTCACGATTGCCCCACACCACTTAATTGACTTTCTTCTCGTCGTAGCCACTCGATATCCACATCCAATACCCCTCAACATTTGATGACGCAACAGCAACGACCACCGACAAAAGCCCAAGAGCCTCTTTATTTTCTCCCCTTCAACCATCCCTAAACGTCAGCATTCGAGTCCGGGTAGTGTGAAGGTAAATATACCCAAGGAGGAATCAAACTGTAACTCGCAAGTTGCGAGCGCAGTGGACAAATCCTCCGCTGTCACGATTGCCCCACACCACTTAATTGACTTTCTTCTCGTCGTAGCCACTCGATATCCACATCCAATACCCCTCAACATTTGATGACGCAACAGCAACGACCACCGACAAAAGCCCAAGAGCCTCTTTATTTTCTCCCCTTCAACCATCCCTAAACGTCAGCATTCGAGTCCGGGTAGTGTGAAGGTAAATATACCCAAGGAGGAATCAAACTGTAACTCGCAAGTTGCGAGCGCAGTGGACAAATCCTCCGCTGTCACGATTGCCCCACACCACTTAATTGACTTTCTTCTCGTCGTAGCCACTCGATATCCACATCCAATACCCCTCAACATTTGATGACGCAACAGCAACGACCACCGACAAAAGCCCAAGAGCCTCTTTATTTTCTCCCCTTCAACCATCCCTAAACGTCAGCATTCGAGTCCGGGTAGTGTGAAGGTAAATATACCCAAGGAGGAATCAAACTGTAACTCGCAAGTTGCGAGCGCAGTGGACAAATCCTCCGCTGTCACGATTGCCCCACACCACTTAATTGACTTTCTTCTCGTCGTAGCCACTCGATATCCACATCCAATACACCTCATCATTTGATGACGCAACAGCAACGACCACCGACAAAAGCCCAAGAGCCTCTTTAATTTCTCCCCTCTTCAACCGTCCCTAAACGTCAGCATTAGAGTCCGGCAGTGTAAAGAGAACCATCCAACAGGTGCGTCGCAGTCCACGCTTCGGCAATTCTACCAACCAGGTGTCACGCGGCCGAGACCCGTCCCCCCTCGATTCGAATCTTGTCTCTTTGTTTACTTATTGACTGGGGAGACGGGGAGCGAGCGAGCCGTGAGGAGAAACTAGTTAATTAAGGCTTAGGAGGGGCGACCAGAAAGGGGAGAGAAAGACCGATCACTTCCACCGAACCTCCGACAGTTAACACTCAAGTAGCGGACAGAGAAGTCGGGTTTCGCGGCAAGGTCCTGGTGGTGGCACGTGGATTCCCTTTCTTGTCGCCGGTGTCAACCGGCGTGGGTTTTTGTGAGTTTTTCCAAGTGGACATTCGGTTGTTTTTTTGTGGATAAGGATTTTGCTGTTGTGCGTGTTTGGTTTCGTCGGTGACTCCGACGAATATGGGACTGTTGACGGGGGTGCGGTTTTACCCCGGCAGAGGTACGTAGCTTGTTGGTTCTTTGACTTTTATTTGTTTTTGCTGGTAACATTTTAAACCTTGACTTCGCGGATACAGAAAAGTTTTGTGTTGAAGGATCAAAATATATGACGTCGCACCTTCCAAACTAAAAAAGTAATTTTTGCAGAGGGTCCGAAAGATTGGAAATTTTAAACTTATTTTGCTTAACGATTATAAAAGTGTTGAACTTTTTCCTTATCTTTATTGCGTATGTGTAGCATATTTCTGAATTGACTTCTATATGATTTTTTGGAATGTAAATAGAATCGCTCGGTTTTTTTTAATGGATAAATGAAATTTTCATTTAGTTTTGTGTTGTTTCTCCAGAGAAGGTGCGATCTGATTAAAAAGTTAAAAATATGCATATCCGAAATGCCGATTGATATAAGTATTATATTTTCCCGACATCCCAATATATTATTTATTTGTTCAATGTTATTAACTGTTGTTGTTTGGTTATAATTTTATTGTTTCAATTGAGATGAGTGTGAATTGATAGTGTTCCAGATGACAGAATGTCGACTGAGCTTTTAAATCTTCCTGAATCCACCACAGATCCCCTATAGTTTACTAAAGCGTATTACTTAGTATACTTGTACGAATTTATGTACGAATTTATCTCGTAAAAATGTTTAAAACAGTAATTATCTAATTGAAAAAAAAACTGAATTGGGAAAAAAAAGTGAATAAATTGTTTTTACAGTAAATGAAAATATTTAATTTTTGTAAATTATTTTAAAAATTTTATACAGCAAACATTTATTACTTCTAGCAATAAATTTGCTTTGTAGACAGTTATATACTATTAGTTATACAGGTCCTAGCTAAACAGACAGACCAGGTTCACGAGTCCGAAAATGGTCTTAAGTCCAACACTAGATCAGGATTTCCATACAGATCCTCTAGTCATGTCAACATCCAGTTATACACTAATTTCTTTTCCTATGCTAAAAAACAAAGTTTTCTAATCAATACAGCTTTTAACATAATATTTTTCGCATCTGAAATGTTTCCTTATGCGAAAGAATTTTTAGCTCTGTGTATATCCTCCCTTTTCCACATTTCATTTGAAACCTTATGTTTATGTTTGTTGGGGAAGTCAGTTAATTGACTGTTAAAATGTGATGGACTTCACTTTACTTGGAGAAAAGTTGAACGACACAGTAAAATTTCATTCATAATTTAAAATTTCATATACTTTTTCTTAATTCTTATTTTGTAAGACATTTTTTTATTATTTTGTATGTGAATTGTAAATTATCTTATTTATTGCCACATGTTCTCACTTTTGGCACAATATCCTAAGAAGTAAAACCAAGAGTTACTGAGTTTCCATTTCACGTAATTAGAAACGCTTCAGTTAGACTAATGAAAATAAACTAGTGTAATTAGCTTAGTTTGATTTTAGATAAGAGTGCGTCCTATCTCAAGAGACTTGAGCGTTACATAACCTTGTTCACCCTAGATAGCAATGCACTTATTCTTCTCACAGTGAAACGTTTTACAATGGTTCGCCACTTGTGGAATCTCATCAATCAAATTCAGTGTGCGGCGGCATTGTGTGTTCTTACCATAGAGGAAAGATAAAGATTACTGTCATGGATCCTACCTTATCAAGCTGCTTTTTCTCCTTAGTTTGAAATGAAGTTTCTAATTTCATAATATTGGTTCCTAGTCCTAGGGACATCATTAGTGTTAGTGGTACTACATTAGGCGCGGGATCGTTTGTAACTACTTTAGTTGAAGGGTCTAGGTGCGAAACATTTAATAGCTATAATCTATTTAAAGTGCATCTGCTGTCAGAGATAAGCCACTGCGAAGACTTCATTACTGAATGATGGATTAGGTGATGATGTCTGAAGCTTATATAGTTTTAAAATTGTGTGGAAATAACTGTATTAAAATAGCTACACATTCATGTTTGTTTTACTGTTCATATTTATTTCTTCATTTTGAAGTCTCGACTGACATGCTGTTCACATGACAGAAGCAAAATAATCATTTCGCACTAAGCGTACTGGAACAATAAAATTGTCCTCCTTTTGTTTACCGGTACTGTCCTCCATAGAGTAACCAAAATAAAAATGGAGAATATTTTCTGCGTCCTGGATCTGGCTGTGGTTCTGTTGGAAGGTTCAAATATAGAGAATGTTTTCAGAAATGCATAAAAAGGCACTTTGGCAAGCATTTTTATGATTTGGGTGGATATCCACCATCCTGGACGTTTTGCGGATATCACGTCATCCCAAGATGGCGACCGCTCGATCACTAAGTAATTCATATTTCAGCTAATAATTGATCGATTTTCATGAAACCTTTGAAAAATGCCTTTCAGGAATCTTATGAATTTTTAACTGTGCGAATATTGACCATCAGATGTATTTTGCGATTATGACGTTTTAAGACATGGCGGGTTCCCAATACGAAATGTTTAATCTCTATTAATACTTCACCGATTTTCAATGTTCTTTCACTTTTTATTCTGATTTGACCTTTAAGATGCTAATAGAAGAGTTTTATGAAAGGAATAATGTTTCCAAATACTTAAACTACCAAATTTTTAGGTATTAACATTAGTACAAGTAGTGTGACAGCAAGAAATTGAAGAGCTAAGAAAACACTACATTGTATAATTATCTGAGAATCAAGACATGAGAAATATAAAAGAAAATCATTCAAAACTAGTTTTAGTTCTTCAAGATTTATTTGTCTACTGTCCTATGAAGTTATTCACCCTCACTCTAATTCATAACCTTATAAAGTAAGCTGTTAAGCAATACTGTAATAAAGTTCTAATTTTGTATCATTTTAATGCATTCATAAGCAATTGACGCTTTCACCAAGAGAAAAGCATCATGTCTGGTGAAAGAGTTTCTTGTGAAACTGTCTATATTCTCACAAGTTGACACACAAGTTGACATAAATTAAACCACGCTTATAGGAAATGGGTATCATGTTAAGAATGAAAGAGAATTCTAGTTTCAGTGGAATCTATCAAAAAAATGACAGCCTTATTTTAGCAATCCGTCCTGATCTTCCAACTAGGTACAGTTACCATATTTATTTACCTTTTAAGAGAAGGAACGAAGCAACATGAATATAAAACTACTATGACATTTCCAATACAAGAAACCCTTCGTATTTAAATAATCTTATAATTTCAATGCATCTTGCTCAAACTAGGGTACTTGTTTTTATTTTCTTTAATTCTAACTAAGTATTTTTGAAAAAGAAACAATTGATAGTAATGTGGGTGTCAATGTGCAGAGGTCCTAACAGTTTTCGAGAAATTTGGTGACTGCCGAATCAAAAATCAGTACAATTTTTGTTTTGCTGTAATTTTACAATGCAATTAATTTGCTGTAACTGGATGCAATTAATTTACAGGAACAATATTTATCTCGTGATTGTTTCAAACGTTACGTGATATCTCAAAGTCTTTATAGCCAAAATACTTTTTTTTTTTCATTTTAAACATTTTATCTCAGCACACAGAAAAACTGTTCCCTAATGAGAGCAATTGTTATATTGTGGATCTAAATTTCTTTCGAATAGTTGTATCAAATGAAAAGAAGACTGAACATTGGGTTTGTATTTTCATGTTCTCTAAATCATCACAAAAAATGTAGAAGTCTAACTCTACGTTGTACTTTTTTTTTGACAACTATGACAAAAGAAGTTGGAAGTTACACATCCATTGCTTTGACCACAGTAAAAGCGTTCTTTTTTTTAACTAACAATCCTTTGCATCGCTTCCAATTTCGACTGAGAATGAAATAACGATATTGCCTTGTTGCACAGAAATATCAGACCCATCATTTTAAAAGGTTTTTCATGTGTCGCCTTTCATCTGTGAATGTTGTAATATGGTTACTAAATTCTGTTAAAATGTCGGAGCATGAAAGCAACTAACTGGAAAGGTCAATTAAAATTGCCGTAGAAGCTAAATGTTTCTGTATCCGCCTCCTATTGTTACCATAGCTCAGGTACTATAAGAAACTCACTGTCCATTAAATCAAACTTCCGTTCATTAGTTATTAACCTTTTACTGTTGAGATATTTATTCCTTAATTAATTAATCAACCGACCAATGTTCCCTTATGTTATATTAATAGTGTATAAAACAATTACTTAAAAGCAGAAAAATAAAGAATCAACTAAGACACGAATGATGTCTGGGTCTCAGCTCTTGATATTGAGAACCACTAATTGAAACAAAATAAATGTTCCTTAAAATAAATTCGCAAAATGTCTAAACACCACAGTAGAACGAATGTTCAGCTGTAATCTTTTGGCTGAGAATTATTTCACCGAATTAACTTCGGTTTTTTTAAAACTTGGATAACAAAATATGGAATGTTTAAAACATAAGTCGGTGATTAAATATTCAATGCTCGAAATGACAAAATGTATTCAACAAAATCGGCACATAATAATATATTTTCTTTATTTCCTATTGAATTCATAAATAAAATTTTTGTTGTATCATTCGCGTCAAGTTAATTCTTAAATAGAATGTATTCAGGTAATTGTATTTCAATTCACTAACTAGAATTTTGTGTTTTCTTCATAGAATGTTCTATAAAACCTCATAAGAATAAAAATTCAAACAAGTACCTGTTAACTTCTTCCCACTACAAAATTACTTTCAAAGAAAGAACAATGGGGATTCTCCTGAACAGTGCTAAAATGAATTTTACTTCGGTCATATAGCTTTATTGTTGCAATGTATAGGCTTAATCCGATGAAAAATTGATTTTTTTATATTGATAAAAGACGGGGAATTCAATAAACGATTTAAGCAAAAAAAAAATAATATTCCCAAATCATAGAAGATTCCCGATTCCCTAAGACCTTAGAAAATGCCTTTAGAGACTAAGTCCCTGGGGAAAGTTTTATCCAAGTCCAATCCCATACACGAGAGTGCGAGTTCAAGGCGGCTCAGATTTTATTATTGTAACTTACCAGGGATGCATGTCTGTTCTGTTAGAAAAATATTTTGTCCACTGGAAAGTCATTTGGTCGTTGGCCTCTTATGGCCCTCGTGACAATATCTCCTCCACACCAACCATACATGATGGACATGGCCAACCCTCTTCAAATTAGTGTAAAAGAATTTTCTGTCTCATAGCTAAAATGGCATTTCTCTATTGGGCCAAAATTAAAAGAAACAAAAAGATCAATCAAAAGAACCAAGATCAAAATAGTCGGCGTGCCCTCATATCGGTCACTCCTTTCAACAACATCATATCTCAAAAATCGGCGATGTTTAGTTATGCCTGTTTTCAGAATGCCCTGAAAGAGTAGTATATCCCTGCAAAATCGCACCGCTCAATAATAGACGCTAGAGAGCGCAGAAATAATATTTGTTTTTAATACATTTTATTCTACTTTTAAACTTTAAAAGCACTCTACTGAAAAATAGCGTTTTTTTTTAGATATGACGTTGTTGAAAGGAGTGAGCGAAATGTCCTCATGATGGTGTGGTGTGGAAGTTTGGAAAGGTGGAGTGCCAGCTCAGGTGTTGTTTTCGTCATCTGACCTTGGTTTAAAATTGCGAGGTGTTGTCCTTGGATCTTTTCCTTCTGGATTGATCCCGCACCATCGCCAACCATCGCAAAATATTTTGCTCCTGTGAGACTTTCTTTACTACATGCCTTGTCATCTTACCATGGTTCAAAATTACGTGACGATACACCGAATGGTTTAGGCTGGGACTGGTGACTAGTTGAATTACTACCACCTACATGCCTTTAATTTGTCAGTTTTTATCCAATTAACTAACACATATAATTTCCTTCAAATGATCCAGATGTCAACGCGTCGTGCTAAGTGGCCATCGACTTCAAAATCTTGGACAAATGCTTTCGTTCGGGCTGATTCAAGAGCGCAGCTTGCTCGGAATCGTTACCGCAGTGAAAAGGGTCGAATTACACACCCAAGCGTCCAGGAGAGAGTAAATATCCGGCCTCGAGTCCGGAAATCGAAATGGCTTATTTTATTTGTTCATTCCACTTTCCCCTCCTACTCCAGCGTCTTGATTTCTTATTGCCTTGGCCGACGTTGCGTATTTCCGGTATCCTGCGGCACCGTTCGCGATCGGAAATGAAGACACGGGGAGTAACGCGATGGGGTTATCCCAGCGGTCTCGAACTCAGACCCTTGACCGAACCACTTTCCAAGTTATGAAATAATCGCATTGATGCCGCATGAATATCAATTTCTTCCATAAGAATAAATACTGGAGTGGGGGTGTCAATTTTAATCTTCCGTTAAAGTAAAAAGTAAAAACACCATATCATTCTTGCCAACTTTTACGGATTCCCCCTTAATTTTACTGATTTACGGATGGGTCTGCCTTTTTTAGGAAGTATATCGTTCTTTGCAACCATCCACTGAAATTTTCTATCGGACTTGATCAGTGCAAAGACGAAACAATGGATGAGTTGGAAAAGGAGTTTGGTTGTCTTCAGCTGGAAGATTTATCTGTGATAATTAATAGAAGGACATGACCGTATTGATGTGCAGTGGGTTGAAGTAGGTAAAACACGAGGGGCTGATGGACTTCTAAAATTCGCTAGATAGGCCAACATTGTGCTTTCTATTCTGGTCATCCCCCATTCCGATGCAGGGTGTGAGAATCTTCAATCTCGTCAGAAAGAACCGAACCTAGTAACTAGCAAAACGTTAGAAAGTTTTTTGGTATTCAAGACAGAAAACCTCAAACCTTGTTTTGAGCAGAAATTCAGTGCATAATTATTAAAGAAGCCCAAAAAAGCTACTGCAGCTTCATTGAAATTTTCTGAAACCCTCTCTTCTGGACAAAACACTAAATAAAACAACTTTGTAAATAGAACATTGATTTTTTTTTCTTTCATCTACTTGTAAATAAGCTTTATGAACTTTTAATGAAGTGTAATTCTGACACGTTTAAATGGTATGCAACATAGTTTTGGATGCAATGTGTAGGTACTCATAAAGTGAATATGTTTTTTATAGTGGATGTATTCAGTTTGGTATTAAAATACTACTGCTTTGAAAGATTTCTGCAGTTGATAAAAATGTGAAATAAAATTTTGACGTGTTTTGTACTGGGTTCATGTCAGGTTTTCATTTACAGGTTAAAAATACTTTTACTATTTTAGCCAACGAAAGTTCTGCCTCCAGGATGCAAGAACTTTGGGAGTATATAATGAAAAAAATATGTTGAGGAAAAACTTCGTAAAGAGATAGCTGATGCACAGGTTGCCATTAAACCGCTTTCATTAAACACCATCGTTGATGGCGAATGATAATGCAGACATCCTGCTTTGTTTTTTTTTAATTGATATATTTTGCAGAAAATTAAAAAAGTAATAATATGCAATGTATGGGATCTTACTCCAGCATTTCTTAAAATCCCCAATATATCGCTCTCTCAGGAACAGGACATCCACCCCTACGGTTCAAACCCTAAAAAGGGGTTACAGGTGGGAACGTCGCGTGATTGTCGGCCCATGTCAGATATATATATATATATATATATATATATATGTGTGTGTGTGTGTGTGTGTGTGTTACTTGTGATGTCACTCATGCTACTACAGCTCCCAGAAAATTTAGAACTTTATTTTAATCCTTTTAAATTGAATCATTTGGTTTGTCGTGTGACCGTTTAAAGCCTTCTTTTAACGCTGTTTTTGTTTCATTCTGTTAGAAATTATTGATTTCTGTTCATTTAAAAAATTACAGGCAAAAATACCAGAAATTTTGACAGTCAAAAACTGTAAATAAAACGAGTTGATTGTGTACGGAGAAACAACCGCACTCGTTATATCATCTATCTAGGTATTTTTAGAAGAAGGGTAATATGTAAATGAATCAAGTCTTGGTGGTTGTTAGTGTAGTACCATGTAATTTACCTATAGTCGATGTCTGAAGTTAAGATACATATGGCAAAGAATTAGCTTCGATGTTCGTGACAAAGGTAAAATCTATATCAATGTTGTTCAGAGTATGTAAAATGTATTTTAAGTTGATCTCTTTCCCACAACAACGTGACAGACCTTCAAACCGAGCCACCTGCAGTAATAGCATGAAGTTACGTGCTCATACTCCGTCCATTTCATTACAAGGTTGATGTAACGGAACAAAAGGAATAGCCACGTTAGTGTATGTTACGATACACTGCTACACTGATTAAGACACTGGTAATTGGTAATTTTTAATTAACGTCGTACTAGAGCAATACAAAGGGCTATCGACGACGGTCCGGGATCAATCCACTGAGTGAAAGATTCGAGGACAACACCTCGTAATTTTGAACCAAGGTCAGATGACGCGGCAATACCTGAGCTGGTACCCCACTCTTCTTACTCCACACCAACCCAACGTGAGGACTTTCCGTCACGACAGATTTAAGGTGCACCATACGCTTACAAACATCCATGCACTGACCCGGATTATAACCAGTAACCTTCCTATCTAGAAGCTAACGGATTAGGACACTGGAAATTAGCCCCCAAATTAAAAATTAACATTGGAAGCAAATTTATTTTGAAATTTTTTTTTAAGGTCGTATATGGCGAGATGGACAATTAAAGCTTTTCCTTTATACTGGTTTCAATACAATGCTTGATAAAAGGGGGGATGGGGATAAAAGGATTTTGAAAAGAGGGGGCTTAGTGTTGATTGTACACACGCAGGCAACCTCAGGAACGGTCCTGGCCCTCGATTCAATTGTAAGCTAGTCAAATTAACCGTTAATGTCACTTTTTAACAGTTGATAACCGATAAGCCGCGGTAGCCTGGTTCGAAGACTAACGGAATAGCAACCGGAGGGTTGCGGGTTCGAATCCAACCAAAGACAGTCGTGTACAGAGATTTTGAGTGATGACAAAACTACTTTTAGCACTTGGTAACTGTCATTGGCTATTATAACTGGCTATTGACGCACCCACGAAGCCCTGATCGGACATACTTAACTCACCTTAGAAGACACTCAAAAGCCAAAGCCGATGTTTACGTTGGTTTGCAGCAACTGGAAGAATCATTCACACTGACTTGTCAAATTTATCCTAACGTTATAGAACTAGCCACACAAAGCAGCACCTAAAGGATTAGTGCGTTACCCAATATGGATCCCTTAAACCAGGGGTGGCCAACCTGTGGCGCATGCGCCAAGCTTGGGGCATTGGATGATTACAAGTGGCGCATTGCATTATTGTGCCTCCTTATTCTTTTGAAGTAGATAACTGAAAATATCTTCATATTTTCAACACCATAGTACTCTCAGTTCAATTCATAGAGCTTTCTTACTCCTCATTTCGTCGCAATTTTTTGAGATTGCAATTTATATTCTGTGTGATACGACGTACTTGTGATCTGTTTGTTCTTTTTCAAGATTTTGTGTACTATTTAATGTTTTTTTTCTTACATTATTATTCACTGTGCAAAATAAGCGCAAAAAGTATGAGAAAAAAAGTGAATTTAGCGAACAGAAAATGAGTTATTTACAGCAAGTCCATCAGTAAAATGGTTTTTTCTATTGTTTGTGAAACTATTTTAAGTAATAGAAGACAGGATCTTAATAAACACTATAAAACACAGCATCAGGCTAACATAGAATGAAAAATTAAACTTGTTCTAGGTCGGAGTTACGTAAAGAATATGTGACTAAAAAACGGAAGAAATCAGAAGAGAAAATATTTTTGCTAATGTAAGTTGTGAAGACGAGGCGATGACAGAAGGGTCCCATGAAATTGCTTTAGCATTGGCGGGAAAAAAAACCTATTCTGACGGAGAAGCCTTGTTTCCAAATATTTGCACGCCATCTTGGTTTTAAGGTATTGAAAACGAGGTCGCGAATGACAGATTCAAATTTGAAGAATTCTATGTAATAGACATTGTTTTATATACAATATAGTTCAATAATTTAAAAATGTTAATTATGTCGATTCACATACTTTTATTAAAAAAGTTACTAAGGATATGGCAAGACCATGAACATAAGGTAAAAAAGGTGCTTGAATTGTATGGCGCATCTGAACTCGTATATGAGAAAAATTGGCGCGTGGTATGTAAAAGGTTGGCCACCCCTGCCTTAAACGAACAATAAAATTGTCTGATACTGAATTTATGACACACCCTGCTGTATGTTTCTTTACGAATAATTGTTACTTCGACGTGTGAATAAGTAGATTTCTGAATTTAGAGCAAGCAAAATCAAAAAGATTTTTCGATGTAGGTAGGTAGTTGAATTTATGTAGCCCTGGAGCAGTACAACGAACTGTTGGCGACGGTCCGGGAGCAATCCCTTCGGGATTGATCCCTCCCGGAGTAATTGATCGGAATAATCCCGAAGGGTAAGAGGGCAACACTTCGTCATTTTGAACCACAGTCAGAGATCTACACCTGAGTAGGGCCCCTACTCTCTTACATTCCACACCACGCCAACGTGAGAAAATTAGAGGCTAAGATAGATTTAACGTGCACCAGGCCCCACATACATGACGGTCTTGCATCCATTTTCGAACCCTTCAGTTGTAAATCCGCCACTCTTTTCTCCGTGGGGAATATTTAGTAACATAAATAGAACTTAGCGGCTGCTTTGTTTTGATGGCAACTGATACGTAGTACTTAAGGCCAAATACAGATTACAAAATGTCTTGTTTACTATGTGGGTTTTACCGACTTTTACCCAAGATGAGCAACACGACTCTGCCATTTTGACTGCGCATTTCCAAGGAAGTGATCGCACTGAATTTCGCTGTTGAGAGATCGAGACAGCGAGATCGCTCTCTCGCTGAAGAGTTGTTTCTGTGAATTGTCGTAATTGTTTTCCCCAAGAAGTGGATTCCACGAAGAAAATGATGGCATGTCAAAGAAAATCGTTTCCTGTTACTCTCAGAATTGTGATTGCCGTGGTTACTTTTAGGAATATATTGTTTGGTAACAGAATTGACTGCGATTATCAGTACCTTCTATTTATTTTTTCATGGGAACTAATAATTTTCTATCACTTTGTAATCTTAAAAAGAAAGTGTTATGCGATTTACTGCGATTTCGAAGATTCCAAATCGCCTACCACTTCCGCCTAACCGGAAGAGCATATCATTCTGAATGATCGGAAGTCTTATTATTGATAGCCATACTCATACTGATACCTTACATACTATTTTATCATAGAAACGAACTTTTCAAAGGTATTTGAAAACTACTTGAATTTACTTGATTCCTAGAAACGCATAGGATTTTTTAAATTTTAATTTAAATCACTTAAAGACGAAAAAAAGTTATTTATGTCTCAAAGTTTAAAATAAATTCAAGGGAAAACTAATTTAAACTGTGCTTTATAGATTGTGCTGCAAAGAAATTTTTTCATACTGGCAAAACGCTATAAAACCTGAAATTTATTTATACCCTTTTAATAATTCTTGCGAAATCTCCTGAGAAACAATGAGTTAAAACTACTCTTCTCCTCATAATCTTTTATTTCATGTTTAGTTTCTACCTTTGTTTAACGATTTTCTAAGAAACAATAGGACCTGATTTTGTGTTCGACTTATGGTATTATCGCACTCTACATAGTGTCAGCATACTTCCGGTAGATAAAGTTGCTATTAAATTGCTGTAGTATTAATAAAATTTAAAAATACATCGGGGGACGAGAAAAAACACGATATACCAAAGAGAGCGGCATAGCCGAGTGTCAAGAAAAACCTACTTATTAGAATTTAAAAAGAAGCCACAAACTATGCATTAAAATACACGTGTTATGATTGAAATTTTGGAAAACTAGAATTTAAATACAAAATCGATGCAAAAATTTTTATTAAGAAAATAAAAACAGACTATTATTGAAGATAATTTCCATCTCGGCCTCGCTTTCGAGACACACAAGACTTTTACACCAATTAAGTTTTAGGCAGCTCCTTGAAGCTTGTCCTTTACTCCCCTACTATCAAGTACAAGATCGAGATTTCTTTTACTCTAAAAGAAAATTCATTAGTAGCCTAATAAAAAGAATGCGATGATAACCGAATTCCCGATATAATGGACGCGATATAAGGAAGGGTTATTTTTTTTTAATGTATGGGGGGAAGGGAACCTTTACAGTATGCTCACGGGTATTAAAAAGCATTACGAATGTCTGATTATTCATTGTAGGTCTTTAAAGGAACTCAACCAGCCTTAATATTTATTTTTTTAAAGCTTTAGTCATTACAAGAAAACTACATGTTTCGTTTCACCCGCATTCCGAAACCAAGAACACTGACACTCTTCTAAGATTGTCTACAAAAATCGATGTCCTAATATTTATAAGTTAAATAAAAAATTTGGTGGTTTCGAAACTTGGTCCATGAAACCCAAGCACTCTTAAAAATTTCTTTTATGTAAAATGTATCCACTTCCCTAAAAAATGAAAAATAGCCCAGCTCAGTAAAGGTCAATTTTTCTTTTGCTCGATAGTTGAACCCTACTTCAATATTCATGTTTAATTCTCCAAAAAACAAACTGCCATTTTAATTTCATATAAATTATTATACGTTCAAATATGTGGAAGCAGTATGAATGTGTGTTGACTGTATTACAGTTAAACCGCCAACTAGTCTTGGGAGTTTATTTCTTTAATCTATAGATCCATCTGTAAAAATAACAACATGCAAGGGTGCTAGCATTCTTTTCATCTGTCAGACTTTTATTTGAAGTGTTTTATCATTTAAAAATGCACTGTTGAATGGTAAACCTTCAGTCTGTAGTAGTTGATGGACAATGCAATACACGGTGATAGTTAGAGATGTAAAACGCACAGTGTTGAAGAGAGCGATAAAAGAACAATGCTGACCGTTTCGTCATTGAGAAACAATTGACACCAGTGTCAAACGATGGCGTGAGGTCAAATCGCGAGTGGACGTGAGGAAACGGACGGACAGGGTCAGCAATGACCACGCCCCGACGTTTTCATTTGTCGAATAGAAGGTCTTGGGCAACCGTCTTTTAGCCACCCGCACCATTTACGAAACCCACTGGACATGTGGCGAGTCTTTTGTCCGGTCCTTTGTTTTCGATTTGTGGGTCAAAACGGTCTTTTTTCTTTGTAAACAACGCGAGTCACTCATCCGAGAAATGTGTCACAATGCGCTAATGTAAACTCATCGAGTGACTCGGCGGATTAATTTTGCGTCATGTTTCATCATAATGACCATCAAGACTTAAAAAAACTTTGCAAATGGGGATTGTAACTTTTTTTTGTTTTGAAATATCCTTTTAAACAGTGTTTTAAAAGATGAACTGTCCAATAACGGTCAGCAAAAATTGTTGAGCCAATTCTCCTTTTAAAAAAACCATTTAGTTGTCGTCCCTTTAATTGTCAAGGATTTTCGTTTTTGAAAAGATTCTTGGTCTCCCTTGAGAATACCACAAAACGACTCTCGCGGGTCAGAAGTATTTTCCCCTATTTCACATATCAAATAGCTTAACTCCCAAAATTAACAACATAGTATCTCTACGGCGTTTGAGTGAGCTCTTTGTTTTTGAGGGGTTAATAGTTCATTCATTAATTAATTGCATAACATAACGTTGGGTTATGACTGATGTCACCAATCTCAAGGGATAAAAGAGCACTTATGTGAGTCAAACTTTTCTGACGTGCATAGAAAATGTCACACGCATTAAAAGACAGCACATTAAAAATACTTTGCTGGAAGTTAAATGCTGTGTACCACGAGAACTGCTCCTGTGCGTTGCCGTAGAAACGGAACATCCTATTTTCCATAGGGGATGCTTGAAGAAAGGTATTCAAGTTGGCATACTTGATGTTACTTGTTGCCGAGATCTGTACCAGTAAACTGCCTCTTTAGACTGCAAACATTCGCAACAACAACAAAAAATTAAATTACATCATTCCTGAAAGTCAGTCATCTCTACTCCAAATGAACGAGTCTTGCATTTATAGCGAAAGTCACCACCCGTCTTTGAGTAGAGAGCACTTCTCGTGGAAGGCAAACAGAACAAAATCTTTCGAAAACTGAAGTTGAAATATACCTACAGAATATCTGACGTGTTCCATGTTTTTATTGAAATTGACTACTATGGCGCTTGATATTTTACCTCTTCATTCCTGAAATTAACATTAGGTAATGGTAATGGTAATGGTAATTTTAGTTAACGTCGTACTAGAGCAACACAACGGGCTATTGACGACGGTCCGGGATCAGTCCCTTAAGGGAAAGATCCAAGGACAACACCTCGTAATTTTGAACCACGGTCAGATGACGAAATTAACATTAGGAAACATGACAATAAAAGCAGTTTTTGGCCTTCAAATCGTTAACGTATATTCATTAATTACTTGAGTCCCCATTTAGCTGAATCCTAATGTTTTGATACATGGAGGTTTTGTTCCCGAATATGTATATTCCTCTTTGATATTTGAAATGGAATTCCTTTTAAAGAGCCCATTTCTTCAAAACATTACCTTTTTTTTATCATTTGAGTCACAAGTACCTTAAATAACGGTAAAAATTGTTTTTGAAGAGAATTTTCCCCTTATAAAATTATTGAAGAGGTAAAATTGTTAGGGATAGAACAGACATGAGAAAAAAATGTTCCTCATAGGGATTTATCTTTTAACCTGTCAATCAAACAGAAATAAATGGCGAACTCGTGCAGCACAAGTTTAATTACTGGATAAGTGAGTGCAGAAACTAGTGACAGTAATTTTTTTGAAAGCTGACTGATACATGTAATAATAACTGAATAGGGGGCTACCGCCTCCTGTTCGCTACCGCTCGTTAACCTTTATTATGACCTTTATGACCAACCTTTATTATGACCTTTATGACCAACCTTTATTATGACCAACCTTTATTATGACCTTTATGACCAACCTTTATTATGACCTTTATGACTAACCTTTATTATGACCAACCGTTATGACCTTTATATTCACGCACCAGATGTGTCATTGTACTTGTACAATCTTACACTTTAAAACTTACTATTCGGTGAAAACATGCAAAAAAAATATTTGTTTAATCGCATCAATTCACTCAAAGCGTAGTTAAAAAACTCTTGTGTATAACGTTTTAATGCCCAGACATAGTCTTCTTTGTGCAAAATTTAACCATCTGAAAATCTCCCCTAAATCATGGTTATATAAATATCTTTAAAAATGAGTTTTCTAATCAACTTCTTTTATTGCAAAAAGGCACTTAGAGAAATACATATATTAACCCCCATGTGTCCATATGTTACGCATGAACTTAGAACAGAGAAAAACTAGTAAAAAGATCAACTTAAGTCCAGCTGATTCGCATGCTCTCTAGCCTTCCAATAGCATACATGGACGTCTTCCCCTGATAAAGCTGAACATTTTTAAAGGTCTCTGACAGTACTAAACATCCCACTGCACAGAACACATTTCTGGCTACCACAAATACCAAAATGGTACAAATGCTTGGTAGAATAATCATACCTGTTAATAATCTAAATGCCACCACCGCTATGTATAATTAACCTGGAAGTGAAGCTTTATCTCCAAAAGATACTTGCGTGAAGGGGAAAAAAAAGACGTAATCTTATAGAAAAGACCTGACTAAATGATAAAAATGTTCCTTATAGAAAATGTATGAAGTATTTTATGTTAATGTCATGTTGCTTGAATCTAAAACAGCACGTGTTGCACTTTTCCAGATCTTCCTAGTCAAGTGCCTCCGCTCACCCCAGGAACGAATCAGAAGATGGCTCAAGCGATTTCAGCGAGTTTCAGCAGTTGGGAAAAAGAACGAGAACAGTACAACATTTCAGAAGGTACCACAGTTTTATTCAATCTATTCCTACATGCGTCACACACTTCTCACTAATCCTAGTTTCCGAGTTCAAATTTCGATCATGAAAGCAAAGGATTATGCATATTCCTTTTGCGATTATTTTAAAAGCGATTTTCAAAAAACATCGATGCATTTAACATCGATGTATTGGGATCGATGTTTTTGTAACATCGATGTATTGGGATCGATGTTTTTGTAACATCGATGTCTATACTTGTCGATGTTTTTGCGTTGTCGATATTTTATTTTTAAATGAAAAAAGTACCGTTATGAAAATTAAAAATATAACCAAGTAGCATAATTTTTATAATCAGCAAATTGAACATACTTTTAGACCAAAGTGACCAAAGCTGAAGGGTCTGAAAGTAGGGATACGATGTCGATGTTTTCAAAACATTGATGTTTTATAAAACACATCGATGTATTGGAGCTGGTGTCACATCACTAGTTGCTAAACCAGTTATAAGAAATGGGGTAAAACGTTCAAATGCACTGAATTTTAAAAACATCGAAAGTTTGGGGGCGATGCATTATCAACATCGATGTTTCAAATTTGAACATCGATGTTTTGCTGTCGATGTAGCATCCTTAGTTGCTAAATTAGTTTTAAGAAATGGGGAAAAAAGTATAAATACACTGAATTTTAAAAATATCGAAATTTAAAAACATCGATGTTTTTGGAGCGATGTTTTATCAACATCGATGTTTTAATTTTGAACATCGATGTTTTGCTGTCGATGTCGCATCCCTAGGTCTGAGGCATAGCGTCCTGTGCGCGCAGAGCGAGTTCACAAATCTGAGTGAGACATCAGTTTCAATTTAAGTCTTTGATTTTCATCGCAAAAAGCCAAATCGACAGGAAAAGCCCATCATTTCACCAGTCAATGGTTTCTTATAATTGGTTAAAGGTTTGTCATGCGCAGTGGTATAGACTATTTTCCTTATCTCATTTCTCTTACTGAGACTAGCATCTTGTCGAGATAATATGCGCAGTTGGTCCTTTCGCATGATCTATCATTATCTTCCCATTTCCCCGCCTTTGTTAAAAGACTATCTCAAGCAAAAAGACAGCGCTTGTATCATCCATGCAAAGTTGCCAAGATCGGACACAATTGAACTTTTAAGCCCCTTTTAAACTTGGGGCAAAAACTTAGCTGTGGTGAATTGCAGTTGAAGAAAAGAAACAACGGTGAATGGATTTGTAACACAATATTATCTAAATCTAAGATTAAATTTGGTTTTTTCTTTCGTTCCAATTTGGGCATTCCGAATTATCTACGTTGAACTATGTTACTGGATATGGCACGATTACTTTCCTATTAAATAATATCTAGTATTTCTCATAAAATGTTAAATATACAGAACATTCCAAAAATAATTTTAAAATACAATTAGTATGAATAATTAAAAAACAGTATAAACGAATTTGGAATGAGAAGAAACTTGTTTAGTATTTGCTGTCTTTTTTATTGATTCCTCAATAAAAATTTTTTTATGGAGGCATGTCAAAAAGCGTAAATCTACACTATATGTCAATTGAAAAGAATTATTTGATATTACGTTAGATTAGAAATTTACCATAAGCATATAATCATAATATTTTTTTATGTGTGAATGATGTAATTATTTTTATTTAATCATTTCACCATTGAATAAATTAATTGAATGATTTAATCATTTTCGAAATTATTATACAGCGAAGGCTACTCAATAAGGTTGTATCATAAGTTTTCATATTTTTTAATGTTGCACCTGCGTGTTGTGTTATTGTGGTTTTATAATCTTTCGCAAATAAAGTTTATTGTTTTTAAAGATCATCGTTTATACTTAGAAGAAAGGTCTCCATTAACTTTTCTCAAAAATAAAGCTGCACGAAAAATAACATTTAATCTTAGAAAATTAAAGCAAAGTGCTACGACGTTAGTTACTTGACTACATTTAGGGACTGTGCATTTATTTGACTTTGTTAGCAATAGGTGGCAAACCTTCATTTAACTGAAACGCAATCCAGGTTTATATTGGTATATTTTTGTAGTGATTACAAAGGAAGTTAAATCGTTTTTGATACCTGATAACACATTTAACGTCCTTGGTTGAGAGTTCCGAATCACGCATTTTAAATGTACAGCATTAACCCCTTCCAGGTGTTTCTACGACATACCTTGTTTCAGATTTGGTCAGTTTTACTAAGAACGAAATATATCATTGAGACGAGACCTATAACTTACTCCAAGGGGTATGGAGATCAAGTAGGAAAAACAAATTGTCCCTTGCTCAGGTATGAAAGTTTGGAACAGGTTTTTGCACCAGATGCGGGCCACAACAGGAGGATTAAAAAACAGTTTCACATTGAAGTGATTATGGCACTTTTTAAGTTCGATATAAATAGCAAATGTGAATCATATTTATATTCGTTTCCAAAAATCGGACGTTATTTGGAAGACTTAATTTAATTTTTTTTAAATTTGATCTATGGGTAACTGCAATGAAAGTTGCCGACAGTCCCCAGTAAATGTCTTTCCTAATACTTCTAGTAATTGAAGAGAACGAAATGACGGGCAGAATCAGCGGTTCTTTATGGATTTCTATCTTATTTACATCCCAGATAACAGAGCGCTGCCAGATAAAACCCCCTTTGATGGAATATATCGTCCTGTGTTAGACTAACTCATATTTCTTGACTTCTGCCGTACTACTCGTAAACTGCCATCAAGGAAGTTCGGTCGGTAATGAATCGTAAGATTGATTTGGACACTAGACGTGCCTTACTGATTCGTCATCATCAGCACACTGTAAATTATTCGTGAGTTATTTTCCAGAAAAAGAAGAAACCAACTCGAAATACCACAACGACGCTTCTATTCCGGAACATGTTCGTCGGACGGCCATACTGCAACTGTATGTCATGTCTTTAAGGTCAAGATGAAAAACGAGACCACTAAATTATTTCGTATGTAAGAAAATCGTGTTGTTCAGACTTGATCGTGCTAGCTCCTCTTGCAAGGGCGACGACCCAGAAGTTATCATTTGATATGGAGTCTGGCGTAGTAGAAAAGCACATGCATTTATGTATTCGTCGGGTACATTAGTTGATTCATGCCGGTGCTTCTTAATCTTAGTGGAAATTGTTGTTTAGCCATTAAACAACACAGTAACGCTTTCTTTCTCTCTTCCTATTTTTGAAATGTAGAAGGAAAAATTAGCTCACAATTTATTTGAAACTCCAATTTGCTTAAAATATATGTGTCTTAATTGTAGTACGTTCGAAAAAGAAATTAAAAGTGAATCCTGTGATTTAAATCAGTAGTTCTCTTTTGTTGTTATTCCTTGAGGTCTATCTAAACGGAATCAACAGCAATGTAAAAATATTTTTCGTTTCGTAAAAACAATGTGAACGACACTAGTGCTTCTCTGTATTCACTTGCGACGTGGAAAGGCTTAATTAAAAACACTAGTAGTAGAACACTATTCCGTTAGTACTTGACGTCATCTGACCGTGGTTCAAAAATACGAGGTGTTGTCTTCGGATCCTTAAGGGACTGATCCCGGACCGTTGTCAATAGCCCGTTGTGTTGCTCTAGTACGACGTTAACTAAAATTAACATTACCATTAGAACTTGAATTTCCGTCACATTGAAACAACACAACGGGCTATAGGCGATGGTCCGGGATCAATGCAGAAAGGAAATATCTTTCAAAATCACGAAGTGTACTCGGAGCTTTTCCTTCGGGATTGATCCAGGATCGTCACCAATTCACCCGTTGTGCTGCTCCTGTTTGACGAAAATTCAACTATTTCTCTGTCGTTGTTGGGGTCCCCGTGACTCAGTGTGTTTGTCCACTATGCTAGCAACTTGCGAGTTGTAGGCAGTGCATGATTGGAATTCTGTCAGGTTCGATTCCTCCCTGAATGTATTTCCTCTTTCAGTGTCATGACTCCAGAGGAGAAGGCAGACCAACCGGTCTAGTGGTTAAGATGTTAGCCTCTAGATCGGAAGGTTCCTGGTTCGAATCCGGGTCAGTGCATGGATGTTTGTAAGCGTATGGTGTAGAGGCGGCTGGTGCATCTGAAATCTGTCGTGGCAGAATGTCCTCATGTAGGGTTGGTGTAGAAGTTCGGAGAGTGGCGTGGTAGTTCAGATGTTGCCTTGTCATCTGACCGTGGTTCAAAATTACGTGGTGTTGTCTTCGAATCTTTCCCTCAGTGGATTGATCCCGGACCGACGTCAATAGACGTTGTGTTGCTCTAGTACGACGTTCATTAAAAATTAACTAAATTACCATACTTTTTAAATATGAAGTACACAATTACGTTCAACAAGATGTTTTTAACAAGATCTATATATATAATTCTCTTACGTGGCACGCAAAAAAGACGTTATTAGTTATCGCGTTTTGGCAACATTGTACGATTGTTTGTTTATCACGAAGCCTCGCGCTTCAATTGAATTTATAGCGTTATCGGATGAAATTTTATTGGAAAAAAAATGAATTTTAGTCGAGCTGTGCAGTTAATAATAGAAATCAAATAAAGCGGAGGATCTTTCCAGGGACATTTAAAAAAGGTCCTTTTCAGGGTCAACAATTATAGTTTAACAAGACGCTTGCACTACAACTTTCGACTACAAACTCAATGAAAAAGCGTGGGTGGATCAAGTTCAGGGGTAAATGTACATACAAACAACATGCTGGGTATTCAATTTCCAAATCAGCGCTCACATTTCGAGTAAAAATTTGCTCAAAGTTTTCATTTGAATTCTGATTTTAGAGGTACTGTATATATCTTTTCTGAAAAACAGCAAAAAATTTATATTTGAAAAGTATTTTTTTTTGGAATATCATATTTTGTAAACAATCCCTTCTGCTAGGACACATGTCTTTATTGAGGCGAGCGAAGCGAGCATAGGTTCGCGCAGCGAACCAATGAGGAATGCGAAGTAATCCTCCGGGGGTTGGCGAGCGTTAGCGAGCAGGGGGCAGGCCCCCTAGTGTTAAATATTGTTTTTGTTATGTATTTTACAAAACAATTAGGATGTAATTCATGTGTAGTACATTGTTTCATTAAATTCGACCCAACCTATTTGTTAAAATGAGTGAAAATGTCACATCGTTGTAGAGCGATTACGACGAGAAGGCAACCGACTTGTCATACGCCAAAGCATGAATGACGATCACCAAGGGTGTTTTCCGTTTGATGTTTGGCGCAATTTGGCCAAGTATGGCACTAGCGCCATAAAACCCAACCAACCATTCTCGTTGTTTACTTCTGTCCAGTTGATGAACTTTTGGCTCCACCGAATTGACAACTCCTCCCTTCATGCGAGGTCTTTTAGTCTTTATTTTCTGAAATCGAACCCCAAACGAAGAGAGCGATATCGATTAATTTAAAACGACCGTGATCGTTTCCTCTTCAGATTTTGGAAAGTGTTCATTCCACGGTAAGTCTAAGACTCGGTGTGTGGATTTCTTCGCGTGACTGGCCCTCGTGAGAGTAACGGTTTCATTGTGGGCGAAGGGAAATCATTATTTTTAGGAGAAAAACAGCAGCCAGACCGTGTCCGTAAAAAACAGCACCTGGTCGGGAATATCTTATTATTCCACCTCGACTTTCGCTCTACCGAGGAATATTATTATTTAAGAGACCGAGATTTGTCTCCCTTCCCCTCGAAATCGTTTTCGTCTGCCAACGTTAATTTTCGGCTCTGTCAGCTGCCTGACTTTTGCTTTTTCAATTGATATTAGAATAATAAAGCCGTCCAAGATCGGCCATCTTGTATCTTTAAACGCACTTATTTTGCTTTTAAGGTTTCCAACTGCGCATTTTCTAAATCCAGTAATCTGTAATTAGATGTTTTGTGAAATTGATGGGATCTTGAGATGAGGATGAAATAATCTTAGTGAATATTTCGTTAGCGTAGAGCAGAAACTCATTAACTGACACTGAAATGCACTTTTTTGCCTTAAATACTTGTTTTCGTGATTAAAAATATAGTCATTTTATAAACTGTTTGAATAAATGTATAACATTATAACAATTTTGATTTTTGATTTAAAAAAAATAAATAAACTAATAGCTTTAAACACAGCTGTACTGTTAAAATTGTTTTTTTTGTCTGTTAATGAGTTTCTACTTTAGTAGGATTTGTTCACATCATTATTTATCTTCTTGCCTCCGCGATGGGTATGTAAATCAAGCGCTAGTATTCACATGAAAAAGCAAATAAAAATTTACATCAGAAAGGAAGGTTCGCGTGATACGGTTTGATAAATTTATGCAAGAGATTGAAACTAAATTTCATTTGTGGTTTTGAATTTTTGACCTATTTTATATAGGAATCAAAGTATGCACTTTTCGTTCGATGTGAACTTTTCAACTATATTCAATGTCTGAAGTATCATAGTTTAGAGGCATAGCTCTTTTACTATACTTTATATCTTTACGTAGTTAAAATTCAAACTCATATCACAAAAGTTATAATAAAACAACAAATTTGTGAAATTAATACCGATAGAAAAGCTACCGTCACAATATCCAGACTGATAACAGGACATTTTACAAACATAGAAATTGGACAGTGATCGAACCAGAAGGTTGTATCATTGTAACAACTGTCTGGGTGTTGAACTCACACCACCTGATCATATATTCACATGCTCACATGCCCTACAACAGTAGCTGATATTCAAACCATCAATGACCGTCCCGAAGAACAGTTTTACAGCGAGAAAATAATCGCCATCGCCAAAGTGCACCCGGTGACATCTGACTTAGAAATGAACACGACTACAACTTATCTTTACATAGACCTACGCTTGGTTAATGTGAGAAGTGAAGCGAATTTTATGCAATCCTCATTTACTGGGCGAAAAATCACGGCTCTACAGATTTAACTGGAATTAAACGCGATGAGCACAGTACGATGTTTTATGAGAAGTATCATTTGCTTCTTTATGTTCTCATTAAAGGCGTAATTCTCGTCCAGCTGGTGAGGCAGCCGTCTCACCATGGTGTCGACATCAACGGGCACATTGATTACTTGCCCGATTGTGTTGAGTGACGGTCTCCTGTCGCATCAGATGATAGGTGATGAGATTTAGAGGTGAGTCAAGCGAAATATGTCGTCGGCGCGTTTGCATCAACCTTTAGACCACAGCATTGTTCCATAATCGCGACAAGAAATAATTTAGACAACAGCCAGTACATCAGTTGTAACTTGAAAGTTATAAGAAGTCTTATATCTGTAGTCAAACGGTTAAGCCTCGTACTTGGTCCTCGGCTTCTCTAGCCTACTTGTCCCAAACGGCAGGTCAGTTGTTGCTGCATTCAAGTTCATGGATTCGTACTATACAGAGATGACGGGTACATGAGAAGTCTATAGTTGAGGTTCCGAAACCGCTTTAGCCGATTTTGCAGCTTTCAGATCCGACTTCTTCAGAGCACGCTGCTCACGCTTTCGTTTACATGATAGCTTTTCTGATTTCTTTCGAATATCAGAGGTCTCGACTTGCTCCCAAAGTTCAGCTCGTCGGTCGAAATACTACTTTACGTAGTATTTTATTTCGTGGCCGTCTTTGAAGGTTTTAAGTCAATGATCCGCCTTCGGGTTCCCTGCCTCAGCCTAAATCAAATTTTTTCCACCGGTGCAGTAAGTGTCCAATAGAGCAGCTCTCTAGCTGCGAACTGAAGTACTGATTTCAACTGTATAACAAACATTTAGTTGAAACGTGATTACATCTAAAGGGGCGCGCGAAAACGATAACTAATCAAGTCTGCGTCATTTTTGCGACGTTCCAAGTTTGTTGTGAGTAGTAAAGTCGTAAAATGATAGCACTTTTTCGAGATCCACAATTTCCCAAGTAACTCCCCACGTCAAAAGTGACAAAATAAGGAGCTACTGGTAGGCCCAATGTTATACATTAACTTGTCTCTGAGGCTTAAGTCTCGCACTTCAACAAAAGAAAATATTCTGTGTGGTATAGAAACACTGAAGTTAATGAAATTTAAAAATAAAACAAGGAAATGTCCTGTTTTGAGCATACGCAACAGTAGAAACTCATGGTAATGATGATAAGTGTAGAAATTCATGGCAGAAAATGACATGCGAGAAATATAAATCTGTCATGGAAATAGTTTCCGCAGGTGTGTGTTTTCTTTGAAGTTAATTGTCCCATCTGAGGCGTATCGAGACGATCTGCATGAATGACAAATATCACTATCTTCATCTGCTTGATAATTGTAGCCTCAATTTAGTTGATATGTCTGTTCCCTGTGAAGTAGATTCCTCACTGTTTTACTTTTATTGACTTTGTTTATGCGACACGAAAGATTTTTTAGTCTCTAATTATCAAATTCCAACGGAGAACAAGAGACTGTTTCTGTTTTCTCTTTGCATCACCTCCGTCATTTATTGCTACTTACACACCAATTATAATTACTTTCTAATATGGAAAAACATGTTTCAAAAAGGCTTCGGTGCTTCAAATGTATAATAGTTATAAATTAATTCTTGGTTGAGGGTTTTAAATATTATTTAAGAAACACCGAGATTTGTCTCACTCCCCTTTTCAATCGTTTTAGTTTGCAAATGTTGGATTTTCTGCCGTCAGATGGTCTTTTCAATGGAAATAATTACAATGAAAGCGTTCAAGACCGACCATCTTGCATCTTTAAAAACGTTTGTCTTGCATTTGTGGTTTCTTTCACTTTCTAAATCCAGAAATCTTGTGACAAAAGAAAACATATCCTTTTGTTTAAAAAAAAAAAGGAAGAAATCTTCGCTCTTGCGACCAGATGTTCTGACCAGTGCCGGAACAATCTCATCGCGAGTCTTGTTCTCGATACCGAATGATGTATATTTTTTTCCTCTCTGCCATTATCCACCCATTTTAGATGTATATCCCAAAATATGTATACTTCATTATCCCCGTCCCAATATCCCAAGAAAATATGGTCAGTCTATCTCAGAGTAAATAACATGGCCGATCGAAGCAAGATGATACTTAAAATGGAACTCCCCACAAAGAAGAAGTAAATAGCTAGACTATGCAACGGCGTTCCCTCACCATCTGCCCGCTGCACTTGCAGCAGCTGCGGTGGGCCAAGTGAGGAGTCCATTTGCTTCTGAGGCCTCTGATTAATGAACACGGTAGGCCTTGCACGCGTCGTTGTCTGAATTTACGACGCCCTTCGGGTACACCGTGGCACGCGTCTCCGAGAAGGCCTTTGGCGAACTTTTTAGCGGGGACATGCAAATTACGCGGCAGGGGAGGTCAAATCGGAATATGTATTTACGGCCTGGATTCGTGAGTGATTGGGGAATTTGTTTTTCTTCTGCTCTACCCGGAATTGGAATTCGTCGATAAGAGTAATTTATCTTGTATCCGGGTATGGGCAGATGAAGTGCCATCATTGTTGAGTTTACAACGCGAGTAACGTCATTTACCACGACTCCAGCGAAAGGTTACGGGATGAATTCTTCTCTGATCCCAACCTTACCTCAGCAAAACTATTTTTAACTCTATTTTGTCCAATTTAGTTTTTCGTATTTATAATTCGTAAATTTACTTGACTGAATTTTAAACATTTTTACTGGGGCTCAGTGAGTTTGCCCTCAGCTCTTACAACCTGCGAGTTCCAGGTGCCACAAGTTCGATTCCTCCCTAGATGTATTTCTCTTTTCTGTGTCAGTAAAGATTTCTTTGTGCGTATGCCTATTTACTTGACCCAATAAGGCCCTTCGCCACAAGACACAAGAAGCCTATCAACAAAGCAAACATCTTTACATGTAACTTTAACGTGAATATTTACTGTAATAGTAAATTACCACTAATTTCCTGCAGCGAAATATTTTAGCTATCTTTAGAAGTTTGTTATTACGTGATTCGTTACAACTCTTTCAATTATTTGTATTCAATAAACATTACAAACTCCCTGTTATAAATATAACTGTTAACTTAATACAGTACACTGACTTCCAACCCTTTCAACTAAACTGATTTTTCAGTTTTGTTATCAAAGCATATTGTAACGAGTGAACCACGGGCACAACGCCAGGTGCGGAGCTATAAACCTCCGAACTGTTACCGAACTAAAAGTTTGAATGAAAGATGTCTCACTAGGTGACTTTACAAAACCTACCGAAAGAGGCAATGGCATAAAAAAGGGTGGAGTGGTTCACGGTAAGACGTATGTCGCCAACTAATTTTTGTCGCCAAATCAAGATGGCGGCCGAATTCCGTAACAGCAGATAGGGTTGCCATAACAAAAACGGCAGGTGTGAAGAAAATCCGCAAAAGCTGAAGGTTACCATATTTGGCGACAAATCGCCTTCTTACCGTGAACGACCACTCCACCAAAAAAAGTGTTATGTAAAAAACGGCGAAAACAACGAACAAAACATAAACGTGGAATAAATTTCTCTTCTATAAAGAAATTCACCGAAAAGCAAACAAAACCTCCTACTGCTTCATTTGCGGACGAAAATCTTTTTGGAAGGCGGCAAAATGTGTTCAGGCAAATCCAACGGCAACTCGTGATCCTGCAGCTTAATCTTAATCAGGTGTATGGCGAGGCAGAACTTATCGTTGTCCAGCAGGCCAGCCTTGTCCAAGTCGGATAGCTTCCATACTTTCCCCAAGACGTAGTTTTGCGAGACCGAGAGGAAAAGGCCATCGGAATAGTTCGTGACGTACTGAAGGTGGTTACATTTTGCGTCCGTTATGTAGGGTATTTATGAAAGGTTCTGTAAATGTATGTGTTATATCCACGTAATATAAATTAAATTAATAAACTGTTTGTGAGTGTAAGGAGAGTTTGTCGCTAGTTCGCTCGCTTCCAGGAGAAATTCTCTGCACACGGTCACAATATAACAAAATCTTACAATTCCAGAAGTTGTCATGCAGGAACACTGAAGGAATGAGACTAAATTAAATACAATCTCATAGTAATATACCGCATTAAAAGTGTATGTCACTCATTGAAATAGCTATACATCAAAACCAACTGGATGTACTAAAGTGAATAGCCAATACAAAACTTGACCAGTCATGTATTCAGAAAAAAATTTATAGTTGTTAGATCATTCTTTTCTTTCCCCCGTCCCTATCCCAATCGAATTACCGTGATGCCAAATAAATTCTTCATTTGGGGACTTTTTGGAGCATTTGCGCGTTATTTCTTGCCAAGTCAAATGAAAAAATAAATTTCGGAGATATATTTTAACTAAGACGATTTGCTTGCTCTGTAGAGGGGGAAATATCTTGTGATTTTACAACCTAACCATTCTTTTTTAACGTAATGACTGATCTAAAAACTAATAAAATTCGCAGAAACACTGGCCTGGAAATCAATCTTCTCTTTGTCTCGGACTGAAATTCCATGAAGCATTCCAAGAATGGCATTCTTTGAATCATCCGTTATTGATAAACGTTTCATTCGCGAACAAAGAGGCCGCCATATTTATGACGTCACCATCAATGACCCTCTGCAAGACACCCAGTTATATTTCAAACAATAGCCTCAAAAGATTCCTTCGCGATCAGCAGCTGAAGCAGACCAGCTGCATGCTAGCCACAGACAGGCTCACTCCTTCTGCAGGGTATTTGACCGCCTTTCACATACCTCTACATCGACATACTACTTGACGACTTTCGCTTGCATTATTATAATTGTGAGTGTAATGAATGTTTAATGTATGAAGTATTATGATTCAGTGTGTTGAGCATAGGCTGTGAAGAGAACCCGGTCTTTTCTTTTTTGTCAAAAGAGCTTCTTTTGCAAAAATGCTTAATCATGAAATTCCATGGAAAGATTTACATGATTTCCAAAATATCTTGCTATATATTTATTTATAAGTTTTGAATAATCATCATAGAAAATTAATTTATTATGTCGTTGTCATTTGAAACTGGAATCGCGGATAGTAAAAACTGTTTACTATGCTGATGAATTTTGCTTTTCAAAAGCATTTATAAGTTAACATATTTTTTTTATAACATAGCTGCATGTATTTATTTGAAAAGTGATTCAAAATTCCATTTTTTGCGAACTACAGTTGATTGTATGCTTGAAGTTTTTGAAGAACGAAATTCGTCAATCTTCCATTTTTTCAAACAATGTGTGTCATTGTTGTTGCCATCAAATTCCTACAGTTAAGATTTCTGATTGTGTGGGTAAAAGCCTGGATTATAAAAGTTCTTAAAATTGTTTAATTACCCTGCTCTAAAATTGACGAAGTTCTTGATCAGCGTTTTTCGAATTCCACTTTGGAACAAAATTGGACGAAGGCTATGAGGAATCTTCATAAGTTCCACTGATTTGTATGCGTGTGTGACAGAAGCTGAATAATCGATTTTCGGTTTCTAAGTGTATAAAATATACACAATTTTATGAAATATATTCATCCTTTCTGGCATGATACTTGGACAAATCTGCTGACAGACACGAAACACGGAAACCATTCGTCGAACTACAAAATTATGTAATTACTTGTGTCTCAACTATTTAATTGAGATGGGACTCCATTTTCATTAACTTACACTGTAGATAATTTGCAAAATCATCACGGATTTTTGATGTACTCTAATATATTTTATTAGTAGTAGTATTCTTGAGTAAATATTTTATATGTAAGCTAATTGAAAACAATTACAAATACTGATTTTATTATGTACAAGAATTCCTGTACGGGTAATTAAATTATATTATACCTTAACCTCGTCATCATCACCTCCCTGATGAAGAAAATCCTTTTTTGTCACCATGTATCCTGAAAAAAAAATATTTCTTCCTGCTTCCGAAATTTATATTTGCAGAGGAAAAACATTTCTTCTCCAAATACAAATTTCGAAATAGGTCTGGTAAGACATTAAAAATGTCGCCTTTGCAAGCAACAGAAACACACAATTCAATTCTCCAATTGTCATTCACACTCCGTTCAGTGGTATAAATTCGGCGGAAATCGCGAAGGCCAAAATAAAGTGATTCGTTTGTGTCTAATGACAAGCAAAGCTTACGCAAAAGTGGCCAGTTAGGTATTTATTTGAAATCTGTGCCTAGTTGTAATCACGGAACAATGCAATGTCACCGAATGGCGGGGTGTTTATGTGTTTATTTTGGATTTTTTTCCAGACCCGAGGACGTGGAGCGAGGAAGATGTGATCCAGTGGCTTTACTGGGCGATGCGGGAGTTCAGCCTCGAAGGAATCAACATAGAGAACTTCAGGATGAAAGGCAAGGACATGTGTTGTCTGGGAAAGGACGTGTTCCTGTCCATGGCGCCCCATTTTGTAGGAGAGATTCTATGGGAGCATTTAGACCGACTCCTCAGAGGTGAGAATAGCGTTAACTGCACTCATAGGCAAATTATGCTTCCTTATCCATCGACTGACCATCCCCCTACTAATACCAGTCAATGATGATGTCAACACTAAGAGAGCGATTCCCTTATCAAATAACTGTCCGGCGAAAAAGACCAACAAATCTATCGTTCACGGAACTATCCAATTTAACATGGTTTGAAAATTTTAATAATTAATTCTCATATTAGGATTTTTAAGCCGCGTTTACATTTCTCTCCCTTTTTGTGGCGAGGACGTTTCGCGTCCCCTAATCCTGACCCCCTTTTTTCGACCGACTCCGGTGTAAACGCTTTGTGAACTTTATCGGCAACCATCCGAACGCACTCTTCTCACCCCTTTGTAGAGAAGAGTGATCCCTTTTCATCAAGATATCGAGTTCCTCACCCATTTCACTCCAGGCATTGTTCTTTTTGTCTTTGTACTCGGATGTAGTTTGGTCCCAGAGGACAGGCCTCTCTCTAAATAGTTCTATTAATGTTATTACCACCTCTATCGCCGCGGTAGCTCAGTCAGTAGAGCGTCGGGCTCGCATCGGAAGGGTTGTGGGTTCTGTCCTCGGCGGAGCCTGCAATTCTGATGGTTGCGAGATCGGCGCTTGACCTGGCTAAAGACCGTCGTGTTCACTAATGGTGGCTGGGGCACGTTAAATAGGTCGTGGTCACAAAGTCCCCCATGTTCCCATACCAAATCAATACCTCTGGGGGTACCTGATCAGGTGGTTATCGGCCTCTGATTGGGATCTAAATTACGATATGTGTGAGTGAATAGATGTGTGAAAGGGACCTTCCTGTAAAACGGATGTGTCGTGCATGAAGAAGTCCAACCCTCCGGGGCAATGGCACCCCCAATTGGGCCATATATGGCCCGCACGACAACAACAACAACACCAGCTCTTTCGTCCACGTCATTTTAATCGAATAAGTCACTCACTAGCAGTTTGGCGGGAGATGTGGGCAAGGCAAGCGATGGGGGTCCAACGATTATATACCCCTCCCTTGAACGTTGCTCATTATGTCCGAGGATACTTTTATGCAGCCTTAATTTTTTTAAAGTTTTAACTTTAGAGATACTTCAATACAGTCAAGGAAATTACCATGATCAGACTCATTTCCTACCATGGATCCCAACGATTTTATACCCAATCCCTAGAATGTTATTCATTATGGGAGCACGAGGGTGGACTCTTCCGTTTCCCTGGTACACGGGGTTACGTTACACATCACTTACCATTACACACATTCTGAGCACAACCCGTTTATAGAGAGGTCACATATGCCTTTTACTTGATTCGAACCATGACCTTTCTAACCGGAAGCCAATATCCTGACCACTAGACCGATTCGTCCCTCTACCTTAATGAATAGATTTATCAGATCATTGATTGAACGGGAAAGACTACGACAAATGCAAACCAAATCTTGCATAAATTGCCCTAGACAAAATGCTTCAACTTGTGAAGAATTTAAGGTTCAAATTCTCAATAAAAAGGGTTATTTTTTGGATTTGATGGCCAAAGACCAAAAGTGACCAAGCTGCGTCAGAATAAAAGGGCAATTTCAATGATCCTGTGGTGTAAATTAAGTAGGTTAAATTAAACACATCTTTCGCTTGTAGGCTAAGTAAAACACAAGATAAGTAAAAAATATGCTGACAAATTTTTTCTTTATAATATTGTTGGTAACATTATTGTCCTTTTGAGTTTGAAACACGCCAAACTAATCAAATCTTCGAAATCTCTTATTAATTTAAATATTAAGGACATCAATTTTTACCTACCTGGCACACTGGTTAACTTATCCACCATTAGTTATAGCTTGGAAATAAATACTTACTAAGGAAGTAGGCATTGGCAGCTGAGTAAAAAAAGTTTATTTATGCTTGAATTTCTCCGTGCTTAGTGTGTCCTGAACGATAGTGGGTGTTTAGTCCTACCAAAATGACCCATGTTCGTTTTTTTTTTTTTTTTTTGGGGGGGGACTGCTATTATTTTTTATTAATCATTACTATGCGTTTACCTTTTTAGCTAAGTTCCTTTCATTCATTTCCAGTGTTGGAGATGCATTATCAAAGTTGCCAGTTTCTTTACTTTTTTTGTCCATTTTCAGTAGAATAAAATCTATGTAAAAAGGAAGTTATCAATATCTATCGAACATTTATTAAATTATATCCTTGTATACTTGATAAATCTTCTATGAATCACTTCATGAAAATTATGAAGAAGTTCTTTATTAAGCTCCCACTTCATGCATAATTCACGGTACTTAAACATTGTATAAAAATGTTCCAATGCTGGAAATTGTATATTTTTGATTGGTAATGAGAGAGAGGAGGAGAGCGAATTGACGAGAGAGCATATAGATTAAAAATAAACAGTTAATAAAATATGTGTGAGAAGATTTTTCGTCAAGAAAAAAATACCCTAAAGCTATTTTTCGAGTAAAACGTTATTTGGAGAAGAAACTTGACTTTCAATTTTGTATAAAAATGATGTGGCTTTCATCTTAGATAAATAATCCCGCTCTACAATCTATTAAATAGGGTAAAGTTTAGTTTAAAGGATTAATTTGACTTCACCCACCCTTAAGTCCAAATACAATTTTGTTTTCAATGCCAGCTTATGGACTTCAAACCTGAAATGGGGAGAAACGTGGCAATCTCAGTGTTAACAAGGGGGCATGTGGGAGGTGTTGCCTCATCGCACCTACTGCGAACTGGTGGAGGGGAGTTCCGTACCTTTCTGGAGGACTTGGAGGAAGCTGATCAACATTTACGTATCAGAAGAAACTTCGAACAGCCAATTAATTTGTTTTCGGCTCATATGAGATTTGAACTCGTAACCAAGCGCATTCAGTTTACCTAAGAATCCTTAATATATGCTCAACTATCTCAAATCCACTTAATAGGAACGTCTTTAGCCGTTCTGCCACTAATGGGACATATCTAAGAATTGGTACAATGGATCTTGAGTGACTCGAAAAGAGCTTTTAATGGCATGAATAAAGAGAAATAGTGCAATTATTCCTTGAATATTTCGTTAATTTAATTTAAAGGGTACAAACAATAATGCATCAATCCGAAAATCCCTTTCTAATATTTATCACACCCCTTTGTCCAGCAACACGCGCCTGCATCTGTAATACACTACATTAAAGGCGACTCACGAAGCAAATTAGCAGTAACAATAAAAGTCAAACGCGCATCTGGTAAGAAACAAATTAAAACAAGTGAAAACTCCCGTCTTTGTTCTTCCGTCGATGCCCAAGAATGCATTCAAAACCGGCAGTTGGGGAGAGGCAATAAGCGTTACCACTGCCTTTAAGCGTTGTTGTATTAGGCCCAAGATGACAATCGCTGGATTCGGCCTTCCAGCGGAACACAATAATTATTGTTTGTCGCCCGGTGTCGCAAGTTCTCTCAATTGTTGCGTTGCTCCATTCACGAGATTCCCCTACCTCTACGCCAGATTACTCATTCTTAATCATCATTCCTCCCCCAGCAATGGTTGGTGGTTCATAAACACCCGGAACGTAGTTCTCCTCTTGACGGGGAGCGTTAATAATATGAAGTGAGTTGAACGCTCACACACGTTTTCTTCTTTTCGAAAGCTGTGGAATTCAATTGGTGAACGTTGATGGTTGTTGTCGAGTCAGTGACCCACAATCTCTCCCCTATTCTGTATTTAAAAAGCGGGCCGAATTGCTGGCCAGTGTGTTCAGTCGTGCTGCAGTCTTTTCTTTCCTTCTGGGTTTAGAAATTTAAGAACAAGAGCGACTGCTGCAAGAGAAGTTCGGCAACGAAACGAGAGTTGCTTAAGACAGTTGAACATTACTGTATTGTCCACGGACGATCATGTTTTCTCCTCAGATTTAATAAGTCGGGGTCCCGAGTTTCTTTTAAGTTTTTAATTGCTTCAGTTCTGTGATATTTTCACTTTTGTTTCGCCACTTTTTGGCTTACAGGTCAGAAGCAGATACATTACAATAAGGAACATGTGTATGGGTTTTCAACAACAGAGAAACATGTAGTGTTACTTGGTTTTTGGGTTTTATGCCCGCTATAAATAAAACAGACAGGTAATTTTGAAAAAAGGAAGAGAGATGGAAGTGTATATATATATATATATATATATATATATATAAGATCGTTTGGGCATCCCTGGTTCGCGACACCACTGTTTACCATAAGCAGTTTAACTCCATGGGAAAAGAATAGATCACTGGGGTACGATGAAGAACGAAGCGAAAAGCGCAGGTTTAAGTAGTCTTAAGTACGAAATTTAAATAAAATTTGCAATGAAGAGTGTTATAAATTTGTTTAAAAACTTGAGATCAATAACCGAAGTAGAAAATTGAATTAACTAGATATAAATATTAACTTAAAAATATAACCATATTTGGTTAATTTGCTTGATTTTTTGAAACATTCCTATTTTACGGACGAAGTGGAAATTAAAGAAGCCCAAATTGAACTCCCATGGATAGCATAAATTTTATTCATAATTCTGTACCATTTATTAACTGTGATTAGGAATAGAAACTAAATATTTTTTCCTTTTGATCCAAGTGAAATAAATATAAACTAACAAGTGTGATAAAATCCGATGGAGCACCTACGGAATAGAATAGGAGTACGGAGTCGGCGATGTGAGTTGCTTAAGCGCCTCCTTTACTTAAAAAGAAAAAAAAAGCCTTGTTTAATTAATTTTTTTTCTTTTTTAAAATCCTATATGAGGATCGTTTGAAATTTTCTACTAGATTCGCAATAAATATTTTTCTCCTTTACATTTTCCGTTATTTAACAAAGGACCGCGTTTCTTATATTGCAAGGGTCGAACAAAATAATATGTGCATTTTGAAAACATCATAATTTCTTATTAATAAAATAGTTAGGTCACCTTTATGTGTTTAATACAGCTATCCGTGTAGGAATTAAGTAACTTCAACAATTAATTAACAAAACGCTCTCAACCCACACATTAAAAAAAAAATTACCTACATTTGCAGTTCTTAAGCCTTAAGAAGGCCTGTTTTTTTCTTTTCAGTTTCTAAAAGCTCTTAAAAAGCATTAATATTTGCTAATAATCCTTATAATTTTTAAAAAGCTTAAATTTTTAAATTTTTCGTTTCACTGCACACTGACTGTTTCGTTTCATCTGCATTCCAAACCCAAGAACAACGGTACTTGTCCAAGATTAAGTGAAAATGCGTCGGTGAAACCTAAATCTAGCATTTGTGTAAGTTTTTTCACCTACGCACTCTGGTTGATAAATCTACTGTCTATATGAAATGTAGCCTTAAAAGCAGTGAAAAACAGACTAGGAAAGGCCTTAAAAAGTTCCTTCATTTTTCTTTTGCTTGAAGGAAGGATTGATTGGGTTGAATTTTGTTGTGCAAGGGCCATATTTGATCAATCTGCGCCAAACAACGTCATTTAAATAGCCATGCACACACAAGGAAAGCTTTTTTCTGATGAATCGCACTATATTTGTCTTAACGTACTTTTTTTCAATGAGTTTTACTTGTCTTACAGACATAGAAAACGGACGGACAGATACGAATTTGGAGTTACTCTCTTCCAATGCTTACGAAGGTCTGCCAGAGATAGACGAATTTTTTCCTCAAGAATACTGTTACGCTCCTCTTCGAGACCCGAAGGTGACACCTGTTATGAATGGTTCGAACCCGGTAACTCCAGTTATGAACGGGGCCAACGCAACAACACCGATCCCTGGAAGCCAGCCACCCTACATAGACGGTAAGGCAGTCTTAATTCGATTCCCTTTTACTTGTTGAATTGTGCGATACTTCATGTATCACACACAGCAGTGGTTACCAACCTCTTTTTTACTTGCATACTCTATAAAGCGTGTCCCTTACATACCTGCCAAATCTGGTCCAGTATATTCTTTGTTATCTGCTAGCTGTGGAATTATGGACAATGTAGCCAAAACTACAGAAAATTATATTATAACTTGGGTTTCTAAAGAAATAATTTTTGGCAAATGAGAGCTATTTATATCGTTTTAATCTTTTAGATTCGTGATTTGGTTTCTACGGAACGATATTACGGAACGTACCTAATTTAACCGCTACTTTTTTTTTTATCTATGACATCATTGCACTTTTCAAAGACCAAATGAATGACAGAAGTTTATTTTTGCTGGGTTTCAATCGCTTATGTATTCAATGATTACCCACAAAGTAAAACGGCTACAATTTTTTCCTATCAAGATATACTTTGAAACAGCTCTGAAATGTGATTTTTATGCCTACCGAGAGAGAAAGGCAAAATGATTGTAAATGTGTTATTGGACTTCTGGTGTAGAATGGTTATTTCTGGAAAAATGGTGCAAAAACGATATAAAATTTACATTTGTGACTACTATCTATGAGCTTTGTTTTGACGCATGGGGTTCTTTAATGAATGGGATTCAAGTGTTATAACAAGTCTGTATCTGTATTTAGTTTGCAATTATTGATTTTCAATGCTTAAAAGATTTCCGCCTTTACACCAACTGAGTATTTTTAAACGTCACCAAACTTAACTTCTCGTCTGTTGCCTTTTCTCGCAGCTTTTCAACTTTTTCGGGCTCCCCTACATCTTACCTCTAGGAGTATGTATACTGACAGTATGCTGTGCATACTACAGTTAAGAAACTCTTAATCTACGGAACAGTAAAATAACCAGTACAGCAGGTATCCGGAGATCTTCGAATAACTTTATGAACCCGATTTTAATTACTAACATAAGAGATTCTTGACTTAGAGCCCATTTGTTAATCCTGATCTTTAAATCAATCTTAACTTCTTGAAACTGTTCACTTTGATAATACTTATTTATCGCGTTTACTCTTGATTGGTTACTTATTTATATTTATTAGCTTTTAATTATGAAAAAAAGTATAAATATTGTGTCCTGTTCCAGTTATTAGGATTTGTCCACCAACTTTTTGTTCTCAAATATCGTTTCTAAATTCTACATTTCGATCCTGTTTTGGGATTTTTTAGTCCTTAGCTAATCTGTCCACGAATCTGCTGTTGGTTTGAAATGTTTTCTTATTAGATAAGTATAGGTCTTATCAAGGAAAGTTTTTAATGTATTTTCTTATGAACATTTTTCAAATCGTTGTTCAAACACCTGTGTATGCTAAACGATGTGTATTAGAGCGTGCGTAGTATAAGACCTGTCTTAAAATGATAGAACCACTGAAAACATTGCATTTTTGCATGCTGCCAAGAGTTGTAGACGAAGATATGTTTGTGGAATCAATGTAAATACGGTAGTAATGCTTACTAAAAAATTCTTGAATATCGTTATATACAGAACTTGGAAACAATTTAAGCGTTATTGAGTCAGTGGTCAATTACAATTCTAGTGTTGATGTTAAGTGTTTTTGGTTTCGTGCCCAAATATTGATTAAATTTTCATATAAATTATGCATGCACAATGGTATTGAAATGAAAAAACAGATACTTTTTTTTATGAAAACGAATGAAATTATGACAAATCTAATGACTCTTCCACAGCTTCCCGTCAAAATGTTAAAAAGCCTTTTCATTCTAACTTGGAACCCTTGTTACTAAATCTCATAATTTTCAAAAATTATTTGAAGTTTTTATTTATTATAACGTCTAATAGACTGCATATTTGACCATGTACTGCAATATACTATTGCTAAATTACACAAGTATATTGCCGCTATATTAAGAATCTATTTTTAACTGTATAAAAAACATCCACATATTCTTCACATCCAACTTTGTAATCTATAAGCTGTGTCTTCATTTCGTTTTATCTGTTTATAGATTTTTTCAGTCTCTTTGGTTCTCGGCTAGGTATGCTGTTACTTCATAGTTTCTCAAATTGTTATACATGCCCAGTATCAGCCCTCAGAAAATGTACTTTCTATAGCAGTGATGTGTACAAAAGTTATACCCGTATATATCCTAATGAAGGATTTACTCTGATTAGTTAAGCACTCCTGAAAAGTAAATAGGTTCTCTGAACTTTTTGTGACGATTTGCTCCAAAAAAATGAAGTCTCAAATTAGTCTTTAGTTATGTTATCCACACTGGAGCAACATGCTACAAAACATACGATATGAGCATGCGTACTCCAGTTTTGTTGTGAAAATATGTCGATAAGCATACGCATACCTGCCAATTTAGTGTCGCGGGACTATTGTTGTGTCAGAGTGTGGCTTGCCTTAAGAAAGCAATGCGATTTTCAATACATTCTATGACAAACGCGAAACAAGATTCTCAAGTCGCCTTTTAGAAATATATACTAGCATATTGAATTTTTTTTTTTTTTTACCAAACTAAACGTTTTTTCCGGATGTTATCTGACCAGCGACGACCAGACAAGTGACCAAGCGACACACCAGACAATATCATCTTTCATTTGAACCCACTAACAATTTGAATTATCTATCTTGCATCGTCTGTTCATTTTTTTTTGGAAATAACTATTTAATTTATTGAGTCAATATAATTTAAATGCGCCCAACTTTTTGCACTCTGATAAAAAAAAATCGCGGTGATCAAATTGGTAAAAAACAAAACAAAAACATTTAATTTTTCTGAAGCGTTTTTTATTACGTCCACCATAATTCTCGAAGATAAGGCCCCTTGTAGATTAACCATGTGCATCAGTACCTTAAAACAAGCGCCCGTACAGCTCAAGGCAAATTACGCTGAATACATTTGCCAGAAAGGTTGACCCAAAAGTTTTCAATAATAGTCTATTTGTACTATGGATTTCTCTTTTCGCTGATTTTTTGGGGGAACTTCTTTATGTTCCATAAATGCCATTAGAAAAGTAAACGTGGAAAAATTCTTGACAAAAATTTCTGGTCCGCATATGAAAAGTTAGGTAACGCTAGGTTTATTCTTTGGGAAAATAGATTTTCCAGATTTTGTATACTCAAAAGATTTATTTTTATTCTATGCTCAAATGGATGTCGCGGACCCCTCGGGTAGACCACAAGGGCCCCCCACGGACCACAAACGAAAAATCACCGCGGTTATGCCACAAAATCACGATCCTTTTCACCATTCCACCACAGACCAACCTGGAGTCCATCAGTTCCCCCCACATTTCGCCTCCCGTACACGTACGTCCCTTCCTTCCTGTACTCTTTTTACAGTACGTCCATTCACGACACCCAATACCAATCCACTCATTCATAAAGTTCCCGATTGGAAGACGAGGGGGGGGGGGACGCGGCCATGAAAAGCGTAGCCCCCCTCCAACAAACAAAACGTAGGAGGTCGTGGGTGGGTAAAGCTTCCGGCGAGCGATCACCTGCCACAAAAGCAACTACCGGAAGTCGGGGGGTCGGGAAAGGAGTGAACGAGGAGCGGAAAGGTGCGCGAGTCCACCTACTCCGGAAGCACTCTTTTAGGAAATTCCCTTTCTGGCAGACGATTTCCCACAAAAGTTCTCCAGCCAGTGTGTGCGCGCGCTCCCGGCACTTCGAATCTTCCTCTGTCGCGCGTGTGACCCATGGAATAGCGTGATTTGGAATAAACTGTTAATAATTTCCCTTCTCTTATCGGATGCTTTGATCTCTGTTTTGGAGGGGTAAGTGTTCTGCTTTTTTTTTTGTCGTCTCGTTTCTTTCTCTCTATTTCTTTGAATCTATTATACTGGTTCTTTGTTCCAAAATTATGGGGTTTTCTGTTCTTTTGATTGTTCGATTCGGCAATGGTTTCTTGCTTGTGAATATGTTTCCTTGATTCCGGTCCTCTTCAAAAGAAGTGTTTGCTTAGAATAATATTTGGCTCAAAATGCTAAGAATAGAATTTCGTGTAGATTAATGTTGGTATTCTGCAGTGACTCTTCCAAGACTTGATTAGACTCTTGTGTGTCTCTCATTGTTTACATTTTGGCTAGTTATCATATGATTCTTGTGTGTCTCTCATTGTTTATATTTTGGTTAGTTATACATGTGATTCATTTCGTATATTGATGTATGTTGGATTAGTTCTTGCCTAATGATGATATAAAACGGAATATATTTTAGATAATTCTATTTAAAATGAACAGGACATTTAAACAGGCCATGCTAAAAGAAAATATGTGTGAAATATATTTCAAGTTTTAAAATTTTGGAAATATGGAGGTTATTTCTTTTTAAAACATTAAATTAAGATTAGTAATTTACATATTTATTTTTACATTATTTTAATTTGAGGGAGTTTAAACTTTAATGTTGACAAAAGCAACTAGCATGTTTGAATCTTTTTCATATTTGGAATGTTCTATAAATATCTTCATTCCAAGATACAAGATACTGTATCTATGTCTAAGAATATATCCGAAACTGTTATAATTTTAATAATCATTGAATACATACAGGGTAAAAATTTTGTATTCATCGTAAAATGTTCCTGCCTATGCACCAAGAATTTTTATATTTTCAAAAATATCGTATAGAATTTTTTATATTTTCAAAAATATCGTATAGATTATTTTTATATTTTCAAAGATATTGTATAGATTTTTTATATTTTCAAAAATATCGTATTCATAGACAAATTATCATAGGAATATTTTAAACAAGTTCTTGTTTGATTTTATAAGTTGTTCAAAGTTTAAAAGTTAAGTCTCACAACTTTTCAATTTTTCTATGTGAACATAATGTCACATATGCTTAAAAAAAAGGTCCACGATTATTTTTTATGTGACTTTCAAATCTCTTATAATGTACATCTTTACAACGTTTTGTTAGAAAATTACAAGTTTAAAATTTTGAAAAGAGGTTTTAAATTTCACATGAACAGAAAGAATTTTCTCATTGCTAGAAAGGCATTTTCTGTCGAAAATAATAGACAGTTGTTTAAAATAGATAGTTGATTGGTCAACACCAATAGATGAACAACGCCAAATATCGGTAAAACAGCGATAAACTCATTTTAATGTAGCCCCGACATTTATAATGAGAGAGCATTCATATGGCGGTAGGGTTGCTAACTTCTTCTGAAACAATTCCGGGACATATTGCGAAAAACTGAAATATTGGTACTGTCACTCAAAGTGCCAAAGGTTGTATGTCTAAAAGCTGCATTTTTCAGGAGAGCAAAATAACGAATTACTTCATTTTATTCGATTCTATGATTATATATTGTACTTTGGATTTTGTTATTAGTTTATTGCATCAGCTGATGACATAAGAGATTTTGCCACTTGATGGAAATCCCAAAATGCCACATATAGCACTAATGAAAGAAAATTTGAAATTTTAACATACTACTACCTTTTGCACTGAGTGACGATATATAGTATTGACTTGCGACAATAGGGGAACGGACGTTTGATGGACGCGAAGTCTAAGGCAATAGAAATAATTATTTTGGAGTGTAGGTCATATTGATCGGTGAAATTCCGGGACAATTTAACATTCAACGGGGGATCTGGACAGCAACTTCATTTCCGGGACGGTTGGTAACCCTAAGTGGAGGAAGTAAAACCACCAGTTTCTGTCTGGTTTGTTTTTTTATACTGAAAATCCTTCTCGTACATTAACGTGACCATCAAGAGTTAAAATAAAATACATTTCATCGTACTATGCCAATTTTACTGATTGCTTTCTTTAGAAATACTCATATACTGACATTCTGTCTGACTGTCTGCAAGGTCAAACAGCAATCTGTTGATCGATGGAAAAGATAAACATCAGTGTTCGAACGGAACTTGAAAGCATGCCATCGCCATTGTTCTCACAACAAGAAAAAAGAACAAATGAAAAGTTGCTACATTCGATCAAGAAAATTTTAGAGACGTATGTGTGAATGACAAGAGTTGCTCCTTGCAACATTGGGAAATCTGACACACACGGATCACTGAAACATCCAATTTATCACGCTGTTTCCTCATGCCTTTTCAAGTTAAATTTACAAGAATGAATTGAGATTGCTTATAAAGCCAGATCCATTTCTTTTGTGGATTCATATGTACACTACCCTACAATAATGGACCGGACGCCATCGGATTTGCATAACATCCGACAATTTGTTTGGTGGTGTTTTTCGTGGTGTGGCCTGGAACCTTTGCATGTTGTTCCTGGTAAATTGAAAGCCGACGCCTGCATCAACATTTTGGACAGTCAGGCTCTTCCTACGCTCTGGCAATTTTATGGAATGGACGAATGTTACTTCCAGGACAACTACGCTCCATGTCATGTTGCAGACTCTGTCAAGCAGGGGTATCAAGATATGGATGTACAGCGTTTTCCCTGGCCTGCTCAACGTCCCGACCTAAACCCCATAGAACATTTGTGGGATGAGTTAGAGCGACGTTTACGGACCAGGGAACTACGTCCAAAATCCACAGTTGAGCTGGCGACATTCTTGCATCAGGAATGGACACAAATACGCATTGTTGTGTTTCAAAACCTTGTTGAAAGTATGCCCCGAAAGGTTACTAGCGTAATTGTAGCATGTGGGCGATATCTCCCTATTAAAGCATGTATTATTTCCCATATACCATCGCATCTTGCTGTCCGGTTCATTATTGTACTGTAGGGTACCTGTATTTATTGAATGTCAATTGAAACGTATTTTTTCTTTATTGTTACTAAGTATTCAATTGAATCCCAATAAAAGTTTGGAATACTAGTGTAAAAATTTAGAACACAACACGATTTTAAAATGGTGAAAAAAATTTAATTGTGCAGAATGTTTTATCTTATATCACCATCCCAGTACCTAGCACCTATTTAGAATTTATCCATTTTCAAATAGACTTGGCCTGAGTGTGCCTAACCTAACTTTCTAATCCAGATTAATATCCCCAGTTTGGCTTCAAAACTAAATCTGGTTAGTCTCACCAAGTTGGGTTTGGGCAGAACTATTCTGAAAGGGTTGATCGTTTCCAAAACGCAGAAGGTAATGTTCTATCTTACCTTTATAAGTGAACAAATCGTGTTACTTGTGAGTGGTAAATTTGTTTTATCGAACGTAATTTATCTTCAATTAGAAATTATGTAAAACATAATTATCCATTTATTATCAATAATTGATCCCTATAGATATTTAATATTGTATGCGATAATTTATTAATGAATTTTTAGATGCTGTGTAGCATATTTTATTCCCATTATTTTAACCAATTTTTTTTTATATTTTAGAAAACATATTTGATAGTTAGCAGCTTCATTTGCTGCCCACAAACATTATTTATTCATACAGTTTATTTGATTTACATAACTCAACTCTCAAAATAGTATTCACTGTACCCAAACACAGCCTACTGCACTCAACACGGTTAATCCACTAAAGATCTCATTTATTAAATTATTGATTTACGATAGAGCTAAATTCTAATGTAGGTCATCACATGAATAGCATAGGACGTTAGGATTTCCCTCGGAAACACATGTAAGCAAGTATTGTGTGATCTTTTGAATACGCCTAGAAATGTTTTATGGATAAATCTGAACTAAACACACATAGATGCTTGTCCAACAAAAGAAATTAAAGGGTCACATGTTCCTGTATGATCAAAAAGTTCATCCCTAAATCATTTCCCTCGAGGTTTGATTCCTCCTTGGTTCAGTTCCTCGTGTACTCTTTGTCAGTAAAACTTTCTTTGTGTGTGCGTGTGTGTTAATTCCCTGACGCAAGGCTCGAAATACCCGGGTGCACTGTGCACATGAAAATAAAATTGTGCACCTAAATTTTGTCCCGCAGTGCACCTTACGTTAAAAAAAAGGGGGGAACGTGTTTTATGTTGTTTTAACGTTTGAACAAAATATTACAATCGACCTCTCTCGCACTAAAGGAACGTATTAAAATTACTAATTATACACTATGCGAAAAAAAAATCGCTGGGCCGTAATGGGTTTATACAGGAGGAATATTTATTTGTGCCGCTGCCACCAGAACTTTCCGAGGATCGAAACATTTTTCAGATGGCTCTGTTGAAGCGACTGTCGCGACAGCCGTGCGCCAGAGAAGGAAAAATTTAGATGTTTAAATATTGTTATTTACTCTCTACTAATAACCTATGTAAACATACCCAACTAATAAAGTAGTTTACAATGCATTAATACATTTATATTACGTTTTTTTTTTAAAGTGCACCTAAAATATAACATGTGCGCCTAATTTAAAAACTTAGGTGCACCTTGTGCACCTGTATTAAAAAATCTATTTCGAGGCCTGCCCTGGCGTTTGTCTTGTGTTTTGAAGAACTACGCAAAATAGTTGTACGAGTTATTAAAATAATTAACAGATGTTATATAAATTTATTATTCACTACAAAAAAAGTGAAAGTTAAGGTTATGAGGTTTTTTATTGAGATAACCATTGCACATATTTGTACATAGTAACATCAACAGTTCTTAAGTAACGAAAAGACAACAAGTGAATTTTGCGAAGAAAAAGTTTCGAAAAATCTATTTATTGATGTTATTCCAAATATTTTGCAAATTCAAACCATTGGGAAGGCTCTCATTCAAACAAGAAACCATGGATTTTCTGAATGATGCTAGATATTCGATTTTCTTTGTTATAAAATAATGAAAATTCAATTTGCTGTAATGGGTATTTGATAAAAAAAATGCGTTTGATTGTGAAACTAAATCGTTATTGATGTCACTTTTAGGGTAAAACTCAACTTAAATTCACAATCGTTCACCGACCCTACAAAGGCTTTGCGATAAAAAATATAAAAAACTTCCCACAACGTGTGGAATAAGTAAATGTGTTCAAAGTAATAACTTTTTTTAAATTGAAACAAATGGGACGATGCATTTCGATTAAAACTTTGATGTGACCCATATATATTCTAGCACAAAAAATTCCAAAAAATAAGAACCACTTCTCAAGAAATATTGGTATTTACAATATTGTTTTGCTTTATTTCTCTTATTGTTCACAAGATACCATTTTTATAGCTTTTGACCATCCAAGGGTTTTGACGAGGTATCTCGTCTAAGATGATAATATACCAAGACGAGACAAAAATGCCCTATTATTGCTCCAAGGAGAATGAAGATCCAAGTAGGAGAAACAAACTGCGCCAACACCAAATGACACTTTGATAGGTTTTTGTTCAGAGGCTGGCAAAGAGTACAATTTTCTACGCGAAGATCTTAGTAGGAAGGTTTAATTGATATAATTAATTAAACTGTGATTATTTTAAATAGTTAATATAGTTTAAATATTGGGCCACTACATACAAATTAAGCAAATCAGCTGTGACTGACATTTTTAATGAAAATCAGTCTTTAAATAGGGCACATCTTGTAATGAATTAATTGTAGAATATAAGATTCCAGAAATGAATAGTTTCTTTTTATTGGCAGTTAAAGTTCAATGTCACACAAATGTAGATTTAAGTGTAGGTATAAAAGTAACCTGTTTGTGACCTTGTATTTTATTTCCTTAAAGTCCAAAGAAACCTTTTTTAATTCTATCCAAATCTTAACAATTTTTCAAAATTTGTATTTTTTCACTGAATGCTTTTTTGAGAAGCAAATATTAAAATATCTAACTTTTCCACAACTGCTTTTCGAAGTCGCAAGGCCTTAAAATGCCTAAAACTTCCAACACATTTCATTTTGAGCCAAAATATTTTGTATTTCGTTATTTGTGCATAAGCAAAACCCCTGCACCAAATTTCATGAAAATCCGTCGCCATAAGATACAAGTTGTTTTATTTTTCCTAATCTCGCATGAAAAGGCCCTGATATTTTCAATCAGAGGAGCCGATGAGATTTACATTTAGTTTCACCTCTATATGAATAGTTTCCCTATATTCCTGTAGTTTCTCCTCTGTAGGAATTGTTTCCCTTTATTCCTTTAGTTTCCCTATATTCCTTTAGTTTCCCTATATTCCTTTAGTTTCCCCTCTATAGGCACGCGTATAGAGGGGAAACTAAACCTAGAGGGATTTGCAACCTCTCTTCCCTGCATGACTTCTAATCTGTTGAACGATCTTGACAAACATAATCTTTCATAGGAGTCTTTCAAGCTCTACAGATGGTGTTATTCAGTCATTATATACATTGTGGGATAGATGGAGGTTTAGGTTGTATGGTGCAAGGTTATATATAAGTTGTGAGGGAAGCTATAGTAACCTGGGTTTTTTTTTACAGAGCAGCCTCTGAGATTTTGGTTTAAGTTGACCCTCTAAAGGGGCTCACAAGAATGTATATACAGTCTACAACCTGCTGTCTTCCAACCAGTCTGGATAGTCTTGTCCAATAGAATATTTTCTGTGAGTCTTTCAAGCTGTACAGATGGTGTTAATTTGTCAAAACAACGAAATCATCGTCAGGGTCCGAACCGGGACCATGATGGTATAGACTGATAACATGTAAACTTTAAACAACCCTCCCCCATCCATAGTATATGAACGAGTTATTAAAAATGTACGTTTACGACCTGGAAATACACAGTACATACATTATTTTATCCCACAGAGACAAACAATATATAATGTACACAAGTACAGTGTAGTACATATTGTTACATGAACTTACGCTCTGCTTGCGTACATATTCTAATTAGCGTACGTATTACATTCGCGTTAATATTCTAATTTTAAACTGGAAATACACAGTGCATACATGTATTTTATTTCACAGAAACAAACAATATACAATTTACACTAAGTACAATATAGTACATATTGTTGCATGAACTTATGGCTCTGCTTGCACATACATGTTCTAATTTTAATCTGGAAATACACTGTACATGTATTTTATTCCACAGAAACAAACAATATATAATTTACACTAAGTACAGTGTAGTACATATTGTTATATGAACTTATATACGCTCAGCTCGTACATACATATTCTAAATTTAAAATAGTCTGTGATTTTCTTGTTTCTTCGAGGCAATAACGGACTGACGGTTGAAAGAGTGACGGTTAATCGAAGTTTTACTGAGTGTGTGTAGGGGGGGGGGGAACAACGATAATCTCGTGATGCTCAGAAGGTCGTAGACTAAAAAGTTTGGAAAAGGACAGACAAGACGCAACCAAACCTTAATATGTTGCTGAACGTGTCAAGTCCTCGGCATCGTTTGACTCCAAACGAGCATCCCCTTCCAAAAAACACCGCCTGCCCCTTGCGTGGGGAAGGGACCGCGGCATCGTTGCGTGACCCGTGACCCTGTTGCGCATAGATATGGGCCAGGGGAGCGCACCTGTCCAACGCTCCGGCGACTCTGCTTCCTGTCCTCCTCCCCCATTGCGCTCGACGGCCCTCCGTGGGAGAGGAGGAACGCTTGCGTCGCTTTTTCCCCGGATGGCGTGCCTTTCCATGCCGCAGGCCGACCCGTGGACGCCCGGTAAGTTGACACTCGTTTTCCCGTCGACACGCTCCTGGCTCTTAATGGGCCGGCGAGGACTTCCCTTTGAGTTCGGCGGCGATCAGAGCAAGGGGGACCGCCCTTCTGAACTGGGCTGACCCCCGCAGAGAGGGCCGTGGTGTGGGAAAATAATTAAGGAGTGTTGTTAGTTTTTCTCTTCCGTGAGTTGCACTCGTCTTGATGTGCACGCTGGCTTTTTATCGATGCTGCGCAATGAAAAGAATGAGTGTTATATTTGTGAATTTATATGCTACATTTTCATTTTTTTTTAGTATGACCTTAAATGAGGATATCAGAGTGACTTAAGCCACGAAGATACTTAACCTTAACGCAGCTAGATTTTTTTCAATCGTCTCACAGGACGTCTGTTTGGCCTGACTCTCCGAGCCCTGATTACCAAACTTGGGCGATTGGACCGAGATTGGCATATACGACTGACGTTTTCCTTTCATAGTATTGTATGGCGTGAGAAGAGATCACCGGAGCGACCTTCTGCTTTTCCCAAAAGCGTTCACACCTCACAGTGGGCAGGGTAGGGGGGCACCGAACACAAGGAGGGACCCTCCAGAAGGCCAGTCGCTGACAGCTCGTAAATGGTGATCGATGCCAGCTATCACTTAAAAGGGGGGATAGCATCCACAGTACACAAATCTTTACCATGCCGCGGGTGTAAACGAAATTTTAGTGGTGACAATTGTTTACATGCCGCAACGTAAAGGTTAGTGGAGGAAAACGCGATTTTTTTTTGCTTCCATTTTATATGCATTTTTTTATTTATCTACAATATGATTTGAGATTCTGAAAATGTATTTATCGGTGATCAATAATAAGTTATTTTTGTAATTTTAGAAGACGTGAATCTGCGCATTTCGAAAAAAGTAAAGGTCTTAATAAAAGATAATGAAATGTTCGGGATTTTGCGGGTTAGGGTACTCTTGCTCTGATAGCCTCAAATATAGTACGTGTTTGTTTCCTCTTCAAAATTGGCAATTAACCCTCTCCTCGTGGTTGTCTCATTGAGGTATCTTTTCAGTAGCGAAACTCACCAGATCTTGATAGACGAGATATCTCGTCATTAGAAACAAAATGACCGGATCTTGATAGACGAGATATCTCGTCATTAGAAACAAAATGACCGGATCTTGATCTTATCCTCACAAAAAAAATGTCGGTAATATTTTAATGACCGTCATTAGCAAACATTCGTCAGATCTTGATGGACGTTATATACTTGGAGGGTTCTTGTAACTGGGAGAGCGTAAAACTTCTCGCAGATGCACCGCTATCTCTTTCGCTGGAAAGAGACCGAGAATAATGCAGGGCCAAAGGTAGAGTTCAGTGATCTGTTTTGGAATGTACGCAAATAAGATTATTTGCTATGAAATTCGATAGAGAAGTATTCTGTTGTTTTAAATTTCATTTTCACAACTGTGAGTAGACAATTTAATCACAAATTGTGCATAGAAAAATTTAAATCATCCTCAGAAAAGGAATTGATGTCGGATATGATGTGACCTAATGCTTATGAATTTTTTTTATTTATGTAATAGCTGACGTTAACTTTATTCATTCTACTACCTTCTCCAATTTAAACTCAATGACGCTCACGAATTTCCCAAGTACATTAAAATACACAATGATACATAATTTTTTAAGAATCATTCATTATCCCCACCACCACTCTTTTACTTTTGTATCTGGTGATATTTAAAATTTGCTTTTGGGGATTTATATAACTTTAAATAATTCAGCATTTAGTAGTCTCCGTGAACTTAAATATTGGGGAGATAAACTATATAAAACCTTACCTTATAAATTATAACTATTAAAACCTTATAAATTATAGAAAGTAGCCTTTTTGTAAATTAAAAAAATTGATAAAGATTGTTTTAAAAGGATTAGTGGGAGGTTGTAATAATTGAGGATTACATGTCTTTACTAGGGGTGTGTATTTGAGGCACCATACTTATTACAGTATGTGAATAAATTCGATGCAAGGGATATTTTACTGTCATATAAGTTCCATAAGTTATTCTGGTTGAGATATCGTCACAGCAGATGCAAGTGATGTGGATTATTTCATTGACAAAATTATTTCGTACATCTTACTGGATACCAAAATGTAATGTTCGAAATTATTTTAACTTCACTGTGAACTAAAATACAAGGTAAACAGAAATAGTAACAAGTGATAAAATGTTGCGTCAGTAGTGTTTGCCAATTACTTCAGAATGACATTCGTATAAACATCAATGTTGTCCCCACCATCTATACAAACATATAGTAAACTTGAAATGAGCATATTTATTTATATCCTATTACTAAACACTGAACCATTGGTACTTCTGTAATAGATATAATAGCTTAGAGAGACATTAAACACAAGTAATGAGCCACGTATAGGAAACTTCGTGAATATTTCGCCAGTCTGTAGATCACCCCATTCTGATCTAGAAACTCTTAAAAAGCTCGTGTATTTTGAAAATTTTGACTGTGTGTGATATATTTGTAACCTCGACGATGTAGTGGGCATTGTTGTAGAACAAAACATTACGAGGTGTTGTCCTTGAATCTTTGCCTTGATTGATTTTCCTTGAGTGTATTGATCCCAGATAACCGCCAATAGCCCTTTTGTGTTGTTCCAGTGCGACGTAAATTCAACTACCTACCTACCACATGCCACAAAAAGTATTGCAATAGATGAAAATTAAAAAGCCTTAATTTTTACGAGGACACCGCGTATTTTATTTAACTTGCATTCAAATACCAATACCAATTATGTATGTCCAATGTAAAGTGTTATCAAACATAACTGGCATAATTTGCTTATAAATATTTTTCAGTGCCTTAATTTTTTTTACAAAAATATAGCATTCCATTTTGTCTACATTCAGAAACTATAGTAAATGACGCATGAGCTCAGACAAGCAATTTTTAAACTTTAAGAATTCCCGTCCAATGCAGGTAAACATCCGCTAAAACTAATATCAAACACCTTGGGCAAGTGTCATAGGGTGTAAAATGCAATTACAGCACCCATGGCCGTCTATCATGCTTTCATGGATGGATCGATCTATGTGAAATTTAGTCTTAAAATATGTAAAATAGCCTTAAGTGGTAATTCTTTCCTAAAAAGTGTGATATAGCTTAAAATAGTCCTGATTTTTTTAAAGGATTAGGAACCCTGAATAGCCTTAAAAATGCCCTAATTATTATTTTGCTAAAAGTGTGGGAACACTGAATAGCATTTGAATGTCTTAATTATAATAGCCTTAAAATGCCTCAATTTTTCCTTTGCTGAAAAGAGTGGGAACCCTACAGTATAAAAATTCGGCACTGGTATTGATCGATGCCTTGCATTAACCCATTATTGCATGAACAGTGTGTCGTAACAGGACGGTTTCTCGTCAATGCAATACTTTATGGAATGCTATGCTGCTTGGTGCTCTCGAGTTAGTTACGACCGTGCGTCCATCAGGTACCCCTCAGTGGGTGACCTTGCTACCGAGACACGCAAACGTGGATTTAATGGATGACGCAACGGTCCGCTTTGCAAAAGTATTCGAAGCAGACATGACCATAAGCAGCACGCATTCTTGTAATGTATGCGGTGAATGCTGCTACCCATCGAATTCCTATGCACCGTCTGTGTGCGGTTGTCTTTCTTGCCTGTTTCAGTTTTTATCACAACCGAACACATTTGAAGACGCAGAGGGAGAGTAAGGCACTGTGAGTTGGCTGTATTCCCGTACAAGGCAGTGACGAAGCTGTTTGGGTGATGAGGTGACATGGCCATGATTTGTCGTAAAGTGTGGGGATTTCAACAATTGTGTATAACTAACTAGCGAGTGATAGTGCAGAATGGTTGACAAGTGATGGCTCCTATGAAAGCCATTGGCGAAAATTCAACTTTTGATTGAAATCAGTCACGCCTCTACCTCATATGCTTAAAATTGAAAGCTGATAAGATTATGTTTGGCTATTCAGCTGTTGGGGCTATTTAAATAGACAATATCTAAAGGAGCTTGAAAACTGGCATTCAACTTTTGTTACTCTTCGAGTTTTCCATCTGTGCTATATAGTTTTAACTATTTTTTTACTGTCGTGCTAATTAAAATAGCTAGAATCTCCAAGTTTATATTTCGGGGTTAAAGTGTCTTAATATGAAGTGTATGAAAATAACTGATGTTTTATATAATTCTAGAAAGCAGTTACAACTAGCAATAACAATTCAGCAATTAACCCTTCTTTGCATGATTTTTTCTTTATTAGTGAAATAAATCAAGGTGATATGATTCATGTTCAAAATTAAAGGAAAAATGGTTAAAAAAATCTTAGTATATATGTATTTATTGTATAAATTTAGCAAAAAACAATATGATGGTATCATGTGGTATTTTTTAAATTAAACGCAAACTTTTTCAGAAATTGCTCTAAAAATAACAGAAACACAAGTTACAAACCTTTCTTCCACTCATTTTCACTTTTTTAGCAATAGAAACTCAAATATAATAAAACAAAATTAAAAACGAAATCATACGTTTATTGCAACTACAACAAACAGCGGAATGACAACTTCAAGCTCGTTTTACTGATAGTGACACTTGCTTATTTTTGACAGCTATGTTTTTTTTTTTTATGCAATGGACATTAAAAAGGTATCCAGACACGATCAACTTAAAGTGAACTTGTTCTTTTATATAATTTTTGGCCATTCATTGTTATGATGGAAATTTCCACCATTATGCAAAGAAGGGTTAAGTCTAATTTTAACATTCAACCATCGAGTTCAATCTTGTAACAATAAATTTAATTAAGGGATCATACCTGTTCGCCAATGTTAAGTTTTTAATACTTTTGTACGCAGCATGTAACATGTCCTGCTTGGAAACACTAAAATTGATAGTGCTTTCTTGTTTAGCAGAGCAGGTAACTAGTATATTACTCGTACAAAACGCAGTTCCATCGTAATATCATCTCTTGTAGTTTCTGTAATTTGAGGTTTCACGTGTAACTAATTTGTATGAAACGGAGTATTAAATTTAAAACAGCTAAAGACCCATTTACTGACTCGTGCAAGAAAGTCAGTAGAAGACTGACCTTCTATTTTTACGTTTCCTTGGTGTCACTTAAACATCTCTGAGGTCTATTACATCGATCAGAGAAGCACTCATGATCCCTCCAGTAACAGTGGCTGCTAAGTGGCCTAGTGTGCTTTAATAAAATCCGAACCGTTGTTGAAGGGATATCCACTGAGCGATGTATCTAATGCCATTTTGGAAATTTGGCAAGTAAAATAGAAGTGTGGTTTCTTCCTCTGCGTTTTTAATGGCCACATAGTGGTAAGCTAACACAGTGCTTGTTCTCTTCTGGGTCTTAATAAAATCCAAGAGTTTTACCACTGACTGACTGACATGGCACTGTTTTCTCTGTTCATGTTTTTACTACTTTATAAAGTCGGATGTATTTAGTAGTTTGTATATAGCTAATGCAGTTTTACTCTGGTCAAAACTTTTGATCCAATATCAACACCATTTTGATAGTAATTGGTAATTTTTAACTTACGTCCCTACTAGAGCAACACAACGAGCTATTGACGACGGTCTGGTTTCAATTTCCTAAGGGAAAAAAGAGCCGAGGACAACACCACGTAATTTTGAACCGCGGTCAGATGACGAGTAACACCTGAGCTGGCACCCCATTCTCCAAACTTCCGCGCCAACCCAACAGGATGACTTTCGGCCACGACAGATTTAAGGTGCACCAGCCGCCTCTGCACCATGCGCTTACAAACATTCATGCACTGACCCGGATTCAAACAAGGAGCCTTCCGATCTCAACACCATTTTCAACAAAACCGCTCTCAAAATGCATTTTAAGTCGAAATACGTGAATACTTTTGACATATTTGAGGTGTTTTTCAAAGGTCCTTTTAGTCTTGGAAAGTTGTTTCACATTTCATTGAGCTTAAACCCTGAGTGAGGTATTTAGTTGCGACACATTTTACGTACTTTATTCGGGACGTACCAAATGCAATGTTTCCATCTGATTCCAAATAAAAGACGTAAATTCAAGCATCATATATTTAACTGAACAAACACGAAATATAACCACCTGTCCTGGTCACCACTTCTGTACAGTTATTCACACCGAGGGCCTCATCGCTGCCAGTCACTGAAGTTAAATTTTAAAACTCGCTTTTAAGAGCAGAGTTGATAAACTGCCCGTCCAAACAAAGTCTCTCCGTAGGGTGACGTAATGTTTGTGTGAGGCAGCAGCGCTGTTTTTTGAAGGGAGTGCCAGGTTGCTGTGTCAACAATAAGCCACGTGGTACAACCTTTCATCTGGTCTCGTGGGCGGGAAGGGGGTGGCCTCCACCGGAAGACAGGTAGGTGTATGGACGTTGCGGTCGGAGTGATCCGCGGCAGAGTGGGGAACCCGATGGGAAAACCGAGACGTGAGAAATCAAGCCGGGATTTCGTTAAGCGTTGAAAATTCTACTCTTTCCGAAGATGCCCTTTAAAGCGTTTACCCTGTCTGTGGAATTAAATTAAATGACTTTTCCCACCGTGTTCCAATTGAAACCGAAAGAATTGGATGCCAGAATAGCAAAACAATGTAAGGTCGATTTACCACCTTGTGTTCTCAGTACCGAATCCGTTCCAAAGATGCCTTTTAAAGCGTTTACCCTGTCTGTGGAATTAAATTAAATGACTTTTCCCACCGTGTTCCAATTGAAACCGAAAGAATTGGATGCCAGAATAGCAAAACAATATAAGGCCGATTTACCACCTCGTGTTCTCAGTACCGAATCCGTTCCAAAGATGCCTTTTAAAGCGTTTACCCTGTCTGTGGAATTAAATTAAATGACTTTTCCCACCGTGTTCCAATTGAAACCGAAAGAATTGGATGCCAGGATAGCAAAACAATGTAAGGCCGATTTACCACCTCGTGTTCTCAGTACCGAATCCGTTCCAAAGATGCCTTTTAAAGCGTTTACCCTGTCTGTGGAATTAAATTAAATGACTTTTCCCACCGTGTTCCAATTGAAACCGAAAGAATTGGATGCCAGAATAGCAAAACAATGTAAGGCCGATTTACCACCTCATGTTCTCAGTACCGAATCCGTTCCAAAGATGCCTTTTAAAGCGTTTACCCTGTCTGTGGAATTAAATTAAATGACTTTTCCCACCGTGTTCCAATTGAAACCGAAAGAATTGGATGCCATGATAGCAAAACAATGTAAGGCCGATTTACCACGTCGTGTTCTCAGTACCGAATCCGTTCCAAAGATGCCTTTTAAAGCGTTTACCCTGTCTGTGGAAAAAATTAAATGACTTTTCCCACCGTGTTCCAATTGAAACAGACATAATTGGATGCCAGGATAGTAAAACAATGTAAGGCCTATTTACCACCTCGTGTTCTCAGTACCGTCTCGAAGCATGGATGCAGTGCGACTCACACAAAAGTGCAGTCCACGTTGGGTCAGTTATCGTTTTTGAATAGGTGTGAAAGTTTGTTAGGAGGGCTGCCGTACGTGAAAGCATGAGTGGTTATCGTTGTGGGTGACCCCTTCCTCCCACGCCAGTTGGGTTGGCGTGGAAGTTTGGAGAGTGGGGTGCCAGTTCAAGTGTGTTTCGTCATCTGACGTTGGTTCAAAATTACGAGGTGTTGTCCTCGGTTCATTCCCTTAAGGGACTGATCACGGACCGTCGTCAATAGCCCGTTGTGTTGCTCTAGTACGACGTTAACTAAAATTACCATTCCTCCCACGCCAATTAATTATCACTGCGATCGCGTACGGCACCCAACGATAAACTTTGAACCAGAATCCGCTCTAAAGAAGAGTCGTGGAAGCTCTTTGTTTCCGTTCCAATTTATTACCTTTTTTTTAAAGAATGCACTCGTCGAAAACGACGTGACTCGACTGCCTTCGAACTAGATGATAGGGATTTTCACAGTGTATGCAAACAAACCACACGGCCTGTGAACATTTTACTTCTGCTGTCCAAATGCTCTTGCATTGTACTTATTGGGGTTAGCTTAAAATGTAGTTTATCGTCGTTTTGGCAATGCTTGACGTTTAATTTACCAGTAGTGATTTCACAGCTTGATGGCAGCGAATCGTATATCAGTTTGTAATTTTTGTTCACGAGAAGTGGCTGAAATTGCATTCGAAAAACAAGCCAATTGACACCACATGCAGAATGAATGCAGGAAATCGCCTCAGAATCTCTACGCCTTCTGTATTTTGCTTGACAGAAAATGCCTCTCATTCTCATGACCGGATTTATCTTCTTGCCGTCTGTAGGGCAGCCTATATTAAAACTTGCCTTTATTCCCGATCTTATTACTGACTATTTATCCGTTAAATTTCTTATTTGATGTGGGGGCTTCTGCTTTTATTTCACCTCTTACTGTAAACTAATTGCGACTTTTGTGTGTTTAAAAAGTACTAATTTTTTTTTACTGTAAAGATTCTAACTCCGCATTAGGCTGCAGCCTATTTAGAAATACTGCTAGCTTTGAAATTTCTCCGGAGCCTCACAATTTTAGGGCCCTACGGTGAGCCTTTCACCGATTAAAATTTATTTATGTTAAAATCATCAGTAAATTAATTAATTAATAATTTTTAAACCCCAATGCGGTCTGAAAAAATTTAAATTATGTTTTTCCAGATAGAAATAAACCGTATATTTTTATTTCAAAAAAGGTCGCAGGGGTTCTGTCGTAAATAGATTCCTTTGACTAGAACAGGAAAGAGTGATAAAAGCTAACGTTGTTTGGTTTAACATTATTGATAACGTGTTAAACTATTTCCAAGAATCTTTTCGTACTTACATTTTTGTGGAACATCTTTTGATTAATTGTTTTTATATCCTTTCTGCTGCCACATTGCAAAAGAATATGCACAAATTTAATTCTGCAACTCAGGAAATTAAAACATCAACAAAATCGTTTGCAAAACATATAAAATTTTTACTTTTAAATAAGTAATTTTAATAATCGAACATTTTCTTTAAAATAAATTCATTTGAATAAATATATTCCTAGTATTTTACTCATGACAGGTGCGTTGTCTAAGACCCACAATGGGTCTAAAGGCACAGTCCTGCTTATTTTGATAGATTCGCTTTGTAAGGACAACTATAAAATCAATTCTCAGCATCCATAAGTATTTCTTTTTAATTTAAATTTAAACTTGCCTACAAGCAAATTATCCTATGTTGTGCTCAGAAAAGAGGACAACTTGTAATCAATCTTACTGAGTTCTCGGCACCTCCAGACCATTTCCCATACATTGATACTGCACTACAGAAAGTTGAAATAAAATATGAATCAAACACGATTTTATACACGGAATAATTTGTCGATGTACATGTTTTTATCATTTTGACCTCCATTCCCGCTCAGCTGAGCAATATCGATACTATCAACTAATTCTCCGAAACCGCAAAGAAAAATACCGCTAAGAATGTTTCTAGACTTTTTCATGTAAGCAAGTGTCCAATAATTTTCCTCCACGCGTATTAAAATAGCAATGTATGGAGATTCTTAATGTCTCTTATATCAATCAGCTGGCAGAACAGAAGTTGTTTGTTTTATGAATGTCCATTATTATCATCTATCGAAATTCGAATTACCTTTCGGGTTTTAGGAAATGTGGCCTGCTGTGACATACACTAAAGTTTTGTCATTACAATAAAGCTTTGTGTAAGTTCATATGCGTGGTATTTAATGAATTTGAAAAATTGAGATGCTACATACGTCACATTACTCGTAAAAGTTATTCATAATTTTTTCATGATAATAAAAATTGTAGACAATTAAAACATAAAATTTTGCGTTTCATAAAAGGGTTTTGAAGTGTTGACGTCAGTTTTGCCTGAACTAAAATATTTTTTTGTTAATAAGGTGTGCGATGACGTTAGAGACTGATGCTAACTGTATTATATAATTATGGCCATTTTTATTAGTTTTCTCATAAGCGGATCTTGCTAGATCCAACTTCCTGAACAGTAAGGAGAGAATGTCATATAAACAGTGCGCGATTTGGAACGATGAAGATGATGAGTTTATTTTATTATTCAAGTCATCATTTTTGTGTGTAATCAGAAATGTTTAAAGGCTTTCTTTGTTTCCAAACATATTTTAATTCTGTGTTACAAATCAATTGAAAAAAAAAAAAAATTTGGTACGCATTGTTTAGAAAAATTTGGTTTGTGCAACACCTTCTATAGGTGGTTGTAAGAAAAATTCCTTCCCAATTTAACAGAATTGATCATGGCACTACAAGTGTGGAATTATGAACCATGAGTTTGAGACTAATCATAATTATCAACGTCATTGCCACTGGCTTCTCTCAATAAAAAGAATACAACAGTGAATTTCGCAAAGAAAAAAGTACTGTTAAATAAGCAAAATATTCTTTTATTAGTCTTCGTTTGCACAAATGCAACAGATTTTTAGAATTAGAATTTTGCAGGTGCTTTTATGTCGCAAATCAACAGACCATGATTATGCAAGTAAATATTATTTCCCATCAATCCAACAATTTTCAGTCCTAATCTTATGTCTACGTAATGCAATTTTTTGTGGGTCCTTCCGTAAATAGAAATGCAAAAGAAAAGGTTACGGAAAGAAGAATAGATTAAATAACAGGAAGACCTTAGGAAGAATTATATGAAAAATACAATTGCAGTATTTCAGACTGTCTTGCTTTTTTTCGAGTGGAATTTTACGTGCTAACTTAACCTGAAGAATACAAAATGAATCATTTCGAGATGAATTGGATATGAAGTTCTTCAGATTTACACTCCAAGCCTCAGAGTAACATGCCAGATGATGGGCGCCTCTTAAATATGAATTCCAAGTGCTCGATATTGCACAGAATAAATTTTATTTCCGTTGCACCCTGTACAGCTTCATCACTTTGTTGTTACTAATCCCTTTGGTCAAGGTCTAATCTACTGCCTGTCTACCAACTGCGATACCGATACAAAGCTTGGATTATGGCAATCACTATAGAAACAGGGTTCGTCCATTTTGAATCGGGGTTGACTGTCGTGACGACTTCATTTTATTATTTTTTTTTTTGCGAATGTTGGCCGCCTAAAGAGGTAGTTTACTTGTTTTGATCTTCTCGGAGACAAGTAAAAATATCGACCAATACATTTCCAAAGTCATTAAGTGTGAAAAACATAAAAATCTTAACGGGCTACAAAAGGGCATTTTTTTTCACCCTTGGAGACTAAGGTTATCTTGTTGAGCAAAATCGTTTTAAAAGCTCATATTTTCAAAATGTTGGTGACTTTTTGAAAATTCACCTGAGGTCAACAAAAATATAGTAACTTTTAAGACTAATAGGGTGACGGGAAATTTTTTTTGAAGTGAGAAATTTTCCAAGGGAATTTTTTGGCGTTAAGTTGTGGTAACCTTGAAAGAAAAACATTGGTATCTGTAGTTGCTAGATTTTCAGGGAAACCTTACTAAGAAATTTACTTGTTGTTTTCTGAAAAAATTGAATTTCTTGGCGAGAGATTAACGTCTGTTTCACACTCATTTAGCATATGCAAATTTTGTTCTTGAGTCCAATCATTTTATGTCTGAGCAACTAAATTTACTACTAAAATAAGGCTTAAGATGAGACTTCTTATGCTACCATTTTAAAAATCTTATGCTACTAATACTAATATTTCACCAGTGCTTTAGCTGATTTTCTGAAATATGGGAAAAAGTTGCTGGGGATGTGGATCATGAACAAGTGATAAAGTTCTGAACTCCTCGCAAAAGTGTCCATTGCTTTGAATGCATTGAACACGGATTCGAAACGGACTGTTTTGTGCAAAAACTTTCCTCATTGCTCGGTTCCGATGCCCGTCGCACTTGTGAAATCCGAAGTTAGTCAATGGTCCCCCTCATACTCCAACTCTGTCATCTCTCACTCACCGCCGCTAACTCCGCATTCATTCAATGAGAGTGACCCTCACTGGCGGAGAGAAAAGAATGGCCGCTGCGTCACGCTCTCTCTTCCCTCCCACACTCTCCGCACTTCTTCGGAAAGAAAGATCGCTCGCCTGAGTACCTCAATTGCCCTACGCCGCCCCGAACAGCCGATACCTGCAAGGGCCCTCTTCTGCAGTGCCTAGAAAAAGACAGCCCACTCATCGCAACATGGATTAATTTTATCGTCCAGCACCCCCTTCCCATGGCATATCGTGTATTCGAACACACTCACGGGGTAAGTGAGAGAATTTCTGTCCGTTTGTTCCTTCCACGTGCGTAACGTTCGAAGTTGTGGAATCGTCTGCATCCCAGATGCGGACCGTTCTAGTAGGATAGCGTGTTTGGATTCCGGCGTTCGATGCTGTTTTCATGTGATGTTTTATCGTTTCACTGCTCTTGTTTTGTTCATTTCTGATTGGGACAGTTTTTGTGCCAAAAAACCCAACAAACCATCCAGCACAGCGTTGCCAGGATTTTATTTGGAGTAGAACACCAATTTGTAAGCCGAATAAAACGTAATTAGTGATATAGTTCCTTTGATCTTAGTACATAGAGGACTGATTATTATTCGTAAAATATTTGCGATGAAAATTTTAAAATGGATAATCTGAGGCAAATATTCAAATTTTTGGTTTCCAGAAAATTATCGTTCACTTTTTTGCTGCTTTTGAAGGGTTGATCTGATGTATGCAGATATGCGGCCATGTTACAAGATGGGTGTGTCAGTGAAGAGAAAACAAATTTTATAGTTTTTGTTTTTATATTTATGAATGTAACGAGTGAGGGAAAAGTAAACAATGAATTTTCCAGGAACAAATACTAAATATATCTAAATATTATCTTTGTTTGTTATTCATACAAAAATTTGCGGAATATTTTTTTGTCCCTTTTGCACTCAGATCTACATTTTATTTAAATAAGTACAATTTTTAAATCGAAGAATAGTTTTTAAAATGTTTTTATACGCCATTAACATTACTACGATCAAAATATTTAAGATAGTTTATTTCTAGTGAGTTATTTTAGAAATTACAAAATTGGCACTTTCAGGGGGCTTTGGCCCCAGAGCCCTACTATCCCTGACAATATTACTTGTTAGTAAAATCGACTTCAAAGTAGGAGTCGAAGACTTGGATTTCCTTTTGGGGTTGGTTTGATTCATTTAGGACGTCTTTTAAAAATGGCATGTTCCTTGTGTGTGTGTGGGGGGGGGGCTTTATTTTAGAAGCAGCTCAAAAGTATACATATTTCAAATGAATTTATCTAGAGGTGACCAGTTATTCTAGTTTTGTAACTAGTTTATCTGACCTGTTTTATTTCTTAGACACAGAAATTGATACAAACCTTCCAAAGAACCTCTACTTTTAACAAATCCACTTCTCGTACAGATTTTTATTTTAAATTTTGCGTATCACTGTATAAATAACATACTGAAGTTGTGAACAAAAGCATACGTAGTTTATCTGACCTGTTTTATTTCTTAGACACAGAAATTGATACAAACCTTCCAAAGAACCTCTACTTTTAACAAATCCACTTCTCGCATAAATATAATTTTTAAATTTTGTGTATCACTGTATGAATAACATACTGAAGTTATGAACAAAAGTAGTTAGAAAGAAAAATACATGAATTTAATTTTGTGTGTTATTTTTTATACTTTAGGAAATGAATTTTTTTATTTTACTTAAACTTTCAAAAAATTATAGCTAATTAAGTCTCAAATGTCGAATAGTGTTCATCTGGTGGGGCACTTTAGTACCAGAGAACCAAAGTATTTCTGAAATTACAATGAAACCAACTTTTAGGGAATGAACATTTCTTGCAGGGTCTTACTTATGGCGAAAAAGGGATTTCGATTTCCTCTCGCATATAATGAGAAAGTTTTGTTTATTTTTCAATACGTTGCTGTTTTCATAAGTACGATAAAATTTAACGTTATTTTCTCAATTAATTGGAAACAAAAAAGGTTTTAGATATTTTCGAATGCCTTGCCAACTTTTTCTTTTGTTCCATGATTTTCATGTCGCAATAAGAACACTGAATTCTATACATAAATTTTTGTATATTTGACGCGTCACCATCGAAATAATTTTGGCGTTAGAAACAAAAATAAAACACTGAATTTAATTCAATTAGTGTAAGCGGAAGTTTTTGTACTCATCGCTGTTAAAAGACGCGTGAACTTGTCTTAACGCAGCCCTAAAATCACTAAATGAAATGTTCGTTTCGTATTAGAATGGTAATCTAGAGGGAAAATAATACTAGGTCTCCCCGATTTCTAATACGAAAGTGAAAAAAAATGAAAACTAAAAAAGAAATAATAATGAGAGTAAAATAGTAGTTTAAATTATCGGCGAAGTAAGAATTTGTCGTTATTGATTTCCCCAGAGGTGGTATTTCGATTACACAATCGTACTCAATGCCCCTTGTCGTTTTTCATTGTCCATTATTTAAATTTTTTTCTTCCAAAACAGGTTTCCTATTTGTTTATTAATTAAGCTGTTGTTTCTTTATAGAAAACATATTTAATTACAACGAATAAAAAATAAAAGAGATCCAAAAAAATACAAGTTACTAAAAATGTTGAATCAAGTTTATGTCGTGTAGAAGGTTGCAAAAAATTTTTTTTTAAGCGATGTCTACGGAGCTTTAAAGTAATACAGCGCCGAAGTGAGTTCCCATTTATGAAAACCAGGCCAAAAGTTATTCTTAATTAACTGCCAACAACCATTAAAAGAACGATGAATTTAGATTTTTTTTTTCTGTTCGATCTTTACTACAACCCTTTTTAGACGTTCCCTAATCAAAACTCCACGAAGGGATGTTGTGTTACATCTGAGTGTGGGAGATTAATATCGAGTAATTTTTTTTTGTCTTTAACACATTCGGCAGAGCTATTGTCTGAAGAATTTGATTGAACGCCAAACGTTAACAAAACGACGATAAACTACATTTTAAGGTAACCCTGTAATGTATCTTGCAAGAGCATTTGGGTAGCGGAAGATTAATTTCTTACCCTAACTGTCTGGCACTGAAAATTTCTCGCAGTATCTCATAGGTTCCTACGACTTGACAATGTAGTTGCGTGATTTAAAACGAGTCTGTTAACTTTATTAGGGGACCGTTGGTACTTGAACAAAACCACATCTGGCATCGTTGGTGAGGATTCTGGTTCGGAGTTTTAACGTCCGGTGCCATTGAAAACAAGCTGATAGGGGGAGACACGTCCATGGCTCTATCACTATTCATGCTTTTGAGTGTGACAGCCTTCCCCTAACGTGCTATCACAACTTTTCAAACATCGATTTACCTTAAACCCCGTCCACACTGGACGAACCGAACTGAACATGGATGATTGATCAACCCTGGAGACAGGTTTGGTTTATCAATCTCTGGTTGGACAGTTTGGGCACAAACTGTTCCATGTGCTCCCGATCAATCTGGTTGGTTGTTAGTTGAAATTAAACTACAAATTTACTGTTTAAAACAAATTGCTTAATTTTCCTTTCTTTATGTTGAATGTTTCTTTCATTCAGCTTATTTTGGCTAAACGTTTTACTATTGCAGAGCGACAATTTTAATTTTTTTTTTTTTCGATTAGCAAAAAAGTCGAAATATATTTTAAATATAGCCACCTCTTCTTTATCTTAAATTTAGAAATGCAAAGTTCCCCAACACCACTATTCGTCTGAATACACATGGATATTGCAGTGCTGCAATTTTAAATTTTCTTCAATTGGGAGGGTGTTGGCAAAAAAGTCGAAATATAATTTAAAAATAGCCACCTCTTCTTTATCTTAAATTTAGAAGTGCAAAGTTCCCCTATACCACTATTCGTCTAAATACACATGGATGGGCACATCAATTGTGACATTAATATGGGCATATTACATTTTCACTACTAAGTTTCAATCGTCAACGATGTATAACAAAACAATGCAAACAAATAGACAACTTAAATAATAGTGTCACTTTAAAATCCGAAGAAAAATACATATGTCGATGCTCCGAGCGCCGACCCGTTTTTTAACAATTGCCCCGGTAATTAATTGCACGGCTACCGAGTCAACCAAAAAACGGCGTCCAAATTGAGCGAGCACAAACACTCACTTTCCTTTGATATACCGACAAAAGCGGATCACTTTGCTCGTGCTCAAACTACACAGTTCACCGTCTCCACTGAACGAACAATCAGTCAAACCTGTCTCTGGGGTTAATCAATCATCTTGGTTCATTTCGGTTCGTCCAGTGTGGGCGGGGCTTTAGATCAACTACCTTCTTTTCGGATCTATAATAATATCTTGCATCGAATTTCGTATACGAGTCAATGCAGTGTAGCTCCAACGAGAAGGCAGTCGACCTTGGGTGAGTCTGTTTTTAAAATGTGCGAAAGCGTGTTAGGAAAAGGCTGCAAAACACATAAGCACAAATGACGATCACCGTGACTGGTTTTCCCCTTACACGCTATCGCCCGAGCGATAGATTAGAACGGTTAACCCCGCTGAAGACATCAGTCGTTGAAGCGCTTTGTTTATGTTACCACCAGTTCCCCAACTTAACTAATAGACTCGTTCAGAAACCGCATCACTAGACTGCCAACTTACGTGAGCAGGAATTTACCTTTCGGGCGTCACTTACCAAACAGATATCAAACACATAAAAGGTATCCCCAAGGGCAGGAGAGTTTGAAAAATGCTGCACATAAAGAAATAGAACTGAATTGAATATCAAGAGTCCGAGTAAAATTACGCGCTCATCCAAGCATGACACTTTTGCTGGAACCATAAAAACATCCCAATTAACCTTGGTTCTTTCAATGCATTTAGTGCTACATGCTGCATACCCTTTGATTTCAGTTCAGAAATTGCGCACTCTTCTGGCTATACGTGTGGGAATAATTTTAAACACGAAAACAAGCAAAAAAAGATTAGGAAACAAAGATAAGTGGGGAATATAGTCGCTGAAGATTTGTTCGAAGGAAACTAATAATGGAACGGACAGTGGATGGGAAATGCCGTTATTTTGGGTGAACAAAGAATTATGGTATGTCTGTACTTAGTTTCATTCGTGGAAATGGAGCACAATGCACGACGAAGAAAACACCTGAAATATCTGGTTAGCGGAACTCGATTTGAAATATTTTTTATTTCATTCAAATTTGTTCTTCCTTCTACCTAAGATGCATATGGTTTAACTCACCAGTTAAAAGAGCCATAAAAATTACGTTTTGATGATACACTCATTAAACGAGCTACCTTTTGCGTATATAACATATTCTTCTAATTTTTTTATTCCGAAAATTTTTTAAGGGTTTCGAAGTTGTCTCCAAGCAGTGGCAGCCATTAAATAAAAACGTCCGCATCGGTCGTGGCTCATCAAACCCTCACTGAAAGAGTGTCTAGTTTTTAATTTTAAAGTAAAATTTTTTGCGATCGTCAACTTCCTTCTGTTTTTTACTTTATTTGTACATTTTGTTTCAGCCGATTCCTTTTGTGTCTGTAAATAAAATTGTTGCTAAAATAGAGTTTAAGAGAAGACTTTTTACCTCTAATTTAAACAAATTCTGCTTCCAAAGTGCACAAGTGCTGCATAGGCTATTGTGCAAAAAAAAAAAAAGAAAGAAAAGGTTTGGGACTCAAGCCCCTGTAGTCCTTCCCTCTGCCCGGGCATCCTGATTTCTCCTTTTAGCTTTTAAAGCCGCCCTAATACTGGCTAAAAGTCTGAAATTTTTTAAAGGGCTTAAGTTTTACATGAATATTTCATATTTTATTTCAACTGCATTTAAGGTATCCAAACACGTAAAATGTCAATTGGACCAAAGTTTTTTTATCTTATTTGGTAGAGGATTTATTTGACTTTCCAAAATATATTAATTTAATTAGTTGCAAAGATATTAAGATTTTAATCAAGGCGGGAAAACTGGAAGTAGGTAAGGAAAACACCGGAAATGGCCTTCAAAAGACCAAAAAACTGTCAAAATTTAAATTTAAAACTTACATTTTTGCAAATATTATTTTAGAAATGTTTCTCAAATGTCTAAATGGTTTCTCTTTTGGAAATATTGGGAACGTCATTTTCAAAGAGAAGTGAAGAACAAAATTGTTTACACAAACAGAAAAAGCAAGTAAGAGCAAACTATACACTTCAAAACTATTTTTTAAATTAATAATTCATTAAAAGTTATGGACGGATTCTCGTAAAAATTTGAGAACTTGTTCTTTATAATGTTGTGTAGAGAATGAACTAGAATAATTATGCTGAGTTCGAAAAGATTTTAAATTATGGCCATTTATTTAAGAAATATTACTGTAAAACTATCAAAAATCTTGTGTTCATTTTTCGATCGCTTATTAAATTTTTATTTATTTAAATATCCTTTTGATTCTAGTTCATTGCCTAGAAAAATGAATAATTTGTTTAGCATCATTTTTCAAATTGATTGAATAAATTTTCACGAGGCCTATTTTAAGTTTTTGACAAATTTTTTGCGTAGACTTAAAAACCAAGGTTAGTGGTCAAGTGTAAATCAGGGCATAATATTTATAGAATAGCAAAAATTGATATTTTTAGAACAATGTCCGGAGACCCAAACATTGTACTCGAGAAATTTTTTTCATATGTGCTTTCCCGAGTTAATCTATTGCAATCTGTGTGAAAATTAGAAATGAAAATTAGACTTGAAAAGACTTTAAAAAGACCCTGATTTGACTTTTACTTGAAGAGTAGGAACCGTGCATTAAAAGTTTTCTTGCTATACCATGATGAGAAAATAAATTATGCTTTAAAAATAATCGTAGAAAATGTTGATTTTGAGAATCGTAATTTGTAATATAAATTAATCAAAAGCATATTTCTACAATAATGGCGCTGCTTAAAATATGCAGACTATCACAAAATTCAAGACCAATTTCATTTTTCAGTTCAAGAGTATATTGGAACGAAATCGGTTAAAGGGATATATATTATATTTTTGTATTAGCCTTTGTATTGCGCAAATTCGTAAAGACTGTCAAAATGGTTGTTGCTATTCGGATAAATAAAAATGTATTCGAAGCACTGTTTTTACTGTTGGTCTTGTCTTTGCAGGAGGATACGGTCAAATCACGGAAACAATGCACACGCTGCACGAAATCACCCCAGACGACATGGGAGTCTCGACAACACAGCTCGAGGACAGTTCCGAGTATGTTTTAGAACCGATAACAAACCATCCCACCTATTTAGAAGGAAGTCCAGAATTTTACTCCCCCACAGGAGTAGTTATGACCCAAGAAGTCAAATATCAGCCGACGTACGTCAACAGGCATTACAGGGGTAAGCTCTTTTTTTACCTTGTTTCAAAATTTGTCTTCAGAAATAGTCAAGCAAATCTCATACTAGTCAGTACTATTTCTTTCTTTCTGATCTTTTAAGGGACTAAATGTACTAACTGCTCCTGGCTAAATAACTAAATAGGATTTTAAATCAATATGTAATTTTGAGGAGAATTTTTTGAAGTGAGAATGTACTATTTTGTGTTACAAAAAAAATGTTTTTGATGTTTGTTAGAATTTCGATTGTAACAATGTGTAAGAACTGAGTGTGTTTTTTTCCATACGACAATTTTCTTAAAATATTGAGTTCATCTCAGGATTTTGATTGTTTTTTTCAAGCAGGCAATTTGGCACCCTTTTTCGAAAAAGTGAATTCAGCTTAATAAGGTTAATTGGAAAAAAAGTGAATTAAAAGGGGCCCGTTTACACCCGTCCCCCTTCTCCGTCCAATCACCTTTGTTGGTTGGGTGGGTGGTCTGAGTCTTAAAAAATTAATTTTACACGTATTCCGTGGCAACAGCCACTAGATAGTGAGCCATGTGCTGTGTAAGCTCTTCAAACGAAAAGCTCTTATACTCCGGCTGTCTTGTTGATATTCCAGTCACGTGGTCTTGAATGAGTCTTATTTTTTATAGATAAAGTAAGAAGGGGGGGGGGAGCAGGTTTACAATGCGTTTCCATTATTGACATCTTTAGCGTGGTTTTGACTACGAGTTTTATCTTTTGGTGCCAGAAGTGATAGCAGAGATTAGCAAGTGCCGAAACAAATAATCACCTATGGCGGTCAGCTTTCAGGATTTTCCGTATGACAGGCCCCTTTCCTTGTCAAGCCTTCATCTGTCTTCTTACCGGAGCCACGCTTTAATTAATTTCTAGCGACTCCAAACATAAAAAAGGTACCACTTGTAAAGTGCAATGTTTTCAATCTTTTTAACTACCCCAATTGGAGTCTATTTTTTATATACGATTCCCCTTTCAATGGAATCCGTTTCCTTGAAATGTAACTTTCTTGTAAGAGAAAAGTAATGACCAAAAGTTTTGGTCGTTTAGAATTCATCACATGGAGACAACCAAACTTGTTTAGGATGGATTGTATCGAATGGTTAAAAGTATGCATGTGATTTCTAATACTCGTACTTTGGTGACTGTTCATCCAATGCACTTTTGAATCGACCTTCCAGGTTATGTAAAAAAAAAAGAGGTGACCACCCACTTGCCACTTTTTACACTTTTTCATTTTATTCAATCATTTCCCTACAGGTAACAGTAACCGGTATTATATTTTTAATACGTATTACTATATATACGTAGGTTTGCCACTGAAGTACAACTTCTAAGCATGGAACACGCCATCCTGGATGCAACAGCATCGGGGTTTGTTTTTTCAGACCACAAACACTGATCGCCAGAAACAAACATGGGAGCACCAAAATCAAATAGTGCCCAGTAAAATCTTCTCCACTATATATTTTTCAATTTTCTGAACAGTTGAGTAAGTTTGGGTTGTCGGTATACGGTCAGTATTTTGCTACACGATCTAATTAGACCGAAACCTACTCAGTTTTACAAATACACCTTATCTTTAAGACGTCCATTTCGATTAAAAAATTGTATTTTGTCAATATATTCTGTGTTTTCAAAGAATTCCAAGATTGTAAAATATTCCATATTCGAGTATTGTTGCCCTATCTTTATAACCTTAACCTCATGGCCTTTCAACCTTATGGCGTTATTTGTTTCGTGAAATCTGTTGACCGTGCGTGACAGCAAATAACTCGAACATCGTTTTGGTTTGATGCCCATTCTCAATGACACACATGGGCGAAGGTTCTGAAAGAGCGTCTCTCCTTTCTCTTCCAGGAAGGTACCCGCATCATGATATGGGGTATTCAGAAAGTTATAGCCCTCACCATTACGAGCCGCCATTCCAGACGGTTCCAGGCTCCATACAGGCCGGTGGCCACTGGCCATCCGAGATGAACCACCAGCACACTGGCTACGGCAACATCAACCGAGATGGTCACGTATCCCTCAACAACAACCTGCAGAACATGATCGGAATGCACAGTCCCGTCACCATTCCTGGCCAAGAGAGTAAGCCTGTCATACAGGCAGCCGTTCTAGCAGGATATTCAGGTGAGTTCCTTGTATTCCGATTGCCTTTTCAGTTGCACTGACTAAGCTCAATGTCTTACACAGGTTACTAAAAGACTGCTATTTTTCAACCTTGGTGGCCATGGGTATCTTTTTAAGCACGAAGTCGTTAAAAAATCTTGTTAAATCTTAGCAACATATCGAAAAATTTGGAGGATTTTTTTTAAAATTCACCAATGGTTAACGACCATTAAACCCCCCCCCCCTCCATTTTTGAACCAATAGCAAGAATCCTTGTTTCAGTCGCGAATTCATGTCTTCTACTTCATCATTGGGGGAAATGTTTATATAACTTTGATAACGTACTGAATTCCAAACATAAATTTTAGTTTTCATCAAATTGATTTTTACAATTACAGAAGATCTTGTAATGTTACAAACGCAATTCTAACTTAAATATCAATGTTGCACTCAAAAAGTGATGGAACACATAAGTAATGTTATACGAATTAATTTCATACTTCAACAATAGCAATTCTTTCATCTAAAAGTGGTGCTGCTAAACCTCTTGGCCCTCTCAATATTTTTATAGCTGATGCTCGTCCCTTCTTGAAATGAAGGGATAACTATTACAACTATACTGATTATATAGAATGTCAAACATGCAGAATAACTCTATTCGATATAATAGGTAGAAATTGTTTATGTAAAGGACTTTAGAATACGTTATCATAATTCATGCACAGAAAGCTTCTGTATGCGGCATTTTCATGAACTGGTTTATTTTAAGAATAATTAGTAATCTTATTTATATGCTATTTATTTTATGAACAGCTTCAACATTCTTGGCTGTGACTGATCGAGTATAAATGAACTTACACTTTTTGTGAAGAGACATGTTACACACTTTCATTCATTCGTGTCGTATTAAAATAGAATGTTAATTTGGAAAAAGTCAGAACTTATTTCCTGAATGCCAGGCTAGAAAGATAAATTGTCATCTCGCTGACAGAATAATTCCTTCGTCACAATTAAGAACACGGAAGGATTTCTTTTAATTTCAAACCAAACGACCCATCAGGGGGCTCGTATCGAAGAGGTTCCATTCTCTAATCCTCTATTTTCCCCCCTCTCTGCAGGAAGCGGGCCCATCCAACTATGGCAGTTCCTCCTCGAATTATTGACGGATAAATCGTGCCAAAACTTCATCAGCTGGACTGGAGACGGCTGGGAATTCAAGCTCACCGATCCCGACGAGGTCGCTCGACGCTGGGGCATCCGCAAAAACAAACCAAAGATGAATTACGAGAAACTCAGCAGAGGACTCAGATACTATTACGACAAAAACATCATCCACAAAACTGCCGGAAAGCGATATGTCTATCGCTTCGTGTGCGACTTGCAGAACCTCTTGGGATATGCTCCTGAGGAACTTCATGCGATGGTGGATCTTAAGCCAGACATCAAAACTGAGGAATGAGCGGTAGTCGTTGTTGTATAAGTATCTGGTCACGTAATAGAAGACTGAGTATTTATTGTGGATGCAACCAGCGGCTGGGACCATGTCCTCGTCTTGTAAGCAAACTCATTTCGTATCTCCTCTGAGGAAATCGAACACCATGGACGTTCTGTGCGATTTCCCGTTGGGAACTGGACAAAAGCATTAGAGAAAGCACTCGGTTTCATTCATGCAGTAACTCGGAACTAGTCAGATGTGCTTTCTTTGTTACAGGAGATGGCAGTGATCCAGCAGATCTTGTGTTCGTCGTTCTCTTCCGTTACCACTCTTGCCAGAACTAATGAAGATAATTGTGTGAACAGTAGAGCCGTTCGTTGTCATGACTTGGGAAGATGGAATACTATGTTGTCCAGAAATGAATGGTATTGTACGCAGGAGAAAAAATTTTGGTGTTAAGATACAGTTGTTCGTTATTGAAAACTAGTCTACATTTGGATGATGTTTTTGCAAGTCAGAGTCAAAATTTTGTATTCTGGAAAATTAAAACAAGTGCCTTATGATGTCGAGTATTTTAAGTTTTCGTAAGCTAGTGTAATATTTTGATGAAATAACTTACAAATTTTATCTAGATTTAAAGGTACACAACACTGTCTTATGCACGTCGTATAGCATGTTTGTATAAAATATTTAAATACTATTGTGCAAAATGAACCGATGGATTTAAGTTTTGTGTTAAGATAGTGTTTTTAACATGAAACTAATATAAAGTGTCGAGTTGAAAATAATTGGGATTTTTTCAAGATAATTCGATAATCGTCATAATTATATCGAGCAATGCTGTTTAATGTCATAGAATTTTGTCTGCATTCAGTGTAATGTGTGATCTGGTTTTTCTATTTTTATTATATTTTAATTGAAACGAAACTTGATTAACAACAAACTATGAATCAATGAATTTTAGTATTATTTAAGAATAGGAAAATTAATCTATTGTTAAATAATTTTTATTAAAAAGTAACTGTTTGTATAAATATGCTGGTACATTTTTATCACACAGCAGTGAAACCGAAAAGGTACTTAACAGGTACTTTGTGTTAAAATTTTACAGTAATTATAGCATTGAAGTTGCTTTGTAAATCACAGGATTGTTCATCCTATCCATGTATACCTATCCATGTAGGTGTAATCAAGTCATGATTGAAATTCTTGCTTTGAATGCTGTGAACTTTTATACTCATTTATTTCCGTAAAGTTTGGGAATATATATAGATTCTAATGTACAAATATTTTAACTAAGGAAACAATGCTTTATGAGCTTATAATTAAAAATATTTTTGTATTCCAAATGTTAACGCCACGGATGAATAATTCGATTTTTTAAATTGGAATGTCTAAGGGTACAAAAATACGCGAAATGTCTTGTATCAATTGCTTTTATAAGCTATGTGCCTTAAAAGAAAAGCTCAATTGAGACATTATTTTCGATATTTTTGGGAATAAATGTTCAACATTTTATAAAAACAGCTTTACGCATCGATGTTTTGTAATTTTTAAATCGTTTTCTATAAATAAATTAAGATTTTTTAAAAATGCATCATAATTTCAGTATTGTAAAGCAACGGCAATATGTCTACTGGTTTAGACTCTAAAACACGGTTCCATCGCCAATTTTGTAATATGGTAAATCCGTTGGACTATCCAAAACCATTTGGTTTCAAAAATTGTAGTCACCAATTTGGTGATGGGCTAGTACTGTGTTCTTGAGTTTTACCGTCTAAAGTATTACCAAAGAATATTTTCCCTTTGGATTGAAGAAAAGATGTGTACATTATATTTTATACCATCATTAATGGTGCTCATATATCAGTCAGTTATTGTATATATGCGAACAAATACTCATTCTCTTATTTTATGTATACATTTTCATTCATGTGCACATATGTATATAGGACACCTAGTTATAGCTTTATAATGCATATATATTTCACTTTATTGTTTATGTTTGCATCGTATATGTGTGCTTGTTATCTTTATTCCCTTCATTTAAGATATCTAATTAATTATATGTGATTTGAAAGTGCCTTCTGAGCTGAGTATTAAACATAAACATAAATTGCTGGAAATGACAATCAAAAAGTGCTATTAACTACAAAGGTTTCTTTATAAAGAGGATAAAAATAAACATTAAATGTAAAAATAGACGATGCTCCTTTATACGAACCCCAAGGGACATAAACACAGTTCTTGAAATTTGTCAAAAGTAAGAAAAAAAATGGTTGAAATTCGTTAAAAGACAATTAAGGGTGTAGTGGACTTTCAAAACAAGCTTTTGAAGTTGTAATCTGATTGTTATAAAATTTGCACAGACTAATTTCCATTAAAAGTTAAGTTTGGTCCATAAATATTATGTTGTGGTAGTTATTACAATAATGTGAGTCAATATTTTTGAAAAGCTACCATAAATTTATACTATATCTTATGCATAATTATTAATGTAACTTATGCTTAATTTTACAGGTATTATTATTTTAATTCTCGTAATAGTCTCAAGTATCTAAATCAAATTAAATCCTTTTGACAAGTATATTACTCAATTAAAATACTGTAACACTTTTTGTACTGTGACACCTATCGTTTTGCAAATACTTATGAATAGTATTTCAAAACTAGAAGGCATTGTTGAATTTCTTATTCGCACTTAGGTATATACTAGATTACGTGGATTATCCAAGAAAATTGAAGGAAAAAAAATAATAATGAGCAGGAAACACTTTTCTAAATCAGAATAATGTCGGGAAAATGACATACATTGACCTAACATACTTATCTATTATCGATTTCATGTTTCTGTCAATGTAACTCCATCAAAAAATGAAAAACTATTTTTGATATAAATTAATTTTATATTAAAAATAATCGATTTTGAAAGTCTATTCTCCCATTAATATTGACGTGCAAGTCCATAAAATCTGGTTTGAAGAATGGGAATTCCTTAAAACGAGTGCCAATTGTTTGATACAATGCAGAAAAAAATGCACGTTTTCATGAAGCAAAAGATTTTTAGGAAGGAGGGTGTTCTTAGGTGCGTTTAAAAATTCAGAACTGTGTTCAAAGTATAAATGTTATTATTGTGAGAGTTCAACACTAAACAGACTAAAGGAAGAAACATTCCCCCGTTTTTTTTTTTTTTTTTACTTTAAAAATTTGTGTTTTAAGTTTTGAGTGTAACTATTGGGAGAGTTAAAGAGGGGAATATCCCCCTAGATTTTAAAAAATTCTGTACTTTTTAAATTTTTTATTCTAAATATTGAAAGTTATATTATAAACAGGTTTATTGGGGAGGGGGGAATATTCCTTTCTTAAATTCTGTTTTTAAATTTTGAATACATTATTATAGGGAAAGTTCAACAATGAATAGATTGTAGGGAGTAATAATCCCCTGTTTACTTTTTTTAACCTCTTGTCTACAAATTTCAATAAAACTAAGCACACCTGCTGCCACATAATTCTGGTTTAGAAAAAGGCAATGTGCTACAACAAAGATTACAGATGTAGTTATGTTTATTACTATTTACATAAGGTAATACTGTTTTTAATGTTAAAAAGGTAAAATGTTTTATTTTGATTGCTTATTTTTTTAAAATAACGAAATGCATTTTTAGTGTTTAATTTATACATTTAATGATGCGCTTTTAATAAAAAAAATGTTAATATTGAAAGCATTTTTTAAGGTTTTAAATATATTCCAAAAATTTTTAAGAACCATTTCCAGCGTGTTTTCTACATCCTTCATATATGTACTATGATCTGTGATCTGCAGCCGATAGAGCTGAAAATAAGAGTACGCACATATTCGCCATTATCATGTAAACTGGTTAAAATCTTTCACGTATACTATGTACATGTTGTGCAGTTGTAATTATTCATTCCACATGACTTATGAAGTGAATGGCTTCCATGTGATTTTTATTTTTAATGTCTGGTCAGTCAGTCTTGTGCTGTTTCATACCAAAGTGTCTTCACGAATATTTCCAAAGTGTCTTGAAAACTGTTGCAGTCGCTGTTGAATTTGAAGACCGTGAGAAATAAAATTTATAAAAAAATGCTCGAGTTTTATTCCGTTTCTCATTTTTTTTTGTACATTTCACAAACACTGGCGTACACAACTTAAGGAACGCCATTTTTAAAAGCCGCTACCTCAAAATTCAACGAAGTAGCCTGTGGCGATTTCCAAAACCGAGAATATTCAGTTGGCAGCTGATGCACATTCAATTTTTGGAATTGTGATATCAGACGCGCTAACACAGGAATGGGTTTTAATACAGAAGCAAAAAATCCTCATTCTCTGTGTACAAACTTAGTCCAAAATTTAAATCAGTGTTCGATGTAGTCATACAGTTTACATAAAGGACCTACCTCCTCTCTTTATTTAAGTTTTCACAGTTACCCAGTGCAATATGTCATCCTTCATTTCAAAGACTTACTATTCACTTCTGTTATCGTTTGGTTTTTATTCATCGGTTCGGTAACTTCGGTTCTCCAGATAATGTCACTGTTCCTTAAGTATTGCATACCAGTGTATTTTAGTGTGTTCGTAAGTGTATTAGTATTTTATTCGATTCATTTTAAATCAGCAATAAGGTCTTTTTCTTGATTACTGGATGTTTATTTAATTACCCCCATTGAACATTTGTAGAATAGATCTTTCTCAAGAAATATATACTCATAAAATACTATTTACTTACATGTTCGTTTTTGAAAAAAAATTAAATTTATCAAAAGTGTTCTACGAGACTCGGTAAAACGTTTTATTTCATACACTATTCACTCTTTTAAAACGTTTTTTCGTTCAAATTTATTCAGACTGCCTATGAATCAGGTGAGCTTGCGTTAAAATTGAATCAATGAATTGTATTTTTTAAATGGCATGATGACGAAACTCGCTTCTACTGCCTTATATTCCAAATCAAGGTAATCAGTAGGGTAACTTTTTTGTTGCAGTAAAAATGGGAAAAGTTGCATTTATCATTCACTAAAGTTGCATTTATGGAAATAAAGTTGCATTTATTTTTGATACACTACATTCTAAAATAAATTCGTAAAAAATTCAAAATATATTGACAATTTTAGTCGTGCACAACAGTATTATAATACATACTGAAATACAGAAGATCGTTGAATGGCCGATCCTTGGCCAGTAATTTCTTTTAACATTGAAAACCTGCTCCAGCCGCTGTGATATAATGTGCTATATCGGATAGTAGAAGCGCAAAATTCTTTCGCTCAACATTCAGAGATTTTAAAACGTCATCTACAAGGCGAACAACATATTGAGGATCGACACTCACCTCGCAAACTCTGCAGTCGATTACGCAAGTTTGTTCAGGATTATCAAGAGGGCCGACCAATGAGTTAAAATACTTCTTGCCATTTATTTCACTTTCGTCTTAGGACGAACACCTTCTTACCGTGAACTTGTTTGATCCGCAATACTTCGGCGTTCGCAAGATCAGACACACGTGATCGAAGGGTTGATTCAGAGAGCAAAAAATGAAATAGTAATTTGATATTAATTAATTTTAAGTTATATTTTAAAAAGTTGCAGGTGGTTGCATTTATGCAGAAAGTTGCGGTTATAACTCACTTGCTTTTCACCCCATGTAGAAGGAATTTTGGTTTTAGTACTTTACATGCAGCGTAGAACGCGTGAAAAAAAAATTGCATTTGTTGCAAAAAGTTGCCCTAGTGATCAGTGAAGAAATAATAGCAGTTCTCGCTCCGTTTTTAAAATGTCTAAATATTGTCCCAAAGCCGGTGTGAGACGTAGCTGGTGTCGTGTACAAGATTAGAAGACAAAAACTTTTTCACCTCAGGAAGACCCTTAACGGTTGCAGAATTACATTAATCAGAAATGTAAATTAATTCGTTGTAGTGGTAGTGCATACCGATATGCACCGACAAATTATGTCAAGCATTCTATAGCTGCTGTTGCAGATGCGCTCATTATAAAACAGACCTGGGGATCTTGTTGGCCAAGGAGAAGTACCAACAACTTGAAGGTTCTCCTGGGAAGAGAAGCGCCGTGTATGTCTGGGCGTCATCTTGTTTTGGTAAATAACCTTTTATACATGTGACATTGAAAGGGTAAATTCAGTTTGCAAAATCTGATGAATGTATCGATGTGTTATCGTAAGTGATGGATCCCCACACCATTGCACTAGGAGTTACAGCGGTGTGCCGCTCAACAGTAAACTGAGATTGGTTACTGTCTTTTGCATCTTGAATGGTGCCGCCATTGCCCAAGATTTGTTCACAGGCAGTTTTTATGGAAACCTAAATTTTGCAAGAAAGAGTTGTACACAATGTCTTGACAAATGAATGTGATCCGATTATCTTTATACTTGTCAGTATGGGTGTGTGTTGGTGGTGTGAAAAGTAACTTCATTGTCAAATTTTCTTTCATTCGCAATAAATCAACATAATAATTTTTATTCTACGAGGAATTTGCATCTGCCATGGTCGCATTCTACCGTACGCTCTCTCATTGGTCTCACTCGGACGGAGGTGCCGCCATCTATCAAGCACTATTATGATGAGGAGATGAGCTGCTATATAGCAGGTGCGCCGTTTTGATACGTCCTGTCCAGTTGTCGCAAGAATACTGTAATTTAGCATAGAATGAAATGTGTCGTCCATTTTTTTTTAGCTCGCTTCCTTCGCAAAAAGATAGTACTGTACATGCGTTAACTCTTACTAGCGAGAAAACTCGCTGATCAAAACCTGTTGTGCTTGGGCAGGAAGAGAATTAGGGGGGGGGGTAACCCCGACGATGATTCAACACAAAAGAGAAATGGGGAGAACGGGAGGGAAGTAAATGCGAAGGCGGTTAATTAAGATCCTCTCCTGGGTAGCAAATACTTTTTTCTTCTGGTCATTCCCTGTGTTGCTCCCAGCCTCAAAAAATGTTACAACAATTACTATTTTTCCAAAAAAAAAAAACGATAACCTCATTGAAAAGACAAAAAAACGACTATATAACCGATAACCAGGAAAATAAAATGACTATATAAGCGGTGCGCTTTAACACATATTCCTATTAAGTTAGACGGGACTTTAGAAAACAGACCATATAAGCGGGATGACCACATAGCCGGTACTGACTGTATATGCAACTCCGGTGTAAACGCGACTTTACACTACCTCCTAAATGTGGTCTGGAGCAGCAGTTGTAGAATTTTGACATAATTTGCCGCAGGATAGTATAAGGCAGAGTTTCCCAAACTGTGTTCCGCGGAGCCCTTGGAACTCCGCGTGTGATAGGGACTCCGTCGGCGGCAGAGCTATAAAGATGAGAAAAATTAAATGGCTGTTTCCATCTAGTGGGAAAAACGAAACTACTTCCATCAAGCGAAAAGTACTTTTTCGGATAGTAGTTCGGGTTCTACACAAGCAATCATTGTGAACAGCACTGACACACTCCCTCGCAACGAAAAACATAACACCGTTGTGGTGTCGTCTCCCAAAAATGGTTGCATATGAATTGTACTAAATCGTACATGAGGAAAAAAACAACCAACAGCTAAGAAAATCACGTTCTTATTAGTTAGACATATATTTACACAATTTACAAAGAATCAACATTCATGTATCGAGATGTGCATCTCACGGGTCAGCGCGAGGAAAACTCAACCTCGCTTCTCGCTCTTTCCCCGTCGACTCCGGCCTCCCCCACAGTCTCCAAGTTCCCCCAACGGCAAAGGTCAAAGGCCAGTCGGCGATCCGTCGGAAAGAACACATGCAGAAGCGGCTTCTGTTTCAGTCTCCTTTTTGTCGCTCGTAAAACTCGCGAAGCAAAAACAACAGTTGGGTTGCAGCTGGCTCCAGTATTTCTCGATCTTACAACCCTTCCCCCCTGAAGTATTTTCATATGAGTTCATATGAAAATGCAGGCCCCTCATTCCAGTAATACTAACTCCGAGAGGTCCAAGGATATTGCATACACTATATTTACACAAAATACAAGATGTGTCTTATTATCATTGTCGATTTCAAGGTTCAGACTCGCGAACGCGTACTCAGTGTTAAAATATGTTCATCCTAGATTTAATTTCTTTCTCTTTTCACACTCAGAGAAAAACATACACAATATTAAATTTTTCAAAGTACACAATTCGAAAATCAATCCTATACAAAAGTAATCATTCAATAACAATAAACTACCCAATCTAATGCCATTAATTAAATTCCACATACAATGACACTTAAAACACACACACACACACATGATACCATAAACTATTAAACTCTACACATATAAGCATAATTACGTCACTAAAAATATACTACACAAATAAAACATTACAACACTCAACTCAAATTAAGCAGATGCATGGCTAACAAATTATCGTTAATCCATTCTGCTGAGTCCGTCAGCATTCCAAGGCATTTTTCCCTGTTTGTGTTCTACCGTAAAATTATATTGTTGTAAACATAATGCCCACCTAGTTAGTCGAGCGTTGGTTCCAATCATTTTCTTTAAAAACGTGAGCGGGTTATGATCCGTTTGAATTAAAAAACGTTGACCATCCAAATAATGGTTTAATTTTTTAAGGCCGTACACAATGGCGGCCAACTCCCTCTCGATAGTGCTATAGTTTTGTTCGGCCCGCGAAAATTTCTTACTAATATATAAAATGGGATGCTCCTCTCCTTTCTGTATCTGTGAAAGAACAATTCCCGCGCCGTACAAACTAGCATCTGTTTGCACTATGAATTCCTTCGTGTAATCTGGGGCGTATAAAACGGGACCTTGAATTAATTTGGCTTTTAGATCCTGGAAAGCTCGATCACAATCCTCACTCCAGATTATTCTTTCTTTTTTAATTTTCCCTTTTAACATGTTAGTAAGGGGGACTGCTATAATCGAGTACTCTCGAATGTATCGTGAATAATAGCCTGTCATCCCCAAAAAGGAACGAATTTGTGTCTTGGTCGTGGGCGTAGGGAAATCCTGTATCGCTTTAATTTTGACCTCACTAGGGGACCTTTTCCCTGAACCCACTTCGTGTCCTAGAAATTTTACACTATCCTGAGCGAACTTACATTTTGACGGTTTCACCGTCAAACCGGCCTCTCCTAGGCGTTTCAACATTTCCTCTATGTCCCTCATGTGTTTCTCCCAATTAGATGAGAACACGGCAATGTCATCGATGTATGGAAGAGCGAACGATTCTGAGCCCCCCAAAACCCTGGCTACCAGTTTGCAGAAGTAAAAGGGCGCATTCAGCAGCCCAAACATCATAACCTTTGGCAAGAATACCCCGAAAGGCATCACAAAAGCGGCGTACCTCCGGGCCCTCTCAGTCAGTGGTATCTGGAAATATCCCTTGGTTAAGTCCATTACCGTAATGAAAGTGGCTGAACTCACTCTTTCCACAACTTCCTCTATGTTGGAAAATACTCCACGCGAGTTTTGGCATTTAATCTGCGATAGTCCACGCAAGGACGGGGAGCTTTTCCTGGACTCTCCACCAATATCATGGGAGACGTAAAATCTGACTGTCCCACCTCGATTACCCCGAGATCTAACAATCTCCTAATCTCTTCTTTCAAAATCTCCGTCTGCCTCGGCGACATTCTATAAGGCTTGGCCCTAACTGGAGACTCGTCCGCTAATTCGATATCCATTTCAACCAAATGTGTAATTCCCGGGTCCGATGAGAAAACATGCCCATGCTTTTCTATCACTTCCCTAAAATTGTCAATTTGCATCTCAGTCGCACGTTTCTCCAGATTGCTGTCTTTCACAATTTCCCAGAAATCTATTTGCGTAGGGTTTGATAGGGGGTAGGGAATTTCAGCCTCTTCTTCAACCTCTTCCAAATCCTGAATTAACACTAAGTTTACGAATTCTGGACGCTTGTGATAAGGTTTCATTAGGTTCACGTGATATATAGTTGCTTTATTTCGCCTCTCGGGCAGATCAATAGTGTAATTAGTGTCTGAAATCACTCCCGAAACAATTCCTGGACCAATCCAATTTACGGCCATCTTATGGGGCTTGGATGTTGACAGGACCAAAACTGGGTCTCCCACCTTAAACTTTCTAGACACCGCATTTCGATCGTACCATAGTTTCCTTTTCTCCTGACACTCCGTCATACGGCTAATTCTTGACACTTTTTTAATCTGTCATTTAAATTCAATACGTAATCCACTACATTTTTATCGGCGTTCTCCTGTCCTAACCAATTCTCATACACTAACGTATGTGGCATGCGCAAATTCTTTCCATGAATTAACTCAGCTGGACTAAACCCAGTACTTTGATGAGTAACTGTCCTGAGTGCGAATAACGCCATAGGCAAAATCTCCTCCCAGTCACGACCCATTTCCAAACATAACGCTTTTATAACCTTTTTTAAGGTAGAGTGCAACCTCTCAACACTATTCGACTCCGGGTGGCAAACCGAACTGTGCGACACCTTGATACTGAATTTTCTGAAAAATTCTGTCGTCAGCTCGCTGGTAAATGATCGGCCCAGGTCGCACTGCACCTCTTTTGGGTAACCTGTCCTCGCAAAAATCTACACCAAAGCGTCAATAACTGAGGTAGAGCTGATGTTTTCTACCGGAACCGCATCTGGATATTTTGAAGCAAGGCAAATGGACGTGATTAAATACTTGTTGTTTCGATTGCTTGTTTGTAAGGGCCCCACTGCATCAATGTTTAATTTAGAAAAACACTCCGAAATTATCGGAACTAACTTCAAAGGGGCTTTACGCCGGTCCCTATTACTACCTACCTTTTGGCACGGATCACACGTTTTTACATATTGTTCGATCTCTTGATAGCATTGTGGCCAAAAGTAACAACGCAGGACCCTATCCTTTGTTTTCGTCGTGCCCAAATGACCCGACACTTCTTCATGGCATAGAGCCAAAATCTTATTTCGATACACAAGTGGCACACACAATTGAACGTTCTCATCACCTCGCTTAGACTGTGATATCCGCACCAGTCTTCCCTCTTTATCAAAAAATTCCCTTTCACCTGGCTGAGATGTCCGTGCCCACAGGAATTTTAAAGTTTCGCAATTTCGCTGTTCTTCTTTAAACGACTCAGCGGACACATTCTCCAATCCAGTCTCTATTTCCGTTCTTTTCGGAAAATCTAGGGTCTCTTCCTCCAGTTCATTCCCCGACTCCCCCCGAACCTCATCGTCATTCTCCGAACCCGATTTTACCCCTCTCACCTCTAGACCGCTGCCCTCACAACTCTCTAGCCTTTGACTGCGCGTTATCTTTTAGACTTACTATTTTACTTCTATTCTCGCTCAGCACAGAAACAGTGGAAGCTACGGAGCCATTTTCTGCACTGCGTTGTATTTTCAACTTTTCTAACTCAAAAGATCTTTCTCTTTCCCTCTCTAACGTCTGTTCTTCCCTCTCTAACCTCTGTTTTTCCCTCTCTAATCTATCCGTATCTAAGATTTGCTCTAAGCAATCTTTTGCGAATTTCTCTTCGTAATCCGGCGCCTTCAAGATCGCCTCAATTATCGCCCTTTTCTTATCCGCATTGGACACATTTGTCTCAAACTCTTCTGCGACCAAGAGCAAAATCTTTTTAGTCTGCTTATTTAGAAATTCTGCCATATCTCAACCAGGGAATAAATACCTCACCACATATAAAATGCAATAACAAAAATTTCACAATAATTTTCTGTAACACAAATACCAAAGAAAATCACGGAAGTAATAATTCAAAACTGAGTATCCCCCTATACAAGGCAACACAAGTAATACCTCATCACATATAAAATGCAATAACAAAATTTCACAATAATTTTCTGTAACACAAATACCAAAGAAAATCACGGAAGTAATAATTCAAAACTGAGTATCTCCCTATACAAGGCAACACAAGTACTAATTCTAAAAGTAAGCACTTTTAAGGTACTACACAAGTATCTTCTCCATAGACTAATTGCCTTTTCAATTTCAAAATACCTTACTGTACTACCAAAATTTTAGCTAACTTTCTCTGTATACTTAGAAGAAAGCGAAAATCACATAACAAAAAGAGATAAATTAATTTAGTCTCTATAAAACCTCCGCATTATACTTTGAAATCAATTAATCTCTATATTTAGATTCACTAACAAGAACACACAAAATAATTTTTTTACTAAATCCCTTCTACACATTTGAGCTTAAAGACACTACAACTTTAGAAATCTTTAAAACACTATAACACCCAGGCAATGAACCTTGAAATGACCAATGATCCCAATCAAAATTTCTAAGCTAATAACTCTGATATTTTACAATTGTATATCACTTGGACCCCCAAAATTAGCATTCCAGAAAATATCGGGACTCACCGTTCGATGCTTGATCACGCGCCTCAGAACTAGGAACTTTCTGTCGTTGTACACAGCCGATTCTCTTTCACTTGGCCTCACAGGACACGCAGTCGTAGAACTCCAGGAACTGCTGAGAATGGGACCTTCAGCTTTCTCTCGAAGAGATCCAACACAGGAAGAAGAAACCTCTTTTACTGAACACAGCCGATTGTCTTTCACTTGGCCTCACAGGACACACAGTCGTAGAACTCCAGGAACTGCTGAGAATGGGACCTTCAGCTTTCTCTCGAAGAGCTCCAACACTGGAACAGGAACTGCTGAGAATGAGACCTTCAGCTTTCTCTCGAAGAGCTCCAACACTGGAACTGGAACCTTCCACGCCAGCAAACGCTGCTACAAAGTTCTCTGTACTCCGGGCACTCACAAATCAGACTTCAAGAAGTCTGGACGAATACACTTTGTATTTCTCTGTTTTCGTAGAAGTGACACAGGATCGTGGATCTCATTTAACTAGATCCTTATCCCATCAAACTGCCACCATCTTTAAGCTGTGGTGTCGTCTCTCAAAAATGGTAGCATATGAATTGTACTAACTCGTACATGAGGGAAAAAACAACCAACAGCTAAGAAAATCACGTACTTATTAGTTAGACATATATTTACACAATTTACAAAGAATCAACATTCATGTATCGAGATGTGCATCTCACGGGTCAGCGCGAGGAAAACTAAACCTCGCTTCTCGCTCTTTCCCCGTCGACTCCGGCCTCCCCCACAGTCTCCAAGTTCCCCCAACGGCAAAGGTCAAAGGACAGTCGGCGATCCGTCGGAAAGAACACCTGCAGAAGCGGCTTCTGTTTCAGTCTCCTTTTTGTCGCTCGTAAAACTCGCGAAGCAAAAACAACAGTTGGGTTGCAGCTGGCTCCAGTATTTCACGATCTCACACCGTTATTAAAGCAAGTACTAGACAACACCGTCAAATTATCAACTTTGTTAAGGTTCAACCTTTGCAGTGTAAGCTGCTCAAAATACTGTGGGAAGTATACACAAGTCATTGTTATTACACACAGAAGTACGATGGTTGTCACGAGGTAAAGCGTTGTCCCGTTTACGTGAACTTCGAATGGAAGTTTCTTCCCTTTCGTATGACCAAAAACCGTTTGCTAGCAGATTATTTGAATGATCAGGAATGGTTAAGCAAATTATGTTATTTGGCTGGCAGACATTTTTTCGAAAATGAACGATTTCATCGCATCCATACAAGGTAAACGGAAGACTATTCGATGCTAATGACAAAATTGCCGCACTGCAGAAAAAGATAGCGTTCTAAATGGAAACCGTCAATAAGGATCTGACATGTTTTCCATTGACTTCAAACTTTTTAGAAAATAATATAACAATGAGAGAATCATTGCCAGCAATAATAAAAGAATACCATAACAATTTCCTTCAAAATTGGAATTCATACTTTTCAAGGGGGAATCGATTCGAATGAATTCTGAGTGGATTGTAGATCCATTTTCAGTGACGTCAAAACCAGCAGCCCTCACACTGCGGCAGGATATGAGGTTCTTATAGACATGGTTTCGGACAGCCACTGTCGGGCTTCATTTAAAAGCAAACCACTTCCCGAAGTTTGGGCTCAGTTAGGGGAGGATCTTTTGGTATTAAGCTAAATTGCTCTTACTTCCTTTAAGTACTACGTACCTCTGTGAAATGACCTTTTACAGGTACACGGCTACAAAAAATAAATATCGAGTTCCTTTGGACGCAGAAGACGAGTGAAAATTTCAACGAATTTCAAACCAACGTAAAATTCTACGGCAGATCGTTACTAAACACCGATTTATTATTTACCATTTAAAAATGTAATTATTTATTAAATAATTATTTATTTAAAGAAAATCCCATTTAATGTATCGATCTGGTGTAAAATTTTCCGCACATTTCAAATCCGTTAAAATTTTTACTCTATCTTCAACGATCGTAAAGATAGAAACTTGAATTAGAGGAACAAAAGAACATAATTTAATGCTTATGGAAGGGACCTCGAAAGCCTCGCCCAACGCGCTTTTGAAACGCATCATGTGAACGGGGCCTAAGGCCTCAACACCGCTACCGTGACGTCAAAAACCAAAGGCTTAACAGCCTTGGTTGGTCATAAACTTACAACGACGTCAATCTTTGTAGATTTTATACAACTAGGGGGCTCTGCCCCCTGCTCGCCTACCCCCGGGGATTGCTTCGCAAACCAACACTCCTGTCGCAAGTGATTTCGCCTTTTTTTTTTACTTTAACTTTTTAATGCACCCTAAACTAATAGCCGCATTAGTAAAAAACCCCATCTCCATCTTGTTCTCTATACAATTTTGAATAAACCATGTTAATCTCGTAATATTCTGATCTGTACTTAATCGGCAAACCGTCCGAGAATCGAGTTGAAAAAACGAGCATGACGTCACAAAGAGTTTCAAGGACATCTGACAAACCCGTCAGTCAGAAAATGTAACCTTTATTTCCGTGAAGTAGAATGAACGCAATCATAACTCGATCTATAAAATACGAAATTTGTTAGACCAACTTTTGATCGCATCGAATTTATTTATTAACCAATTTAAAAAATAATTGTACCGTAAGAAAGTGATACATTCTAAGGTATACTGCGATGTTTTCAAATTTAAAAATGTAATGAGATATTGATATGACAGTTTTAACAAAAAAATAACGAAAATGTCCCGATTTCTTTCGAATTTCAAAAAAAATTAGGAACCAAAATGTAATTTCTAAAAAAATTCGACGAGCTGCAAAAATTTATGTTTAGAAGTACTCTAAAAAAAATCACGACTGAAGATTGAAAATTTCTAAGAAATTTTCAATTTTGACACTTAATAAACCCTAAACTAATAGTCGCATCGGAAAAAAATCTTCAAAATTTTCCAGGGAACAAGATGAAAAACAAACCATGTCAATTTCGTAATGCGAAGTTTACGACCAAGATACGGGTGACGTAACATTCCGTAGCGAAAGACAACGATTGTTGATTCTTGTATTTTTTCTAAAATCCATCTTATACACATGCATCATTTACACATTTTACTGAACTGACAAACAATTCTCTATTTTCTAAAATTATAAAAATTAAGACTTAAATTTTTTGAAGAAGGCAGTTGAGAAAATTGAATGGTGAAAGAGGAATAAGAAAACATGCTTTTTTACTTTAAACGTAGAAAAAATGAGTCATTAAAAAAAGTTTACAACTTAAATGTGTATTTTATTTTTAACACAACAAACAATGAAATGTGTTGTTTGGGCAACGCAGTATCTTTTAACTCCAAATTACTTATATAGTATGGACATAGAAAAATTAGAAGTATAGTTTAATAGAAATATTTTTAAATGTTAAGGTAATTTACATCTTTTAATTTTAAATAAAATAGATTAATAGACCAAAATTAAAGGTACTTTTTTTATTTTCTTGACTACAAAGTAAATTATTTTACTGCTTATCTAATTTTTAAAGTTAGCAATGTTTGTGGATGTCAAATGTTACTTTAGAAACAATTAATTAAATTCAATGAAATAAGTTTGTCCCATACGTGTGAGGAAAAACAAGTTTTAAAAATGAGCATTTTGTATTTGATTACTTTTCTCCGAAAGTATACCTCTACACTTATTAAAATAACCATATCTGGCAAGAAATATTATAAAAGATATGTTTATACAAAGTAAAAAGGTATCCAACTTTCTCTCGAACACCCCACGTATAGCTAAACCCACATACATACCCGAATTTCTTGAAATGTTAAACGTAGGACTGCACGTTTGCCAAATTTAAAGGTAACTTGAAAGCCGAGTGAGCCCTCCTCTCCCCGCATATAGAGTTACAGCAATGCCCGACGAAGCAACAGCCAGGGCGATCTTGTTTCTCTGTCGCACTTAAGCCACAAGATTGATGAGAAAGGTTTTACCCGTAAAACTAGGAGCGTCCAAAAAGACATCCAAACACAGAAACATGTATTGCTTTCTTGAAAGGTGTTGTTTGTGCTCATGCCATTCCAATGCGCATATCATATAATAGAAAACATAAAAAAAAATAATAAAAAAAAGTTTTAAAAACTTTTTTAATCCGCTGACGAACATTAACATGAAAAATCATTTAGCTATAATATGCTGCCATTATCACTTTCCGCTGTTGTGGATTGACCCAGTTTAAAATATTCGTCCAACGTTGTCTGCGTACAGTTGTTAATATTTTCACTCAGTGTCAAAAGTTAAGCACGAAGAGGAAAATGTTAATTTCCAGAAGCCAATCTGAATTTGAGAGGCTGCAATTTACTGCAGAGGTAGATGGAAGTAAGCAAATGTGTTATGTAACAGCCAATCACGGTTTCGTGATGAGAAATATGCAAAAAAGGCAGTCGTAAAAGAAGCCAGCATTGTGAAGGGTTAGAGCATTGGAGTCATTAACACAAAATGTTTAAATCCAAAACAAATAAACAAAACCGACATTAATAGGGTATATGACCACCCCTCATTCTCATGCAAAGTTTACAGCGAATGACCATGCTTTCCATGAGATGATCAATCACCCCAGAGTCAAGTAATCGCTATTCCTCCTGTGGAGCGGTTTGCAACTCTGTGAGAGTAGCTGGGGATGGGAAACGTGCAGACACAGCATGGCCGAGGACATCCCAAAGATTTTCAATGGGATTAAGCTCGAGAGAGAACGACGGCCAAACCATAAGCACAATCCTCTCCAATGTTTTAAAAAACTATGTCGTGTAATTTACGGCCTCAATCTGTCACACGTGATGTCGATAGATTTGTAAATTTGAATACTATCGGCAATTCTTGCTTTTTGATGACATTGACATCTTCCATTTCTTGGGGAAAGAATTGCCCTTTGGAATGCATGATCAGTGCTCTGCTACAACAGCAATACATCGATCTTCCGCGACCGGCCACAGGTCTTCGCACAACTGTTTTGGCTTGTTTCCATAATCGTGAAATGACGGAATGATGAACGCCGAAGAAAAAAGCAACATGAGTGATTGATTGCTCCGTTTCAATGCGTTCCACAGAACGCCAGAGCTCACTATCTGACATTCGTCTTCTGGAAGCCATAGAAACAAGTCTGTCTTGAAAACTAATCGTACGAAAGTTCTTAATACTTTTTACAGCACTTACATGCAACTCCTCTAACCTTTCACAATGCTGGCTTCTTATACGATTGCCTTTTTTTCATATTTCTCGACACGAAACCGTGTTTGGCTGTTACATAACACATTTGCATACTTACATCTACCTCTGCAGCAAATTGCAGCCTCTGAAATTCAGATTGGCTTCTGGAAATAAACATTTTCCTCGCTGTGCTTAACTTTTGGCAGTGAGTGTATAAGATAGTGTGGCAGTGAGTATAAGACAAATATGAAAAAGTTATTTACGTTTAACTGAACCCATTAGGCTGAACTGACTGCAGTCCGTATCGTAGCACGTAGAAATAACCTCGCGATAGGACTTTAAAAATCGCAAAAAATTCGGACTACCTGTGTGCAAAATTTCCTTATTGTAAGTGACAGATTTGTCTGGACAATTCACACCGTACACAGATAAACAATAGTAGAGAGAGAAGTTGCCACTGTTATGATACAGTGAAGTCACAATATAATGCACTTCTCAGTCTCACTTACATATATATTTCTCTCAAATATAATATAAATCCAAGTCTATTTGTTTTTAGTATGAAATATTTTTAAAAATTAAGTATCAGTTAAACATTTTTATGATGTACGTTATACTGAGATTTCACTGTTTTCTACAAGTAAATACAAATTAGATTTCTTGATAGACAAAAATTAAAAATTCACAACACTTTTGTAACAAATTCAACATGTAAGATTTGCTTTCTTAACAAGTGTTTAACAATCTATTTAAGCATTTTTCTTTAATTGTTTTGTGTAGCATAGACTTGAGAAAGAATGGAATATCTTTCTTATCCTCTCCTTTTTCAGCATAAACGTCAGCATCCTTTTCACACAGAGCTATTTCCTTCTCGAAACATTGCTTTTTCTTTGTCAAATAGTCAATTTCATCTTCAATTCCTTTTAATTCCATTGCTTTCAGAAGATTTCATAGCTCATTGGTTTACAAATAATCTATATATTTCGAGCGTGCAGCAGATGCCTAGTCTTGTCTCCCATTGGTCAATTTAACATTTTTTATATCACACAATTTGATTTTAACATACACGTCTTTGAGAAATATGACTCGTCTTTCAAATATTAGATTCCTACAGTTTTATTTAGAAAATCTCCTTTCGATCGATGCTTGTCCATGAAACAAGTATTTTGATTAGGGTCAAGAATTTCATTATTTTTCGTCTTTAAAATGTGAATAAAGACACCAAGGGACTAAGTTTTTTTGGTTAAAATTTTCAAATTTTACTGTTACGTTTTTTACATTAATTTTATCCAAAAAATCCTCATATTGTATTAGGATTGCATCTCCATCTACATGTGAAAATTTTTTTTCTGGATAAATAAGACAAAATAGTTTTATTTTTAATTATTTTTATTCTTTGAATTTTCTTTGTTTATAAATAATAAAAGAAGGATTAAGACACTTAACATTCCGTAACAGCTGATAATAAATTGGACACTTTTTCATCAGATTCTATCAATTTCAAAATAAATTTTTAACATTCATATTTTAAGATTAGAGAATTTCTCCTTCTTTCAACAGCGTTTCTTTTAAAATTTTATCAGCAATAAAACCCCAGCTGACTTTGTGTTTAGACAAATGCAAACTTTTATCACAAAATCTGAAGTTACACAATTTTCCAGGCGTAGTAATAGCATTAATTTCTTTATCCTTGATCCGTTGATGATGCAAAAAAGTTATTGCTTAACTAATTTTAATATATAATTAGTAAAAAATGATAGCATCTATTAATTTCATACAATTCTAAGAAAGGCTGCAAAATTTTGGTCACGTATGAAAAAATGTGTAGCTTAATTATCACTGAATCGTCTCTAGTGATTTCTAGAATAACAGTGAAAGATTTGCACACCGTAGATGAGTTCCATTCTCAATTTTTTAACATACTGCACAACGTCATCCTATATTTTGATGGCTCTTTCCAACTACAGGGCAGATTTCAAGCCATCTATAAAAACAAAACGTTACTGGGAACTTTTTTGTCTGCAATTTTTAAATAATCGTCCCTTCTACTGAAGTTCTTAAAAATCCAATATAAAGAACTAACTGCAGATATATTCCACAAAGTAGTTAACACTCCTTTCCTGAAAGCAATCTCTATTATAAAAGAGTTTGTTTGTCTGTTATTTAGTTTTCTTCGACTCAAAGTCCTGACGAATCTGGCACTTACATCAATGAGATTTGGCACACAGGTAGTCCTTTTTTTTTGCAATTTTAGGGTCAAGGCGAATTATAAATCCAATCTAGAATATTTTAAAATGAATATACACTGCTGTTTGTAAAAAATGCAACACCATGAAGGAATCATCCGAATGAAATGAAATTTGCAGTAAATGTCAATTATTGGATGTTATGCAAAGTAGTAAAGTTTCAGAGCCACCACGCATGCGTGGTGTGAGCAGCGCCCTCTGAACTGATGCTAAAAGCGTATAGAGGGCTGTAGCGGGACGTTGAAAATAGTGCATGGTTATTTTTTAGTGGCGAACGTTTAGTGAGACCTAAGTATGCCTCCACGACGAAATAGGGTGAAATTTCAACAACTTACGGAGTTTGAACGGGGGATAATCATCGGCCTTCGTGAAGGATTTTCCTATCGCGCAATAGCAGCTCGTGTGCAGCGGAACAGTTCCACAGTGATGCGAGTTTGGAAGCAGTGGACCAACGAGCACCGGATAACTCGAAAAACTGGGAGTGGACGACGGAAAGTGACGTCAGCGCGCGATGATAGACACATGGTCCACTTGGCGGTTTATGACCGTACAGCTTCCTCCAGGCAGTTTGCAGCACTTTGGTCTACTGCTACAGGTGTACTAATGTCGGCTTCGTCAATTCGCCGACGTCTGTTGCACCGTGGACTGCGTGCAAGGATTCCTTTATACAGGATCCCCTTCACGCCAAACCATCGACGGCTGCGTCTGCAATGGGCTTATGAGCACAGAGCCTGGCTGGCTGATTGGCAACAAGTTGTCTTTTCTGACGAATCCCGCTTTAATTTGTGGAACCATGATGGCCGCATTCGTGTTAGACGCTGTGCCGGTGAACGCTGCCTTCTAGAGTGCGTTATCGAACGTCATATTGGCCGAACACCAGGAGTTATGGTCTGGGGTGCGATTTCGTATCATGGACGATCTCAGCTGCTACGAATTGAGGGTAATCTGAATAGCAACAGGTACGTCCGTGAAGTGCTAGAGTCCGAAGTCGTTCCTTTTCTTCAAGGCATCCCTGGAGCTATCTTTCAACAGGATAATGCACGCCCACATGTTGCAAGGAATGTTCGAGACTTCTTTTCAGCCCAACACATGCAACTTCTTTCTTGGCCTACTTATTCGCCGGATATGTCGCCTATTGAGCACGTGTGGGATTTGGTTGGTCTGCGTCTCGCTCGTGATCCGCGTCCTACAGCTTCAAAAGACGAACTTTGGGTGCGCATACAAACAATATGGAATTCTCCTCCACAAGCAGACATTCAACATCTGTTTCACTCCATGCCAAGTCGTATAGCAGCACTTATTGCAACGCGTGGTGGCTACACCAAATACTGATTTCGGACACTTAATATTATTTTTTTGCTTTGAAAATTTATTTATTTATTTGTACTGATGCAAGCAGTTTGTGTCTTAAATTTGAATTAATTCTGATGACTCCTTCATGGTGTTGCATTTTTTACAAACAGCAGTATAGTAGTTTTTTTCACCATTCTTCCGCGGAATGAAGAAACATCTAAATTCAGACTTTTCGCCCTCACGTCAGCCTTTGGAACAATGCCAATTTTTTTCATCTCCCGTCTCCAGAATGGGAGAAAACACATTCCAATGACCATCGTTTGTTTCGAGATTCATTCATTTTGATTTCCTGCGAAGCAAAAGATGTTACTAAAGTTTTCCATGGCGTTCTTCAGTGCTTTTTTCTATCTCAGCAATCGTTAAAGGAAGAAGAAAAGTTTTAACTGATTTGAAATCTGCGTAAAATTTTACACCAGATTAATACCTTACATCACGGCGTTGCCCTCACAAACGAACACCATGGGCATGAAGTGATTAGTGAAATTTTTTGAAGTCCACAACTAATTTTACTCAGTTTCATCAAAGCAAGATGTAGTGATTAATATCATTAAAGCATTTAAATAAAACCATTTGAAAATGAGAGGCCAAACCAAAATGGCAAAGATATGCAGTCTTGCGTTCACCACAAGCAAATTGCTTTGCAATTGAGATTGAAATTCGTTGAAAAAGGTTATCCGAATCTTCAGAAGACTTGTATGAATAATGATTTTGTACACACTTCCTGACTCAAAAAATTTCTGCATCAAGTACATCCCTTCGTATAGCTAAGGCTTCAATTTTACTTCCTGATGATGATGGAGTAATTGCACTATCATCGAAAGAACAAGACTCAGTACAAGATGATTGAGCAGATGGCTCAAAAAACTACTTTATTGATGCAGATTTTTGTTTAGCATATAGTAAACTACTGTGTTGTAATCCTGCAACAAAAGAAATATTTTTAAAAATAATTATCATTCGAACGAGAAATATGTACACAATAAAATCTGTGAATTATCTTATAAAATATTTTACTGCAATAAGTTATAAACAATCGCATTATATCCATTTGTCAATTTTGTGAAAACCTTTTACTAATTATTTACATATTATAATAGTCTGAATGTTTGAATGCCTGATAGATAGTTCCTCAGTATCCTTATAGCAGTTCCATACATAATACAGTGAAATCTCAATATAACGTACATTATAAAATTACTTTATTTTTATGTTGTAGTAAAATGCACGTTACGCTGAAAACACAAGTTTTGACGGGGAAAAATCTTAAATTTTGTAATCCAATTACCCCATGTTTTCATCTAGTCCTAATGAAGTAGTATGCCAGTCCTTATAGAATCAACAGATCAAAGAAACTTTCCAGGCTGTACAATATTGCATACATTATTTGTTATCAGTTTTTTAAACATCTTTTTTCAATATACTTGCATTGAACTGGGTTAAACACCTAAAAAAGATTATGCTTCAAGATTTTTCTATCGATTAGCTGCGATAGATGTTACTGATTGCAAACACTCATAGAGCACCTTAATGAATGAGAGTCTAACGCTACTTCAAACAAAACGTTGGGAATAAAATGTGTAAGGCTACAATATGTACACTTCAAAAATATGCAGATAAAAAGTTACTAAAAGATGAAACATATATCAAAATACACTAAAATGCAATTAAACTCAAAAGTTTTTTTACGTTATAGTGAAATAGGCTCGAATATCAGTTTGTGTAAGCGAAATATATTTACATGACAATAAAGGCAGTTTTAGTGGGGATTTGAAATACGTATACAAAACTGAAAAGTATGTTCAACTGAGGTCCGTAATACTGTATTCGTCAATAGCCCGTTGTGTTGCTCTAGTACGACGTTAACTAAAATTACCATTACAGTATACTAATGTTTGTTATGCTACTAATACACTAATTATGCTACTATATACTAGTTACAGGGCTCCTAACAGGTTTCAAGGTCTAAAAAAGTGACTAATCAAGCAGAAAAAAACTCAAAAAGTGACTAATAGACCAAAAAAAAGAGTAACAAATAACAATAATGCTAAATATATTCAAGTATAACGATAAAAAATAAAAAGATACTCCCCAGCCACCCCTATCTTTTCTTTTGAAGGATATTTTTATTTTCTTCATTTAAAAAGTACATCATTTTAAAATATTACGATAAAAATAAAAAAATCGTAATTATGCTTTTTAAATTCGTTTATTTTTGACACAGCTTGAAGACTTTCTTCCTTTTCTTTAAAAGATTGTCTCTTTTTTTTGTTGTTGAAAAAGTCTGAAATTAATTTTGTCTTTTTCTTCTCAATAGAAGAATGTGCATTTTTTAAAGTCTGTCTTTGCTGACCAGCATCATCTAAGACTTTTGCCGCTTCTTCAATCATTACCTAAGCAAGTGCTGCTTCCTTAAAATCTTTATTTTTTATTGCCTTCTTGAGACTATCATTAGTTTCCTTTAATAATTTTGAAGCACTGTCCAACGCCTCATCCTCTTCGTTGCGCATAATTTTAAGTTTACGTTCTTCTTCTTCTATCACCTTTCTTTTCTTTGCCAGCTGCTTGAAATCTTTTTCTTTCCTGTCCTTCTCTAATTTTTCTTGTGCCTTACGTTTTATATCTTCTAAATAGGCATTGCAGGCTTAATTTGCAACCCTTCCCATATAAATTAGCTTTGATGTGATTGGCACCAAATAAGGTTGATTGTCAAAATTTGCCAAGCTACTTTTAACCGTCATTAATACATTGAGTGTGCGTTCTGACATTGATGCTCTGTCTCCTGTCAAAGCTCTTCCTGAGGCTGAGAAGCCACGTTCCGTGTCAGCACTACCATGAGAAGGTGACAGAGCAGCCTTCACTAGCTTAGACACAACTGGGTACTTAGGATCCACATCACTAATGTCTCGCAGTCTGAAGAACTGGTAAAACAGTAAACATCAATAGGCTTCATTCTAGATCCTCTCTCTTCTTCCTCAAATTCTCTTTGATTAATTTCCACTCATCCATTAGTATGTCTGCCGGGACATCCCATAGCATTGCTCTTGTAACTTCTAATACTTGTCGAACACTCTCGTCACTGAGTTTCTCAAGAGTACCAAGACAGGATAAACTTTAAAGGAGAGATGAACTGAAGGAGGACTTTTTCAAAAGATATTTAACACTGGCAGTGTAATGGTTCTGAGCCCTTAGAAAAAAGAAGTTCCTTTCCTTCTCTTTCACTTTCTGTAGCGCTCTAGAAATTTGATCTCCAATCACAATATCAGCCATAGGCAGCAGTTTCTGAGGACATATATCTTTCAATTTATCCATTTTCAAATCTAGAATAAATTCCTCTTTGTAGATCCTAACCACAACTGTTCACGTCAACAATTCAAGTTGAAAATGAAGGTTATGTATTAGAGGTTCCCTTTTCTGAAGAAATTCGGTCACACGAATAAATATACTTGCACTTGATACGACAAATATCACCTCAGCCTTCATAATTTCTCTTCTAAGGAAATGAACAATTTTTTTGTAGCATGTTTGGCTTTTTTATTGGAATGTTGTCAAATAAATACTTTTGCACTGCAATCAACTGTTCAAGCAACCTTTCAGCAGCTGGCTTTAGGCTTAGCCACCTACTTGAACAATGCTTGATGAAATGGTGAGAGGGAAGTTTTAATTCTTCTTGAATTTGTTTGTACGTTGGCCAAAGCTTAGGCCACTGATTAAAAAATCTGTGAATAGTAAAAACTAGTTCAGACACATCTTTCCCTAACTCTTTTAGACCTTTAAGAAAATCATTTATGTATTGTGTGAATATTACATGTCCCAATGTTAATTAGTTCTTTTTTTCGGGTAGAAAGTAATGAGTCATTAATCTTTTTAAAAAGTGTAAGAACGTGTGAATAGCCTCCGTTCCGTAGACAGGAATGTCAGGGTTCTCGATGGGGAGCTTAGAATGTGTGAGAGGTTGATCTATCCCCTTAAAAACTTTGCCGAAGACACCTTCGAGTGTAAATTATCATACATATTGAAGATTCCGCTGTCCTTTAGGAGTTTACACGCGACGTATCTATACCTTTTAGACATAATCAGACCCACAATAGAAACGGCAACATGTGATGACAAAGGTACGCATTACCTCTCCTCCAGGGGAAAAGCCGTCCCTAGGAGGAGAGGCCAGTTCAGCTGTGTTTCCGCTGCAGATGGTTAACATTGAGTTATTATCAGCTTGATACATCCGGCCTCTCAATTCTCGTCTTATTCCAGAATCCTAAAATAAAACGGGTCTGTTGAGACCACCCTCAGATCTGTGTATGGAGGATGCTATCCCCCTTTTAAGTGACCGCTGGCATCGATGACCATTTACGAGCTGTCAGCGTCTGACCTCCTAGAGGGTTCCTCCTCTTGTTCGACAGTGTCAACCGGTGATAACTCTCTCGCGCCAAATGATACGCAACACAATACTATGAAAGGAAAGCGTCAGTCGTAAATGCCACTCAAGGTTCTATCGCTCAAGTTAGGTAAGAGGGGTCGGATATGCAGATGGCCCTGCTTCCATTAAACATGGCCTTACTGATATCCTTTTCTCGCGGGAAAATTTCCAGAACTTTCTGCTAATACACCGCGGGCAACACGAAGTATCCTTTTACAATTGAAATGGTACGTTTTTAAATCCATTATTGCGGTGGAAAGTAGCGCACATTTCGAAATTGAAAAGGGGAATTTTTTTTAAGGAGTTTTAAGAGTGCTAAAAAACGAAAATCAATTTTAAGGAACGTGCAAATCCTTTTTTTTTTAAAGAGGAAATAGGATTTTTTTTTAACAGCGCACAAAAATTTTTCTTCTTCAAATATAATTTAAGAACTTAAAACCCCTGAAAAGGTGACAAAATGTCAAAAAAGTGACAAAAACAAAAAGGAGACGTGTTAGGAGCCCTGTAGTTATGCAACTAATATACTTATGTTATGTTAGTTTCACTGAATAGTCATGTTAACATTCGAATCAATTTTTGATCTACGAAACAATAAAACAAATTTGATAACAATCATGATTATTTTTGATGAATTAATAAGTAAACAGTAGTAGTTTTTAATTAAAAATAGTCAACAGTGTGAAATAATTAACTTCAATAACAGATCGCGGTTTTCAATACGTTCTCAACGCTTTCACAAAAATTTAATTAAATTTCAAATGAATGAAATGCGCATTTATTTCTGTTACAAATGAATATGTAAGTTATACTTTTCGCTTCAAATATGGAATAATCCTCTTAGATTATAAAAGATTGCGATTTTCAATACATTCACAACGCTACTCTTTCATCAAGATTTAATGTTGAATTAAATTCAAAATAAATTAAATGCGACAATATTTTGTTTAGTTAAAATATCGCTTTCGCTTAAAATATTCAACAATTTGTAACAATCAACTTCGATGATAACAGATTACGATTTTCACAAAACGTTTGCAACGCTCCTTCAATATTTAATGTCGAGTTAAATTTGAAATAAATGACAACACTGCAATTATCAATACATATTATTTTTTATATTCCGTTTGTAGTGTGGATATTTTCCTAATTTTGTAATTTAATCCATATTTATCAATTTGAAATATTTCCTAAAAACAAAACGTAAAATTATTTTGTCACTCAATCATTGATTTTATCGTACATTGTATGACAAAATCATACAAGTTCGATGGTAATCTCTTATGCTACACATTAAAAACGTGAAAATTACTGCACAAATATGAAAATAAAAAACATTATCTATATACTTTTCATGTGATTTGACTGCTGCTTCTCCCATTCCTGACACATCAAAAATCTTCATACAAATGCAGCATTTGAAACGATCAGGATCTTGCATATACACAAGTCAGTCTTTGTAATCTTTTTTTTCCCAACATAATTTATTAAAAACGCACTTTCCATTAAGCATTGTTTACACGAGCTTAGTGCCAAGCATTAGTACAAACCAGGTGCACTAAGTACTTTCAAGGTGAGAGTAAAAGTTCACACTAGTTGGGAGTGTGAACCTGGCACATTTAGTGTTCAGTGATATCTTATGACTTGTAAAGGGGTGACTCCGAAGAGTGCCAGCACTGCGACTAATAGTCTATTGTACTGAGACCCCTACTGATCCACTAAAGACCGACGGCCGAAATAAATTTCAGCATGTACCTGATTGGAATGTTTGACAGTTCCCAGGGTTCAATACAATGGTATCCCAGATATTCAAATCGTTGTGCAGAGTAATGGTCACATTTACATAGAACGTGTACAGAACTCTCCTCTACCATCCGACAACCTCTACATAGTGGGTCATCTAAAACACCCATAATGTTGAGGTGTCTATTCAGGGTACAGTGGCCTGTTAGGAGGCCAATAGCTATCCTGATTTGTTCAGTGATATCAGTTAATGATAGACAGTCTAAAATTGAAACCGTTTATAAACATTATTCAAATGTTATTATAAAATCATAAACAGAAGAGTTTGAAGAATTGAGGAAAGATAAACACAAATGGATCTTTTTTGCCTCAGGCACACCATAACCTTGTATATTCATTGCATCCTCAACTTTTTAGCCATGATGCTTCCCACATGTGCTTGAAATTGTACATATAAGATTTTGAATACCACAGACACTCATGGCATTTAAACTCTTGAATAAAGTTAATCCTTTTACAATTGAAACAGTGCGTTCTTGAATCCATTCAAACGGTAGAACGTAGCGTGCATTTCGAAAGTGAAATGGTGTAAAAAATATGTTTTTAAGGAAATACAGAGTGTTAAAGAGTGCTTAAAAACTAACCCCCCCCCATTTTTAGGTGTTCTTAAGGACTTTTTAAGGAGTGTGCAAACCCTGTCCATGGAAAGATCTCGCTGTTATCATCAGCTATGTCATTGATAAAATATCGACTATTTCAGTCAAAATTGATCCTTGTCTACAATAGACGAAAAAAGAATTTGAAGACGAAATAAATTTATGGGTACTTTAAAAAAAGAAATATGTACAAAGGGATGATTGAATACAGAAATGTTAAATCAGCTTAATATTTTTAATGCAAACAGAACTACGAAATTTCATATTTATTGAAAAAGAAACACATATCTTTCACGGTCAGAGTATTAAGAAGTGAATACATAATGAGGAAATAAATATTAAATTGTAAATGTTTTAAGAAAATACAAATTTATATTTTGGTCACAAAATAAGTTGTAATTCATTTTTTCTATTAATATTGCACAACTTAATAGAAATTACAATTCATTGTATTTTAGTTACATTTAATGCTTGAATAAAGTATAATGGCTAGTATTCGTCTCGTATTTCTTTTCATCTTCATTTCAAACTAGCACAACTGCAAAGGAAAATGTGAAAAATTCTCTAAATCTGAAATAAAACCATATTTTTAACTTAACATGGAGAAAGCAGTCAATAAACACTGTTTTTAATAGATATTTTTATATTATAATGATTGGGAAAATGGAAATAATTCCAACATAAGCTACCCACGCAAAGAAATTCATGCACAATTTAACTTGGAGAAATCAGTCAAAGAACAGATAAAACTGACTTCATTACAAGTCAGATAAGTAATGGAGTAAATCAATTCACACCGACTAGACGTTTTTCCAAGAGGAATAAATTTAACATCTAACAATTCATCAATTCACACTTACTGAATATTACCTTATCCCAACATCTAGCCCTAACATCAGGAAAAATGAATAAGTACTCCTGACACATAAAAGTTGGTGTCAATATAAATTCCAATGTTAAATGCTTAATTTCTATACAAAATATTAAACTCAAGACAGTCATTCCACACTCAAATTTATGACAGCCATAAACAAACTATTTATGATACAAAATGTTGCTTTCTTATGCAACAATTCTTAAAAATTGTATAATAAAAAAACATAATAAAATACAAAACACTAGGTGTATAGATGTATGAAACATTTAATTAAAATGCAATGGAAATTTCATTTTATTTCCGTATGAATTTCAGATATTTTTATTTTGCTGCTCTTCGTTCTATAAACCACTTATCCATCCTGCTTTTCAGCTCTTCATCTGGGATAACCATGTCCATGGTCAAGGGACTTCGATTAAAAGGGTCAGTCTGATCACTAAAAGGAAAAACAAAACATTTGTGATAACATATATTTGGCCCGAAAAGAAAATTTTGATCAGAGATGATATTGTTCTATGCTTTGATGATAGATGTGAAAAAATTCACAACTAGCAAATTTAGTGAAAGGCTTAGTACGTTTGATAAAACTCATGATATATACAGTAGTTGATCATATTATTAGAGCTATCTTTATAAATTAACCATTTTATATTTCAATTGGTTTTAAAGAAAAAAAAAAGGGAACACTGAATTCTTTTGAATTGATGACATACTATAACAGGGTTCCCACTCTTTTTTTAATAACTAAAAATAAGGACTCTAAGGACTTAAATAAAACATTGAAAAAACCGCATTATACAATGTAATACCTGACTTTAGGCCAAGTGGAGATGCTCTTAGAGATTAGTTAATCTTATAAGAACAGTAGTATGTAAAAAATTTCATATTCAAGTCTATTTTCTAAAAATTATACACAAATAATGCCACACTAAAATGAGATTTTTCAAAATAATCTGTCTCGATTAAAAAAAAGCAGTTAATATAAGGGCATTTACGTATACACGTATTAGTAACATGCAAGTACATAAACAAATTATAAAATGGAGACTGCAAGAAAAAACTTTGGATGTTTTTCTTTCATCTCTTCGCAGTTCATTTGCTTTTATAAAAAGAGAAATAAAGAGTTAAGTTTGATCAGAACAGGGCTTGGTGTTACCGGTCTCCCAGCTGCTGTTGCGAGTTTGATTTCGTTTTCTAATTCTTTTCACACTAGGGGGTTCCGCCCCAGTTCGGCAACAAAACATTTTCTATCCTGCTACAGCAACTTTTTATTAATATAGATTGTTTTGAATTTGCTTTTTAATGGTTTTTGGGGAGTGAATCAGCAATTTTTTAGCATACTGCTGCTCATACGAAGGAAACAGAATTTTGTGTAGTCTGGGTCAGGCTCCTCCTTAATCCACCAACACTTTCGTTTTTGAAAATTTCCTAAGTTTTTATTTTAAACTTCTTTTATTTTCGAAATTATACTGCTTACTTTGTTATGTCAGCAGCTTTGCCCGCTTATGGAATGGAAATTAACCCAGTAATTATTTTATAATACACTTTCATAAATTCGTAATGAAAATAAGAAGTTAATTCATTTATGGGCACATCGGAGGTTCCAATAAAATAAAAATTAGTGGCAAACGATCCCTTTACTAAAAGGATGGAAGAGGATAGCAAGTTGCATACGTCAGAGTCAAATTTGAATGGATCGGAGACCGAATGAGTTTTGAAGAAAACATTTTCAGTGAACCGAAACGGATCATAAGAACTATGCAAAAAGTATGATAAATGTATAAAATTTATGATACGGTTAAAAAAATTAATTTGAAAATAATTCTTTAGGCTGTTGATGGAAACGGATTGCGCATAGCATAACAAAAGCAAAGTGAAATTTAAGCACAATCCGCCATTGAGTATTTGTCACCCGCTCAAAGAGAAAAAAAATTATAAAGCACAGAAAATTTAAGTTTTCAGTCAGCGACCAAATACGACGAGAGTCCGAAATATTTAGTTTTCAAACGACTTTTCCAGGTTGTCTAACACTCTGGTTTAGACTTTTGCGATCTTTTCCTCCAGGGTTTTTTTCAATCGATTGGGTTGGTTTTTTTTCCGGAACTGATAACCAATTGCTTCAACTTTTAAAAACAGAATCACCCTCGAAAATCTTCCAAAATTTTTCTTTATTCAACTTTACTGAGACAGTTTTTACAAATTAGAAGTATAAAAAAGCTAGATTTAAAAAAAATGCAACACATTGGGTTACCATTTAAGTAGCAGATTAATTAAAACAAATAATCTTTATATTGTTTTTGAATCACCAACTAACTTATAAATTCTCTTCCCAATAATTATAACTTTTTAAAACATTGCACTGACGGGTAACTGAATAAAATAAAATAAATTATCATTTGATGATCGTATTCTAGTTCGTCTAGCAGGGCAACTATTTTGCGCGTTGTGAGAGCCACACGCATTGCAAGTCGAAAACAGACCAATTTTCATGAGTTTTCAAGTCTTTAAAGTGTATTTACATGCTCATCAAGAGTCAATTGACGATTTGTATATTGCATATGAAGTGTTGCCATTCAAGCAGGCCAGTTCCTGAATCATCGCAAACGCCGTACTAGTAAGCAGTTTTATCATCGATCGTCCGCTAAAAAGATTTCATAAATATTGTAAAAAAAATATGGTCATTTGAAAACTGAATTTTGTTTTTAAAGGAAAATTAGCATTTTCTAAGGACTATTGACGAAAAATAAGCATTTCTAAGGGCTCTTAGAAATGGCAGGTCAAAAAAAAAACTTTCTAAGCACCCATGGGATATGATGAGTGACATACAAACGTTGATAAATCTGAAATAAATAGTTGAAAACACGGTTGGTTTCACAACCTGCCATCTTGTGTCTGCTCATAGTTTTACTGACAGAAAGTGTTTAATTGTGCTTATTCAGGTCATTTGAGTCTTAAATGTTTTTAGAACATTGCTCTGGAATTGTGATGGTAGTAGTTATATTTGACAATTTTTGAATGGTTTATTAACTTTTTGACTACTTCGACTGATATAACAGGCGCGATTTTTATCACTTTCAAGGTACAACTGCGGTACCAGCTGTAGTCTAAATTCTTTCTTGCCACGATTCTTATAAATTTCAAGGTACAAATACTGTATTGGCTGTAGTTTAACCTTTTGACTACAGCTATAGATATTAAGTGGCATGATTCTTATAAATTTCAAGGTACAACTACTATCATGGTTCCCACACCTTTATCCAAAAAAAATTCAAGGACTTTTAAGGACTTTTCAAAACCAAAAAAATATTTTTCAAGGATCTAAAATTTTTTTATAACGACCTAACAAGGCATACACAAAAGTTGTCAACTAAAAAGAAAAATATTAAAAAAATAAATCATTTTTTTATACAACTGATAGTCCAAAAAAGAAAGGTTATTGTCAATTTTGGGAACAATTGAGATTTTCTTTTCTCACAGAACCTGATTTTTTTTGTTGCAGAGTGAGCTTCTTGTTTCAATGCTAACTTTCAGGCTACTCGCACACATATCGATTTCCGTCGTGCGATAAAATATCGTACGATAAATTCTTTTGGTGGCACGAAGAAGAGTATGAGAAGCGGCGGTCTTAAGGGAGACCAGAGGTGTCAACTTAGATGGATAGCCATACTGTGGAGATCTAGACCTAGCATTATAAGTATATCACATAGTGTCAAAGCGTGAAACACCGGTTTCATTCAGAATGAGGCTCAAATGGCACACATGCTGTGGAGGAAACTAGTCTGGACAATTTCCAATGCAAGACGAAATTACACAATTATGTACTTGTTAAAAAAATCAAGTACTTTCAAGGAATTTTCACCAAGTTCCGTAATTTTCAAGGACTTTCAAGGGCCCCTAGTTAGGAAAAAAAAAATTCAAGGACTTTTAAGGACTTTTCAAGGACCGTGGGAATTCTGACTATACTGGATGTAGTCTAAATTCTTTCTTGACGTGATCAAGGTACAACTGTTGTACCAGCCGTAGTGTAAAGGTTAAATTCCTTCTTGACACGATCAAGGTACAGCTGCTGTACCGGCCATAGTCTAAAGGTTAAGTGTTGTATGATGTCACATTATGATTTTTATACTTTTCTTGAGAAGATTTTCATCATGGGGAAGGCCCAAAAATATTTCTACAACAAAAATTTCAGAAATTAAAAAGCTTTCATTGAATGCTAAACCATCCAAATGGAATACTGCATTATTTGCATGCACTTTTAAAATAGTATTTTCATGTGACTAATTTGTAATAGAATTTGATGTAGAAATGTTAAAATTATGGCTTTATTTTCACCCCAAACTCGGAAAATACCCTTTTTGCACAGTGGCTCGAATAATTTGATCACCCACTGCATGTGCTGACAAATGGTTGAATTTCTTTTTTCTCCCATGTCCTAACAATCCTCTCAATTGTTTAATATTTTATTCAACTTCTCACTTCGTATACACTTCTTTGCTACTTAAATACTGAAAAAAAAAAAAAAAAAAACACTTTTCGAGCCTTTATTATGACCCAATTAGATTAGGATTCAAAGTCATTCAATTTATCATTTCAGGAGCAACTCCTATCATCTAAGCTTCAAAACTCAGAGAATTCATGACTTGTTAGAATGAAGTTTTTGTGGAGATGAAATGTTTATCTCCTGATTTTAACGCACCGCATAACTGCTGCATGATTATTTAATATGTCTTTTTAAACTCTAATGGACCTACTGAAACTTAACTATGCATAATCTAAGTTACTATTGCAATGCTATACAAGATGCTATACATTTGTGAATTTTGTAGTCAGGACTGTTTATATAAGGAGACAGGAATTGTGTATTATTATGGTACCAATGGTCAAAGCAAAAAGCAAAAACCTATCATATTGATGATTTTTCATCATTCTCAAAAGTCATATAATCTATCGAAGCTCTTGGAATTGATAGGAATCAAGTGCCACATACTCATTGAAGTTTATGACATGCATGTCATAAAATACAACACTTATTTTATATGCTAATTATGATTGCTAAAAAATAAATTATTGAAAACCTTCCAGGCAACAAAAAAATATGTTTCAACAAATACTTGAATGGTTTTAAATAGTTATACCTCAGAAGGTGACGTGCAATTGTTGCTCTATCTATTGTCACCCCTGATGATGGAAGCTTGACAGGGTCTTTCATCAAAGTATTCATGATAGGATCAAGGAATTCCTCTGGAGCACCTGTGAGTAATTCATCATCTTGTTGTTGTTTTACAGCTAGCAGCTATAGAAGAAAATAATACAAGAAAATAAATTTTGTAGAAGATTTGCTTAAGATTTTGAAGCACATATATTTAAAATGCCACTGATACAAAAACTTAATTTTACCGGCCACTCTTAACAATTAATTCTTAACCAGTAAAGTGGGTTTTTTTTTATGTATTAAGTATTTAAAAAAAAAAAAAAATGTTTATTGAAATGAAAAAAAAATCACAAAAAAAAAATTAAATAAATAAATATAATAAAATAAAACTAGCCAAATAAGAAAAATTTATCAAAATTAAGCTTTGTAAAAATAGGTTATAGTAGTTAGGCTAGTTTATAGTTTTATAAGTGATTAGACTAATCAATTTTTTCTTTGTGATCAGACATCACTTTTCTTTCATAGAAAGACACAAATATCATTAAAGTTGTACTGAAAAAATATATTTAACAATGTTTTAACTTTTTCATAACTTCTACAATTTACTTCGGATGCAAATATGTGTTCATGATACATCCACCCATATAATCCATTTCACATGCATTACACTTCTGATGTAAAACAAAATACAATTTTTTTCTAAAGTGACTACTTCAGTTGTCAAAAAAAGAAATACCTTTGAACTAGAACATATGGCAACACATTTTAAATTAACTTAACCAATCTTATTATTTAACTATTTTATTTTAACTCAGTTATTTTAAAAGTTACACACCTTACTTAAAAAGGTTTTGTTTGTATATTTTATTTATTTTTATGATACAGAATTCTATATAAAATTACATATTCAACCAGACTTAAGGAAATATACATATATTACTTCAGAGAAATTACCAATGTTTAGTGATATTTTGCAGAAAATAAAAAGAAAATTCATTAAAACATAAAACATAACTCAAGTATATCTGATGCAGAATTCTGAAAAACAAAATATACGAGCAAGAAAAAAATGTCAGATTTCGACTTCCTGAATACATTCTGAAATAGAGCAATTCGAAAAAAGAAGTTTGAAAAATATTGAGACAATAATGAATTATTTACAGAACTTGGAAATGCTTAAATATGACCACAACATTTAGCTGTCAACTCAAATACACATGCGCAGAATTCTAATGTAATTGAAAATGGAAAAAACCATTAATTCTATCATTGCCAGATACCAAATTGTAAAATTAAACTTTTAAGATCAGGTTTTTTTTCATATGGGCTTTTAGTGTTTCATTACAAAATATGTAAGTGGTGTATAATTAAGTATTTTAAATATGCGTTTATCATCAAACATTCAAATTATTTATATTATGGAAAGAAATATAAAATAAGATCAAACATAATTAGAATTTTAAATTCTCAAAAATAATGTTTTGGAAAAAATGTTTTTCCAGCAATATTGGTAAAACTAATTTATTGGAAAATCTGGCATACAGCAATTGTTTTATATTCAATGTGATTCACTGGGCAATTTGAAATTGTTTTTAGCCTTCCTCTACACACAAAAAAAAAGTTTGAAATATTTCTATTGAAATTATAAAGAAACCAAAATTATAACAATTTTCTTTCTTTTAATGCCAATGTCATTAAATATAAAATTCAATAAAAGTATTTAAATTTATTTATACTCACATGAACTTTAGAAGCTATGCTTTCAAGTTGGGAGGCAAGCACTCCTTGTCCAATTTTATTCAACACCACTTGAGCAAGAGGAAATAACTCACTAGTATACGACCTACCATCTCGAGACACAGCAGCACAAAAAAGTTCGGCACAGGTATCATCAGAAGCACCAAGGTTTTGATAGATTTTACAAATATCACGAACAAGTTCTTGAGGTTTGAACTCGTATTCTTTAAGATCTTTGACTTTGAAATTCTTCTTTTGCGGTCCAACCTACATAAATAGAAATAGTTATTTTCCCAAAAATATTTCAATCCCTTTCAAAAATGAATATTTAATGTAACAAGTTCCTTAAATACATTAATCAATCACATTATACTCAGAAATGCCACCCTTTGGTTGACTGTCTGAAATAAGATCAAGGTGTGAAAAAGGATTTTAAAATGTGATTTGATTAAAACCAAGAGAGATCCCAGGACAACACTACATAATTTTGAACCATGATCAGATGACGTCGAGGATTTAGGAAACACAACTGGACAAACATTGGATGGTAAGTAGGTATTTCAATTAACGTCGTTCAAAAGCAACACAATGGGCTATTGACAAATGTTTGAAAAATTAAAGAAATAAAAATAGTTATTGGGCTTTGTGGGTTTCTGCTTTTATTCTGACGTTTGAATTACATTTCATGATGTAAATCTAAAATGTTTAAAATTCTACACTTTTCTCCAAGTTGATGCCAATGCATCATGATCAACACTATATCTCAAAGCAGGGAAGTCAGTTACTTTGAATTAGAAAAGGTTGTTCTTGAGATATTAATAAGTAGAAGCAATTGTGAAATATTGCATATTTTGACATTTATTCTTGGAAAATCTCAAAAAAAAAAAAGGCACACAAAAAATGCTGTATCTCTTAGATTCGCAAACACAGGGCTTACAGACAAATACCATTGAATTGATTAAGCGGATCAGTGAACATCTACCAGGTGATTTTCTTGAAATACAAATCAACAATTGTGATTACTGTTAATTTGATGCAAAACACTCAGAACTAATATATAAATAAACTTCAATTTCAATTAACAAAATAAGTTGGATTTTTTTTTACAGCAGATAAAAAAAGACTCATGTAGTAAAGTGAACACCGATTGGTTGAAGGGATTCTCAACAAATCTAGTTTTTAATTTCTCAAGCATTAATAAAAGTGGAAATGATAAATGTAATGTCAAAAGTACAGCTCACATTTTTCCTACTGCAGTACTTCTAATTTTAAAGTCTTTAACTTAGGAAGGAGGGGAATAGCTCTATCTGACCTCCAAAAATGAAACTACTGTTTTCATTAATTATGAATGGAATATATACCTTCAGGTGCTCTTAATTTTCTTACTATTTTTACAAAATGTTAATGGTATTAAAATAAGTATTTGCTGGAACGATCAAGAATCTGAAAGTAATGTAAGAATTTGGACCTTTTCTTTAAATTAAGCATTTAAAACAAATTAAATAATTTTTCCATCACAGATTTGTTGACACAATTTTTCAGTCTGGACAAGTAGTGCAGTGTCTTGAATTATGTGGTTATAACACCCATGATTTTAACTAGACGTTTGTTAGCTATCACCAGAAAAAGAAAACAGTAAATAGATCTAACCAAAGCTGATCATGGTAAGATTTATTGACATTTCAATGAAATACTTAATGATGCACAAATAGAAATATATTTAAGTTTTCCTGTCTTTGAATTTCAGAGATACATTGACACAAATAACAATTTTAATGTTAGTAAAAAAATGTACCCAAAGCAAAGAAAATATTTTTAATAGATATATTTTAATTAAATATTAAGGTTATTACATTTTTGCCAATATTTAATGAAAATTTGAGTTCTTAAAATACACTTTTTGAAATATGCAGTTCAAATACTTGGCTTTGATAAAATGAACTAATAATTACATGGGTCTTAATTTAATATTCCCTTGATATTTAACCATTTAATTGTAAGCCAGGTTTGAATTAGTAACCTATGAATATAATTAAATTCTTACTATTGCTTATGTTTAGGTGACTTTTGCAGTGTAAAATGACCAATATGTTTAAATACATGATGTAATTCAAACAGATTTATTCCAAAACCAAAAATCTTACCCCTCAGAATTTTTGTAAGCTATAAGTATATATATTAGTTAACCATTTTTCAAAATTTCAGAGAAAAGATATGTAGGTTCATTTTTCTAGTCATTTAAAGTAGTTTTAAGTGATTTTTTCATTTAAAATTTTAAAAGAGCTCAAATGTAAAATTACCAGTTTATTTCACTTATATACACTCTTGAAATAAATAACGCTCACATTTAAAACAAGAATTATTAATTTTGAAGTATTAGATCTCCAGGTACATAAATCCAAGATGTGCAAGTGTGGAAAATCCAAAATGGCCACCACGTTGAAAAACTGGCAAATTTTAAAATTCCTGTATCTCATTTCTCTATATTAAAAAAATGACAGTCGCCGCAGGATTGAAAACTTGAGTTTTTCGCTCGATTCTTAGACTGTTTCCGGAGAGAGTACGGATCAGAAAATTACCAAATTGACATGGTTTGGCGAGCGTAAGCGAGCAGGGGGCCGAGCCCCCTAGTATTTTTAATTTTTTTCTTCTCAAAACGGGTGTTTTTACAGGGAATGTATGAATATTTTGCAAAGTTATAGAATTATAATAGTGGCACATTTTAAACGACAAATTATATTACAATTGTAATAATATAATTACAAAACAATAACTTCCTCTTACCAAATTCAGTAGAAAATAGTTCAGCATCCCTGTGATTCTATCAACAATTGTAGGATGACAAAATATAGATTTGATTTCAGTAGTAAGCCACTGTAATGTGTTTATAGTTTCATTACTCATAACATTGTGGAATTTGGCAAGTAAGCCCATGTGATGGAAATTTCCTTCTTGTTGCTGTTGTTGGTCAGCTGACATGGTATCCCAAGATCCGCTATCCCTGGCTTGTTGAATTTCTCTTAATTTGCTCATGTACTAAAAAATTTAACAATTTATTTTTCAAAAACATGGAATTGCAGTTTTAATTGTTGCAAAAATAACATTTCAACAACTAAATACACTTCAACCTTCTTTAATGCAAAACATAATAAGATTCAAATATTGAAAAAAAAAAAAAAAAAAAAAAACTGAAATAACACTTACTGACAGGGCTTCATCCAAAAGGAATATCGCATCATTAATCAAAAGATTAATAAAATGGAGAAATATGGGTGGGTGTGGGGATTCCATATTTGTTTCAGCAATTTCCGATACTTCCTAAAAATTATTTTTATATATTTAAAAAGAACAAATGAATAAAAGTACTTTGTAAAATATTCTATATAATTCTGAATTTTGTTGCTTCTCTAATTACTAAATTAAACAGGCAGAAACAGGAAAACCAGTTTTAATTTGTAAAGGATTTGCATTTGGAACACTGTTTTCAAAAGTTATGGCAAAATTTAAAAGTCAAACCACGAAAAGCTTTAATTAAAACGCTCTCCAGCAAGCATGTATGTCCATAGGCATAAACCAACCTGGTTCAATAAGGATCATGATTTTTTTTAATTAGCACAAAACACTATTTTTATTTTTTCTGGTTCTTATGAAAAATGCACATTTAAAAAACTTTATAGAGCAATTTAAGGAAATAAATAAAGAAAGCATGAAATTGCAAACTTTATTTTGAACAAATGAATAAAATGCTATTTTGAAAAGCTCATCCCCTTCAATGTACAAGAAACAATGGTTATGAGCTAAATCCAACTTAAATCCTAGGCATCAATGTTTCAACGAGCGATGTTAATTTTTCATCAGATACACGATTCACTAAATACTAAAAAAATATTAAGTTTACTTTTGCATCAATTAAAGCTTGAAAGATACCTTCATTTTTCTTTTATGAACCTCGAAATTCCACAAATAGTCCAGAACAATGTACATTGGTCGTCTGTACTGGAATTTTTGCTCAAAAGCTACACTTTGACCAGTCATTTCAATGCTCACAAAAACATTGAGTAATGTAGGAATCATTTCATCAATGAATAAATGTGTAGTAAACAGTTTTTCTCTGTAGACACTGAAAAATAGATATTTTAAAATAATAAATAAGGATTCTTAATTGCGTGTCAAAATACATTTAGAACAAAATTTCTGAGATTTGAACTTAATCAAGTAATTGTTGAAATGTATATTTACTTATTTACAAGTAGTCTTATAATCAATAAAAAATAATACATAAAATATTTAAAAAATAATAATAATAAATAAATAAATAAAATAAATAATAAAAAAACTTAAACTGCTAAAACACTTTACCAAATATTTTTCAATTTATGACTGAATTCACAACTGTAGAGAAATTAATATTTGAAACCAAACCAATTAAACATATTAATAGTAGAATGATTGACATATAATAAAAAAATACCTTGATAAAAGAGAACCATGTTCATCTTCAGGCATTAATGATTCTAACATTTCTGCTAAATGAGCTCTTAGATGAGGATTCTTCACTCGTTCAGGACTGCCCATAAACATTAGGATCATAGTCATAAAGTGATCTAAACTGGGTCCAGCAAGCTACCAAAAATATATTATTAGAAAAGCGAAATACTTAATAGGAAATTTAATAAAATTATTTTTGAAATTATCTTGTTTATAAAAGAAAAAGCATAAAATACATCTGAAAAAGAATGTTTAAATTAACAGTTTTATGAAACACCTAAGTATGAGGAGTTCATTTTAAAATTCACATTTCAAGCATTTTAGAATTAAATATTTAGTTCATTAGACAAAAAATAATTCCCATATAGTGAACCATATAAAGTACAAAAGAACCTTGATTATTTGAAATCCTATTAACTGTTTGTGCTATCTGAGCCTAATTTGATACTGTTAGCTTGCTTAATGAATCTTTCAGTAGCATGTAGCACAGTGAATTTATTGTATAACTTATAGGCTGTTTTCTGTCATTACGTCTGTATTATCAGAGTACCTAGTTATCTAAAGAGGCCTAGGTTCACATTTCCTCATATAACCAAGGTTTTTACTGCAATACCATCAATGCTTTTGTAGTAATTCCTAGAGATGGTATAACTTTAATAATTTAGTATATAGCTATTAGGTTACAAATAATTTAACAAGGTATAAAACAATAGCAGCAATTAAAAATTTTTAAAAGCTCACCTCAAAAGATTTTGTACTGAAGCGCTTTAGAAATATTGTGCAATCCATAACATTCTCCACGATAAATTCAGGAACATAAGATAAGCTACAAGAAGTTTCATGAAGTGGAGGAAATTTCAAAGTTTTGAAAACATTTAAAGTGTCTGATGTAGAGAGGTTGACCAACCATGTGGCAGTAGCTATGTGAAATTTTAACATTAAATGCAGCGTCTCTGGAACTAATAGTGCTGCACGATAGGATAAAAACTTTGTCATGCCTAAAAATTACAAACATTATAGGTCAATGCAAAATTACTGATACATACAAAATCTCAATTAACTCTAAAACATTCACAAAATTTAACTGGACAAATTCTTCAAATAGCAAAATGCTCTTCTAAACGAGAAAAATATAAATCAGCCTTAATGGTTTAAAAATAGGAATGCACAAACCATAAATGCCTGTAAACTAGAATCATGCAGAAGAAAAATAATGCAACTAACAGCAAAGGATTTCTACACAAACAAAACATTATCTCTTGATTCAGATCAAAGTAGCTGATGGAAGGAATTATTCCCTTCATATGTTTGATGTGAAAATAGTGTGGTGTATTCAAACAAGTTCATCATGGATTGTTTATTTGTTGGTGATTTGCTACTTAGATCTGAAACAAGAGATAATACATTTTAGCTGGTATACTTGGTCTCTGAAATCACCAATATCCTGAACTGTGACTAATTTATTTCCCCAAAAAATTACAGAAAATAATCTCCGTACAATTTTAATTGCTTTAATTTTTATTAGGTTTAGGGTTTAAAAACTAGAAATAAGAAACCAGTAATTACTGGTTTAGAATATTGTTAAGAATTAGTTAAAATAACAAAAACTCATAACCAGTTTTCTTAGCTATACAGTTGTGGAAAAAACCCGAATAACCTCCTTTACTTTAAGCACTATTCATACTAGAGCATATTCAAAGGGGTATCATTCAATAATATATAACTTCCTCTACAAATTAGAATCCAAATATTTGCATAAGGGAACGTCTTCATATCAAATTTTGCATAAAGAATAAAATTTTAAACGGAAACACTGTGTTTGATACCATAATCAGATTCTGTGCATAGTTAAATTAGTCTAAATATAAAATTTCATGACTTTACTATCAATATATCCTGAGATGTTCAATGTTATAATTAGTTTAAATTTCAGGGATCATCTCCACATAGAAAAAAGGTGTTCATTGATCGAGATTAATTGTAGTTATAGCTACCCGAATTTCAAATTTGAACACTTTCAATCTTATTTTTCAGCAATCTGAATATTATATTTATGATGCAAGTGGAAACGATTTGAGAATTACATTATTATATTTTTTATGCAAGTGCAAACGTTCCAAGAACTATTATCCGAGGTTTGTCAAACGTTTTATAAACTTTTGGTTTCTACCTAAAATCATAATAATTAGGAAAAATTAATGTAGCTCAAAAAATAATTATTGGAAAGATCTGGAATTTTGCATGTCCATACTAGAAGTCCTCCTGAAGCAATTCACATAAAAATATAATAAGGTTTAGATGTTTAAATTCAGTCTTTTCTGCTTATACTGCATAATTACTGATTTGCAAAAAAAATAATTATTGGAAAGATCTGGAATTTTGCATGGCCATACTAGAAGTCCTCCTGAAGCAATTCACATAAAAATATAATAAGGTTTAGATGTTTAAATTCAGTCTTTTCTGCTTATACTGCATAATTACTGATTTGCAAAAAAAATAATTATTGGAAAGATCTGGAATTTTGCATGGCCATACTAGAAGTCCTCCTGAAGCAATTCGCATAAAAATATAATAAGGTTTAGATGTTTAAATTCAGTCTTTTCTGCTTATACTGCATAATTACTGATTTGCAAAAAAAATTTATTATTGGAAAGATCTGGAATTTTGCATGGCCATACTAGAAGTCCTCCTGAAGCAATTCACATAAAAATATAATAAGGTTTAGATGTTTAAATTCAGTCTTTTCTGCTTATACTGCATAATTATAGCATGTGTTGAGGCATAATTTTTGGTTCAATCCAGTGCTAAGAATGAAGAACCAGGAATTTCATTTTCGTGATATTATGCTTTTATTTTAAGAAAGGAAAAAATGCTAGTCAGACTGCTTGTAAAATGTGTGCTGTATATGGACATAGTGTTGTTTCTGAGGCCACAGTTCGGAGGTGGTTTGTTAAATTTAAGCGTGGTAATTTTAGCCTCGAAAATGATGCCCGCTTAACATCGAGAGAGGGACTGCATCCATACGGACATGTTCAGAGGAAATACCACACAGAAAAATGAGAAGATATGCAAATAAAATTGGTTACCTTGTATTAAAAAGGTTTTTCTTTTATAAAAATTATTCCTATTTATATATCTGCTATTTTACTATTGCAAACGCAAAATTCGTACGGGTATTTGGCAATTTTTTAATTAACGTCGTACTAGAGCAACACAACAGGCTATTGTAGATGGTCCGGGATCAATCCCTTAAGGAAAAGAATGGAGGACAACACCTCGTAATTTTGAACCACGGTCAGATGATGAAAAATCGTACAGGGTTTAGATCAAGGTTTCTTTTGACAAAAAAAGGCAAATAGTCCACAATCTGGGACTTTGTACTGTGCTTGAGATTTCACTGTATTCTACAAGTAAATACAAACAACAGATTTCAGACAGAAATGAATGAAATCCACAATTATTTCTGTTATAAATGAATAGGTAAATTATATTTCAACTTCAAATATTCAAGTATGAAATAATCCACTTCGATTATAACAAATTGCGATTTTCAATACTTTCTCAATGCTACAATACATTCTCTATGCTTTTATCAAGATTTAATGATGAATTCAATTCAAAATAAATCAAAGGCGATAATATTTTGTTTACTTAATAAGTAAATTATCGCTTTCACTAAAAAAAATTAAAGAATTTGTAATAACAACTTCGATGATAACAGATTGAGATTTTCAATACGTTCGCAACGCTCCTTCAATATTTAACGATCACCATTTACGAGCTGTCAGCCACTGACAATCTAGAGGGGTCCTCCTTTTGTTCGATCCTATCCACCTTCAGTTGAAAATGCCACTCAAGGCTCTATGGCTCAAGTTAGGTAATTAGGTAAAAGGGGTTGGATATGCAGGTGGCCTTGCTTCCCTTCAACTTTACCTCTTCACCTTACTGATAGCCTTTTCTCATGAAAAAATTTCCAGAGCTAGTTGCGAATACACCGCAAGCAACGTGAAGCATCCTTTTACAATTTAAACAGTATGTTCCAATTCCACTGCAAGAATTGGCATTCTTACGGTGGAATGTAGCGTGCATTTCAAAATTGAAATGGCAAAAAAAAAAATAATAATAAGGAGTTTTTAAGTAGAACATAAGTAAGGAGTTTTAAGAGTGCTTGTTAACGAAAGTCCATTTTAAGGAGTTTTTAATGAGTGTGCGAACTCAGTTATATACTCTTCACTACAATAATGTACAGGACGAAAGCGGATTTGCATAAAATCCGACTACTTGTTTGGGGGTGTTTTTCGTGGTATGGAAAGGACCTTTGCATGATGTTCATGGTAAATTGAACGCCGATGCCTACATAAACATTTTGGACAATCAGGTTCTTCCTATGCTCTGGCAATTTTATAGAATGGACGAATGTTATTTCCAGAACGACAACGCTCCATGTAATGTTGCAGCCTTTGTCAAGCAGTGGTATCAATATGTGGATGTAAAACCTCTTTCTTGGCCTGCTCAGAGTCCTGACCTAAACCCCATAGAACATTTGTGGGACGAATTAGAGATAATTGCATATTTACTCTGTGTATCGATTAATTCATTTTTATATTGTTCTTTTTATTATGTTGTTGTTTGTTACTTAATGCGCAAGGACTGGTATAGGTCATGCTGCACCAAATTAGACATTGGTGTTTAACATTTGTGTGGGACATTTTAACATTAACTGCAAAAAATACCACATTTACTGATCATGAAATTCAACATATTTATTTTAGACATTTCGTCTTCTCTTCTGAAGCCATTGTACATTGGCTTCATTAATGCATTTAGAAAACTGTTTAATTTCCTCTTGTGTTCTGTTACTTACATCTTTGATTTTTCGCCATTCAATTGATATTTTCATCAGGGCGTCCACATGCGCTGGAATAAGACAACACCTGTCTGATGTTAAAATTCGATTCATAGTTGAAAATGTTCTTTAGACACATGCTGTACTAATAGGTAGCAACAGTAGACGTGTAAGTACAGACGACAGTGTGAGAAACATTTCCTTTTTCTCTGCTCCACACGCAAGCATCAAGGGATTTGCTCAGTGTCTCAATGTTTCCTGGATATCTTATGTATATTTTATACTCATTTTGTAGGTCATCTTTGCTGTTTCCTATCTACTTATCAATTTTTGAGAAGTCTGGGTTTTCCATTTTGTTCTGGAAAACTGTAAAGGTGAGCAAATTGCAAAAACTAGTCCGAAAACCTGTTTCACAATTTTATTTCGGTAGTCATCAGCTAGTTTTAACAAGGTTTTCTCTGCAGAATCGGAATTTTCCATTCTTACATTTTGGTCCAATGCTTGTTGACATAACACCTTAGATTTCACTTGTAATTTTTCAAAATCCAATTATACTATGTGTTTGCGTGTTGCATTGATTGAAAAGGTAGCCTTGGTTAAGTTCCCTTTGGATGATTGGAGTGATTTGCTTAATCAAGCTAGAGACTTCAGCAGTTCATAAAGAACCACAAGGATGAATACTGTTGACTTTTTCTCATTAGCAACAAAAGTTCAGCTTACATTTTCATTAATAGGCACAATATTTGTGTTTCCCTCTTCTCTTTTCAATTTCTTCAACCACTTATCCATTTCTACTAGAACGCAATTAACAATAAACGCTAGTGCTATTTAGATTCACCACTACGAGGGAGTAAAGCTGACAGAGATCAGGATACTTTCTTCTACAAGGCCCACTGCTTACGGTGACAACAGATAACTAACATATCTTCCTTGCAAAGGCCTTCTTTTACAGGTTTGACAGACGTTAGAATTTATTCAGCCTTTTTAACGCCAAATAGCGCTATTTACAACTATATTTAGTGATATCTAACTAACTCAAGTGATTTTGGATAACTTATGGCTGAATTTCATTGAAATTTCCCGTTTTGTTCTGAAAAATTAAATGTGCCTTGCAAGATGCCAGTCAAAATGAACTGTTCCCTATTTCATCAATTCAGGGGGGGGATCATATTTCATTAAGGGGGTGTTAGGGGTGTGTGAGTATAAATCCCTGCATCCCCCTATTAAAGTATGTATTCTTTCCCACCCTTACATCTTGCTCTACGGTTCATTATTGTAGGGCAGTGTATATGTTAATGGTAATAAAATGATGTATATAATATAAATTCAATTACTACGAGATTAATTCACTAAGTTTGCTAGAGTTAAAATATTGCTTAATTTGAGCATCAAGCTGCATGATATTGCAAGAAGTACACAGAAGTGCTCTTGCTGCTCAAATAAAATTTTTCTGTAACTGAATAGAAATCCGTGCTGAAAAGAAAATACGAGCCAGCCCAAAAAAGTAGGTTGAGGTAAAATATATTGAATTGCCTTTGAACAAGTAAAATGAGGAGCAATTGAAGTGGATGTCCAGAATCTAATTGTTGTAACATGTGTGAACTTTTTTACTGTGCACTTTATTTGAAATAAGAAATAAAACCTATTTGAGTACATTAAAAAATATTAAAAATAATAAAACATTTTGTTTACATTTCATTTGGACACATGAAAATTGCATATCAATGCTTAAATTCATTTTAGTGGATTTAAATAAGGAATAAAATGTGAGTAACAATACTGTCATCAACAGATAAAAGCAAATAAGAAACTTTAGCAAAGATGCTATGCATGGGTTTGTTATTGATATTATTTTACACTATACACTTGCACATCAGAAATTTTGTATTGAATTCCACTATTGATGTAGTATCTGATTTATTCCCAATAATCATGCCCAATCAGTGTTTCTTACTTAAGAAAGAAACAAAACTAAAAGCCATTATTGAAAATTTCCATCAGTGATTTAATGGTCTTAAAAATGTCAGTAATTTTAAAACCCTTGTTTTTATTAAGGTAAAAAATATTAGGAAAATTAACTGTTTCAGCAGTCAAAATTGGAAGTATTAGCTAAAAGAAAAGCCAACTGGATCAAAACGAACATCCAATCAGTTTTCAAGAAATGTTATCACTGAAAACAAGATTGCAATTAATGATTTTGTTCCAATAAAAATAAAAATAAACAAAAGAAGCAATCCGGAGGTTTTTGTTAATTTCATTCAAAATAAATAAAACAAGATTCATCAGGGTGGCAACAAAATCATCGAAGAAAAGTTCCCTGATATTTCCCTGATTTCCATGATAGTGTGACAAAAATTTCCCTGATTTTACAAGTCCCTTAAGAAATATTGGGATCCGTAATTGGTATCAATATACAGTAACCACACGACAATATTTCAAGTACTTAGAGTCAGATGGAGTAAAAGGATCATTCTCCACAAATCTTTTGTATTTTTCCTCATCAGATATTTTAATTGTTATAGTTAGGATTGGAACCTTTAAAGCAACTCTAACAATAGCAATTGAAAAAACCAGGGAAAATTTTTTTAAATATTTTGATTATGAACTTTTTACACCTGTCCCTATATTTTCCTTTATACATCATAATCAAATGCAAATATACATAAAAAATTGGTACAGCTTAAGTATACGTTTAAAACGGTGGCAACGATCTTGGCGCATTTCTAGTAACGAGTTAGGGCAGGTAAAGGCAACCCATCTGTTTTTCGATTATGGTTTAAATGGCAACCTCGCCAAGCGGAAAGCTAAACCTTTAGGCCTGGTGCACACATCCAGTTTTTCCGACGCTGCCGCAACGCAAGTGCGATCTGAGATACACAAGATCCCATGGAGTAGTGCACATATGCCTCCGGAGCCGCTGCGGCGATGTACGTCCCTCTTGCTTGCAATTAGCACAGCAGTTCCCCACGGCGCAGCAGCTCGCTGCACAAGCTTCTCCGGTTTGAAGTACCTTGTTTTTATAAAAAATCGAATATAAATAATAATTAATAAATGGTTGCATCCAAAAACGTCTATTTTCTTTCAAAATATATTTTTCTTTGCACCAAGTAAGCGAAACAAACACGTTTTCTTCGATAGAATATGTATCGCAAATGGCGCGAAATAAGTACTTGCGTCATTTCACAGTTATATGTGCATAGTTGAGCTTCGGTACCGCACGTTAAAAAATCGGATGTGTGCACCGGGCCTTAGACTACGGCCGGTACATCAGTTGTACCATGATCGCGCCAAGAAAGAATTTAGACAACGGCCAGTACATCAGTTGTACCTTAAAAGTTATAAGAATCGCGCCAAGAAATAATTTAGACTACGGCCATTGCAGCAGTTGCGCATTGGAAGTTATAAGAATCGCGCTTGTTATATCTATAGTCGTAGTTAAAAGGTTTAATTTTCATTTTGAATCGAATATTATAAATGTAAGTGTTTGTTAGTCTCTCTGTTTGTTTCCTGCACGTTAAGTCTAGACGAATCTATGGCACTTACAGCACAGTTAGTTCAAATATTTTGCAATTTTTGGGTTGCAGCGAATTTTAAAATTTAATCCATAAAATTTTTTAATGAATTTAATGAAATTTAATTATTATTGCATGTAACAGCAAAGAAGATCGTAGATTCTAAATTTATTATTTTTGATTCCATTTCCATTTAGCGCGGAGGAATGATTTTCCAGCAGACGATAAAAAACAAATAAAATTTTCACTGGAGTTATTTAGTTCTTTTTTCTATCTACTAGACCATTAAAGATGGAGTAAAAATTTCAATGGATTTGAAATCTGCGGAAAATTTCACATTAGTTCAATACCTAAAAATATGATTTTTTTTAAATAAATAAAAATTGTAAATTGAATATCTTTAATATTTTCGCAAGAAATTGTAACGTTTTGAGAGATTTTCAGCGAAACAAAATTTGGCTTGCATTGTTTAGTTCTTTTTGTAAAATCGGGATCGTTAAAGATAGATTGAAAATTTCAACGGATTTGAAATTTTCGGAAAATTTGACACCAAATAGATTACTTTATACGTTGGATTTTCTTTTAATAAATAATTTTTTAATTGAATATATATATTCACAAGAGATTGTGACGTCACGCCGAATTCCTATTTGGTTTGCGAAGGCACGGGCAACTCCGTTATGACCTGTTACCCAATTTGCGAAGCAAATCATAGTTCATAAAATTAATCACCAAATGGAAATTCGCAGGGAATTCATTCCAATAGGCTACAAATTTCCATTTGGTTTGCGAAGCAAACCATCACCACGGGCAACGCCATGATGGCTGTTATCCAATAGGATACGAAATTTCAATTGGTTTGTTTCTCAAACCGTATTCGTAGCAGTGGTCACACCTGACCCCACTAAAAGAACTGTCACGGGCAACACCGTGCTGGCCACGCAGTGGCTGTTATTCTTTAAAGTTCTTTCAAAATTCGTTAAACTGTCGGTTGATTTCATTGGTTCATCTGAAATAATTTCTTCCTTGGCAAATTTAGAAGTGCGCCAAAAAAAAAAAAAAAAAAAAAACGCCAAAGCTGTTACACCGCTATAAACGTAGATTGAAGCTTTACCAAAATATTCTTCAAAAATGTAATTGCATGCAAAAAAAAAACATCATTAGTTACACAAATTTCAAATTGTAAACCACAAGTTGTATCGCTGGCCTCACTGCGACGAGACGCTCCGGCCGTGAAAACCACAGCGGTGGTTTTCGCGGCGTTCGAAAATTATGACGCCAGTGTTCCTAATTCGAATTTCAATTTCGGAGATTTTGATTTACTCGATTCTCATAAGTACTTGTAATCACTCATCCCTAAATAGGCCATACGACCATAGTTACCGTTTTTACCAAAATTTCAAAAATTCCCTGATTTTTTGTAAAATTTGGAAATTTTCCCTGAGAATTCCCTGATATTTCCAGAATTAAAAAGTTCCCTGATAATTCCCTGATTTCCCGGTTCTGTTACCACCCTGTTCATGGCTGATAGATTTTAACGACAAACAATAAATGTATTATCCTTGATTTGATATTAAACCTAAGATGAGAACATGTTCTCACCTCTCTCCATTTTTTCCTTCAATTGTTGACCAATTTCAGAACCTTCACCTCCTTGCATGCGAGCTTCTTCATACAGTCTTTGGGTACGCATTAATTCCTGATTCTGCTTAACCATTTTTTCATTGACTACATGGAATCCAATTCTAAACGCATAGTGGGTGGCAAAGAAACACTCGGTAATGAAATTAAAAGCATTTTCATCTGCTTCCATTGGTTCATCTCTGGGAAGCAAGCATGTTTCAGACGATATACCTGAAAGTAATAGAATAACAGAAACAGCTTTCACACACAATATTCAATTGTAACAAGAAAAGCGGGAAGATTTTAAGGGAAGAAAACATTAAGTATTTTATAAATGTTTAAAAGGCAGGGACTTTTCTTAGCAATTAAATATTAATTCAAAATATAAAACTTAAAAGATAAATTATCTGTGATGTTGCACATATCAAAGAAAACTTACTTTTTATATGAACTCCATTTCTCTTTGATTCAGTTGAAATTGGGGATGCACAATATAGTGGGTTAACTTTTAATAATTTAGGGGAACAGGGTTCAGTAAAAGGTTTGCAAAGTAGTAGCAACACTCCTAGAAGATTAATGAAGAATCCATCAGAACCATGAAGAGAAGCATAGACCTCAGGAAGCTGACTATTCCAAATTTTGGCACGACCTGGAAATCAAACTAATTCTTGTAGCTAGAACATATAATTTCAATGAATGCATTTTGCATGTTTCACTCAAGCCATGTTATAAAAGAGAATTTCCACTCTTGTGTAAAACAAATTAAGTACTTTTCAAAAACAACCAAAATAGTCTTCTAGATTTCACGAACATTGTTTGATTTGTGACATTTTTACAAGGCTAAATAAAAATTGGCACATAAAGAAAACTTAAATTAAAATCCAGTGCAAAAATATTTCCAATTAAACAAGCAAATATATCAATTTTTAAAAGAAAAATAGTAAATTTTAGTTACTAAATAAATATGTAACAAAAAGAAACATGCCCAACACAAGCAATTTGTTTCAGTGCAATTTAAAAAAAAAATACTTTTTTTTTAAATATAGAGATAACACATAGGAAAATTTCAGTGTCAATGAAAATTTGGAATTTATCAAGCATTTTAAAAGTGCCCTTCATAACTATTTATATAGACAGACAGGAGGACAGCATTTTTAAATTAAAAATTTAAATAACTTTTGAACAGAAGGCAAGAAATTTGTTTTATAATTTTTATTCATAACTTTGAGTAGAGGCTTTTTGATGGACACAAGTTTCATAAAAATCTAAAGCATTAAAGACTAAAATAATTTTAAAAACCGTTGATTTGAAATGGAATGACTCTTTTGAACTTCTAAGGACAGAGAACCCTGTAATGTTGATTAGATATATTGTTTACAATTATTTTGCTAACAATGAAAGATATTTAATAAACATTAATTTTCAATAGACTTTAATGGACATTAAATTTCAATGCAAGAAATCTCTCTATATTAAAAAAATGTTACCGCCGCCGCCGCCGAAGAATTGAAAACTGTGTTGTTTAGCTCGATTCTTAGACGGTTTCCCGAGAAAGTACTGATCGGAAAAAAATGAAATTAACATGCTTTGTTCTTCATCGTATTCCCTGGATAATTATTAAGATTTTTTTCCGATGTGGCTATTAGTTTAGGTTTTATTAAGTGTTAAAGTTGAAGAAGTGAAATTTCTTCCGCGAGTGAGCAAAACACATTCAAATTTTCAGTCTTCAGTCGTGAGTTTTTTTTTAAGAGTACCTCTCAACGTAAATTTTTGCAGCTCGTCGAGTTTTTTTTTAAATTTAAATTTGGTTCTTGATAATATTTTTTTGAAATTCAGGAAAAATCGGGACATTTTTGTTACTTTTTTTTAAAACTGCCATATCTATATCTAATTACTATTAGTTTTTAATTTTTAAAATATAGCAGTATACCTCAGAATATACTCTTTCTTACGGTACTATTATTTTTGAAATCGGTTAATACTTAAATTGGATGCGATCAAAAGTTCGTCATACAAAATTCGGAATCTTTGGATATTTTCGCTACTTATTGTTAAAACCGTTTTGTCTACGGCAAAAGCCATTATTTTTTAAATTTGAAAACATCACTGAATACATTACATTACACTCTTTCTTATGGTACAATTATTTTTCAAATTGGTTAATAAATAAAATCGATGCAAATAAAAGTGGGTCATACAATTTTCGGAACTTTCAGATCGTAACTTCCGATACAAAACTAAAATGGTCATATCTGTATAGTATTACTGTTAATATTTAATTTTAAAAATATTGCAGTATACCTCAGAATATACTCTTTCTTACGGTACAATTATTTTTAAAATTGGTTCATAAATAAATTCGATGCAATCAAAAGTTGGTGACACAAATTTCGTATTTTTCAGTTCGCATAGCTGCTTCCGAAAGCAGTAGTGGGTTACACTTTTGACTATCGGGTTTGCCAGATATCAAATTTATCGTAGCAACAATTGCCATAAAAACGATTTCTTTTTATTTGGCGAGGAAAAAGGCTCGCTTTTTTCCCTCTGTTTTCAAGACAGTTTACCGACAAAGTACAGATCGTAAAGTTTGGATATTAACAATGTTTAGTTAAAATTGTACAGGGAACAAGATGCAGAAGATTTTTTACTGATGCGGCTATTAGTTTAGGGTGCATTAAGTGTTAAAGCAAAAAAAAGTTAAATCACTTGCGAAAGAAGTATTGGTTTGAGAAAGCAAACCAAACGGATTGCGTAGCAATCCCCGGGGTCGGCGAGCGTAAGCGAGACGCAGCGAAGCCCTCGCTGTGACGTCATGAACCGGAAAGTGAAATCAGCATAATACGAATTATTCAGATAGTTTCACTCTGTGAAAGTAATGTTGGTTTGCGAAGCAAACCAAATGGGATTGCGCAGCAATCCCCGGGGGTTGGCGAGCGTAAGCGAGCAGGGGGCGGAGCCCCCTAGTATTAGTAAAAATAATTACCAGAATTAGCATCTAAGCAGTTTCCAATCCATTGAAGTAGCAATTCACGAGTGTCGATAGATTTTCGGAGCATCTTTTCAAATAAGCGATGCATGTTTCTGGCAATAGTTATTAAAGGCTGCAACAAATATGTAATATAAGTACTACATTTTTTTAAACCGTGGAGGTAATACATTCTACATTCCTCCTTCAAAATTAAATTAATGAAGTTCCCCTGTAATAGTTGAATTACTCACCAGAGCTAGACGTTCTTCTATAATGACATGATCGTGATTTGTGTACCTAGATGGCTCTTGGAAAAACTCATATCGATCAAATTCTGATTTTGGCAGACAGGATACACCCAGAGGCAGACCCAATAAACTATTCTGATAGGCCTTTCCATTCTTTATTTCTTTTGGTGTGCTATGCTTCAATACTGCCTAGAGAAATAAAATAAAAATAATTATTTAATTTCATAGCTTAAAAGTATTTAAATAGTATTTTATAACTTTTTAAATGCAATAAAGGATAAAAATTATCTATGTCATTGCAAATCTTGCCTTTTATACAGTAGCATTTGTGGCCCTCAAGTATTTATAATAGAATATATAAAGCAGGGACAACTAATGAAAATTTGAAGCATTTTATTGCTAGTTATCAAAACTGCAATTCCATGAAAGAAGCATCAATAGCCTTGAAATTTGCATAATGCATACAAATCATGGAAGGATATGCAAGCACTGCTGCATATGTGCATGTCAGTAATGCCTCCTGTAAGTAGTATAAAAAGTGTTGGTTGATTTCAATTCTATGACGCAAGATCCAAATGGGGAAAAGCTGTGCTAAACACGATGGTGAAGGTACATGTAAAAAGGAAGAGAGAACAAGTTTTAAGTTTTGGAATTGTGCGGGTACTGTAAATAGGAAGCTTAATCATGCCTCATCAAAAAATACAATAGTCACGCATATGTTTCTGAATTTGACCAAGGAAGTATTGTGACTCATCAAGACTTGTGGATTATCTTTTCAAGAAATCAGTGCTTGCATTGGACAATTCAAGTATGAAATGGGTGGGTGCAGGAGGGATGAACTGATTAACGCGAATGATTGCAGCAGCTTTGTCACACTACCGAATGAGAAATGTGGTGACGTCGCACCAAAACAATAGCGTGAAAACAGTACATATCGTACACAAGGAAATGACATCCAACTAAGATATTTGTCTACGGTACAGTCATGATATTTCCTCACTTGTTGGTTCTTTGGGATCTATTTTTAGAAGTCATGGGAACAGGTTCCGTTCCCAAGCCTCACTCAAGGGTCCCACTTTACACTATGCTATCCTTTTGCGATGCTGAGAGAAATCTATTTTTAGAAGTAGTGTATGAAATATGTTTCTTCCCTTAGCCTTGTAACAAGGTCCCCTTTCTAACTGATGCCTTGCTTTTACTGTAATAAAATTACTTGCTCGTCCATTGGCTCCTGGCAGGACCTCTGTAAATTTACTGGTACACACTCAGCGTGGCAGGACGTTTGTCACCTTGTTCAGTATTATGCATTAAAGTTGTTATTGTTTTTAAAACTTATTGTCTGTCTGATTCTCAAGACCACAGCCATCCTACTTAATATTTAAGTTCTTATGATTCCAAGAACATTAAGAAAAAAACACAGTATTTATATCCTCACATTAACCCATTAGCGCCCAGCGGCATATTTTTAGACCGTTAGACGAAGTTCAAGTACGGCGCTTTTAAGTGACCTTCAATTCATTCCATAGCATTGGAATTGCACACGTGGCAAGAATAAACATTCCCGAGTTCAAATGTCATGTGGTTTTCTCGTTAGCTTTAATTGTTCTCTGGCAGTGATAGAGGAAAGTTTATCTTAGTATTTTTTTACGCGGTTTTTCGTTCTTTATTCACATTTCTCCAGAAAACAGTAAAGTGATCACGGTAAGTAAAACTTTATTGGGTTTTATATTATCGTTATAGATGTAGCTATTTCGATATAATGCGGTGTTTGTTCAAAATGAATTTAATTAGTAGAAAATTGAGCCGAAATGTGAATGTACTATAAATAGATCGCTGGGCGTTCAAGCGTTCTTTTTTCCCCTTATTGCAGGCTGTACAACAATTTAGTTCTTGTATTTCTCCAGATTGTAAAAATGAATCGGAAAATATTCAGTAACGTTTAGAATGCTGTCAAATATCTATTTTCTATAGAAATTGATGATGATATTATTGCTATACCGCCTGATGTTGATGAACTGGCGGACGAAGAGGAAATAGATAAGTTAGATGCTCCAGTTATAAAGGATATTACTGGGAAAATAGAAGTTTTTATCAGTAGATGATGAATGTGATGAAACAGATTTGCCTTCAACTTCTGAGAGAAAAATTAAAAAGCTAAAAACTGAAAAGCGAAAAGTATTCTAGTAAACGAAAACACGGAATTACACCAAATGGTTGGAAGCAGAGGAAAATAGTTAGATAAAATGCAACGTGGCACGTACGATTTTCGATTTGACGAAAAAAATGAAATTACGGTAGTCAGGTGGAGAGATGACAAAAGTGTTCCTGTTGCTACGAACTTTGATGACATCGAGTGCATGTAAAAAGTTCAAAAATGGTCTCGTGAGAAAAAAAAAAGAGTAACAATTCCACAACAAAATTTCATAAATGCTTACAACAAACATATGGGAGGGTAGACCATCATGACTGGTTGCTAGAAAAGCACAGCATTGCAATTAGAGGTAAAGAATAGTATTGGTGCTTGTTCACGCGAATTATTGATATGGCATTAGTCAATGCAAGCATCCTGTATAGAAATGTTCAAGGATCTAATACTATCACGATTTTCGAAGAGCTGTTGCCGTGAAATATCTCAAATTGGGGATCGGAAGAAAAGTTTTAAACGGTCGCCCTTACAGCTTCCACTCAACCTCAGAAATCGATGTTAGTGATGATGTTCGTTACGACAGAGAGGATCATAGTATAGGCAGGCGAAATGCCCAAAGACGCTGCCGATTTGAAGATTGCCAATCAAGACTACTTACATTTTGTATAAAGTGCAATACCACTTTATGCAAAAACTGTTTTACAAAATTTCACACGAAATTGTAATTAATGTTTTTATTACTTTAGTACAAGTTTATTGCATGTTTTTCATAACATAATATACCACTTATAATTTTTAAGTTCTTTGTGTTTTGAACCATTTTTTTCCCTGTAAGTGCTTTAGAAATTTGAACAACATTTAGTAAATCCTGAATAAATTATTGTATTTTATTATTATTGTATAAGTTTTTTACATATTTCTAAGTATCTCGAAATATATACATGTTTTTTTAAAGTGATGTACTATTGTTTTTATCTATTTTATCATTTTTAATCATTTTATTGAAGAACTAATATTTGTCAGCTATCTGCTAAAAAATATTGTGCCAACGCCCAGCGATCTATTTTTAGTACGTCATTTTTTTTAAAAACTGATGTCCGTTTCAATAAAATTCGATTATAATATTCATATTGAAGGTAAAATACCCCAGATTTAAGAATTTTATTCCATTGCTTCAAAAAAAATTAATTTGGGCGTTAATGGGTTAACATTATTACACCAACACATAAAAGATTTATTCTCACAGTTCAGCATGGCGAACAAGCCTCACCCACTGCTTTTGGCTCTCTCTAACCATTGTCTCCTTGCAGACCAAAAATAACCCAACCATAAAAGTCAAAAACCAATCAGAGATAATCTGGAGGACTGCAAAGGACTTCTATTTCACCTTTTCTACACTAGTCCTTGAAAGTGTATGACAAAAGAAAAGCAGCTGGTGCTAAACAATAACCAATCAGAATGGATCCAGCATTCCAAAGACAAAATGGAGTAGGCACCTGCCCTGCAAGTGACCCTTCCTAAAGGTCAAGCACAACAGAGTTTGATGTCACAGAACAGACATCTGTTGTGATTGGCTATTATGGATCATAACTGCAATATCAATTACCTCACACAAAAATCAAGGTGTGTTGCACAACACCTGTGTCAGCATGTACAATTTAAACCCATCTGCAGCAGTGTGGAATTTTTCCCAAGCATCTATTGCTGAAACTTCCTTTGACTCTACACCACAAACATCTGCGGCATCTGGACAAATGAAACATCTTTACAGCAAATCTTGATTTTGTTGACAGCACGATGGTCGCATCATGGCAACACACTGTATGACTAGTATTATGCATCACCATATCAATCAGTCATCTGCAGTTATGGTATCGGGCTCCATTGGATTCTACTCCAGCACCTACCTAGAACACATTGCCGTTAAAATCAGCTGCTACCACAACATCGTTCAAGTTAGGAAGCTGGTTTTTCACCCTCCAGAGCTTGACAGTGGTCAGCTTTCAACAGGACAATGGGTGACTTTGCGTGGCATTCAACGAACAATTCCTGAATTTTCTGAACTTCTTACATGTCCCGTTCACAAGAACTGTCACCCATGGAACACATCTGATTGATCACTCAACTGGCACATCAAAGACCTACTGGGTGAAGCCAGGCAAACTTTGGCAATGACACCCCAAAACACATCCAAAACCTCTTCCTTTAAATGCCAAGATTTTTAACATCATAACCAAGATTTGTATCAAGTTCCGCAAGTCGAATTGAGTAGTAATTTCAATAATTTCATCCTTGTGCTTTGTTATTTGTATAATAAATATAGCATTGATATCTTTTATCCTTCATTTCAATAGTCAGTGTAGTGTATAAGTACTACAACTTACATAGCATTTATTGTAAAAGATAATGAATCTAGCAGGGTTCCCAATCTTGAAATAAAAGAAAAATCAGGATAGTTTTTCATTTTAAATGCAACTTTTTACATGGATCACAATTAATTAGAGTGGGTGCACAAATGAAGAACACGAGTGAGCAGCCTCATGGATCCAAATCTAACGTTTAGGTAACAAACATTATAACATCCATTTTTTAAAGAAATTTGAAAATGGGCAAGTATTGTCCATGGTCTTTTAATTTTTTATGCATGTGAAATATAATATGCAACATTCCTTTTAAAAGAAGGCCAAGGCTATTTACAATTTTTAATTACTTTTGGCAAATACTAAGGCATTTTAAAGGCCCTGAAAAAATAAAGTGAAAAATTAACCCTTTTGTAATAATAAATGTGAAATATGTGAAATACTATGTGTAATAATAATATGTGAAATTTGGAATGTTAGTGTCAATTGCATAAAAAGCAGTTTCTTCTATCAATTACAAAAAAGAACTTCTCTTATTAACTAAAAAAGTTCATTCCTTCAAACACTTTCATGCAGACCATATTTGTGGCATTTATATTCATCAGGTTTAAATGGTAAAAAAAACGCAATGGAATAACTTAAAATAGAATATCTAAAGCAGGTATGTATATTCTTAATATTTTGGCAAAATCTCAACTGATGCGAGTGTTTTCAACAGTGGTAAAAAGTCTGAAAAATGAATTGCTATTGTGCATTAGAATCAGAAAACCAGAAAAATTGTAAGGAAATGTCACACATACTAACTTTTATCAAATGTTCAGATCCAGTAAAATAATTCAGAGTGTCTATATAGAGAAACAAATGCCTATCAAATAATGTACCAGTAGCCAACTTTTCTTGTAAGTAACTAAAAGTAGGATTAAGAATTTCAGCAAGGTTTCCACCTTCCACATCAACAATTGCAGCTGCGATATCAGTTACAAATTGTGATAATATTTCACAGTGACCTAAAAAACAAATTTCAAAGACATTACGTTATATTGTGGTCGATTCAAGAATAATTATAAAACCACTCTTATTAAAATAAATTTTACATAATTTATCTCAATACCTAGACTGTTTTTTAATAAAAATTCCTTTTCAAAAATTTGAGTTAAAAAATTCATAATTTTCTATGACCTAATATTTATTTGAATAAAACATTTTTATCATGTTTTTATACTTCTCTTGATTTTTACAATTTTAAATATTACCAACACAACATATCCTTGATAATGTTACACATTTAAATAGTTATAATATAAAGAAACAAAATAAACAGAGTAAATACATAAAAGTGAAAATAGATTAAAAAAAAGTTATGGTTCCCACACCTTTGTCCAAAAAATTCATACTTAAAAAAAAAGGCAATTCTTTTAAATACTACTAATGACTCTTGTACTTCTAAAACAGTTCCAACTTTTAATGTACAGCTAAAAAAAGTTAGGTAAATTTCAAATTTGAACGAATTTGTTAAGTTATACCGTAAAGTAGCAGTATAACAAAACCGGAACTAATAATAAAAATATTCTATTTTTACCATAATTTCTACCCTTTATCTGTTATAGTAAGTTAAATATATAATAATTATATTGCTATAAATTGGCCACAACAATTTTTTTAAATAAAATTCAATTAGTTGTAAGAAGAATTAGGCAATATCTTTACTCTCTTGAATTTCTTTGCAAACATTTTTCTCAGAATTACATTTTAGGCATAAACATTAAATTCCAGAAATAATAACTGAAAAAGTTATTGATGTATATTAAAAAAATTTTTTTATCCACATTCGAAATAGTGTTTTCTAGTGCATGAACTAGAATAATATTGATAGATTTATTTTTTTTCTTATTTATGAGCTGACATTTGAATATTATGTTGCAAAATGGTCAAAAATCCTTAACAATTTTTCAATGAGTCATAAAAACTTTATTTTTTTATTTTTTTTTATTTAGTATATTTGATCTTCTGGAAGAAGCACTAGATAAAATCATAAAGTTTACTATGATCATGTTTTTTTTTGTTGCTGATTTAAATTGTATGCCCTGTATCAATTTTCAAAATTTCGAAAACACACAAAAAAATTTTACGCACAAAAATTAATTTTTTGTGAATATATTTTTTTAAATTTTAATTACTAACTGTGCAACATTAACTTGGAACACAAATAAGTATAAAAATAATATTAAATTGCTTCTGCATAGTATATTTTAAAAAGACTGATCAGAAATTGTTTTTTCAAGGACCTGAAATTTTTTATAACTACCTAAAACAAGGCATATGCAAAAATTGTCAATTAAAAAGAAAAATGTGAAAACTTTAAAGAAAAAGAAAGGTTATCATCATTTTTTGTTTTAATTTGGATTTTCTTTTCTCGCAGAACCTGTTTTTTTTTTTTTTTTTGCAAAGCGGGTTTTTTGTTTTAATGCTAACTATCAGGCTACTTGCACTCATATCAATTTTGGTCATGTGATAAAATATCCTATGATAAATTATTTTGTTAGAAGAATATGGGAGCTTGCACAAGGTTTGATCTACACAACACAATCTTCATTTTGCTGTCGTCAACTGCCACTACAGACGGCTGTCGTGGTTTATTTTGTTTGAGAAACAAAACAAATCAAAAGTTTGACTGGTGTTAGGGCTTTTATTTCTCTAGTCTAAGTTTCCATCTTTGCAATCATTAAAGATAGTTAAAATTTCAACAGATTTGAAATCTGCATAAAATTTTACACCAGAAACAAATCTTAAATGCGATTTTCTTTTTAAAAAAAATTATTTTTCAACTGTAATTTTATATTTTTGCAATACAAATTTGGCTTTATATCTTTGGACGCGTGCCAGGTTTCTAATGTGTGTGTGTGTGTGTGACGTCCTGACTGCTAACAGATTGTTCTGTTTGATTTGAGTCATGTGGTCAAATGTTATTATTTTCCTTTCATTCATGGAATCTATATTTGTTTCTTGCTTTCTTCAAGTGGTGCTAAAGCACGAAACAAAAGCTTTATTCAGAATGACACACCTGCTGTGAAGGAAACTAGTCTGGACATTTCCAACACCAGATGAAATTGCACAATTATGTACTAGTTAAAGAAATCAAGTATTTTCAAGGACTTTTTGGCAAGTTCCGTACCTTCATTTCATTACTATGTATGCATTCTAAGTTATTAGGCTTCCAACTACAGTGCTGTGACACCATTGGGTTAATATCACAAATACTTTAAATGAAAACAATAACATCTAAAAAAATTGTATTTGCACAATATAAATTACCTATTTCCTCATGATAATGCAAAATCAATTTCATAATATCTTCAGATAACTTTGAATCAGGAAACATTTCAGGATTACAAAGAGCTGAGGCTGTTTGTGTAACTAATACATGATGAGCCGTCTCAGATGGTCGAATCTAGAAAGGGGAAAATTGTTATGAAATAAATTTATAAATATTTCATTTACAAATGCACTCAGAACTTCTGAAAGTTGGTCTTATATTAGCAATTGGAAAACAATTTAGGCTCATTCCATGAATTTTGAAACCAAGGGCCCAAATTTTTTTTAAATAATTAATATGATTGTGGCACATATTTTTAATGAAAAATATATGATCTTTCTTGTAATTGACTTTATTTTGTTTTAAAATAAGAGGTCTCATCATAAATAGCATATTTCAAGATCTATGACAAAAAATTGTAAGTAGTCTGTTTTATAAGAATGTTTCTTAAAGGCTTCTACAATTCCTTCACTTTTAATATAGGTACCTATCATATTTTAATTTTCAATTACTAATATATTTTTAGTAAGAATATATCAAAACATAACAAAGTAATGTCCATTTTGGTATTTTTTAAACAATCAAAACATATGAATGTTCTGGGGAGTCACATACATGACCATTAATACACGATTTTTTATTTCCTATGTCATTAAATTAACAGAAAAATAAAAAAAATATTATATTTAAATTATAATTTTCAATGGTCATGTATGTGACATGGCGGTTAGATATGCAACTTCAAGCAGTCATGTATGTGACATGAAATAGTAAAATGCAAAGATTGGTATTGTATTGCAAGTAAATTTTACTATGAGTTATTCATGTGAGTGGCAAAACGACCTACAATCTGCACTTTGGAGCATGGAAAATGTAGCTTTGTTTACATCTGCGTTGTTTGAAAATAATAAAAAAAAACACTGTTTTCTTATTGTAAGTGAACCAAAGATAAATCTAAGTTATCTGTATCTACTTCATTTTAAAACTTCTTGAAATTATTAAATTTCAGGCAAATGAACTAAAATTGATCATCTGGAGTGATGGCCCATCCAGTGAGTTTAAAAACAAATTTATTTGTTACTTTCTATTTTTGTTATTAAAAATACAAAAGCGTTTTTCAGGTTTTTAATGAAAAATATTTAGCAACTTTCCATGAAAAGGGAGTTGTTAATGGTATAGGTGGTACCGTTAAGTCATGATTATATGCAGAAGTGAAGGCAAGAAGATTCATAGTACAGAATGCAATCAACTTTGCTACAATTGCTGCAAAAATGGTACCAAACATTACGGCCATTTCTATGTTGTAGAATGAGATAGATAAAACCCAGATTGATTGGAATTTAGCCAAGGATGTTCCTGGGATTAAAAAAGCACATATCGTTAAAAGTTCTGATGACCACATTTGTTTGTTTACCAGCCAGCAAAATTTGGATACTCCTATATAAGAGTTATGCTATTGTGAAAATACAAAAGTACCCAACCACCAGCAGAAAATCACACTTTATATGTAAATATTTCACTTGGCATGTTTGTACTAGTAAAAGTGTTTGGGAAAAGGTACTGGAAGCCCTACGTTGCACAAACATCTGCTTTAGATGAAACTGATATCAATGTAGTTTTCGTTAAGTAAGTGGTTGTAATTAACTTCATTTATCAAGAAAAGGATACAGAAATTATTCAACATGAGAATATAATCAAAGTACTGCCAACACCAATAATTAATGTTTGCACTATTGTAATATTTCCAAATTCAGTTATGTAAAATTGAACGATGTCACATACATGACCTGCAAAATTATATTTTGTTAAAAATCGAAAAATATAAAATTATTTAAAATACTTTTAACTTGGCTTTGTCAATCCTTTTTCTAATGCCAAAAATTTTTTAAACATATTTCATGCATATAATTCACTGAATTCTTTAATAAAAGTTAGTGTTGTCAAATCACACTTCTATTTTTTGTCACATACATGACTAACTAAAAAAAATATAAAAATACTATAAAATTAAAAATATATATATGATTTTCATTACTATTTACTAGATATTCTTTTAAACTGTTTAACAAAATGGATTTTTGTCTTTTCACTAAATTTATACATACATTTATCAAATATTTGTACATGTCTTGTTGAGTGATTGTCACATACATGACCGTGGAATGGGCCTTTAACGAATTTAAGCAGAAATTCTCAAGTTTTGTGTTCATAATTATTCATATTCGAATTCAATAAGATACTCATAGCACCAAGCATTTCGTAAATCATCAGAAGTGAAGTGTAAGGAAACAAATGTGTTACACACAGGATATATTTAAGCTATACTTTGGACCAATGTTTGGCCAATTTGTGCTTTAGGGCAATCATCATGGCACTAAGGGGGTAGAATTGTGTTTCCCTGGGGCAGCATGTGGTGGGTTCCCATTACACCTCACATATCTCTACTGTTAAAAAAGGAAGTGTTTGTCTGTTTTCTGTGACCAAAGTCCTGACGAATCTATGGCACTTACAATAATGAGATTTTACAAACAGGTAGTTCGAATTTTAAAATTCAATCCAGAAGATTTTAAAATGAATTTAATTATTGTTTTCCCAAGAATGGCAACACCATAAATATTTGACCCCCCCCCCCTTCTAAATCTATTTTTTCCGTGTTCCCCTTTCATTTTGGGTGGAACGATTTTGGAGGACGAAAAAAACAAAGTTTTAACTGGAGTTATAAAATTCTTTTTTCTATCTCCTAGATTGTTAAAGATGGAGTAAACATTTCAACGGATTTGAAATCTGGAAAATTTTACAAAAGATGGATACCTAAAAATATGATTTTCTTTTATACAGTTGCAAGACATTATGATGTTACATCAATTGGATCTCTTTGCAATTAGAATTTGGCTGCATTTGACAATGACGAGGCTATCACACCATTGCCTGTGGTGGCTGTTATTCAAAAGGCTACAAATTCCCATTTGGTTTGGGAAGTAAACAAATACCACTGACAACTCTGTGATGGCTGTTATCCAATAGGCTAAGAATTGCTGTCACAAAAAACATAGCGATCACTGGATGTTAGCGAGCAGTGGTCACACCTGACCCCATGAGTAGAACTGTCACGGGCAACGACATGCTGGCCACACAGTGGCTAGCATATCATGTATTCCAGGCACAATCTGTTTAAAGAAAGGCCCCACACAAACCAGACGGAAAAAATCCATGCCTTAGCCTAGATTTGAAACAGAAACCTTTTGATCTAGAAGCCAAGCCACCTGACTACCAGCCTGATTGGTCAGTATATAAGTCATATAAAGATCAACTAAACTTGAACATGTAATTTAAAATAAATGTACAAATTTGAAAATGAATTAACGAAATTTGAATGAAAATACTTCTTTTAATTTAGTACAACAGAGTAAATACTAATAAGTTGAAAGACATTTATTTTGGAAAGAAATGGCATACATTTGACCTGGTAGATGAACTACCTTTATAGTTGCAACTATCAGATCCATGTAAACTTAAATGAACAAGTTTGAGTTTAACCTCAGAAACTCCTCTAATTTTGAAAAAAAGGGCTAAATACAAGTTTTCTGAAAAAATTCATACCTCTTCATAAATTCTCCTTTTTTTTCTTCTTGAAATTAATTTGTTGGATAAGTTTCATCTTCCAGAGGAATAATAAAAATTGATGAGATCTTTCGCGAATTCACTCTTAAGAGACAGTCTAGTTTTGAAAACAGGTGTTTTGAGTGTCTATGAATCCATCCCCTTTTTTAGTATTTTAATTGAGAATAATTTTTTATTCATGGTTCAAAAATGCTGTCAGTTTCTTTAAGACAGAAAACATAAAGAGAGAGAAAGGGTAAAACTGAAAGGGAGGAAAGACCAGTTAGTTACCTCAGGGTTATGATGCCCATAAACACCTAATGTGCCCAAAAGATTTGATTGCATATAACTTTTGTACAAATACATGGTTCTAGTTTAAATTTTTGAAAAAAATCTACTAACCTTAGAGTCTGTACAGTTCTTTAATCGATTATATGACTCATAGAGGTAAAACATCACTCTTTTTTCACTGGCACTAGCATCATCATCATCATAATTTTTCCTGCGAACAATGTGTTGCGAAGGATCCTCCAGCAGCAAACGTTCAAACAATGCCTGTATTGAAATAAATTTAAACATAAACATACCGTTACAATTAACACAATTCAAATTAGTTCAACTGTTAGCAAACCGACCAACATTTGTACAATAGAGCTGTCTATATTCATAACACTACACAGTGCCTCTCATAAGAGTTCACCAGTCTTAATTTTGAAATAAAAACTATCATTAAAATTATTACTTTTTTTAATTTTGAACTTTTTAAGTATTGTGGATTTGTATCACGGAAATACAACTGAAAGGAAATACTAGCGTGTTTTGTTAAATGTGAATGCGTAGCAAACACCAGTGTAAGCGAACATTAACAGTGATCACACCTAACCCCACAAAAGCAACTGTCACGGGTAACGCCATGCTTTTTTCTATATCAGCAATCGTTAAAGATAGAATAAAAATTCCAACGGTTTTTTAATCTGCGGAAAATTTTACATTAGATTACCAAATATGTTTGATTTTCTTTTAAAAAATAACTTTTCAATTGAATATCTCTTATATTTTTGCTAGAGATTGTGATGTCACACCTATTGGATCTCCACAATTGAAATGTGTAGCAATCACTGGGGTTGGCAAGTCTTAGCGAGCAGTGGTCACACCTGACCCCACGAAAAGAAATGTCACGGGCAAGGAAAATTTTACATTAGATCGATACCTTATACACTTGATTTTCTTTCAATAAATATTTTTCAATAGAATATTTATACTATCGAAAGAGATTGTGATGTTGTGCTGGTTTGTTCTCTTCGAAATTCGAATTGGCCATGATGTTGAATAGGATTGTAGTCAAATAGGAATTTGTAGCAATGACTGGGGTTAGCGAGCAGTGGCCACACCTGACCTCACGAAAAGAACTGTCACACACAACGCCGTGCTGGCCACGCAGTGGCTAGTATGATTACATAACTTACTTCTATGAATTAGCCACTTTTCCACCCCACCTTGAGATTCAATGCATATAAAAATAACTATTTCACTTAAAAATATAGCTTTAAATATGAAGAAAAATATATACAGTATGTTCTTCAATAATGCAGCGTATAAATAATCCAATCACCATGTTAAAAACTTGTCATGGCTAAACTCTACTTTGAACTTGTTTATACCCTCTTTCCCCTACCAATAAAAAGTATAGAAATAGTTAGTTTAGCACAATAAAATAACAGATTTTTTTTTGTGCAGGAAGCAGGCAAATGAGGAATAGCTTAGGTTAGGTTGGCAGGATTACGACGCATCAAAATGTTTAAATTTGCGAATCTCATAGGCTTTCATAATAGAATAATATCCACTGAAATCATTTGCAATCACGCAATTACAGAAATTAGAACAATGAAAATTTAGCATAGGTTATTGCAATTTAAAAACAGAAAATTCTTTTATCCACAGTATAAGAACTGATTCATGCAGTCAGACTACGAGAAAAAAGTTAAAATTATAGACATTTTGTATATAAGTTGGCAGATACGTTAGTAGTAAGATTAAAATATTGATAAGAATTAGTTACTGAAAAAAAATTATAAAAACCACCACTTCGAGCAATAATGGAAATTGCTATTTTTAATGCTTGTATGAAGTTACAAGCAAGCAATTAGCAAGTTGTCAGTCATTTGAACACTTGAAAAGAAAAGACATGGTCTAACTGTAGCTTTTGAAAAGTAAACAGCAAAAGATAAAAAAAAATATCATAAGGGAAGGTTAAAAATTTAAGGCCAGATTTAAGAAAAAGTCTTTCCTTTATAAAGTATTGTAAAAAGAGAATCAAAAATATTTTTCTTGGAACTTTTAAGGGATTAAAAGAATTTTACATAATTTAATCTGCGTATTTAGACATGAATTTGATACCTTTTACAATTTAGACTTAAAAATCTCTAACAATCTTAAAAATGCTAACCAAATGCACTGTTACCAAGTTCATATATTTAAAAAAGAAACCTTAAATTCCTTAACATGTTTCCAATGAGAACAGTTTCAGATTTAATAAACTTACTCGATCAATACAAGTTTCATCCAACTCTGTTTGGAAATGTTGAGCAACATGAACCTCATTTAGGAATATGAGGGATCCTGGTCCACTCTTATTACAACAGGAATCTACAAAAAAAGCAATACGTCAATGACAAATAAAATATGATAGTTTAGATGGCATTTTATCCTATTTGGAGAGTGATACAACATAAGTACTACTTAAGAAAATATGCTTTTACGTAGATAAAGATGTGTTTCTGATACAAAATTTTAATTAGATCATTTTTAGATCAGCTAATTTTCTAAATATAAATATTATAGATTAAACTTGTAAAGAAACAGAAAATGTATAAATTCAAGAATTTTAAAAGCATATACAGTGTTATATTAAACCGACTCTTATTATAATTGATACTTTTAGTAAAACAAATTTGTAATTAAAGAGTGAAAAAATAATAATTAATCATATTCATAACAAAAAATTAGTTTTTGTTGTATTTGAAAAATTTTTTAAGCTGTGTGTGTATGATGGAACTATGTTACTTTGTGGTAGTAACACACAAAAATATATCACAAAACATTGCAAAAGTTTAATAAGTATAATACAAACCCTTTGACAAAGTAAATCGAAAAATATTTTCATAAAAGTGACTGGCAGGGTGTCTTTCATTCTCAACCAGTTTGGAAGCAGATGCATCAGACTCTTGCATTTCACTACTAGAAGATTCTTGAGAACTGCATGCACCACTTTTGTTAGGTCTATCAATTATTTCAGATGAAATCACACCAGCTTTAAATGCTTCACTTTCATCCGGACATGGGAACAGGGCAGCAAATGGATTCTTGAAATCTTGGTCAGACATGCTATCCTGAAATAGGAAATAATTTAGTCATTTCTTACAAGCTATATAAAATGTTTTAATTTATACATACAGATATTGAAAAAATTGAGCTATAATTAAAAAACTAGAATATTCAAGACATGCATGTTGGATTGATAATCATGTTTTAGTATTTAAGATACTAGTACCGTTTACATGAGCCAAATACCCGAGTAAAAGGAGAGTAAAACCGGTCTTTTATACTCCGCTTCCCCTACTAAGCGAGGAAATACGCGGGTTGATTTCAACCCTAGTCAAGTCCTGTGTCTTTGAGATTATTCTCCTTTCCCAAAATGCAACGCAGGTAATCTTCGAAAATCCCTTTCACCCTTGAATTACCCAGGTCGATTGGTTTGGTCATGTAAACGACACTACTGTATTACTGTAGGTATAGTACAAAGTCCCAAATCCGGATCTTTTGCTAAACGGTGTTTTTCTCACTTTTTTCCATCTTTCCGACAATTTTTAAAGAACAAGGAGTTAAACCTGGCCCTAATGGATGAAACAACACAAAATAACAGATATTTTCAGAGTAAATACTACAGAAGAATTAGAAGAGTTGCAAGTAAAATTTGTTGCATTGTATGAAAAAGTTTTTTTCCTTTTAAAAAAATTCTTCTTGTTTATATATCAGCTATTTTGCTATTGCAAACGCAAAATTCGTGCAAGGGGGGGGGGGGGGGGGGGTCAAATTAAGTTTTTTTGGACAAAAATGCAAATAATCCAAAATCTGGAAAAGTGCAAAATCCAGAGGTTTCCGGATTTGGGACTCTATACTGTATATTTATCAAAAGTAAAAGAAATTAAGAGCAAAAGAATAGATTAGTTCACCCTTTGTCTTTATGATCAACTCTATTTAATGTTATCTAATGACCTGCTATTCTACTGATACATACGAGTTATTTAAATTTTCACAAACTGCATCTCTCAAAATTTCATGAGATCAGGTCTTACAGGGGATATAAATTTCATGGGGACAGCCAATATACTCTACTATATTTAGAAAATTTTGAGTTTGACTACATTTCAAGCATGACAGCTAAAAGTATGAATTCAGTTTATATGGAAACAATAGGTTGAGTTTCTTACTTTAAAAAAATCGCAAACCAATACTTATTTCGCAAGTGATTTCACTTTTTTTTGCTTTAACACTTAATGCACCCTAAACTAATAGCCGCATCAGTAAAACATCTTCTGTATCTTGTTGCCTGTACAATTTTAAGTAAACAGTGTTAATCTCCAAACTTTACGATCTGTACTTTGTCGGTAAACTGTCTGAGAACAGAGGGAAAAAAGCGAGCCTATTTCCTCGCCAAATAAAAAGAAATAGTTTTTACAGCAATTGTTGCTACGATAAATTTGATATCTGGCAAACCCGATAGTCAAAATTGCAACCCACTACTGCTATGCAAACTGAAAAATACGAAATTTGTGTCATTAACTTTTGATTGCATCCAATTTATTTATGAACCAATTTTAAAAATAATTGTACCATAAGGAAGAGTACATTCTGAGGTATATTGTGATATTTTTTTAATTAAAAACTAACAGTAATACGATATAGATATGACCGTTTTAGTTTTGTATCGGAAGTTACGATCTGAAAGTTCCGAAAATTGTATGACCAACTTTTAATTGCATCCATTTTATTTATTAACCAATTTGAAAAATAATTGTACCATAAGAAAGAGTGTAATGTAATGTATTCAGTAATGTTCTCAAATTTAAAAAATAATGTTTTTTGCTGTAGATATAACGATTTTAGCAGAAAGTAGCGAAAATATCCAAAGATTCCGAATTTTGTATGACCAACTTTTGATTGCAACCAATTTAATTATTAACCGATTTCAAAAATAATAGTACCATAAGAAAGAGTATATTCTGAGGTATACTGAGATATTTTAAAAATTAAAAACTAACAGTAATAAGATATAGATTCGGCAGTTTTAAAAAAAAGTAACAAAAATGTCCCGATTTTTCCCGAATTTCAAAACAATATTATCAAGAACCAAATTGAAATACCAAAAAAAACTCGACGAGCTGCAAAAATTTACGTTGAGAGGTACTCTTTAAAAAAAAACTCACGGCTGAGGACTGAAAATTTGTACGTGTTTTGCTCACTCGCGGAAGAAATTTCACTTCTTCAATTTTGACACTTAATAAAACCTGAACTAATAGCCGCATCGGAAAAAAATCTTAATAATTGTCCAGGGAATACGATGAAGAACAAACCATGTTAATTTTGTTTTTTTCCGATCAGTTCTTTCTCGAGAAACCGTCTAAGAATCTAGCTAAACAACACAGTTTTCAATCCTGCGGAGGCGGCAACATTTTTTTAATATAGAGATACACACACAAATGTTATATAAATCTATATCAAAAATAGATTTTCTACCCCGCGAAATACCAACACTTCGGAAATACTCGGGTCACATGCACACGAAAGTAGTAATCTTCAGCCCTTTTTCCCTAGATTGCTTTGCTTTCTCCCCCCCCCCTAAATACCAAATACTATTTCCATATTTTCCCAGAAGAAAAAACGCAAAATCGGAGATTCCACTATATAAACTAATGTTTTTAAGAAAGTATGGCGACTGTAGTAAAACTTTTCAGTCTCCACTTTTAAACATTCAATCGCCACATGGTGACGTTAATTTTCACAATTTCATATTTAATGGCAAATAGTGAAATTATTACAGAAAAATTCTTTGGATGATAAACGTTGCACCAATTAACAATTTGAAAATTCTTATCTTGTATTTTATTCACAGTACAATGATGCATTCTTTTTGGATCATTATTCTTAAATAGTGGCAATATAAAATTGAGCCAAGATCATAATGTAAAAGATTTACCAAAATTCAAGCTTAAAAAAGAAAATTGGTAAAGCAGGGATTGGGTAAAAATATTTAACACAAGAGCTGATGACAACAAATGATATCAGAATTCAAAGAGAAAAAAGTACATAACATAATGACGCTTCTACAATTTTATCATGAAATCATGATCTTCAAGCAAATTATTGTTTTCCCAGAAATTGTTTTACATTAGAAGATCCAATGTAGCAATAAACAGAATGTTGCCTATTTTTAACATTTCCTAAACCCAAAGAATATAATATTTTAACCTATCCCACGTTCTTCTGGATGACGAACTTCTACAGTAAAAGAAGTCCAGGCAACTTTTCATTGAAACAATATTTGATGTTACTGTTTGTATTTACTTAAGAGACTTGTGCAAGGAAAAGCTTTCAGAAGTGGAAGAATTACATAACATTTACACACAACCATTGAATTATTTTATGAGAATAGTTCTCTTAAAAGGAGAACCCAGACCAAAGCAGTCAAGAGAGCTACAAAACTAAACATACTTATATGTGTACTATTTACATAGTTACCTGGTAATCTTAATTAAAATGCCATAATTATAAACAATTACATTACTGTATATTTCTGGAAAAAAATTGGAGGCTAGCATCTTATTCTCTTTTGGAGCATCTTTACAAATTGATTGCCAGGAGTTAATTTTTTTTAGGGTAAGCAGTAAAAACAGCTGTTTTGTTTTAAACTAAATTCATACTAATAGCCGTCATGCTTAAAATGTAATTATTTGGTACAGCTACACTCTACGTTTATGAGTGATGGCAACGGCTTGGCGATTTTTTTTGGCGCACTTCTAGTAGCGAGTTACGATAAATTAAGGCAACCCATCCTTCCTGTTGTTGTGGATTTCACGGCAACCTCGGCAAACGGAAACTTTCAATTTTCATTTTGAATATTCTAGAAAGTTCTTCCAAAATCTGTTAAAATCGTTTCATTTCATAGATTCGTTTGAAATTTTTTCTTTCCTCCCATTGGTTATTTTGTTTTTAAAATATCCTTTTATTGCATTGGTCCTTTTAAATCGTTTTCTGTGATACCATTGGTCTATTTATTTGTATTTTGACAGTTGTGGAATTTTTATTTTGTTATAAGAGTTTTCACGATAGGATTAAGAGTTTTGTTTTTTTGACCATTTTCGTTTTCATTATTTTTTTACGAGAGAATTCTGACGTTATCGGGTATTATTTCTTGCTTTTTTTTCTTTTGTAAATCTTTTTCTTTTTCAACATGCTCACTGTATTTAGTGTAACTGATAAGTTTCAGGGTATTCTTACCATTCGTAGCTTAGTTTCTCTGCTGGTTCACAAATGTGTTTTAATATGTGATTAAGCTTACTACTTTTTTTGAAATTTTTTTTAAATATACTTTTTAAAACGTTTTGAAATATGCTTAAAAAGTGTGTTGTAAAAAGAAAAAAATTGTGACAGGAAAAGAGTTAAGAAATAATTCTTTCCTTGGCGACTTTAGAAGTGCGCCAAAAAAAAAAAACCGCCAAGCCGTTGCCATCAGTCATAAACGTAGAGTGTAGCTGTACCAATTATTTTTGTATCAAACTATCAAAATTTTCTAAATTATCAGCCAGTTAGACTTATTTAAAGTTGGACTCCCACAAACAGGAATCTAGAAATAAAGGATTTCCTTCACATTGAAGGGTAGGTCATAGATTTTGGGGCACCAGAAGTGCTTTTGCTAAAATAATAAAACTGAACAAGACTACAATTAAGGAATACTATAACAAAAATCTTATTAAAATTGAGAACACAAAATATTATACTAAAAAAAACTCAGTAATGCAAAACAAATATTGAAAAATGACCAAAAATTCAAAAGTATCAAATAATGACCCAGAAACCATACATATCCAGAATCTAAACAGAATTTCTAAATATGTATAGGCATTTTCTACCAAGTGCTATAGCAAAAAATTCTTCTGATCTGAAAATGATTCTTGGAGAACACTTGAATCTCCTAATGATAATATCAATAGTTATCTAGATATAAAAAAGAATCTATCTTTAATTTAAATTTAGGTTAAGCAAGAATTTTTTTGATTTACCACAGGGCAATATACCTACAATTAAAATTTTGATAAGTTAATTAGAACTTTCTTCGTTTAATAAAGCATATGGTTTTCCAAAATTGTGTTCTAAAGGAAGGATAAAAAAGAAAATAAAAAAAAGATATACTAATAGAAATCATTAACATTTAGTTATTTTAAAATGCCAAACATTGAAAAGTTCTAGAACAGTAAAATTCTTCGTTTACAAATCTAAGTCATATTTGAAATCGTGATTTGCAATTGAAATATTATAGCACAATCTAATGGACTGAAAATAGCAGGAAAAATTTAGAACATTCTTTGTAAACTCAAAAAGTGAGTTCTTTAATAAATGTTGTGTGTGAGATGCGGTTCATTTCACAATATGAATAAAATTTTACCTTCAAATATAAATAAGTCTATGCGATAAACAATATTTTCATTTTTAATTATACATGAGCAACCTAAATGTCACAATAACAAAGCAAACTTTCGACACCATTATATTTTAAAAAGAAAATACATTATCTAACTTACACAAATGATAGTTAAAGTGTTTCATAAATCTAACTATTATTCATTGTTTGCATGATTAAATTACTGAGAATTCTGATTATTTGAAATTACAAAATTAATAATCCTTTGTATGCAAGAACATTCATAGAGAGAGAATTTACGTAAACAAAAATTTTACTTAATACCAAACTTGAAGTTGAGTTGCATATCTTCTGTAACAAAACAGCTAGTCATTCACACGTTACAGTTACGAATTTCGATTAGAGAAGACTTGGTCGATTTATGTTCTTAGCTGGCCGACCAACCGGTATAGTGGTTAAGGTGTTAGCCTCTAGATCGTAAGGTTCCTGGTTCAAATCCGGACCCGGGCATGGATGTTTGTAAACGTATGGTGTAGAGGCGGCTGGTGCACCTTAAATCTGTCGTGGCCGAAAGTCCTCACGTTGGGTTGGCGTGGAAGTTTGGAGAGTGGGGTGACAGCTCAGGTGTTTTCTTCGTCATCTGACCGTGGTTCAAAATTACGAAGTGTTGTCCTCGGATCTTTCCCTTAAGGGACTGATCCCGGACCGTCGTCAAAAAAGTTCTTAGCTGGTATTTTAATTAACGTCGTACTGGAGTAACACAGCCAAGTTGAAGCGACAGTCCGGCATCACACCATATAGGACATATAAAATTCAATACTTATGTATCAAGTTTATGGAACACACCCGAAGTGCAAGATTCAAAGACAACACCACGTAATTTGGAAACATGGTTAGATGACGAGGCAACACCTGAACTGGCACCCCACTCTCCAAACTTCCACACCACGCGAGCACATTTGAGGCCACAGATTTATCGTACACCAGCCCCTTTTTACAGGAGTCTCGTTGGATTTGAATTCGCAACCATCCGTAAGCTAATCTACTGCTCTTCCAAACGCGCCACGGCAACAGGACCGCCCATAAGGGGGGACAAACCCGACAAATGTCGGGGGTTCCGGATGTTTAAGGGGCCCGCGGTCCCGATATTTGTCCAAGAAATTATCTGCCTCATTTTAGGGTTATTTTCCGCATTTGACAAAAACAAAAAATTTTTTGTTAGGTAGAACTTTTTTAAAAGTATTTTTTTAATACTCTGTCGAAACTAGATGCGTATAAAAAGAAGACTGAAGGGGCCAGATGGGTTCAACTAGAGTGCCTATATAATAAGAGTGGCGACATACGGGAAACACTTTCTGATTGGCTTAGAGACCTTTTCCACCGCCCGAGGCTGTCTTTTTCTAGCTCCCGTAGACTTAACATGGGAACTTTTTGTGTGTTCTAGAAAAACGTGTTTACATTAAATTAAAAAGAAAATATAGCTTATTCATGTTCCATTTCGTGTTCTAGAATGTTTATTTATTATTATTTTAGTGTTTTGTCAGTATAAATTTGAAGACTTTTTAAATAAATAGCTTTTTTTTAACAACACGGTGTTTCTCACAATCTAAGTTAGCGCGTTGTGCAATCCATCTCATCAATTACACATGTAATTGAGCGTTTATATGATTCATTTATACCGAATGTATCCATATTATAACAATCATATGCTTTTTGTTCTCCCTGAAATGATATATTAATTCGACCAGCATCCTTCTTTGAGACGATTCTGGTAGAAAAATGGCTGCCGCGCATGCTCATTGGGCCAAATTTGGTCATTTGTCGCCACTCTTATTATATAGGCACTCTAGGTTCAACCGAAGTTAATTAATTTATAAATAAGCATTACGATCTATGTTCTTTGTTATTGATATCATACGGGAAATTGTATTGTCTACCTATTTAAAATTTTTATATTGTTTTACAACTGAAGTCCTAAATAGCTTAATTTGCTTTTCTAAACTGTTGGACCTCCTCCAAAATTGATTCTTGCATACTCTAAACAATAGTGAACGTTAAAATCCCATTTAAACACCAAGTACTGAAATTTAAAGAATTAAAACTCTTTTACAGCTAAAGCAAATAGGTTACGTGCATAGGCTCTATTTTTTTCTATATGTGTTACCTTTATTATTTTACATGCATAAAAACTTTTCTACTTTGCTATAAAATTACGGTATTATTTTATTAATAAAGCTATATTTGTGGTTATCAACAATCTGATAAAAAATCAATTTTAATGAAGTCGGAACAAAAAAAAATCACTGATAAAATGCTACTTTTCCCAATCATTGCTATAAGTATGTATAATAAAAGTAGGAACGTATTTTTCAAGCATAGAAGTAATTTAAAAAATAACCAAATTAAGAATCATAATACATCTAAACCAGTGTTAGGCACTTAATTGAATTGATTGCCCCTTTTGACATCCGACAATTAAAAAATCCATTATAAGGAATTAATTCCAATCGAAAAAAAATCAATTACAATTTTTTTTTTAAATCAAGTGCGTTTCTAGCTTTTTTTTGTGAAGTTTTGTCATTTTTTCCGGAAACGTTGGATTATGTGCATAAATCGTGGGCTTAGTAACGTTTGGAAAAACGTCAAAGGGATGAAAAATTCTCTAGAGAAGTAGCAAAAATTAAAAAGACTACACGTATCTACTTTTTACTTGTCGATAACAGCGTGTCGGATGTAAGTTTGCCCTCAACATCAGAGGGAGCAGTAATTTTATCAACCGGAAATTTGCATACTGAAGGTTCATTGGAATAAGAGGTAACATCTGAATCGGGAACTAACTTATGTTTTTTGCATGAGTTTCTAACAATATATTTCTATAGATATTTATAAAATAGTTTTCTGATTATACACTCATTGCCATAAAAATTTGCGAACCAAGAAAAAGTAGTCAAAATGAAACGAAATTTTACACATATAAGTACTACTTTGATGTAAGTAAGTGATTAGAAAATCAAAGAAAACTGATCATTTATTGTAGAAAAAAGTACAAATGACCGGAAGTTTTAGTACTCTGTTGGACTCCCTCTACCGCGAATGCACGATAGGATACGAGTGGGCATTGAGGCATACAAGTTCCGTATGATGTTCTGAGACAGTTGCTGTAAACACACCTCTAGTTCGACCAAACTCGTAGGGTGCCCAACTTGCCGTATCAAATGATCCCAGATATGCGCTATTGGTGGCAAATCTGGGGATCGAGCAGACCAGGGAATGGTGGTAATGCAGCGGAGGCAATCTTGTGACATCCTTGCTGTGTGTGGCCGAGCATTGTCTTGTTGAAAAATGGCTCCTGGGAGCCCTGCCATGAGTGGCATCACATGCGGCTGAAGGACATGGACGTACCGCTGGGCTGGCATTGTGCCATGGATCAATATTAGGAGTAATCATGTATCGTAAGCAATGGCACCCCATACCATCACACCAGCTGTGGGAGCGGTGTGTCGCTGTAAAGCGAAGGCATGATTGAGGCGTTCACCACGGGGCCTCCACACACGAACACGATTGTCATCACTGCTCAATTTGAATCTAGATTCGTCACTGAAGACTACCTGGTTCAATTCCGTTGCAGTCCAATCCCGTCGTGTGCGGCACCGCTCCAAAAGGAGGCGTCGGTAGGTGGGTGTCATTGACAGCATACGTAATAGACGCCGCGATAGCCGATGTCTTTCAGCCAGGCGCCTTGCGATGGTTCTGGAAGACACAGGGGCCCGTAGTGAAAGTGCTGCCTGTGTCTGGATAGCGGCCAATGAGGCAGTTGGCTCTACGCGTGCGTTTCGTTTGAAGTGACGGTCTTCTCGACGACTGGTCTGTCGAGGGCGTCCTGAGCCTAGTCGCCGTGTAAGTGACGTCTCTTCTGTCCACTGGTCCCAATACCTCCTCACAGTATAATCAGAACGGTTTACTTGACAAGCTACTCGCCAAGTTGACTACCCAGCTTCCATCATCCCGATGATTCTTCCCCTTTCGAACTGCTCATATTGTCTTCGATGGCGGCGTAACGGTATGTCTACCTCAGCCTTTCCTTTGCAAAAGATTAAGTACACTCAAACAAGCTCTGCTTACCTGTTTTATACTCCAAGAAGAACTAAGCTCAACGCCCTCTAGTGGCATTACGCAATGCGCAATCACGCTGCATTTAAAATCATTTGCATATCTGGCCGACATGTACCTTCATGCCAAGTTTCGTTATGATCCCACAGTTATTTCTTGGTGCGCAAATTTGTATGGCAATGAGTGTACTTCATTATCTTTATCGAAGTCCTGCTAGATCGCAAAGTGACGACACTTCGGGCTTTAGGCGTAACATATACATATTTAATTCCTTAATTACTTATATGTTCATTAATACTAATTTACTGTGTGTTTGCTTGTACATTTCTGAAGTTGGGTATATGTAAATATATGGATACTTGGGAAAATGAGAACTTCATACTAAAGGAAAAACATAGGGGGCCCGAGAAATTTATGGGCGGCCCTGTACGGCAACACCTCCTATGGCGGATCTATTATCTTTTGGAGGTATTGGCCACCGGCGATTTTGGTAACATTTCACGTTCTCTTTTTAGGTGATCGTTGCGGTGATAAGAAATTGAATTTCTAGGGGTAAAATCTAATTTTTACATCAACGTGTGGTAGCGAATTCCACTATCAACCGGAATTTATGTAAATAGCCCGTTGCATTTCCCCAGTATGACGTTAATTTTGCCTTGTGTAAACTGAAATTAAGGACTAGCTTCTGTGTAACAGTAGGGTGCTGATCGGTGCAGATCGTGATTGGCTGAAAATTTTCGTCATCGTAATGACTGAGGAAGCACCTAAGCAATAATTTCTCGCCAACGGCTACCTTGCCAATCACGATCTGCACCGTGATGTTGTGTTCGCTTAGCAATTAGCAATCGCATCTTATTCGGACTTTCTTGGATAAACACAGCATTCCCGTAGTACGTCAGGCTCCCTATTTCCCCAACATGTGATTTTTGGCTGATCCCTAAACTGAAAATGCCGTTGAAAGGGACCAAATTTAAATCATGGGAATAGATTATGCAAAACACGACGGTAGGGCTGAACAGCATTCCGAAAGATGCGTTCCAGAAATGTTACAAACAATGCCAGAACCGCTGGGATACGTGTGTGCATCACCAAGGAAACTAATTCAAAGTGATTAGAGTAAATATATTTTGTATGAATAAATATATTTTTCTGACTAAATGTTCGATATTTTTTTAACACACAGTTACAAATCGCATACTACGAATGCATAACTAATTATAAATGTTTTTCTGAACTTACTCATTTCAGATGATAAATCATGGTCTCCTAACAGAAAACATGACTTGCTGATTTAGACAAATTTTTTGTCAATCAGTAGGTTACCCACGATACCTTGAGGCCACATTTTGTCGATTTTCTTTTGCGAGGAAAGGGATTAAGATGTCGACACAACGTATTCATTTGAAATGTAGCTTAATAGAGGGCTTCTAAAGTTTTTTACTTTTACTCATAGTCGGAGGGTGAACTGAAAAAATGTGTCCCTCTTTTAGACAAAAAAAAATATATAATTTTTTCTAACCCTCTGTACTAAGTGCTAGGCACTTTTGAAAAACGAGAAAAAAAATTAGTGAAGTAGATTAAAAATTTATTAAGCAAGAAGTCAGAGTACCTAAAAAAGTCAAACATAAAACACAATCTGTAAAGGACATCAACTAATTAAATAAGGGTAGTAATTTTTATTTTTCCAGTAAATTTGCTTCTGCTGTCGTATTAAATATGTTTGGATTTAATCTGCTCCATTGGTAAAATAGGAAGAAACAAAGCTTTTTTTAATTCCAATTTAATTCTAAAAATCATCTTATTTGTGCAAAATTCATGATGAGAAAATTTGAGTAACTTTTCGATACAAATAACTTTTGAACATTCATTAAATAAATTTTGTAAAAATTGTACACTAACTTTCCAATAATAGCACTCTACGTTAGCACATTCCTACAAATTGTAATTTTAATTTGAAAATTAGTCTTTTTTCATAAAGTTTATTGATACATAGAAATTAATTGCTGATACAAAATAGTGAAAAACATGTTTGGAATAAAAAGTTATAAGGACTATGGGCGATTCTCAAAATGTGGGAACACTAAATGTTAACTGTGAGTAATTTTTAAAATTTTGAAATTTAACATCGATACTTTTTTTGGTGTATTGTTCATAGGCCTAGAATACAATATACAATCATTCAAAAACAGGAGTTGTTCTTCAAAATTACTAAAAAAAAATAATTTAATTTCAAGATCCGTAGGTTACAGATTTTTGACATTGCTTTTCTATAGATTACAGAATTTGGACATTGCTTTCATGTAGGTTACAGATTTTGGACATTGCTGACCTGTATGTTACACAGCTCTGACATTTCCCAAAGTCTAATGACATTGTGTTATTACATTTTTGTTACATTATTATTGTTATTATTGTTGTTACATTACATTGTGTCAGAAAACGAAAGTTAATTTGCACGTTAGAAAGAAATCGTTGATTTGCGTGTTTGAATGATATATATATATATATATATATATATATATATATATATATATATATCATAATAACATAAGTTATAAGCCTGCAGTCGTGACACGGAGTGGAAAGAGTGGTCTAGGCAACCGGATGAGGATGATCCATTGGAGGGGAGTGTAAATCTGGTTCCACAAAAATAGGTAGAAATTCTATAAAATATTTTTTATTCAATAACGATCATAACTGGCGTGAAGGTTGTTGAGGGGCCGGAGCCCTGTACGTTTCTGGACTTTTCTATTGGAAGGGGCTCATGGAAAAAAGTGCATAGTTCAAAATGACTTCGCCAGAGCGATCGTCGCATGCGTTCTATTGAATCACAATTTTGAATCAATTCCACGGCGAAGTACGTGCTTGATCAGTATGAATGCAGATTCGGGCGTCGTAACCAATATAAACAATATCACGTGATCGTGAGGAGACGGTAGTACCCAATGACAGCGAGCGTTTCATTTTAATCCCCGGATCACTTAACACGCCGTTTGAGAATACCGTTTTTGATAGTCCTCGAGTTAACTCTTACGCCATATTCACAAGTATCGAGTTAACTCGAGGATCAGTTGATCCGCGAGTAAGAGTTAACTCGAGGATTATTAAGAACCTCGATGTGATTGGCTACTACCGTCTACTCACGATCACGTGATATTGTTTACATTGGTTACGACGCCCGAATCTGCATTCATACTGACCAAGCACGTACTTCGCCGTAGACTTGATTCTAAATTGTGAATAAATAGGACTCATACAGCATTTTAATATGGGTTTGGGAAAAGAAATGCAAAGGGATTTAATTTCAAATTGGATTTTTACGGAAACCTAAATTTTGCAAGGAAGAATTGTATACAATGTCTTGACAAATGAATCAAGACATTGTCCATTACCTTTGTACTTGTCAATATGGGTGTGTGTTGGTGGTGTGAAAAGTAACTTGCACTGTCAATTTTCTTTCATTCGTAATAAATCAACAAAATAATTTTTATTCTGTGACAAATTTGCATCTGCCATGGTCATATTCTAGCTTTCCCTCTAAGCCGACGGAGGTGCCGCAATCTATCTTTTCGCCAAGCTGCTTGTTTACGTTAACTCTATTATCTTTAATTCCATTTTTCTTTTGAATTTCAATAAAATTCAGTTTAAAATTTTCCATTTAAGCAATATTATGATGAGGAGATAAGCTGCTATGCTGCAGGTGCTCCGTAATGATAGGTTCAGTCTAGTCGTCACAAGAATATTGTAATTGAGCATAGAATGAAGTATGTCTTCCATTTTGTTTTGCTCGAATACATCGCTAAAAGATAGTACTGCGCATGTGTTAAATGTAACTCGCGAGTTAACTCGACGATTTCGGAGGATCAAATTGTAACACCGAAACGGTAGTTTAACCACGGATCAGGACTTGTGAACACGGTTTTTTCGATAACTTGCGAATTATCGTTGATCCTCGAGTTAACTCGAGACTTGTGAATATGGCCTTTAGTCTGCTTCATACATCGCGTTTCATATTCGAGTTTTTTTAAAGCTTTTCTGCACCATTTCGGGAGTTTTGATATATATATATATATATATATATATATATATGTATTCCGCAAGGACAGATGGGTACTTGTGCTGATCCATCGTGCCATCCACAATGATGAGTGCACACAGTGAATGCCAGGAAAACATTCTCCAAAAAATAATGCTCCCTCCTCCAGCCTTATCCTTCCGGCAATTGTTGCAGGGTGTTTGCTTTCAGACGTTTCACGCCGTATACACCAATGTCCATCTATCCGATGGAGCATAAAACGTGATTCATAGGAAAAAGCCACCTGTCGTCACTCTGTGGACGTCCAGTTGCGGTACTGGCGTGCAAATTCCAGCCTTCGTCGCCGATGAACAGCAGTCAGAATAGGTGCATCAACCAGGCGTCTGCTGCGGAGGCCCATGCGCAGCAACGTTAGTTGAACAGTTGTTGAGGATACATTCCTGGTAGCCCTTTGGTTCATCTGGGCGTTCAGTTGCTCAACAGTTGGACGTCTATTCGCCCGAACGCATCTCCGTAGCCTTCGTTCGTCTCTGTCATCTATAGCCCGTGGTGCCCCACATGTGCCACGCCGCTGATTTTGGATGGTACCATTTTGCCATGCACGCTTTACTTTTACCACGGCGGCACGCGAACAGTTCACAAAATTAGCTGTTTCCGAAATGCTTCCACCCTTGGCCCGAAAGCCAATAATCATGCCCTTTTGGACGTCGGATAAATCGCTACGTTTCTGCATTACGCCAACGATTGAAATGCTTTCCGATGCCCTAGGACAGGGATGGGAAAACTACGGCCCGCGGGCCAACTCCGGCCCCCCAGAAGGTTTTATCCGGTCCCCGGTTAGAATTTCGAGAATTTCTTCAGTCCGTGCAATCTGAATACTCTGATGTACTGTATTACACGAAAGTAAGGTGGCTTATTGCAGGATGTGTTTTCGAGCGAGTTTGGCAGCTGAAAGACGACATTGTGTCGTTCTTCCATGAGAAACAGTGTTCTGCGGAGTGCGAAATGTTAGAAGATAAAGAATGCCTTTCGGACTTTGCATTTTTCACAGATCTTCTTTGTCATATGAGCAAATTGAATGCCAAGATGCAAGGGGAAAATCAATTTATCGACGATATCTGGGCCCATCTCAAAGCTTTTAAACTTAATCTGTTTGCTGGGCAGCTAGCTAAGAACGACCTGTCTCATTTCTCGAGGTTAAATTCAATACCCTCAGTAAATTAAGAGGAACTTAAGAATTATGAAAACGGCTTGAAAAAACTGCATTTTGAGTTCGAACTCAGATTTCAAGATTTCAGTGTCATTCAAACATAATTGGATATTTTTACCATGCCTTTCAACGTAAATTGTGAAGCAGTGAGGTCAGATTTTCAGCTTGAATTAATTGAGTTGTAATCTAACAATCATCTCATGCAGTTGTTTCTAAATATGCCAAAGTTAGAGTTTTACAAATCATTATTGAAAGTAAATTTCCCAAATTTAATATCTCACGCCCAGAAAATCAGTGCTATGTTTGCTTCAACTTAAATATGTGAACAAGTGTTTTCAACTATGAACCTTAGAAAGAATTATTTCAGAAGTAGACTGACTGATGAGCATTTACCCTTGTTCCTTAGAATCAGTACATCTCACTTCGAACCACAATATAAGGAACTTTTAAAAATGAAATCGGAATTTCATTTATCTCATTAACATATTAAAATTGTAATACTGGTATATTGTTTTTAAAATTTTAGAAAAATTTATCTTGGCCCACCAAACTTTTTTTTTTCGATTTTTGGCCCGCGACCGAAAAAGTTTGCCCATCCCTGCCCTAGGACATCCTTTATATGCACTCCACTGCAATGTGCTGCATTAAAAATGATACGTGAGAAAATTGCTTCGAGGTTGGCCGTCGCCTCCGAGTATTTTTTTCACGTGCCTTTTACAGTTTCGCAGCCCATTGCATCAGAAATAATTAAGTTTTGCAAGTTAAGCTAAATTCATCTTCCCACGCAGTGATCCATCTGTTCCCATCTATTTACTATAAGATGTCCCATCAAATAATACCATATAAGGCAATGGAATCTCTCTGAGTATTGCTGATCAAGGAATAATTAATTTGTTGATACGTAATTTGTTGCGCCATCTCTTGTAGCACTCGAATCATGACTGTGGTCTAATAAAGACGTCTTTTTCATTGCTCTCTGTCCTGCTCGTATTTTATGAGAACTAAGTAGTGAGACTTGTAAGAAAGTCGTCATATATATATATATATATATATATATATATATATATATATATATATATATATATATATATATATATATATATATATATATATATATATATATATATATATATATATATATATATATATATATATATATATATATATATGAGGGTAGGAAAATTAATTTGTAACTTAAAAGTAGTAAGGAACTCATCTCTATTTTAAATACTACGCAGTGAGATGTTTTGTTCCAAACGGGTGAAAAAGGGGAGATGCACCATGTTTACAATAAAGTTCTTCCACCTGTCAGATGTCACGAGTGCTTCCCTCAAAGGGTGTCTGGTATCTGTCAAGTAACGTGTAAGATTCCGATTGGTTTCGGAGTGTCACATGACCGTAATCCCCGTCTGGGTTTGGGGCTAGCAACAGAAGAAAGACACACTTGTAATGATATTGTCTTGCTGACATAACGTATGATTCTGTTCCTCTCGATTTGAGCGTTGGCTCGATCTTCATTGTACATATTCATCCTGATGATGTGAAAATAGTGATTATGTGTTTTATAGAATAAATTAATTTGTTAAAGAGAATGAAAATATTATTGGAACGACTGCTATAGCACCACATAATTAAAGTCGGTAGGATATTTCCACGCTGGATAGATCTGCCGTGAAGATTTGGCTCCTAAAATGGTAACAAGCCTTCAAACGTTTCCCTGTCGCGCAGATGTCATGGATTCCCCATCAACGAGGTAGCAGTTTCGTTTTGCTGTACTTCCGATTCTTCGAATTGCTGTGGCTGTAATGATCCTGGCTTGCCCTCGTCGTTGCCGTTTGACCCCATTGACCTGCCTGAAGCCGAGAGGAGCGATTTTCTTCCCCACCCCCCGGAGAGTGATGCAGTGTGAACAAAGAAAGAAAGGGTCGGTCAACCCAACACCTCCTAATCGTGCGGCCCTTGTGTCATCTGATAGTGCGTGGTTTCACAGTGGTCAAGAGTTGTTTTGTGCGCGTTTTCGTAACTCCACTTCTGTTCTGTCTTCCATCATCTACTTCTGTTCGTTGAGGGAATGACTGATTCGTTCGGTTTGATGGAAAAGAAGACTCAGCTATGCAAGTGAGTTTCGTGTATATTGCACAGTATCTTGAAGGAACATATAGTTAATATTTTGGATTTATGATAATTAAGAGTTTTGAAATGATATCGTGTTTATTGAAGTTACTTATGAATAGTTTAGTTTTATGATTCAATATGAAGTTAACGCGTAACTGTGCATGATTATGGTGTAAAAAGTGTATTAGAAGTGTATTTGTAGAAATGTTAAGATTATGTTTCAGTGTTTCATTTTGAATTATTGTGTGGGATGTTAAATTTATGAGATTGAGGATTGTAGTAAATTGATAAAAATGGCAGGTTTGGGACGTTTAAATAAGTCAGAATTAATGGCTCTGGCTGAAGAATTAGATATTGTATTGGATGAAGGGACCAAAGTGTCTGAAATTAAAAATGCAATTTTATCAAAACAAGGTCGGGATGATGAGGAAAAAATAAGGGAAATAGGTGATCGTTTGTTACAAGAGAAAAAAGATAGAATAGAAGCTGAAAAGATAAGTTTAGCCCATCAGAGGGAGTTAGAAGCCCATCAAAGAGAACTGGAAAGAATTAAACTAGAAATTGAAATTAAAAATAACGGCAATGGAAATTCTTCCAGGTTCAACTTAATGAACATTGTTCAAAAATTTGATCCAAAGGTAGATGAGATTGTCCTTTATTTGAAAAATTTCGAAATAAAAGCAAATCTAGCTAAGATACCGCGAGAAGAGTGGACTGCCTATTTATTAGGAGTATTACCTGCAGATTTAGCAAATAAGGTGGCTAGGGAGCCCGAAACAATGATCAAAAATTACGATCACATCAAAGACTTACTTTTAAAAAGATACAAACTTAATCCAGAACAGTTAAAAGTTCAATTTTTTAGTTCTCTTAAAAAACCCCAGGACACTTGGAGGAACTTCACTCTTGAGATTTCTACCTTCTTTGATGACTGGTTAAGAGAGTTAGAGGTTGATACTTTTGACAAGCTTAGAGATTTGATAATTACAAATCAAGTCAAATTTAGGGTTCCTTTACAAACAAAAGAGCATTTTATCAATGAATGGATCAAAATGAACAGTCCCTTAGAGTTAGCAGAAAAGCTAGATGAGTTCGAGTCTTTAAGGGTTGGTCTAGATAACAGGCCCAATTTAATGAAGCCAAAACCATCTAGTTCAAATTTTAAGGAACATAGTTCTTTTAAACCTTTTCAAGGGCAAAGATCCTATAATGCTTTTCAGGGTTCAAAACCTTTTCAAAAACAAAATCCTTACAGATATCAAAGTTATGAACCATCTTATGCTAGTAAAAATGTTAACAATCCTTACAGGGAAAATAATAGAACATATGGTAATGGGAAAACTCCACCAGCTGAAGGAGCTATTAAAAAGTCAGCACAGACCCATCACGGGGATATTTCTACTAGCTCTTCTGTAAAAGAGATGTCTGATGAAAAGGATTCTAAAAAGAATCCTATAAAAAAAACAGTTCTTGACAACTATTGTATTGTGATTTAAACATGTTAGGTGTTGATGGCAGCAATAAAATTGTTCCTGCTCTGTGATACAGGAAGCAGTGTTTCAATAATCCCCAAAAAGTTTTTGAAAGGGGTTCAGTACGAAACAAATAGTAGTGTTGAAAAAGTGCCATTACAACAGACTCAAGGCACTATAAATGAGTTTGAAGTGATTAAGATTAATGTCAAAATTGGGAAGATTGAAAAGTCAGTTCGTATGTACTGTTTGAATACTAACATAGACTATTGCTTGCTATCATTGCCTGACATGTACCTTTTTAAAGTAAGAATTGATTTTGATGAGAAAACAGTAGTGCAAGGTAACCATGTTTTACAAAGTGATTATAGTGCTTTAAATTCAAGTAATTTGTGTCTTAGTGTTATAAGAGGTAATCTTTGCCCAACAACAACGGGCACCTTAAAATCAAAATCCTCTGCCCCTGTGGAGATAACTGCACCACAGATTCAGATGGATGAAAGGTTATCCTCATTACTAAAAAGGTATTGCAATGTCTTCAGTGAGGACAGGTATGATGTTGGTTGCATTAGACTGGAGCCTCAGAAGGTTGTCTTAACTTCTGAACTTCCTATCTCTCTGCGACCTTATCGATGTTCTCCTCAAGATAATAAAGAGATTGAGGCACAAATCAAAAAGTTATTGGATGCTAAAATAATAAAACCATCACATAGTCCATATTCAGCCCCAGTAACGATGGTTGTAAAGAAAGATGAAGGAAAAAAGAGCAGATTGTGTATAGATTTTAGGAAATTAAATTCGATAAAACTAAAACAGATGCTGAGCCTATACCACGAATTGATGCCGTTTTAGATGATTTGACCCATGCTAAATATTTCTCAACGATTGACCTTTGTTCAGGGTTTTGGCATTTAAAGATAAGAGACTATGACACAGAAAAGCTTGCCATGACCACCAACTTTGGCCTGTATGAATGGTTAAGACTTCCTTTTGGCTGGAAAAACAGCCCCAGTATTTTCCAAAGAGCAATTAGACAATATTGCAAAAACATAAGGTAAATTTCGCCATAAACTACTTTGATGATATCATCATATATAGCGACACTATTGAAAAACATTTAGAACACTTAGGAAAAATCTTTGAAATTTGTGAAGTTGAAAATATTAAACTGAAAGGATCCAAGTGTACTTTTTGTAAAACAAAAATCAAATTTTTAGGTTATGAGATTTCTGAAGGAAAGTGTTCTCCCAACGATAGTAATATTGAGACTGTTAAAAAGTTACTCCCCCCTCATAATGTCAAATCGTTACAGAGGTTTTTAGGCAGCATAAATGTGTACCATAGATTTATTCCTAATTATGCTAAGCTGAGATTACCTTTAAACAAACTTCTCAAGAAAGAGACAAAATGGGTTTGGACAGAAGAGTGTCAGAAAGCTTTTGAGAATCTTAAACTTGCATTAATTTCAAAGCCAATTTTAAGTCTTTTTAATCAAAATCGTAAGTGTCATTTGCATGTAGATGCTTCAGGTGAGGCCATGGGTGCTGTACTTAAACAAGAGCATCCGGACGGAACCCAACATCCCATATCTTTCCATTCTCGCCAACTAAGACCATATGAGAAAAACTACTCAATCACAGAGCTTGAATGTCTAGCTATAATAGATGCTCTAGACAAATACCAACATTATCTTCATGGAACACCATTCACCATACACACTGACCATGCAGCTCTCGTATGGTTACGTAATGTTAAGCATCTTACAGGTAGACTATTTCGTTGGTCTTTGAAATTGTCTATGTATGATTATGAAGTTAAGTATCAAAAAGGCTCAACAAATTATGAAGCAGATATGTTATCTAGAAATCAAATATCACATCACAACTGCCACAAAACTCACTTAATTCACAGAGAAAAGATAATTGAACATCAAAGGCTAGATAATGTTGACAGTGTTAAGTTTAAAAAGGTCAATGATGTTTTAACCATTAGTAAGAAGGGATTGATAAAGGTTGTTGTCCCTTTTTCACTTAGAGAAGAGTTAATTTCTAAAACCCATGAGGAATTTGGTCACCCAGGGGTAAAGAAAATGATAGCTCTAATATCCCCTTATTACTATTGGACAGATATCATCACTGATATTTCGAATTTTATAAAACACTGTGAAACATGTCAACTAAACAAACTATCCCATCTTAAAAAGTATGGACTCTTACAATCAATGCCTCCTTGTAAAGAACCATTTGAGATGTTTTCACTGGATTCAGTGGGTGGTTTTAATTATTACAATTCAGGAAAACGCTATCTTAGCATTTTAATTGATCATGCTACTAGATTTGTTTGGACTTTTCCAAGCAAAAATATCACATCTGAAGTGTACACCAATTTATTGAAACAGGTTTTTAATTCTAGAGCTCCCAAAGCTCTTTTAACCGATAGAAATCCTGCATTTACATCAGGTAGGTTTCAAAAGTTTTTAAGAAACAATGGTGTGAAACAATTGTTGACCTCTTCTCATCATCCTCAAACTAACGGTAAATGTGAACGGGTGAATCAATCAATTGTAACTAGACTGAAGTGTAAAGTAAATAATTCTTCCAAAACAATTCCATGGACTAGGTATTTAGAAGAAGTCACTTTAGAGTATAATAATACCCCACATTCTGTAACCACCTTTCCACCAGCCTACTTAATGTTTGGAAAGCTTCCATTTGACTCTCCTATTGATCAAAATTTGTATCCGCCAGTCCAAGAGGCAAGAGAAATTGCCTTGGAAAAAACAAAATTACACCACCAAAAGAGTAAGAGAAGGTATGATTTGAAGTACAAAAATGCTGAGTTTAAGGAGGGTGATCTTGTAATGATGGAAGAGTTTAAATACCCTAACACAAGGAAATTAACATCCCCTTATTCAGGTCCATACACAATTTTAAGAAAACTTTCTGAAGTTAATTTTGAAATTGACAAGCACGAAAATCAGACTGAGATTATGCACTCGTCTAAATTAAGATATTTTTATCCACATGATAGGTTTCAATTGAGTCGAAAGGATAGTGAATTTTCTCTAAAATAAACATTTCTTGTGAGTTAAAGACTTACCTTGGGAACTTCATTACCCACTGTTGTATTTCGTCTCATATTGAAAAGTTTTGTCATTGATTTATTTGAGTAATTAATAAATGTTATATTTATTGTGTTGAGATAATGAAAGATTTTGTCATATATTGTGTGAAATGTAAAGTATAATGGTATTGTTTGAAATTATGGTACTTGAGTGTGGAATTTTGAATCTTGTTGTGTATTAAGGTAATTAAGTGACAATGAAGTCACAGGAAGATAATTAAGTGACAATGAAGTCACACGAAGGTAAATAAGTGACAATGAAGTCACATGTAGGTTTTTAAGTGACAATGAAGTCACATAAAGGGTATTAAGTGACAACGAAGTCAAATGAAGGTAGTTAAGTGACAATTAAGTCACATGAGTGAAATTCAGTGAACATGGAAGTCACAAAGAATTTGAAGTGTAACATTTTGGTGAATGTCCAAAACTGGATAATTTGGAGAAATTCTTCATGATAATGTCATGTGTATGAGCTCAAAGGACTTTCCAGAAGAGACAGCCGGCATACTTATTTTGAGATATTTTATTAGTAGTAGTAATTATATTTGTGAAATTATTTGATTAACAAGTTGTAATTTGAATATTTTTAAAGTGTTGATGTTTTATACTAGAAGTTTGATTTTGAGTATTTTGTGTAGATATTGTGTTTTGAAGTATTTTTCTAGTTAGTTAGTATTTCATTATAGCTCATGAATATTTTGTAACGTAATAATTATCAAAGGATTTAAAGTGTTATTTAGTACGTAACTGTTGAACTCATGTGACATTCCAAATCTATCATTACACAGAAGTCAAAATTTTAACTTGTGACTCAAATCGTCCTTCTCATTCGAGTTGTGATTTGGAGACTGGCCACCTCCGTGTCGACTCGCTTTGAGTGGGGGGATATGTGAGGGTAGGAAAATTAATTTGTAACTTAAAAGTAGTAAGGAACTCATCTCTATTTTAAATACTACGCAGTGAGATGTTTTGTTCCAAACGGGTGAAAAAGGGGAGATGCACCATGTTTACAATAAAGTTCTTCCACCTGTCAGATGTCACGAGTGCTTCCCTCAAAGGGTGTCTGGTATCTGTCAAGTAACGTGTAAGATTCCGATTGGTTTCGGAGTGTCACATGACCGTAATCCCCGTCTGGGTTTGGGGCTAGCAACAGAAGAAAGACACACTTGTAATGATATTGTCTTGCTGACATAACGTATGATTCTGTTCCTCTCGATTTGAGCGTTGGCTCGATCTTCATTGTACATATTCATCCTGATGATGTGAAAATAGTGATTATGTGTTTTATAGAATAAATTAATTTGTTAAAGAGAATGAAAATATTATTGGAACGACTGCTATAGCACCACACACACACACATATATATATATATATATATATATATATATATATATATATATATATATATATATATATATATATATATATATATATATATATATATATTTCCCTACTATAATTTCCTCAGGTTGAGGACACTGATCCGTTTTTAAGCATAGAAGTTAATATTGGTGACGTTAAATAGAAAGATGTTCCTTCTAAGCGATTGATAGAAAGTTAAACATATATTAAGGACATGACTCGGTTTACTTAATAGTTAATGAATTTAACTTGTAGTAAGGAAAAATAAAAATTACAATCCTTAATTTGAGTGCTGTAATATATTTAAAAATAAGCTTTTTAATTTTGCTTCATGATCTTAATACTTTGTTTGTTATAGAGTATTCTCACGAATGCTTACATTGTTGAAAGTGAACCCATATTTTACATTGAAGGAGTAATTAATCTAATGAGATTTCAATTGTTAACTTTCATTGTTTCTCCAATACCTTTAAAATTAATGCATCACAGTGTTGATATTTTATCAAGATGCAATATTTGAATATAACAATATGCACGCTTGCAACAATACTTTCTTCAAATATGTTTCTGAGGATGAGGTCATACAAGCAATTGATTTACTTTACTTAAGTCGGCAAATATTATAACTTCTTTGACGATTTTCTAGTGATTTAAATATGGATAAAAAACAGTGGTTTTGGCGTGGATATTTTTATTTCCCTGGATATGGGGATTGATTGGATTAATAATCATCGGCGATGTAACCTACATTATACCGTTGGTGGTATATTTCATATTGGTCCTGACAATCGAAAGGGATAAGGATGAAAAGTTCGATATCAGCTTAGTTAAAAGCGAAAATATCGAAGAAAAGGAGAAAGGTAGAACAGTGGTAAAAGTCGATGCCACGGGATCCATCGAAAGTGTCATAGAAGCAAATGACGGTGATGAATATAGAAGCGGATTGCTTCACGTTGAAAGCGAAAACAACGCACTGATAACTCCAACCACCGAAGCATGTGCAATGACCAATGATGGAATAGCTGATGAATATGACTATGGGATGCAGAAAATAATCGAAATATTGATGATTATAATTGCAACTATGGAACTCATGGAAAAGTTGATGACTAAGATTGTGAAGATAATGAAAATGATTAAATTCATGGATGTGATTGATGGGAAAATGAAGATGACAGAAAAGTTGATGGATTTAATTGTGGGAATAATGATCCTGCCGATGCATTTGATTCTTGAGATAATAAGCTTGATAGATCAGTTGATAAATACGATTGTGGCGATAGTGAAAATGCTGGATGAGTTTATAAATATGATTGTGGTAGTAATGGAAATGGTAAAGAAGTTCATAGATAGAATTTTGGAGATAATGGATAATTTGCCTGCGGTGGTAATAAAAATGATAGAAAATTTGATGGATATGATTTTAAAGACAATAGAAAAGTTGATTAATTTGATAGTGAGGATAATAAAAGTGATTGAAATTTTGATGGATATGATTGCAGAGATAATGGAAAAATTGATAGATTTGACTTTGGGGATATTAGAAATGATGATGAATTTGATAGTGGTGATAATTCAATTGATGGATAAGTTGATGAAAATGATCGTAATGATAACTAAAATGATAGAAACGTTGACGGATATAATTGTAGGGGTGGCGAAAATTATGAAAAAGCTGATGGATATGATATTGAAGATTATAAAGATGATGAAATATTTGATGTATGTGATTTTGGGGATACTGGAAAATGTGATTAATTTTATTGAAGAGACAATGAATGTGATGGAAATTTTGAGGTATGTGATTGTAATGATAATGGAAAATATGATTCTGGAGATAATGGATACGATGGAAAATTTGATGCATACGATTGTGGGGCTAATAGAAACTATGATGAATATTTGATTGCGGAGATAATGAAAAAGTTGATGGATAAGAGTGTGGAGATAATGAAGATGAATAACTTGATGGATATGATTGTGGAGGTGATGGAAATGTTGAGGAATACAATTGAGAAATAAAAAATGAAGTCAGAATTCTTACCTGGAACTATCCTCCTAATATTTCAGTAGAAACAAGGGATTGACAAGATTACACAAGAACAAGACAAGGCATACAACTTAACACTTGGAAATTAAATGAATACCCTTACAAAATCAAACAAAAGTGCCTAGATTGCGAATTCTTCCAACGGACATTGTAAAGTTTGGCTTCTGGAAATTCACCAGATGCTTTTGTAAAACCAGATACGAAGATAGCTAAAGCTATTACGACAGTAAAGCGTACACCCGTGCTCGAATGAATCTAGGAAGGAAGACCTACAAGCAAAAGATTTGAAATATTCCTTGGATGAATCGCGAAGAGTGAACTACCTGGTCCGGCATACACTTCACGAACAATAGCTACCCTTACATTTTGCATTGTTTCAATTGGGGTGAAATCAATATGACACTAGTTTACGATTGATTGAAAAAGAAACTAAGAATAAAAAGTAACATTTTGCGACCGCTAAAGTCCATTGCCATGATGGAATCATCAGTGACTCAATGACCCTGTCCAGTACAGAGAACGTAACCTGTCCACCCGGAAATGAGAAACGAAACACATTGAGAAGAAATACTGTTCCTAAGAATAAAGTAGAAACCTCTTTAAAAGAAAACCACCAGCCCTTTTCCTTGCAGAAAATTGTTATTGAACATTAGAAACACATTGAGAAGAAATACTGTTCCTAAGAATAAAGTATAAACCTCTTTAAAAGAAAACCACCAGCCTTCTTCCTTGCAGAAAATTGTGATTAAACATTTACATTTTAGCATGAATTATTATAGAGAGATAAATAAAAGATACATTGAATAAAAACAGTGGAAATTTTTATTGACTGTTCTAAAAGGAGTCTTAAAGATTTTCTTTTTCTTACTGGAAGCACCCATATCTCAATATCCATTAGTTGTCTGATACATCTTCCAGAAAGCGAAGGAAATCTGGAATTCGCCTTCACTCATAAAATACAATGATCATGACTGAATGATTTATGAAGACCCTAAGTCAGTTTTCCGAACTTTTTTGGCTCATTGCCTCCTTTTCAATTGCAATTCCGACTCTGCTTGAAAACTACAATAAATTTCAGATGGTGCCATAATTTTTTAATTTCATCACAAATTTATTTATTTGTGTATTTTTGTAATTATATCCGTTGTATTTAAGCAACATGCCTTGAATAAGAGCACAAAAATTGTTAGGTATTCCTCTTACAAGTACGTCAGACTAATAAATCCCCGTTACACAAATCGGAAAGTCGAATGCTTATTTAACGACCGTATTCACAAGTCCGAGTTAACTCGAGGAACAACGATAATCCACGAGTTATCGAAAAAACCGTATTCACAATTCTTTATATGGGGTTTATTAAACTGCCGTTTCGGTGTTACATTTTGATCCTCCGAAATCGGTGAGTTAACTCGCGAGTTACATTTAACGCATGCGCAGTACTACCTTTTTGCGAAGGAAATTCAGCGAAACAAAATGGATGACACATTTCATTCTATGCTAAATTAAAGTATTTTTGCGACGACTGGATTGAACGTATCATTACGGAGCACCTGATACATAGCAGCTCATGTCCTCATCAGAATATAGCTTAAATGGGAAATTTAAAACATAATTTTTTTGAAATTCAAAAGAAAAATGAAACTAAAAGTATTTGCGTAATCTTAAACAAGCAGCTTGGCGAAAAGATAGATGGCGGCACCTTCGTCCACTAAGACGGAGAGAGCGAACGGTAGAATACGACCATGGCAGATACAAATTTGTCGTAGAATAAAAATTATTCTGTTGATTTATTACGAATGAAAGAAAATTGACAGTTCAAGTTACTTTTCGCACCACCAACACACACTCATACTGACAAGTACAAAGATAATCGGATTACATACATCTGTCAAGACATTGTGTACAATTCTTTCTTGCAAAATTTAGGTTTCTATAAAAATCCTATTCGAAATTAAATGCCTTTGCATTTCTTTTCCCAAACCCATATTGAAATACTGTATGAGTCCTATTTATTCACGTCATCTGACCGTGGTTCAAAATTACGAGGTGTTGTCCTCGGATCTTTCCCTTAAGGGACTGATCCCGGACCGTCGTCAATAGACCGTTGTGTTGCTCTAGTACGACGTTAACTAAAAATTACCAATTACCTATTTATTCACAATTTTGTATCAATTCTACGGTCAAGTACGTGCTTGATCAGTATGAATGCAGATTCGGGCGTCGTAACCAATGTAAACAATATCACGTGATCGTGAGGAGACGGTAGTAGCCAATCACAGAGAGCGTCTCATTTTAATCCCCTGATCACTTAACACGCCGTTTGAGAATACCGTTCTTGGTAATCCTCGTGTTAACTCTTACTCGCGGATCAACTGATCCTCGAGTTAACTCTAGGCTTGTGAATATGGCGGTAAGAAACGCGTCGGGGATCGGAATATAGAGATATTTATTTTTCTTTGGATTTTAAAATGATGCTATTATTTAAGTAGTCTATTCGTTCGCATTGTTTGTTTTGCTATACATCGTTGACGATTAAAACTTAGTTGTGAAAATGTAATCTGCCCATTTTAATGTAAAAATTGATGTGTCCATCCATGTGTATTTAGATGAATTAGTGGTCTTGGGGAATTTTGCACGTCTGAACCTCTGCTATTATAAAATGAAGTGTACGACCTCCACTACGCATTGCCCTGACGAATCTTTTGCACTTACAATAATGAAATTTGGCACACGGGTAGTCCGAAGTTTTTGCAATATTTGTGTCCAGCCCGAATTTTAAAATTCAGTCTAGAACATTTTTTATCTATTTAATTATTATTGTTTTCTTTGGAAGGACAACTGTATAAAGAGTCTGCAGATTTTAAATTTATTTTTTCCGCTTCCGTTTTCATTTTGCGGAGAAAAATTTGTCATCAGACTAAAAAAAACAAATAAAGTTTTAACTTTAGTTATGTAGTTCTTTTTTTCTTATCTCCTTGATCGTAAAAGATAGAGTACAATTTTCAACGGATTTGAAATCTGCGGAAAATTTCACATTAGATTTATACCTAAAAATATGATTTTCGATAAATGAATAATTTTAAATTGAAACTTATATTTTTTCCAACACGAACGCCACTTTCTGTGAAGAATGACTTTCGTTTGATTCGAGATATCACAGATTTCATTTCCTACGCTCAAACCATTTCACAGCGAAGAAAAGCAAAACAAATTTTAAAAAAAGCACATTGACTGGCATTGTTTAGTACTTTTTTGTAAAATGGGGATAGTTAAAGATAGATTAAAAATTTCAACAGATTTGAAATCTGTGGGAAATCTTTAAATCTAAACCACAAAATCTTTACTTTACATTTGATTTTCTTTTAATAAATAATTTTTCAATTAAATATTTATATTTTCGCAAGAGATTGTGACGTCACGTCGATTGGATCTCTTCGCAATTTGAATTCGGCTGAATTTGACAATGACGAGTTCATTACGGCGTTGCCCGTGGAGTTTGTTTGCGAAGCAAATCATTGTTCATAGTATTCATAATTTGGATTGCGAAGCATATCAAATTGGAATTTGCAGGGAATCTATTCCAATAGGCTACGAATTTCCATTTGGTTTGTGAGGCAAACCAACGCCATGATTGCTGTTATCCAATAGGCTTCGCAAACCAAATGGGAATTCTTAGCAATCACCTCGCATTGGCTAGTTTAAAATAAATAAGAGGTGGATATTTAAAATGTATTTAAACTCTTTTGCAATTGAAGAAAATTTAAAATTGTCACACTGCAATATTAATACGTTTAGCCGAAAAATGCCTAATTGAAAGAAACATTCAATATGATGCAACATATGAGTGAAATATTCAGTAAAATTTTTTTATTTTGTAGGGAAATATATATATATATATATATATATATATATATATATATATATATATATATATATATATATATATATATATATATATATATATATATATATATATATATATATATATATATATATATATATACGTTACAACGAACTTCACGGGACCGTAAAATGTTTTCGTTATAACGGAAATTTCGCTGTAACGAAATTTTGCTAATTCGAATAAAAAAAGAACATTTTAAATACGTAAATTCGGCTTTTGCTTCGAAAGAAGACTACATATAATACTATGATTAGCTACTGCAATTAGAAAGTTTATTGCAATTCATTGAAATCAGCCAAAGAAAAAAAAAATTTCAAATAAATACATTGTTATAGCATTTTCTAAAATCTGAAAAAAAAAATTGACTTGCCTCTTTTGGGAAACATTAATCCTAAATGAACAAAATGCGAGGAAACAAAACTTTATTTCAGAAAATCTACGATTTTCTTCTGAACAAGGTTTGCTGTTGTATTTGAGAGTAAATAATTTTGTAGTTGGTGAATGTTTGTAAAGATAAAGTCCGGCACATTGCTTTGTGACGAAATAAATGTCCGCATTGTCTCCAAACTTGCTAAGGCTTCTGAAGAAGTGACTGCGCACATCATCTCCAACCAAGCCTCTTCATCTTCACTACTTTCATTGGCCTCATCTTGGCTGTCTTTAATGGATTGAATGATGTCTGCTTCGGTCAGTTCATAACATGTTGAAACGTCCCCCCCCCCATCTACAATGAGATAATTTTTCAAATTCACGTCGTCAGCAACCGAAATTTTATTTTTTGAAGCGTTCCAAATCTTCTCCAACTCAGATTGCTGAATGTCGTGCGTATTTGATTCATCTTTCAAATCGGCTTCTTCTGAAACTGAATTGGCGTCTTTGGCTGTGGTTGCATATGTTTCCAACAGTTTGTTATTGTTGATTGACTGATGTCATCCCAATATCCACATACCCATTCGATAGCTTCCTTCACGTTGCATTTTCTTTGGATATTTTTCTCCAAATCGCTTAGAATTTGACGTAAGAAAAAGATTCTGTAGTGTGATTTTACAGCTCTGATGATGCCTTGGTCAAGAAGCTGAATTTTTACCGCTGAATTAGACGGGAAATACGGTTATGAAAGTGACAAATTTCTGCTTGTTTCTTAGAAAACCAGTCTTTATTTTGGCAGCTGGTTTCAGCCCGACTAAAACGAAATTAATTGAATCTAAAAGAAATTGCATGCTTGTTATCAATTGAGGGAACGATAAAAGGAAAACATATTTTTACCTGTACAAATAGTTCGTTGTATCGGGAATTTCAAAAATCGATCATTTCGTTATATTGAGATTCATTTAACATTGTTTTAATTGCATTTCGGATGGGGACTTCCATGACTTTCGTAATAACGGGATTTTTCGTTGTATCGGTATACGTTATAAAGGAATCTTACTGTATGCATATCAAAGAAGTGGTTGCCGCAGTCGCCGTCGCAGGATTGAAAACATAGTTTGTTCAAAATTATACAAGGATAACGAAGAAGAGTATTTTCCGAGGCGGCTATTAGTTTAGAGTTTATTAAGTGTCAAAGTAGGAAAAGCGTAATTTCTACCGCGAGTGAGCAAAAGACGTACACATTTTAAGTCTTCTGACTTTTGAGAATATTTTCCATCACGGGTGTCACCCAATGTCGCCTTTTATGGTAACTTTCTACCTATTTCTCTTTAATAAATCGTCATTGATAATATACTCTGCAGTCGCGCTTATGCGCCGACTTCGTAAAGAACGGGACCTTTAAACAATTTGCTTTAAACAATAAGTTTGCAGTTTAACTTCAGCACACAATCGTTTAGATTGATCGCGAGCACATGGAACAATTTGTGCCCGACCTGTCATACCAGAAAAACCAAACAGATTGATTAACCAAACTTGTCTCAGTTTGTAATCAATCATCCATGTTTAGCTCGGCTTCTCCGATGTGGACGGGGCTTTATTATTAACCTGGCAATTTGTAGACATCTTATAAAAAGCAATGGAATGGAAGTGCACTCGGTCTACTAAGCTTAAAAGAGCAACAAGATGAAAAAAATACAAGAGCACAAGAGCTGGAAACACAAGTAACCTGAAGGTTGTAGGAGGTAAATGATTTGGTTGTGCACATAGCTTTTGCTTCCCAAGAAGTAACGCACTAATCAAGAGTCATCATCATCAAAACGTGGCACTAAAACCTCCCTCTGACCCTGTATTCAACAAATCGCAACACCCCTCCCTACACATTAACCGTATTCCTCCGCGCTTAAGCGCGGAAGAAATTCATTGTGATTAGGTTAAGACAGGTTCGTACATTATTGTAGCGTCACTCTCTCAAGCACGTAGTTTAGAGTGTTGCCACTCTGCAGCAGAGAAATATATATTAGTTAAAATAATAATTAAAAACTACTCAACTTCTGAATAAATGTTTTCTCCTAGTATTAGAAATAATACATCTCAACTCTACTCTGTATGGCATCAAATTGAAATCTCATAAAATTTTCCAAGTCCAAAAAGTATATAAATAAGCTTAAAACATGTGTTTTTGAAAATTAGGGTGTTGCCAATCAACAGTAAGAAAAATTCCATGTCACTAATAAATTTCAGATTTGTTGGAAATGCTGCTCTATGTCCGAGCCACATAGATTGACTGATACTTGTATGTAAGTTTCTCTTTTGCTATGTGGCAACAGTGCGTGGTCGTTGACTTTTGAAAAATGACTTGAAGAAATGTATCGTGCCTTTTTGTGATCGTCATTTATTAATCTGTTCTAAATTCATTTCATTCATATATTTCTTATTTGCATATTTAATAAAGGTACAGCTACAGTCTACGTTTATGAGCGGTGGCAACGGCCTTGGCGATTGTTTTTGGCGCACTTCTAAAGTCGCCAAGGAAAGAATTATTTCCTAACTCTTTTCTGTCAAAACTTTTTTTCTTTTTACAACACACTTTTTAAACATTTTCAGAACGTTTTGAAAAGAATATTTAAAAAAACTTTCAAAAAGAAGTAGTAATTTTAAGCACATATTAAAACACATTTGTGAACCAGCAGAGAAACTAAGCTACGAATGTTGGGTAAAGAATACCATGAAACTTATCAATTACACTAAATACAGTAGGCAAGTTGAAAAAGAAAAAGATTTTTAAAAGAAAAAAAGCAAGAAATAATACAACCTGATACATCAGAACGGTCCCGAGAAAAAAAATTACGAAACAAGAATATTCCACAAATGCGAAAAACAATACATGTCAGAACTCTGCCGTGAAAAAAAAATTATTATAAAATAAAAATTCCACAACTGTAGAAATACAAATAAATAAACCAATGGTATCAAAGAAAAAAAATTTAAACGGCCAATGCAATCAAAGGATATTTTAAAATCAAAATAACCAATGGGAGGAAAGAAAAATTTCAAACGAATCAATGAAATCAAACGATTTGGAAGAACTTTCTAGAATATTCAAAATGAAAATTGAAAGTTTCCGTTTGTCGAGGTTGCCATGAAAACCATAACAACCGAAACGAAAGACGGGTTGCCTTAATTTATCGTAACTCGCTACTAGAAGTGCGCCAAAAAAATCGCCAAGCCGTTGCCATCACTCATAAACGTAGAGTGTAGCTGTACCTTAATAAATCTCAATAATTTGAATTAACGTATTTTGTGGTACTTTTATTTGAATATCTAACACGTTATCAGCACGAGTTGAACTCTTACTGAAGAAACGAAAGTACCATTTTTTTTATGAAGCATCGTTAAGGAAGAGATCTATTGAAAAACGAACTGTTTTTTTGAAGTAGCAAATATTGATATTTGTTGATGAACATTTACTTAAAAGCGAAGTGCCATTCATTGATTTCGTCTTGAAGAAATAAGACGTTCAGAAGAAGTCGGAACGTTGAAATAGAAGAGACACAAGACTTTCCGAAGAGGAAAAAGGCATTTTTTAGAAGAAAGCTTTTGTTTATGTAAATGATGGCGGCTCACGAAGAACACAGATTTTGCAAACTAAATGGCGAGAACTATCACACATGGTGGATTCGCGCCAGGGCAGCGTTAGTCCAGAAACGCTGTTGGGAGGCCATTCAACCTGGATTTGGTCCGGAACTGACGAATGATGAAAGAAGAAAAAACGAAGGAGCATTGGCACTATTACTCCTAATAGTTGAAGACACATTTTTGGACGATATAGGAGAGTGTCTCCGTGCTGCCGAAGCTTGGGACATTTTGAAGAAGCTGCACACCCAATTCGGACTTTTGCACATTTTGCAGTTGATGCGTGACTTTTTCAACGTTATCATGAAGCCTGGGGAACCAGTTAAAGATTACTTAGGAAGACTAATCGACATTCACAGAAAGCTTGCTAATGGAGGATATGCATTCACAGATAGAGAAGTTGCACTAGTGATGCTCATAGGCTTGCCAAAAGCATATTAACCCTTAATACTAAGCCTTGAAAAAGATAAAGAAAATCTGACGACGACGACAGTAAAGGCAAGAATTACTGTAGAAGAAAGAAGAATATCTCGTAAAGCAGAAGAAAATTCAACTCAGATCCCCGATGAAAGAGCCTTAACTACAAAGAACTTCAAAGGGACGAGTAAATTCTCTAAACGACATGTACCAAAGAAAAACACAAATAACTTTGAAGGATATGACACCAAAACTAAGAGGAACACTCGTTGTTTTTCCTGTGGAGAATGGGGCCACATATCAAGGTTTTGTGATGAATCTAGAAGAAACCAAAATTCGGCAAAAACAGTTATAGATGAATCAACCCATCATGCTTTAACAATAAACCATCCTGGAATTGGCGACTCAAACTCATGGATCTTAGACAGTGGAGCCACTGAGCATATGTCATCACATCGGCACAAATTTTCAAACCTGAAATCTACATCATCGATCGTTGAAGTTGCCAATTCTGAAAAAGTTAAAGTGACTGGGATTGGAGACATTTCACTGAATCTCAGTGAAGATTGTGGCTCAAGGAAGATCACATTACAAAATGTCTTGTATATTCCTGACCTCGGAGCAAACCTACTATCAGTTGGCCGGATAGAACAGAAGGGCTGTGAAGTACGTTTCAAAGAAGGAAAGGCAGAGGTATTGAAACATGAAACTGAAGAACTTATCTTGACTGCATACCGACATGGAAGACTCTATCGAGTGGATGAAATGCCTGAAACCACCTACTTGACGAGATCAGTCAAAGAAAAATTGTGGCACAGCAGATTGGGCCACCTTCACATGGAAGGAGTAAGAAAACTTTAACACCTTGAAGAACTTGACTGTAGAAAAAAGTAATGAAGATACAAATGAACTGTGTACAGTATGTATTCTAGGAAAAATGAAGAAATATAAATTCCCTACTAAAGAAGCAGAACGAGCCTCAAAACCACTAGAAATCATCCACTCAGATGTCACTGGACCAATTTCACCTGTTTCGAAGGGAGGGTCAAATTACCTGGTGACCTTTATTGATGATTTCTCAAGATATATGTTGGTGAGGCCGATGAAATCTAAGAGCCAAGTATTGGAGAAGTTTGATGAGTACAGGAAACAAGTAGAAAATATTCATGGTGCCAAAATAAAAATTTTACGTAGTGACAATGGTGGAGAATACATAAGCCATGCATTTGATGATTACCTGAGAGAACATGGGATTTCTCGTCAACTGACTGTACCGAGAACACCACAACAGAATGGTGTTGCCGAGAGAGCAAACCAAACTATTTTCGACATGACACGTTGCTTGCTTATACAGTCAGGCATACCGAGTCATCTTTGGGCTGATGCTGTTAATACTGCTTGTTATATTCGAAACAGATGTCCAACAACCGCATTGGATGGAAATATACCAAATGATATATGGACTGGAAGAAAAACAAACATTGATAATCTTCGAGTATTTGGCTGTAGAGTTTTCTCTAAACTTGACAATAGTCAAATTAGTGGAAAACTAGCTCCCCGAGCAGAAGAATGCATCATGATTGGATATGTGGAGGGAGTTAAGGGATACAAGCTTTGGAACGTTAAGAATGATAAATTCTTTGTAAGCCGAAACGTGACATTTGAAGAAACCGTTTTCCCTTTCAAAGAAAAATTATCAATTTCAAACTCTGATACAAAAGAGTTTACACTCCATGTACCTGATAGAGACATCCCAGATGAGACACTTACCACAAATTCCCCCGGTGAAGGAAATTCGGATAGTTTTGAGGTAATGCAAGATGGTAATAATGATGTAAGTGGAACTGAAGAAGATGCAAACGAAGATACCAATTCAGATGCATATCCCACAAATGCTGATGATCTAATTAGAAGAAGCAACAGGACTCGAGAACCACCAAGGCACTTAGAAGATTATGTTTTGTACAAAGTGAAAGAAGACATGACAGCTGAACCAAATTTGTCTACACTAGATGAAAAAGACCCTGCAAATTTGAGAGAAGCAATGAAACCCTTATGTAGAGAGATGGAAAGAAGCTATTACTAACCCTTATGTAGAGAGATGGAAAGAAGCTATTACCGAAGAACTTAATAACTTGAGACGTAATCAAACTTGGGAACTAGTCACAAAACCACCAAATACCCAAGCTATTGGTTCAAGATGGCTATTCCGGAGAAAATACGATGAAAAAGGAAACGTCTCCAAATTCAAGGCACGATTGGTTGCAAAGGGATATTCCCAAATCCCTGGTGTTGATTTCAATCAAACCTTTTCGCCAGTAATAAAAATCAAGTCCATTCGTATGCTACTAGCACTGTCCATTGAAATGGATTACAAATTACATCAAATGGACATAACAGCTGCGTACCTTAACGGCACTCTGAAAGAAGATATTTACATGATTCAACCTGAAGGGACAGCTGAAAGAGGGAACGAACATCTTGTTTGCCATTTAAAAAGAAGCTTATATGGTTTGCGACAATCGGGGCTTGAATGGAACAAGTGCTTAGATGAATTTCTAAGACAGTGTGGCCTAAATCGTTCAATTGCAGAGCCATCTATATACCATGACGATGAAAGAGAAGTCATCATAGGTGTATACGTAGATGACTTACTTATCCTTGGAAAGAAGAAAGCAAAAATTGAAGCTTTTAAAGTCAAGATAAAAAAGCGCTTTGAAGCTAAAGATCTGGGTGAAGCAAGGCATATATTGTCCATGAGAATAGACAGGAAAGAGGATGGATCATTGACTTTGGATCAATCCTCTTATGCTGAAGAAATCCTCAACACCTTCAAGATGGAAAGTGCCAAGGGTGCGTCGACTCCATTAGACCCTAGTTTGAAATATCGCTTACCAGATCCTGACATCCAAAAGGCAACTGTACCCTACAGACAAGCGGTTGGAAGTCTACTATACCTAGCCTGTGGAACGCGGCCAGACCTGTCATATCCCTCGACTTTTATGAGTCAATTCAATGAGCATCATACTGACGATCATTGGAGAGGTATTAAACATATATTCAGGTACCTGAAAGCAACTAAAGATCAGCCACTAACGAACAAGAAGACGGGAGAAATATTGAAGATATACTCTGATGCGGATTGGGGTGGTGATCGAATTGATTGGAAATCCTTTTGTGGATACGTCATAGTCCTGGCAGGAGCAGCTGTTTCGTGGTGTAGTAGAAAACAAACTTGCACTGCACTCTCGTCTACGGAAGCAGAGTATGTCGCAATGTGCCAAGCTGCAAAGGAGGTTCTATGGATCATAAACTTGCTGAATGAATTACAGATGAAGATGTTCATTGGTGAACCCCAACCCATTTTGGTAGACAATCAAGGAGCAATGTGTATTGCCAAGAATCAAGAAACCTCGGAAAGAAGCAAACACATCGATTTGAAGTATTTCTTCTTGCGTGATCTTGTCAACAAGGGAGTAGTGAATTTTGTATACGTCCCATCTCAAGACAATGTTGCTGATATACTTACGAAGTCTGTAACAAAACAAACTTTGTGTAGATGTAAGAGTAAATTGGGTATTTAGATTATCCTTTTCTTTGCGAGTGGACACATATCAGCAAGGGTGGGTGTTGGAAATTCTGCTCTATGTCCGAGCCACATAGATTGACTGATACTTGTATGTAAGTTTCTCTTTTGCTATGTGGCAACAGTGCGTGGTCGTTGACTTTTGAAAAATGACTTGAAGAAATGTATCGTGCCTTTTTGTGATCGTCATTTATTAATCTGTTCTAAATTCATTTCATTCATATATTTCTTATTTGCATATTTAATGAATCTCAGTAATTTGAATTAACGTATTTTTGTGGTACTTTTATTTGAATATCTAACAAGATTAATACAACTCAACTCCATTCCTAGAAATAAAAATCAGTAGAAGCAGGAAACCAACAACCCAACTTGACTCAACATGATGTCCCAGTGAAATCAAAGTGCAAAACCGTGTAAAATAAGATTATTAAGAATAAGATTTATTAGAACCGTTCCTATCGCAAACACACCGAGTGTTGCCATTCCCAATCAAATAAACTAATATGTTGCCATTCAACAGAAGAAAACTCAAGAACTGAAACCAAAACTAACAACACCGACTGTTGCCATTCAACAGTAGATAAACTCAAAAAACTGAAACCAAAACTAACATCTCAACTCCATTAGACCCTAATGTTTTTATTCAGCAGCAGGACCCGTACACCTCAACTCATCAGTCAGTAATAATCATTCCTCCTCACTAATCCAGAACTCTCAGATATTCCCTACTCAGGTGTTTTGAAGGGCATGAATGAGTTAATCGCCCATGCTATTCTTTTTGGAGTAATTATACTTCTGGCCAGTTCCCAGTCCTCCATAACACTACGCAGCTGGGGAACAAATGGAACTGTCAGTTCATCATTGATGTTCGTGATTTTGAATCAGGGAAGTACACTCGAAGTATCTCTACCAGGGTTTTCCTACCGTTTTCCGTGAATGTGCCATCGTCCTTTCTAATGGAACCCAATTGGCAGTAGGGATGTCAACTCTAAAAAAATAACTGGGTTTTTTTTCGTCCGGTTATAACTGCCCCGTTTTAACCGAGTAAAAAAAACCGGTTTTTAAAATAAGCGGAAAAAAACGAATTTTAAAACTTCAAGGTGTTTTAATTTAGTTGTATACAAAAAATGCTAAATGTCGTTAACTGTTTTTATTTATCACTTCAATACTGTTACAAAAATTCACATTAATTCTAAAATAAACCAAAACTTAACTGTTTCAAATGAAGGTACACAAACAAATATAAAATAATGAAAACATTAGTTATCTTGTTAATATTGTTTTATCTATTCAATCCAATACTTTTTATTTACTCTGTTCATAAATACTCGCTCAGTTATATGCTGGTTAGCTAATCGATTTCTGTCATCTGAAACCATAGAATTCAGAGCACATACTAACCTTTCAGATAGCACTGAACTTCCAACAACTGTCAAATACACTGCTGGCCACCAAAATTTCAACACCAAGAAAGACAAGAGATATCACAACAAAATTTATTTTGTAGATAACATGTTGACCAAGTATCAAATGATTAAATTTATAGACTTCTGTGAAGTGTGGTTCCTGCCAAAATCAGTAGCCAAAGTAGCCGCAATTGTTGGAGATCACCGCTGCCACACGCCTCGGCATTGATTCAAAGAGACTTTGGATGTGTTCTTGGGGTACAGCAGACCAAGCAGCTTCCACAACTTGCCAAAGTTGATCTGGTGTAGCAGCTGGGGATGTAATCTGGGTCAATCGTTGAGCAACCATGGACCACATGTTTTCTATCGGCGAAAGATCTTGAGAGCGAGCGTGGAAGTTTGGAGAGTGGGGTGCCAGCTCAGGTGTTGCTTCGTCATCTGACCGTGGTTCAAAATTACGAGGTTTTGTCCTCGGATCTTTTCCTCATGGGACTGATCCCGGACCGTCGTCAATAGCCCGTTGTGTTGCTCTAGTACGACGTTAACTAAAATTACCATTACCTGAGAGCGAGCTGGCCAGGGAAGCAATTCAATCTGGCGATTGACGAAGAACCCTTGGACAATGCGTGCCACGTGTGGTCGCGCATTATCCTGTTGAAATATGGCTGTGGGCAAGTACTGAAGGTAAGGAAGGACAACTGGCTCCAACACCTCGGAGATGTAGCGCTGGCTGTTTAAAGTACCGGCAATGCGCACTAGAGGAGTGCGAGAGTAATATCCAATACCGCCCCATACCATAATACCCGGTGCAGGACCAGTGTGGCGGTGTATAACGCAGCTGTTCAGCATCCTCTCTCCACGGTGTCTCCAGACTCGAATCCGACCATCGTGGTATTGCAGACAGAAGCGTGACTCGTCAGTAAAGACAATTTCATTCCATTCTACCGTCCACATCCTTCTTTCATCGCACCATTGGCGGCGGAGACGTCTGTGGTTCTGCATCAAGGGTAGACGAAGCAATTGACGTCTTGCGGACATACCACTCTGCTGTAAACGGCGTCGAATGGTACGCGCAGACACTGGATGATGCGTTACAGACTGAATGTGCTGTGCTATGGTTCGTGATGAGGCTGAGCGATCCGTCACTGCCATACGCACAATATGCCTGTCATTACGTGAAGTGGTGCACTGAGGTGGATGCGATCGAACTCGTCGGTTCGTCGTACCCTCCTGCATCCAACGATCACATATCCGCATTACAGTTGTTTGGTTTCTTCAAACACGACTACCGATTTCCCTGAAAGATAATCCACAATCTCGGTAGGCCACTATTCTTCCTCTGTCTAACTCGGATACTTGATCAAAAGATGTCGCTGTTTTCTACAAGGCATAACTGATCGTTTTTTTTTTAAACCACAAGAAAAACACAATTGCCGTACTTGAAATTATCGAAATCTCCAAGCCTTAAATAGCACTATGAAGTGGCGCCACAGGCACGCGTGATGTGCGTCTGCGCTGAAATTCTAATCATTTGCATGTCTCACCTCCGCTAATGCATGTTGTAAATTTCATAATATTTGAATGCTTCCTTCAGGGTGTTGCATTTACGGTGGCAAGCAGTGTACTTACAAGCTAGCAATGATAATGCAGGCGAACGTCTTTTCTTTATTAAAAAATTCAGGTGGACTACTATCCCTTAACAACAGAGGCTGCTGCACATACACTCTATAACAAAAAAAATCGACACAACAAGAAGTTGTCCGATGGAGACAAAAATAAGTGGATAGGAAAATTATGTACAGAATAGAAAATGACTAAAATTTCAGAACAATTGAATGATTTATTTCAGAGATACAGTAACGAGCTCAGTAAGGTGTTAACCCGCCTCTAGCCTGGATGTAAACTGCCACACGGAGTGGCATAGACCGATAAAGCTCCCGGATGGTCTCCTGTGGTATTTCTTGCCAAATTTGCTCCAATTGTCGGATTGCGTCATCAACATTCCCTACCGGATGCAGTCGCCTTTCCATCATATCCCAGACATGCTCGATGGGAGAGAGATCTGGTGATATGGTGGGCAAAGGTTTGATAAGCTTGAAGACAGTTCATAGCAACACGTGCCGTATGTGATCTGGCATTGTCTTGCTGAAAAATAAGCCCAGGGTACTGCGAAAGGAACGGTATCAAAACAGGTCTCAGAATGTCGTCAACGTACCGCTGTGCAGTAAGTGTACCTCTAATGACGACCAAAGGGATCCGGCTATCAAGGGAAATGGCACCCCAGACCATAACTCCTTCTTGAGGGCCCGTGTGGCGTGCAATAGTGAAAGCAGGATCGGCACGCTGCCCTGGGCGTCTCCAGACACATCTTCGATGATCGTCAGGACACAGTTGGAAGAGGGATTCGTCGCTAAAGACTATACGTCCCCAGTCAGCATCATTCCAGCATGATCGAGCCAAGCACCACCGTAATCTGGCTCGACAGTGTGCAGGCGTGAGTGGCAGGTGGCGTAACGGTCGGTACGAGTGTAGATTTCGCTCTCTCAGCCGTCTGTGAATGGTCATGGTGGACACCAGTGTGTGGGTCGCACGACTGGTGGTTGATAGCGATGAATCAGGCGCTGTGACAGCTGATCTGACAATCCCTCTGTCCTCTCGATCTGTTCTGGCCCTACGTCGACCGCTACCATCATGACGCTGAAATCTGTCACTGTCCACCCACTCTTGCCAGCACCTTCTAATCGCCGCATCGCTTCGACTCACATGACGAGCGATTCTCCGATTTGCCCAACCTGCCTCTTTCAATCCAATGATACGACCTCTTTCAAACTCTGAAAGTTGCTCGTAATGAGCTCGAATCATGCGGCGAGGCATTTTTTCAGTCGTTGAAAGGTATCCTAAATCGCAATGCAGCAGAAATTTGTAACAACAGTTCAATAACAACTCCTTATATACATCTGCTGGATGCGCAGTTCCGATGCGCTGGAGATCGCACTATTCATTCATTGGACACCAAGTTTTAATCATTTGCATATTTGGTCAAAACATTTTTGCATACGAAATTTCAAAGCAATCGGATGATTCCTTCTTGGTGCGTCGATTTTTTTGTTATAGAGTGTATATGCAAGTGTGTCCCAAAAAGATCAGTACACCTTCAAAATTGTATTAAATAAAGGAGTATGCCCACAGCAAAACTAGTTACAACAATAGATAGAATAACTAAAAAAGTTATTTTTCTACTACCTTAGAAAATTTCCATATGAGATCCTTTCGTAGCACGAAGAATATCTATATCGGAAGGTTCCTGGTTCGAATCCGGGTAAGGTCATGGATGTTTGTAAGCGTATAGTGTAGAGGCGGCTTGTGCACCTTAAATCTGTCGTGGTCGAAAGTCCTCACATTGGGTTGGTGTGGAAGTTTGGAGAGTGGGGTGCCAGCTCAGGTGTTGCTTCGTTATATGACCGTGGTTCAAAATTACGAGGTATTGTCCTCGGATTTTTCCCTTAAGGGACTGATCTCGGACCGTCGTCAATAGCCCGTTGTGTTGCTCTGGTAGGACGTTAACAAAAATTACCAATTACGAAGAATATCAAGAAGATATTCCAATTCAATCCACGAACGTTTCAGCATGCTAAAATCAACAGTAGATACAGCTGTTTGGATATTTTTGTTTCAATTCCACGATACTGTTAACTTTTGTTCGGTACACAGCATCTCTTTATCTTTTCCATAACACTTTTACATATCTTACACATAATTTCTTTGCGTTTGAGTATCGGATTTTGTTTCGATAAAACACTCAACACATCGAGTTTCTTCACGGGATCCGCAATTTTGAATAACTGAATTCTTTAAGGGGGTCCGGGACACAAAAATCGTCAAATTTTCGAAATTTTTATTATTATTTTAAGAAATTCTCTGTGTTTTTCTGCTTAAAATGACGTCTAAATCATGTTTCTATCTTAATTAGAACTAGATATATAATAATTTTTGTGGTGCATTGTTTTGAAAATCTAACACTCTTGACAGTTGTTGTCATGGCAACAACATCTGTCCTTAAAACTTTAAATGCGTTTTTCTCCATAATACATTTTTTCAAGATTTCCTGTATTCAAATTGCTATAAGTCGAAAACCGATAAAGTTTAAGGGTTGAAATTTGGAATATATCTTTTTCAGACATTATACTTTAATTTTGATTCAGCAAATTTGAAATAAATGTTTACTTTTAAAGATATGACTTTTTTAAAAAAAAGTACCTTAAAATTTTCAAACATTTTCATTCAAATATTTTTTATTTTTTGTTAAATTAATATTTTTTAAATTGCTGAATCAAAATTAAAGTTTATAAATTTGTGAATAATTTACTGCAAGAATTTTGAAAATTGATCAAGAATATTTTGAGCCTTAGCAATTTAAAATGACCCCTCTTTTTTTTCAAAAAATTTTAATTAAAAATTTTTTAAGAACTTTTGGAAAAATTTTGTGTTGTGATTTTGTTTATTAGTTAGATGGGTAATCAGTACAAAAAAATTCAAAATTCTAAATTAATTAATAAAATTTTTTTTTCAATGTGTCCCGGACCCTCTAAATAATCGTTTGCGTGCTGTGAACCGCTATCTATTATCAGAAACATACTGTAAAAAAAACTTTTTGAGTTATTCTATCTATTGTTGTAAATAGTTTTGCTGTTGGCCAATTCTTTTTTTCTATATAAAATTTTGAAGTTGTACTGATCTTTTTGGGACACCCTGTAGTTTGAGCTCATTTGGAAAGTAAGCATTTCACTTCTGTTGACAAACGTCGGTTTGTTACCCGTATTGAGGATGAAAAGGTCATTAGTAGGGCAACTTTTTTGTTGCAGTAAAAATGGGAAAAGTTACATTTATCATTTCCTAAAAATGCATTTATGGAAATAAAGTTGCATTTATTTTTGATGCACAAAAAACTAAAATAAATTATTCGTAAAAAATAAAAAAATCAGAATTTATTGACAAGTTTAGTGGCATACGAAAATATTATTATTCATAATTAAAATTAGATGAACGTTGTTGAATGGCTGATCCTTGGCCAGTAATTTCTTTAACATTGAAAACCTGCGCCAGCCGCAGTCATATAATGTGCTGTATCGGATAGTAGAAGCGCAAAATCCTTTCGCTCAACATTCAGAGATTTTAAAACGTCATCTACAAGGCGAACAACATATTAATGATCGACACTCACCTCGCAAACTCTGCAGTCGAATACGCAAGTTTCCTCTGGATTATCAAGAGTGCCAACCAATGTGTTAAAGTACTTGTTGCCATTTATTTCACTTTCGTATTGCGACGAACTCCTTCTTACCATGAACTTGTTTGATCCGCAATACTTCGGCGTTCGCAAGCTCAGACACACGTGATCGAAGGGTTGATTCAGAGAGCAAAAAATGAAATAGTAATTTGATAATAATTAATTTTAAGCTATATTTTAAAAAGTTATAGGTTGTTGTTGTTGTTGTTGCACATCCCCCTGGTGTAGGAAAGCCTACACTAGGTCCAGAAGGCCCCGTCGTGCCAGATCCCCATATACTTGCAAAAAGTCCTGATCAACCAACAGCTGCTTATACGAAGCGCCGAGACAGAAAAGAAGGTGATCAGGACTGGCAGGTAGGGAACAGGAACAAGGAGGGAAAATTCTATCCCCGTTCTGAAATTTTATACATTTAAGATGGCCACTTCGAAATCTGACCATGGCCGATTGGAAAGGCCGAGGGCCACAGCATGAGATTGATAGTCCAGGGCGATTGGCAGCATACCAATGGTGGGATAGCGTACGGCGCCACACGGAAAGCAAACGCTGTTTTCCCAGGGAGTAGACCTCAGTGGGAGTGAGACGATTCAAACAGTCCATAGGGAGATCACAGCCATTCTTGGCGAGTACATTGGCTGTCTCGTTGCCATACACCCCGATATGCGACGGAATCCATTGGAGGCTTATTGGTGTTTTCAGGCCAATCTCGCAGAGAAGCTTCAGAATATTCTGGTCTGGGATATCAAATATTTTTGGCCAATTTTTGAAATACTATATAGCACTCCTACTATCAGTCAAAATCCAAGTACAATTTTTATCAGTGGACTGTGCATAATTAAGGGCTGCACCAATTGCTATGATCTCCGAGAGTTATAGGTGGTTGCATTTATGCAAAAAGTTGCATTTATGTTGCGGTTATAACTCACTTACTATACACCCCATGTAGGAAGAATTTTGGTTTTAACACTTTACATGCAGTGTAGAACGCGTGAAAAAAAGTTGCATTTGTCGCAAAAAGTTGCCCTAGTCATTAGATAAGAAAAATTCTATTAGTTCTTCACCTCTTTTGTTTCAGTTGGATCTGCCCCAAATGGTGTGGTGTGAATTTTCTTCACATCCAACGATAAACTTCATCCAGCAGTGCTCGACAAATCTTCTGGCTGAAGTATCCAGAGGAATTTCTTCTTCATATGGAAGGTACGCTGACATGATACATGTGGTATCTCTATTCTAACTGATCACCTTGATAGCAACATTGTCCCCATCAAGGAAATCAGGCACAAAGAGAGCATTGAGATTTTTATTTACGATGATACATGCTCTCGTTTTACTGCATGAGCGATCGAAGAATAGATTCCCACAGTTGCCCTGGCCCTACGATTCTTCCAGGATTGACCCAGGGTTCCTGTATTAGAGCAATGTCTATCTTTCCTTCTACCAGTCTCTTACTAAGTAAAGCTGTAGGAGACTGGCTATGGGGAAGATTGATTTGTGCAATCCTTATGGGATTGCTTATCTTCCTAAGGGGTTCAGATATAACCTAACAGTGTTGGATAGCAACAAGGCTAACTCCTACTGAGAAGTTTACTTCTCGATTAAAGCTGAGTCCTCTCTGGTTGGAGAAAAAGACACGGCCGTTTGTCTGATTCTGAGTCAGATAGCACAAGATCATCAATTTGTCTAAATAGTGACCCAATGGAGTCACCTCACTGAACTGGAAGGAGACAGCGGCGCTCGAGGCCCTGCTCATGTACCTACTGTCGAGTAGTTTCCTCAGGAACTGGTTCCATGACCTTCATGGCCACTGAGCTCACATAGAAAGCTTCAGGTTCATTTCCCACCGTCTGCGCCAGCGGTTCCATCATAGAGCTTCGTCCGATGCAGGCTTTGAAGCCACTTGATCAGATGGTCCCGCTACAGCAGCATCCAGTGTAGGCTGGACCACATCTCTAAACTCTGCAGGTGGTTTACCCACGGAGGCAGGAGGAGGGGGCTTGCGAGTGGCATTTGGATAGGACAAGATCTTACTAAGTACTTTCCCGAACGCTCCTGTGAAGACCTCAAAATTCCACTCTCATAAGAGCTGGGTTTATCTTTGGTTCATTTCGATGATCCACCTAGCATAGGCACGATCACCTACAATGACCTTCCTTCTCCCGAATTTTCCACTCATTAGTGTTGAGTCCTGGGTTCAAACGGACAAGCCGTCGAAGCAGTACCTCACCATCTGTGGTGAAGACATCACGGGGTTTTGAGGGCTATTTTCACGGGTTTGGAACAGACCTCCCTCCTGTCATAGTTAGGATGTAGCCATTTCACTGTGTTCTCATTGGTACAGTGGAGCATGAGGGCACCGTTCAGTACACCTGCGGTTAGAAACTGAGGGCCCTATTGATCAAAATCCATTGAATTCCTATCGATATCTCTTTGAATGTTCATACCATCTGCAGAAGACATCCTTGCTTCTGGCCATTCTCACACCTGCGGCGGCTTGATTGTACGACTATGGAGCAGATGTCCTTTGTCGCTTCGTCTGTACCGAGGTAGTAGGGGAGGGGGTACCATCAGCCGCGGTCTTAGCGGGCGTCCAGTGCGTCACTAAACGCCGAGGCCGTTTACATAAAGCTGGTGAGGTTCATTTCAACACGCGATTCCACATTACACGAGCATTTATCAAGTGAGAGCAGAACAAAATACCTTAGTGACAGAATCAGAGCAAAGAACAAATAATGTCTCTTTCTACCACATGAAATCAGAAATAATACGTTTATGTGAAGAATCGAAGTTTTTTACAGTGATTGCTGATACTACCCCTGATATCAGTCAGAGATCAGCTGTACATTTTAATCCGCTTTGTTGTAAATCAAGAGTCTAAAAGTGTTGACATTAGAGAACATTTTCTGGGATAGTGCATGACTCCAGTGCTGACTATACTATAGCTTCTATACTTATGAAAATACTTTATGAAGAGTGTCAATTTAATAAAAACCTTTTACGTGGACAAGCATACGACGGTGCCAATGTAATGAGTGGATCATCAGGTGGCTTACAAGCCATATTAAAGACCTTACATGGCTCTAATTGTCTACATTCGTTACGTTCACTGCCCACCTCACCAATTAAATCTAATGTTAGTGCATGCCACTTAAAACCGGAAAGCAACACCAGAACGTGGAGAACTGTATATAAGTAGTAGGAAAGTGAGAGTTCAGAAACAGAGGAGCGAGGATCGTGAGAGATATGAGGATCACTGATAAGAGTGGTGAGAGTTCTGAAACACGAAATCGGAGGATCGCCTAGGAGGATCGGAGGATCATTTTGAGGAAAACGAGATAACCGATAGAATAAGACATGATTTGGGGGAATTGTGGGTAGCTTATTGATAAGGACTTAGTGCAGAGTCTTGGTATTGACACGATGGAAGGGGAGGAGGGGTTGTGTTTGTTTTCATTTTACTGTAGGTAAAAGATAACATTATTATTTTTTAAATATATATTGGTGGTGTGTTACTAAGGTAATGAGTGGTAATACCATCTGGTGGTGGGATAAGCAACCATATTACTTGGAATTTAAAATCTAATCGGAACTCTAAGTAAAATTGTGATCTATCTTACTTTATAAATAAATAAGTATTGTTACATTTTCAAATTGTCTTCAGTTGTATGACCTCTTACGATGAATGTGCATGTTCAACTAAGTGATTTTAAAATTAATTGTTGCAATGGGGGAGCTGTTGATGGAACGGATGTATCACGACACCAGTCATCCAGGAAGTTTTGGTGGGATAGATTCTGTATACCGTGCTTTAAATCGCAAAGTTCCCAAGAGGAAGATAAAGGAATGGTTGATCAAGGATAACGCTTACACACTCCACAAACCCGTACGACGTAATTTTGAACGGAATCGAGTTATTGTGAGTGGAATAGATCAACAATGGCAATCTGATTTGGTGGATATGAAAAATCTTGTTAAAGAGAATGACGGTTACTATTACTTGCTTACCTGTATTGACATTTTCTCAAAGTACGCATGGGTTATACCAATTAAAAAGAAATCGGGTGCTCAAATTATAGAGGCTTTTAAGTTAATTTTTGAAGATAGAAAACCTGTAAAGTTGCAAACCGATTCAGGTTCAGAGTACACAAACAAAATGTTTCAAAGTTTTTTGCGATCCGAAAATGTCCACTTTTTCGTAACAAACAATGAGACGAAAGCAAGTGTTATTGAAAGGTTTAACCGTACTTTTAAAAATAAAATGTGGAAATATTTCACTTATAAAAATAAGTATCGATACATTGATGTTTTAGATGATCTTGTTTACAGTTACAATAACACATATCATCGCAGTATCAAAATGAAGCCAGTTGAAGTAACCGTTAAAAATGAAAAAGAAGTATGGAATGACTTATATGGAAAGGTCTCCATTCGTAGAAAATCCTATAATATCAATATTGGAGACACGGTACGTATAGCTAAAACTAAATTAACATTTGAAAAAGGATATGAAAAGAATTGGTCAGAAGAATTATTTGTTGTGTCTAAACGTCTTCCTCGATACCCGCCTGTGTATAAAATCAATGATTTAATGAATGAAGAAATTAAAGGAACATTTTATGCAGAGGAAATACAAAAAGTTACTAGAAATCACGAGTTTATTATTGAAAAAGTTCTCAAAAAACGTCAAAAGAAGAAAACAATTGAATACTTAGTTAAGTTTAAAGGTTATCCAGAAAAATTCAACATGTGGATTCCTGCAAATGACATGATTACTCTATAAATACATGTGTGAATTTAAGTTGAGATCATTTGTAAAAATGAGTTTCTACGTTACATTACCCAGCGATGGCGGTGTAGAATTCTTTCCTGAAAATACACTTTCCCACTTCTTTACCAGACTTCCTCAACCTGTTGAATTAACAGGTGAATGGGAGGTTGGATTAGCTGAAATAATTTATCCGAGAATGTGGCATAATGTGACAAGTGATGCAAATCATTACGAATTTGATTTGGGAAATGGTGTTAAAAAAGAAGGTCAAATTGCATGTGGTTTCTATGAATCTCCAAGCGAAATTTTGAATGCTCTACCAAAGCATATTAAAGTTCAGATGAGTTACAACAAGCATTCTAAAAAAGTTAAAATCCAACTCTCTAATGGTGCCACAGTGAAGCTGTCTAATAAACTTTCTGAAGTTTTAGGTTTTGAGTCAGGAGATGTCATAGGCGAGAACTTGGTTCGAGACACACCAATAACCGTCGAGGCTCCATACGTAGCTGATCCTAATGTAGACTTTTATTTATTATACGTCTACACCGATTTAATTCAACCCGAAATGGTTGGTAATGTATTTGCCCCACTATTGCGCATTATTAATGTTAAAGGGAACGATGGAGATATGATTCATGAGTTATTTGATAAGCCTCATTATTATCCATTATCCAGAAAAATTTTTCAGATTATTGAAATAGTTATAAGGACACACAGTGGGCGTTTTGTGTCATTTGAAAGAGGGAAGTTGGTGTTGAAACTACATTTTCGTCTTATAAGCATTTGTAAAAAATAAAAAATAAATAAAAAATAAAATGTATCGACCATACCAATGTTGCAATCAATCTTTTGAGAATTATTACACAAATCAGGTAGGAGATGGTTTGTCCTATTATCGTGGTATTCCTCTTCAAAGAGGAAGTGGTTTAGGAGGAATTTTTAGAAGTGTCTTTCGACTTGCTCTTCCTATGGTGAAAAAAGGAGCAAAAGCTCTTGGAAAACAAATGTTACGATCTGGGTTTGATATTGCAAATGATGTTGTTCATGGAAAGGATATTAAATTATCAACAAAACATAGAATGAAAGAAGCTGGAGGCATTTTGACGGATAAAGTAGCAGCAAAAGTTAAAAGCATGATTGGATCTGGTGGTCATAAAAGGAAACGTAAAGTTACTAAAAAGATCATTCGCTCTAAAGTTCGCAAGGTGTGTGCACCCGACATTTTCTCTTGAGAAAAATGGCTTTAATTCATAAGCATTCTGAAGTGTATGTGAAATCGGAGCTTGATTTGTTTTTGATGCCCCCAACTCAGACATCAGTAGAAAAAGGACAATGGTTGGAATATTATCCTTTGGCTAACATACGAGATGGAGGTCCTCTTGAATTCAATATATCTGGAAGTGGAGAAGATTACATAGATTTATCATCTACTCAACTGTATCTTAGAGTAAAAGTTACCAAGGAGAACGATGTGTTACCTGCCAAAGAACCTGTGGGTCCTATAAATCTTTTCATGCACTCATTATTTTCACAAGTAGATATTAGTTTGAATGAACGCATGATCTCTTCATCAAGTAACACATATCCGTACAGATCGTACATTGAAACTCTCCTAAACTATGGATCCGATTATAAAAAAAGCTTTTTGACTTCAGAATGTTTTTTTAAGGATACATCAGGTCATGTCGATGAAAGTAATCCATTTGCTGGAAATGAAGGGTTAAAAAAAAGATGTTCTCTCATTCAAAATAGTAATACCTTAGATATGATTGGTAATTTACATTGCGATATATTTTATCAAAGTAGGCTCATGCTAAATTTGGTGGATATTAAAGTTAAGTTGATTCGAAGTAAACCTGAATTTTGTCTAATGTCATCTAGTGACCCATCCGCCAATTACAAAGTAACCATTGAACACGCGTCACTATTCATTAGAAAAGTTAAAGTTAGTCCTGGAGTGCTACTTGGACATGCTAAAGCTTTAGAAAAATCTACTGCCAAGTATCCAATGGATCGGATATTGTGTAAAGTATACTCTATTTCCCATGGAAGTTTTTCTTTCACACAAGATAATGTTTTTCAGGGACAAATGCCCAAGCGCCTTATAATTACATGTGTGGATAACGATGCATTCAATGGGAGTTATTCTACAAATCCCTTTTATTTTCAAAATTATGACCTCAACTTCATATCAATATATGTGGATGGAAACCCAGTACCGCATAAACCATTAGAACCCAACTTTTCTGCACACTTATCCGTACGAGCTTATAACAGTTTGTTAATAGGAACGCAGAAACTTACTTCTGATAAAGGTATCTATATTAATCGAGAAGAATTTGCAAACGGTTACGCATTGTATGCTTTTGATTTAACTCCTGACCTATGTGATTCTAATCATCTAAATTTACAAAATCAAGGCAACCTACGCATTGAAATCAAATTTGCTACTGCTCTTAAAAAAACATTATCTGTTATAGTATATGCCGAATTTCAGAATGTGATAGAAATTAGTAAAGTTCGGAGTATTATGTGCGATTTCTCAATTTAAGATGGATGGTGATCAAATTAGAGAAATACTTGGCAGAGACAAATTTACGAGAATCCACTTTTTAGGTGTATTTTCTAGTGATAGATTACCGCAAAATGTTGTGTATTTTCCTTCTGTATTTGTCATGAACACTGATGCCCACAACATGCCAGGAAAACATTGGATTGCAGTTTATTTAGAAACTCCACACTGTGCTGAATTTTTTGATTCTTTTGGTAATCACCCCCAGTATTTTGGAAACTCAATTGCTAAATATTTTGATCATTTTTCTCAACTGCTATACAATAATGTACCTTTACAGTCTGTTGGAACCGCTGTATGTGGACAGCATTGTATTTACTATGTGTATTACCGCTGTAGGTATAGAAATTTACATGATATTGTTTTACCTTTCACACCTTTTTCTGTAGCCAATGATCTACGTGTATACAATTTTGTAAGAAAGAAATTCAATGTAACAACATTCTTTTATGAAAATCAATAAACCTTATTTTAGGTATAAATTCGATGTCTTTAGTTTTGTTATGTCATTTGTAAACATGAACATCCCAAGTTTACATCACCCTTTTACCTCCATTATAGCTGGTCCAAGTGGTTGTGGCAAAACTTATTTTCTTCGAAACTTTTTAAGGCATCGTAATGAAATAATTAAACCCAACATTCATAAAGTTGTATGGTTTTATGGAATTCATCAGGATCTTTATGATACCATTCCTGATGTTACATTTGTTGAAGGATTTCCCAGTAATTTTAAAGAATATACAGAAAAGAACACATTATTCATAATTGATGATTTAATGGTGGAATGTGGAGGAGATAAGCGTCTGACTCATATGTTTACAAGAGGTAGTCACCACTTTAACGTATCTATTATGTTTATTGCACAAAACTTGTTTCACAAGGGAAAAGAATTTCGTGAAGTTACTCTTAATTCACATTATTTGTTTATATTTAAATGTCGTAGAGATATTAGTCAAGTTTCTCATTTAGGAAGACAGTTGTACCCTAACAATTTGAAATTTTTTCAAGAGGTTTTTGCAGATGCTACTTTAAAACCTTATTCATATCTCCTTATTGATTTGAAACCTGAAACGGAGGAAAACATGCGTTTGCGGACCAATATACTCCCCGGACAGGATATGTGTATATATCAACGTAAACTTTAAAAAGACGAGTGTTTCACTTCTTTACATTAGTTTTCAAAATGCCTTTGTCAATGAAAGACGTCCATCAGTTAAAGATTATAATGTCATGTCCACCTAAACTTCAAAAAGAAATTTTAAAAAAATTACCCAAGGAAATCATACATTGTATCTGTGAATGCTGTTTAAATACTTTAAAAGGAAATGTTCCTCTTTCATTAGATCAAAAGCAAAAGTTAAAGCGTCACAGAAGGTCACTACGATCGTTAGTTGAGCCCAAATTACCTATATACAAAAAACGTAAAATCATTTCACAGAAAGGTGGATTTTTAAACATACTTATTCCTGCAGCTCTGAGTGTGTTAACAGCATTACTAAATAAATAATGGAATTCACTAAAAAGATGATACTTGTACCCGAAGACAGATTGTCTAGACATACCCCAACTGATGAACAACTGTCACAATTAGATCGTGAAATGAAGGACATTTTAATTAGTTCTTTTGATGATGATACAAAAATTAAAATGTATTATCAAGCACTACGAAAAAGAATCAATGCAAGCATGGTAAATTCACCTTTACAATATCAACAAGAAATAAATGATTCTGTTACTAGTTTAACAAATGACATGATATCCCCAAAAGATGAAATTTTGCAAACATCCAGAGAAAATGAAAAATATTCTATAGAAGATACATTATTGAAATCTATACCCAAAAGAACAGTGTCAACAGCAAAAAATATTTTAAAAACTTTAAAGAATTATCCTGATACACTTTCTTGGACCAAGACAGGAGAAATTGTTTATAAAGACCATTCAATTCAAAATACAAATATTATTGATCTGATAGATAATTTAGTGAGAAGAAGGAAACATCCTTTACCTTTAAATGGAATGAAAGAGTTTGAAGAAGCCATCAAAGAAATCAACATGCCACAATCTTTCATAATAAATAAAAATGCATTTGAACCAAAAAGAGAATTAGTTGCAAATAAAGAAAAATGTAATAATGATAATAATGTATGTAAATGGATTTCTATGTAAGTCAATAAATAATTAGACGAAATAATGACCTTCAATTCATTTATTTATGTATTTTAAAATACGAAAGATATACATATATACGACACATATATTGTTTACAAGCTTTTCAGAACTTTTTAGTTCAGTCAGTTTCATTTACAACAAAAATTTGTTTCATTTCATTTACAATACCACATATTTCTATCAGTTCATTTGCCAATGGTACATCTTCATGTTGCGACATTGTTTCATCTAAAATTACGCTAACATCAAGCATTATCAAAGCATCGTGTAAATACTGTAGCTCATCACAAAAATTTATTCCTTGACTACTTAAAGATTTTAAAACGTGTTCTTCAAACACTTTTTTAAAAGTCTTGTTCACATTTATTTTTTTAAAAGTTGAAATAGTTTCTAACGGTAGCAAAGTCGAACAGAGTGGATCAACTTTAAGACCGAGCTCACATTCAATGAGCTCAGATTTCATATCCATACATATAGAGGTAATAAGTTTAAATTGTTCAGAGTTCAGGCTTATTTTAGTTGCTAAATCTGTAGAAGTTTTTGATTTAACAGATTTTGAAATAGTTATACAAAAAGTTCCTTTTGAATTCGCATTAACTGTTACTCCATGTTCCGTTGCAGTAAAATCATTGCGCTTGTGATAGCTTAGAACCCATGGCGATGTACTAAAAAACATTTCTCTTACCTCTTCAAGTACTTTACAGATGAAATTCCATTCTCTATAATAGAAAACCACTCCAGTACGAGTAGGATAGCAAACACCCTTGTCGTAACATGCATATTCACGGATATGCACTCTTGCAATGTCTTGAAAGTAGTTTATTAATGCAAAAGTATTATCACCCAAATAGCGGCACTTCTTTGGTAAATCATCCATATGTAGCACGCCATTCTGTGTTGGTTTGCAGTATCCATGCCCCCGTTTTAATTGATTACTCATGATGAATCTATAACACACACACACACTATAGGAAGATCGCTTTTCACCAGTGGGTAACGCAGGTCAAGTAACCACAAAGATCTTTGCTATTATGAATAGCATTTACAAGTTCTTAAGCGTTATCATAGCATTGTTATCTATTGCAATTGCCACGGGACATAAGATTAAGCACAAGTCCTAACAGTTATCTGTGAGTAAGAGGGGACGGTGCTGTTATCTGTGAGTAAGAGGGGTCGGTGCTGTTATCTGTGAGTAAGAGGTATCGGTTGTTGATGTTTAAGGTAGATAATTAAAGATCAAGATAGATACAAATGGAAAATCCTATATGTTTAAACTTTTGGTTTATTTTTTCTAAAAGTTAAATTGATTCTAGGACTTTTCACAGGTCTCCGGGGTAAAGCATGAAACCAAAATTCATTAGTTGGGGGTCTCATTATTAATAAACTCCCACTCTCAAGAGTGATTTTCACAGTTTGAAAATTCTTTCTTGTAAAAATAAAATCTCGCTCTTGTCCAAATGAAACAGAACATATATTTGAATGGGGGAGTATATCCTTTTCATTGTCTTTATGAGCTCCAATTGAATCTTTTCCGTCTTTATAACGATTAATTAGAACAAAATTGAAGGTCTCACCTGAATAATCTTCAACAATCTTCTTAATTTCTAATAGCGTAGGAGTCCAAATCTTTGCCTTTAAAGTTAATCCTGAAAACGTGTAACTCATGTTTTCATCTCCATAAGCTGCCAATTTCCGAGGAATCGGGTATGATTTTCCATATACTGTTACTTGGGAATCAACACTATTTAAATATACGATTTCTTCTTCTAACTTTTGAAAATACTCATTGGATTTGGACAAAGAAAAAATATTTCGATAAGAAATATTAAGTTCATTCTTGCAAATAATTTTTTCTGATATTCCACAAAATCGCTTTAAGTTAAAATTCATTTCTTTAGTTGAATCGCGTTCTCGCTTCATTTTTAATTAATTTATTTTGAAAAATATAAATTAATTTTACAGTAAATAAAATATATTAAATCAAGATAATCACGGGTAGTTAATGGGACTCGAACCTTCAACTCTGACAAAAGAGATACATGGATCGGAATGTTGACGCTTTAACTAACCAAGCCATGTATCTCTATGAGTACCCGTTCTTGTAGGGGTATTATTCCCATAGAAACTACAACAAAATCTTTATCTAAACCCTAGACATGTATAATCTGCAAATGATGAGTAATACACAAAGGAACTATCGCTCGATGTGTTATCGCAAATTACTCATAGTGAAGTAGGGTGTTAACATAGATGCATTTACCCTATACCCTTGGCGACTTCAGTCATATACCTTCTTAACACGGTCAATACTGAACGTGTCTTGAAGCTGTGCTGAAGATGAATATGGAAAATGACGACTCCATGAGTGAGGTAAGAAGTAAATAGTTTTTCAATGGTGTTTAAATCAAATTTCATACCTAAAATTTTTAATATTTTATTACATTAGTCTTATTTGAATTTTTAGGATTTTGATGCCCCCTGGCCGTTAGACTCTGAAGAAACAGATGCAATTTTACAGTTTTCATCCGCTGCAAGCCAGTTTTTTACTGAAAATGTGGATTTCAAGTCAACGCAAACAGATAATCAACCGGTACATTCAGCTAAGGAACCCGCAGATGAGCTACTGGGAACAACGAAACAACTCGCAGACTCGTTAGTGGCTATTCCAGGACCCTCTGGACAAAGTGGTTCTGGTCGGGGCTCTAAAAAGGTATGAATTCCAATCTTATTTTTAAAATGTTGTAAGGGTGTGAATAAGTAATATCGTTTTTGGAATTACAAAGATTATCGTGTGCACTTTTCAATTTAATGTTTTGAACAAAATTATTCTGTATTAGCAGTAGTTTATCCATTTTTTAAATGTATTAAGGGTATGAATAAGTAATATCGTTTTTGGATTTACAAATATTAGTATGTACATTTTTCAATTTAATGTTTTGAAGAAACTTATTCTGTATTAACAGTAGTTTATCCCAATTCTACTTGATATATTTTAATGAAATGAATCCGTATTTATGTTTATTAAATAGGCCAAATAAAATTCAAAATATCACAAAATTATTTTTCAATTTAAATTAAAAAATTATTATTTCAAATAAATTTTAAAAAAATTCAAAAATTATTTTAAAATTATTTTTTTTAAATATATTTATTTTAAACATCAATTTTTATTATTAAACAAAAAAATTCTAACATAAGTTTAAGTATTGTAAGTGCAGATGCTCGCAGAGAAATTAAAATTTGGAATTTTGTTCTCAGGATAATCATACTTGTGAAGTATGTGGAAAAGGATTTGCAAGTAGCAGTAATAAGAAACGTCATAAACATCTTGTACATAATTCATTAAGTACTAATAACTTACACTGCTGTGATACATGTGAAAAGAACTTTAAAAGTGAATGGAATAAGAAACGACACCAGAAATCCTGTAAAGTTGTTTGTGATTGTGGAGAAAAAATTGTTTCATCTGAAAAGATTAAACTTCATCAAAAGACATGTCCTTCAAAAAAATTACCCTCTCAAATTGTAAATAATAACAATAAAAGGAGACTAGTACCGTATGATGATTCCAGTAGCGATGAAAATGATGAAAATGAATGTTCAAAAAAAGTGAGGCAATGCCAAATCCAAAAGGAGAATAAAACATTGGATATTTGCAATGAAAAGTTCGGAAGAGTTTTGGCAACTCATTCAATATTACCAGATTCAGAAAATGAGGGAGATCTTAAATTATTTTTAGAAGATAGTAAAGAAAAAATAAAAAGTTTATTAAAATCTGAGATCCATTTAAAAAAAGCCATAAAATGGTATACCATTGTACAGGTTCAATTTTCCCGTGGTGTTTCTGCTTCAGAACATGAAACTTGTACAGCTTTTTTTAGAAGTAATTGTATGGTAACATTAACAAACGGTGAAACTGAGATTGAAAACAATGTAGCTAATTCAATTACCAAAATGCTTAATTCCTTTGATACATTTGAAGGATTAAAAAGTGGATGGGTTATAGACACTGTAATAGAATTACAAGCAAAAATAGGTGAGTTTGAACCTTTGGCTGCATCTAGCTACATCCCACTACCCAATGAGTTACAAATAAAACATGCTATTGTAAATATTCAAAATCTGAATGACCACAAATGTTTCCTATGGAGTGTTTTAGCTGCTCTATATCCGACAGATAGAAATCCAAGTAGGATGCAACAGTATGTTCAATATGAAAATATACTATCAACAAATGGTATTACATTTCCAATGTCTCTTACCCAAATTTCAAAGTTTGAATCCATGAACAATTTAACAATTAATGTTTTTGGGTATAATGATAAACAAGTGTTTCCTCTTCGAATAACTAAAGACAAAAAATCAGTGCACATAAATTTATTAATGTTAAAAAATAATCGGGGACAACATTTTTGTTTAATTAAAAATATGAGTAGACTTCTTTCTTCACTTTCCAAGCATAATGGGAAATCCTTCTACTGTGACTTTTGTTTGCATAGATTTAAAAATGAATATAATTTAAAAGAGCATATAATATTTTGTCAAAACCATGAAGCTCAAAAAGTTAAATATCCAAATGAGACTAATAAATGGCTCAAATTTGAAAACATTCATTTTCAACTCAAGATACCTTTTGTAATTTATGCTGATTTTGAGTGTCTATTACTAAAGGCAAGTTCCTGTACAAATGATCCACAATATTCGCATACTACTGTGACGAATCATCATGTTCCTTGTGGATTTTCATACATAGTCATCGGACCAGATGGCCAACCTTTATCATCTCCAGTTGTTTATAGAGGAGAAGATTCGGTGGATCAGTTCATAAATTGTATTTTGAAGGAAGAGGAAAAAATTAAAGAAGTCCTACGTCATATAAAACCCATGATTATTTCCCAAGAACAGGAAGCCAATTTCCACAAAGAGCTCTTATGTTATATATGCGGGGGTGATTTGCTTAATGATAGAGTACGAGATCATGACCATATTACAGGTTTTTACCGAGGGGCGGCCCATAATGCCTGTAACTTGAACTATATCATTAGTAAAAAAATTCCAGTTGTATTTCATAACCTTCGAGGATATGATGAACATATTTTAATGTCAGCCATTGGAAAAGTTAAAACAGAAGAAATTAATTGTATACCCAATAATATGCAGAAATATGTTTCATTTTCTTTAGGCAATTTGCACTTTATAGACTCTTTATTATTTTTAAATGCCTCATTGGATGCACTTTCTAAAAATTTACCTGCAGAAAAGTTTTCCATCTTGCGTTCCTATTTTAAAGATACAAATAAAATAAATCTCGTTTTAAGAAAAGGAATTTACCCGTACTCTTATATGGATAAATGGGAAAAATTTAATGAAGGAAATTTACCCCCAAAAGAAGAATTTTACAACGATCTCGCTGATGAACCGATTTCCGATGGTGATTATCATCATGCTCAAGAAGTCTGGCATGAATTTCAGATAAAGTCTTTAGGGGAATATCATGATTTTTATGTTAAATTAGATGTAATACTATTAGCTGATATCTTTGAAAATTTTAGAAGTTTGTGTATAGACTTTTACAAGTTAGATCCATGTCACATGTTTACTGCTGCGGGGTTGGCATGGCAAGCTTGTCTCAAAATGACTCAAGTGAATTTGGAGTTGCTAACTGACCCAGATATGTACTTATTCTTCGAAAGAGGTGTACGTGGTGGAATAAGTACAATAACTAAAAGATACAGTAGAGCCAACAACAAGTACTTGAATGATTTTGATTCAACTAAACCATCAAAATACATAATGTATTTTGATGCAAATAACCTTTACGGTTGGGCAATGGTTCAGTCACTCCCAATAAGCGGGTTTGAATGGATGACAAATGAAGAAATAAATGGATTAAATGTGGATTCCGTAGATGATGATTCAGAGGTTGGATACGTTTTAGAAGTTGACATGGAAGTTCCGGAACAACTTCATGAATTTTTTAATGATTATCCTCTTGCAGCTGAAAACATTTCAATTAGTGAAGATATGCTTTCTAATTATAGCAAACAACTATCAAAACATTTTAATAGAAAAATCAATACAGTTGAAAAATTAGCACCAAACTTAATTTGTAAAAGGCAATATGTTATACATTATAGAAATTTAAAACAATGTATGAAATTAGGACTAAAATTAATAAAAATTCATAGAGTTTTAAAGTTTTTACAAGCTCCATGGCTTAAACCTTACATCGAGTTCAACACAGTTCAAAGACAAAACGCAAAAAATACATTTGAGAAGGATTTTTTTAAACTTTTAAATAATAGTGTTTATGGAAAAACGATGGAAAATTTAAGAAACCGTATAAACGTGAAATTAGTTCAAACTGAAAAAAAAGCAAAAAAATTAATTGCATCTTCATCATTTAATGCATATATCATATTCAATAATGATCTTGCAGCCATTCATATGAAAAAAGTCTCAATCACTTTAAATCGACCTATTTATACGGGTTTTTCGATTTTGGATTTAAGTAAGCATTTGATGTATGAGTTTCACTATACTCTCATATCAAAGAAAAATATAATAATAATGCAAAACTCTTATTCACCGATACTGACTCTCTATGCTATAAAATTGAGACTGATGATGTTTACGTAGATATGCAAGAGGATTCAATACATTTTGATACGTCGGATTATCCTAAAACACATCCAACTTACAGTTCATCAAACAAAAAAGTTTTGGGCAAAATGAAAGATGAACTTTGTGGTGTTCCAGCTATTGAGTTTGTTGGATTAAGATCAAAAATGTATAGTCTGTTGACTCAAGAAAGTCAGAAAAAAACAGCAAAAGGCGTTGCAAAAAGTGTTGTGAAACGCAAGTTAAAGCATGATAATTACAAAACTTGCCTCTTCAATGAAGATCAAATTAGGGGGTAGATGCCAAAAAAATATCAAGTAAAAACCATAAGTTATTCACCGTAATAGAAAGGAAAATTGGATTAAACCCATATGATGATAAAAGATATGTTTTAGATGATAAAATTTCAACATTAGCTTATGGAAATTGTAGTATTTTAGAATAAATAAAAGCGGTAAAAGGTTAATTTAAAAAGGGTGGGGGGGGATGAAACATTTCAAGGAAGCGTCCGATATCCTGTCAAACAACTCTTTGAAATTCCTGTTTGTATTAGGCTCTGTCACGCATGTTTCGGTAACAAGGATTGGAACCCTTGGCAAATATCCTTAACAGATTTAATAGTTTGGAATACTAACAAAAGAGGTATTTGGAAATTCTAATAACAGTTAGTAAAAAGTTTATATTGATGCTAGAATTGTTCTATTTCAATCTAAAGTGACTATGTCCTAATACGTTTACTACGATGTAACCATTTTGAAAAATTTGTTTCAGATATTGAAGTGTGAGTTTTGCCAAAAGAAGATGACAATGTCAAAGAGAACTGTAATACTCCCTTATGGATCTTTATCTAAAATTTTATGGAAAAAAATAACAAAAAGAAAAATTAAAGTAAGATTTGTAACCAAATTCGAATAAACTAAAAAGAATCTTAAATAATTAAATAATTGTACTGTCCTTGTCTTATTTATGCAAATTCCTCTTATGTTAAGTATACATGTCAATACCAAGACTCTGCACTAAGTCCTTATCAATAAGCTACCCACAATTCCCCCAAATCATGTCTTATTCTATCGGTTATCTCGTTTTCCTCAAAATGATCCTCCGATCCTCCTAGGCGATCCTCCGATTTCGTGTTTCAGAACTCTCACCACTCTTATCAGTGATCCTCATATCTCTCACGATCCTCGCTCCTCTGTTTCTGAACTCTCACTTTCCTACTACTTATATACCAATTGAAATAGTGAAATTTTATGATCATGTTCAGGCAGTGTACACATTTTTCAGTGTATCCAATCGAGTTTGGGATTTATTACACACGACGGCTGAACAATACAGTCCTACTAATGCAAGTGCTTTTGGCATTTTTCAGATTTGCAATCAGAGGTAGAGACTAAATTCGGCAAGTTTGTGCTCGACTGCGAGTCAGATGATGATTATGAACCTGCGAATATTGATGCTACAAACAGTCGCAGAAAAAATAAGAGAATAAATCCAACTTAAAGTCTATCAAAACCAAGATGGGTGGCTCGTTTGTCAGCCCAGTCAGCCGCCGATGCTCTTTTAAGAAATTTTTGTATTATTGACTGTTTGGCTGAGTTAATTGACTGAAAGCATTACTAGTGCTGAATTTAGTGATGCGGTCAATCTGCAGGAAAAACTGGATTAGACATTTTTTTTATAACTCTCACTTAGTGGCATAAAGTGTTATGTATAGTAGAGGTGTGTTCACGAGTTTTACAAGCTGACCATTGATCTCTTTCTTGTTGAAAGTTTTGGGAAAGTTGTACGAAATTTGAAAATTCTGAGAACAGAGAAGTTTATTAAAATTTTAAAAAGTTCTAAAAATAGTGGGTATTTACGGGTTTGGATAAAAAGGTTGTACGTGTTCGTAGGACAAAAAGTTAGACGGTGAGCTCTGAAGTTATGAACGATCTGCTGATGCAGTTTCCCGTAATAGATCTGCAGTGTTCTACAATTGACTTGATCGAATATCAGAACTTAAGTAACGATTAGAAGGCTTTGAAACTTAGGCATTTGGGTTCTTGCATCAAAAAAGTAATGAAAGCTATCGAATGAGAAAATTCATATTCATGGTGATAACCTCATAAAAACGGTTCCTGAAGAGTTCCACTTCTGAATTTGTAACAGTTGGTATCATTCAAAACTGTATAAGTGACGGTGACAAAGTGAATGAAGAACATGTGGATAGCTGTCTTAAGTTATTTACAATTCCATTGTAGATTTCTTCAGTCAATTCGAGATGCTTTTTCGGTTATTCTTAACGTTGCCGATATAGGTGTACCAAGGCAAGGTCCCATTCAGGCAAGAGGTCAAGCCCAGAGGACTTGACTATTTCTTGTCTTCCGGATGGGGCTTTGGTTGACGCGGGTCTTGCAAGTTCCACATACGTCAGTTTTGTACTGGTCACAGGGCCCCGAGAGGCCACCTAATCGACAGTTGTTGAAAGCCAATCTGTCTCGCTACGCACCTCAGTGGTAGATCCCAGAGGGATGTAGTCACTTTGGTCAAGCTTTGACTGTTTTGACCCGCCATGTTTTATTTTTCTTTATTTTCCATTTAGCAGTTTTATTGAGGGTAAGTAAAAGGTCACTGCCTGTATGAACCTTCTATGCAGGGGTAAGGCTGATTACAACGTGGGTCACCACTTCACGAGGTGAACTGTTTGCGACAACCTTTAACCCCGGTTGCCATGTGACTCACATCAGGGCCGGCTCCAGGGTAGGGCGATCCGGGCGGCCGCCCGGAGCGCAATGATCTAGGGGCGCCAAAATCATGGAAAATGAAAATGAACTGATAAAAAAAATTAAGTTACAGGCTTTTATAAAATGCACTAAAACTAAAAAGTAAAGAATATTTTTTTGTCATTCTGATACATCAATAAATTATTTTTCATAATATTACATTGTCATCGGACCCTTGTAAGTATACCAAATTTCATTGAAATCGGTTCACGGGAATTTTCTCAAAAACGCGTTGCAAGATTTGACTGATAGTTGACAAGATTAAGAGGCGGCAGGCGGAATTTATCATTTTTATTTCTAAGCACATAATTCAAATAATATAATATATTTAAACATTAAGGCAAAACCTACTTGAATTCAATTCAACATTACAAAACCACTCAGCCAACGCCTTTCAAGAATTGACAAGTTTTTCGGCCCGTGGCAACACGACTGTACAGGAAACAACAATTTTGAAACCAAGCGAAACAAGATCTAACAGCCCCTTTTAACTGCATATAAAAAGGAAGTAGACTTAAAACAATGCATTATTTGCCACTAGACTTCGGCTGGTGCGAAATAAAATAGTTTTTTTAAATTGTTAGTGCAAAAAAGCTTTAAAAAAGTGCTCGTGCAAATTGTCCAGTGCGTTTGGCTTCTGTGAAGGTAAGTGTTTTAATTTTTGTTTTCATTTTTAAAAACTAATAAAATCCATCAGACATAAGCCAATAAAAGGGTGGGGGGGGTAGATTTCAACAATTAGAGTTTAGATCAAAACATGGCTTGTGTGGTATCACATGAAAGGTAATTGAGTCTGGAGTTGAATGAAATGCATTTTTTTAAGTCAGTGACGCATAAGGGGGGGGGGATTTTGAAAATTAGAGTTTAGATCAAAACATGGCTTGTGTGGTATCGAATGAAAGGTAATTGAGTCTGAAGTTGAATAAAATACGTTTTTTTTTAAGCCAGTGGCGCACAAGTGGGGGATTTCAGAAATTATAATTTAAATTAAATCATGGCTTTTTTTTATATCAGTATTATTTTTTATTTTAATTAATTTGTTCCAGAAACCAAATGTCCGATGCTATTCTCACCAAAATATTACAAGAAAAGGCTTAGAAATGGAGAAGAGGTTTTAAGAGAATGAATAGTATATTCCGTATTTCAAAACGCTTTGTACTGTTTTCCATGTCGACCTTTTGCTGCACCATCTAGCTTGAGCGCTCTTGGCAATCGGGGATTTAAAGACTGGAAGCATTTAGGGGACTCTTTAGCACATCATGAAAATGCTAAAACTCATATAGATTGTTTGAAATCATGGCTTGAATTGAAGCAAAGATTGAAAATAGGTGAAACAATAGATGCAGTTTCTCAGAGACTCATATTGATTCTGAGATAAATCACTGGTCTGAAGTTCTTTTACGCATTATATCAGTCGTTAAAATGCTAGGTGAGAGCTCTCTAGCTTTTCGAGGAACAAGTGATAAACTGTATGAACACAATAATGGATACTTTTTGAAGTTAATTCAGTTATTGGCTGAGTTTGATCCAAAAATGGAGGAACACGTTCGCAGAGTCCTCAATAAAGAAGAAATCAAAGCTACATATCTAGGGAAAACTATACAAAATGAAATAATTGAATTATTGCATGACAACATAAAGCTCCACATCATTGAGCAAGTTCAAAAGGCCAAGTATTATTCCGTAATTCTTGACTGTACTCCCGATGCAAGTAAAGTAGAACAGATGACATTTGTGGTAAGATTTGTCTCCATACAGGAATCAGAGTCTGAAGTTCAAATTAATATCAACGAACATTTTTTGGGTTTTCTACCCATTGAGAGATCAACAGCTAAGGAATTGTCGGAGGTTTTACTAGAAGAGCTAGAGAAAAATAGGCTTACAGTAGAAAACATGCGCAGTCAAGGGTATGACAATGGTTCCAATATGAGAGGAGAAAAATCGGGAGTACAAACAAGAATCAGAAATATAAACCCCAGAGCATTTTATGTTCCATGCAGCAGCCATTCGCTAAATTTGGTTGTAAGCGATATGGCAAAATCCTCGTTTGAGGCAGCCAACTTCTTCAATATTGTTCAAAAATTATAAACATTTTTTTATTCCTCTTCTTTTCGTTGGGCAATATTACTGAAATATATTGATACTTACACCCTAAAACCATTGAGTAATACGCGATGGGAAAGTCGAGTCGACTCATTAAAAGCTCTGCGGTTTCAAATTGGTCCAATTCACGATGCTTTGTACAGCATATATGAAGATTCAGAAATCGATAATATGATCAGAGACGAGGCTAGCGGATTATTAAACAATTTGAAGCAGTTCAAATTTATATGCTCTGTTGTGATCTGGTACAAAATTTTGAGTCATATTAACCCCATCAGCAAACTTTTGCAAACTGTAAATTTTAATATGTCACAAGCTATTGATATGCTTAGCAACTGCAAACTCTTTTTTGAAAACCTGAGATCAGATGAAGCTTTTGAAAGCATCATTTTAGAAGCAACCGAGCTTGCTTCAGAGATTGACGTGGAAGCTAATTTCGAAACCACCACACCACGTCATCGTGTCAGAAGCAAAACAAGAACGTTTTTGTATGAAGGCCCGGATGAACCCGTTGAAGACCTCAAACAAAAATATAAAATATATTTTTTTTTTCACACTGTAGATCAAGCAATAAATGCCTTGGAAACCAGTTATAATTTGCCAAATACTCACAGTAATTATTTCAGCTTTTTGTATAATATTTTTGGTCTAAAAGACATGCCCAGAAATGAACTACTGGCTCATTGCAAAGATTTGGAAGTAGTTTTAACTGATGGAAATTCAAGCGATCTTAACACCCTGGAACTAGCCGATGAAATAAGCATTGTTTCGTCATTATTAACAAAAAAGGAAATCCCTGTCGAAGTTCTCAAGTTTATCGCTACACTTAAATTCGCACCAAACCTCAGCATAGCATTAAGAATCCTACTTACATTGCCAGTCACTGTGGCCTTCAGGGGAAAAAAGCTTTTAAAAACTAAAAATTAAAAAAAATTATCTCAGAACGATGCAGACGCAAAATCGTCTCAATGGATTGGCAATGATAGCTATAGAACACCAAATTAGTGACAAATTAGACTTGAAATCACTGGTTCGTGAGTTTGCCGAAAGGAAAGTTAGAAAAAGGGCATTTTAATTACTTTGGTTAATTAGAATTTATTTATAATATGGGATATTAGTTCAGTTAGCATTACTACATTCTAATTTTTGTTATTTTGCATTAAGTGCTAAATTGCTTATCTTGTTATCTGATGATTGAGTTTTTGATAAAACGTTTTTTTTTTTTTTTTTTCTCATTTTTTTTCAATGTTTTCTTGATTTTCTGATATAGTCGCATGAGATGTATTTTTAAAAAACGGGGAGGGAGGGGGGGGGGCGCAAAATTAAGGTTTTGCCCGGAGCGCTAAAATGTCTAGGGCCGGCCCTGCTCACATTCTCATCAACGCGGTATCCACACCTTGATCGACAGTTTATGCCAAGGACAATTTAAGCATCCTCTCCTTTCCCAACCGGGCTTGGGACCGGCTTTGGCGAATTTTTCAATGAAATATTTATATTTTATGGTTTGCGAAGTAAACCACTTCACGGGCAATGTGACATCCACGAAAAGAACTGTCACGGGCAACTCCGTTATGGCTGTTATCCAATAGGCTATGAACTCCCTTCGCAAACCAATAAGACCAGAGACGTGCCAACGTTTTGAATAGAGGGGGGGGGGGAGCGTAGGCGTAACTAGGGTTGTTGAATTGGGGGGGGGGGAGGTCCTCCCGAAAAGTACCCATGTAAAAAATTGGAAGAATAAATAAATTATATTAATATTGATTAATTATTAATAATAAATTATAAACAGTTAATTAATTTACATAAAAAGATATTCATCAATTAACACTTGATTTTTAAAAATCATATTTTTTTTCTTTATACAATATTTACTAAATGACTTTAAGGTGAATTTTAAAACTTACAATACATTTAAATTAGAAATTAAAACGTCGATTTTCTCGTAAACGTCTCGATTTTTCTGAACTTTTTAGATTTATATTTGATTTGCTTGAAGCACATGGGTAAAAATTATCTCGATTCTGACTCTGCCGCCTATGAGTGCTCATAATTTTTTTAAACAGAATCTTTATTTAAAAATTCGGTTTCAATGAAGCAAAGAAGGCAATATTTTAAAAAACCAATGAAATAAGATAAACATTCATTTTAAAAAGTTAAAAACTAATAACAATAATTAAAGTATAAAATGTATTTGAAAATTTGGTTTAAAAAAGCACAATTGACAATAGTAAAAAATTCATTTTTAATCGAAAAATTTTCCTTTGACCTTTTACTCTGCATAATCTTGTAAGAGTTCTTTAAAACAGAATTTATCACAAAACTCATTTTCGATAGTTATAGTCAATCTACTTAGTCTACGTAGAGTGATTGTGGATCTGAAATAATTTTTGATGATTTTTAATTTGGAAAAACTTTTTTCACCACTTGCAACTTACACAGGCAGAGTTTTTAAATTCTAAGTGCAATATATTAATATAAATATGATAGATAATAATAAACCCCTGCGGAAAATTATATTGAAAATTCCTCGTTTTTTCGAGAGTGAGGAAATTTTCTATTAATTAAATTTTAAGGCTCATATGTCGGTAATTGGTAATTATTAGTTAATATCGTATTTGAGCAATACAACGGGCTATTGACGACGGTCCGGGATTTATCCTTTAAGGAAAAGATCCGAGGACAACACCTCGTAATTTTGAACCACAGTCAGATCACGAAACAACACCTGAGCTAGCACCCCCACTCTCCAAACTTTCACACCAACCCAACGTGAGGTCGGCAGAATTTAAGGTGCACCAGCCGCCTCTACGCCATACGCTTACAAACATCCATGCCCCGACCCGGATTCGAACCTGGAATCTTCCTATCTAGATGCTAACACCTTAACCACTATACCGGTTGGTCGGCGGCTCCTATATCGGACGAAAGTTTGGAATATAACGGTTCAGGTAGCCAATTTATTAGATTTATTACTGTCTAACAGTTATCAAAAATTAATTTTTACTGCTTAGCGACCTAAAATTTTGTTCATACTACTTATATGAAAATAAGAATGTTTTTGTTAACTACAACTTGGAATAAGTATTTTTATTGGAAACCCGTTTTTCAATAATTGGGTATTACTGTTGTTTTAAGTTAGAAATATTTAAGAATCTCTCTATATTAAAAAAAGTTACCACCGCCGCTGTCGCAGGATTGAAAACTGGGTTTTTTCACTCGGTTCTCAAGATGGTTTGTCGATTGAGTACAGATCAGAATATTACGAGATTAACAAGGTTTATTCAAAATTGTACTGGGAACAAAATGGATATGGTTTTTTTACTGATGCGGCTATCAGTTTAGGGTGCATTAAGTGTTAAAGTAAAAAAAAGCGAAATCACTTACGACAGGAGTGTTGGTTTGCAAAGCAACAAGTTTTAACTATGCACTGTTCTCACGTTTCCGTCACTTAATTACTTCACAAATTCAAGTGTTCACTTTCAAAACATTATTCTCGGAACCTCACTCGTCAAGGAAATCCGTAAGACTAAATTATCCATCGGGCAAAAATTCAGAACAGTTTACACTTGCTGGCAGTTTTCTCGTATTTACTTCAAATAAGAAAGCCGACAATTTAAAAGATCCTATATTGTAAATCATCAAAATAAGCAATGACAGATTTGTTGCGATTTCCGGAATGCCCTTATCTTCAAACGATATTTCCGTCAGTTGGTCAGGCGCTTCTTGTCCAGTTTGGGACCTAGGGCAATAAAACCCTAACATACAATCCGTCAGTCGGTCATAAAAATAAATCGCTTTTCTCAAGACAAGCCGCCAAAGACTTGATCGAGCCCTACAATGCATTTAAAGGATTTGAAAATGAGATAATCATCTCGTAGCATTCAAGTGCGAACACCACGTGCATTCATTTTGGGGGTAGAACCACTTTAAAGCCGTAAAACAAAGTGATAAAGTATCGGTATGCTGGGCCACCTTCTCCACATATTCAGAGGAAGAATTTAATCTTTTGGTACTTCGGATCTTTGAAACAATTTTTTGTTCAATTTTAGTTAAATATAAACTTTTAGTACACAAATAAAATTCGTTCGAAGTTTCTTGATAAACTTTTCATACATTTACGTGTAAGAAAACTTTCAAATTCGTTATTTTCAAAATCTAATTTTGTGTTGCCTCTTGACCCTTCATTTATTACCCATTACGGGGAATATTTTGAAGCTCTCATAATGCACGCTGCCCCCTTCGTGCTTCTTTCTCTCTCTATATATATATATTAATGGAAGGGAGGCTGCTAACTGCGTAGTTTATACAAAGGGCGCCCCCCCCCCTATGCATTTTTTTTTTACAAAAAAAATGTCCAAAACTATCATTTAAACAAAGATATTCAACAACGCGCTGGAGAAAGTCAGAAACCTTTCTGATAAAACCTTCGTAAAAAGTTTTTTATGTTTATGGATATTGAGGCATGTGTGTGTGATGTACTACGGAAATGACTGCGGTAGTTGTTTTAATTAAATGGTTTGCAGTAATTTGTCAATGTCGTCGAAGGGTCGCCCAACTATCTTGAGTACATGCAGAGTGTTGACAATGTACGAAAATCTTCATGTACTATAATTTTTTATTTGTTTTCATACATTATACATTTTTTTACACTAATTTTGCGCCTCACCCACTAAATCGGCTGTCCAGAGCAAATGCCAAGTTTGCACTCCTCTAGATCTGGGCCTGCATCTATTGACAGGAAATGAAATTAGTCCAAATTTGCTTTAACTGTACTTTTTAATGTTACCTTTGAAGTTAAAATGTTAATAATGTTCCTTGATAGTGTGGAGGGGCTAAATATGGCTTTCGCCCCTTCTCCTCAGTGACGGGAGGGATCAAATACCCTCTGCCCCCGCTGTTGGCAAATGCCTGTTTGCCCTCCTCCAGATCTGGGTCTGCATCTATTGACAGGAAATGAAATTACTCCAAATTTTATTCAACGGTGCTGTTTAATGTTATTTTTGAAATTAAAATGTTAATGTTCCTTGATAGTGTGGAGGGGCTAAATATGGCTTTCGCCCATTCTCCTCAGTGACAGGAGGGACCAAATACCCTTTGCCCTCCTCTAGATCTGGGCCTGCATCTATTGACACGAAATGAAATCAGAGTCCAAATTTGCTTTAACGGTACTTTTTAGTGTTCATTTTGAAGATAAAATGTTAATAATGTTCCCTGATAGTGTGTGGAGGGGCGAAATATGGCTTTCGCCCCTTCTCCTCAGTGACGGGAGGGACCAAATGCCTGTTTGCCCTCCTCCAGATCTGCATCTATTGACAGGAAATGATATTAGTCCAAATTTGCTTCAACTGTACTGTTTAATGTTATTTTTGAAGTTAAAATGTTCTTTGATATTGTGCAGGGGCGAAATATGGCTTTCACCCCTTCTCAGTGACAGGAGTTCACCCCCCCCCCTGTTGGCACGTGCCTGAATAAGACAAAAGCAACTGGCATGGGCAACGCCGGGCTAGCAGTTCATAATTTGGTTTGTGAAGCAAACCAAATTGGAATTAGCAGGGAATTCATTCCAATAGGTTAAGAAACACCACGGGCAACACCATATAGGCTACTAATTCGTAGTAATCACTGGGGATTAGAGAGCAGTGGTAACACCTGACCCCACGAAAAGAACTGTCACAAGCAATGCCATGCAGTGTCTAGTGTTTCATAAATATACTTTTCATTCAGAGAAATTTTAAGTCTTTAACAAATGGGGTATTACATCGAAACATAACTTAGTATGTTAGTTTCATGCAGCAAACTGAATTGGATTGTGTAGTCCCAATGTAATACATTTCCCAGTTTCTCAAGGAGATCCATTGCAGTACTTATGTCAATTGTCATGCACAGAAATTTGCACAACTCACTCCCCCAAAACACTAATTAGATACTTTAAATTTTACACCCATGTACATAAAAAAGTAAATTAATTAAAGTTGAGAGGGGCGGATAAAACTTCTTACTCAAACAGCCATAAAGTTCTTTCCAAAATATAAAACATTAAGGCATGAATATTCAATCACCACAAAACTGTATCTAGATGATGGACAACTTAACATTTTATTTCATTTATTAATACCTAAATCACAATAAATATATATTAGAAAAAACAATTAAAAGCTTGATATGGTATAAATAAAAAAAAAATATTTTATTTACATAGCTTTTCCCATATCTAACAATTTAGAAAAATCTTTACAGCTTTTTTTTTAGTCAGTTGGAACCTGATCAAACACATAATTGCATAGCTAAAGAATAAAACACCTATAAGAAAAATTGCAATTTTTATTTTTTATTGAGTAATCCAGTGAAAACAAAGTTAAAATATCAATAATCAAACAAAAAAAATCACAGTAAATTATTGGCAAAGTCGTTTGTAACAATGCACAAATAAGTTTTTCAATATTCAAAATTAATATCATGGTTATACTTTTAAAAACAAAATATTGTAAGAAAGGAAGTATCACAATGATTTTAAAGAGGAAACCTTTAAAAGGAATAATATTCGTCTTTCATTACAGTTAATGATTTAATTTCATATACAGTGTTAATAAACATCAATATTATCTTTCTGCATTTCCAGATCCATTTGGTGTTAGATCTGTATTGACTTCAAAAACATAAAAACACTGTTGTACCATACTCTCTTTTTACCATTATATTAATAAAAGATTCACTTAGTGTTTTTTCTATTTACAATAAAGTCAACAAAAATATATTACTATTTTTCTTGCTTCTATATGGTCAATGTCATTACAATAAAACTTTATCATAGATGTGAAAAGCTGTTGAGATACAAAATGTTCAAGGAAATAACAAAACAAATATCTGAATTGTTTATATTTTTATAAATGTAATAACACTTCAAATTCTAGGATAAAGGAAATATTACATGAAAGCTATTACAATTTTGCAGTGCAAAATAATTAGCATGCTATACAGAAGATGTGTTAAGTAGTGTAAAACATTTGGTAGATGTTTTAGAAACAAAATAAAAATAAATTATAAATACATAAAAGGGAAATCTTAATTACTCTAAAAACAAAAACTTTCAAACTCGGTGATATTCAAATCACGATTGAACAAATTAAAGCTTTTCAACAGTAAAAAATTCAATTAATTGATGAACTGAAAAAAAAATATCAATAATTTAAGCTAAACCATATAATGTACAAATCACATTTACAAATAAATTATTTTGTAATACTGAAAGGCTCTCAACATGAATCTATAATTTAAAGAATAATTGCTCATGAAATGCAGAACACACAACATTTTGATGATTAATAAATTAAGTATTTATTACACGCATAAAGTAGATTTAACATCTTTGTTCACAACATAAAAGCGATGCTTCTTCCCAAAACATCCCCAAATCACTGCAATATTTTCTATTACTATGTTGACAGGAACAGTGCACAATGCTCCCACCAAACACAAACAGAATTTTAAAATTCCAAGACGGTACAAGCTGACTGATTTGATCACACCAAATATATACATGTAAATATTCATTGCTCCAACAAAAGCACACAGGAAGTTTATAATCTGCCAACATGGTATTGGAAAGAGTCCAGCAAGAATAATATTTGAAGTGGTGAGAGGTACAGTAGCCCATGAATATAAAGCACACGCAAGGAATACTTTATTTCGAAATGGAATTGCTGGGCTGTGAACTACTAAGAAAATTCCCTGCAACCATCGCTTTCTTTGTTGTAGGAAATCCCATAAAGTAAAAGGACTTTTTTCCCACATTTCTCCTTCGATGAAATTAAATGTGTAGCCTTCTTTGTAAGCCACCATGCTAAAAAAGCAATCTTCAGCAACTGAACCATCCAGGCCATGATCGAAGGAGACTTTTCGTTCCGCTCCCGCTTGAGTAACTACATAAGACCCTTTCCAGCTAAATAGTGGTCTATGGAATATCTGGAACTGAAAACGTAGCTTTCCCATGTCATCTGCAACCCGAAAGCTATCAGCAAGAGTTGTCAGCCAGTTTACAACATTTTCATTTGCATAAGTTATCATGCCTTGCCCAAATTGATATTTTCCATCCAAAACAAAATTTATTACTCCCTTAAGGGAATTTTCAGTCAGGATAGTTTCTTCATCCAAGTGAACAATCCAATCTGAATCACTTAAGATATTGACCTCATCTTCTAAGCAGTATTGTAGAGCCCTGGCTTTAAATAATGCCCCAGATTTAGTTCGGTACGTTGATGGTACAACAATTTCCCGAATCCTAGGATGTTTGGGTAAATTGAGAGCTTTATCTGAGACAACTTCAAACAAGAAATTTTCTAGACCAATATCTAGGCATGTGTTCATGTTCCGATTGACATTGTTCTTTACTAGATCTGGATAATCTCCTCGGGTGACGACACGAATTGAAATGAAAGGAGCTAAAAGAGGCGAGCCCTTTAGCTGAACTTTTTCAGGAAAAGCATTGAAGAAGAGGAGTCCAAAGCAGTTACACAAACACTGTGGCAATGCAAGTAATGTTAAAAAGCGTAGTAAATATAAAAATGCGGCAGGAATATAACCATATACTTCAAATGGATCAAAATTATTAGTTTCACAAGACCAGTAGCATAGTCCTCCAGCAAAAATCTCAAAAACAAAGAGGAGGGAAACAAATAATAAGCAGTGGAGGGTATGTTTCACATTACTGCTCAAGATCAACACTGAGCTAAGGAAGTCACCTAATAAAAAGACAAATAACAGAATTAGACAAATTACAGAAGAGTCAGGATAACAAATGAACGATTTAAACGTAATTTATTATAACTTAAAATTTTTTTAATTCTAGCTTTTTAAACACATCATAAAAAGGCCAAGTACTGCAAACATCAATAATCTGCATTAACAGTAGAGATTGTATTTAAATTATAGTACAATTGCTAGGATTGAATTTTGGGTTCTTATGTTGCAAGGTCTACAAATTACAAGGAGCAAGCAGCTGATTGGTTTGATTGTGTCTTACAAACAAAAATACTAAGAAAACTGAGTAGTAAAAAATGATGACTGGGTTTAAAATTAGGTCATTAAAAAAAAATTTAAAAAGTGTGCTAAATCTAACTATCAACCACTAATTTTGAGCCCCATAAAAATATATGTGGATTTAAATCATGTGGCTTTTATCAACAGAAGATCAAACTTATAATTTTCTTTTTTAAAATGAAAGTATAATAGTAGTGAACATAGGACCGAATACATGCTGTTTTATACAAAAAGTTTTGTATATGTTTATAGTTACATCAATGAATGTCTAACTTGATGTTAGAGGGTACACCTGAAGCATTTTACTGAGTGTGAACAGAGTTCATTGGTGGAAGGGTCATTTGCAAATTTGAGGCATTTTTGATGTCCAACAAAAAATTATTTTTTATTTACAAATTAAATATCCTGAGGGATTAGGTGTTAATTTTTTCAAAAGATGCACACTGTTAAGAATTATTTATGTATGTTAGTGTAAGAATATTTTTAAATAAATTTTTAACAAATAGCTAACCTCGAAAATGGGCTGTCCAAGTCAAATTTAACCAATTTTTAAAATGATGTTAATTTTTTAGTGTATATGAATTGTTTTATTTTGTACAAGAGAAATGTCATGTCTGTTACCAATAGAAATAGTTGTCAAAATGGTAATAGTAAAAATAGTAAATGGCAGCCCATGTATAAATATTGTATTCAGGATTCAGTAAGTAGTAGCCATTTTGAAATCATATGCTGAACTAGTGATATTTTGCACAGTTTTGGATTTTCGTAAGGCGACTATTTTTTTAAGCTGTCAGGTCTGTTACTAGTTCTGTTCAATTAAATGAAAGTAGGAATATTGCCTGCTTGGCACACCAAAAGTTCTTGTGGGAAGTACATTTAAGCTGTGTTGAGCTTCGCCAAAAAAGTTTGCACATGGTAGCAAATTTTTTTAAAAAACTAGTCAGGTCTGTTACCCATTAAAAGCAACAGGCCCAACACATGTTTAAATAATTTATTGAATAGGCTTCTTACTGGAATTTCGAACTTTAATTAATACATAAATAAACATTATTAAAATTAACAATTATTAGATTAATGATGGCAAAATTATCCGCTGCTGAGTAACAAAGGCACTAGAGAGCAAAGGAAGAATGATCCAGTTAAAGAGGCAAAAAACAAGAGAAAAGCTTCATGAAAGAGCATCAAGGGAAAGGAGGCATTGGAGACTTGTATGGAAAAAGGATCAAAGGAAGTCTAGAGCCAATAAAAATAAGAGACGACAAAGCCCACCAACACCCCTGAATCATGTGTACTTCCAGAGTCTCAACTTACTGGATCCAGAAAAAGAGGTTGTAAGAAAGTTAGGTGGGACATAAGTAAAGTAGTAATGGAAAACAAGAAGTCGAAGTTCAGAAATTGAAGCGGAAAATTGATGGAATGAGAAAACAGCATAAAAGAAAAATGGACAAAATGGCAAGTGATTTACCCAAGAGTCCAAAATCAAGAGTAAAACGAAATCTCTTTCAAATTACTTTTAAGAACCACTTGCTCCTAAAAAATCCCCTGATACAGCAATTAGCAATCCAAAATACAGTTATTGACTCACTTTGCCAAAAATATAAAAAAATTGCCTTGAAAGGGAAAAATATATAGTTAGAGGTCTATTGCCAGAAGATAAACTTAAAAAATATAAACTTCTTTGTCACGGTCAGGTTTTTTGTCACAGCATTAAAGAAAAAAATTAAGACCCAAATTGATACTTCATCATCCGAGTGATGATGAAGTATCAATTTGGGTCTTAATTTTTTTTGCTTGAATGCTATTGATGAGACAAACAAAAATTTTTTAGGTCAATGAAGATGATGTTTCTTATATTCAGTATGAACAAATTAAGTGTCTCGTACCATCAGCTGAATTGAAACTAAAAAGAAATCGAATTTATTATGAATTTGCAATTGCAATTAATGTTTTTGAAAGAATATAAATTTAAATGTTTTAAGTTTATTTTGTCATATAAAAATTAATAAATAATTGACATATTATGTAAGCCTTGTTATTTAAAAAGTATACATGCACAATATGTATGTGGTGTATTGATACAAAAATATTTTGAATCTCTTTTATGTAACATCCACTCTTACAAATAATGGAAGGTCTGCTACTGAATGTCAGGTCTGTTACTTTGTAATAAAATATTTCTTACATATAAAATTTGCTGAACCAGGTTTATATAAAAAAAAAGGTTGCAAATGACAGATATGAAACCCAGTTTTGATATTATTTGAATGTATGCAACATAAAATAATTTTTTAGATTCAAGAGAAAATGCAAACTAATTTTAAAAAAAAAGTAAGACCTAACATAGTTTAACCCCCCCCCCCCCATATAAAAAATTAATATTTTTCTAATGCGAAAATGTGTAATAATTTTTATTTTGGGGACTAATTACACATATGGAAGCAAATTTAATAATTAAGATAATTGTAATTTCCTCATAGTAAAATTTCAAAGAATTGTCCGGTAACAGACCCGACACTTTTGGGTTTCATAGTTATTAAAAAGTTTATGCTAACCAGGTCAACATGTACAAGACATATGTAAAAACTAATGCTAATCACAAACATTGGTTAAATATTTATATTTTTTAAACATTTCAAACACAAAAGCCTCAAATTTGAAAATTGCCCTGAAGTGTTTTATGGCACAAGGGCCATATTTGGTCAAGCTGCACCAAATACAAGACAGACAACATCTAGTAATGGACATATATACACAATGAAAGTTTTACTGGCACAAAAGGAAGAAATACACCCAGGGAGGAATCAAACCTGCACTGCATACAACTCTCAGGTTCCTAGTGCAGTGTACCCAAAAGGTATGTCCACACTTGTGCGCTTTTGCTTGTGCTAAGCACATGCCTTTCAACATACCTCAGGGCATGCCTGATATGAGTCAGAAGTAGCAGTTTTGTGTGCTTCAACTTTCAATTTGCAGTGTTTTGGTGAACCAAAGTTGTTGTGTTTGGGTTTTTTTTAGTGTTATCATGAATAACGAACAAACTCTTGAATTTATAGAAGACTACAGGTCTTATGAGTGTTTGTGGGAACATTCACTGTAAAAATTATACGAAAAAATTAAACACGTCATGATTAATAAATAAATTAATGACGTAATAATAAATTTTAAATCAAATTAAAAAATAATTAAAAACGCCATTTATTCAAAACTTGTAAAGAGCATTTATTAAAATTCCCTAGCGAAATAACAACACAAAAGCCTTTAACTTTATTATGATTGCATTTAAAATATTTCTGTTCAAATTATTGTTTGTTGAAACACAACATGAGATCATCTTTTTTTGATTGTGTATAGGCATTTATTAAACATATTTTATGAAATGAATTAAAAAACTGACAGATTAAGCTTTTTATTATACCAGTGTAATATTAACATAGTTTATCCATTAAAGTTTTCTTAGTTATGGTGCAGGTTCTAAAGATGTATATGAAACAAATTTAATTTTAAGCCGGCAAGGAGAAATATGACAAATGTACTTTGTTTAAACACTTATTTAGCATAGATTATATGCAAATATTACTATTCCGTGTAACGAAATGCAGTTAGGTTTTATCTTCTGATTTCAGCAGTAAAATTTTGAAATGCAGCTAATAGGTAACAACGATTATTTACAACTGTTTTGTAACCACTTTATACATTGTGTTTCGAATTTATTTTTATTGGTTCCACAACACACATGAGGTCTAAATCACCACATCTATTGGTTGAAAGAATAACAGGAAAGATTTAAAATATTATTAAATTTTAATAATGATCAGCGGGTGGGAGAAAGGTAAACTCAAGTCTAACCGTAACAACAAGAATTTAATCAACTAGCAAAGGAAGGCATACATGTTAACCACATCCAAGGCGAGATACATTAGTACTCTGACCAGAGATCGAATAAAACATTGGCACAAATGAACGTCTTTCTCCTTTTTCGGGGAAAATATTGTTCCAATTTAAAGCAGATTCAGCTATTATTTGCTGCGAGCAACGATTCCAGCGAAATAAATCAAAGAAAATATAAACATCCCGTTTGAACGTGTGCTCCAACAAATAATAATACATTTTAAAGTAAATAAATAAATGCTCTTCGTGCGTTTTGAAATATCTTTCATCCAAATCGCTTGTCTTGATTTCCTACGTTTATTTACTTGTCTGATCACAAACTATGCCACACTGATTCAGACACAGTCCTAACAGAATATCATCATCTTCATCCATCTTGAAACTGAAGTGAGGCACGAGTGTGGACAGGTGAAGGGCATGCCTCTATGCGCATGCAATAAGGCATGCGTTGACGCATGTTGAATTGAACGTTGAAAATGAAAGCACGCAAGTGTGGACATACCCAATGAGTTACAAAGGCTCCCAGAGCTGTGGGAAAAGGTAGAGATAACTGCTTGAAGTTAAGCATTTCTAAGAGACTAGTGTGAGAATTTGTTTTTATGAACAGAAAATTTATTGGGGGCCTAGTAAAAATAAGCAATATAGCAGAACAAGTGACATCACAATGATACTGATTTTAACTTCTCCCCTTCGGTACTAATGTCCAATATGGTTTAATTCTAGAAACTGCATCACTTTCCCAATGAAAAAACTAATTTCGAAATATATCTGGGTTTTAATGCTTTTTTTGATTTTGCAAGATGTACAACATTTTGATGCACATGTCATAGTTACAAAACATTTCTCCTCAATTGTCAAAATGTTTTACTTTGATGCGATTTCAAATCTTTTGTTTACATGGATATGAAATGTTGTAATGTGAGGACTAGGGTCTGTTTTGAACAATAGTATTTCATAAGACATTTTTTTTCTTGTAAGGGCATTTGTTATTTGGGATCTGAATTGAACTTTGCCAATTCATTTGATAAATAAAAGAAAAATTTTCTTTTAAAAATGCTTCGCAATTGCAACTCAGCCCAGGATGACCAATGTACCTACATACACTATTCAATAGTAAGTAGGACATTCTAGAAACCCTTCTCGACTTATAAAATTGATTATTTTTTTCTTTCAGTGAATTTCAAAGCAAACATTTGGAACCTTGCTACAATAAAACACAAATTTGGTTTTGCAAGTTGGATGGGTTATTCATGGCGTAAGGGATATTTTTGGCCAAGTCGTTTAAAACAGGATTTTGTTTTTTCATTTTTTTCTTGTCATTGAAAGTTTTAGTCATTTTTGATAGTAATTTTTAATTTAAGTATTTTTATCGAAATTAATGTACGTGCGGGGTTGTTACTTAAATGAGGAAATTTTACAAACATACGCAGTTGAAAAAATAGAAATAGCAGCAGAAAATTGTTTTTAATCTCTTCGTGCATTGTGCAGTATTAAATATATCACCGGTCCGGCTTATCACAGAAATTTGAAGAATTCATCACGCTTAAATACAGGTCAATCTGTTTACTTGATTTGAGCTTGTTTTAATAATTTAAACAAAGACAATTTGTTTTCTTCAATTCATATATTCATAAACAAACAGAATATATTTTTTTTCTTTTTCCTGTCCGTCTCATTAGCAAAGAAATTAAGACTTACTTTTGCAAAAACGTATATTCATGTTTAAGTAGTCAATGGAATCAACTGAAAGAACAGATAATAGCCGATTGATAAGAAACCTGCGTTGGTCTAATGTGACACTTTTTCATCTTTTAAATTTAGTTTAAACAAAAAATTATAGCATAGAGTAATGCGACAAACGCACACCTTGAATTTAGTAAGCAAAGCAAAGAGGTGGGGCGTCAGTTGAGTAGTTCTGCACTTGGCATCTTATCTATCCAAAAATTGATACCGAATTCCGTCATAGCTATTAATAAGTAAATTCAGGAAGTCATCCGTTTTTATATTTCGCTTGAAGTGTAGATATTACTCACAAATTAGTCGATAAAAATCTAATAAACCGACAGATGACTAATAAATAAGAAATATGAATCATATCTTCCGGATTACGTCTGTAGTTGGCAACACTGTAATACTTGAATTATTTTAAATGGAAAGACTTGTTATTGTTTTTGTTTATTAATAAACAGAGAACAGGGGGACAGACACTTTCTCTTTTTCTGGTCAGAAATTTTTTTGGTGCTCTTGATCAAAGCTTCACTTTCTTTTCCTCTCATCTCAATTCATTTATCGCAGTTTTGTCCAACAACTGATTTGTTACAGGTATTAGTGAATAAGATATCAAAATAATATATTTACGATTCGTCAAATTATGGATAAAAACTGAACCATGAGTCGTATTGGTGACATAGTACGTTCATAATTTGCACATCAAACATGAAAGGTTGAAAATTTCGTTGCGTTAATGCATCAAAATACGTGGCTGACACTGTTGACAGTATCGTTGTTTACATTCATAATTGATTTTTTTTTAAAGTTTTCTAACATTGTGTCTAAAATGATTGGTTCCTTTTAGGCATGGCGAATTTGAAAGAGTTGAATTGAAATCCATTTCATAGTATTTATTCGTTATTATAATTAAAAGGTAAGATTTGTATATTGTTACGTATTTGTATATTTATATAGTGTTTTACAGTCGAACCATTTTCGCTTGTAACAAATCTCTAGAAGTTTTTTTATGAATATAATATATTATGAACAATCATTGTGTTCTATGTCCTATCTGAAATGGTATTAATAGGTATTAAGAATAATATAGCATTTCTGCAAAATAGATTTTCCCACTATTTTGCTGACAGGTAATTTTGTAGAAACCTTTTTAAAATTAAGTTGTGGAACCTAAAATAAAGGAATTCAGCAGGCTAATTCCTATGGTTGATCCATAAACTTATTGAAATGGAAGCCTATAGCCATTACTATTGTTTTAACAAATATAGTTCTAGATTCTGCATTTAGTGCTGGTAAGACATCTTGCTTTCCCAAGATAATATATTTCTGGTAAAATCTGGATACACGATACAGCTTTAGCCCAATATCAATTTTTGAAGCATAGCCAGAATGGCTAGATGTGCTCTGGAAATTGAATGGGTGAAACTTATTTTGTTTTGTCCCATAACAACTGAGGAGCCATCGTGGCTCAGCGGGTATGCCCACTGTACTGACAACCTGCAAGTTGAGACTGTGCAGGTATTTTTCCTGTTAGGTGCATACCTTCCTGAGTGCATTTCTCTCTTCTGTATCAGTAAAACTTTCACTGTATATGTCTATTACTTGATATTGTCCTGTACGGAAACGAAATTGCTGACAGCCTGGTAAAGGAGGGAACAAGTACCAATGGCGACGTCTCGGGCGTCCTCACATACCACATTAAGTCTCTCTTCTATGACCAGGGATGTAAGACTTTTTTACCGTGTAGAAAATGCAGTTTGGCTCCGGCCTCCCACAGTCACCTTCTTGCTTGTATGGGGATAATCAAGACTGATTTGAAAGTGAATCCTGTCCAAGTTATGGACTTTTTGAGGGTGTACAATCTTTTGGACTTGATCTAGTTGATCTAGACCAAGGAGAATTAGTAACAACAACACTTGATATTGTATGTCTTCTGTCTGGTACAGCATGGCCAAATATGGCCGTTGCATCATAAAGCCCCAACCAAACCTTTATAACAGGTGAATGCAACTCTGTTGCTCAGGTCATCCACTGAAAATTAACACCACTTTTAATTTGTAATCCTGAGCAGAAAAGCGCACCATTTTAGCAACACATAATGTTCTGATTTGTCTATTGTCCAATCCAAAAAAAGGTAATCTGAACTGAAAAAGAAGTAGGGATGCCAATAACTGTCCGATTAAACCGATAAGTTGGTTCTCTTCGTTTCGATTAACCAGTTTTTTCAGTGTTTTCTTGGCACTGTTATAACTACGGTTGTTATTTTAAAAACTAATAACCAGCAAAAAAACCAGCCCTGAAAATTCATGACAATTATATTCATGGTCTGTGTTTATGGGATGCAAATGGTTCTTTTTTCAAAACTGATTTTTCAAGATCCACATAGTTTATATCCCTTTTCAACCACTCACATGACATAGCTTGTTCTCATTCTCTGACTTTGCATTGTTTAGTCTATGCTTGTTGAGGTATAAACAAAGGGGTGAGTGATGATCTAAAGTACATTTATACCAAATAACCTTTAATTACAACTTTATATGTCTTCCCCAATTGTTAATCAAGCAGTTTCCCAAGTCAGCAAAGAGTTAACGCACTGCCTGAATCAATTAGGAAAAAATTTGCCTCCTTCAGCAATACTTGCGAATTCCGATTCAACAAACGCAACCCTTTTTGAGGAAACGCATGACAAAAATTTGACAAAATCCATTTTTACAAAATCGCAGTGTGCAGATGCTTACTTTCCCAATGAGCTCAAACTGCATTTGCAGCATCTTCTGTTAAGGGATAGTTGTCCTCTCGAATTTTGGGATCAAAGAAAGACATGTTCTCCTACATTAGCATTGCTAGCTTTTAAGTATTTGACAGTTGTTGGAAGTTTAGTGCCATCTGAAAGGTTAGTATCTGCTCAGAATATTGTGGTTTTGGATGACAGAAGTCGATTAACTAACCAGCATATTACTGAGCAAGTATTTATGAGCAGAGCAAATAAAAAGTATTGGGTTGAATAGATAAAACAATATTAACAAGGTAACTAATGTTTTAATTATTTTATTAGTATGTGTAACATCATTTTGAAACAATTAAGTTTTTTTAAATTTTAGAATTAATGTGAATTTTTGTAACAGTTGTGATGTGATAAATAAAAACAGTTAACGACATTTAGCATTTTTTATATACAACTAAATAGAAACACCTTGATGTTTTTAAAAATCGGTTATTATTTTTTTGGTTATTTTAAAACCGGTTTCTTTGACTCGGTTAAGCTGGGGCAGTTATAACTGGACGGGGGAAACCTTGGTTTACCGAAAACCGGTTATTTTCTGAGAGTTGACATTGCTAGTAGGAAGTGAAAACGTTGCTTGCCAGAATAAGTAATAAAATGATGGAGGAATACAAATTTTAGTAGTAATGACATTGGTTCCAACCTGACAATCTTTGATTAACACTTTTGGTAGGGCAGGCATAAGTATTTTATATATTTTTAAATCCTCACTATTTTAGCTATTCATACTCTTAAAGCTCCGAGAGGTTCTCATGTATGTTGTTATGTAGCCACAGCCTTTTCTGCACGTCTCGTAACCAGATTTGTGTATCCCTGGGTGTATTTCTCTTTGGGTCTGTAAAAACTTTTGATATGTATATGTCCGTTTGCTTGCCATTGTGTGGAGTGATATTGACACTTTTAACGATCGACTTTGCATCTTGATTACTTTTATCATCAATATATTTATTTTTTCATCCCTTGTGTTTGTTTACTGGTCCCCAGGCATAGAAATATTGGGGACCTTAGAACTTGGTACCCCTGACTAGTTTTTATTAATAAATAAAATCATCAGTTTCTTAGAAAATGCTAACAATGATCAAATTTGGCCTTGTCTTCTCAACTTGGAGTTCTTTTTAAGATCTCATTTTGCTAACAAAAATTCAATTTTAAATCAAAATGAAAGCATTTGTAATAATTTGCTCTATCATGTCATTGTGATTTGCATTTATACACATTTTCTCGTTGTGTTTTGAAATTTGTTTAGTTTTACATTTTACATTATAAAACTAAAATCGGTGGTAGCATCCGATACGTTAGGCCGACATAAGCAATTCCAAGATGGCCGCCATATAGCAAAATCCACACCGTGAACCTTTGCATACAGTGCATAAATAATAATAATTTGTTTAAAAATTAAGAAAAAAGCAATATAAATTTCACTTGAAAATTTTCTAATATTTCAGTCTGGTTTTCTCCGAACATGTACGCAATTTTGCGTCAATTTCATCCCAGTTTTGTCCTTTAAAAAAAAAAATTTTAATAATAAAAAATTTTTTTTTAATTGTTTTAAAAAAAAGATTTAATAAAAAAAAAAACGCGATTTTTTTCAAAACGTCCGGATTTTTATCAATTTTGAATAGAGAAACTTTGCAATGCATAGAAAATTCAAAACAAGAAACCTTTTTTTAATAAGGTAGTTCTTTTCTGTGATCATAATCCACACAGAGGTTTTTGATGAAAACGACTTTACAAGAGGAAATTGTTTTTTAGAGAAGTCAAAGCGTATTGCGCTTAAGGTTTCAATGCGTTTAAACCAGTATACAGGGAGAAATTTGTTTGTAGATAAGTCACAGTGTATAACGCGCGATCCGAGCCTGCAGGCGAGGACCTTTCACCGTTGACTTCCATGCGTATAAGTCACCATATTGGGTGCCCACCCAAGCATAGTCCAGTGTTTGTCATCTAACCAAAAGCTAAACAAAAATCAAACTTACCCTCATAGCCGGGTCCTTGAAATTCTGACTATGGTTAACAGTCATATGCTCGAATCGATAACCCTTGAACTCTTTGTCCTTCGGGTATTGATACCAGCATATGACTTCCAATAGTCGGAAATTTTTGTAGTTCCTTGCAAAATCCAGCTCCAAATTACCTCAGCCAAAACTTTCTGGTTCCTATTTTTCACCTCAACTATAAAACATTTATCCGTCCCTCGTTCAAGTCCTCCAAACACCCATTTACCCTCCAATTTCTTACTCCTGTTATACTTTCTTTTGCCAAACTTTTGTCCACTCTTTCTACATTTCCACTCCTACCTATCACCAGCATCCTTTCTCAATGTTAAAATCATATCATTCTCACATAAAAGACATTTCACCATCTTCCCCAATCAAGCTACTACATGTTTGCAAAAAAAAAAAAAAAAAAAACATTTTCAAACGTTCAATAACACTATTCACTGCTATATCAAATCAACTAAGGGGAAATGAGCAACCAAAAGGGGAAATAAATTCTAAATTCCAATCTGCAATGTCAAAAATCAAATTTAATCCAAATTTTTTTTCGAAATTTTAAATAAAATTTAAATTAAGTGACAAATTTAAAAAATTGTAACTTACAATCTGCTTTCCAAACTTATCCTAAAAATTTTGAAAATAAATAAAACAAGTCGATTTTATAAATCAAGAGCAAAATTCATATGCACCCAACAATTTCAAAGACTGTCTAAATTTTAATTCAGTTCTACATTAAAAATAAAAGTGGAAAAGCGTATTTTCTTCCTTAACCAATCATGAGACCCGTTTATTATCTTCAGGAGAAAATATCTAGGGTTGCCTTAAAACTAAGATAAACACAAAAACGGGAAGGTTACCACATTTGGCAATACATTGCTCGAAAGTTGTAACGTATCGGATACTACATACCATCCCTAAAATCTAGAACTTAAATCTTTTGGATTTTTTTCTTTTGTCTTACTCTGCTATAAATAATATTTCGTGTATTTTCAGAATGTCGAATTATTCGGAGAGATCTTTTTCTTATAATGCTAGTGGCAGCAGTTCACCACTTCCTTCTCCAGTACCAACATATCGTTGTGGAAGCACTGCAGTTGCGAAAAGATCAAAATTCTTGCGTAGGCTGGTTTATTTCAAGCACATGGATTTTGAATTTGCTTTGTGGCAAATGTTTAGTCTGTTTGTTGCTCCTCAGAAAGTGTAAAGCAGTTTCTGTTTATACTTTGTCATTTTTACAAAAATTTTATATTTATAAAACTAAGTGAAGAAACCAAACACAAGCAAACACCTCTAAATTGTATTTTTAAAAGTTTGCTCTCAAAAATGAAGTTTTTATTTAAAATTGTTATAGTACCAAAATTCAGGGGGTTTCAACAAAAAATTATCTCTTGTTTGGAATGCTATGAGCTGTAATTTCATCTGTTTCTCAGTTTTTTTAAACTGTCTATAACCTTTAATTCTCTATAATATGTTATGCTTTTCAGTCATCACATGCATATCATTATGTAATAAAATAAAGTAATTTGATCTAAGTTTAGCTTTATAGTGGGTCTTGTACACTACTTATTGAATTGCTAAACTGTTTGCAAAACAAATATATGAAGTTATACATTCTCTGTTATTTTTGTTAAATATTCAATCATGGATACTTCATTCGTGAATTGTACATTGTGTCTGAGTTTCTTTCACTGTAAATTGTTGATGAATATATGTTTTTATTAAAATTTATATTTTATGTGGAAAAGTTATTTAATGCTTAAGAGTTAAGTTATAAATTAATTTATAAATTAGTGCAAGTTGGCTTTTCATTAAATTTTAGTTTTGAGATAACTTGTCATCCGTGGCATATTATTTAATTTTAATGTTCTTATATCAGATTCTGTGATTGCAGTTTTCAAGTATAAATAATCAGCAGAGGATAAAAATTGCTTTTTTTAGTAACTAAGCCATTTTAAAACTAGAATGATTTAAAACTGATAGATTGTTTCTTGTCACTATTTATTTTAAAAAAATACTTTAAACTTATTTAATTTTTACCAAACTAGAAAAAAATTTTAGAAGTATAATTTAGTACAAGTAAAATTTCAACTTTTATGATATAAAATTTTATTATCCTGTCTCTTAGTCTGTTACTTAAAAGCAATGACCTATTAAATAGATATTTTTGTTTAAAATCAAATTTCTTTTTAAAAGTTCAATTTTATCATTATCTTTGTTTTAATCTCTCCAGGTTCTGGAATTTTTAAGTCCTAAAATCTGTTTCTTTTTATTTCAGGTATAGAAACTTTCAATATAGAAAACGTGAGTTTTTTTTTCGTCAGTCACAAAAGTGAAAGTTTATAAAATGTGCCCAGATATCTAATTTGTTTTCACTCTTAACTTTCATAGCCACAATGTCTGAAATATATTTATATAAAGTATATTTTCATACTTTAAATTTTACAAAATATTTATGTACATCTTATAATTCTAAAAGAAATATGCGTGATATATATGTTAAATTTTATAAAATCTTTCTCAAATTTATAAAAATGCACGAAAGAATGTTTAACAAAAGAATTGTTATTTCTAAAGCAAACAATAAAATGCATGTGATATTAAGAATTGGCTTGTAAAATCAAAATTTATTGTATCATAAATTATCCAAAGAAATATTTTTTTGTGGATTGCTACAAAATTTTCTATTTATAGCCATTTTGTAAGAGTTTATAGAAGCTTAACTTTAATTTTTTCTATTCCTAGCTTTGAACAGTGTAAACCTTTTGTTTAATTTTGATTCTATTCTATGAACAAAATTAATAACAGTTTTGTTTCTCTCATTGAAGTATACACTATGTTTGATTTTGAAGTAGTCTTTCATTTGTATTATACATTTGTTTTGAAAACTTTCACTCTTAAAAAGAGCTGTATTGACTGATTTTATGAAACTATTCATCCATGTTATGTTCATTATTTCTTTAGCAGAATTGCCTGATCTTACTAGGGTTGAATTGGTTAAATATAGATTAAAAAGTGACCTAGAACAATCACTTTACGCTTTCGTAGAAAATGCCAAATCATTTAAGTGTAAATAGAATAATTTTTCAACACCTTTCCAAAATATTTATAATTTCTACAATTTTTGATACAAATCCCATACATGCATACCATTTGATGTAATACATTTCACACATCTCGCCCCTGCTGTATGACAAAGCTACAATATGGTGAAAGGTGACTAAGGTAACTACTACATAAGAATTTTGAGGGGATTAGGAATGCCCTTTATTAAGTTTTTTTCATGTAAAACTGTTTCCAAATTAAATGTCTTCATAACAGACAAAGCAAATGTATTTTTAAAAAGTGATAAATCAATTAGACAGCATTTTTTTAAAAAGAAAATCATTGTTTCCAACAAACATTTAGCCTATAAGTTGCTTAAATATACCTTCAACTTGTAAAATAAACCATCTGTCACTTAAACAAAAACAAAAAATTAATTTTCAAAATTCTATTGTGAATTTTTTAACATTAACTTTCTTTCAATAATGGTAAAATTCCACATAAAATTTGCTTTGTTCTAATGTACATGCCACTTTAAATTGAATACTTTGTGTTGCATCTGATGAAAAGGAAGTACAATTTAATTAAGATAAATACACTAAACTCTCGATTACCTGCGAAATTTAGTGGTGTGGCAAGCATGGATAATCCGCAAAATGGCTAAAAAGGGCACCAATCAACACGAAAATGTTGAAATTTTTTGAAGTTAGATGCATATTACTTGATAAATATTTTAGGCTTGCTTCTTGTAGACCTGATTTAGGATTTAACTTATCTCTTTTAGAAGTTGAAAAGATTTCTCAGGACAATAATGCTCCACAAATTGTCTGTTTTTCAATTATGATTCTTTAAAATATATCTATAGTTTGGATTTAATTCTGCAGATTATTTCTAGCAATTGTGATCATGTATTTTTATATCTATTTGTTCTAAAATGTTAAATTTTCAAGACATTTCTTAATTAAAATTAAATTTCTTAAATTTATTTTTAGAGACCAAGAACCAGTTTGCTAGGGATGATCCTGCTTTTCTAGTTTTACTTAGCTTTTGGTTAATAGGTAAGATAATAAAATGAAGTTATTAGGCACTCAGCCTCATTCTTCCTTTGAATATTTATTTGGTAGTGGGGATTTAAATACCTGCTTTGTGACTAAATTATTTTAATTTTATGCAAAAATTATTGCCAGCCTGGTAGCCAAGTAGTTAACACTCTTGCTTTTGGTTCAACAGGCTCCAAGTTCAAATCCTATTGACATGGATATTAGTTAAAGTTTGGAATTCACTTTAAGACATCAGTTCTGGTCTAATGCTCCCTCATGATAAAAAAAAAATGGGCCATAGAGCAACAAACCAACCAGGAGTAATTATTTTTTAAACAAGTATATATTTTTATTATTTCAACTTCCAACTTGAAAAAGTTTGGCCTTTTTTGGTACACTAGGGGCTCTGCCCCCTGCTCGCTTACGCTCGCCAACCCCAAAAATTTACGTTGAGAGGTACTCTAAACTCACAGATGAAGACTGAAAATTTGTACGTGTTTTGCTCACTCGCGGAAGAAAATTCACTTTTTCAATTTTGACAATAAACCCTAAACTAATAAACATCGGAAAAAAATCTCTATAATTGTCAAGGGAATACAATGAAGAACAAACCATGTTAATTTCGTTTTTTTTCTGATTAGTACTTTCTCTGGAAACCGTCTAAGAATCGAGCGAAACAACACAGTTTTCAATCCTGCGGCGGTGGTAACTTTTTTAATATAGAGAGATAATATTAAACAATAATGCTAAAAAAAAGATTTAATCAATGTGAAGAATACCATAGAGTAATAAACCAAACTAACATTTAACAAAATGAAGAATTCTACTTAAGACCATTGTTTGTAATATTTTCTCAAGATAAAATTGCAGTTAGTGAATTGATCAAATTGACACACAGAACAGCAATATTATTATTCCTCCCTTTTAAATTTTCTAAACAATAAACCCCCGACTTTTACTTTGTTTGAATCTACATAAGCTTATCTTTACATAAACAACCTACATAGCATTGACATATTTAATTTGATAAATGATTTAGATTCTTTGAAAGTATCAGATTTTTTGAGAATTAATTATAAATCTAATTTTGCGATGTTCAATAGTTTCAATTTATTATAAAATGGAAATTTTTTAAATGACTAAGTCATAAGCATCAGTTTTATTAGTTTTCAAGTGGAAATAAGGATTATTCTGCACAAATTAATAAATCATTGGACATAAAATATGGCTACATAGGTAGCATCAGATTGCATATTAAATTTAAGAACAACGGGGTTACTTTTGAAGTAATAAATTGCAGTCAAATTTTATTTGTCATGCTCTTTGTTGATTTATGCATTTTAATGTCCAAAAATATTTATATAAAACCTGTTATGTGTACTTTTCTTAAAACTAAAATTTTGACTAAAGCTTAAATTTATAAGGAATTTTTGTATGATTACAAAGAGATGAGGATTGGTAAATTGGTAATCAGAGTGTGATAAGTAAAATAAATTACAGGGAATTTCATGAATTTATTTAGCTTGGGTACTTGAAATGGATGCAAAGAATCTTTCACGCTGAAATGAAAACGCAGACTTCCAACCAAACTTTAGCTCACTGGATTTCTTTTTTAAGATGGAATCTATGCAAAGCAGACCACAAAAGTCACTAAAAATTCACGAAAGTTGAAAGTGGTTGGCGATGTCAAGTTAGAATCTCAAACAAGATTCACAGTTCCCTTTACCTTTCCATAAAAATTAACAGAAAAATATTGTTTTTTTACGCCGTTTCCAAACACTTAAAATTGTACTACAAATACAAAATAATTGTTTTGGAAATTTATGTTATCCTTCAAAATGAAAATTTGCATATCACAGATGTATACATGTCATGAACCTAAAAAAAATTAGGATTTTCCGAAATTGGCAAGTGTGCTGTTTATATTTGTTAACTACTTTTTAAAGGAATAAGATGTAACACATATAACACTGATTACTTGGTTTTTTTTTTAATTTTACAATACATTTTTAGCAATAAATTGCTTCAGTATGCATTTTTAATTGATAATTTGTAAGTTTTTATCAGCCAGATTTGGAAATTTAAAGATTGCTAATTTGACAAACCATTTAAATTGTTACATTCTTACTTAAAAAAGACTACTACTCTTCAATAATGTATCAAATTTAAAAAAACATAAGGATGTTTTATAAATTTTTCATTTAAGTTGTAATTTATAAATTCCTGTGCAACTTACTATTTTATGTCATAAACATAAATTAATGGTAATTTATTTAAATTAGATATGGCTTATGAGTAAAAAATCCTAATTAATATGTCAATTTAAACTGAACTAAAGTTCATAACTTTTGTCTATCTCACCACATGCAATAAATTAGGTAAAATTCCTGTAAAACTATTATAAGTACAATTTAATGTCATAAAAATAAAGGAATGGTTACAAATAATTTATTTAAATTAGATACTGTTTATGAGTAAAAAATCATAGTTAATATGTCAATTTAAACTGAACAAAGGATTATAGCTATTGTCTATCACCACAGGCAATGTTGCTTGAAAATATTAACTAAAACTCATTAAAATATATTTAAAAACATATATGTAACACTTCTATAATGTTTTAAAATTATAGCTTAGTGTATTTTTTATTTCAGTTTCATCTATTGGTTTTGCTATTGTTCTAAAACTTCGTTTTCTGAGCTTCTTAAAATTCCTATTGTGGGTTATTTTCATTGACTGCATTGGTGTGGGGATACTAATTTGTACATGTTTGTGGTAAGTGTATAAAAAGTATTTGGTTTATGAGATGCATTTCTAATAGATGCTTAATGTATACATCCTCTGTCGCAATATCTATAAAATTGTACTATTTTAGATAAATGTTTATGAATGGCTTTTGCAAAACAATTACAAATGTATTTTGTTTAAATGTGTTACATGTTTTCTATCCGTATTATAATTATCTTTTGACATACTTTTTAAGTTTATCAAAATATGAAAGACGTTCACGTAGTAGTAGTCACAAAGTAAGTCACGTTTTAACATATACTTTGATAGTTTTCTACTCGTCAATCTATTTGAGAATACATTCATACGAGTTATTATTAATGATGAGCCAAAGAAAGTTACCCAATGCTTCTTTTCATTAGAGGCACTTCTTACCAGATGAATGAGTTTAACTGAAATTCTGCTTTAAATAGAATCCTATTCTTCAGAATACCTATTCCTGCTTTTATTTATTGCATTAAGTGTTGCAAGCAGTAAATATAAAAATTAGCTTCATTTTATTTCTACTGAATCTATTTTAATTCTTTTATGTCAGTCTGGGGTTTTTTCTTGGAAAGTATAGCTTTTTGTCTGCCATTAGTAGACAATCAAAATTATCAATATCACTAAAGTAGATCTATCCAAATTTCTGATATACTTTTTTATTACATCTTAAGAAAATGTTTCATATATATGTATTCGCTTTTTAACTAGAGCACATTAAAATGTTTTCTATGTTTTTAGGCTTATATCAAATAGGTATTTAAGAAGACCAACTTGTAAAGATCAAGATGTTGAATGGGGATATGCTTTTGATGTACATCTGAATGCATTTTTACCTCTTTTGATTATTTTGCATATTTTTCAATTGTTTTTTTACCACAGTAAGTATAAATTTTGATTTATGTACATGTTCAGAATTCAGTCTATTTTAAAGTTTTGAATAGATCCTGCAATAGGGAATAAAATAAATTTTCTACTTATTGTTTTATTTGTAGGAAATAAATATACATACAAGATGTAAATAGGAATTCTAAAAAATATGTGCATTGCAACTGAATTTGTCATATTTGAATTTGCATTAAGAAACTTGTTTGATGTGTTTATTAGTATGGTATCTTAAATCACCAAAAACATTTACGAAATTTTAGTCGCACCTCCAAATCAAATTTAACTACAAAAAAAGTGAAAATTGAAAGATATTTTCTTGTAATTAATGCTTTGTACTTTATAAGAATACACAAAAATGCATTTTCATGAAACTACACAAAAAATGTTATTTCTGAATTAAATTTATTAATTATTTCTCTCCCCTCTAAATCATAGGCATTGTATCCATCTCCATATGTATATACTTGAAAAATTATTTAAATATGGGCTATTATAGCATGTTTTCAAATATTTTGAAATTTGCAATGCTTACGTGACTGACAAAGATGTAATTGTATTAGCTTCTATTCAGCTTCCAAAAAAATTTTTTTTTAATATCTCAATGAACACATGAATGGAAAGTTGTTGACATATTTTTAATCAGTTCCCATATCCTTTACTGCAATAAAGTAAAATAATTTTTTTCATATTGTCTGGTCTAAGTTGAATTGTTATTTAAACAAAAACATTTGGCATTAAAGAAACATTACTGCAAATTACATGGAACATATATTGTGGCTGCAACAAAACAGTAATCCATTTATGGCACGTAAATTTTTGAAAAGTTGCGAAACCTTGTTAAGAGGAGACTGCTTTATGCAAAAACATAAACTGTGATTGCTGAGGCTGGTCCACCAACAACAGCAATGCTTTATCACTGATGTTGCTTTCAGCACTTAATAATAGAACCAGAATTTGAGATGAAAATGCCTGTTATAGATTCGATTTGTTTATGTTAACACCAGTACACACTGCTTATCATTCCTGGTTTATCTTGGCATCGAAAATTGCCCTGTTGTGACCTGCCTCGGATGCAAAACCTGTTTCAAACTGTCACTAGTTCTAGGCAATGGACAATTTGTTTTTGCTACTTGGATCTTCCTTGGAGTAATAGAACAGTTTTGTCTCAACGATATATCTCGTCGTTTCCAACACAGTCCAGCTATTGGCAGACAAGGTATTTTGTCATTAGCAAATGCCAGATCTTGGAAAAGATAGCTCATCAAAACCACTTGAAAGGTTAAATACGTGTAGATTTTGATCACTTTCTTTTCACCACAACAATACTTCATTTAAAAAATTGACTGACTTTTAATTCAGGGTTTTAAGTGCTTCTCACTCCATAAATATTCAGCATTGCAGTATTTCTTTATATTTTTTTGTCATTTATGCGATTCCTAGAATAAAATAATCTTAAATATTACGAAACATCGTTCAAATAATAGTTGTGAAACATATATTTTTTCAAGAAAACATTTTAAAATAGGAAGATTTTTCAAAATTAGTGTTATGTTGATTAGAATTTAAAAACTTGCATTATTTTCTGTTATAAAAGAATACTTCATGTAGTTCTGTTATTGAATTTTGTTAAATTCCATGCTGTATTTATTTGTTCAAATATTAAATTTAGCAATTTACTGTAATCGAAAGAAGGTTCTATCAGATAGCAAGTTGATGATTCATTTATTTAATATTTTGTATGAGGTTGGCTGTGTTAATTCAAACAAAAGCGATTATTAAAACTAGAGGCTAAGAATTTAAATTCATATTTTTAGAATGTGTACTTGTTTTTAATGTGCAAATTAATGTTATTTTTCAGTATTAATCAGTCAAGACTGGTTTCTGTCGAGATTTGTCGGAAACTCACTTTGGCTAATAGCTTTGGGATATTATATTTATATTACTTTTCTTGGTTATAGTGGTAAGTGAATTTGATTTTGAAATTTTTTTAATTAATGTACTTCTTTTTGTAGAAAATAAATGTACTATTTTTCTATTACAGCATTGCCAATATTGGAAAACACACAAGTACTCCTTTACCCACTACTAGTGCTCGCATTGATGTATATAATTTTCTTAGTGTGTGGCTACAATATTTGTCTCCATGTAATGAATTTTTATGAGTACCGAGTTCTGTGATTTTTGATCAAAATAGTGTATAAATGCTGTATAAAATTATTTAGTACTTTATGGTGTATCTATTCAAATATTGCAATAAAATTATTTTAATTTATATTTAAGATGTTCAATGTTGATAAACTTCATAACACTATCTTTTCTCTATTATTATAAAAGGAAGTGTTTGTTTGTCTGTCTGTTTCTTGCCGCAAAATCCTGTGGATTCTATGGCACTTACAGCAATGAGATTTGGCACACAGGTAGTCTAATTTTTTTGTAATTTTTGGGTCGCGGCAAATTTTAAAATTCAATCTAGAATATTTTTAAATGAATTTAATAGTTTTATTCTTTTGCGGGTTCTTTGTCGTTTTTCTTCGGGAGAAAAGAAACACTTTTCAAACAAAAGAAGAAATTTGGACTTTTTCTACCCATATGACCTTGCTGTCAGTCTTTGGAAACATGCCAAGTTTTTTTCATCGCACGGAACTCAGAGAAAATAATTTTTTTCATTTCCGCTTTAATTTTGCTTGGAGGAATTATTTTCCAGCCAGACGATAAATCTTTTAACTGGACTCACTTAGTTCTTTTTTCTATCTCCTAGACCATTAAAGATAGATTAAAAATTTCAACGGATTTGAAATCTGCAGAAAATTTCAGTTCAGATTGATACCTAAAAATATGATTTTCTTTAAATAAATAATTTTTTACCAGACTAATACCTTTTATCACGGGCACACGCAACGCCCTGCTAGCTATGCAGTGGCTAGTATTAAATAAAAAGCTAAAGCAGAAGAAAAAATAGTGATGTTTGCACCTTTCAACATCCAAGCAAATATTGTTTGCAGTGGTCATTAGTGAAACTCAAATTATTGTTTTGCATGGATAAAGTACCTGCTGAGTTGATCATAGGCAGAATTAATGAAACAATTTTAAACCTATTAAGACCTACAGTGGAGTCTAAAGCACACATGGTTATGGTCCAGGATAAATCCCTGAGGGAAACCCGAGAAAAATACTTCATAGTTTTTAACCACTTTCCGATAAGGTCAACAAATCAGCTGGCACCCACTCCAAACTTCCCAACATGAGCATATTTTAGGTCATGGCAGTTTTAATGCACATCAGCTCACACAGTGCTCTTCAGTTGGATTGAGTTTCAAACTTAAGTCTCCATCTGCTAATCTGATTTCCCAGAGCCCTTAATTTTGAAATTGAATAAACAAGGGATACAACTTTCATTCACCAAAGTTAATTTCCATTTTGGGAATTTTCCAGCCATTCGACTTTTAGGTACGCAAAATCTTCAGCTTTTAACATAATTATAATTACTAGTCAAATTGAATATAAACAAGACATTTGACCTGCTAGGTCAATGAAAGGTCCTCTCTTAAGCCTCATCCTTCATACTATAAAAATCAACATATGCTACTGATCCCAAATTCTATTGAAACTTAATCTTATGGATTGGCATATCACATATATACAGCCAGGATCAGAAAATGCTTAAAACTGCAATGTACTTAGCTGAACAATTTTTCCTTAGTTTTATCAAAATTTTAACCTATATTTTTTTATTAGTCCTAAGTTATGAAGTTCTGCAGCGCAAGCGCGCTATTTCTCACGCCTTTTTTCTTTTCTAGCTACGGAACAACCTTCCTACACCGCCCCAAATTACCACAAACACTTTATAAATAACACATCTATGTCAAAGACAAAAATATTTAACTTCAAAAGTTATCGACAGAATTGAAAATTCTGAAACTTGGTTTAAATAAAGTAAATTAATTTTGACGTTTTATTATAAATATGTAATATATATTTTGCCGATAATTGTGTTTTAAGCCTGTTTTTGATTTTACTTCAGTTTTCCAAATTCCTGCAGAACAATAGCAATTGATTGGAGTTATGTTGCAGAACACTGAATATAATTCTACGCCTGGGGATATGCATATTGAATTTTGATGCAGCATCCTAGGACAGAAGAGAAGACTTGTACTTCTTATATGTCACTCACCCACCTGTGAAGGATATAATAGCATATATTCAACTAATTACCACCATCCCAGCCTAAGCCATTCAGTGTGTCGCTACACAATTTTGAACCACGGTCACATGACGAGACAACATCTGAGCTGGCACCCCATTTTCCTAACTTCCACACCAACCCAATGTGAGAACTTTCGGCCACGGCAGATTTTAAGGTGCACCATACGCTTACAAACATCCATGCCCTGACTCGAACGAGGAACCTTCCATAGTAGCATATATAAACATTATGAAGTATTTTAAATAGTGTTTAGATGGAATCCAGGTACTGTTAATCCTCTAGGACAAAACTTGCACTTTACAATTAATAAATGTAAGCAAGACACTAAGCATACTGAATGCAATGGCCTAGTTGAATGCAGTAAGAAAAATTAGAATTAGAAAAGAAAATTCTAAAATTGACATGTTGGAAGAAAAATGGGTTTATACCCTTTTGCCCCGCCTCTAGTTCGACCAAACTCGTAGGGTGTCCAACTTACCGTCCCAAATGATCCCAGATATGCATGATTGGTGACAAATCTGGGGATCGAGTAGGCCAGGGAAGGGGGGTAATGTGGTGGAGGCAGTCTTGTGACAACCTTGCTGTGTGTGGCCGAGCATTTTCTTGTTGAAAAATGGGTACTGGGAGCCCTGCCATGAGTGGCTGAAGGATGTCAGGGACGTACCACTGGGCTGTCATTGTGCCATGGATCAATATTAGGGGTGACCATCTGTGGGAGCGGTGTGTTGCTGTAAAGTGAAGGCAGGATTGAGGTGTTCACCACGGGGCCTCCACACACGAACACGATTGTCATCACTGCTCAAATTGAATCTAAATTCGTCGCTAAAGATGACCAGGTTCCATTACGTTGCAGTCCAATCCCGTCATGCGCGACACCACTCCAAACGGAGGCGTCGGTGGGTGGGTGTCATTGGCAGCACACATAATGGCCGCCACGATACCAGATGTCCTTCAGCCAGGCGCCTTGCGATGGTTCGGGAAGACACAGGGGCCCGTAGTTTAGGTGCTACCTGTGTCTGGATAGTGGCCAATGAGGCAGTTGACTCTATGCGTGCGTTCCGTATAATGTGACGGTCTTCTCAACGTCTGTTCTGTTGAGGGCGTCCTGAGCCTGGTCACCGTGGAAATGACGTCTCTTCTGTCCACTGGTCCCAACACCTCCTCACAGTAATATCAGAACGGCCTACTTGACAAGCTACTCGCCAAGCTGGCCACCAAGGTTCCATCATCCCGATGATTCTTGAACTCTGGCAGCTGCTCATACTGTCTTCGATGGCGGCGCAATGGCATGTCTACCTCAGCGTTTCCTTTGCAAAAGATTAAGTACAGTCAAACAAGCTCTGCTTACCTGTTATTTGTCTGCTTACTTGTTATTTTACTCCAAGGAGAACCAAGTTCAACGCCCTCTAGTGGCATTACGGAATGCGTAATCATGCTGCATTTCTAATCATTTGCATACCTGGCCGACATGTACCTTCATGCCAAGCTTCGTTAAGATCCCACAATTATTTCTTGGTGCGCAAATTTTTATGGCAATGAGTGTATTGTGATAATTCTTAAATCAGTTGTTCCTTTGAAAACCTACTGCTTTTAAAACTTTTCAATGTAAAAGATTGTCAATAGTCATTTCAGTGAGCAAGATGTCCATCATTAGGACATGTAAAAAATAAATGATATAGAATAGTGTTGCCACAACTCACTTTTTAAGTAAAGCCCCAGGCTACATGTTAAGGTGGGGAGGTTTTCATCTGTTTACCTAGTTATTTCTCTCATTTCTATTATTTGATCGATTTGCTTCCTATCACATATTGACATACCTATTTCTTATAGTTGAGCGTGCTCCATTTCTTGGTCTTAAACAATGTATATCCCTTAACTGTTAAGCAGTACTTTTAGCCCTTCCAATTTAATTTTTATGAATGGAATACATGTTGATTTGATATGAGTAAATCCTTCACTCTAGCCTTCTAAAAAGTTCAGATGGCATCATTCCAGGATTTTCAGTTTAATATGTCACACGCTGATTCATTTTACATCTTTACTCAAACAGATATTGCTGCATCCCTGTGAGAAGGCATCTTTAAAACAAATTATTTTCATAAAAATTTAATTATAAAACAGTATTTTTGTTGAAGGAAAAGGCAGCATATTTATTTTAAAAAAATGAATAGATGAATAAGTTTACCCAGATAATCTATGCACTGCTCACATTTTTCAGTTTCTAAAATTTGCAAAAAAATAATTTGAGCTAACAATTCAAATCAAAAGCATTTAAAATAGGTTTTCAAACTTTTAATTAAAAATAAATTTTAAACTTGCAACCTTCTGTTTGCTAATCTGCTACTCTTCCAATCAGGCAACCATGTCAGTTGGGTTTTATGATGCAAGGGGCACATTTGGCCTAGCTTCACCAAATATCAACGTCAAATGGACAGGTACACACAGTGAAAGTTTTACCGACACAATATAAATACACTTGGAGGTTACAGGAATTAACTTGTGCTACCTACAACTCGGATGTTATTAGCGAACCCCCTCAGTGTGCTGGAGGACAGATTGTAAAGGACATTAGTACAGCTTAGGGAGGGCAATTGCCATGAGCACCACATCGAAACGAACAGCATTAAAAAAATATATTTTTTGAACATTTTGTAGTTTCTCTTAGAAAAAATGGCATTACAAACACAATTTGTCCTTGTCACAGAATATTCTAGTGCTGCACATGTCACTTTAATGCACTCTGGAAACAATGTTTATAAGTCAATCCTTCCTTTCATGTAGCCCACTGCATTCCCAAGACAAAAAGACTCAAAAGCTCAACCTTTGGCTTGTTGTTAAGCATATTAAAATATTGCAACCAAACAATTACTATTGGAAACAGTAATTGTATCAAAATATTGACTGATTAGTACGTTTTTAATAGCAAATTTTATTTTGGACTGAGGGTCCCAAAAAGTCTAGTTTCATCTCTGACATGTGAAAAACGTACCAACTCGTTCCAAGATTCTTTTATTTGATCTTTTTAATCAAATACAAGATTTAAGAATACTTAACAGAAATCAAGCAATTTTCAAAGGCATACTTTTGATCAGATTAATCCCAATCAATCAGAAGATTAACAAACTATTTTGATTTAATTATATTTAATGGTAAACTAGTATTTTGTAGTAGACATCAGTTCTGAAAATTATCTTTCGAATTTAGCTTTCATCATCAGAATCTTCCTCAGAATCCTCAAGTTCATAGTCTTCTTCTTCAAATGCATCACAGAATGCAACATATTCTTCTTCAGTTAAATTTGTAAGCTTCAAAAATGTTTCTATATTTCTGCTGAAAATTTTATACAAGGGTGGGTTTTTAGATTTTATAACTTTCTTCTCAATTTTAAAGCGTCCTGCACGAGATAAAAAAGTATGTCTGTACCTTATGTGATCCAAACTGAACTGCAGTGCATACGATTTAACAATGCTCTTCTGTTCAACTTTCATGTTGTGAACTATGTATTGCACTTTTTCCATCAATGTTTCAAAATCATCCAAAAAAACTTTCGGACAAGTAAAAAATAATTTGTTAATGTCTTTTCTGGTAAATATAGTCATCAATTCTTTCACTCGATTCTGTACAAAAGGCGGGTTTAGGGTCAACAATTCGGGATTACTAGAAAGTACAGTAAAAATTTTGTCGTTTGCCTCGAAAGTGCATTGAAAATTTATCAGACTGGATGACAAATCTTTCTCTCGTAAATCGAGTATTGACTGTGTTGAGTTCAAGATGCGTCCGACTTGACTCTCATTAAATCCGAAGTTCAGAAGAATGTTAGAAAATTTTGCCTTTTTCTTTTCATATACAACAGATAGCGGTAGTGAACTGGGCAAATTTTGAGTTTGAGATATGTGGTTTGAATGCACAGCCCGAACTAAATAGTTGGGTATCTTTTGAAGTTGAAAAAGTGTTGGAATTGAAAATATTTTAAAACATTTCATCATTAATTTGAAGTTTCACTCTTTTGGTTTGTTATCAAGGATAGGGTTTAAAACTTAATTGTTTTATCACATGTAAATAAAATACACAACAATAATAAACAATTACTTCATTTCATTTCAAAATATTATTGGCGTTGCCGGATTTATTAGTCATTGTGTGAAGTTTTTTTTTTCCAATGGCGGGTACAAAAGACAGGTAATGGTAATGGTAATGGTAATTTTAGTTAACGTCGTACTAGAGCAACACAACGGGCTATTGACGACGGTCCGGGATCAGTCCCTTGAGGGAAAGATCCGAGGACAACACCTCGTAATTTTGAACCACGGTCAGATGACGAAGCAACACCTGAGCTGGCACCCCACTCTCCAAACTTCCACGCCAACCCAACGTGAGGACTTTCGGCCAATGGTACAAAAGACAGAAGAAAAGCAATATAAAAACAGAAGAAAGTCTATGGACCCATTCGGTCCCTCGTTTCCCAGTATCGTTCCCACAGCGTTGTAGCGGAGAGAGCAGGTGTGTATAGTCCATGAGTTCCTGTAGGTTTCAGAGTTTACAACGTGGATCGTCAAGGATGCCTATGCCATGTAAATGTATTGCAAGGCAGTCGTGGCCAGTAGCGAGGCGGAATTCTGCTACGGCTTTCATTCTAGGCCAGTCAGAAAGATTTGGTTTTCGTCATCTGACCGTGGTTCAAAATTACGAAGTGTTGTCCTCGGATCTTTCCCTTAAGGGACTGATCCCAGACCGTTGTCAATAGCCCGTTGTGTTGCTCTAGTACGACGTTAACTAAAATTACCATTACCAGAAAGATTTGGGATATTTTTTCCACCAGGATTTCTGGGAATTCTTTTCTAAAAGATCTTTTTCCAAGTTCTTCTTAAAAATTGATTTAATGATTGGCTTTACATTTTGAAAAGGGATTTCATCATTAACAGTTTGAGTAATCGCTGCCCCTTTTATTGGCCAGCAGGTCAGCTTTTTCATTACCCTCTATGCCACAGTGGGCTGAAATTGGTTTGAAGTAGAAAGTTGAATTAACGTAGTGCTGAAATAACTCAATGAAAGTTGCTTTTGGGAGCGAAATGCAGAGCCTAGGGGTTCACTCAAGTTCACTGGAGAACTAAAGAAAACGTTTAGGCACACTTGTCACAAAAATTGCATTGGGTGTTAGAGCCAATTTTGTTTAGGGCACACGTCTTGTGGTGTTGAACGTAAGTATATTGTTTGTAAGTTGCAACTAGTTGTGAAAACTGTTCTCTGTTCTTGTCGGTTAATGGTGTGACATTCGACCACCCACATTCTCTTCGTGAAGCCCCCTCTCAAATTCAACCCGCCCTTGATGACCACCAACGGATAGTGCAGGATTTACGCATAAGCTAGACAAGCTATAGCTTAGGGCCCCCACTGTCCGAGTGAGCAATTATCATATATACTTAAATATACTTCAGCATTATTTGTCCCAAAGCCGCACGTTCGGAACGTCCCATACTCTTCACCCAATTTTTTAGCGCGTCTTTTCGAAGAACAAAGCGCTATTGTGTCTAGGGTTTGCATTACCGATAACCGGTATTACCGATAATAATGACTACCGAAATTACTGATAAATTTCGACAGCAAATGCCGGTATTTTCGGTAAATTTAAAATTATTTCGTTATTATTTTATAATAGCAATGGAACGTGTAAAGTATGTAATTTCTTTTACTATAAACACGGGGATTCCCCTATGTCTACACTCGAGCATGCGCTGACCTTTTGTAGTTCGAGTGTACCGGCAGACGATACAATATTTCTGACCTTTTATTTAAATATTGCAGAGAATGGTTAGCATATTCGCCAGCAACTGGTCGTGTATACTGTTTCGTGTGTAAACTCTTTTCAAATTCTTCTACACCACTATCATCCTATGGATTTTGTGATTGGCGCAACACCTATTTAGTTCAAATTCATGAAAACTCTATAGACCATAGAACAGCTTCGGTAACAAATCTTACAAGAAAATGTGGTTCAACAATTGTCTGCCAACTAGCAGAACAGATAAATAATAAACGGCAGCACTGGAAAAATGTTCTTGAACGAGTTGTGGCAGTCATAATTACTATGGCAGAGCGTGGTTTACCTTTCAGAGGAGATAAGAAAATATTTAATTCTCCTCACAATAGCAATTTCCTTGGATTATAGCAAAATTTGATAACTTTTCTAGCAAGCCATATAAAAAAATTTGAGAATAAAGGACCAGGTGTCACATCTTGTCTTTCTAAAACAATATGTGATGAATTTATCCAAATTATGGCACATAAAGTAAGAGACTCAATCTTGGAGGATTTAAGAACTGCAGGGTACTTCAGTTTATCTGTAGATTCCACTCCAGACCGGTCCCATATTGATCACCTCACTGTTATTGTGAGGTATGTTTCACCAGATGATGGGCTCCCTATTGAACGTTTTCTAACTTTCCTAGAGATGGGTAGCTACACAGGGGAAAGTATGGTTAATATAGTGCACAACTACCGTACAAATGAGTGCAAAATAGATTTTAGTAAGTTTCGAGGCCAGTCATATAATAATGCTTCCAATATGTCTGGAAAATACAAGGGTATGGAGGAAATAATATTAAATATTAACAAGTATACTATGTATATTCCATGTGCTGGTCATTACCCGAATCTTGTTGGTAGAGCGGCAGTTGACTGATATTTAGATGCAGTAAAATTTTTTGGAATTGTTCAAGAAATACATAATTTCTTTTCATCATCTACACATAGACGGGCAGTACTGTTGTCATTCTTAAAAGATGATTCAAAAGTTCCAAAGTCTTTGTCAGACTAGATGGGAAGCATATTCAATGGCCACAAGTGCAATACTTAATAGTTATGATGGAATAATTTCTGCATTGTATCAGCTGCATATTGATACTACAGAGAAAGGCGAAACAAGAAATCAAGCCATAAACATTTTGTATAAAATGGAGAAGTTTAAACTTATGGTAATGTTATATTTGTGGAGTTATATGCTGGATGATGTGGTGTTCGTTGGTGTGCAATTAATACAACATAAATTAGAACACAATAATTTATTCCACAAGACGAAGAGAGACACAAGACGAACAACAACCGAAAGGGAAAAGTTAAGAAGTAAGAATATTGATACGCGCTCCGTTCGCAATGCTTCGCGCATGCGCATTACAAACTTGCACCGAGAGAGAAAGAGAGCGATATTACGCGAATCGTCTGCTTCTGACAAGAACAACGAATTTCAATTCGTACTCTCCACAGAGTATCCCCTCAGTGAAAGAGGGATACCGAGGAACGATATACAATCATAATAGAGGATTATATACATTGAAAATATAAAAACACAAATTTAAGAAAAATACGCACATTTTCGTAACAATAGAATGTGTTAAAAAAATTGAAAATGAATGAGTAAACACAAATACACAATGATAATCGTTATCGTATAACATTAAATATATTCAATAAGCCTTTTGGGGAAATGTACAGTTCTTCCACTTCTTGTTATGAGAGGTTGAACAGATTCCCTGGACTCTGTAGATTTAGAAGGCAAAGATAAGTTAATGTTGCTATCGTCACGCAGAATATGAGCAGGTTTTACTCTGTCTAACGTGACATAAATTGTTTTGCCATTCACAATATTCCGACAGTTCTTTTCCGAACGATCAAGAACAGGATGTGGTCCAGTATAAGGCTGAGACAATGGAGGTTTGTGACAGTCCACACGTAAAAACACATGAGAACATGTTTCCAATGAGGGATGAATATAGATTGAATCCTTGCAATGTTTTGATGTTGCAATTGGATTTAAAGTTTGCATCAAGGTGCGAAGTTGATCTACGTATGATGGAAAGGCTGTTGCAGAAACTTGTTCACTTAAGAAAATGTCAGATGGTAAACGAAGTGTTGTTCCATATACAAGTTCTGCACACGTAGCGTTAATATCGTTCTTTATTGCAGATCGCAATCCTAGCAAAACAATTGGTAGTACCTCGGTCCATTCTGTATGCTCATGGCATTTAAGAGCACTTTTGAGGTGACGATGAAAACGTTCTATTAACCCATTAGATTGGGGTCTATACTCTGCGGAATGGATGTGGTTGGTTCCAAGCACTTTAGTTAGCTGTCTAAAGAGATTTGATTCGAAACTTCTGCCCTGATCTGTTGTTATTGTTGTAGGACAGCCGAATCTGGAAATCCAACCACTTAATAGTGCTCGACAAACTGTTTCGGCAGTCATGTCAGTAGTCGGGATTACTTCAGGCCAGCGAGTGAAACGATCCGTTACCGTGAGGCAATAACGTTGGCCGTCAGATGATGGCAGTGGTCCAATAAAAGCCAGATTTATATGGGAAAATCGAGCATCTGGTAGAGTGAATGTACCAAGTGGAGTCTTGGTGTGGCGATGGACTTTAGAACGTTGGCAAGGAATACAACATTGTACTTGCTCTTTAATCCATTTGTTCATTGCTGGCCAAACATATCGAGAAGTTATCAACTTATTTGTAGCGAAGATTCCTAGATGGGAAAGTCCATGAAGTTGGTTAAATATGATTTTTCGATATGATTGTGGGACAAATGGTCGAGGTTGTCCGGTGGACATGTCACACAACAGTTCCAAATTAGCGATTGGAAAATAAGTCTTTTCCAAAATTAGTGGTGTCGTTTTTGGTTAGAATCGCCTTTAACTCTGAATCATTCGCTTGGGCTGAAGCAAATTCTTGAAAATTTAATGGAGAAGAGATATTGTCAATTTCTATGCGAGATAATGCATCAGCGACGACGTTGTTAGTGCCTTTTGTATGGCGGACATCTGTTGAAAATTGAGAGATATAGTCCAAATGACGGAGTTGTCTTGGCGAACACTTGTCTGGCTTCTGCTTGAAGGCGTAAATCAAAGGCTTTTGATCGGTGAAAATGATGAAATCACTACCTTCGAGCATATGTCTGAAGCGTTTGACGGATGTGTATATTGCTAATAGTTCTCTGTCATACGTGGTTCCGTTGGCTTTTGGAAAGCTTGGCAGATAGAAATGAAATAGGCTCCCAGGCATCTTTATTCAGCTGCATAAGAGTACCACCAACAGCTAAATCGCTTGCATCGACCCAGACACTCAGCTTCGCTCCAGGTATCGGATGTTGCAGAAGAGTTGCACTTGCTAAGGCATTTTTAGCATCCGTAAATGATTGCTCTGCCACATCAGTCCATTGAAGTAACTCATTAGGTTTGGTTACTGTAATTCGTTTAGATTTCTTTTTATTTTTGACGCCTTCTAAGAATTTATTTAAAGGGGCTAATATATGAGCTGCTTTGGGTACAAAACGTCTGTAGAAATTAAATAATCCAAGGAAACGCCTTAATTGTGCGATAGTGATTGGCTTTGGAAAATTTTTGATGCATTCTACACGTTCTGGCAGAGGCTCAATACCCGATTCAGAAACTTTAAAACCTAAGAAATCAATGGAGGAGACTCCAAAAACGCATTTTGATGGTTTTAAAGTAAGGCCATAATGTTGTATTCGTTCAAATAAAATCTGTAGATGTTCGATATGCTCTTCTGATGATCGAGAAGCCACTAATATGTCATCATCAAAAGCATAAACGAACGGGAGGTTTCGAGTTACTTCATTGATAAATCGTTGAAAAGTAGATGCGGCGTTACATAGACCAAATTGCATACGTAAGCTTTCGTATAAACCGAAGGGTGTAATAATGGCGGTTTTATGAACATCCTCTGGATTTATAGGGATTTGATGATACGCTTTAATGAGATCTATGTGTGAAAAATTTTTGGTTCCATGGAGTTCAGAAGTAAAATCTAATATGTTAGGTACTCCATAATTATCCTTAATAGTGTTGGCGTTAAGTGCATTCAGATCTAGCACAAAATTCTTGTCATTGCGAACTATAACCAGATGAGGTCCTGAATAGGGAGATGTTAAAGAAGGATGAATTTTGTCGATTCGTAAAAACACACGAGAACAATCTTTCAGTGATTTGTTTACAAAGACTTGACTATTGCCGTGTGATGGTGAAGATACTGGATTAAGTTTACGCATCACTGAAATTAAATTGGACACATAACTGGGTGTAATGGGTTGTTTGTATGATTCGTTAGATAATAAATCGGATGGTAAACGTAAGGTAGTAACATACACAAGTTGAGCGCTAGTAGCATTTAGATCATTCTTAACGGCTGATCGTAAGCCTAGTAAAACGATAGGTAAAACGTCTGTCCATTTGGGATTTTCGTGAGCTCTGATAGCGCCTTTTAAATGCCTATGTAATCTCTCAATCATCCCATTTGATTGTGGGTGGTAAGAGGAAGAATGGATTCTGTGTGATCCTAGGATGTTTGTTAATCCTCTGAAAAGATGAGACTCAAAATTCTGACCTTGGTCAGTGGTGATTGTGACAGGTGAACCAAATCTGCTGATCCAATTGTGCAAAAGTGCACGAGCAGTGGTCTCTGCCGACATGTTTGCTGTAGGAATCACTTCAGACCATCTTGTGAATCTGTCTAGGATCGTCATACAATACCGCATTCCGTCTGATGGTGGCAATGGTCCGATGAAATTAATGTGTATATGAGAAAAACGAGCGTCTGGTTGGGCAAATGTGCCAAGTGGAGCTTTCGTATGTTTGAATACCTTAGCTCGCTGACATTTGTCACAGTTACGAACTCTAATTTTTAGGTCTTTTCTCATACCAGGCCAAACGAAACGACTAGATATTAATTTGGTTGTGGCTGATATGCCAGGATGTGAAAAGAAATGCAAGTTTTCAAATATGACACTTCTATACGATTTCGGTATAAAAGGTCTTGGGTGTTTGTATGTGGAATCACAGTACAATTCAATGTCCTCTAGGGGAAAGTAGTGCTTTTTAAGTTCTAGTGAATTGGATTGAAGTAAGTTTTGCAATTCTGCATCGCGAAGTTGTTCTTCAGCTAATTGCTTATAATCCAAAGTGGGAATTTTGGAAATACCATCAATCTCAATCCGAGACAATGTGTCTGCGATAATATTGCTCTCACCACTAATGTGTCGAATGTCGGTTGAAAATTGAGAGATAAAATCCAAATGGCTCAATTGACGTGGAGAACATTTTTCCGATTTTTGTTGGAAAGCAAATATTAGTGGTTTTTGATCTGTGAATATGGTAAATATTCGACCTTCTAGCATGTGCCTAAACTTTTTGATAGAGGAGTAAATGGCTAATAATTCACGATCATATGTAGACCATTTCTTTTGACTTTTGCTTAATTTCATAGAAAGAAATGCTATAGGTTCCCATGAATTGTTGGAAAATTGCATTAAAGTGCTCCCTATAGCTACATCTGATGCGTCCGTCCACAAACTCAATTTTGCATTAGGAATTAGGTGTCTAAGTAAAGTGGCCTCTGCAAGTGCAGATTTTGCCTTTAGAAACGCTTGGTGAGTGACCTCATTCCATTCGAGTGAAGGTTCCGTTTTCTTGGGGACGCGAGATGATTTCTTTTTGTTCTTTTTACCCTCAAGCAATTGATTTAGCGGGGCTAGAATATGAGCAGCTTTGGGAACAAATCTTCTATAAAAATTAAATAGACCTAAAAACCGTCTAAGTTGGGTCAAAGTATTAGGTCGAGGAAAATTTTGAATAGCCTTTACCCTATCTGGTAGTGGTTTTAAGCCACGTTCAGACACAAGAAAAACCTAAAAATTCTAAGGATGGTTGACCAAATTCACATTTAGATAAATTAATACAAAGTCCATATTTGTCTAATCTGGAAAATAAACATTTTAAATGAATGAGATGTTCGTTAATATTTGACGATGCAATTAGAATATCATCAACAAAAGCAAATATACCATGAAGATCACGCGTGACTTCATCTATAAATCTTTGAAATGTTGCACTAGCGTTGCACAAACCGAATTGCATACGAGTACTCTCAAATGTACCAAAGGGACAACAAATTGCAGTCTTGTGAATGTCTGCAGGATTAATAGGTATTTGATGATACGCTTTCACAAGATCGATGTGGCTAAAAATGTTGCAACCATGCAATTCAGCTGTGAAATCTGATACATTTGGAATGCAATATCTATCTTTTACAGTTTGAGCGTTAAGTAATCTAAAATCGCCAACTGGTCTCCAATCAGTTGAATTTTTCTTAGGCACTAGATGCAAGGGTGAAGCAAAGTTACTTTTAGAAGGTCTCATGTGACCTAAATCTAACATGTGTTGTATTTCATTTTTGGCAATCTTCAAACGATCGGGTGCTAATCTGCGAGGTTTACATACAACAGGAGGACCGTAAGTTTCAATGAAATGCAAAGTGTTGTGCTTCACAGGGTGATTTGGATCAGGTAGTTTAGTTACATTTGGAAATTCAGATAGCAATTTCAGATAAATAGAATTGTCATTAAAAGATTTTACAGAAAAAATATTGCACTCGCTTAATACACCATAAGAATTTAAATTTGTACGGGAATCAATGAGTTGACGATTTCTTAAATCAGGTTTTAAGCTAAAGCTATGCAAGAAATCAGCTCCAATAATATTACAGGATACATCACATACATAAAAAGAAAATGAAAAATCTCGTCTTAATCCAAAATTAATTTTAACTGTTTTTCTTTTGTAAACATTAATTTTCGTACCGTTTGCGGCTTGGAAAATCTGTTGAACTGGTAGTCTCCTTTCAGCTCTGCTGGCCGATATCAGAGAGGCGTCGGATCCAGTATCAATCAGGTAGGATATACCCGTTGACTGATCGCGCATGAAAAGGCGACGAGAAGGTGTTGGCAGGAAGTATGTCGCCGCTACTTCTGCGAGTGGTTTTCCGAAAAACTACATGGAGGAGTGCACTTCTTGGCTGCGACCTTGTATTTCTGATGATACCAACATACTCCAGATGCAGTGGCTGAAAGAGATTTATAACGGCGTCTGGAATTGCTGCGGTTATTGGAATGGCTGCGGTGTTGTCGGGAATAACTACTCATACGGCGAAGGTTGTTTACTTCACGTCTTAGCTCTTTGATTTCCTCGAGCAGCGCGTTATCACTCGTAGTTGGTGCCGTTGCAGAACAAGCAGACGTTTGGGTTGTGGTTACCTCCAGGATTCTGTCGGCTACTTCAGCTGCCTTTTCAATAGGCACAGGAAGTATGGATGCGATAACGGTTTGGACGTTGAGTGGCATTTGCTGCATGAATAGCTCCAAAAGAAAATTGTCTTCGATGTGGTTATTCTCGGCGCGTCGCTGCATCACTCGAAGAAGTTCACTGGGCTTTCGATCTCCAAGTTGTTCACCGGAGAGTAAGCGTCATATTTCTTGGGTCCTTGTTTCGCCGCATCGAGTAAGGATCGCTTCTCGGAGTGTCTCGTAGGGTTGGTCGGATGGCTTAATGATGACATCTCGGACAATCGCTGCAACTTCGGGTGGTAGATTTGCTACCGCGTGGTTGAATTTCGTTTTTGAACAGGTAATTGGTTTTGGAGCGGCCAATTCGAAAGTTGCTTCCACCATGTGCAACCATAGTGAAGGGTCCATCGGGTTGTAAACTGGTATTCTCACCGCCGAAGTTGTTTCGTTTGGATCGGTCATCTTGCTTGGCCATAACGGAACTGTTAGAAGTTTGAATCACGTCCGGGTCACCATTAAGGTGATGTCGCGTGCGTATTCTTATAACGATTCAATCTCATAAAATAAGTATTTTATTAAAACTTTAACAGCACAATAAAGACACAACGACAAACATGCTGGGTGAACTGCGAGACTGCGATCGAACATTCTAGTCTCTTTTATTACCACAACGTATTCCTCCGCTGCCCTCTCATTGGCTAACAGAGTGTGAGAGCCTTGGAGGAAAGTGACGTCACCTTGCTGGTAGCAGTGTTGCCAGATCACTACACATATCTGGAACAAATGAGTTTCGTTGTAGCTGCTATGCCGGGATGCGAGAGCTTGTGCAGATGATCAAATAGAAGCTTGCGAAAAGAATTCGGAACAAAAGGACGAGGAATGCCCGTAGAGATGTCACATAGCAAATTGTGGTCAGAAATCTGGCAAGGTTTGAGTTCCAATTTGATAGAAGAAGTATTATTCTGAAGAAAGGTTTGTACTTCCGGATCATTTTTCTGAGTTTCAGCAAAATCTCGGAAATTTAATAGTGGCGATTCCGTAATGGAATCAATTTCGATCCTCGAAAGTGTATCAGCGACTATGTTTTTGGAACCCTGCACATTTCTAATGTCAGTGGAATACTGGGAAATAAAATCCAAATGGCGTAATTGCCTGGGTGAACATTTATGGGGGTTTTGCTTAAAAGCGTAAATTAATGGTTTTTGATCAGTGAAAATTTGAAAAGTTCTACCCTCTAACATATGCCGGAATTTCTTTATCGCGGAAAAAATAGAAAATAATTCCCTGTCATATGTCGACCATTTTCGTTGACTGCTACCGAGTTTCATGGAGAAAAAAGCTAATGGTTCCCATTGCTGCTGAGAGAACTGCATCAGACTGCCGCCAATAGCGACATCGGACGCATCTACCCATATACTCAGCTGAGCTCCGGGAATCGGGGGTCTCAAAAGAGTTGCTTCAGCAATCGCGTTTTTGGCAGCAATGAAAGCTTGTTCGGCACACTCATTCCACTCAAGTTGTTCGGACGAATTTCGAACACTAGAACGAGGTTTCTTTTTGTTTTTGTGCCCTTCTAAGAACTTTACTACAGGGGCAAGAATATGCGCACAGCTTTAGGTATAAAACATCTATAAAAGTTAAACATGCCTAAAAATCTACGAAGTTGGGTTAAAGTATTAGGTTTAGGAAAATCAATTATGGATTTCACTTTCTCGGTAAGAGGTTGAATCACGTCCGGGTCACCATTATGGAATATTTAATCCATATGAATTAATACAACGACTAAACCATTCAAATTATTTATTGGTGAACCGTTCTGACACTTTACATTCCTTAATGCCTGGTATTGATATTGATCTTCTGTTCTTGTCACAGTTGGTTTTATATTAATTTCGGTGAACCACTACTTCAGTTCAGTTCGCAGTTACGTTTTTACATATGAAGTATCACTTCACAGCAGAGATTTCACCACAGAAACTTCATACAGAGACTTCACTACATATTTAACGATTGCGTCCAATCAGCATTCCCTAATGTAGAAGCAATTTTGAGATTGTTTCTTAGAATGATGGTTGCTAATTGCTCTAGAGAAAGATCTTTTCCTCAGCTGAAGAGGATAAAAAATGAATTTAAAACAACAATGACTCAAGATAAATTATGTTCCTTCAGTCTCATGTGCATAGAAAGTTACAAAATAAGCAGTTTATCATTTGATGATGTCATCAATGACTTTGCTCTGGCAAGAAAGAAGTCAGACTCTGCCTCCGCTTGATAGGCAGATCCTTTGCGGCCTAGACTTTTCGGTAGTCACAGATTGTGCTACCAGACGACCTTCCCGGTCAGATTTAGGACGTCCGTCCTACCAACATCTCCTATTTATAGGAGGTGTTGGTCCTACGCATAGCCAATATTGGCAGATTGACGCAGATCTGTTGCGACCTAGAATCTCATAGTGTAACGCTACCAATAAATTTTGTGTTATCTATCGACAAGTGTATTTCTGTGCTTCCCCGTCACCAGACGCCACAGGAGAGGAGCGTCGTGTGAAAATAAATCATATATTCTTATCGTATATTCCTTTTCGAAAAGGTTCTTTAGGATACTTAGCGCCTGTTTTAATGTATTTGTGTTGTGCGTTTATTTGTCTGTTCAAATTTTGATACATTTGTTAGTTGTTTTAGGCATTTTCCTTTTTCATTTGCCGAGACCAATCAGTCTGATGGTTAATGTCATGTTGTTAGCCTCTAAACTGGAAGGTTCCTGGATTGAATCCGGGTCAAGTGCATGGATGCTTTGTAAGCATATGGTATAGAGGTGGCTGGTGCACTTCAAATCTGCCGTGACCGAAAGTCCTCATGTTGGGTTGGTGTGGAAGTTTGGAGAGTGGGGTGCCAGCTCAGGTATTGCCACGTCATCTGACCGTGGTTCAAAATTACGTGGTGTTGTACTCGGATCTTAGCCTTAAGAGATTGATCCCGGAACGTCGTCAATAGCCCGTTGTGTTGCTCTAGTACGAGGTTAATTAAAAATTACCGTTGCCAATTGCCCTTAGAGGATTGACCCCGGACCGTCCTTAATAGCCCGTTGTGTTGCTCTAGTAAGACGTTAATAAAATTTACAAAAAAACTTTTCCATTTCTTGTTTGTTTTCGTGATTGTATTGTATTTCCTTTTTCGTTTGCCGACCAATCAGGCTGGTGGTTAAGGTTGTTAGCCTCTAGATTGGAAGGTTCCTGGATTGAATCTGGGTCGGGTCAGTGCATGAATGTTTTGTAAGCGTATGGTGTAGAGGCGGTCTTTTTGTGGTGGTCAGATTGTGCTTATTTTTAAAACCTGATAGACTTTATATTTGTAGCAATCCCGTAAATTTCAGTCCAAATAAGGCTGTAGCATTTACACTATGTTCATTACTATTATTACTCTTTTATTTGAGCTTAAAAGTCTATTTTTCTGAGTGGATCACTGCACAATTATTTTTGATAACTGCATTTGTGTTCTTGTCATTTGATGGCGTTTTTTGGCAAACCGCTTGTGATATGGTTTCTTCCCTTGCTTTTGACATTATGCGATCAGTTGATTTCCATCTAGATCGAATTATACTGTATTTCTATCTTTTATTCTATATTTCTGCATATGCAACTGCTTTCCATTGCCCAATTATTTCGTATACCTAGTCCACACAGGTTGTACTTCCAAATGTAATTCAAACAATAATACTAAGCCTGTATTCCACTCTGATATTTCTGTTAATTTGCTTGGAATTGAAATTCCTTGATCCTTGTAATCCAAATTAAATCTTTGAATGCTAATTATTAGATTTTGCTTAGAGACTACTTATTGAAACCGAAAACTAGTGAAATGTGTTTTGTAAAGCGATAAGTTACTAAATATGATTACCCTGAACACACCCTAATTACCAGCTTCGGCCGCTGCATTTCGCTCCCATTAGACCTACCATATTCGCTGGCCACAAGATCGTGCTTCTTTTTAATACCTGATAGACTTTATATTTGAAGCAATCCCGTAAATTTCCGTCCAAATAAGGCTGTAGCATTTACACAATATTTTTAGAATTAGTTGTAAATGCAATGATTTTATTGCATGTTATAGCATTTGTTTCTCTCGAAGGATTGAGAGTTAATAGCTCTGTATTTTATTCTTCAATCAAGCGTTAAATTTTCAGAAATTTGTTTAATTGTATATGTCGATTACAATTAAGTGTCGCGTATGGCCCCTTTTAGAAGAGGTAAGTAGTTAATTAACATCATACTGACGCAACATAACGGATTATTGGCGACCTTCCGGAAGCAATCCTGCATCCATTTGGAAGATATCTAGGGTTTATATTAAACAGATCACGTGCTTAGTTTCAGCTAAAATTTGTTTCTAAAGTCCATAAGTGGTATCTAAGTTTTTCACCATCATTTTCCCGATTTCTGCTTGCTCCAGAGCGACTTCAATTAAGTTACCTACCTACCACAATTTCTACTTTGGTAGGTAGATATTTTAATTAACGTCACACTGGAGCAACACATTGGGCTATTGACGATGCTCCTGGATCAACTCTCGACAACTCTAGCCGACCAACCAGTCTAGTGGTTAAGGTGTTGGCTTCTGGATCGGAAGGCACTTGGTTCGAATCCAAGGTCAGGGCATGGATGTAAAGTGTACTGATCTTTGTTAGGGGTAAATGTTGGTCGCCCATTGGGTGCTCCTTCACAATTGGCCACCACTTCCTCTATGATCACTTCAGGCCTTGTAGTGGCAAAATGATTACAAATCAACAATGCCCGCCATTGGATTAAAAAAAAAAAAAGGATCAACCCTCGATTTAAGTTTCCCAACAGAATTTTCAAGAGTGGGTTCCTAATATCGCCTACCACTGTTCCTATTACCACCCACCTGGCGAAATTAGGAGCTACTATTAAAAACGAGTTGCTAGAAGAGCATACATACCTACCTTAAATATTGAATGTACTTTCAAGACATATAACGAAATTATGATTTGGAAACACTTACCTGGATATTCTCTGAATGGATTGAAGACAAAAAAGTACGTTGATCACAGCCTCAAATACAATACATCAGATGTAATATTGTTGTTGATATAACTGATAGGAAACTCGCCGGTGGCGCTACGTGTGCCAAAACCCTAGACCGTCACGGTAACTACATAAACTCATAGAAGCCGCGCATAGTAGCTTACAAACACGAGTAGGCAATATTAAGCACAGGAACGACAGTTGGAACACCGATCCTACAGTTACATTCTACAGAAAAGCGTCTAAGAAAAAGTCTGAATTTGAAATCAGTAAAATAAAAATTTTGACAATTAGCTACAAATTATTCTTAGGTATCTAGAAAAGGAAAGTCATTAAAAATTATTCGCTGCTAGTGGCCAATTGTGAAGGAGCACCTATCCTTGTCAGTGTGCGCTACCCCTAACAAGGACAGTCACTAAATATCCATGCGCTTACAAACTGAGATTCGAACTCGCTACTGGTTGCAGACACAAGCGCTATGAACACTATACCAGTCATATTTGAAAAGTAGAAGTATGGAAAATTGATTTTTCAATTCTTAAAATATACTTATTTAACTGAAGGAAAACGCCAAGACTTCAATGTTATGCATAGATTACGATGTCTTAGGTGTAGAAATTTTCATTACTGTCCCCAGAAAATTTTTTAATTAGATGGAAATGTGTGACACTTTAATCGCTGCTTTTATGAAAGGTATAAGCTTCGTCAACATAAAACAATGTAAGAATTAAATAATTTTTAAGTTGCATGGTGTAAAATTTCATGAAATTACTTTTGTAAACCGCTTTTTTGCCAAGTGTTCTATCAGTGAAATACTGATTTAGTTGATGAAAAGTTCATTTTGCTAGTGAAGTCTGATTTGTTTATATTTTCGGGAAATGTAAAGAGATAAATTAGATACATTTCCTAAATATTATTAGATACGTAAATACAATATCTAATTTTGTATATATATAAGCATCCCAGGAAAAAAAAATCAGCAAAAAAACTTCAAAGAAAACCTGCAGGTTTTCTGCATGAATTTCGGACAAAATACCTGCAGGAAACCTGCAGGTTTCTGACTGGTTGCCCTAATGATGGATGACTTGTGGCGCCATCTGGTGGCGGGATAAGGAAACATATTATTTTTTATTTAAAAATAATAATTTTGCGATGTTAACGTCATCCTAGAGCTACTTTGACAACGGTCCGCGATCAAACTTTCAAGGGAAAGAACCTAGGACAACACCTCGTACTTTTGTACCGCGATCAGATAATGGCACTCGAACCCGGGAACAAGTGATCTGGAGTTCAGTGTTCTATCCATTAGGCCGTAAGAGACATATACCAATGTGGTGAATTAATGTAGTGTTTGCTTTTTCTCTGTTTTGGACTTGTGCTTTTTTCCACTAGGAATGCATTGAAAATGGTTTAAATTTTGTTTGGAGGGATTTAATACTTTTACAAAAAAAGAAACCAGGTGATATATTGCATAATATAAAAACGTATCGGTATGTGATAGGAATTTCATGTCTTCACATTTGAATTTAGCATTGAAATTTTTTGAAAATGTTAAAATCTCATACAACAAATTCATTACAGATTAGTTTAATAATTCCAAGATTTATGCAAATGATTAATTTTGTTGGGAGTTAATACAACAGATGGTGGAGTGGTAGTTCACGGTAAGACGTTTGTCGCCAACTAATTTTTGTCGCCAAATCAAGATAGCGGCCGAATTCCGTAACAGCAGATAGGGTTGCCATAACAAAACGGCAGATGTGAAGAAAATCCGCAAAAGGTGAACGTTACCATATTTGGCGACAAATCGCCTTCTTACCGTGAACGACCACTCCACCCAACAGATTAAATTCAGATGTTTGGTATGTTAGAGAAATGCAATATTTGCGTTGAAATAAAGATTTTAATGGAAGGTCGTTCAGCAGTATCTAATTCCAAGGTTACATTGTTTGGAAGGACTGAAAAATGAAATAAACAATACAATTGCTGTTTTTTACTATGTAAAAAACAACATGATTGCTGTTTTTTTACTATGTAAAATATTCCCTATTATTAAAGAAATTATTTCAGATATATATTAATTTTAATTAAACATATTAGTTGATAATTGTTTTCATAAAAACTGTAATTTTTATGAAAAGAAAACTTTAACTTCAAACTTCATTTTTCCTTCTTAAAAACTGCAGTTTTTATGAAGGAAAAATGCCTTCATAAAATTCCTTCATGAAAACTGCAGTTTTTATGAAGGAATTTTATAAAGGCATTTTTACTGCATTTTTCCGTCATAAAAACTGCAGTTTTTATGAAGGAAAAAGTAAAGTCGGAAATATTATAAATTTAACTTAAGAAAAACTGCAGTATTAATGAAGGAAACCATTATTCCTTCAAAACCTCTGCATTTTCTCTGCGTAAAATCTGCACTTATCTAACTGCCTTCAAAAAACCTGCATTCACCTTCAAAATTGATCTTTTTTTGAAGGAACGATGCTGATTTTTTTTGCTGGGATGGAGAAATCTGCATTTCGAGAAGGTGTGATAAGATCCATTGCTAATCTGTTTGAAAGAACTTTCTGAGGTTACAGATAAAGCCAGGTAACCACTGTATTTGAGGTTGGGTAGGAAGTTCGAAAAATTTGTCTTCACTCATAAAATTGGAAACATAAGGTCAGTGAGAAACTCAATGAGTCAACAGATGGGAAATTCACCAGTTAAAATGGTCCATAAGCTGAGTATGACAAAGCATTATAGCACAACAAAATGATACTTAATTGTGTCAACTGCAAAAGTAAATTTGTTACTGTGTGTTTTGCAAGTAAACCCCAATTAAATTGATGATGCACCAGAAATAAATGGAAATATTCATTGCTTAATAAATATCAACTTCTTTTATGTACCTTCAACTATTTTAATCAAATTGTGTCCCAGCTTTGACAAAGTTCTTGAGAAACGCCAGTATCTATTGAGAACATGTAACTATTGTTATATCCTGATTTCCAACTGTGCATAATTCTCGAATCCCTGTTTCATATTTATCAAATTCACTACTGAAAGTAAAGATTCCGGCAGGAATTGGTAAAATTTCAATTTCAGCAAAAGATATAAAATTGAACAAAGACCTTTATGACATGGAAAATGAATAATGTTCATGATGAAATATTTAAAATTGTTATTTCCAAATAGATGTTATGATATGCAAAATAGTTTTTGAGAAACAGATCTTTAAACATGCAACATTAAGCAACTTCACAGCTGCTCTTCAAAGTTACAAGTAATTAGAATGCCTGAAACTAACAAATATTCTGGATATAGCAAAAAATATATAAAGTAAACACCTAAATTACATTTCACGAAAACCCGTCATCCTGTTAGCAGCAGGTGTGTCTTGCTTTTGCTCATTTCACATAGAATAACCCTAGTATAAAAAACATTTTCACCTAATTGTTGTATCTTGTTGTTGGTAGTTGATGTTTATTAAAACCAAAAATATATCTCAAACCTTTAAAATTCTTTATTAAAGTGCTGATCAACTATATTATATGAAGTGGTATTTATATATATATAATATATCAAACTATTAAATTGTGTTTTTGTTTGAAGATTAATACGTAGAGTTTTAGTATTAAATGGGTCGCTCAGAAACCAATGTAGTTGTTCAGAAAACAAAAATTCACGTTTTTAAAAATTTTGGTTTATTAATTTGATCAGAAAAGTATATAAAATCTTTTTTCAAAGGGTTGAATCTGCAACAAAACAAGATATGCACAGGATGTGCAAATAAAAGCATAAGAAATTTATGTAAAAATAGATTATTCAAGATTGTTCTGTTTCATTAGTTCATGTCGTCATGCATTGAAGCGTTCATAAATGCAACTTCAGAACTTGTGAAACGGGGGTCAAATGACTGATTATTTTATGGTTTACACTTTTTTCAAAGAATCGTTTACGAACACGGCCTCAGTGTTGCTAACACATATCGAAAGAAAAATAATTTAGTTTTTATTTCCAAGTTTATGCAAAAAATATTGAAAAAAAAAGTGGATTTATCCACAATAGCTTCTAAAATTATTATTCAACATATTCAGGAGCTATAAAAAGAAGGGCTTTCTGACCAAAAAAAAAACGAAGCACTAAGTAAATACCTTAAGAACTAAAAATAATATTATTTATTCCATTAAAATTTACAAAAATCAAAAATGGACTTATTGACTTCTGAGCGACTCAAATATGGAGTGTGCCTACAGTAAGTTTGAATAATCAACTCTCAACACATACTAGATGAAAAAATGTATTTTTATTTGAAAAAAATTGTGCTTTAAAAATGATAAAATGGTATGATTACAAAGACATTATACATATTTGATGTGAATGTAAATTACAGTTGTTCTCAATCCACACCATCTTTCCATCCAAAATAGTCCACTGGAAAAAAAAATCTTATGAGTATTTGTGACGCTAAAAAATAAACTAGAGTTTATTTATACAAAGAAATATCTCTCAAATAAAATATTGAAAAAATATAAATATATATGTGAAATTTCTCAATCTTTCACTGCAATTAAATTAAAAGTAAATGGATTCAAACACCAGAAAAAGGTTCTGCTAATTAAAGAATTCAGAATACATCTCCGTTTGGAGTGCTGTCTGGCACAACGGGAATACAATTATTACAAAACTTGGGAACTTTCTTAAGAACTCAGTGACAAGGTATTATAAACTATGACTCTCAACGTTTTGTGTATACCAACCACAATTTCAGTTAGTAAAGTATGCAACCTCGTTTACATTATTTCTATAAGTAGTGTATTAAAAGAATCATATACATGCCATAAAAATTTGCGCATCAAGAAATAATTGTGGGATAGTAACGAAACTCGGCATGAAGGGGTCCATGTCGGCCAGATTTGCAAATGATTAGAAATGCAGCGTGATTGCGCATTGTGTGGGCGTTGAACTTCGTTCTCCTTGGAGTATAAAACAGGTAAGCAGAGCTTGTTTGAGTGTACTTAATCTTTCGCAAAGGAAATGCAGAGGTAGACATGCCGTTACGCCGCCATCGAAGTCAATATGAGCAGCTGTCAGACTTCGAGAGGGGAAGAATCATCGGGATGATGGAAGCAGGGCAGTCAGTTCGGCGAGTAGCTCGTCAAGTAGGCCGTTCTGATTTTACTGTGAGGAGTTGTTGGGACCAGTGGACAGAAGAGACATCATTTGCACGGCGACCAGGCTCAGGACGCCCTCGACAGACCAGTCGTCAAGAAGACCGTCACATAATACGAAATGCACGCGTAGAGCTAACTGCCCCATTGGCCGCTATCAAGACACAGGCAGCACCTTCACTACGGGTCCCTGTGTCTTCCCGAACCATCGCAAGGTGTCTGGCTGAAGGACATCTGGTATCGGCACCCATTATGTGTGCTGCCAATGACACCCACCCACCGACGCCTCCGTTTGGAGTGCTGTCGGGCACGACGGGATTGGACTGCAACGGAATGGAACCAGGTCGTCTTCAGCAACGAATCTAGATTCAATTTAAGCAGTGATGACAATCGTATTCATGTGTGGAGGCCCTGTGGTGAACGCCTCAATCCTGCCTTCGCTTTACAGCGACACACCGCTCCCATAGCTGGTGTGATGGTATGGGGTGCCATTAATTACAATACACGGTCACCCCTAATATTGATCCATGGCACAATGACAGCTCAGCGGTATGTCCATGACATCCTTCAGCCACATGAGATGCCACTCATGGCAGGGCTCCCAGGAGCCATTTTTGAACAAGACAATGCTCGGCCACACACAGCAAGGATGTCACAAGACTGCCTCTGCCACATTACCACCCTTCCCTGGCCTGCTTGATCCCCAGATTTGTCACCAATCAAGTAAATCTGTGATCACGTGGGACGGCAAGTTGGACACTCTATGAGTGTGGTCGAACTAGAGGCGCGTTTACAGCAACTGTGGAACGAGATGTCTCAGGACATCATACGGAACTTGTATGCCTCAATGCCCGCTTGTATCGCATCGTGCATTCGCGCTAGAGGGGTGTCCAACAGAGTACTAAAACTTCCGTTCATTTGTACTTTTTTCTGCAATAAATGATCCTGTTTCTTTGATTTTCTAATCACTTACTTATATCAAAGTAGTACTTTCATGTGTAAAATTTCGTTTCATATTGACGACTTTTTCTTGGTACGCAAATTTTTATGGCAATGAGTGTATTATAGTTGATATTTATGTATACTTATTGTTAATACAACAGCAATCCAGTAAAATACTTCATATTTAAAGATACAGGTACATTTACATGGGTCATGTGGTTTGCTTTCTGCAAATGACAAATACCAAAGAAAATGTTTTAAAATGTATAACATAAGTAAGGTTTTTGTGTCACAGGACAGTCTTCAGTTAAGAAATTTCTTTAACATCACAGTTTTTGTAAAATTAACTATGTAGTCCAGTACTACAACAAAAACTTCATAGAAAAAATCTAGATTCTACTACAAATGGAAATTAAAGTCATTGTATAAAAGTAATTTGATTTAGACATGATAGTCAATGTGTTAAGATGATCTTTCTCTTTTCAGAACAGAATGAATAACTGAGCCAATGCAATTTTATTCTGCTAAATGAATTACAATGTGTAACAAGTGTTCAATGGAACAAGAAACAAAACAAATAATAATAAAAAAAAGTCGAAATAAGCTAAGTAGGAAAACTACGTAAACCATCTGGTTTATATTTTGAAGATAATGCTTTTGCAAACAAAACAATTTAAAAAAATAATTCACTTAATTACTGTTTTTCCAAGAGCAAAAACAATGATTTGTTATCTTGGTATCAAATAAATTACGACTTACTTGAAACCTTTTCTTTTTTATTTCCATGTTTTGATCTGTGAGTTGTTTTATTTTCCGAGTGTGAGCTAACACGATGTTGGCGTGATTTACCAGTTTTTTTGGGTTGTTGATTTACCTTATCTTTAGATTTAGCATTCAACAATGGATGAGTTTCTGAAAGGAAAAACATTTTCATTCACTTTTAAGCATATAAATAGAATAACGTAAAGGGTTAAAAATTTTGACAAAAAAAAAATACTTGTTAATATAAAAAAAAACCAGCAATCATATGTAGCTTAAATACAGGGTACTCACTTTCAAATCAATTTAGAATTTATGTGTGTATATTTTCTACTAACCACTGTGTGGCCAGAGACGTTGCCTGTGACAGTTCTTTTCCTTTGGTCAGGAGTGACCATTGCTCGCTAACCCCTGGTGATTGCTATGAATTTCTATTTGGTTTGCGAAGCAAACCAAATTATGAACTATGGTTTGCTTCACAAATTGGATAATAGCCATAACCGAGTTAACCGTTGTGTTGGTTTGCACCGAATACCCATTGGTTTGCTTCGCAAACCAAATGGGAATTCGGTATGCTGTCACAATATCTTGCGAAAATAAAAATATTTAAGTGAAAAACTACTGATTGAAAGGAAATCAAACATATAAGTTATCTATCTGGTGTCAAATTTTCCAGATTTCAAATTTGTTGAAATTTTCAATCAATCTTTAACGATCCCGATTATGCAAAAAAGAAGTAAACAATGCCAGCCAAAATGTTTAAATATTTTTTTGCTTTCTTTTGCTGAAATCTTAAGAGAGCAGGAAATGTAATCTGTTTATTTTTTGAAGGCGAATATTGACGTGAGATCACATTCTCTTGCAAAAATATAAAAGATATTTGATTTAAAATTTTTATTTATTTAAAGAAAATTATATTTTTAGGTATCGATCTAATGTGAAATTTTCCAGATTTCAAATCCGTTAAAATTTTACTCTATCTCTAACGTTCTAGGAGACAGAAAAAAAAACTAAATGACTCCAGTCTGCTGGGAAATCATTCCTCAACGCAAAATGAAAACGGAAACCAAAAAAATAAAATTAGAATATGTGATCTTCTATTAAATAATAATTAAATTCATTTAAAAATGTTCTAGATTGAATTTTAAAATTTGCACAACTCAAGAACTTTGGACACCTGTGTGCCAAATCCCATTACTGTACGTGCCATAGATTCGTCAGGACTTTGCATGCAGAAAACACAGACAAACACTTCCTTTTATAATATAAGAGATACAAATCTACATTATTTGACCAATCCACACCAAATTTGGAACACTTTTGCTTTAGAACACTGGAAAACATAGGCTATTAATTTCTTATGTTCAGACCAATCTGTAGCACTTATGACCATGAAAATTGGCACACAGGTAGTCCTAAAAGTGCCCCTCGAAGCCCCAATTTTAAAATCTAAAGTTTGTTTACCTACAGTAAATGAATATTGACAAGGATACACGTTCTACAGGAAACAACACAGGGAAATGGCACTGTCATTTTGGAGCATTACTAAATTTTCTAAAACATTATCGTCTTTATCAATATTTTTCTAGTGTCTTTTTTTTAATTGCTCTTTTTCAGCTGAGGAAGTCCAAATTCAACACTTTGCACATATTTCGTTTTTCAGAATTCTGCACTTTTTCATTGGAATTTCGTTTTTGTTTGTATGTCTTAGTCTTGCAATATATTATTCATGTATATTGCAATATATTATTCATGAATTAAATGTATATATTTACATCCAAAGTAAATTGTAGAATCTATGAAAAAGTTAAAATGAAGTTAAAAAGTATTTTCTGTACAACTTAAATGATTGCATTTTTCTATGTAAGAAAAGTGATCATTCTAATTCACTCTTTAATCAACATTTAACCATTTAAACCCGAGCAATGCAGAGTTATTCAGCTAGTATAAGATAAAGGAAGCATGATTACCATCTTTAGGTGCATTTTCAAGTACCATATCAATGACTTTAGTACGCTTCTTTTTGGATGTATTTTGTTCACTGACTTGTCTTTTAGAAGGCATATCTTCTGGCTGAAATAAATTATGATGAATACAAAAATTAACTTTTAGAATCTATAGCATATTTAATATTTTAATGATTAGTTTATGAAGGATGGAATACAATTTCAATCAAAAGAAAAACCATACATCTTGTTTGCATAAACTTTAAAACAAACCTAAGTAATTAAGTTAGTGAGCAGTGAATTTCAATGATGAATCTTTAAAAGCAGATATAAGGATTCATTTATCCCATTATTATTTAGAAACTTCATGTAGTTCTTATATTGATTACTCTTTATTTTATTTTCAGCTACTCTTTTTTAATTACATTTTCTAAATTGTTAGTTTTAATTTACAGAATTTATAATTTCTTCTACCTTTGTATAGTTACAATGAAACTGTTGTACCCCAGTATGTATAGAAACAGTTTTGATCTTTATATACCTCCTTCCCCCCATCTGCACAATCTATGAGGTCCAGTGTCACAAAATTAAATGGGGCACACTGTTACATACATAATTTGTCCAATTAAAACATTACAAACAAGCATATGTTTTACAATGCAAATTTTTTTACTTTTATAGCTCTGCATTTTTCATTTTAAGATTTAAATTATAAATATGAATTATAACACAAATAAATTGGTTAATTTTTTGTAACATCTTTTTATGTGATGTTTACAATCTTTATTTACATGAGTAGCAGTTTTCTTTTGTTAATTCATTCGAAACATTCACAAGCTAATAAAACTATGTCTCCTAAAGAAGTAAGGTCTTTCCCTAAAGCCCCACCCCGAAAAATTGCACCAAAATAGATGACGATTGAAATGTTGAATCTTAACTGCTACGCCAGTTAAAAATATGATTACAGAGGAAATATTGAAGAGAAAAAAGCACTAAACCTTAAAAAGACGACTGTCTTTTCAAATTCCCTTTAAATATGATAAAGTTCTTTTGTTCAATTTTGTAGTTACTTAATTAAATGAAATTACAATCCCATTACAACTATGAAAATTTCAGGACATAAAATAGACATCTTACTTTTTCACAGAGAATAGTTTTGATGTTTTTAAAACTTTCCCTCACAGATACATTAAAAAAAATTGTATTTTTCTATAATTTTACTTCTAAAAGTTTTTTTTTCTTTATAAAGTAGAAATATAATTATCAAATTACGCAACGTTATTTGTAAGGACAATATATTTATTACGAATAATTTTTAATATTGTCTTTCCATATCTAGAGATACCAGAGCAATTTGAAATTTGTAGCAAATTGGCAAAACTTCTATTTTTGTCGATCTATGATGGTCAAGTAATGATGGCTATTAAATTACATTTGAACGTTTTCTAAGAGCCTCTTTTTCTTCTTCTGAAGAATGTAACGATGAAAATTTTTTAAATTTGTAGTTATCTACAAGTCAATAAATTTTTGAAATATAGGGTCACAAACAAGCAATTTTTAGTGCTAGAAAATCTAAATTTGTGACCCTGAACATTAAAAGTTGCTCATTATTATATGTCACCATTTTAAAAACTGATTTTCATTAAAATCGGCGACAAGTTAGCCACAGATAATTTGCATGGAAATGACCCAAAAGCATGATTTCATTAACTTGTATTTTTTGTTGTGTGATATTTCTTCATCATTATTTTAAACCCAAAATGGGGTTAATGGTAAAGTTTTGCCCCCTTGTTGTTATTTCTTATGCCTACACTGGCAGACCGGAGAAGTGCCAGGCCCGTCGAAGATGGCAAGAGGCGAGAGGGGTGCGCCTTCCATGTTATTGAGCCCCATTGGGAGGAAGTCCGTCTTTGCTCGACATACATGACACATTCGTTTTACAGGATGGTCCCTTTCATACATTCATTCACTCACACATATCGTAATTTAGATCCCAATCAGAGGCCGATAACCCCCTGATCAGGTACCCACAGAGGTATTGATTTGGTATGGGAACATGGGGGACTTTGTGACCATGACCTATTTAACGTGCCCCAGTCACCATTAGTGAACACGATGGTCTTTAGCCAGGTCGAAGTACCGATCTCGCAATCATCATAATTGCAGGCTCCGCCGAGGACAGAACCCACAACCCTTCTGATGCGACCCCGATGCTCTACTGACTGAGCTACCGCGGTTCTGTGCCCACATTGATGCTCTAACTGCTATAGAATCACAACTTTATTTGCAACAGTTTGATCAACTTTAAATTTAATTATCTCATTCAGGATTGGGGTTAAGATAACAAAAAGAGCAATGAGTCTTTTCCTTTTGTTTTAGACTAATACTCTAAAATGGTAAAGTAAAATTAAAGCATGAAAGTCAGTAAAATAACCTTTAAGAATGCCACATCCACTAATAAAGCAGGGCTTCCACTCTCCAAAAAGAAAATCTATGGCCTTTTTAAAGCTTTTCCAAGGCATTTTTTTAATTTTTGAGGTATTGGTGGGTAAGTTGGGTTTTAGGGTATAAGGGACATATTTAGCCAGACACAAGACGGAAATTATCAAGTAATAGACTATACAAACACAAGGCAAGTTTAACTGACAAAAAAGAAAAAAAAGATAAATACACCCAGGGAGGAATCAAACCCAACAGGAATCAATTTTAAATTTAGATTTATGAGATAAATGGATAAAAAAAAAAATTTGAAATGAAATATACCGTTTTACAGCAAAGCTACTTTTAAGAAAAAAGTCATAATTCCCAGAAAACCATCAGTTACAATCCCTTCTGAAGATTGTTTCTAGTCCCTTTCAATGAGGCTGCCAGTCAAAACACTTGTGAAATAGTACAGAAATTCCAAAAAATAGTAGCAAAATAGTTTGGTGTGAGTTCAATTTTTTTGCCACCAAGTCACTGTGAAATAATGACAATCGACTGAAAAGCGTGTCACACTGTAATGGGGATAAAACATGGATTGAAACTTTTAAATTATTATGTAACAGAAACTTGACAATCTTTTGTGAATTCAGGCGGCCATTTGTTTCATCTCTTAAAACTGATTTTCCACAACAATTTCACTATGTGCTGTTATTTTCCAAGTGTTACTTTTCACACAAAAGCAGTTTTTTAATTCAAAAAGAAGACTTGTGATACAATAAATGTAATAAATTCCAAATTTTTTGATAATTGCACTAAACAAGTATGAATGTAACTCTGCTCTTTGTTGCTGTTATATATGACTGACTGCAATATCAGTTGATGCTAAGAATTTGGCACCTATTAACAAATGGCAAAATGGTGTCAAATGTAAATAAGTTATTACCAATTGCGTCTTCTAGTTGACAATAATTTGTGCGCTATCCTGGAAACTATTTTAAGTAATAAAGGTTTTTATTGATATTTTTTTATTGATTTCCCCATACTTCAAAAGAAATTTGGTACTGATAGAAATCAAATTTAAAATTAAAGAAATTGTAGATGACACAGAAGAATGCATTATGACACTGACTTAAGCTATTCTTAAACAAAAGGGGGACTAGGTGACATTTGGTGAAACATCAAAAAGTGCCATCAAAATTCTGAAATTAGTGGCCTTTGGAAAGATTTTGCCTCAAAAGATACCATACGTCTACAAGGTTGAAAATTAATAGCAAAATGTTAACTGGGGCAGACATTGCCTTTTCAGTCAACCTCATTTGTCTCAGCTTGTTGTCACAATTAGAAGACTTTATGCCAGACCGCCTGTTAGTAATTTACTCATTTCCTACAGAAGTCTTTCCTTGTACCCACTAAAACCTACATAAATAAGAGTTGATCTTGGTAAAGTATCCTTATTCTTGGATTTTGGATGGTGAAATACCATGCAGTTTTAAGTAGCATTTATGGAATAGTAAATAAAATTAGGGCTTAAATAGCTTTCTAAGGCCAGTGGGAACCCTTTAAAGTGGCAAACAAAGATGGATCATGTTAAAACTTTAATCTTGATATTAATAACTTTATGCTATATACAGTGCAAGAAAAATACAGTTTTTAGGTGGTATTCAATACAGGAATTATTACCATTTCACTGGAAGGGCCCCATCCTTCTTCAGGATCATCAATTTCAGGAGCAATTGGAAGATAAAGAAGTGCTGATGTGTCAGATGCTTCTTCATCACTAAATAAGCAAAAAAAAAGTTACCCTGCATGATCAAATTTAAATACATCAAAAGTTTTGTAACTCAACAATGTGAATATTTTTTAAATGATCCAAAGCAAACGAGATTTAATGTTTTGAGAAAGATATTCATTCTTATGATTTTTCCTAATGCTATATTCAACCAATCATGCAATAATTAAACCAAACACTTCATAATGAAGCTAGGTAATGATATACATCTCCATGCATTATCATTTCTGCTAAATCATCTCAGCAAACAAACAGCCTTGTCTGAGAATGTTGCATGGAATCTGTTTTTCAGGAACTCTACTTTGTGGAATGTTGAGTGGAAGCTTGGAAGGGAAAAATATCCTAGATATTATTTAAATATTTTCAAACAGAAATACCTGTTCTTGTAACTTATTTTCTATCTAAAAGAGTTCCAATTAATATAAACGTAAACATGTTAAGTACTTTGAGAAAATATATATTCTTTCTTTTTTGATTTCTGTGATACATATAATTTTTACTTTTAGTAAGATTTTTGCGATTGATTCCAGATATCCAATAGGCAATAACAGTATCAAGAATTAAGGGGGAAAAAGGCAAACATTTCATACAAAATTCGTGGACACTTAATAATTTTACTTTTAACAGAAATACTTTATCCAGAAAGGTAATGTTCGAAGAATAAATTACTAGCTCAGATTAGTATATATTTAATTGACATCAAATTAAGAGTTTTTCTAAAATTATTTACTCTGCTTCGAATGGAGAAAAAAAATATTACCTGCTACAAAATGCAGCAATAGGTTCAATAGTCACAACATCAACAATTGCATCTTCATCTTGCTTTTCTGTATGTAGTTGAGGACTTTTATCTTCATCATCCACATCAAATTCACTTTCTCTCTCTTCATACTCAACATTCTCATCCAGCTCCTTGAAATCTGGTGCAAATGCACTCCAGTTTTCCTTTAACATGATATAATCATTACAATCAGAGAACACAGTTTTACATACTTTGTACATTTAAAGATAAACATGCAAGATAATAGGTTATCTTAAAAATTGAACAAATTTGTTAACCTGTAAATGATTTAAAAATTAATTTTCAATGTTGTTTTTAAAACAATTTTTCATATTAATATTTTTACTAGAAACAAAACCTTACAAGATAATTCAATCTTACAAATAGTTTTACAATTATTACTCAGAGACATGGCAGAATTATGAATAAAATTTGGAGTTAAAATTTAAAATACCCACATGAAAGTTAGCAACTTTATTTAATGTGGTATTTATTTTTGTTATTATATTACATTCTGTGACATGAAGTCGATTCTATAAAAATACTATTAATGATCATAGTAAACAATACGAAATTATACACATGTAAATACTACTGACTCAAAATGAAATTTCCTAAGTGTTCTAGCTTTTAGCTGAAATTTCAGCGACTAATGTATGAAAAGTAATTTGAATTTGTAGCATAACATGACTCAAATAACTAATCATTGGGTGATTTTTATATTAAATGAGACAAAATATTACTTACAAGTCATGAAACACCACAAAAGAAACAATTACAAGGTAAACATATTAATCTGGGGGGGGGGGGTTTAACGAAGCCAGACATGTTCATTGTTCGAGTGCAAAGGTTAGACTGATATGTTTTTACTAATCATGAATCTCCATAACTCTGATAGATGGTGTTAGGAGTGATGTAAAGTTAGGGGAGTGTTACAAATTGAAATCAAAACTTTTTCTGCATCCTGATTGCAAATGAGATTATAACTTTCTAAAATTGGAAAGAACACAGTATCTCCAAATTAAAGGAATAGTTGGTGTATTCTATAATTCTGTTTTTAATTAAACTCGATTTACGGATAATTTTTGCAAAATTCATTGTCCTTGTGAATACCAGGTATTCCACATTTATCAAGAAACCATATAAAAAAACTACAAGTTGAACAATTAAACTTATGGATATCCAACATTAAAGTATGCATGCTTTACCACTTGAGGTTGTGCCCAGATCGAGACTACACCACTTGAAATTGAAGCAATGATAGGTCTTACTGGATGCCACTACAAAAGAATTAATAAATAAAGCAATTAACAAATTATACATGCATTATTAATTAATGTTAGTGATCTAATAATCACATTTTAAGTAAACAAAGTGAAACCTTGAAAATCCGGCACCTAAGGGACAGGACAAATGCCAAATTTCTAAAATTATCCAAAAATTGGGTGAGGGGTGTTACATACAGCATGTTTCACATTACAGGCTTTATATCAAAACTTTGCATACCTATGCTTTTTAAATGTACTAGGGGCTCCGCCCTCTGCTCGGCAACCCTCGATTTGACACTTAATAAACCCTAAAGTAATAGCTGCATCAGAAAAAATCTTCAAAATTGTTCAGGGAACACGTTGAAGAACAAACCATGTTAACTTCGGAATTTTCTAATCCGTACTTTCTAGGAAAATCGTCTAAGAATCTAACGAAAAAACCCAGTTTTCAATCCTGTAATAGCAGCGGTAACTTTTTTTTAATATAGAGAGAAATAAACAAAAGTGCTCTGAAATACAAACCAAATATTTATTAACATTTTATGAATTACAAAAAATAAGAAAAGTGGCTGACATAAATTTAAAACAATTTAAGTAGTATATAAGTATTTAATAGTTAGTACAGCACATCATTTTCCTCATAAAAATCAATAATGTTTCGCTTTGCTTGATAACTTACAGTTGACAATCTTAATACAATAATAAAGTTTTTTAATGAACCAGTCATTCCAGTTTTCATAATTTAACCTTTCCACTATTGTTAAAATATGAAAAAGTGCTAGATTTCTGAAGTCTTTCTCTTTGCTGGATTTTCGAGGTTTCACTTTATATATAAAACAACATGTTATTTTGTGTGTAACAATTTGTAAAATGTATTCTGTAATGTTCAATTTTATTACACATAATATACATGGCTTTAACACAAATGTTAAATTAAAATAGGAAAATAAAATGAAATAATTTGGCTATATCAAGTAAAATACGTTATTTGGTTTTGTATGTTAAGCAGCATTAAATGAAAGTGGGAACTGACTGGACAGATACACCTTCTCAATATATTTACATATTTTATTTATTTAAAAAGTAATGTATATGTAAATAAGGCTAATTTTTAAGATTAGAAAACACAAACATTAATCAACTTACCACTACATCTAAAAGAAGTTCTCCTTTCGTGCCATGTAAGATTTTTACCAAATTACCAACACTTTTTTCCCATATATACAGCGAATGTTGTCGAGCCGATCCAGCACATATATACTCTCCATCACCCGAAAAACAACATTTTTTCCACATAGTTCTATGTAAAGAAGAGTATATCAACTGGGAACTTTTAAAGATCAATGAAAAAATGAACACTCACACACAAGTAGAAGTATAAATATTACTACAAATTACTTATTTACTAAATCTTGCAACTTTTGCATAGGCTCTGGTTCTCCATCTTTTCCGCACGTAAGAACTTCACGACTTGCATACACTCTGATGATTCTATCTGCAGTATTTACTAGAAAATAACTGAAAAAACTCATGTCAAGATACGGGTTAGAAAAAATAATATATACACTACGTCCAAAGTTAAGCATGAGATGCAAATTTTAAGATAGTTCATAACAAGTCAAGTAACATCATTGAAAGTCACGACTGGTTATCGTAGAGTGAAGTGCTGGCTTTTTATTGGGAGGAGCACACTAATATTCACATGTTCTCAGACAGTACAATGAATTAATCCTTGATCTCCATGTCCTCATGCAACTGATCAGTCTTGCAACAATTATCATTTATATAGATGAATTTAGTAATGGACTAACCCAAGAAAAAAAAAAGGAATTGAACAGGTGGATATACCAATGTATTTTTTGGATAGTAATCATATTGAAAATATTTAATATACCATTTGGCAGGTTTCATGCCTATTAGTCTCTCCAGGAGTTGAAAACTATTCTCACAAGAATGACTGTCTTAAAAAATTGGATCACTTGAATGAAAGGTAAGGTAATTTTAGTTAACGTCGTACTTGAGCTACACAACGGGCTATTGACGACAGTCCGGGATCAGTCCTTTAAGGGAAAGATCGAGGACAACACCTCGTAATTTTGAACCACGGCAGATGACGAAGCAACACCTGAGCTGGCACCCCACTCTCCAAACTTCCACACCAATCCAACGTGAGGACTTCCGGCCATTACAGATTAAAGGTGCACCAGCCGCCTCTACACCATATGCTCACAAACATCCATGCCCGAGGAACCTTCCGATCTAAGGACTAACACCTTAACCACTATACCGGTTGGTCGGCTTGAATGAAAGGATAAATTGTCAAACAATTAAAGACATGATAACCACAAAGTAACATAGATTTGATTACTAATTTTTTCGACTATTAAGGCTCAGTTTATCATAATTATGATCTTTAAGGACAAATTGTCAACACGGTTGGTAGGATTTTTATGGCACAAAGCCATATTTGAACAAGTTGCACAAAAGTGAAAAAACTGGTGAGCCGGAGATCCTAGGTCGAAGGCTATCAAAACATAGCTGTAAACTGAGTGAAAAATTAGTTACACATAGTTTACATATGATGGCAAGTAGGGTTGTAGCGGTCCAATGCAAGGGCTGGATATGTAGTTGGGGAGAGTCATAGAGTGAGTCCAGTTATTGCTATACAGCAGATGCAAAGATGACAGAATTAAAAAGCAAGAGTAGATAAAAAGCAAAACAAAAGAAAATATGAAAAAATTAAATTAAAAACCAATTATTTAGTTAGAATGGCCCTAGGCCTTTTACTGTACTTTGGTCGACGAAAGTTGTATCTGGGGATACACTAAATTGCGGGATTAACAATGATTTCAAGATTAGTGTGGAAATTAATTGTGAGTTTACTGAAGATTTGTTAAAGTTCAGTAATTCGAAATCTTGTGGATTTTATTGATTCTGTAGTACCAGGGATAACTGCTAATAATACGAAGTGTAGAATTTTGAATAGCTTCTAACTTTTGGACGTTCTTTTCGCTGCATATCCCCAAACGACACTGGCACAGCTGGTCTAATCATGGTTTTGTAAAGGAGCAGTTGCACGAAACAAAATCAAGTAAATGGACACACACACCCAAGGAAAGTTTTACTGCTAGAAGTGAGATAGACACCCAGAGAGAAATCAAACCTAGGGTGCTTACAACTAGCAAATTGCTAGGGCAGTGGGCAAACCCGCTGAAGCATGGCAATCCTAATACTCAACAAGGAATAGTACCAGTTTTCTATTGTGCATGCTATGCGTTTCACTATAGCAGGATTTGGTAACGGTAATATTTAATTAATGTTGTACTAGAGCAACACAATGATAGCATGATTTGGATCCATGTTTAATATTGTATAACTTTTCACGTGAACCAATATTTTGTGAAATCAATGTCAGTTAGTGTCTGATCTTTGAATACGACAGTAGAAATAATCTGTATTCCCTTTCAGGAACCACTCTCTGCATTTAGGATAGTACAGTAATTTGAGAAAGCAATAAAAATAAATAAAAGCAATTAAAAACAGAATCAGCAAGTTTTTTACTTTTCAGACTTGGTACCATGTAACTTTTGGCGCAGCTGCAGTCTACGTTTATAGCAGTGGCAACAGTCTTGGCGATTTTTTTAGCACACTTCTAGTAGCGAGTTATGGTAGGTTAAGGCAACCCATCTGTATTTGTTTTCATGGCAACCTCGGCAAACAGAAAGTTTAAATTTTCATATTGATTATTCTAGAAAGTTCTTTCAAAATCTGTTAAAGTCATTTGATTTAATTGTTTTGTTTCGATTTTTTTCTTTGATTCCATTGATTGTTTTAATTTAAAAATATCCATTGATTGCATTAGTCCATTATTTTTTTTTCTTTGATTCCATTAATTAGTTTAATTTTAAAATATCCTTTGATTGCATTAGTTCTATAAATTTTTTTCCTTTGATTTCATTGATTAATGGTTAATTGCCAGTTGTTGAGTTTTCTTTTATTATAATTTTTTTCACAGTACAGTTATGATGTATCAAAATGTATTATTTCTTGCATTCCATTAAAACTAATTACTTTCTTCCGTAAAAAAAAATTCAGTTTAAGCTCATTACTTTTTGTGGACATTAAAAAAAATATTTTTCATAACATTCTCAAATGTGCTTTGAAGCTTTCATTTTCCATTGTAAAAAGAAAAATATTTGTGAAAGAAATAGATTTTTTAAATAATTATTTCCTTGTCGACTTTAGAAGTGCGCTAAAAGAAATCGCAAAGGCCATTGCCACAGCTATAAGCGTAGACTGCAGCTGGTTACCTAACTATTAAACAATTTCCTGTCTGGAGATACTTAAAGGACAAGATTTCAGAAGATATCAAGAAAAATACAATGAAGTATTTGGATACCCCAAAACTTAATGTTTAAAACTTGCTTCCAACAGTAAAGAATCCACTGGGAAAAGAGCATACATAGAAAGGGTCTGTTTTGATAAAGAGTTTGAACTGATATGTAAAGTAGTTAAAATATTCTAGCAAAGAGTAAGATATTTTTTATTAGATCTCGAATAACTGTATTAAAGAAACTTACTCGCCTCTCCTAGCAAATTCTATAGATTTTATAGAAGTTGTATTTGATGTTCCAGTCATTACTCTAAATGATGCTTTTAATTTTAAATCAGGTACGGATAATGCTAAAATCTGAAATAGATCAAAATAGATATTTTTAATAAAAGGAAGTTTAATGAGTAAGACAGAAAACTTGCATACAAACAAAATATAAAAATGTTTAGCATGTAATGTGAAAGTATGTGCTGAAAAAGTGCATATAGTTTAGTTGTTACATAAAGTATGTAGTTTAATTTGTAATAATATAGTCAAGCATTATTGAATAAGTTGCCTATATAATTGGATTGAGTTCTGCACAGAATATCACAAATAAATTTATTATAAGCTGTGGCGCCTATTTTGCATCAAAACAAATAATTAAGCAAGAAAATGCAATATCAAATTTCAGGATACATTTCCTATCTAATTTAAAGATATGTGCATTAATTTCTCACTTTATATTCATATAGATAAAAAATTTAATTGCGGTTTCAAATGATTAGAATTGAAATTAATAAATAAAAATTAACATTTTCTTTCCGCTTTTTGTGTTTCAGTTTATGATACATTTATTTTCTTTATAAAAATGCTTTGATCACAAATACTACCAATAAAATCTGACAATTTACCTAAAAGGATATGGCAACATAATTTAGAATTTATGTAACACAACAGGAAAATTGTATATTTTCATATAAATTCATAGACGGATAAGGTACATTTAGTTTAATTTTTTAGGTATAGTATACAAAAAAAGTTATTTTTAAATTATTTAATGTAGGGGTGCACAACCTGCGGCCCGCGAATCATCAATTTGCGGCCCACAAACTAATTTTGACTATAAACTTCCAAGAGGATTTAAGTTAAGCAAATTGACAGACAAACATTTAGAATCAAAGTTTCTACTAACAGTATTGAACCTAACATACCTAAATAAGTTAGTAAAACTGAGTATCAGCCATCCCATTAGAAAGCAGTAACATAATTATTGTTTATGCTTTAGAACTTTTAATACTAAATATATTTCATGCTGTAATTTTTATTTCTAATTTTACTGATTTTAAAATTTTAGATACTCAACTTTATCGCTCATTGTACAATTACTGTTGTTAAATTTAAAACTTTAAAAAATTTTCTGAAGTACATATGACATTCTTGAGACACATTCTTAAAAGTTATTCAAAATGATTGACGATTGCAAATGTTTGTTAACTTCTTTTTTTAAACTATTCACAATATCATTCATTTAGCTCTCTAACAAGCTCCTAGATTTTTTAAGAAAACATTTGTAAGTTTAATCTTAAAAAAAAATTAATGATTATTTTTTACTATACATATTAAGTGTAATAACAGTTTTACATAATTGGGTAGTAGCACCTTCATTGTATCTGTGCTGTAACTTCATTTGCGCAACCCCACCCCCACCCCATGTCTCAATCAATGGTGCGAGTGGCCCTTCTCCCAAAAAGGTTGTGCACCCCTAACTTAGTGTATAAATATCTGTTTTTCCACATGCATTTTGAGTATTGCACATGTTAGTAAAGAAATCTGGGAAATACAATATTCATGATATTATGTTTTAGTGACAGTACATCTACAATACACCTACTCACCTTCCCTTTAGCATTACCAGTATATATGTGAGTGCCTTTTCTGTCAAATGAGGCCACAATGTTCAAATCTGACTAAAAGTACAAAATAAAATTTTTAACTTGTTTAAACTATTTACAGACACATTTTTAAATGAAGTGAATTTTGTAAACATTTAAAAACAATTGCTTTTATGAAGTATTAAATTGATTTTCTTTAATTCAGATATAGAAAATGATTTAAGCATCAAAAATTTTGAAACTAGAATTGAGAGAAAAAAAAATACAACGGATTAAAGAAAAAGCAAAATACTTCTTTTATTTGTAGCCTACACATGTTGTTCAACCTAATATTTATAATCATAATCATGTTTTACAGCCTAAGGTTTATGAAACATACAATTTTAATTTGACATTATTTTAGAAGAAATAACATATTGAAGTTAAAAATAAAATTCAGTTAACCTATTTAGAAAACTCAAGTTCCTTCTAATATTTTAGTTAAGAATTCTCTACAATTTTTAATACATGTGTTACTAAAATGGGAGCATTGATACTTAATCCCAGACTAAAATATTTAAACAGATTTTTTTCATTTTGTCATCACATTTTCATTTATCACATTACATTAATATAAGCCTATTAAATAGATTTTAAAATGTGATTGCTAACTTCACACATAAAAACTTTACATCCTTGTTCTTTTTTAAATGTTATCAAAGTAGAAACACTAACATAAATCAATGAAGTGATATCAATATATATTTTTAAAGCTAAAGAATAATTACCACTATTCAAATTTACAAAGCTTTAATCAAATTTAAATACAACATGCAAGAGTAAATATAACTAACATCTTTAACTAACATATAGCTGTAGAAAATAATTGAACTGACCCTTTTTATATGCCTTGCTTGTAGTGGAGACAACTCAACTCAAAAGCATCATTTAATGAGGAATAACGTTTTTAAAATTCATATGTACAAAATTTGCTTAAGGGGGTCATTCTCATATTAAACTGTCAAACTTTATAATTTTCAAAAACAACTAATTTTGATGCTATATTTAAAATCTTTTTCAAAATTTAATCATGAATGCTGTGTTTTTAGTTTGTCCAGACATTTCTGGATTTTGTGTATAGGAAATTTAGAACAACTAATGTTAAATTCGTTTCTTGAACTTTATTCATGTGTTCCAAAACAATTTTTCCACCATATTTCAACTTTGTTTTTATACTAAAAACTTGCACAAAGTCTATATAATATTTTAAAAACTAATTCTTGAGATGCAAAATTAATTTTTCAAATTAATAATTATAAAAGCTTTTATAGTTATTATAATTAAAAAATGTTTATACTTATTATAATTATAAAAGCATACTTCTAATATATTTTGACGAGAATCAATTCAGGACACCTCATGTACAATAATTCAATATTTATTCTTCCCTCAAGAAGTTAGTTTTTTCTTTTTGCTAAAAGGGTTTAAAATAGTAAATATTAAATTTATAACTGTGGCAAAACTACTGGGAGGAAAGAGCTGAGAATTTGCAGTGATATAAAAAATCCTGAATCGATTTCCATCACTATACAAAAAGATTGTAATTACTAATTTTTCTATACATTAATTTACTACAAAAATTAACTTAAAATGAAGAATGTAGATTTTCTTTGTGTTCTTAAATAACAAATAAATTCAGTGATAAAAATAGTATTTCATAAGATGCAAATAAAAGTTTTTAAGCTCTAATTTATCATTATTTGCTCCATATTTCTCTTTGTTCATATCAAGTTTGGAAATAATTTAATATGAACACGAACCATAAAGTAAATTTCATGATTTATAGATGTTATTTCCTGAATGGTTGGTTTGGTTTATTTGTAACAGTTGTATCTTACCTCATCATCTAATGGAACTAAAGAATGGTCATCATCAATATTGACCAGTATTGCAGCATGTTTCATAGGGCAAACCAGCAATATTTTGCTAGATAAAAAAAAATTTGTTATAACAATTTTTTAAGGCTAACAGATTCTGGATTTTAGTTAATTTATAGGTAAATGATACTTATGTCTTGATATACAAATTATGCAAAACATTTTATAACATCCAGAACTTAATGACATTGTGGATGGTATGTAGTATCCGATACGTTACAACTTTCGAGCGATGTATTGCCAATTGTGGTAACCTTCCCGTTTTCGTTTTTTCTTAGTTTTAAGGCAACCCTAGATATTTTCTCCTGACGATAATAAACGGGTCTCATGATTGGTTAAGGAAGAAAATACGCTTTTCCACTTTTATTTTTAATATAGAACGGAATTAAAATTTAGACAGTCTTTGAAATTGTTGGGTGCATATGAATTTTGCTCTCGATTTATAAAATCGACTTGTTTTATTAATTTTCAAAATTTTTAGGATAAGTTTGGAAAGCAGATTGTAAGTTACAATTTTTTAAATTTGTCACTTTATTTAAATTTCAATTAAAATTTCGAAAAAAAATTTGGATTAAATTTGATTTTTGAAATTGCAGATTGGAATTTAGAATTTTTTTTCTCTTTTGGTTGCTCATTTCCCCTTAGTTGATTTGATATAGCAGTGGATAGTGTTATTGAACGTTAGAAAATGTTTTTTTTTTTTTTTTTTTTGCAAACATGTAGTAGCTTGATTGGGAAGAAGGTGAAATGTCTTTCATGTGAGAATGATATGATTTTAACATTGAGAATGGATGCTGGTGATAGGTAGGAGTGGAAATGTAGAAAGATAGGACAAAAATTTGGCAAAAGAAAGTATAACAGGAGTAAGAAATTGGAGGGTAAATGGGTGTTTGGAGGACTTGAACGAGGGACGGATAAATGTTTTATGGTTGAGGTGAAAAATAGGAACCAGAAAGTTTTGGCTGAGGTAATTCAGAGCTGAATTTTGCAAGGAACTACAAAAATTTCTGACTATTGGAAGTCATATGCTGGTATCAATACCCGAAGGACAAAGAGTTCAAGGGTTATCGATTCGAGCATATGACTGTTAACCATTGTCAGAATTTCAAGGACCCGGCTATGAGGGTAAGTTTGATTTTTGTTTAGCTTTTGGTTATATTACAAACACTGGACTATGCTTGGGTGGGCACCCAATACGGTGACTTATACGCATGGAAGCCAACGGTGAAAGGTTCTCGCCGGCCCCGGAGGGGCGGCGAGGTAGCCGGCAGGCGGGGATCGCGCGTTATACGCTGTGACTTATCTACAAACAAATTTCTCCCGGTATACTGGTTTAAACGCATTGAAACCTTAAGCGCAATACGCTTTGACTTCTCTAAAAAACAATTTCCTCTTGTAAAGTCGTTACAATAAAAATATTTGTCTTGCTTTTCCATATATGGCTCTATAACCTGTTATATCCCCATTGAGTTGCTCACATAATGCTAATTGCTAGAAAAATTGTGGAAAAATATTTTTTCACACTTATAGATAGCAGAAGAATTTTTAGATTTTTTTTTTCTCATCAAAAACCTTTGTGTGGATTATGATCACAGAAAAGAACTACCTTATTAAAAAAATATTTCTTGTTTTGAATTTTCTATGCATTGCAAAGTTTCTAATTCAAAATTGATGAAAATCCGGAGGTTTTAAAAAAATTGCGATTTTTTTTTAAAATTAATTATTTTTTTTTTAAACAATTATAAATTATTATTTTTTTTATTTAAATTTTTTTTTTAAGTGACAAAACTAGGATGAAATTGACGCAAAATTGCGTACATGTTCGGAGAAAAACAGACAAATATTAGAAAATTTTCAAGTGAAATTTATATTGCTTTTTTTTTAATTTTTAAACAAATTATTATTATTTATGCACTGTATGCAAAGGTTCACGTTGTATATGGCGGCCATCTTGGAATTGCTTACATCGGCCGCCATCTTGATTTGGCGTAAACAATCGCTTTGGCGGCCTAACGTTGCGGATGCTACCACTCCACCGACATTGTTATAGTAAATCAAGGAAAAAAAAATCCACATTCATATTGTGAAATTTATTACAATATATTATTTTTTAAATAAATCTTTTAATAATTCTTTAAATTTTTAAAAAAAATCTTTGAGATGTTTAAATAATGGTGAATACATGACAGGAACCTGTGCAGCTTACAACTCGCACAAAATAATTAGATGATAAAACAATTTTCCAAATATAGCATTCATGACAAATAAAAGATGTCATGGTGGATGCAGTGTCAGTTTAGGTTGAAGAACACATTTTAAAGGAGAAAAATGTGAATGCCTTAGTGAAAATATTTAATTAAAACAAGCATGATATTTCAGTGAAAATATGAATCTGTAACCAAATACATATGATTTTTTAAATCATTAGAGGTAGCTAATTTAAACTTATAACATTATTAACATCGTAATTAAAAACTTACTCATTTCGTGGATGAAATTGAACCTTTAAGATAGGAGACTGAAAACGGTATCTGTATTCACATTCAGCACTAAGGACATCCCAAATTGAAACACTGTTATCAGTTGAGGCACTTAATAGTTTGTGTCCAGTTCTACTCCAACTGCAAATATGACAAAATATGGAAATCTATTAAAAAAATAATAATTTAAGCAATAAAAATGTTTAATTTTTTTTAATTGTTTAATTTATAAGACAATAGAATGATTAACTAGAACAAATGCAAGACTTAATTTAAAATACAATATTTTTATAATTGGGAAACGTCAAAAGGGAAGGTTAGAATAGATTAATTGCTAGGAATTTTAAGATAGTTTAAAAGAGAAATTTTTTCTGTATCATAAACGTTTTGCATTTACATTGATATAGCTGTGAACTCTATTTTGTATAATCGACAACTTAAAAGGGAATATATTTTTCTACACATAAGGTTCCATTATAGTACATCGAAAATTTTAGTTGGTTGGTAGTTGAACTAATCACACTGGTGATAGTTTAGGATCAATCCCAAAGGGATCTACAATTTTGAGCTCAGACAATGCAAGATTTTGAATGAGCTCATAATAAACCTTTGTGACAAAGGCTCTCGATACATGAGTATTTCAATTGATGACACATAAACCAATATATAAAGAAGGAACCTTTGATTTCTCAAAGGAATTTACTTTTATAATCTTACCTTAAAGAACAAACTGGATGAATGTGGGCACATACAATTTTGGCAATACCCCGAGTCAAAAAATCCCACAAAACAATACGACCATCATTGCAGCCAACAGCCAGAAGAGTTCCATGCTTGTTGAATGCACATGTTACAGCAAGACTAATACAATCAAGTGCACCATCAAATTCCTTTAATAAATTTAAAATGGCTAATTATAAAACAAGAATGAAAATCTCATGTTTTGGCATATAATATTAAAAAATAGTTTGCTGTTTTATTGGTATGATATTTCAACAAAAACATAAAATAGAAATTTATACAGCTCTATATTTATAAATCATAAGAGCAAAACCAAAAATAAATCCAGCTTAAAAGAATTGACTGAAAAATTTAAAAACAATGAATTTATTAAAACCAGGTAGATATTAAGAACAGTATATAATTTAAAACTTGGGCTTTAATTCTGCCAAATTGCAATGTAAAATATCAAAATGAAAATTTTTTTCTTCTAGTTTTAGAGTTTTTCCTTGTTTTCTCATTATTGACAGATCTTTTTCTTAGATAATTTGTTACGACAGTATTTACACATAATGTGGCTGCGTAAAGTATACATATTGTAGCTAAATCATATGCTGCCATCAAGAAAGTAATACATATTTTGGTTTCAAAGAAGTCTAACTATGTGGGCATTTGAGTCAAGTGGTTAAGAATGAGTCTATTTGTTAAATTAAGGGGAAGGTTAAATGTAAACAATGCACTTCCACAATTCACATCTTTTATGTTGATTTCAACATTAAGTTTATTGTTTGGTTCCTGAACTGAAGTGTTCATCAATGGAGATCACCATACATGATTTTGTGTTTGGCAGTCCCTTCCCCTGGAGTAGAACTTTTCTAGAAGTCGATTTACCCAAGGTCATATGCCTCTTTACCAGTCATAATATAAGAGATTAGATATAAGACCTTGAATTGAAAAATGTTAATATTACATAGTTCTGTGACATTTTTTTACAAGCTTGTACAACATTTTTAGTTACAATGGTAGGAAATAAAGAATTAAGAAAATTATTTTCTTACCTCAGGATAATTTTGGCCAAACGATTCTAAAATAGAAAGATAAATTACAATTGGTATTTTAAAATAAAAATTTACTGGAAAACAGAAACCTAAATTTCTTTAAAGAAAATAATAATGAATAGAAATCAAACAAAATTACAAGTTTTGACAACATTACTTTATGAAAATATCAATGTTTTCTGTTACTGACCACTTTTTGTTTTCCTAGATATTCTGGTATCAAAAAAGAAAGCACCAACATCCAATAATAATTTTCACAATTTTTAATTTCATATTAGTCATGAAAAGTGGCTAAGTGCCTTTAGAGTTACTAAGGCTCAGCAAATTAAAAATAAAGATGTATAAAAAGCTTGTTAAAATAAGAATAGAGCAAAAACAGTTGCAGCATGTGATTTCATTGGCTATAAAGGTGAAAATTAAGAACTTTCATAAGTGGCCAGTGAATTTGTTAGTGTCTACTTTTGAGCATTACAAAGTCCCAAATCGGGATGTTTTGCTAACTGACATTATTTTGCTTTTCTCACTTCTTTTACATCTTTCCAATAATTTTTAAAGAACAAGGATTTAAACCTGGCCCTTATCGATGAAACAACGCAAAATAACGTTCAGAGTAAATACCACAGAAAAATGTGAAGATTTGCAAGTAAAAATTGGTGCATTGTACTAAAGGGTAAATTATTTCTATTTTACTATTGCAAACGCAAAATTCACACGAGTTGGGGAAGGATTTAGATTAAGTTTAAAAAAAAAAATGCAAATAGTTCAAAATCTAGAATGTCTAAGGTCCAGAGGATTTTGGACTTTTTAAAATTTTTTTACAGTCCTCAAAAACTCTCATCAAATTAGAAGTTCTAACATATAAACTAATGTTTTTAAGAAAGTGTGGCGACTGTAGCAAAAATTTTGTCTTCACATTCAAACATTCAGTTGCCACATGGTGACTGTTAATTTTCACCTTTAATTGGCTACAAAAATAAAAGCACCAACTGCCCATTTCAGAACATCGCACACAAACAACTCTTTAAAAAATAAAATAATCAAGGATGAAACAAATGACACATGAAAGCGCAGCACTGGAAATAAAATAAGACTTTTTACAATGTTTTTATTCTGAATTTAATATTCAAGTTTTACAATAAGCAGAAAATGAGCAGTAATATCTTAATTGCTTGATTCCTTTTTCAAAGTTAATTAAACAGATGATTTTTAGTTAACAGTTAAAAAAAAATTCTAGATTTAGTTCATGGGTTTAATTATAGTAAAAAATGACTGAATGATAAATATTGAAACAAATTATATATTTCTGTTGTAATAAAAAATTCAAAAGTGCTTATTGTTTTGATTATTTTTCTATCTAACACTATCAGCTTTTCTGTTAATACATATATTTCAATATGCATTTTAGGAACACATTTTTGAAAAATGTGGTTACTTCATGGTAATCAATAAAATCAAAATATTAAGTTTTTCCCTTTTTGCAACAGCAGATGCCAAAATAAAGTCCATCTTTAAAATATGAAAAAACATAACCATGATATCAAAATATATTGTAAACAAATGCATAAAAGTTTTCACTGAAATGATCACAATTCAAGAAAAATCTTGTAAGGATGGCTAAAAGGTTTCATACAATCACTTGTCTCAAAACCTTTAGCAATACATGAAATACAAAAAAATTAAATTGAAATTCTGGAATTGTTTTAAGTGTATGTCTAAAACAATTTTTATTTTTTAAGTGTCAACACAATTTTTAGTATTGTTTTCACTGCAGTCTATGAAAAGTAATGCACACTAAGAATTGAATCAACACTGCAGATAACACCCCATGAACTGTAATTGGCATCATAATTTTCTTTAAATAGTGTTCATGTTGATTATTGACAAAATATGCAAGTCGTTAATAAATTAGAAAGGAATATATGACATATTTTAAAATCAGAGTTCGATCACAGGTTGAAAACAAAGAAAATAAACAAGCGATAATGTATTTAAAATAGAAAATAAATTTTCATGCCTTCGATTTTCATAAATTATAAGTTAGTTGCCACTCTACGTAAACATGTAATACAAGTTAAAACTACTTATTTCACGAACAGAACTAAACAAATTCACATACCTAACAGTTCTAAATTCATGATAACAAATATACAGAGGAAAACTCAGAAGTATACAGATGGTTTTTTAAGAACTTGTCTATAATTTAAATACAATAAATAACTTTGTGAGTAAATTACTTCTCATGATAAAATAGATATCAACAAGAAGAAATTCATATGAATTTTTTTTTGTTTCCTAGCTTTGTATTATCAAGCGAGCAAAATTCAAATTGTTTTCAACTCAAGTACACATTTGACTATTTCAAATTGAAAATAAACAATAACAAATATTAAAAAAACACGGTTACCGTTAATATACAATATAGTACTCGACTTACCTGTTTGTGGTGTTGAGCTGTAGCTCAGTTGGTTGAGTTACAGGTTAAGATCCGGTAATATGGTAGCCGACCAACCGGTATAGTGGTTAAGGTGTTAGCCTCTAGATATGATGATTCCTGGTTCAAAACCGGGCCCGGGCATGGATGTTTGTAAACGTATGGAGTAGAGGCGGCTGGTGCACCTTAAATCTGTCGTGGCTGAAAGTCCTCACGTTAGGTTGGTGTGGAAGTTTGGAGAGTGGGGTGCCAACTCAGGTGTTGTTTCGTCATCTGACCGTGGTTCAAAATTTCGAGGTGTTGTCCTCGGATCTTTCCCTTAAGGGACTGATCCAGGACCGTCATCAATAGCCCGCAGTGTTGCTCTAGTGTGACGTTAACTAAAAAATTACCAATTACCGGTAATAGGGTAATTTTTAATTAACGTCCTACACTTGTAACACAACGGGCTATTGACGACTGTTCGGGATCAATCCCATAAGAGAAAAATCCGAGGACCACTAATCTATAAAATGGGAGCGAAAAGCAGCGCCAAAGGCGGGTAATTAGTGTGTGTTCACGGTAATTTTTTGGGCGATCTATCGCATTTTGCAACTTAACATTTCACAACTTCACATTTCACTGGTTATCGTAGCCTCTTGGTTAACAGCCATCACGGCGTTGCCACGGACAACGCCGTCATTGTCAAACACGGCCAAATTCGAATTGCGAAGGGATCCAATAGGCGTGACGTCACAATCTTTTGCGAAAGTATAAATATTTAATTGTACAATTATTTATTAAAATCAAATTAAATGTTTTTAGTTTTTTTCTGGTGTAAAATTTTCCGCAGATTTCAAATCCGTTGAAATTTTCAATATACCTATCTTTAACGATTACAATTTTACAAAAAAAAAAAAAAAAAAAACCACTGGCAGTCCAAATTTTTTTATTTGTTTGCTTTTCTTCGCTGGAAACGTTTGAGCGAAGGAAATGGAATCTGATTTCTTGATCGCGAAGGTCATATGGGTAAAAATATAAAAGTTACAATTTAAAAATTATTTATAAAAAGAAAATCATATTTTTAGGTAGGTATCGATCCAATGTAAAATTTTCCGCAGATTTCAAATCCAATGAAATTTTTACTCTATCTTTAATGATCTAGGAGATAGAAAAAAGAACTACTTTACTCCAGTTAAAAACTTTATTTGCTTTTTATCGTCCACTAAAAAGTCATTTCTCCGCAAAATGAAACGGAAAAAATAATTTTAGAATCTGTCATATCTTTATGGTATTGCTCCATTCTAAAGAAAACAATTTAATAAATTCAATAAAATTCATTTAAAAATGTTCTAGATTAAAATTTAAAATTCAGGCTTCGCACAAAAATCGCGAAAAATTCGGACTACCTATGTGCCAAATCTCATTGTAACTGCCATAGATTAGTCAGGACAGCTAACGCAGACACTTCATTTATAATAGTAGAGATAATTATTCATAAGTTTTTAAATTAGGCATAGGTTATGAAATAGGTAAATTTAATGTATTAAAAATTAGGGTTTTAATATTTTATACACACATTTTTCATAAATATAACTAATTACAAAGGTAGTAATTTTTCACTGAAATGCGTCAAACCTCTATTGATGGAAAAATATGCACAAGGCGGTCGGATAATTAACTTTTAATGATGTTTTAAATTCCTAGATTTAATTTTTAGTGTCTACTGTATAAGTTAATAATTATTTTATTTTCAAGTGACCTCGAGAACAATATTTTAATTAATAAAATAATTTTAATTGGAATAAAAATTAAGATATATTAGATCTAGTCAAATAAAAAGCTTATATTCGTGACCAGAGGAGGCAATGGGGTCCAGAGCTGCCTCCGCATGTGTTGGTATCAGATTTTTAAAATTTTTTCTTCGATATAAAATACTATAAAAATGCATGGATTTCTTTACAAAGTAGTTATTGAATTATGAAAATAATTATTGTTTGTATGCACTTTTATACTTCGCGCGCACATAGAAAGTTATATTTATTTATTTCTCTGAACATAAATATGTGTTGAACTACCCTCGTGTAAAATCATTTCTGTACTGAAAACAACTGACGTGTAACAATTTTAGTTCTGCGTGTCTTTGTTTTTCAATTCCCAGTCAGGACTAAATTTAATGTACTATACAAAGACTTATCGAACCACAGTATCTTTTTAAAAATATAATAAAGTTAAGATGTTCATTTAGCATAAAAGGCTGTATTGCAAGTTGGTTAAAATAATAAAATAAAATACTTTTTAATATAATAAGTCCAAATCTTCTCCTCGTCATTTTGAACCACGGTCAAATGATGAGGCAACACCTGAGCTAGCGCCCTACTCTCCAAACCTCCACGCCACGTCAACGTGAGGACATTTGAGGTCACAACAGATCAAGGCCCCCACCAAACAAAGGAATCAATTTATATAATGGGTGGCCATAGCGCGGCTCTCAAATGAATGTAAAATGCAAATGAAATGTCGGTATGAAATATGATAAGCAAAAACTGAACAACGTCCAAAAGCAATTCTTTTATTTCATTTCTTACTACAAAGTTATTCAAAAACATAAAACAAAAAAGAATTTCTGAATCTATCAAATAATTTTGTAAAGAAAATTTATAAAAATTAGATTTTCTTATGGATGCTTTACAAATGTTGTCTATCTTAGCAGTTAGCTGCCGAAAGTTTGGTTGATGTCTTGTTAGAGAAATCGCTTTGAGAGCGCACCAACAGTAGTGTGTTTCGTTGGCTATTCTCTTTAGAAGTTGAAATGGAAAAACAACTTTCAAGATCAAAATTGCCCTTCTCTTTTATACTCTATTAGAAGTTTATTTAAACATAAATGGAAGATGAAAAAAGGTTTGGAAGTTACAAGTGCAGCGCCGGCATTCTCAATCCACACACGCTTCGGCAGAGTTGCATAAGAAAAAAGGTAAACATCAATTGCTCGTTGCCAGTTGCATGACACAAAAAGCACCTGTTGCCAGGTTACAGAAATGTAGGGGCACATACAGATTAATATTCCAACACACCCCCTTGCCCATACACTTCTGAAAAACTACTTAGAGTAAACATCTTTAAGAATTTCTCTTCTGGAACATATACATACACTTCTGAATAATTACTAAAAAAAAACACTTTAAAGAATTTCACTTCTAGCAAAATATATACATACTTCAGTTAATTTTAACAAGTACGAAATTGTAGCTTAAAGCTTAGCATATAGTACCCCCAAGTAAAGTTTCTCAATATAAATGATATACTCCCCACATCAAAGGCTTCTTCATACTTCATATTAGTTAAAAGTTAAGGGAATAGCACATATCAAATTCACTAACTTAAATATTACTCTGATACAATTAACAGATAATTCACAAAAATTTCCAATCAAAAACAGTTCACGCAGTAATGCTGACTAAGATCACTAATTCATAAAAGTCCTTGAAAGTTCAAAAAAGAATCCAGCGCACATAAAGACTCTGCAACAGTCAATGGAGAATGATTTCTGGTCATTTGAGCCCTAGCTGGCTCCTCAGTCGGGTTACTGCTGGTTTCTTGGCATTCTTTGTCAGTATATCGGCTACATTTTCCTCCGAAGCAACATGATTCAGACATATGCGATTGTTTTCGATACAGTCTCTGATAAAATGGTACCTTATGTCGATATGTTTGCTCCTTTCGGAGGTTGATTGATTTTTGGCCAGGAACATGGCTGCTTGGTTATCTACGAGCATGTTAACGGGCACGTCTTCGAACTCCCCAGCAGACAGCTCCTTCCAGATACCAGAAGCCCAGAGTGCCTCCTTTGCTGCATGAGAGATGGCCATGTATTCTGCTTCGGCTGATGACAATGCAATAGATGTCTGCTTTTTACATGACCAGCTAATTGCAGCTCCAGCCAGGATGGCTACGTATCCACTGAAAGATCTCCTGTCGATGGGATCTGAAGCCCAGTCTGCATCAGCATAAACCTTGAGTGGCTGAAGAGTCTTCTTGTAGGTGAGGGACAAACACTTAGTTTCCTTCAGGTACCGTAGCATATGTTTTACACTTCTCCAGTGTATGTCTGAAGGCCTTTCATTAAACTGGCTCATATAAGTGGTACCAAAAGCAGTGTCGGGCCGGGTACCACCAGAGAGGTACAGTAGGCTACCTATAGCCTGTCGAAATGGTATGGTACTGCAGTCCTTGAGAGTTTCCCACTCAGCATCGCTGACCTTCTGATGTCTTATGCTTGGGTCCAATGGTGTTGAGGCTCCCTTCACTCCGGTTGAGTTGTACAGCTCTAGCACCTCCTCGATGTAACCCGTTTGGTCAAGTGAGACCGAACCGTCTGCTAGTCTGGTTATCTTCATTGAAAGGATCTCACTTGCTTCTCCTAGGTCCTTGGCCTTGAACCTTTCCATTACTTCACGCTTGAAGGCATTAATAGACTGCTGTTCACCGACAATCAGCATGTCGTCAACATATAACCCAAGGAAAAGCTTTCTCCCCTGGTGATAGTAGACGCATGGGTCATATTTGGAACGCAGCAGTCCATAGTCCTTCAAAAAAGAATCAAAACACTTGTTCCATTCTCGGCCAGACTGCTTCAACCCATACAAACTCTTCTTCAGGTGACAGACGAGGTTTTCTTGGCCCCTTTTCTGGAGACCCTCGGGCTGCAGCATATATATATCCTCTTTCAAGGTACCATTTAGATAAGCGGAGGTTATGTCCATCTGATGGATATGGAAGTCCAGTTCGACTGCAAGAGCTACAAGAATCCTCAGTGACTTTATCTTCACAACAGGTGAAAATGTCTCTTTGTAGTCTCTGCCTGGAACTTGCAGGTAGCCCTTAGCTACCAACCGAGCCTTGAACTTGGTTGTTTCACCCTCCAGGTTTTGTTTCCTTTTATAAACCCACTTGCAGCCAATAGGTTTGACATTGGGTGGCCTAGGCACAAGCTCCCAAGTTTTGTTGTCCTCCAGGCTTCTGAGTTCTTCTTCCATGGCTTGTTCCCACATTTCAGCATTAGGAGACTCTCTTGCTTCAGTCACAGTAACTGGGTCTGGTATAGGCGGGTTGGGGTCACTGACAACCTTGTAGAGCAAGGGGTCACCATAGTAAGACTTGGGCTTTCTGGGTCTGCTACTTCTTCTCAACTGGGTATCTTGGTCGTCGGTGGGGTCACTGGCAGTTGTTGCTTCGATATTTGTCGTCTCAACATTTGTTTCTTCTTCGTCTCTGATGGGGAAGATCAATTCCTCCTGTTCACTCCTAGAGGGCTGTGGACTGCTAGAGCATGTGGACAGACCCTTGGATGGAAATACATTTTCTTCAAACCTCACATTTCTGCTGACAAAGAACTTGTCTGCAGCTTGGTTCCATAACTTGTAGCCCTTGACTCCATCCACATATCCCACAAAAACACACTCCTCAGCTCTCTTATCAAGTTTCCCCTGCAGTAAGGTTTTGTCAGTGTGGGCAAAAACTCTACAGCCAAATACCCTTAAGTGACTGGTTTTTACTGCCCTTTTAGTCCACAGCTCTTCAGGTATCTGCCCTTCGACTGCCTTAGAGGGGCATTTGTTCTTGAGGTAACATGCAGTATTTGCTGCGTCTGCCCACATGCAATTTGGGATACCAGATTCAAGGAGGAGGCATCTGGTGATGTCGAAGAGGGTGTGGTTAGCCTTCTCGGCAACACCATTTTGCTGAGGTGTTCTTGGCACAGTCATTTCCCTCTTAATCCCATTCTGGACACAAAATTTCTCAAACTTCTTACTTTTATATTCGCCACCATTGTCGCTTCTTAATGCAGCTATTTTGTTTCCATGGAAATTTTCTGCTCTCTCCTTGAACTCTCTGAATTTTTCAAGGACTTCATCCTTGGACTTCATAGGCATAACCGTCATAAATCTTGAGTGGTCGTCTATGAAGGTGACGAGGTACCTAGAGCCACCTTTGGATATGGGGTGGATAGGTCCTACCACATCACTATGGATTAGCTCCAGGACATTTGAAGCTCTCTCTGACGTGTTCTTCGGGAAAGGAGTCTTCTTCATTTTTCCAAGCACACAGGTTGTGCAGAGACTTTCTTCTTTGGAGATCACCTTCACAACTGTCTTTGAGTTTCCTGTCAAACTCTGTATGGCATTGGTATTGAAATGGCCCAGCCGCCTGTGCAAAAGATTTTCCTGCTTCGTTAGGAGAGCCTTAGGGGGATTTTCCATTTCTTCTATCATGTAGAGTCTTCCAGATCTGGAACCAGTCAGGACGACTTCATCTCCATCCATGACGACCGCCTTTCCAGATGAGAAGCATATTCTCTTTCCCATCTCTTCCATTCTCCCCACAGACAGAAGGTTACCATCCAAATCAGGGACATACAGCACATTTGAAAGGTAGAGGTTCTTCATCCCACAATCTGTGTTAACAGAAAGGGTAATGTCCCCTATTCCTATAACTTCAATCTTCTCACAATTTGCTACTTCCACCATGGAGTTTAGTGGGGTCAGATTCAAAAATTTGGACTTCTCACAACACATGTGCTCGGAAGCACCACTGTCCAGGTACCAGGTACTCCTACTTTTACAGGTACCGGTGAACAGTGCATGATATCCTGCCTTGGACACCTTTTTAGCATGCGTCTTGGGGACAGCTGGGCAGTTTCTGGAGATGTGTCCCCACTCGCCACAAGCAAAGCATCTTGTTTTCCTATCAAGTTTAGTGTTTGGTTTGAACTCATGGTGTCTGTCCTCTCTTCTGGCTTGGGTTCGTAGAGCTTTCTCCCCGGGGTTTTCTCGGCTCCCGCCCGGCTGGAATCTCGCAATTTTCTTCTCCTCCACGACCAGTCTGGACTTCACGATCTGAGAGTTCAGGTTGTTTTCATCTCTTTCAAGGTTTAATATAAGCCCTTCATACTCCTTGGGAAGACCCATCAGCATGATGAGAGCCAGTTCCCTATCAGAGAAGCCGTACCCGCAGCCGGCAACCTTTCGGTGTAGTTGAGTGATGCGACTGAGGTAGGAGCTTATTGTCTCATCATTAAGCGTCACATTAAATAGTTCCCTCAGCAGTTGCAGGGTATGCAGCAATCCAAACGACGTATTTATTTTACGAAGAATGTCCCAGGCGTCTCGGGCGCTCACGCAGTCTGCCACATCTTCGAGGTGTTGATCGTCCACGACGAGAAAGAGAAAGGTTAAGGCTTTCTCATTTGTCTTCTTCTCCTCCGCTGTTAGTTCGCAGCCGTAGCCGGGGTCAATGGCCTCCCAACAGGACTTCTGCACAAGCGCCGCTCGAGTACGGATGGCCCACGCTGAGTAGTTCTCGCCGTTTAACTTCGGGATTTTCAATTCTTCCATTTCCTTTTTCTTCCTCGAAATATACCCTTATACTTCTTCAAGGGGCTTCAGAGCTTCGTGCTGATAACGTATTAGAAGTTTATTTAAACATAAATGGAAGATGAAAAAAGGTTTGGAAGTTACAAGTGCAGCGCCGGCATTCTCAATCCACACACGCTTCGGCAGAGTTGCATAAGAAAAAAGGTAAACATCAATTGCTCGTTGCCAGTTGCATGACACAAAAAGCACCTGTTGCCAGGTTACAGAAATGTAGGGGCACATACAGATTAATATTCCAACATACTCAACTTGAATCAAGCAATAGATATTGCAAAACAATTGCTTACGCTCTGTTACGTGCGACTTACGTTATCAAGCCAGTGATGTCAACACGATATTGCGATATTTTTCATACATTTCTAATGCTGAATCTCTTGCTTTGAGTCAAAGTTGTCTCAGCTAATAAAGCAATGCAGTTTTTTTTTATTTCATCTATAAATCAGGCTGATCGGAGGAGGGGGATATGTGGGTAAACTTTAAAAGATTGAACTAATTTTCGGATTTTCCTTGTTTTGTTATCAAAATAAATAAATGTCTTTCAAACTTTCCTTTTTGAAATGTGGCTTCCAGAGGTAGTGTAGCTGACCACTCCTGTTACATAAGCTATATATCGGATACATACACGAGTTCTATCAAGCCTTGAAATAAAAATGCTCCTTCTTACGAGCGATGCGTGAAATTCATGATTGGTGAATCTTGTTGGAATATTACTTTAAGTTAAGTTAAAACAAACTGCATCATGTAAGTTAACGGTAGGTTATACAACCTTTTGATAGACATCTAGTTTAAGATTTTGTTTCTCCCAAAATTGAAATATTTCGTTTTTTAAGCTCCTTTTTCTATAACAAAGAGTTTTAAAAATTGAGTGTTTTTTACAGTATGTACCTATGCAAAACAGTGATTCTCGACTTTTGTGAGATCGTGGCTAGGTAAATTCTTTTTGTAAGACAACGGCCCTGTCTCAACAAATTTACTCGTATTTCATTAAATAAGCATAAGTATGAATTATGTTATAATTATAAGATATTAGTATGTTTTTGTATACTGTGTGGCTTGTTGACAAGTATAAAATTACAGTAAAATTGGTTATCAGTCACTGGGTTAACGAAATCTTGTTTCGCATTGTAGTTTACTCCGGCCAACATCATTAAATTAATTTCTGCTGTTTTTAATTGATGTACCTCATTCTCATCACCCAAAACATAGTCCCGTGACTCTTGCTCGTATTTAATTTGAGCCTATTACGTTTAATAGGTAACGTTACTCGGTCACCAAGGAATTCTATCGGCTTAAAGTCAAAGGGATAAGTTTTTGTTTTTGACGTCTTTCTTAACGTTGCATATTTGATAGGAGAGATAGATAACGCATAAAATTTAATTTAGGTAATAACAATGATATAACCTTCCTTATAAGTATATAAAAATAAGACTTTTATTAACTTAGTATAGAATTTACTAAAGTTGTTAATGTGCAGCAGTGGAGGATTTTGGCCCATTCTTTGGGAGGGGCGATCTGTAGATCGAAATGTGCTCCGAGGTTTGTTCACTTAGGATTTTCTTAACGGCTTCCTGCATACATATATTTAACATTTTTGAAACAAAAAGCAAATTCTTCAGTTCACAAAAGTTCTTTGCAGCTTATGTGTAGGCCTATCATTTTTGAGACCAAATGAAAACAAGGAAGAAAAAATAAACTATGTAAGGAAAAAAAACTTATTGTTGAAGTCGAAACAGGAAACTAAATTATATTCTGTATTAAACACAAAAGCATTCAGAAAAGTAAGAGCTCCTGCCACGTGAAAAAGTTAATACTGAATATGAACTAAAGAAACACATTTATATTAAGACTATCTAAGCCTTCACTAAACATGGTTATCATTATAATATCAACTCAAGTCTTCTTGATTTTTCCTTAGCAAATCGATCTAAAGTTGTTACTGGTGAAATTGCAATATCAAAATGTACATGCAACAAAGCCAAACCCACTAGCCGATCTTCTCTAATTGTGTTTCAAAGCCATGTCTTCAATTGTTTTAGTACAGATAAGCTACGCTTGGCGCTTGCTACAGTACTTGGTAATGTTACAAGAACTTCAATAATACGTAGATCACATGGTAGACTGCAGGATTACTGTTTTGTAGTTTTTCAAAAGCAGGCTTGGGTACTTTGCCGGTATTGGTATTTCCTCGTATTCATTTGGTTCTCCTGTTAATCACCTCAACTTGAAGTGTGTACTGCTCATTTTTTCCTCTCCTAATTCGGCTATTCTGTGATACTTCTTGCTGAGCTCTGTCCAAGATGCAAGGAGTGACTCTTCGTCCGTTTTAATTTTCGCAAAGAGTCGATGGCACTAAATCTTGTAAATATAAGACATCCAGATATTCCTGTGCTGGTCGGTTTAGTAAGTCTTCTTTTACGGAGTTTAACAAAGGTAAGTAAACATTTATTCTATAATAATTTTTAGGAGCTATGGCAGGAGCATTTGATTTATGAACTTAGCGTCTAACAGTACGTGGGATTTTTCTTTCATTTCCAAGACAAATACGCATTCTCTCATCCTTTCTGCATATATTCTCGAAATCGGATTCCACAATTTTCTAAATTCACTTATTATCGTGACTGCATCAGAGATAGCATCTCGAGCTTTCTTGAGGTCCAAAAATTCGGGTTGTAAAAACATATGTTGATGACTTAAAACATGTTGCGTTAAAGACTTTTGAGAGACATGGTCAAAAATAAATTATGAAGTGCACAAAGAATAAATTAGTTTTTGCTTTGGGTGCTGAATTAGAGTCGTGTCACAAGTTGATATCTCCTCTAACGCATTAATGAGATCTGCTTTGAATTTTATAACACTATAGTGTCTTTCGACACATCGAGTTTCGAAAAGTCCAGAAAGTTGTTCCCTAATCTTTTTTCAAGACACTACTTCTTTCCACTGAACCCGTGAAAATCTCACAACTTGTTTGATGATGCCAACAAAATTACGCACGAAGATTTGAAGAAGAAGAAGAAACGGACGAAGATTTGAATTGAGTCAAATTCAGTCGGTGACTGAAACATGGACAGTGGATTGCATTTACAGCAATTTTTTTAACTTATTTTACTGCATCGCAACGATTACATGTCATCACACTACACGTATCTGTAAAAATGCTAACCATTATGGAAGAATCCAGTCCCAGATTCTCAAATATCTTACAAACTTTGTGACCAATCGTCAACTCTAGTTCGCTTTTAATTCAGCCGAATTTGACACGCAAATTTGACAGTGCAAAGCGCTGTAATTGACACACCTTTTTTTTCTAGCTACGGAACAACCTCCCTACACCACCCAAATTACCACAAACACTTTATAAATAACACATCTTCTATGTCAATGACAAAGTATTTAACTTCAATAGTTATCATCAGAATTGCAAATTCTGAAAGTATGCTTTGGTTTTAAATAAAGTAAGTTAATTAATTTTGATGTGTGTGTGTGTTTTATTACAAATATGTAATACATATTTAGCCGATAATTGTGTTTTACGTCTGTTTTTGATTTTACTGCAATTTTCAAAATTAGGACAAAATGCCTATAGAACAATTGCAATTACTTGGAGTTGTGTTCCAGAACGCTGAATATAATTCTGCACCTGGGGTTGGGAGTGCTACTATGTGATTTTGGTAAAACAGCAAACTTCAACGTCAGCAAACTAAAAACGTCAAGAAATTGTTATGAACTTCCATTCTTCTTGTTTCACCAGTCACGTATATTAGCACAAATGACAATTGAGAAATATGGGAAACTTCCGTAGTTTCATGAAACAACACTGTGCTATATACGCTTGTTTCACGAACTTGTGCAACGATATGAGACTGCATTTCCATGTCAAAACATTGAATTATATCATTTTGAATGGTTTTGCTTATGAACTGAGTTTTAGAACACTCGAAATGTTCGAAACTTCGTCTCCAGCGGACATTCTGAACTGCAACAAAGCATGAAAAATTTCTTCTTTTGACGTTGATGTCAATGAAAGTCCAATGTTACTAGCATCTCGGTGGCCATGCAAAGCTAGGTTTTGCGATAATTTCAATAATTGATAGCATAATTTTTCGATTCCAATCGATTAATTCTTGGTGATAAGTACATGCTTGATTAGCAACATCTCGTGAAGGATTTTCGTACGTTTTATTAATATTGAGGCTGCCTCTGATGCTTGCTTATGATTAATTTTGAACCACGGTCAGAAGACGAGATAACACCTGGCTGGCACTCCACTCTCCAAGCTTCCACATATAGTACTTCCGCTTCGTAATTTAGACGCCACTCCAAACTTCCACACCAAACCGTGAAGACATTTGAGGCAACAACTAATTTAACTTGCACCAGTCACTCACGTACTCGATTATCTTTCCGTCGGATCGGATCTCGAACCAGAGTGGGGTGCCAGCTCAAATGACCGTAGTTCAAAATGATATCCTCGGATTTTTCCCTTTACGATTGTTCGTGATTGAATTGGATTAGAGTTTGGGTTTTATGGTGAAAGGTAGTGTCATGATTAGAGATCTATCCTGGATCTACGGACTTGACAAGTTACCCTTAAACAACGGTAGTCATTTCATGTGAAAATGCCAGTCTTCTTTGTCCAAAGAAGACAGGACAAACGCTAAGCACCACTTTCTCGTTAAAAGTTTCTTTCACCACACCAGGGCGTTATTCATCACAGTACGCTTTTTAGGGATAAACTATCAGTAAGGAATAGTATTAACTGTTGTCCATAGCCTATGAGATGTTGTGAGAGACCATAACTCTTACAAGAAGTTTCGATTGGAAGATTGCTCACAACAATTAATTGGAGTTTGACTAAAAAACACGGTACCACATGACTAATTTAAGATAATTTTGAAATATTGTATCTTGTCCAAATAGCCACCAGGCGACGAAAATTGCAGTCGACCATTTGGCAAGGGGCTGCTATTCTTCAGTTTTTTTCTTCTTCGGAGTACGCATCGCATTTTTCCATAATTTGTTTCAGACAAATACGTATATACCTGTATATACGTATGTGTATTCGTCTAAGTATATAGCTGTATATGCGTATGTGTATGTAACATTAAAAATGATTCGTGAGAAAATTGCTTCGACATTGGCTGGCGCCTCCGAGTATTTTTTCACGTGTCTTTTACAGTTTCGCAGCCCATTGCATCAGAAATAATTAATTTTTGCAAGCTAAGCTAAATTCATCTTCCCACGCCGTGATCCATCTGTTCCCGTCTATTTACTGTAAAATGTCCCATCAAATGATACCATATAAGGCAATGAAATCTATCTGAGTATTGCTGATCAAGGAATAACTAATTTGTTGATACGCAGCTTGTAACTTGCTGCGCCATCTCTTGTAGCACTCGAATCATGACTGTGGTCTAATAAAGACGTCTTTTTCATTGCTCTCTGTCCTGCTCGTATTCTATAAGTACTATGTAGTGAGACTTGTAAGAAAGTCGTCACAAGTCGACAGGATTTAATTCCTGCTGCGAAAACCGGCGACACGATGCTAATTCGCAATTTTTAAAAGGGACTAAGCACGATAATAGTGACCAACAATAGCGGCAGTTTGTCTTTTTCTGCCGCGGTGAACGCGAAAGAGACATTGTTTATTGTTTTCATTTTCGATTGATGGAAGAGTGGGTGCATACCCAAAACAGCTGACGAAGTTAAAATTTTGCCTCGCTGCCGTGATGCACTAAATGAATGGTGAAAGAAATAGCAAGCGTGAAAAAATGCTTAGTCTCCGTCGCTTCGGAAAGGTTACCGACATGGACGCAAAGGTCGCCTGCGGAAAGAAGCCGATCCACAGGCCCTCGGAGTTCAACCTCACCTTGGAGACGACCGACCCCTGCCTTCCCTCCAAGGGCTGGATTACCGTAACGGTGGAGTAGGATAACACCAAGGCTTGGGATAACACAACAGTAACAGGGCCCATCACACGTACCAAGGAGACCACCAGATGTGCTTCTTCTACTTTAGAGACCCAGACCTATCCAAACCCAAGGAGTGCCAACGTCACCACGAGATAGACTCACACCGGCCTGCTACAATTGTGGCCTGCAGGGCCACTTTGCACGAGACTGCATAAAGTGATTTCATGTAGCCCCCCCCCCCCACCAGTATGTACTGTTCCGGAAACGTTTTTCTTGTGACCGTGATGTGTTTTCCAGATACTGGACAAAATTTACTGGGACTCATTGACACTGGCAGCAATGTGACAATAATAAGCGAGTTTTTTGTCAGGTCTTTAAAATAGAGAGAAATGGGGGGTAAAAAGTTGCAGGTGATGTGGCAAACCAGTGGACTAGTAGATGTAATCAAAATCATAGAGGTAAGTGCCGAAATTGGAGAAATTAAGAAAATAAAAATAAAGTTATAATGATGTTACAGATAGTGACAATTATGATGTGATAGAAACGAGATATTTTTATAATAAGAAATATGGTAAACATTGTAATGAAAATATTAAGTTTTTTGATAATGTTTATGTGTCAGAGAGAAGTGCTGGAGATGTTGAATTTCTACAACAATTACAAAAAGTGGGGATTACACCCCCCTTGACTGAAAATTTTAAAAGTCATTTCGCTATGCAGGAAAGTTTACCTGGATTTGCAGAAATTGACCAAAACACAGAACTGGCATCTCTGCTACTCTCCTTCCGGCACAAATTTTCCAAAAACAAATTTGATATTGGACGAATTAGAATGGAACTTTGGCAGCATGGAGTCTGTGATAAATGTTAAACTTGTTTGTTTTTTTATAATTTTTTTTGTATGAAATTGGATATTGAAGGAGAGTTGTTTTACTCTTTCACATATAAAGGTTTCATATTTTTCTATTAACAGCTTAAACATACAATTATTATCACGAGAAAACAATACTCTGATAAATTAATTGGAATTAAGTAAAGATATATTCATCCAGATTCATACACCAAGAGAATTTAGTGAGATTTTTTAAAAAATTTATTGTATTTTGTGTTTTTATCTTGCAAGTATCCTGAAATGGAGCTATAGAAATAAATCCGTGATCACGTAGGAGAATTGATTGTATTTTGTATTTGCAAGTTGAAAAGTGAATGAAGAATATAAGGATGAGTAGATTTGTTTACCAGTACTTAATACTTGAAGGAAGTGAAATGTATATTATAAATAAATAGACGCAGAGAGTCGTAGATAATATTCAGGGTTATTTACTATGTAGAAATAATTGAAAGGAATTTATGAAATTGTATTTTGTTTATTATGAGGAAATGGAACTAAGAAGGACTTGGAGAAATTTGTTGATGCATCCTAAATCCCCTGGGTTATAGTAGCACTACTTACTTATGACTTGTATAGAATTAAATTACAGTGATGATTATTTTATGATTTACAAGAAATGTTTTACTTTCATGTGGGGTTTTTGAACTTGTTCGCGACAGTAGCTAAATGAAGAGATTAGGGTAAGCCACTAGGTCCCTGATTTTCTGAAGTCCGTGCTGGTCACACAAGTTAATGTATTATAGTTGGAAATATTTTTATTATTATTGGTTTTTACTTTACAATTATTCTATTATGTGGTATTAATGCTAATTGATAATTCTATTATGTGGTATTAATACACAGTGATAATTCTATTATGTGGTATTGATGCTCATTGATAACTCTATTATGATTACAATTTACTGTGTTAAATTTTTTAATGGATTCTCGATTCTAATTGTTTATTGCGTTTATACTCTTTACCATGAGATAAAGAGTCATTATGTTAAAAGTGTTTTTGTATGTTAGTTTGTTTGTCAATAGTGGATAGCAAATGGGTAGATAGAAGTTTTGGGTTATAGGGTTGCTAGTTTATTCCACATTTTAGGTTTTCATTAACAGCTTCTTCCTAGATGTCCTACACCCTATGGACGCATAGGATGTAGTCTTCTCGGGAAGGGGGATGTAACATTAAAAATGATTCGTGAGAAAATTGCTTCGACATTGGCTGGCGCCTCCGAGTATTTTTTCACGTGTCTTTTACAGTTTCGCAGCCCATTGCATCAGAAATAATTAATTTTTGCAAGCTAAGCTAAATTCATCTTCCCACGCCGTGATCCATCTGTTCCCGTCTATTTACTGTAAAATGTCCCATCAAATGATACCATATAAGACAGTGAAATATATCTGAGTATTGCTGATCAATGAATAACTAATTTGTTGATACGCAGCTTGTAACTTGCTGCGCCATCTCTTGTAGCACTCGAAACATGACTGTGGTCTAATAAAGACGTCTTTTTCATTGCTCTCTGTCCTGCACGTATTCTATAAGTACAATGTAGTGAGACTTGTAAGAAAGACGTCACATGTATATACGTATATGTACTCGTATACGTATATTCAAAACGTGTATATACTGATTAAGCAGTCCTTTTACTTTCTAGGTTTCGTTTCATACGGCTTTTTGCCAATTCCCAGTATGAAGATGACTAGTAGAGTTGTACAAGTGTTGTTAAAAGTTTTATTCATTCATTGAAAATTATGTGAACATATACAGTAAAGTTTTTGCATTGAATAAAATGTCATGCAATAATTTAGTTAGAGTTCTAAACCGTGATCATAAAATCACGCTTAATAGTTCATATTATATCTCTTAATGGCATCGTGGGAGTGTCATGGAAATTGATAAATGGGAAGAGGGGTCTAATACGAATGGATGGGAAGTTTAAAAGAGTGGTACTCACCAACTGGTGTCTGACATTTTGACGCTGGGGTTTCGTTGATCCGTAACAAATATTCCAAATGTTTCAATTTTGCCGATGTGTAAAACTAGCAGTTCAAACCACCATCGAAAAAAATGCACATTGAAAAATCATCGGAGATAAGTCCCGTTGCTACGATGTCAAAGAATGCAAGCAATTCAAGATTGCATTACAATTCATACTTTTAGTTTTTTCGAAACTTGCCATGCCGTCTATATTAGTAATTAGATATCTTTCGCAGTTTGCATTTCAAAGTTTTTGTTCTTAGTTTTTAATTATGATCTCAACTTTTTGTTTCGGAATTTAGCGTATCAAAATTTCTTCAGTCATTCTTATGTTTCCCGTTGCTGTTGTAGTCTTGTACTTTGAAAGTTTTTGTGATGTTTCTTTTTTCTTAATTCTTAGAATAGAATTTAATTTACCAGAACTATTTTTGTTCTTCTGTTTTTTCATTTTTATTTCCGAGAAAGCATGTAATTGGAATAAATTTTTTTTTTATTATCAGTTTCAGTTTTATTCGTGATTTAGAGTAAGCTTTAAAATATTCTTTAACATAATAATGGCCTAATGTTTCCGTAAAATGGTATTTTTAATTTCTAACCTTAAAGTAATACATAGAGTAAACAGTGATGCTGATAACAAATTATGTTATTTAACATAGAGTGCAGAAAAATTTTGATAGTTGTTTTCAAGTATATCTTTGTTTAGATTTTATCCACACAGGTTCAATTTTCTGACACCAGGAAATTGCGAACTATATTTATTTGAACACCTGTATCTATTGTTTTTCTGCATAACCTACAGTGTATGAATAAAAAAATTTTGTTGCATACTTTTTTAGTTTAAATTACGTTTGACGAATATATTATCAGAAATCAACAATCTTCTGTTTAAATAAGTCAAAAAAGCTCGTTTTTGGAACATTCGTATTTTTTAAAGCTCCAAGTGGCTCTTACGAAATATTTCGTTCATCACGATGTGGCCAATTTCGATAGTGGCAAGATGCCTCGTCGAGTAAAAAATGCCAAGGGAATGAAAATCCGAACAGGTAAACAAATTGTTCCAAGAGGGATATAAATATTTCATTTAAAAAACAATCAAATAAAGTTAAAGAAGGAAATTCATTCCTTGCATCTTATAATTTACAAATATCTTCATAAATTAAGGCATTTTTTATAAGCTTAAAGGATGTGTTAAAAAAATTTGCTACAGTCAAGGAGTTGATTTTCCAGAACAAAATAAAAATTAAATATGCATGTTTTATTTTATTTATTTCGTATGTATATCTATATATATAAAACACTAACGTACGTGGACCCGAAATCGACGTTATTTGTGTATCGTCGAATGGCAACAATCAACGTAAATAAAATAACCCAGATATTTTGAATTCTTGCTGTTTTTAAATAGCCGAGGTCAATTTCTATGCAAAGTAAGGAATTAAATTGTAAAAATTTATGTTTGAACTGACTTCTTATTTCTTCCTTTGATGTAAAAGTAATTTAAACGTAATTTTGCTACCCGGTATCTGGCCACTTCAGAATTAATGTTTGCTTTTGTAATTTGATTTAGAATTCCGTGTTTGGGTATTTGAGTTGACTGCGAGATGTTGTGGACATATTTGAGGATTCCCAAGTATTATAAATATGTATATTTTTTGTTAATAAATCATTACTGTCTTTGTCAATATCGTTGAAAAGTCTTTTGTCGCATTATTCTATTTCACAATATATTCAGGAAATCGAAATTCAACACGTTTGAATAGATACGTACGTATTTTTTTTCTTCGGAATTTTGCATTTTTTCAAGGATTGGAATTTTATTTTTGTTTGCATTATGTGTTCTGGTATATTACCTATTGTAGAAATATTATTTAGGAGTTAGATTTTAATATGTCTATTTCCTGCAAAATATCACTAGACATGTATAATTTTGTAGCGGTATATGTATATTTCGACCAACTTTCCTTAAATATTTGATTGAATACGCTCGCAATGATTTGAAGAATTGTTTCCTAAAAATAAATAAAATATACAAATCAAAACATGCTTGATTACGGTGCGTAAAAAAAGTTTAAAAAGAGCACTATTACATACCGCCGAGCGCTAGCCGGCGCAGCCCGGCTAGTTTGAAGTATATGCTTTAGTAGAGGTGCTAGATTTTCTTCCATTGTTTGAGAATTTACAGTAATAAAAAACACAATGACGACGTACAAAGAAAATGCGAAAATGACACTGTGAGTTAACAGCATCGTATAATTAAAAAAAATCTATATATATATTTCTCTTACATGGCACGCAAAAAAGACGTTATTTGTTACCGCTTTTTGGCAACATTGTGCGATTGTTTGTTTACTAGGAGCCTCGCGAGTCATTTGAATCTATAGCGTTATCAGATGAAATTTTATTGAAAAAAAAATGAATTTTAGACGAGCTGTTGCGGTTTGTAATAGAAATCTAAGAAAGCGGAGGATCTTTTCAGGGCTATTTAAAAAACGGTCCTTTTCAAGGCTAACAATTATAGTACAACAAGACGCGTGCACTACAACTTTCGACAACAAACTCAGTCAAAAAGTGTATGGGTGGCTCGAGTACTGGGGAAATGTACACACAAACAACATGCTGGGTATTCAATTTCAAAAGCAGCGCTCACATTGCGAGTAAAAATGTGCTCAAAGTTTTCATCTAAATTCTGATTCCAGAGGTACTGTATATATCTTTTATGTAATACAACAAATTTAGATTTGAAAAATATTTTGTAATCAATCCCTTCTGCTAGGACACGTGTCTTCATTGATGCGAGCGAAGCGAGCATAGGTTCGCGCAGCGAACCAATGAGAATTGCGAAGCAATCCTCCGGAGGTTGGCGAGCGTTAGCGAGCAGGGGGCGGGCCCCCTAGTACATTATATTCAGTTTCCATTAACAATCTTATATCAACGTTATGTGAAAACATCGGTATTTTTAGGGAAAAAAAAAGTGAATTACATTGCTATATAACAAATAAAATAGACGCACCAAGAAGAAATTGTCCGATTGCGATAAAAATCGGTGAATGTGAAGAACATACATAGAAAAACAAACGATTAATATTTCAGAACAATTGAATGATTTATTTCAGAGTTTGACCTTTACAAAGGGAAGAAGTCAATAAGGCGTTGGTCCACCTCTGGCCTGAATGCAATGTCATAGACTAAAGACGTGGCAGGCATAGACTAAACAAGTTCCCGGATGGTGTCTTGCGGAATTTCTTGCAAAATTATCTCCAACTGTCTGGCTAAATGGTTAACATTCCGGGATGGTTGCAATCGCATTCCCATAATGTTCCAAATGTGATCTATGGTACGGAGATCAGGAGACCTAGCTGGCCAAGGAAATGTTATTAAAGCTTGAAGACCGTTCATAGCAACACGTGCCGTGTACGTTCGGGCATTATCTTGTTGAAATGTAAGTCCGGGGTTTCGCAAAAGGAACGGTAACACAACCGCTTGTAGAATGTTGTTTACGTACCTCTGTGCTGTAAGTGTGCCAGAAAGGATTATCAAAGCTGTTGACTAGAAAAGCTACCAAAGGGTTCGGCTATCAAAGGAAATGGAATTTCAGACCATTACGCCCTGTTGTGGGCATGTGTGACGTGCAATAGTAAGGGCAGGATCCCCACGCTGCCCTGGACGTCTCCATACATGTCTGTAGTTGTCGTCACGATACAGTTGGAAACGGGACTCGTCACTAAAGACTATACGTCCCCAATCAGCGACGTTCCAAGTTGATCGACCTCGGTACAACTCCCTGGTGCGTCGATTTTTTTTTGTTATAGAGAGTAGTTCAGAACTAACTTGGAGTATAATAATGACGGAAACATCTGATAACCTGTGAAAAGCATACTGTTTTCGTTCGATTTTAATACATTGGCAACAGCCGTTACTTGTTTTTCCCAAAGCAATAATTTTAACCAGAAATTATCCGATACTAACAGATTTGTGCATACCATCTGTGCTAAAGTTTCTTCACTGCTAATATCTATTGATATCAGTGATAGTTGCTTTCTATACCTTATTCAAATACATTTATAATAGAAATAAACATCCGTGTGCGCATTTCGCACCTCTAATGAAATAAAAAAAATTTAACTATAAAACGGCATTTTATTTATATTTGTCAAACATGTTTTTTGCTGGTGGTAATTCTTATTTCCTATAAAGTGCATGGTAAAAAGTTCACATCTCATTCATGTTACCACAATTAGCTTCCAAACGTCTACTACAATTGCATATCGATTTATTTGTTCAAATAAGATTCTATATTTTTTACCTCTTAACCTAGTTCCGAGTTGGCTTAGCCTTTTTTTTTTACACATTATAAATTTTATTTTCAGATTTCTCATTGTCTTCTGTAATCAAACTTCTAAGGAACAACATTAGAGAGGCGAGAGTTTGTTCATGTAGTGCTAGCAATATTATGCAGATACTAGTTCAAATTAAGTATACGTAAACTTTGCGACAAAATTGGTGAAATTAATCTTGTAGTGATTGATAATCGTAAAGTGATAACTATCAAAATACCCGAGTTTACTCGGTTTGAATAGGTTTACTCTAGATTGAAGAGTTAATGATATAATGAGCTCATAAGTTAGTGACTTATGGGGTTTCTCAAACAACCGATTCAGTTTGTAAATTTTTTTTACCTTTATTTTTATGTACCTTTTTAACTCTTGATCTTGCAATTGCCACAACTTACAACTAAAGAATGCATAAAATTTAGAAATGCGAAATTAATTCAGAGCGAAAGAAACATGAGTTTCCGTTTTATTCCTGTTCGTTGAAAAAAATCGCCTGTCCTAAATATTCGGAAATCGTTTACATTGCGCAAAGAACAAAAAAAAAAAAAAAAAAAAAAAAAAAAGACTCAAAATAAGTTAAGTATCATTCCATAAAAAAGAAATATATGTACATTTTTTTTTGATAAATGATTGTTTTTTTAGCATTACTGGTAAAGCAAATCAAAGTAACCGTAATACGCAATATACATTCCAATTTTTCCAAAACTACCAAATTATGGTTGATTTAAGTATACTTACTCAGGTTTTTTAGCATGAAACTCATCTAAATATAACAATAAAGAAATGTTTAATATTACATTTACTAAACTAATAAATAATGTATAAAATAAAACACATTACAATCCAATATCAGGAATAAAATTCATGTGATGCCTGCACAAAATCGATCATAGAACAGAAGGACGGACAGACTTTCGCAACAAAGTTCAGTCACTTAATGAATATAAGTACTCTCACTGTATGCAAATTTCCATAAAAATATATTAAACCATGTGGACGTGTATAGGGCACATACATACAGACAGACAGACACCAAACGAGCAAGAGGAGGATTTGGCATCAGAAGGGTCCAAAACGGATAGAAAACGTGAAATGGGTCGAAAATATTCAACGTACAAACAAACACTCCTTTCTTATTTACACTCATGTCCATAAATTAAGCATAATTCAGAATCACACGGAAATAGATCTCTTTCGTTCATCCCACCTGGTTGCCTAATATTGTGCAATGTTGAAGCCTTAAGGCTTCATGTATTGCAAGCTTTAACTAAAATTAATGTAATATAAAACATCCGATTTATAATACATAAAAATACCTTATTTAATCATATTTATTATTAATCATATTGACAATTCTTCAAAACATGAAGTAGTGTTGGTGGATCGAGGCATCATCAGGGAAGAGTCTTACACATACAACACAAAATGGTGTTTTCTGCGTGTAAGCAGCGATACGCCAAATGTTGCCTCCTTCAAACCATATCGAACAAAAATTAAAAAAAAAAAGACAAACAGATCATGCATCAAAATTAAAAATACCTTTAAGAATTTCACCTGAAGAATTATCGCACACATCTTCAAGAATAATGTCCAAATTACAGGAAGCCATCAGATGACGCCGATAGTACGTCACAATGACGATTGTGAAAGAGAGGTGTATATAAGGATGGTAGCAAAGAATTAAAATTGTTCACAAGCGTTCTGTAAGCCGCTCAGTGCCACAACCGAATAGTTATGGCACAGAGGACGTATGTCGAGGATTTTTTACGCGGTAGAATTATCGGCCGCCTGGAACGTGAGAGTACTCAGACGGAAGTTTCAGTGGAACTTGGAATCGCCCAAAGTGTCATGTCTAGGCTTTGGCAACGATTCCAAAACGATGGAAATGTCAGTAGACGTTACAGTACAGGTCACCCCGAGTTACAACGCCGAATGACGACAGGTATTTTGCAGTAACTGCAAAAAGAAGCAGACGGAGCACTGCATCCGACCTTTCTTCAGCCACGGGTACGACAGTTTCAAGACAAACTGTTTACAGACGTTTGGGACATGTTGGTCTATATGCTCGCAGGCCTGTCAGATGTGTTCTGCTCACAGCAACTCACTGTCGACAGAGGTTAGCCTGGAGTAGAGAACATGTAATGTGGACATCGTCACAGTGGGCTTGTGTGATGTTTTCCGACGAATCCATGTTTAGCTTGCAGTCTGATTGATGGTGGACGTTCATATGGAGAACGCCAGGTACCCACTACCACCAAGACAACATCATTGAACGACACCGTTACGGTGGTGCAGGTTTGCTCGCTTGGGACAGAATTATACTGGGCTTCAGAACATGGTCAAATCGGAACCATGAGAGCTCAAATTTATCGGGACATCATTTTGGAACTTGTACGTTTGTTTAGGGGTGCCATGGGCATTCCACTCACATGTTCAAAGGCTATTCGATTGTGGATAAAACCAATTTTCGAGTACGCTGACATTTTTTTTCCTGCGATGATTTCTATTTACCAGATTTCTCTCTCATACCGTATTTTTCATACTTCTGTATAAAATACATGCACACGTATATCTGAGTCTTATAATACAGATTTTAAACCAAAGCGCAACTTGCCTTCACTTTAGCCCGATATACCACTATGCAAAACTACGTATTTAAGATTATTTCCAGTGCTGCACAGATTTAGCAACGACTCTTAGAAAGGTATTCCTAGAATCATTAATGTGACTTACAGGAACAGCATGTATATCAAAGTAGAAGATTGACAAGTTATGTCTATGTATTAATTTGACGCAGCTTATTCGTTTCTTGACTCTACGCATTAAAACCCAAAATGCAATCGAATGCATCTACTTAACTGTGGAATGCGCAATCCCGGTTGGAAAAATAACAGATTATCAACCTTAGGGTTACGAGTTTGAATCCAACTAAAGATCGTCGTGTACAAGAAGGATGGTGCACGTTAAATCTGCAGGGACCTCAAACATCCTTCCGTTGACATGGCGTGGAAGTTTTCAGAGTGGAGTGGCAGATCAGGTGTGACCTCGTCATCTGACAGTGGTTCAAAATTACGTGGAGTTGTCCTCGGACATTTCCCTTCGGGTTTGATCCCGGACCATCGCCAATAGCCCATTCTGTTGCTACAGTGCGACGTTAATTTGAATACATACATTCCATCTGTTTCATTGATAACAGATAATGACACTTAAATCATCATTATTTGTAAATTGTCTTATGGCAATAAAAACGTTCATAAGCAAATGGAATTAACCGGCTGGGAGACCAGTGTCAGTTTTACCTCTTCATTCAATAATTTGGTAATTTGGTAATTTTTTTGTTAACGTCGTACTAGAGCAACACAACGGGCTATTGACGACGGTCCGGAATCAGTCCCTTAAGGGAAAGATCCGAGGACAACACCTCGTAATTTTGAACCACGGTCAGATGACGAAGCAACACCTGAGCTGGCACCCCACTCTCCAAACTTCCACGCCAACCCAACGTGAGGACTTTCGGCCACGACAGATTTAAGGTGCACCAGCCGCCTCTACACCATACGCTTACAAACATCTATGCCCGGACCCGGATTCGAACCAGGAACCTTCCGATCTAGAGGCTAACACCTTAACCACTATACCGGTTGGTCGGCACCTCTTCATTCAAATATGGCATGGTTTGTTTTATGGAACAACGAAATATTAATGAAGCGCTGAGCTCATCATTGACGTAATGAAACTCTTGAACAGTCAAGTGAAAGAAGGGAACTATAAGTAAAAGTTAGCGATCTACACAGATAAGAAAATTGAAATGAGCCTGGGATTAGCGATGAATTTCAAGAGGTAGGAAAACAGTAAACTGTCTTCAAACAAGAGAATATGACACAATTTTCAGGAGAATATTCAGTTGTGTAACAGTGAAATTGGCTCAGATTTGCTAATTTTGACATACTTAATAAAAAACGTTTTAAATATGATTAAAGGTATTTTTAATTTTGATGCATGATCTATTTGCCTTTTTTTTAAAACTTTTGTTCGATATGGTTTGAAGTAGGCAAAATTTGGCGTACCGCTGCTTACACGCAGAAAACACCATTTTGTGTTGTCTGAGTAAGACTCTTCCCTGATGATGCCTCGATCCACCAACACTACTTCATGTTTTGAAGTATTCTCAATATGATTGAATTTCGTTTAAATAAGGTATTTTTATGTATGATAAATCGGAAGTTTTATATTACATTAATTTTAGTTAAGTAGACAGACAATTAATGCTTCAACATTGCACAGTATTAGGCAACCAGGTGGGATGAACGAAAGTACCTATTTTAAGAGGCAATGAAATTTGTTTTGAAAAAGTGATTAAAATGGAAAAAGGTACACAGAACAATATTATTATTTTTTTCATTTTAAGAATGTGAATACATTATTCTTACAAAATCTTTAGTCTCAAAAATCCTCAACATTATTTTGCTTTTTGTTTTAAATGGTATAATTTTATTTATAACTTAAACAAAAAATACTACGATCAAAAGCGGGCTTAAAATCTTTCAAGAATAATGAATGTTAATGGAGGCATGCTTTCATTACAAACTTAAAATTACGCACGTTCTTTCATTCCATTTAAAATTATAATTGATTGGTAGCACCTTTAACTAGCGATTATCGTATTTTTGTAAGTTGAAATGTTAACAGAAGTAAAACAATAGTGAATATAGTAGTTACACTTTTATATAAACAAGGGTTTTGCAAACTGTGGATCACGATTCCTTCCCGGACTGTCGATATATTTTCTCTAGTCTGACGTACATCATTACTTTTTTATGGCTGCAGTACTTTGCTTGAACCATCACTCTTATATAAATTTATTTAAAATAAATACTTCCTTTCTTGAATTAAGTGTACTGCACGTTTTTCTATACTTAAAATATATTTAATTTTATCATTCACTCTTAGGCTCTTGTTTCGTTCAACGTAAGTAGTAATTATGATGCTTATTACTATGGAGATTGAACTGAAACATAGTCTACATAGGATTTATCATGAAATAGTAATTTATGCAGTGAAAGAAATACATACAAGGGCAAAAATATGTATGTGCGTGATATAAAAATTTGCTAAAATATTTCTGTATTTTTTCTGTTGAAAAATGAGCGGTGTCTAATTTACAAGTTTAGGGTTTGACGACTCAGTGGGCTACTCATAACAAAAGTAATCTTCCGGCCACTATACCAGTTAGGTGGCGTCTTCTTAAACTAATCACACTTATCTGGATTTTACGTTTCGTTGCACGTAAATCCAGATAACTGTGATAAGTTAAGGTAGCAAAATTTAAAAATCAATAAAAAAATGATATTGTTAATTTTGTTGTCATTTTTTGAAAGTACTAATTTCGAGCACGACACTGAAATGACTATTTTACTTGGTATGGGTTTATTATAATTTGTAGAGTGCTTGTATATAAAACTGTTTCTTATGATAAACTTTAAAGAGGTGCATTGAAAAGTTTATTTTGTAAACAATGCCATTTTTACTTATATACAAATTCTAAGTGTATTAAAAGTATCCATCTTACAGAAACGGCGGGTTTTAAGAGTAGACGAAGTTCAGATTATAAACCAGGTTCCGAAGAAGACTTCAGGTGGTAACTAATGTGTAATAAGAGTTGCGAATTCTAAATCCAAAGCTTTGTTGAAAGAATGATACTCATTTGGTAAAAAACAGAAAGAAAAAAAAATCGTAGAACGAATCCATTTTCAAAGAAAATAAGAATATGGATAAATAATTCCATCCCAAACCAATAAACGATATCCTGGTGAAGTGTAAAAAAATTCTCAAAATAATTGAGATAAATGACGAAAAGAAGAATTTTGTTATTTCATCGAAGAAGAAACAATAACGAAACTGAAGGTGCATGTGGCAAGAAAAATAGATATTCAATAAGTTTGGACAGCGTGATTCGATCTGAAGAAGGGGAAATAACCGCCCAAGTAGAGTGAGAATGGATTCAGTATTAGAGAAAAATAACGGATATAAATATAGGGTGGAATACGAATCGAGTATTCCTGTGACGTGAAGAAAGAATAAGCCAATCGGGTATCAGTTGTGTTTATATAGCAAACAGAAGAGCTGTTTTAAGTATTATGATACCCTTTTATAACGACTCAACGTATTTATTTGTATGATATTAGGTATACTATTAAAGATGTAGAGTCGGTTCAAAAAATATCTCGTTTTTTCCCGTCCATGGAATCGCAGTGTCAAACCAAAAGTGTCATTAGAATTGGAATATTGTCTACTATGAATATATGTGCAATTGATTTATATAAGTGTATGTCCTCACATTTATTTGGGTATCATTTCAAAAATTTCTAACAGCAGCACCTATTTTTAATGAAATTTAAATATTTCACACGTCATAATTACACTAAATAAAAGTTTTTGTGCAAATCGGATCATAGTTGCCGTAGTCAAAGAAGAAAAACTATTTAGGGTCAGTAAATAAAGGTCAAGCACACAAATCATGTTTGGGCTTATTTCCTAATCTGCTCTTGATTGTCCAATTTCTGATTTTAAGTCAGATTTTCAAATGCCTCTTTAGATGAAAAAATTAACTTCATCTCATGACATACCTGGATTACAAGTAGTATAAATTATTAACTAAATAGTATAACATTAAATTTTGAGGGATAAAAAAATTTAATTAATTTACTTTCATTAATAATTTTAAGCAATATTTTAGTTATCTGACGTTTTACAAATAGTGAGTACTGGTGACTTCTTTTTGATACATTTTTTTGGATTTGCTGCTTCATAGAATAATGCTTCACACAAGGTCTTGAAGATAGCTTATTAAATATACTATGCGTAACAAGTTGATGCGTAAAGCTTGAATGATTTGATTGTATCTCAAATTATTATCATAATAAGAGATTTGATTATTTTTCAAAGATTTTTAATTGGGTTTAAGTCTGCAGCTTCAAGATAAGCTTACTACGAGATTCTCTACATACATTGTCACCATACTACGTGCATCGTAGTCGTTCTATATTCTGATGTAGTTACTTTGTTAACGTCCAACATATATGTACTGAGAGAGAGGGAGAGGGGAAAAAGGTAGAGAGAAGGAGAGAGGAAAAGGGAGAGAGACTCAGAGAGAGAAAGAGAGTGAGAGAAGGAGAAAGAGACAGATAGAGAGTGAGAGGAGAGAGACAAAGAGAGAGAGTGAGAGAAGGATATATATAGAGAGAGTGAGAGAAGGAGATAGAGAGAGAGAGTGAGAGGAGAGAGACAAAGAGAGAGAGTGAGAGAAGGATATATATAGAGAGAGTGAGAGAAGGAGATAGAGAGAGAGTGAGAGAAGGAGAGACAGAGAGTGCGTGAGAGAAGGAGAGACAGAGAGTGCGTGAGAGAAGGAGAGACAGAGAGTGCGTGAGAGAAGGAGAGACAGAGAGTGCGTGAGAGAAGGAGAGACAGAGAGTGCGTGAGAGAAGGAGAGAAAGAGAGTGCGTGAGAGAAGGAGAGAAAGAGAGTGCGTGAGAGAAGGAGAGACATAGAGTGCGTGAGAGAAGGAGAAAGAGAAAGAGAGAGAGTGAGAGAAGGAGAGAGAGACAGAAAGAGAGTGAGAGAAGGAGAGAGTGAGAGAAGGAGAGACATAGAGAGCGTGAGAGAAGGAGAGAGACATAGAGAGAGAGTCAGAGAAGGAGAGAGAGACAGAGAGAGAGTGAGAGAAGGACAGAGAGAGATAGAGTGAGAGAAGGAGAGACAGAGAGTGCGTGAGAGAAGGAGAGACAGAGAGTGCGTGAGAGAAGGAGAGACAGAGAGTGCGTGAGAGAAGGAGAGACAGAGAGTGCGTGAGAGAAGGAGAGACAGAGAGTGCGTGAGAGAAGGAGAGACAGAGAGCGAGAGTGAGAGAAGGAGAGACAGAGAGTGCGTGAGAGAAGGAGAGACAGAGAGTGCGTGAGAGAAGGAGAGACAGAGAGTGCGTGAGAGAAGGAGAGAAAGAGAGTGCGTGAGAGAAGGAGAGACATAGAGTGCGTGAGAGAAGGAGAAAGAGAAAGAGAGAGAGTGAGAGAAGGAGAGAGAGACAGAAAGAGAGTGAGAGAAGGAGAGAGAGTGAGAGAAGGAGAGAGCGTGAGAGAAGGAGAGAGACATAGAGAGAGAGTCAGAGAAGGAGAGAGAGACAGAGAGAGAGTGAGAGAAGGACAGAGAGAGATAGAGTGAGAGAAGGAGAGAGAGAAGGAGAGTGAGAGAGAGTGAAGGAAGGAGAGTGTGAGAAAGAGTGAAGGAAGGAGAGTGTGAGAGAGGGTGAGAAAAGGAGAGACAGACTAACGAGCCATTGTGAAAATGTATTTTGAACGGTACCCCCGACAGACGTATTCCTAACCACCAAACGTTTGCACCACTTTCTGTGAAATCAGAAAATTTCACTGAATAGTGTAAAAAACTACTGTCCAACTGGAGTTTAAAAGCCTGGTAAAAATGTTGTTCATATACTTGCCTTTTTTAATTTCTGCGTCTTAGTCTTATACTATCTAGTTCATACAAGTGACACTTGCGGACATACAACCATATGTGAATGTTGCTTAACTTTATGTCCCTACCTCCCTACCAGGAAGTTTTGAAACACCTTGTATAGAAGTTAAATAATCCAAAGAGATAATTTTATTAATGCATGGAGAAACTAAGTAAGTTCACCAGTTTCAATACAAAAGAAAATCTCGACTTTTTTTTACAGATCATATAAATTTATATATTTACACCTATTGCACTTTATAATCCCGCTAATATTTTGTTTTGTTTTCTATTAGCCTGTTAGTTTGTACATTGTTTAAGTTATTCAATTTATAATAAAATAAACCACTTAACCACAGCGACCTTTCTTACCAAAAATTGATCGTTCATCGTTTGTTAATAAAGAGAAATAAAGTCGTTTCGAAGTATTGTTCAGAAAGTTTATGAAGAGCAAGAGTAGATGTGCATTAGATAACTTTGGATTAGACGTGGAACTTTTCTTTAAAGGTTTATATATCTCTTAGGGTTCAATACTGTGAAGTTAATGCTGATAACTAAACGATGGTGATACATAAACGATGCATGTAAACATACAAATCAACAAAGGCGAGTCATGCAACTATCCAAAACCCTCATCTAACGCAAAGCTACTTATTGTAATTCATAGAATTACTGCTGCCAGGTCCCCGATTCTCATCGTGAGACAAAATTTCTAAATATCCTAATTTCCAAATCTGCAATGGTTTTTAATGAAATCAACCAATTTCCATAATAATAAATTTTCTCGTTTTTCTTAAAACTTTAAATTATTTCTCAGAAAGTAAAAATCTTTCAAAGAAAACTTCTTTAAAGTAATGTTTAATAAAGTATAATTGTTGAAGCTAGGAAACACACATTATTTGCTGCTCAGCTTCCAAACTGTAATAGTAAGTATCGTGAACCCTTCTAGACATATATTGGTGGAAGACATCTGGATTGAAATCTACAATGCCATTTTTGTATTACTGAGCGTCAACAAACAGTCTTGACAGACAAATAATATTTTTGATAATTTATTTTTCAACATTAAAGTTAAGTATTTCGCGTATAATATAAAATACTGAGATTGTGCACTAATTAAACTAAATATTAGAAATATCATACGTATTTAAGAAGCTCTAAGCTAAAGTATATTAAAAGTTGAATTTCTAATGACGGAGAAACATAATGTGTGTAAAAATTAACTACAAGAAACAAGGGTATAAAATAAATTATAAGGAAAAAAAAAACGTATGTAAAATACAAAAGTGGAAAATAATAAAATATTAAGGGAGTGTAGATAAGAGTAAGAGAAAAGGAGAAAAAAGAGGTAGAAGAAAGAGAAAAAGAATAGAAAGGAAAAGAGGAAAGGTAAAATGGAAAAAGAAGATAATGTACTAGAGTTTAGTGAGAAGGTAATGCAATCTAAAGAGAAGGCAGATAACATTGTTATTAAAGAAAAACAAGAGATGAAAGTTTGAAACTAAACAGTGTAGAAAGGAACAATGGAGAGATAAGAAAAACGAGAAAAGGGTAAAAGGAATGAGAGAAGTGAGAAAATCATTAAACAGTAGGAAAAATGATACACAAAAACTCAAACTATATTATTTTTTTCGCATAAACTTGAATGCATTGTCTAGTTTGCGATTTGTTTGGGGTGATCCTCCATTCTCTGGACATTTTATAGATTTACGTTCTTCTGGATTTTACCATGTGCTTAACAAATAGACTTTTTGTAGATAGATATCTGTGTGGTACATAGTGTGTTCTCTCTTACTTACTCTTTTACTAAATATTTTTATTTTCTGGACATCCCTTTTGTTTCATACATAATTTTACTGGTACAGATTTTGAGCTTTCATTTCTTTTTAGAACTGCATATTACTTTTAATTCTGAACATTTTAACTTATGCATCGTTCTCTTCACATCAACTCATTAATTCTTCTCTTCACATCACTCATTTTTTCTGACACTCGATTCCTTTTATTAATCAATTATTTCTCTTACGCACACAAGACTAATTTTGTTTGGTTTGTTGATTTACGGCAATTTGCTGAATAAAGGGTAAATACACTTCCACATAGGAAGAGAGTGAAAATAAAAGTAGACATAAAGAGTCAGAATCGATTCCAGGAGAGAAAGTAAAATAAAGCAAACGAAAACAGTAAAGTAAAAATTATATAACATTGAAAAAAGAAAATCATAAGAGTGAAAATTAATAGTCTTTTGAAAATAAAATAAAGAGAAGAGAAAAGTATAATCAAGAGATAAAAAAAGAAAAGGTGAAGAAACAAAGAAATAAAGAATGAATGAAAGAAAGGAAGGAAGAAAGAAAGAAAGAAAGAAAGGAAGAAAGAAAGAAAAGAAAGAAAGAAAGAAAGAAAGAAAGAAAGAAAGAAAGAAAGAAAGAAAGAAAGAAAGATTAAAGTTAAACATGAGAAATAAGTTTCAACTATGGTATGCAACAATAAAGGGAAATTATGTAACAAGTGAAAGAAGGAAGACTGAATAGATAATAAGATAGAGAGAAAAGTAGAAAGGCTGAAACGGCAGAATAAAAGAGATTAAAGGGAAAGCATCATAGAAAGAACTGAATCAAAGTTTTTCGAAAGAGATTAAAAGAAAGATCAGAAAAGAAAAGAAGAGAAACTGAGGATAAGTAGAAAAGTTGCATTAAAAAATACATGTATAAAACTGAACCTTAAGATGAGAAAATAATTTTATTCATAGTATAAGTAATTCTTTGTGTGGTGTTTGAACTTAATAAATATTAAATAAAACAGTTTTACGTAAACTCTCACAATGAAGAGCGTTCAGTGGTTGAGCACTAAAAAATCTTTTTCCCAAACTTTTTCAACTTTATAAAGTCGAGTCTTCCTTGTATAATACACAACCCATATACACGATCTACCATTTTTACATAAACAATTTATGTAATATTTAATTCCTCACGTCATCATGAAATGAAGAAGTTTCCGCAGAATCGAATTAATTTCACAAGTATTATTGCTCTAAATTTAAAATTCAGGATACGAATTTTGTAGATTTTTTGGGATCTAAAATCGATAATCCCATAAATTTACATTTAATGACTTTGAAAAAAACAGCAGAACAATGTGCTATCAAAAGAAACAGAAACGTCCTCTAATACTTTGTATATAAAACGGCATTTCCGTCATTAATGATACTAAATTACCTATTTAGATAAAAAATTGGTTTACCTCAATTATTTAATAAGCTATTAATACGATCAAAAATTAATTGCACTTTCCAATTGGGACGTAATCATCCAATCCGAGGGTAGAGCGCTTGCAATTTGAGTGCACCCCCCACGTAATTATCTCTGTGTGAGCGCCTACGCACAGTCCCATCTCTTATATAGTCTATCCCCTAGGAAAGTGATCCGCACAATCCGCTTTCATCTTTTGGCTGCAGAACACCTGACAGAATAGGTGAGTCTCTCCTCTCTCTCCCTATTGTCGTCCCGCTTCATTTCAGCGGGTTTCTCCTTTAAAAAAAAGTTACACTAAAAAATACTTATCAGGTAGTTTATCACAAATAATAATACGAAAAGGCACGATAGTACACTTGAGGAATTGAAACTTTTTTTAACGTAACTTTTCAATCGAACTTCTGTTGTGAGAGTTCATAGCACGTGCGGTGTAATTGTACATATCATTCACTCCTTTCAACTACGTCATCTTTCAAAAAACGTGATTTTTCATGAGAGTGATTTTAAAGTTTAAAAGTAGATTGAAATGTATTAAAAATAAACATTACTTCTGCTCTCTAGCGGATAAATATAGAGCGGTGAGATATGACGATCTTGCAGGGATATACTACATTTTCAGGGCATTCTGAAAACATGCATACCTAAAAATTGTCGATTTTTGAGATATACCGTTATTGAAAGGAGTGAGCGATTTGATATCGATAAGTTTTATTTATTAATTTTTTTATTGTTAGGGTTATTAATTTATTTACATTTGAATATTATACACAGCAGAGGTGCAGGCTTTCCTTCTAGAAATTCTGTTTTATTTACTGCCTGACTTTTTGAAAATTATGCAGTTGAGTTTTAATTACGTCGATTGAAAATTGCAATGAGCAGAATAGTATATAAGATATATCTAAGTTAAGATGAATAAGTCTTTTCTTTGATACACGTTGAAACTATTTAATGTTTCAAATCAAATGTGGAATGTAAACTTTTGGAATATCGTCTGAAAATTTGTAGAAATAAGGTAAGAGTTTATTGACATGCAATTTATTTGGATTATTGCGCATTGCAATAGTTCATAAATAGCTGCAAATTTTAAACGAAAAACATTTTTAATTTGTTTGTAAAAAATTCTTTAATTTTATATTGTCTTGGTATTATAAACCTTACAAGACATTAAAATATTATTAATTTGTATTTGATTTACGTAGAACTATAGATACTTTTATAGTAAATACATTGTTCTTAATTATGTATTGAATAAGATGAAGAATTTAGGACGCAATAAAGTGTTTCAATTTGAATCTGACCAATTTTCAAATTTATAGTTTTTATATGCAATGCTTATACTAAACTGAACTTTGGATGAAAATTATCTAAAGAATTGATGGCTAAAAGTTTTTATATTTCTTAGGTTTTAAATTCCTATTTGTAAAGAAAATATTCAATTGATACTGTGTAAATTTTGAATAAAGAAAAGTTCTTTCAACAGTTAAAAATGTAACACTTTAAAATCTGAATTACACTTTAATGTTTGATTTTAATGATTATTAATAATGATTTTAAGAGTATATGGAGGAATTTTCTTAGACCATCTTTTAAGTATTTAAATAAATAACATCAATCAAATAGATATTTGACATTAGTTTCATGAATATAATTGTATATAAACATTTCAAATGATGCTTACAAATATAAATTAATTCAAGAGAGTTAATTAAAAGAAAGTTTATCTCTTTTTAAGTATGTCTTTTTCTCTTATATTACGATCATATATCCATTTAATTTTTACAATTTGTATGCTTTTCCATAATTTTAATATAATTTTTGAATGGTCTAAGCGTAAATAATTTATAATATAGCGCAACAAGACGATAATAACATTTTATGCCATTGCGCCTGTTTAATTGAACAACAAAGCATTTCACTTATTTTACATTTCTAATAATACGAAAAGATGAGAGTAATACTTCAAAAGAGGTGACAGTTATAATTGTAGGAAAAAGTTTCTTTCCAAATAAAATCAACTGGAAAATTTTAGCAACGTGTGGAAAGAAACGTTTTAAAAACAAACTAAAATTATGTGATTCTCATAAAATAATTTATAAAAACTTGTTTAATCCATACAAAAGTATATGTCTAGTAGAATATAAATTATACAGTTTAAAAGGAAGTGTAAGGAAAAGTATTGAAAATGAACAAATGAATACTTACGGTTGACATTGTAAAAAGTAATAACGTACTTAATTCATGCTGAGCATAAAGATAAGAAGTAGAATAACTCGAAATATAATTATGAAACAATGAAATTTGCTCATTAAATCAGTAGGTTTTTTCGTGAAAAGAAAAGTCTTTTAATTCAGAGGTTTAAAAAGGCTTATATTGATAACATATTTTGATAGAATGATAGCAGTAAATTGGATTTTTATCCTTTTATTACTTGATAAAATATAGAAATTACACTACCATGTTTCTAAAAAATACACATTGTTACATATAAATTTTTGGTTTGGGATTATATCCGTTAGAACTCTTTTGAACTCTTATGGTAATTACACTTCTATTCAAATGTTTAAATATCTTATTTTACTTTATTTTTTAATAAAAATTATAAAATAACAATGCTTTGATTTATGTAATATAAACAAAATTAACTGTAAATTCAGAAGTTTTGAGTAATAAATAATATTAATTAGATTTCATCAAACAATTCGTTTGCATATCTTTTGTTAAATATTATTTATGTTATACATCCCGGCGTCAGCCTGAGTTAGTTTCACAACCACAGAAACAGCAATAAAGAGCCACACCATAGTTACATAGTATTAAATACACAAATTTAAATTAAATTAAATTAAATTAATATGATTACATATTCAACAGAAGTCAAGTGCTATGTAAAGTACTCAAAAAGAAAATATAATATAAATGTATAACTAAAAGGTATAACATTTAACGTAGACCTTTGGTCAAATCTTAGAAATTTGGGGTAAAATTTGTTAAGTCGTCCTCAGCAGTTCTGTGAGATGATGATTGGTCAACTGTGAAGGATATTTTGACTTCACAAACTTTGTGGAGTACAAAAATTCACAGCAATACGTTGTACCAAAAATTAAAATTAGACTGGAAGCAGCTTTATTTAAGTGTGGATATGTTGATTGAACAAGATTCGTAAAAAAGTACTGAAATAATTAAAAAAAAACCCGGATATATCAATGGAACTTAACTCAATAAATAGCCGCATTTGCCCACCCGTGTCATGGATTTTTAATTAAATACTAACAACTTTCAGTTAATTCACATGCAGAGCTATATTATATCGCACCCCGGCAAAAAAAGTGACACAAGTCAAAAAATGAAAATTTTGAGGTCACTGAAAAATATGTATCAGGTGCCTCAGTTGTTATATTACTATTCTGTAGAATATAATAGAATTAGAGGTGTAAATCCTTACCTTAAATTTAAAAAAGAGAAGCTTATACTGTTTAAATATCAGTTTTATAATATCCTTAACGTTGTATTTTCTCAAATGCTGTAATATTGAATTATGTCACTTTTCTTGCCATGGTGCGATATGTGCTTATACTTCAATATTTAATGAATATACTCATTAATAATATATCATTTTATAATCAGCATTATACAATAAACATAATATATTGTTAATTTTAACACAACAACATGTAAAATTTGAAATTTGAACTTCAGTTAGAATTTTAGAACCTAAAAATCTAGTCTTCTGAACAAAATTATGTAAATTGTAAAACGAAAGCAATTAAATTAAGCAATGCAAGGACTCCTAGCAACAAATGGAAAAATATATAGCATATTAATCTAAAAGTATTAAAAAATTACTACTGGTTGATTATACAAGGGAATTTGACTTTTCCTGGTATTAATTATTTACTAGGGGGCCTGCCCCCTGCTCGCTAACGCTCGCCAACCCCTGGAGGATTGCTTCGCAATCCTCATTGGTTCGCTGCTCGAACCTATGCTCGCTTCGCTCGCCTCAATGAAGACATGTGTCCTAGCAGAAGAGATTTTTTACAAAATATTTTACCAAAAAATGTTTTTCAAACCTAAATTTGCTGTATTACAGAAAAAATATATACGGTATCTCAAAATCAGAATTAAAAACTTTGTGCAAATTTTGACTCGAAATGTGAGCGTTGCTTTGGAAATTGGTGTTGGAAATTGGTACCCAGCATGTTGTTTGTGCGTACATTTTCCCAGCACTCAAACGACCCACACTTTTTCAATGATTTTGTTGTCGAAAGTTGTAGTGCAAGCGTCTTGTTAAACTATAATTGTTGGCCCTGAAATGATCCTCCTCTTTCTTTGATTTCTATTATAAACTAACTGCAACAGCTCATTAAAATTTCCTATTTTTTTTCAATAAAATTTCATCCGATAACGCTATAAATTCAATCGACGCGCGAGACTTCGATAAACAAACAATCGTACAGTGTTGCCAAAACGCGATTACAGATAACGTCTTTTTTGCGTGCCACGTAAGAGAATTATATATATAGATACTAAAATGATTAAGCTGAATGTTCATTTATCTTTCTTTCCAAAAGACCGAATGGTAGTGCACCATTCATGAAGTTAAAAATTATATTCAACAACTTTTAACATTAAACAATGATGTTTATCAACACACACTTGATGCATGTACTAGTTTCCACAAGTACACGATATAAAACTCGCAACAAAAGTCATCAAAGAAGCTGACGACTTATTTTAATGAATTGTGAGGGATAAGATAATGAGAATGTAAAGTATATACAACATTAATAATATTGTAATAGCTAAATCTTTCGTAAAATGTTAAAAAAAATGACAATATAGAGAAAGAGCGTATTTGTAATGCATTTAAATACGTTGTAAAAAGCTTTGGTTTTCTATGGATTAGGTATACTCCCCAAAACATTAGGTACTTAAGTGTTTGCCTGAAGCTATGAAGTATCAACAGAAATCGATCAAAAGAACAAGTGCTCTGAGATGGATGTACACTGCATTGCAATAAAAAATGTAAAATCCTGAAGAAAGCATTGCAAATAATGTACACTAGTAACGCCCCATGTAGGTAGTATAGAAAAGGGGAAAGAGAACTGTTTTTTTCTGTATTAGAATTGTATTTTTTTTCTGTTACTGTGACTAGAAATTTAATTTTGCTTCAACGAAAGATAAGGCAGTCATTCGAGTAAGCTCTTGAGTTTGGCAGAGGAAGAATTGTGGTTAATTATCCTTCCAAGAAATCAGCGGTCATGTTGGAAGAAATCAAGCTACAGTGATAGGAATATGTGATCATTGTGTGCAGGAGAATGAACTTACCTATGTCAGCGACGCAGCAACATCGTCACACCTCCGAACGGAGAAGACTGACATTTTGTGGACATGGCTTTTGAGGATTGTACTGCGATGTCAAGAACCCTAGCTGAAGAATTAGAATGCTTTGTACAACAACCTGTGTCAACAAGTACGATTCGACGTCGTCTGCAGCAGTGGGGAATTTTCTCAATGTGTCTGTTGCTACGAATACCTTTGACTATACACCAGCCAGATAGATACGCGTGGAGAAACAAAAATGAATTTATAGTCATATAAAAGAGCGGGTAAAAAATGCAGTGCAGCAAAGAACAGTACTGCAAGAAGGTTTTATACACATAGAAAACGTGCTCAGTAAAGCACAGGATTTGTACTGATACACTTGCGCAGCTGCTCAAATTCAAATTGTGTTACTTCAGGTAATTGGTAATTTTTAGTTAACGTCGTACTAGAGCAACACACCGGGCTATTGACGACGGTCTGGGGTCAGTCCCTTAAGGGAAAGATCCGAGGACAACACCTCGTAATTCTGAACCACCTGTGTGACCAGTGTAGCTGTCACGTTAGTAGTAGTGATGCGACATAGACAGCAAAACATCGATGTTTTGAAACATCGATGTTCAAAATTAAAACATCGATGTTGATAATACATCGCCCTAAAAGCATCGATGTTTTTAAAATTCAGTGTATTTAAACTTTTTTCCCCATTTCTTAAAACTGGTTTAGCAACTAGTGATGCGACATCGGCTCCAATACATCTATGTTTTTTTATAGAACATCAATGTTTTGAAAACATCGACATCGATGTTCACATCCCTACTTTTCAGACCTTTCACCCTTGACCACTGTGGTCTAAAAGTATGTTCAATTTGCTGATTATAAAAATTATGCTACTTGGTTATTTTTTAAATTTTATAACGGTACTTTTTCATTTAAAAATAAAACATCGACAAGTATAAACATCGATGTTACAAAAACATACTTCAATACAACGATGTTAAAAACATCGATGTTTTGAAAACATCGACATCGATGTCGCATCCCCAGTTAGTAGTAATGGGTTGTGCAAATGTAAGTGTTGCGATCAATAGTGTAATGTTTTTTCATGTGAGACATATTTTCGAATCACAGATAAATATATAGCACCCAAAGAAAATGGAAAGATTTATAGGAGCAATGACAAATGTAATTTCAGAAGTGAGCACAACTTAAGTGCAGGAAACAGTTATAGTAAGGGAGCCAAAGCGCGGCCTACTCGCAAATACAACGAAAGTTACTTAGGCTTTGGATTCTATTGGACTTAAAGCGTTGATGATCCTTTGCCACTATGTTTAGTACTATGTGGATTTAAAATGTCAAAGGAATCATTGATTCCCAGTAAACTGTGCAAGCATTTTAAAACCAAGAACCTTTACAAGGAAAAGCTGAAAGTTATTTTAAACGATTGTAAGAACAGCAGACAAAAGCGGCACACTCAAACGTTTTATGACGGTTTCTGAAAAAGCTCAGATTGCTTCTTACTAGGTTTCTGAACAGATAGCACCAAATATGAAAGCTTATATTTTAGGAGAGTTACGCATTCTGCCTGCGTGTCAAAAGATTAAAAACGTCGAAGACGTATTCTATATATGTCATCTAATATCGAGAAAATGTTTTGCAGTAATAATGCAGGCTGATATATTTCAATTCCTCAATATTTTGAATATTAGCATGCAGGATAAAGAAGGACATATTTTGACATCTACTGACAAAATGAAAGCATTTCAGTAGAAACTACTTATCTGGAAGAAAAAAAGCTATCGAAAGTAATTTGGAAAGGATTCCATTGTTAAATAAGACCCGCAGAAATGATATTTTCCCTATAATAGTTAAACATTTGACAAGATTGGAAGATAAATTGCATTCCTATTTTCATTACTTAACACTGGATGCGAAATCCATTCATAGACATTACAGATGATGCTAGTTTAATATTAACTGAAGAACTGGATGGTATATCCACTGATGTTGGATTGAAGAATAAATATAAGGAATTCTCTTAAAAAATTTTGAATTTCAATTAGATAAGAATATAAGTCAATATCTAAAAAAGCTTTGATCATTTTACAGCAATTTTCAACATCATATTTATGCAAATTAGGATTTTCCCCTCTCACCACCATCAAGTACCAAAAGAGATAGTCTTCAGTCTATTGACGAGGAAATGATAGTTTCCTTTTCATACATACGCCATAACATTGAAGAAATCGTTGAGACACGTTAGGCTCATGTTTCTAATCAACAGAAACCAAATGATGAATAAAGATATGAAGCATTTTCTAGTTATTTGTATATTTCTTTGCTTTTTTTGCATCTTATTTCTTATCATTTTGTGTATGGTGCGCCTGCGATTTTTTTTGTAGAACTTCAAAAAGTTTGAGAACCACTGGTTTAACTAATCGTACCCGCGAATCTGTTTTAGTCAAATCAGTTACTTTGTTCTTATGGTTATCAGATGACAAGCCTCTGTCTTTAATTAATAATCAGGTCTAAAGTTACAGGTAAAGCCTTGAAGTTACTATTATGATATTAATAATTTAATATCCACAATTAAATACTAGCAATATGGTGAAATTCCATCAATAAAATACCACATTTATTATAAAGTTTAAGTATCAATTTTGAGACTCTGATCACTTTTCTTTCAATCCTGAAAAGAAAAGTATTCATAATTTTCGCACTAAAGTTTTTTTTAAGAACAATATTTAAACTTAATATACTAGCATTGACAATCAGAAGAAAAACAGGTGTTCCGAAATATATATTAAATATTATTATTAATATGTAAGTCCTTCTTTCCCAACTTGTATTATCTCTTGTTCAAAAATAGCCAAGGGAGTGTTATCTACCGCAATTGGGAAATATTACCACAAAAGATGAAGCACGAAACAAACATTACCAACCCATCAACAATCGGCATTCAATAGCAGTGCTGAGGAATTGTTAAATGAGAGTAACAAAAATAGTTTTCGTCATTAATCACAGAAGATCATAAATTATTTCGGCTCGAATCTCTTTGAAATCATTGTCAAAGCGTGTAAGCTACTAAGCGCTGTTAGACCGCGGATCATATTTGATACACAAGCAACAAGTGGAAAACCACCATAACAATTCAATTCGGCTTTATTATGTTTTTGAAGTAAAACTTGCAGCGTCAATAAAAAGTTGTGCAAATGAATAACTTAATTTTGGTGTTGAAAATGTATTGCCGTGAAGATTTTATGATTTTTTCAACACGTTACATTTGATTTCTTAAACTGAGGGATACTTTTGTTTCAAAAACAAAAATTGTCATAATTTGATTAAATGAAAAACAACATTTTGAGTCTATATGGTGTATTAAAACTAAAACAATCATGAAAAAATACTTTGCGCAGACAATAAGAACTAGCAACATCATTTCATATTAAAGCCTTGATAGTTGAAATTATAAAAATAAGTATTTTTATGTTATAATATATTGGGCTTAATTCAAGAATACGCAGGACTCAATATTTATTTTATATTTTAACCCATTTCTTTCATTGTTGGGATCCGGATGTTGACAAAAAATGATCCGGTGTCTTAAATAAAAAAATTTATTCCGAATTCTCGGGTATCAAATAATAATAGTTATATAAGTGAATAAAGAAAAGATCAAATACGCATGGTTCTGAAATGTTCTATTAATGTTCAGTAGTTAATGTTGATGCATTCTTCTAATATAATAACATAGACAATTTCATAGCTTTACTGTGCTGCATATATTTACATAGTATTACATGTGTGTGGTGTGAGAAATGAAATGTGATTGTGTATGCAATCATAATTCATTGGGTCACAAATCATTTCCCTCTGCAGATTGAATGGAATCGCACATGGCAAACATAGAGTGATGATATGAGAAGAACCAAGTGTTTCTTCCATGCTCCAGTTAGAGATATTATAATCGTCATGGTGTCAACATCGACGGGCACATTGATTACTTGGCTAATTATCTTGTAAATACTGGTCTTCTGACGCTTCAGACGCTCGGTGATGGGATATAGCGGTGTGTCTAGTGAAGTATATCGCAAGTGCGTTTATAGTGAGCCTCGAACTCAGTACAACTGATAAACTTGGTCTGGGTGTCTATGGTGTCCTGGTGCTACGACTCACTTAACCCATAATGGTAGGGAATATATTTTTATAACCAATCGATCAAGTCAGTCGTTAATTTTCCAAAGGAGTCAGGTTGATCGCTGCTGCATCCACGTTCATAAGCCCGTGCTACAAGTGAATGTAGACAAACCAAGTACCAGAGCTTACAAACTATGTAGAAACTGCCTGTGAAATGAGGAAAGTAACCAAGAACTCACCCCGGAACACATTTTCAACTGCCCGGCCATCTTGAGAAGCTTGCAGGCCATTGACGAAGTTCCCTTTCAGGGAAATCTTTATAGAAACAAAATTGTGGACATTGCAAGGGCCGTGATTTCGGCACATGGAGTAATTTAACTCGACTTCGATTGAACACGACGCCAAACAACCAACCATCCAACTAACCAACTAACCAACCAACCAACAAGTGGATGTAGAGTACACGAGAAGTTCATGGTTACGACTTCGATGACGAATGAATCGAATTTTAAGCTTTCCACACTAATTTTTTCCGGCCTCGCATATTACACTTTTGCTCATCCTATGATTTGTTTGATGTCTATCAAATTCCAGAGGCCTCAGATTAATCCCAAAGTACAGCATGTTGATCGTAATAATACTTTGTGGTGTTTTTCTTGGACATATTTCAAATTTTTGAGTCGATGACACGGCCCTCTGTCTCAATCAAATTTAGATTTCTTAGCTGGTACTATACACGAACAATAGTGCAATTATTTTCCTACAAACTGAGATGCTATGATCAACGCTATGACATGTGTTTAAACGTGGGGATATTTAAAGCGTGGTAATTTGATAACGAACCAAAAGTAGGATATTTTCGAGTTATTTCCAGGATACTCAAGATTAACCGGCAGCTGCTATTTATATATGCTTCGATGCGTTGTTTCTACTATTTAACAGTATATGCACCATCTCATAGTGTATTTTCATCCTCGAGCAGTAACGCCTTGAAACGGTTACACTTTTTTGTGACGCTCAATTCCCAAATTACTTCTTTATTGTGAGGAGATATCAAAATACTCACTTTGAGATAAAATAACAACTTTAATTTGGTCCTAACACGTACCATATGATCTGTCTCAATAGTCCCATTATGAGTTTAGTCCACACGCTCGAACGTGCAGTCCTATTTTTATATTGCAATAGAGTTTATACGTTTGCTCATCATCGAGTTTCATTTGATTCTTTTTACATGCAACGAGACTTAAATGTCACTTTAATGGATTTACGTTCAACAAAAATTTATGGTACTATATATATATGGTACTATATACTATATATATATATATATATATATATATATATATATATATATATATATATATATTAAACAATATTTGCGAATGGACAGATACAGTTGACGTTGAAGTCTTTCGTATTAAAATTTAAGAATAATAGTCGGGCAACCAGAATCAGAGCCATCTTAAGAGCATAACGTATGTTAGCCAACAAAAAAAAATCAATTGCTGCTGTTTAAGATGCTTGCAAAAATGTTTGTTGTAGCTTACATAGAGCAAGGGTATGGAATATATTTTTTTATCATCAATCGATGAAGTAGTACGTAAATTCTCCATATTAAACAAATAGGCCCCATTTAATAGCCATTCCCAAGTATTTACAAAGGGCGTTCCATAAAAACTGAGAGTAAAATCATAAAAAACCAAGAAATATATTTACAAAAAAAAATACATCATTCTTCTTCAAAATAGCTTCCCTCAGATGATATGCAACCGTCCCATCGTTCAAACCACTTTTCAAAACAAGTAGAGAAGCCTTTTTCTGGAAGCTGCTTCAAGGAACCCTACACTGCTGAAATAACTTCATAATCTGTATTAAATTTTCTACCACGGAGCTCCTCCTTCAACGTCGGAAACAGTCAGAAATCGCATGTTGCGAGATCTGGACTGTAAGGGGGACGTGGCATGATTTTACTATTGCTATTACTAAGATATTGCTGAACATATATAGCGACTTGGAGGCGAGCATTATCGTGATGTAAAGTCCAATTCCTTACCAGTTCATGTAGCTTTCTCGATATATATTGTCGCAAAATTTTTAAAACTGAAATATAATATTCACCATTCAAAGTAGCTTTTGGAGACACAGCATGCCGATAGATTACACATTTATGATCAAAGAAAATAATCATCATGACCTTTCCAGCAGATTCGGTTTGTCGGATTTTTTTCGGAGGTGGAGAATCATTGTCCCGTCTTTATGGTAAAACTATTCGAAACACATATTTACTTGCTTAAATTAGCATATTTTAAATGGGTTATTAAAAAATTGTCTTTCAAGTTTGTTTTTCCTTCTTCTATTGAAACAAAAAATTCGATCATAAAAGAAAAATCGATCGTATGTATTGTAAAATATTTGTTTTCAAACATCAAATACTCCTTTCTATGCCATGTCTTCTATAGACCAATACGCCTTTTACAAAAGTAAGTTCAGTGTAAATAATTATTCCAATCATTAATAGTACATAAGTGTAAATACAGGGTGTTTCGAATCTCATGGGAAAATAATTTAAGGGGTGATAGAAAACATCTAAACAAGCAATTTTTACCATACAATGTATGGGCGGAGAGAAGACGGTGAACCGCTAGACGGGCGCTGCGCAATGGAAAGCATAAAGCGCGAGTTTTCTTACACATCGACATTTTTACTGTGGATTTCAGAAGGCATGGCGACGTACAGTAATCAGGAAAAGGCGGACATGCACTTTATGTCTGGTCTTTCGAATGGGAATGCTCTGGAAGCCGAAAGACTGTACAGGCAGCGTTTCCCGAGAAGACACGTGCTAGAAAGAAAAATGTTCGAGCGATTGCATCGGTGCCCGTACGAAAAGTGATCCTTTGTCACTGGAATTCATGATACAGGGCGTGGCAGGAGTGTGCAGACGCTAAAAGTAGTAGAGGACGTTCTGCATAGAGTGGAAGATCGTCCGGATATTAGCACGCGAAAGGTTCTCCGTGCCGTAAATGTGCCCCACTCGATTGTTTGGCGAGTACTACGGGACGAAGGATTACACTCTTACCATGCACAGAAAGTGCAAGCCTTGGATACCTGCAGATTATGCGCCACGTGTCGACTTTGCACGTTTGTTTTTGCATATGCTAGCGCAGTCTGATTTTAGTGCACATGTGCTATTCACGGATGAATGCACATTACTCGTGAAGGCATTTCTAATACGTACAACCTTCATGCGTTTGAATCTAACAATCCGTACGACACACGTCCTCATGCATATCAGAAGCGTTTCAGCGTAAATGTTTGGGCTGAAATTGTGGGTGACCATTTAATCGGCCCATGCCTTCTGACATTCTGACTGGACGGCAGACCATCCCTCACATTTTTTCAACAGGTATTGCCAGACTTACTTCAATCTGTTGCAGCCAACATACAAGCACGTATGTGGTTCCAGCATGACGGAGCACCTCCCTATTTCAGCTTGGATGTGCGGAGCGCTTTAGACGATAAATTCCCAGGTCGATGGATTGGTCGGGGTGGGCCCACACCTTGGCCGGCCCTCTCACCCGATCTCTCCTGTCTGGACTTTTTCCTGTGGGGCCATTTGAAAAGTCTCGTCTACGAAAGCCCCATCGACTCCGACGACGACCTAGTTGCCAGGATTTCTGTTGCTGCCGGTACCGTCCGAGACATGCCGGTGTGTTTGAAAAAGTGCGCCGCTAGCTATGTCGCATGTGTATCGCCTGCATTACCGCAAGCGGTTGCTTTTTTGAGCAGTTTCTGTAATTTTGCCACACATGCTGTCAATAAAATTATTTAGTACCTCCTCTATCCGTTTGTTGTTTTGTTCTGTCAGGTGACAGTAACGGCGGATACCTCCTAGCGGTTCACCGCTTGCTCAATGCCACATGCATTGTATAGTGAAAATTGCTTGTTTAGATGTTTTCTATCACCACTTACATTTTCGCCCATGAGTTTCGAAACACCCTGTATAAGAAATATAAACCTACTACCAAAAATATGCAGGAATTGAAAAAAATTGCATAATTGAAAATAAATATTTTAATGAATTCTTATTCAAATACAGTAACCAAAGTATCAAATTTTATAACATCAAAGCAAAATGTCTATGTTAAAGATGAGGTTTCATGGAATTCACACACATGATCAATGTACTAAATGAAAGCGTATATTAAAATTTGTAATACGAATGGTAGAAAAAATGTTTTTAGTACCTAAATTCTTGCATAATGTGACAAGCAAAGATATATTTCAAAGTTTGGAGTATGTATTTCAATACCTTTCAGTAATTCTAACTTAGAATGCATATATTTTCCCTGCATGACGTATTTTAGTAGATTTCCCAGTGTGTTACATGAAATAAATAACTTGTTACTCCATAAAGTACTCGAAAGAAGCTTGTACATGAAAGTGGAACAAAATTTAGCAGGCTAGAATACAAAGAAATGTCCAATAATTATTCTTTATCAATTATCTTGTATTGAATTAATTTTCCATTTTCAATCAGATAATTTCAAGGGACTCTTTCAAAGTAGTATTAAAATCTATTAACAACATTTCATTTTCTGTTCGCAAGATTTCGTGTAATTTTGAGAAAAACTTTTGATTTCATAACTGATATTATCTACTCTAAATTAAGTGTCATATTTTTTATTGATTCGTTGACGCGCTTTCATGTGCTTATAAATTTAATCATTCGTAATATTTCTTCCCGTCTATCTAAATAAAGCAAAGTTGGCGTATGTCTGTTCTCCATACAAATCTACACAAAATTTGGCAAACTTATACTTTAGAACCCTACGAGTAATGGAGGCTACATATTAACCCGCGTTCTATTTGTCCTTAATTTGGCTAAAAACAATTCGAAATCTGTTTAGGAATAATATCGAGTATAAAAAATTGCTGGTTCATTTGGTTTTACCAGTATTGGCGGAAAAAGACTTTCCAGAGTAAAAAATGATTTATTAGTATTACTCAAAAAACAATTTTTTCGAGAACAAATCAAGTTCTAATAATTATGTTTCAACTGATTTTTTATTTCTTCTCATAATATAGATAATTTATTAATATTTGATTGCTCGAAAAACTTTTTTTCCACAAGAAATTAAATTATAATATTTATCTTTAAACTGATTTTTTATTTCTTCCCATAATATAAATAATTTATGAATATTTGATTGATGAAAAATAATATTTAAAATATTTAATTTGACATAACTTACAGTTTTTAATGGAAGAAACGAAAAACTCATTGATCATAAAAGCATAATTTTATTTGAGATCTGGCAACGCCAGAATCAATGCTTTATTTTAAAAATACCTTTATTTTTAACTTACACATGAATGACATTCCTAAAACTCACAACAAAAAACTACTATGTTTGTTTGTTCGCAGATGATACAACAAATAAAAATTCAGAATTCTTTTTTGCCGACATTAACTTCTACGTATTCTACTTTGAATCCTGGCATGTCGGATGGAGAATCAAACTAAATGTCGAAAAGACTGCAGACATCATGTTTCTCTGCAGAGATCCGACTAAATTACCACAGCTTAAACTTTACGGACAATCCTTTGGTTTTTACAGACCAAATACTTGCGAGTAATCCTAGACACGCACCTTAATTGGAAGTCGCACATAGAATATATTCAAGACAAATTTCGGAAAACTTCCACAGTCATGTATCCACTTCTCGTGACCATGAAATGCGGTTTGTTTTATTTGAGCATTTCTAAAAAAAAAAACTCCATTGATCATAAAGGCGCAATTTTACTATTTGAGATCCGACAAAGCCAGAATTAATGTTTTATTTTATAAATTTGATTTTGAATCCCGTGCTTATATATTTGAGTTGAGACAGCAAAATATTGCGGTCATATTTGAGCATTTTTAAATTTCATAAATCATCCTATCAATTTCCTCTTAATTTCTCCTTAAATTATCCTCATCAGAGTTGTGGCGTCTGTCTGTTCTTTGTACAAATCTACACCATTTGACCAATTCACATTAAATGTAGTATACGTTTGCTATAGAATCCTGCGGGTAACGTAGGCTGCATATTAAACACCGTTCTATTTGTCCTAGGAGTGCAGAAGGAGCTAAAAACAATTAGAAATCACCATAAGACTAACAGTGAGTTTAAAATTATTGCTATACGCAGTTCAGTTTGCTTGATCAATATTGATAGAAAAACACCTTTATCTATAAAGTTATTTTACCAATATTTCTCGAAAAATATTCTTTACTAAGTAAATTAATTTATAACATTTACGTTTGAACTGATTTTTTATTTCTTCTCATGAAAAAATAACCCAGATATATTATTTCGGAGTTAATTTCGAGCTGTACTCAGATATATTGTTTGGAGTTCAATTAAAATTTATATTTTCCTACAAAATATAAGACATTAGTAATTTCTTAGCGGTATAGTATGTATATTTCGATCAACTTTCCTTAAATCTTTGATGAATTCTGCTTCATAAATATAAAAAAATGTACAGAACAAAATCTTTTTAAGGAAGGTTCTTATTTTAAAATGATCAGCATTTCGTTTCTGTTTGTATTTATGTGCTCTAGTATTTAAAAGAAGTGAGGAAATGTATACACATTTATCGGAGTGAGAGAAACAACTGCTTTGGTTATTCGCGAGAAGCAAAATTAAATTAAGTTATCCTCGAGAGTCACCCTTAGTAAAAATGAGCGAGTCCCCACAAAAGTATAATAAAAAGAAAGCATTTTAATGTACTAATTTCAAACTAATGTTATTTAGGATACGTTTTCAATATTAAAAGTTCTATATTTAAGACCATATACTATATTCCATCCGTGAATGCTTTGCAAAATAAGTTATGTCTGGTGTATTATTCATCATCAGTTTAATTTGTACTGTAAAAAATAGTTCCTAATTTGATTTTTAAGATTTGAAATAATTTGCTGGAAACGTTCAAATGAATCCCTATCGTCACATATGAGTCGCTTAAAAGCCATTGCAATTATAAGTCCATTTTTTTTATATTTTATGATTTTTTAAAATTTTAATGGGAATAAAAACTATGCTTTTTAGTTATTAAAGGATTAACTCGTTGCTTCATTTTTTCTTGGTCAGAAAGCCCTTCTTTTTATAGCTTCTGAATATGCTGTATAATAATTTCAGAAGCCATTGTGAAAAGGTTCACTTTTTTTCAATATTGTTTACATAAACATTGAAATAAAAAATAAACTCGTCTTCTTTCGATACGTGTTGGTAACACTACGGCCGCTTTCGCAAACAATTATTTGAAAAATGTTTTAACCAGAAAATAATCCGTGATGTGACCTCCGTTTCAGCAGTTCTGAAATTGCATTTGCAAACGCTTCCGTACATTACAACATGAACCGATGAAACGCAACTTTTATAATCAAATTAATAAACCAAAAATTTTAAAAACCAATACATCAAAAAACATTTATTTTCTCAATTTTTGTATTCTGAACTTAATTGCATTGGCTTCTGAGCGACTCATATAATGCTGATCGAGTGCTTCATAATTTGATTCATATTCAGTGCATTTTGACTTCGAGAAAAATTATGGTTATCAGCACTGTGGATATGAGACTCAAGTGACTAGAGTACTAAATAAATCTTTCTCAAGTTTTGTGTTCATTAAACGTTGAAAATTGAATTGAATTCTTTCTCGTGTTAAGTTTCTTGTCTCCAGAGTTTGTCGATGAAAATTTTGAAGTGACTTTAAAAGGTTTAATAGTTTTGATTAGGTAGGTTACAATGAGATAATTTTTCTTGAGGTATTAAACGTTTGTTAAATAATGCTTATTAAAGAACTTGGGGCTTGTGTTTTAGGAATTTAAAATTTACACCGGAAAATTGAAAGACTCAGCTGACATATCATTAAGTTTTATTCAAGTTTAAAAAATCGAAAGATTGATCCTTTTAAAATAAAAGATTTTTTTAAATATCACTATAGAACAAAGAACATTTTCATATTAATAAAGAGAAAGATAGTTTTTTTTATTCACCAAAATAAATCAAAAGAAAAACTTGAAAAGAGTGTTTAGTTGCTCTCTTCAGTTTACTTTAATTTTTTATCTCATTTTATTTATTTTACAAGTTGAAAATACACCTTATTAATATTTCTTAAAAAAATCCATAACATTCCCAGTATGTTACGCTTACTGTTTTTAGGTTTTTTTTGTAAATACATTAGATCTTATTTAGTTTATCTTGTCAACAAATGCGATTGAATTTTTTTCTGATATTGTCTTTCTTTGGTTGTAAGAGAATAAAATACTTACCGTGAACGATTTCTTGGAAACGTCTAAATTAGGAATGATGCAAATTCTTCTGACAACTAATGAAGAAAGTAACTTTTTTTCAGATAAATGTTTCTTGGAAATTTGGATACAAGGAAAAGCTTTTTTCTAAACTAATTTAAACTGCGATTGCAAATTGTAAAAAAGAGTACAGAATATTAAAAACGGCTACTCAATTTAATTCTTAATGATTGCCTCAATTAGCTTTTATTATACATTTTTTATTTAGCGTATATAAGTCTCGTCTTTACGTTTTCAGATCCATAAGATATAATCAGAAATGAATGCTTCTATACATTAAAAAATGTCTCCCGAATTACATATATATGATATTTACATATAACCCCAAATTGTTTTAATAAAAAAATGCGCTTTACAGTTAAATGTTTGTATTCTACGAGGGTTGCTATTTATATTTCTGGCCCTGGCAACAGTAAGTGTTGCTAGACAACCGCTGACGTTTGCAAACGATAATTTAATATTTTTAACCTTAATTTCTTTTGAACTTTTTGTCATTTTAGCGTGATTTGTGTTGTTTACAGTCAATTGAAAAATTCATCTCGGGCAAAAAATGGAATTGACTCGTGAACATTTTCGTGCGATTATTTTTCCAAACTTTCGACGTGGATTATCATGACAAGAGTACTTCGATGAACTTAATTCTTTATACAGCGATAAAGCACCATGCTATAGCATTGTAAAAAACTGGTATAACGAATTCAATCGTGGTCGACGTTCGATCCAGGACGAAATCCGTGAAGGTCATCCAAAATTGGTTGTTGTGCCAGAAAATATTGATGCTGTGCATGAACTGATAAAGCAAGATCGTCATGTGACATACCGTGAGATTGAGGCATCTTTGGGCATCAGTATGACAAGCATCTATAAGATATTACATGAACATTTGGCCGTAAAAAAGATTTTTTCTCGTTTGATCCCGCATAATCTGACAAACGCTCAAAAGAAGGCTCGTGTCGATTGGTGCAAGGGAATGTTGAAAAAATACGTTCAAGGTACATCAATGGCTGTGTATAACATCTAAACAGGTGACGAATCATGGATCTATGCATATGAGCCCGAAACAAAACAGCAATCGACTGTATGGGTCTTCCAAGACGAGCCAAATCCAACAAAAGTTGTTCTCGAAGAAGCACATCGAAGCAAATGGTTGTCTATTTCTTCGGTATTACCGCTCACGTGGCGACAGTGGACAGCAACGCAGGACGGTCAATTCAGAATGGTACAAGACCATTTGTTTGCCAGAAGTCATAGGAGATATTCGAAAAAAGCAGGAAGAAGAGGCGAATCATCCTTCACCACAATAATGCGAACTCTCACACCCAATGACTTTTTTTTTATTCACGCACATTAAAAATAAATTACGTGGTCAACGATTTTCGACACCCAAAGAAGCAGTTGATGCATTCAAAACGCATGTTTTGTAGGTACTGTGATGTAATAACTATTACATAGAGTCCAAAGTTCGCACATCATAAGGTTGCATGTTTAAATCAAATTTAAGTCAAATTCCATTTCTATTTTAACATCTATTTATAAACAAAGACAGGACACTAACACAATGATAATGAAACAAAAAGAATGGATGGGTCCATTCCAACGTAGTCTTCCTTTGACCACGTTCCAAATCAATCTGGCGAATTCCTCATCGGGTAGGGAAGATGCGCGTTTCAAATTCCCTTTCCTAGGGATTATCGCAAGATTTGTGGCTAAGTTGCCACAGGCACCTAGATCAGAGTGGAAAAAGTGCTTCGAAAATTGGCTCAAACGTATACAAAAGTGTATTGATCTTCGTGGAGAATATTTTGAAAAACAATAAAGCCAATTTCGATCAAAAATATTTGTTTTTTCATTATTAGGCCAGAAATATAAATAGCAACCCTCGTATAGATAAGAAAAAAAGGCTCAGCTATGTATAATCTGTGAAACCAGGCAAAATATAGTTAAAATATATAAACGATTTATATACTGTCAGAAAGTTTAATGTATTGTTAAAACATAATCTGTCTTTCTATTATAAACATTTTTTTGCAATCTTTTTCAGGTTTATTCGTTTTGTGATTGGTAATAGCGAGTCTTGTGGTTCAACGGGTTAATGAATTTGGAGCATGTGCAGACGATAAAAACAGTTATATTTTTTAATTCATTCATTCATAAATTTGAGAGCAGCGAGAGACGAGAGATAGCGAGCAAGGGGCGGAGCTCCCTAGTAATTAAAAAAAACATTTAGAAAAAATATTACTTTTAATATGCAGCTGCATATTTTTTAAGTTGTTATCAATCCCATCAAGCTGATGCTTATAGACAGAAAAGTAAATGCATAATAAGCTTATCAGAACTAATAATGTACTTAAATTCTTTAGCTAAATATTTTGAGAGTCACTTAAAAAAGAGAAGGTATTGGAGTAGAACATACAAAGACGTATTTGCCGGAAGCGAATTGTTGAGTTGTATGTATTAATTCAAACAGTTATTGAAAATGTGAGAGCTTTAGTTTATTAAATTTAGCTTAATAAATTACTGAAGTATTTATGAGAATAATTTATTAATACTTAAAACTATTTAAAGAATAGGTTTACCCATACTCAATGGTAAAACTTCTTTAAATGCTTAGGAAAATCAGAATTTCTGCGTGAAACATTTAAAAACGATTAGAAAAATAGCGTATTCCCATATCCAAAAGCAACAATGAGGAAAACTTGATACAAAAGTAAGAAAAGGAAGAATAATAGGGTTATACGGTGCAAGATTAAAAGGGTATGAAATTTGGGAACAGGAAACACGGCAAGTATTTTATACAAAAAGTGAAAATTTTCATGAAAGGAATTTCAATTTTGAAAGGAAATAGAACCTCCGGAAGCAATCAAAAATGTAGATTTAATCAGATGATGAAAAAAAAAAAAAAAACACAATGCAGAAATCTGAAAAAGTCCAAATTCTACCAAAATAATTTAATTGAGTGATAAAATAATAGCTAAGATAAAGGGAGAATACAAAGGCAGAAAAGGTACACATTATTATTAAGAAATGTCTGTTAGATTGAAAAGTCTGAACGGCGTAATTACTGGGGAAATAAAATCAATAAAGTTTTACCCTGGTAACTTCAATTTTTCAGGTAAATCTAATTTGGGGACTAAATAGACTAATTGATGTGAGAAGAGATAAAAGCTTCAGTGAAACAGATTTAGAAGTTCACTGCGTAGATATAAAAGTTACAATTTTGTATGAATGTATTCAAAATAATGGGGAAATTAAAAATTGGAATTGAGCAATGAGTGAGGATATGAATACAACCCGCGATGTCTGATTTAGTCCCTAAACACGCAACAGGTTAAATCGTATATATTAAGTGTATAAGTGGGATTTTCCGTGTAATCAATCCAGACAGTCAGCGATTTTACTTCTGTCGTCCAAATGCTCTAGCATGATACATAAAGGGGTTACTTTAAGCAAATCAACTACCATATATAAATTCAAAATTTTTTCTTTGGAATATTTTTAAAGAAAAGCTGGAATTGTATAAGAAAACCCCCTAACTCACGTCCCTTCACAATACATACAGAAACACGCATCGTCCCTCAGAAACACTACTGCCACCTATATTTAGCTTGACAGAAATTACCAAGATAATAGCGGGAAAATCCAAAGATTCAAAGCTCGTTTAGAGAACTAAAAGATTTATACAAACGGAAAGAATTAACTACCCCCATACATTCTCACTTTTAGAAAGTTTTACTTTTGTACTGTTTTTTAATCAGATTAGTCGTATTGAAAAAGCATAAGCATGTTCACTAGGATATTAAATGTGCATATTTCAGTGAACAATTATGTGAGACTACATATTTAGACCAACCCGAATGTTTTATTGAACCAAGTAAGGAAAATTATGCAATAACACTTAAAAAAGGTGTTATGTGAGGGATTTCCAGTGCAAACAAAGAAACCTGACAATTGCAAAGATTTTACTTCTGCTACCCGAATACTCTCGCACGACACAAATTGGGACCTACCTTAAAATGTTGTACCTCGTCATTTGGTCAACGTTTGGCATTTAATCTAATTGGTGTTCACAAATTAACTGTCATATATTAATTCCTGTACACAACTGACCTTACGTTCAGTAAGGAACGCTACCGTCGTATCACCGAAGAAGCACTACCTATATTTAACTTGACAGAAAATGCCTCTCATGAGGCATTTTCTGTCAAGTCTGTTATTTCTGTTTCATCTATCTGAACATGATTTGTTTTATGAACTGAATAGGACCTTTCGGACTTGAATTTTGAAACACTGAAAAGTTGTAATTGCGATTTAATCTCAGTTGCGACGTTCTTGTACATGTAGATGATTTCGCAATTTTTCATTCAGATTAATGACAACTAAAACTTTCAATCGAATTAATAGCTTTGAAATTCAATGTTGAAATATTAGGGCCAATTTCAAAACTTTTAGCTGTAAAATTTGAATTTAAAGCAGATAATCTGCTTATGTACAAAAAATTTACATTCAGAAATAAAAATTTAAAAATATGAACTTCCTAGGAATCCTGGTATAGTAGATACAGATAGGTTACAGGATATACAGATAGGTTATAGGAAGTCTTGTATTTTTATCTACTCGTATAAGGTCTAGTATCTTGTTTCCCATATATTTACTATCAATGTATTAAAATAATCCTTCAAGCACACATTGGAAATGTAAGGACAAGTTTTACAATACGTATTGATGCCTATGAACAAAATTTGGGAGACTTTTTTTCTTCAATGCATGATTGGTACGCCTGCAGGCAACCAGGTCTCCCATTGTAAAATGAGTAACAGAGAGAAGATCAGACTGCTATCTCTACTCTTTGCAATGGACACTTGAAGCCAGTGAAGATTGGAACGGGTTATAGGCCGTTTCTAACTGTGCTCTAAATGCAGCTCACCTCAAGATTCACCCAAGTACATAATCTACTATCGTGGCTGTCCCTCAAACCAGCTCATTTCCTACCATGAATTTCCTACCATGAATTATGTCTTGAGAGCATCACTACTCAAAGGTTAATACTTGATGTAATTTTTTTATTCCAAGTGAGATAAGTAAGAAGATAACATGTAGTGAAAACACATTATTATTGCATGGACTTATCTCTCGATCTAACCTCTAGTTTCTAGTCCTTGGATCTCAGTTTATATGGATACGAGTTGGTCTTCAGATCGAGATGATCGGAAGTCAGTAAATTTTTAATTTAAATGGGACAGTTCCCATGCCTTGGTTTTGTTCTAAACCACATTCAGTTGCTCTTCCCAGCATGGAATCTGGGGAGTCCGTAGTCGTTTCGTAAGTGGTAGAAGAAATTGTTTGACTATCCGGAAGTTTTGAAGATTGTAAAAAATCTGAAAATAAATTTCTTAAAGCCCACTGCTTAGTGTGATAGCAAAAGTACTATATTATTTTCGAAGAATGGTGTTAAAAAACAGATTGGAAAGCGATTTTTTTTTTGTAAAATATGATTTGAGTCAGGGAAAGCTCGAACTGATTACCATTGATAGAAAACGCAATGAATCAAATATTCGAGTGAAATACTTGACTTCGATTATACATAACTTTATCTCGCAAAACTTTATTCTGTATTCAGTGAATTACTTTTTTGCATACATCTATGGAAATGGTATATGTTAGCATCATGGTTTTCACAGGTTTGGTAATTTCATGTTTTTACGTTAAAGGCGGTGTGATCTTTTCCTTCTATAGTATTATAAGCTGATTTTTTTACTTGTATTGGATGATTGAATTAATCATATGTAGTTTTAAACTTACTTGTAGACTTTTAATTATGAAAAATAAACTCGCTCTATATGAGAATCATGTTTTGTAAAAATAAAGTGGATGGTGTTAGTGTTTTAGAGAAGATTACGTTTTCTGAACGTGACATTACTTGGGTTGTTTTTCGTATACGATTTCAGCAGATTGGCAATAAAAATTACAAAGACTAAATTTAGATTTGATATATGATAGTTGATTGTTCACCATCAATTGAATTAAACACCAAATGATTTCGAAACGGCGATAAACTGTGGTTTAAGGTAATCCTTCTAGGTATCATTCAAGAGCATTTGGACAGCACAAGTAAAATCTTCTCAGACCGTTTGGTTTGCTTACACTGTACATGGTTCCAACCTAAATTATACTCCATTCGATCTAAGGCACCAGAAAAAAAAACTCTGGGCTAGCAGATATAAACGCTTCTTCTGCAGGACACACGTGAACGTTTTTCCACGTTTTAGACACTGATTTATCACATAAAGAACAAACTCAAACGCGCATGAAATTCTTCACACGGATCGCTAATTTTAGATTAAAACATTCATTCAACACAAACTTCGTGACACCAGAGTGCGTGCTGTCTAATGAGAAACAATTATTCTTCATTAAGCTCCAAATCGTGATGTTCTAAGTGTGTCAAAATTACGAACCATTTACTTCCAGTGCACTTTATTTTTCCACGTCTTGGTGAGAAGTCAGACTCATCAATATACATAGTGAGCTCAGTTTCTTTGTATTCGTGTCTTCTCTCAGGAGCGACGGCAGATTTGCGCAGTCCGAAAGCAACTCGGAAAATTGTTTCAGAATCCTTAAGCAGCTGTGGGATCTAAAAATAGAAGGGGAGAGTTTTGAGGGAGCCAAAGTATGTTATTAAACTTTAAATACCAACAATTACAAGGTCTTTAATTCTCGAATACTGGGCGGGCGTGACCGTCATTTTGTGACCTCATGTACGCTTCATCAAAGTGAGGAATTAGGTCCATGTAGGCGGGTTCGCGTCAGAAATGGGAATCACTTTGGGAACGACTCAATAAGCGAACTTTCGTAGGGCAAGTTTTGTTTGATGTGGACGCTGTCTATCAGGAATATTCAGGAAGGATCTACTTTGCACTAATTTGAGATGACTGGGAAATATATATGCTTTGGAAATATACGCTTCTGTTGTCTTCTATATGGAATCAAACAATGACTATAGTGTATGTTTCAAACGTGTTATGAATACACTAACTAATAATGGAAATTAAGAACAACTTAATGTGCACGGAAATTAACGATTTAATTCTATGAAAGGGAGAAAAATATTGTAGTTCTTTAAAAAGGAGCATCAAATTAGAACTCAAATATCTATCTTTAGCCTTTGAAGCAATATCAAAAGTCGTCTAAGAAGGAGAGGTATTTTCTGTCAGACTAAATGTAGGTGGGGAAAGTGTTCAATTCAATGCTTCCTGTATTCTGAACGTTAAGTCACTTGGCTTGTTTTTAATACAGTTTCAGAACTTCATAAATAAAAGTTCTAAAGAAGGATTTCCGAATCCATATCTAATACTCGGTTGTTTAGCATGTAGCGACCGCTACCGAGACTAGTTCCCGGTTCGCAGGAAACCAGGTAAAGCTGTAGGACCTGGGAGCAAAGAACTCCACCGCTAAAAAGAAGGAAGAAGAAACGAAAAGGAGTCGGACAATTCCATGGAGATGACGCCTTGTGGTGTTTACGTTATTTTGATATCGGTAAAAGTTATCCTGCATATATTCCAGTCTTTAAGTAAATAAATTATGTTTTTTTAAAGTTGATTGGTCTGATCTAAAAGAGTTAAAGTGGTGACCTGACGAAGCACGCAACCGAACGGGCCAGCAAACTTAATACGGCTACTTAGGCTTAGGCAGCATCGCAGAACTCTCGTACGGACTCGACAATTTAAAATGACTTCAGAATACGACTCCGAGCAAGGAACAATCGCAAGGGTTGCTGTTAAAGCACCGCCCTTTTGGAGAGCAAAACCGGAGATATGGTTCAGACAAATGGACAGCCAATTTGTTTTGGCGAATGTGACTTTAGAGTCTACGAAGTTCCACTACGTCGTATCTGCTTTGCAACCAGAGGAGCTCGACGTGGTGGGAGATATAATCCTCAATCCACCGGAAGAGAAACCGTACACAGCAATCAAGAATCGGCTATGCTCCCAGTTAGCCGATTCAGAAGAGAAAAAACTGCAGGACCTAATTACCGGTTTGCAACTTGGTGACAAGAAACCATCGCGCCTCTTATTGGAGATGAGGAGCAAGGCATGTGCGCCTATAAATGACAGTCTGCTTAAATCTCTGTTTTTACAGCGTTTACCTACTAACGTCCGGCAGATATTGGCAATTTCCGACAAGCCTTTAGAGGAACTTGCACAGATGGCTGACGGAATCATGGCTGCTGCAGATAACGGTATCTCAGTTCATGAAATAAAAACTGATGATAACCAAGCAATTTTGATGGACATTTCAGCGCGACTTGCACGCCTCGAAACACGCTCTCGAGCACAATCAAGAGGCCCACAACAACGTTATGACAGTCGCCGGTCAGACATTCCGCAATCCGAAAATTCGGAGCACTGCTGGTATCATCGGCGGTTCAAGGAACGTGCCACTAAGTGCACCCAACCATGCACATTTCAAGCGGAAAACCAGTAGGGCCGTCACTCGACGCCCCGGGTGACGGCAAGGCCGAGATCCATCGCTTGTATCTCACAGACAGGTCAACTGCTGCAAAATATCTTATTGACACAGGAGCTGATGTTTCCGTGATTCCGCGTACAGCTGTAGAGCAGGGACTTCCTCCTGCCAAATTACAACTGTTTGCCGCCAATGGAACAACCATCCCCACATTCGGACAAAGACTGCTGAAGCTTGACCTGGGTTTACGCAGAGTTTTTCACTGGCCATTTATAATTGCCTCGATTCCTCAACCCATCATTGGTGCTGACTTCTTGCGACATTTTGGGTTGCTGGTGGATATCCGACAAGAACGTTTGGTCGACCCTCTAACTCAACTACATTCGAAAGGAACAGTGACTGCCAAAGATACTTGCATCAAATCAGTCAGTGGGAATACAGCATTCCATCGTTTGCTTGCTCAATTTCCAGCCCTGACAGAAGCTCACACAATCACAAGGCATGTCAAACACAACATCAAGCACTGCATAAAAACGACTGGACAACCAGTTTTTTCAAGACCTCGAAGGCTGCCTCCTGATAAACTCAAAGCAGCCAAACAAGAATTTGAGTATCTGGTCGCAACTGGAGTCTGCAGGCCATCCCAAAGTTGCTGGGCATCTCCACTACATATGGTAATAAAAAGCAATGGAGATTGGCGCCCCTGTGGAGACTATAGAAGGGTTAACGGTGTAACCATTCCCGACCGATATCCGGTACCACACATCCAGGACTGTCTCCAAGTATTCGAGGGAAAGCAGGTGTTCTCAACCATTGACTTGACTAAAGCATACAACCAAATTCCGATGTCTGAGGAAGATATTCCAAAAACAGCTGTTACAACACCATTTGGACTTTTCGAGTTTTTATTCATGCCATATGGACTGTCAAATGCTGCTGCTACATTTCAGCGATTTATTCACCAATGCCTAAGAGGCCTGGATTTTTGTGTTCCTTACTTCGATGATGTTCTGGTAGCATCAGAAGATGAGACCGAACATTTACAACATCTTAAGCAAGTTTTCCAACGCTTTGAAGAATGGGGTGTGGTCCTCAATGCATCTAAGTGTATACTAGGCAAGCCATCTGTCAAGTTTTTGGGTCACATGATAACTCCAGAGGGCATTATCCCTCTCCCAGAAAAGGTTTCCTCCATTATCAACTTTCCTAAACCTGAAACTGTTAAGGAGCTCCGTCGGTTTCTGGCAATGAGTAATTTTTACAGACGCTTTGTACCTCAGGCTGCAAAAACACAAGCAACGCTCAATGCATATCTGACAGGTGCAAAGAAAAATGACAAGACGCCCATTGTCTGGACAGAAGAGGCCACAACTGCTTTTGAAAAATGTAAGAGGGACCTAGCGGATGCCACCATCTTGTACCATCCCTCCACTACTGCTCCACTGGCCATAGCAGTTGATGCATCAGACACGGCTATGGGGGCTGCCTTACATCAGCAAGTGACCAAAGGATGGCAACCTCTTGCTTTTTACTCTAAAAAGCTGACCCCTGCCCAGCAAAAGTACAGCGCTTATGACAGGGAGTTGCTTGCTGCTTACATGGGCATCAGGCATTTTCGACACATGGTGGAAGGCCGTTCTTTCACTTTATTTACAGACCATAAACCACTGACATTTGCATTTCGTCAGAAAGAGGACAAATGTTCCCCTAGACAAACCAGACAATTAGACTTTATAGGTCAGTTTACTACAGATATTAGCTATCTAAAAGGGGTAAACAACGTGGTAGCTGATGCACTGTCCAGGGTACACATTTCTACCATCAGTACACCTTCAACTATCAATTTCCAGCATATGGCTCTGGAGCAACTAAATGATGCAGAGCTGCAAGACGTCCTGTCGTCAACAACTACTTCACTCGTGCTACAACCACTCCCTGTTGGCGAACCAGCTGTCACGCTACAATGTGATGTATCCACTGGACGCATTCGCCCATTTGTGCCAGAGTCGTATCGTAGGGTAGTATTCAATGCCCTTCACTCACTATCACACCCTGGAGTTCAGGCCTCAATCAAGCTGGTCAGTGAAAGATACGTGTGGCCTTCCATGAGATCAGATGTGACATCTTGGGCTCGGGCATGTCTACAGTGTCAACAGTCTAAGGTGTCGCGCCATACAAGAAGCCAGATTGGTAGTTTCGTTCCCCCCAGCTCTAGATTTGAACATGTGCACATTGACCTGGTTGGGCCACTCCCTCCATCACAGGGTTTTCGATACTGCCTTACCTGTGTAGATCGTTTTTCAAAGTGGCCAGAGGCTTTTCCTCTGGTAGATATATCTGCACATTCTGTGGCAACAGCTTTCTACTCTGGTTGGGTCTCCAGATTTGGATCCCCAATGCGGTTGACTACCGACCAGGGCACACAGTTTGAATCGTCTCTGTTCAATGCTCTAACCGATTTTTTGGGCACCGCTAGACAACACACCACCGCATATCACCCAGCTGCAAATGGCCAGGTAGAGCGATTTCATAGACAATTGAAATCTGCGATTATGGCCCATGGCAACATCCAGTGGACAACAGTACTGCCTACAATCCTCCTGGGGTTCAGGGCTACTTGGAAGGAGGATCTACAGGCAACAACAGCAGAAATGGTCTATGGAACACCTCTTCGCATCCCTGGAGAATTCCTATGCCCTGCTCCTGGCAGCCCAGATCCGGCCACTTTTGTAGGGAGACTTCGGGAAAGCATGCAGCGCCTCCTAGTTCCTGTGACCCAACCACATGGTCAACAGACTGTCTTTGTCAGCAAAGATTTGGGGAAATGCAGCCATGTATTTCTGCGAACTGATGCTGTTCGAAAAAGTTTACAGCCACCTTATACAGGGCCCTTTGAAGTCATTGAGCGCAGTGCCAAAACTTTCAAGATCTTGACGAGGGGAAAGCAAATAACTGTGAGCATTGATCGAGTAAAGCCAGCCTACATCACCCGAGACGATGCACAGAACTGGAGTACCCACATGCCAACCCCAACCCCAACATCTTCCTCTGAAGAAGGCATTGAACAACCGCATCTTGAAAGGACAACACGTTCAGGCCGGCGAGTTCGTGCGAACCCACGGTACAACTGATATCTCGCTGTCACTGGCGGGGGGCTACCTGTAGCGACCGCTACCGAGACTAGTTCCCGGTTCGCAGGAAACCAGGTAAAGCTGTAGGACCTGGGAGCAAAGAACTCCACCGCTAAAAAGAAGGAAGAAGAAACGAAAAGGAGTCGGACAATTCCATGGAGATGACGCCTTGTGGTGTTTACGTTATTTTGATATCGGTAAAAGTTATCCTGCATATATTCCAGTCTTTAAGTAAATAAATTATGTTTTTTTAAAGTTGATTGGTCTGATCTAAAAGAGTTAAAAGCAATTAGATTAAGCACCACATGTTGCAAAAGCGTAGATAAACTTCATATATATATATATATATATATATATATATATATATATATATATATAATTTTCGTACAATATATTTGTATATAACACGTGATGGTTATTTGACATTTTATTGTAATATGGTTCTATCTTGGATTTCAATAACATAATTTGTGGTTTTTAAATCATTCTTGACTTTATAAAATACTACAATGAAAAATTAGTTTACATCAGTACTGAATGAGAAGACCGATTGTAGGATTGAAGATTATTATTACTTCTTTAACTTATTTTATGACATAATTTTTAAAAACAATCGTAGATTTACTACGGTATTTACTAGTCTACGGCCCATTCAAGACATTCTTGCCAATTGCGTGTTTCGAAAGATGGTATTTTTTTAAGAGCTTCAATTACAGATGAAAGCATCAGTTCATTTGACCATTAGGAATCATTAGGTTCTCCCTCGAGATCAGAAAAACAACAGAAAATTTCTAACCACCTTGCATCAGAAACACAAGCAGTCGGGCGTAGTCTTTCTGCGAAAAGCTCAAGATTTTGTCATAACACATCGATTTTAGAACATGGGTTTTATTTACAAAACATAAATGAATGATACTATCTTATTGTAGATATGTTCTTTTTTAATAGAAGGCAACTTCTGGTTTCGAGATTTCGTTGTCTCTTTTTCCAGTTTACTAGATTTTCCATCAAACGTGGGAAGCATTATTTCTAATAAAGGGTTACACTTTTCCCTTTGTATTGTTTAACTTTTCAAATGAATACTTAGTGTAAATGTTCGATGGAAGCATGTGCCCACAAAGTTTTTATTTACTGGGTTCCAGGGCTATCATGACTCAGTAATTTTGCCCACCGCGTTAGAAACCTGCGAGTTATGGATGGTATAGGTTTGATTCCTGTAACTTTTTCTGAGTGTATTTCTTTCTTCTGTGCCAGTAACTTTCCTTGTGCTTATATGACTATTAGTTGACGTTGTCTGGCTTGTGTTTGGCACAGCGTGGCCCAATATGGCTGGCAACACAAAAATCATCACAACCAATCATTGTATGTTCCAGAAACATATTTATAAGATGTATTTGCGCATGTCCAAAAGTATTTTAAGTATTAAAATGAGAGTAATTTTACAAAAACTATACATTTAAGGCTACTGTCGTGTCCAATTTTCGAGTCAGATGTCGCTGTGTAGATTTTGAGCAGCTTTCGCGATGTCGATTATATTTCACTGTAAAGCTGCTCTTCGGGATGGTAATCGATGGTTTGAAGAGCAGTTACCATTACAGAGCATGAATATATGATGAGGTGTGAGTTCAATGCTCAGACAGTAGTTACATTTGAGGTCAAAGATGGTATTGTAATGTCTTTAATCTCTTGGAATGACTTTCCATATCTACTAGCCATAAAATTACAAAGGATCTAGCACTACAGCATTTGATTATTGTTTAATCGTAATAATTTAAAAAATAATCCGGAAGCTTTCATCCCATCCTCTTTGCCAGTTGTAGTCTGTTTATTTTTCACAATTCTACATGAAATGTTCTGCAGGGAATATTCTAGGCGAAATGTTCTACATGGAATATTCTAGATAGATCACACATAAATGTGTATAAACGAGTAACAGTAGCAAACGATGTTTTCTTTTTTACATTCAGAACAAAAGTCAGGTAATGTCTTAGTTTTTAGGAGCCAACTTCGTGTCTTTTAGTATTGGTATTCTGAGTGTGTGGGGAGACAGTAGCGTGCTTCAATCCATGAGGGATTTTGGCTTATGTTACAATACCCTTTTGTGTTGTATGAATCACAGGGAAGAATTGTCCAATGTGATGATTGAATTCCTGATTCAACAATAAAATTCACACAGTCCACTATCACTGGTCGTGTCTGTGAATTAATTATTACCAAACGAGCATCGACGTGAGTTCTAGAATTATTATTATTCAAAAATGGGCTCAAAACGGAATTTAATTGCTTTTTGAATAGGTATCTTTAAATTTCAGTACCTGTTTTACAATTTGATAAAAATAGTGGTTTTTGAAAGTTTTGGCCGAGTCAAATAATTTCGTAAAAATTTATATTAATAGATCAGTTTTAAATCTTTATGTTTAAAGAGTAGAATTTCAGCTTATTTTTTGTGTGCATAGTTTATTCCTTTAATGAAACGGAATAAGGAAGATAGAGTTTTGAATTCTTTTGGTTAATTTAAATTTGTTGTCCCTTTAATTTGTATCACCTGTGAATGGAAAGTTATTTATTTCATTTTTTTACAGTTAAATGACCCACTTTTAGCTCTGTGCAGATTGAATGATTCTCACACAAGATATATCTGTTTTATACAATGGTCTTGATATGAATTGGAAAGAAAAGACATATTTCGAAGCATCACTTAAATTTGGTATTCATATGTTGAGTAAAACTCTCGTACAAATATTTCTAAATTCGAAGAAACTAAAGATAAATATGTCACGATGATACAAAACACAGAAATACAAACTGAGAAAAAAACATGGCGGCCACGCGCGACGGACGTTTCACAATAGTGTAATAATATACTTTTATAATCCTAACTATCGTCTTTCATTTAAACCTAAACGGTTCATAAGATTCAGCTCATATTTCAAACATCAGTGTTTCCGTGGGTGTCCGAACCATAGTTATGTAAAATTACGTTGTCATAACTATAAAACTTCTGTTAAGTATTCCAAGTATGGAAATCAATATCATTTTTAACTTTTTGTATGTGCTAGATTAAGAACCAGCCATGATGTTTTGTATTTTTAGAGCTGTATATTCCCCCTTACCCGATTTGCCATGAAAGTGATGATCACCGTTTTGTACCTTACTATTGGGATTAAAGGTCTTACTTTCTCTCTGAGGCCTTGTATCCAGGATCCGAGGATTTATACTATTGAAGAAATGGAGAAAATGGTCTACGCTGTAGCTAATCACAAGGGAGTGCCACCTACCGTTATACTCAATAGAATTCTTAGAAAAGTTAGGTATAGACAAAGAACGGACAAAGTAAGAATGATTTTACTCATGTTATGGATGAATGAACTAATTGTATTACAATGTAATGACTGTATTGTTATCATTTTATTTTTATCATTCATTAACACTTAATTTTTTTTTGTTGCGATTAATGGTTTTTAAATTATGCTACAATTTTCCATACTTTGGAGGCTGACAGCAATATGAATAAATGCAATTGGATTCGTTGTTTAAAAATTTATGAGGAAAACCAAATGGTAATTGGTAATTTGTAATTAACGTCGTACAAGAGCAACAAAACGGGCTATTGACGACGATCCGGGATCAATCCCTTAGGGAAAGATACGAGGACAACACCTCGTAGTTTTGAACCACGGTCAGATGACGAAGCAACACCTGAGCGGGCACCCCACTCTCTAAACTTCCACACCAACCCAATGTAATGACGAAAAGCCAAATTATCTACAAAACCAAAATAGTAGATAAAATGATCATAAGTTTATTTCTCTTTGCACATACGTAAATAATAGATTACAATTTATATTCTCTTCACCTAAACATTTATGATGGATTCGGGCATGTTTTTTTATTTTGTATCTTATATTTCCTAATGAAACAAATTTCACACAAGAGCATAATAATTTAACTGGATTTTCATGATGTTGAATCGAAAGCCAATTTCAATCATGTGTGTTAGTCATTTATTGATTAATTAAAAGTAATTATTAAAATTAACTTCTCAACAGTTGCTCAAGAATCATGATTAATATTTAGTCATTATTTCATTGTTTCTTAGTTTTCAACAATTAGTTTGATTAAACTTTCCTCGGCATTAGAAATAATGCATACAAGGTCCAATCAAAGTGTATTTTCAATATTCTAGTCATAACGCCCTAAATACTGTGTAGAATGTGAAAAAATATTTTAGTTCTATTTTAGATCACGCTTAAAAGCCCTCTTCAAGAACTAGCTCTTGAAGAACTCGTCAACACAAAATTTCGGCCACCTGTTTCTGAAGAAGAGTTTGGCCGTCCACCACTACCAGGACAATCAGCACTGCCTCCTCTTCGAACATTTGGACATCCTCAGCCATTGCCACCATCACGTCCGGTGTCAGAGCCACGTCCATTTCCACCGAATCGTCCTGCGCCTCCTTCATCCGCTCAGGGTATGATGACAGGAGTACTCTTTACACCAGGTTTCACATCCCAAGGGGGTTCAGCTCCCCAGGCGTTCCCACAGGCATTCTACATTCCTCTGCAAAACCTTCGGCCACCAGTAAGTTCCAAGCGTTCTGATTTCTTTTGGAATGTAAAAGATATTTAATATGTTTTCAAGTATTTATCAAGTTTTTATACATTACAATGCTTTTGATTATGGTAAAGTGCCTTTTCCTGCTGAATCCATTAACAATAATGATTATAAATTATTATTCGAAAGTGAATTCCCCAACTGGTGTAATGTTCTTTTGCAAGCAACATGCGTAAAAGAGTGTTCGCATTCATTGTAAACTAGACCGATTACAATAAGTAAATTATATCGACGTGCAATTGAAGATACTACACTTTTACGTGCGAAGTATGACCTGCTTTGGTTTGCGATTTGAAGAAAACGCTTTTAGGGATTGTACCGTATACACATTAGATGAGATTTTAACTCGATATAAATGTAGTTTATTAAAATTTCGATGCGGAGAGTAGTGACTATCCAACGCATTTAGTACCAACCCTTCGGGTATTCTCAAATGGCTGGGCTGCCTCTGATCCATTAAAGGCTATTTGCAGTACTCTTCTGAGACCTCTTTCTTGGATAAATTCAGCCTGTATATTGTTATTATATGTGTATTTTAACGAATTGTTTCTATCCTTTTCCAAACATATTTTAACAGAGCGTTCTAATCTTAACCTTTAATAATTATTTCATTTTAATTGACACACATCTTACCTTTAAAAGACATGATTAGAGAGTACCCATCCAAAAAGTTACTTTTGGCCTATCTTTAGTTTTAGTCATACTTTTGTTATTTATTTAATCATGTTTTATCCATTACTGGCTTAACTGCTTCTAATCCAAAACAGCTATGCTTCTTTTTCTAGATAGTTATACGTACTTCTTATTCTATATCTTTTTCTATATAGGTATACATGCTTCTTATCTTATATCTTTTCCTATATAGCTATATATGATTTTTATCCTATATAGCTGGGGTAGGGAAATGCGGCTTTTCTAAGTAAGTGAAGTATTCAAGTCGTACTTAGTCGTTTTGGTAGTAGGTTTTCGGTTGAATTAGTTAATGAAGTGTACAAGTCGTACGTAATCGCTTCGAAACTGATCTTCGGTTGCGTCGATAGGTTCTTCTAGGAGTCGTCGGTGCTTGTTCTCGAAACAAAGGTTTGAAGAATTTGAAATCTACATTTGTATATTTTATGGACCCATTTATTTGTGACATTATTGAATATGGATTTCCAATTTCTATAATAATACTTGTTGAAAACGTGGCTGGGGTATTGGAGTTATTTCGATGAAAGATAATCAGGTATTGCAAATGCAGAACCATTATATTTTTATAATTTAATTTTTGAAACTCCATGCTATCTTATCCACACTTAAAGAAAGCTACTACCAATCTAATTGCAATTTTTAGTACAACATATTGTTGTGAATATCTGTACTCTACAATGAAGTTCGTGAATTCTAAATATTTCACAGCTGACCAAACATCATCTCACAGAATTACTGCGGACGGCTGTAACAAATTTTACGCCATATTTCAATGATTTGACCAATGTTCTTCGTTAATTGTTATACTCTTTATTAATATATTTCTATATTATATTTTATTTTTATTATGAAAATTTTGAAATAATTATTTTGTATTTATTTCTCTTGATTATATTTTCTTATATGTGTACTGTACTTAAGACTTGTGTAGAATAAATAACCATATTATTAAAAAAATTAAACTTTTATATTTAATACTATGTAACTATGTTTATACGCAAACTATTGTAACTATGTTGCTTCGCAAACCAACACTCCTTTTGCAGGGTCAATCTCCTGCGAAGGCTAAACTATCTTAATAATTCTTTTAACCTGATTTGAATTTCCGGTTCATGACGTCACAGCGAGGGCTTCGCCCCCTGCTCACTAACTCTCGCCATCCCCTTTAATTGCTGCGCAATCCCATTTTTTTTCTTCGCAAAACAAGACTCCTTTCGCAAGTGATTTCCCTTTTTTTTCTTCAACAGTTAATGTACCCTAAAATAATAAACATATGAGTAAAAAACCTTTCATATCTTGTTTCCTGTACTATTTTGAATAAACCATGTTAATCTCGTAATTTTGTGATCTCTACTTTCTCGGGAAACCGTCTGAGAATTGAGCGCGAAAAAGAGAGCCCACACCAACACTCCGCAGAGTCTTGCGAAGGCGAAACATCCGCCCCCTGGTCGACTGCGTTTCTTCATGACGTCACAGCAAACTGACCTTGGTTTTATCAAAGGCGTTTGACGCTCCATCGCCCACTTACACGAGGAAGAATTTGTACACTATCGCGAAATTATACTTTTTATCGTATGGAATTTATTCAGGAACCAATTTTAAAAATAATTATTCCGTACAAAAGAGTGCTTTCTAAGCTTTTATGTGGTATTTTCACGTTTTAAAACTAATATTAGGACATAGATATGACAGTTTTAACAAAAAAGTAACGAAAGTGTCCCGATTTTTCCCGAATTAAAAAAAATATTATCAGGAACGAAATTGAAATTTCTAAAAAAACTCGCCGTTGTGCAAAAATTCACATTTAGAGGTACTCTAAAAAAATCACGGCTGAAGACTGAAAATTGTACGTCTTTTGCTCACTCGGGTTAGAATTTTTCAACTTTGACACTTAATAAACCCTAAACTAGTAGCCACATCGGAAAAAAATTTTCTTCGTCTTGTTCCCTGTACAATTTTGAACAAACCATGTCAATTTTGTAATTTTCTGATCCGTACTTTCTCGGGAAACGTTTAAGAATCGAGCAAAAAAAGCAAATTAACAATCCTACGGCGGCACCCCTACTATATAGCTATGTTTCTTATGCTATGATAGGGATTTTTAGTGTAAATAAACCAGACGGTCTGATAAGATTTTACTTAACTAATACTTTAGCATGATGCATATCGGGGTTACTTAAAATGTGGTTTATTGACACATTGGCTTTAAATCTAATCAGTGTTGACCAATCATCCTAGATACATCAGTACGGAGTTAATTCTTTATAAATGTTATTGGTCGAAATGCTGAAATAGTGTTCGAAAAACAAACTACAAGAATTTCGGAATACGTACAGGTACATATTATCGCCGGAGCAACATTACTATCTATATATATATTTCTCTTACGTGGCACGCAAAAAAGACGTTATTTGTTACCGCGTTTGGCAACATTGTGCGATTGTTTGTTTACTAGGAGCCTCGCGCCTCATTTGAATCTATAGCGTTATCGGATGAAATTTTATTGAAAAAAAAAGGAATTTTAGACTAGCTGTTGCGGTTTGTAATAGAAATCTAAGAAAGCGGAGGATCTTTTCAGGGCTATTTAAAAAACGGTCCTTTTCAAGGCTAACAATTATAGTACAAGACGCATGCACTACAACTTTCGACAACAAACTCAGTCAAAAAGTGTATGGGTGGCTCGAGTACTGGGGAAATGTACACACAAACAACATGCTGGGTATTCAATTTCCAAAGCAGCGTTCACATTGCGAGTAAAAATTTGCTCAAAGTTTTCATTTAAATTCTGATTCCAGAGGTACTGTATATATCTTTTATGTAATACAACAAATTTAGATTTGAAAAATATTTTTTTGGAATATCTTAGGTACAGCTATACTCTACGTTTATGAGTGATGGCAACGACTTGGCGATATTTTTTGGCGAACTTCTAAAGTCGCCAAGGAAATAATTATTTCCTAACTCTTTTATTGTCAAAACTTTTTTTCTTTTTTACAACACACTTTTTAAACATTTTCAGAACGTTTTGAAAAGAATATTAAAAAAAAAACTTTCACAAAAAGTAGTAAACTTAAGCACATATCAAAACACGTTTGTGAACCAGCAGAGAAACTAAGCTACGAATGTTGGATAAAGAATACACTGAAACTTATCAATTACACTAAATACAGTAGGCAAGTTGAAAAAAAAAACGATTTTTAAAAGAAAAAAAGCAAGAAATAATACAACCTGATACATCAGAACGGTTCCGAGAAAAAAAATTACGAAACAAGAATATTCCACAAATGCAAAAAACAATACATGTCAGAACTCTGCCGTGAAAAAAAATTATTATGAAATAAAAATTCCACAACTGTAGAAATACAAATAAATGAACCAATGGTATCAAAGAAAAAAAAATTTAAAACGACCAATGCAATCAAAGGATATTTTAAAATCAAAATAACCAATGGAAGGAAAGAAAACATTTCAAACGAATCAATGAAATCAAACGACTTGAATGAATTTTGGAAGAACTTTCTAGAATATTCAAAATGAAAATTGAAAGTTTCCGTTTGCCGAGCTTGCCATGAAAACCATAACAACCGAAACGAAAGATGGGTTGCCTTAATTTATCGTAACTCGCTACTAGAAGTGCGCCAAAAAAAATCGCCAAGTCGTTGCCATCACTCGTAAACGTAGAGTGTAGCTGTACCATATCTTATTTTGTAATCAATCCCTTCTGCTAAGACACGTGTCTTCCTTGATGCGAGCGAAGCGAGCATAGGTTCGCGCAGTGAACCAATGAGAATTGCGAAGCAATCCTCCGGGGGTTGGCGAGCGTTAGCGAGCAGGAGGCGGGCCCCCTAGTTGCATATATTTAGCTAGACAAAAATACCTCTCATAAAGCAATGTTTCTTAATCCATACATGGAGCATGGTTTTATTAAGCTACATTTATAAATATCAGTTTTATTAAATTAAAATATATATTATTTTATTTATTATGTTTATTATTTATGCTTTGTATTAGTCTAAGAGGACTTTGTACCAGAAAATTGTACCTGATAAACCTCTTCGAACTGAATGTACTGCCATATATAGGATGTTGTTTTAGTTGTTCAGAGGATGTTTATGTTCCGGTCTTTCTTCCCATCTTTCATCTTATCCCCAACGCATATTTTAATATCGATTGCCCAATACAAGTACAGGGTGTCCATAAAAGAATGTCCCAGTTTCAATGGTATATTATAACATTTTAATTTAGACTATTTACATCAAATCATAAATCAAATTGAAGGTAAACTAATTTTTCTAACAAATGTTCAATTTGTGCACCTTTAGTTATACGGCACACATCCAACCTAAAGTCCAATTCTTACCGTAACATCGTTGGCTTATCTGGATATGTTGAAAGAATGTCTCTCTCCCCAATTAAAAGAGGGTGAACCCCTGTAAACTTTATTTGGCAACAGTATGAAGCCCTTACCCATTGGAATTGTTTTGTACGAGAGTGGTTGAACGTCGAAGTCCTTGATCGTTGGATTGGTCGTAATGGTCGAGAGGACAGAGCTCTTTTTCGGCTGGCCTCCAAGTTCACCTGACATAACGCCATGCGATTTTTTTCTTTTGGGGATTATAAGATTGTGTCTACGTTCCGTCGCTACCTAATGATTTGCCAGAATTGATACATAGAATTGAAGAGGCTATTGCTTCAATTACTCTGGACATGTTAACCAAAGTGTGGGAAGAATTGGACTTTAGGTAGGATGTGTGCCGTATAACTAAAGTTGAACATATTGAACATTTGTAAGAAAAACTAGGCTAGTTTACCTAAAATTTGATTTATGATTTGTTGTAAATAGTCTAAATTAAACTGTTATAATATACCATTGAAACTGGAACATTCTTTTATGGACACCCTGTATATTCTATATATATCCAATTTCAGCCAGGAGTCACCATCCGTGTCGAGACAGCACTGGGAAACACTCTTCCGGAAGTAATCGTGACGTTGTCCCCGATGATGACACTCGTCGAAGCCCTCAAACAGGCCGAAAGCAAGTTCCGATCTTACTTGGGCATGTCCCCTCTCTCCGAGGAAGCGGTCATCTCCTTTAGCCGGTCCTCCGTCGCAGAGTGCTACGTCATCGGAAGCTTCAACAACATTGACTCAAGCGACAGTGGATACTGGAAAATCATAGTCAATGATAAAAGTGGAAAGGTGCAGTTATGGTTCTGTAAAAACTCACTGCCCGCATGAGTGGCGTGAAATGTCGAGATGTACACTACCCTACAATAATGGACCGGACTGCAAGATGTGATGATATAAGGGAAATAATACATGCTTTAATAGGGCGATGGTCCCCCACGTGCTACAATTGCACTAGCAACCCTTCTGGGCATACTTTCAACAAGGTTTTTGTGATACACAGCTATGGGTATATGTGTCCATTCCTGCTGCAGAAATGTCGCCAGCTCAGTTGTAGATTTCGGACGTGGTAACCTGTCCGTAAGCGTCGCTCTAACTCGTCTATGGGTCGGGACTCAGAGCATGCCAAAGAAGACTTTTTACATCCATATCTTAATACCAATGCTTTACAAAGGCTGAAACATGACATAGAGCGTTGTCGTCCTGGAAGTAATATTCATTCATTCCATAAAATTACCAGAGCGTAGGAAGAACCTGATTGTCCAAAATGTTCATGTAGGAATCGGCATTCAATTCACCAGGAATAACATACCAGGTCATACCACGAAAAACGCCCCCAAGCAAGTAGTCGGATTTTATGCAAATCCGCTGGCGTCCGGTCCATTATTGTAGGGTAGTGTATTTATTTCTACATTTTAGATAAAGTTAGCATTCAGCCTTATATTTTAATTTTTAATTCTCGCGAATCCCTTAAAAGAGAATTGAGTGTTCTTTTCTTAGACATTCATAAATTTCATCACAAATTGCTTTTAGAGTATTCAGAACGAAAGTCACTCTTTTCAATGCTCGATAGCTTTTAACAAGGACTTCTAGAGAGGTTCACACATGTTGGCGTGGTGTGGAAGTTTGGAGAGGGGACAAGTGCCATCTGATCTTGGTTCAAAATTACAAGGTGTTGTCCTCGGATCATTCCTTTCGGGATTGATCCAGATCGTCGCCAATAACCCATTGTGTTGCTCCAGCGTGCAGTAAATTAACTCTATTCTTACCTTTAGAGAGGTCAACACCTGGTCTTGATCCGATGCTATAACGTCAAGACAAGTGGTTGACTGCTGATAGGAAAATTGTTATAGTTCATTATACACTGAAGAGCCAAAACATTATGAGCACCTACTCAATAAAGCGTTGCGCCTCCTTTGAACTGCAAAACAGCTGCAACTTGCCTGGGCATAGATGCCACAAGTTCTTGGTACATGACTGGAGGCAGGTTGCATCAAATGTCTAAGCAGCGGTCACGCAAAGTCGAGATTTTCGGACATGGTGGTGTTTGAGGTCTTAGCTGTCGCTCCATGACACCCCAAATGTGCTATATTGGATTAAGATCCGGCGAGTTAGGTGGTCAGGACGTTAAGTAGAATTCATCGGTATGCTCCTCGAACCACTCCAACATAATACGAGCCTTGTGACATGAGGCGTTGTCCTGTTAGAAGATTCCATTTCCAGTTGGGACGACAGGGTAAGGGTGTAACGGATCCGCGATGATGTTCGGATAGTTCGCAGTGTTCATGGTCTGTTCTACCACAAGTACAGGTCCCAGAGTCACCCATGACAACGTCCCCCAAAGCATAATACCGCCACCACCAGCATGTGTATGACATGCTGTACAAGAGGGGAGCAACTGTTCACCTGGCAGATGGCGTATACTGACACGACCATCGACGTGATGAATGAGAAATCGGAATTAATCTGACGAAGCAACTCTCTAACACTCATCCATGGTCCAGTCTTGATGTTCCTGGGCCCACTGTAGGCGTAATTGACGATGACGCTTGGTCAAAAGAGGCTATTGAGTAGGACGTCTGCTGCACAGTCCCATTACAACGTTGTCCGTTGAACTGTGTGCGCTTGGACCTGCATTCTATTAGGTTGTCAGCTGAGCCACTGTCTCGCGCCGATTTTGCTTTACCATACGGGACAGTCTCCGACGTCCTTTTTCTTTGATGACGCCTGGACGACCAACACCTTGGCGTCTACTGCTGGTGTCACCGTCATTATCCACTTTGCATGAATACTAACAACGGCAGATCGTGAACAACCTACTACTCGTTCCGAGTCTTTGGGCCATTACGATCTGCCCTCTATCAAATACGCTTAGATCATTAGCATTTCCCATCACTCACAAAAGCAAGTGCAAGAATGATTACTTACCTTCTCCAGCAGCAGTTAAATACCTTTTTCACTTAATCACGTGCCGTCCACTTCATCCAGACAAGTTCATTAAAAAATGTGGGGATGGTCATAATGTTTCGGCTCGTCAGTGTAAGTTTGTTCGTTTCTATCAATACGTTGTTACTGATATATCTTACTATGAAGTCTTTGTTTCTTTGAGGACAATAATTTGAATTTTTGGATGACTAACATGTTTTCAATGACTTCCCTAATTACTTCGTATCGGCAGTATTCAAATACCGAATAAGAGAAATTATGGAATATTAAAATTAAAACATTGTTTATATACGTATGTTTTTGTGAAATATGATTTCACTACCTTTATCCATCTGTGCCTATCATGTTAATGATATTTATGACCGAGTATATGTAACATTTTAGAGAAGTCCGACCTATAGAAAAAAAACCAAAAACTTCAAAATTTTGGTACATATTTTAAACTATGGGTCAAAAATATGAACAAGAAAATAACCAAAAGAACTTAGCCAGTTACGCAAAACCTAAATTTTCAAAAACAGCCTAAAATGTATAAGTTTTATAAAATAATTGCATTAAAAATACTTAACTAGGGAATGAACAATATTATATAAGTATAAGTATTTACAGTTTAATATACAGAAGTGTGATCATAGATATTGGCTTCCCATCCAAAAAAATGTCTGTTAAATTCCCTCAATTAATTTTTCTATGAAGACTCACGGAAAATTTTCGCAATACTTTTTGAAGTATTATGTTTCACGACTAGCAAGGAACTAAAAAAATGTATTTGAGAAAACACTGAAAAAGTTAAGCACCTTACCTTGATTACCTCTATTTTATAATTATAGCAATTAAAACAACAGAACTTGCATATTTAGAAGGCTGAAGAATTAGGCTTTGATGTTGAAATAAAAAGCGATCTTTTGAACCGTTTTAAAGGTAGTTAGATATGTCTTGAATAATTATTGTTAAAAAAAAAAAAGTGGACCTTTTGGATAAAGCTGAAATTTAGTTGATTTTAAAATATTACTAAATACGTGCTAAACATAGATATAATTATCGAGCTTAAAACGCGCGAATTATCTTTAATACAAAACAAATGTGAAGGAAAACTTTCAAATACAAGGGAATTAGTTTACCTTTAATTTTACAAGGAGACTGGAATATATTTCTTTCACAAGTATAAGTGAAAGAAATAACTTTTTCAGGAATGAATTTTTGACATACACTGAAGAGCCAAAACATTATGACCACCTACTCAATAACGCGTTGCGCCTCCTTTGGCCTACAAAACAGCTGCAACTCGCCTGGACATAGATGCCACAAGTTCTTGTTACACGACTGGAGACAGGTTGTACCAAATGTCTAAGCAGCGGTCACGCAAAGTCGAGATATTCGGACATGGTGGTGTTTGAGCTCTGAGCTGCCGCTCCATGACATCCCAAATGTGCTATATCGGATTAAGATCCTGCGAATTATGTGGTCAGGACATTAATTAAGTGGAATTCATCAGTATGCTCCACGAACCACTTCAACACAATCCGAGCCTTGTAACATGGGGCGTTGTCCTGCTAGAAGATTCCATTTCCAATTGGGACGACAGACGCCATGTAAGGGTGCAACGGATCCGCAATGATGTTCGGATAGTTCGCAGCGTTCATGGTCTATTTAACCACAACTACGGGTCCCAGAGTCGCTCATGAGAACGTCCCCCAAAGCATAATACCACCACGACCAGCCTGTTTATGACCTGCTGTACAAGAGGGGAGCAACTGTTCGCCTGGCAGACGGCGTATACTGACACGACCATCGACGTGATGAATGAGAAATCGGAATTCATCTGACGAAGCAACTATCTAACACTCATCCATGGTCCAGTCTTGATGTTCCATGGCCCACTGTAGGCGTAGTTGACGATGACGTTTGGTCAAAAGAGGCCCACGAGTAGGACGTCTGCTGCACAGTCCCATTCCAACATTGTCCGCTGAACTGTGTGCGCTTGGACCTGCATTGTATTAGGTTGTCAGCTGAGCCACTGTCTCGCGCGGATTTTGCTTTACCAAGCGGTACAGTCTCCGACGTGCTTTTCTTTGATGACGCGTGGATGGCCAACACCTTGGCGTCTACTGCTGGTGTCACCGTCATTTATCCACTTTGCATGAATGCTAACAACGGCAGATCGTGAACAACCTACCAGTCATGCAGTTTCGGTGATACTCGTTCTGAGTCTTCGAGCCATTACGATCTGCCCTCTATCAAATTCGCTTAGATCAGCAGCCTTTCCCATCACTCGCAAAAGTAAGTGCAAGAATGATTACTTACCTTCTCCAGAAGGAGTTAAATACCATTCTCACTTAATCACGTGCCGTCATTCAAACGAGTTCATTGAAAAATGTGGGTACGGTCATAATGTTTTGGCTCGTCAGTATATATCATTCGGCAGTTCTTGTTTGTCAATGTTATTCGAGGGATTAATTAAACTTTTTTAGTAAATTGAGGGAAATTAGTTTATTAATTTTTTATTAAAAACTGGTTATAAGATAAATTTAGGAGAGAGAATAATTATAAAAAGATACAATATATTTACTCCCCTTTGTTAAAAGTGGACATTAACAGCTGATTTTGTATATTAGCGTGTCGAAATAGAAACATCAGGTTTTTTTAATTCATCAGGATAACGACAATAGCCATACTCGTTTCTGGTTTAATTTCAGGAAACATTTTCATGGTTAATTCCTTAGATTTTATATTTTAAGAGCAGAGAACTTTTAAACCTTAACTGTGTTTCACGTTCATTAACCTTAGTGACATTGTCTTCTAGGTAATATATGACAGCATTTGCCTGCCGAGCAGAAATGAAGTTGCGGTGAAACCTGGCATGACAATAACCCTTCTTTATACACTTCTTTAATCATGTAATCATTTACCTACGAAGAAACGTTTGGTTGTTATTTTAAGAGTAACTATTCGAAGTATGGTTATCAAGTAGGACTGTAAATATCATATTCATTTGTTCCTTGTTCTGTCTGCATTATTTAATTTAACTGACTAATAAATATTTCAGTGTGTTTACTTAGGAATCAAATATTCAATTATGTATAATGTTGCTATTGAAGTAGCTTGTAACTTTATTTTCTATTTTTATATAAGTGCAACCATTTTTTTTTTATCTTCGGGATAAACTTAAAAGCAGATTCCAATCACTTCGTTATGAAGACTCTGAAAATAAGTGATCTTACCAAAATATAGTAGTGTATTTTTTTATATTCTCTAAAGCATTCTCGTTACTTATTTTAGTTTCAAATTAGTATTCTAAATGGAAGTAGTTTCTCGATTATTATAGTTAGCTATCCCTCACTTGAATAATTCGAAATAATTTTTTTTACATTCCACTAATACTAAATGTAAAAAATTATAAGTAACGAAATAAATGTCTATTCTATATTCTGTCAATTCTGTATGAGCTTAAAAATACCGTTAACTTTTCTGTTCATACAAGTATGTCTGTATGATAAAAAAAAACAAAAGCAATTTATGTGCTATTTCTTTTACTAGGAATGGAAAGATTTAAGCTATTTAAAAGATTAGTATTGGATTAAATATAACAATAAACTGAATCATTGTATTTCAAACCAATCCCTAAAGTAACACAATAAATTTTTAGACTGTCAGTTTCACTTTATTGTGAAAATGTTTTCACAATATTCAATACAAAGTAAGGGATACAGCATATCTTTGAAGAATGAAAATGATTTTTATGGGTATAAACTTTTAAATGGTGATAAATTAAATCAGTCAACAATTTATATGAAGTACAGTGTTAGGTATGAATGATATATGTACAAAACAGGTTTCAACAATTTTTGTTCGTTTTTAAAATACATCATCTTGAAATGCTTCGTTGTACACCGCCGACACGACTTGAACTCCGTTGTGTTGTGTACTGGACTTGGGATCGTTTTTCATTTCCAACCATCGAGCCTTATCTTCAGGGTCGCTAGGACCCCAGTCTTTACTGGCCTTAAAACTGCTTCGAATTTTCTAAAAATGCATGCAACGCACAAAATCAGTAAAATAAGTTCCATTTATTTCTAATTAGAGATTGAAAATATAGCAAAGTTCTTCATAAAATAAAGCAAAATTCCTCAATCTAAATGATTGAGTATGTTTTATAAGGAAACACAATTTTAACATTGAAGTTAGTTATTTCAAAATTCTAGTAAATTTAATCTCACTCACCTGCAAAAACTTTAAGAAATGATTAAAATATTTAAATGAAATGCTTTTTTGAAAGAAGTTGTGTTTCGCATTATTTTAAAAGTGATATGTATGAACGGTGTTTCTACGCACAATGATTCGCATCAAAAAGACACGGGTAAATTCACAATTCCTCTTTCTTACTCATTGACGACCCATTTCATGTAAATATTGCACCCCCTAATCGTAAGAAAATTTTGAAATTTGTAGTGTTTAGTTAAGTTATCAGTATGCAGTAATTAGTTTGACTTAATCTGAAAGGAAAGAAAAGTATTTGGGTAAAAAAAAGCACTATAATAAAAAGATCAACAAAAAGTAAATATGACGTTTCTACATTAAATATTACAAGTTACACAATGAACAGAAACGCATTTAATAAACTATAAGATCGTAATTTAAAAAAAATTGAAATAACTTTTCCCACAACAATCTTTCAATGTGATCCTTTCACTTGTTTCCAAGCATTGATTAGTTTAGATTAAGATTTATGGAAAATAAGATTGTAATAATTTGCTCCTGCACACATTCGACTACTATGTTTGTATTTCAAGATTTAAAAATAACTTCTCAACTGGTTCGGTATATGTCGGACAACATAAACTTTTAAGCTTCTTGTCAGTTCAATTTTTCTGCCATTACTCAATTTTCCTTTATTCCTAGGAATACCCGTATCGAAGTTTCTGAACTGCTGGTATAGAAGATAACGGATAGCAATTAATTAAGATATCCTGTCATGTCATATATCGCTCACTCCTTTCAACAATGTCATACCTCTAAAAACGTGATTTTTCAGAAGAGCGATTTTAAAGTTTAAAAGTAGATTGAAATGTATTAAAAATAAATATTACTTCTGCTCTCTAGAGGTTAAATATTGAGCGGTGAGATATGACGATCTCTTGCAGGGTATACTACTTTTTCAGGGCATTCTAAAAACAAGCATAACAAAAATCTCAGATTTTTTTAGGTATGACGTTGTTGAAAGTAGTAAGTTATTTTTCAAAAGGTAGTCTCAAAAACATCGGAGGGGGGGGGAAAGGCGGTTTTGTCTATAAATGGTTCAAACGTGATTACTATTTTGGATAGGTTTCCTGACGAACATGATGGTTTAATAAGATTAAAAAAGAAAGCATTAATATTAAAAAGATTTATTGTCACAAGATAAAAACCAATAATATTTTAACTGTATTTTCCTGCATGATAGGTTTCTTGGCGAACTTAAAAGTGGTTTAATAATACTACCCCTCAGGTGTTCACACGCATGTATTCGTTCTGAAATCTGCAGTCTTCCTTGAATGAATTGTAAACAGTTTTTATTTTGTTGACCTATCAAATCTTTCCTAGGATTTTTTCAACAAGAGATGTGGTTACTTAGCTGTCATGTGCGTCGTGTGGAAAAAACAATACTACACTACTTTGAAACCTCGTTACGTTCAGATGGTTAAGAACGAGCTAATGTCACAAGTTATTATCTAACAGTATTTCAATTTCTACTATTGGACTACTTTGAAACCTCGTGACGTTCAGAGGGCTAAAAACGAGCTAAAGTCACAAGTTACTATCTAACAATATTTTAATTGCATTTTATTGATACTTTGAGAACATTGAATTGTTTCAAGACTGAAAGTTAGTAAATATTAAAAAAAAAAATTGTTATTTAAAAGTTTGCGATTAAATGAAACATTTAAGATTCATATATTTCTTTCCGAGAGGGGGTTGCAATAGAAAATTTGATTGAAATTTTGTCAAATATAGATCTGATGGTGGAAGACCTTAGATGTTAAGCTTGAAAAATGACAAACTACCCCCACATTTCTATTTTTTCTTTTTAAGAAGTATATTGCGTTCCGATGTTTAAACAAGACTGCCTCAGTGACGTAAAAATAAAATAGGAACTTGAAATTTTCATATGTTCTTCTCTAGATTTTACTTTCAATATGTTTTACTCCGATACTTAGATCAGACTGTCTCAGTGACGAAAAGATAAAATAGAAACTCATACTTTTAATAAGCTCTTTTCTGGATTTCTGTAGATCACAAGTCCTCCCCAAATAGGGATTTGTATAAGAGCAACAGCGGCAAGTACCCATCCAGCTATCTCTGCCCAAAGGGGAAGATATGTTGATTCGGTGTCAACCGCGATATGGCCGTATATAAAGATAACCTGTTAAGAAAAAATAACGCGTGTATAAAGATAACTTGCCAAGAAAAGCACTTGTTTTTATTTTTAAAATATAAAATAAGGGATGAAACACATTTTTGAAGAATAAAAATGAATTTCAAGGGTCAAACTTTTAAAACGATAATGAAATTATATTCAACGATCTGTATGTAGTAGTGTTGAGTACGAATGATGTACAGAGTGAGGCAACTATTTGAAAACAAAGTGAAAGGAAACTAAAACAGGGGTGGGCAATTGTTTTGGCTCATTGGCCACTTCATGGAAGCGGAGGTTAACGGAAGGCCGCACCTTTTAAAATGATTGCATTCACAAGTTAACATTGCATTTCAGATAAAGTATAAACTGTACCATAAAAATCATGAAGTATTAAATGATAATATAAAATAATGTTTAGATTGAAGGTGTATCTATATAGTGTCCTTGACGGTGGAGTATAGGGGGCTCTAACAGGGGGGTAACAGGGGGCTCTATAACGCCAAATATTTAGTAACACGATGGAGAAAATGTTCTGCCAGTTACTCTTGGTTTTACCAGACTGTGTGAGAGGAAGTACTCTTGCTGAAACGCGTCTACATCGCCCTCGAGGAGCCCAATGTGCTCTGTTTCTTCTCAGATGAGAACTTCGACTAAGATAAAATAAGAAACAGGAGGAATCGCAGGAACTTCTTTCCCAGTCTCACTGTTATGAACAACAAATCCCTGTCATCTGTGATGGTTCTGGTGGTCGTGAGAATTGCGAGCAGTGTAATGTCTTCCCACCTTTTGATCTTGGTCAAAGTACTCGAAAATTTTCACAATCAGGTTACCCTTACCATTAAGCTTCATAGCTCATCTGTTATGAGCCCCTGGAATATTACGTCTGGAGTACCGATGGAAGGAAGACCAACAAACGATCACAATACCAAGGACTCGATTATGACTGCCATCGGGGACGTTAAGGCCAACATAAATAAATAACTGATCAGCGAGCTTAACTGTTTCGAAAGCCACATCGAGACCGTTGTGGAAGGTGAAGGAGGTTGTATTAAATAACCTTTCATAATGTGTATCCAAAAACATGTGCACTAAATTTTACGAATATTGGTTTCCCTGCTAAATATTTTTGTTTTGCTCGAAGTTAAATTTTGTTCTAAAAAAGCTGACGCATTCCGTATGTTCAATACAGGTTTCGAATAACTGTGCGTTTAAGACCACATCGTCTTTTAATGCCTCAGGGTACACAATGCTTGCAATTGGAATTTATAATGAGAGCCCATTTTGTATTGTATGATCAACAACTTAAAAGCATGGAAGAGTTATCCATCGATGCACATAAACTATTGAGAAGATTCCTTCAGATTGTCATAAAGATGCTTAACATCAAATGGAGAAAAGGGAATCCTATGAAATATGCAATAGTCATTCTAATGCATGTATAGTCCACACGAGCTTTTCATGTGTGATCATTAAGTGACAAACGCCTAATTTTAAAATAAAAACATTCTGCCTTTCTAAGATGGTAGATATTATTCCAGAGATATATTTTGCAATTGTATAGTTTTTAAGTAACATTGTTTCAGTTTTTAAAATACAGTAGAGTCCCGATTATCCGAGTTATGTGGACTCGGATAACCAAAACACTAGGTTAAAGCGAAAATTGTAAATAAAATAAATCGTGTAGGGTTCAAATGTATATTTTAACAAATACCAAAGTTGTACAGATACACCACATGCAATTCATATTGTTACGATAATTAAAGAGTTATTACTTGAAAAAGTCCTTTGTTTTGTTTGATTTTACGTCATTTTGGCTTTTTTTTGCAGCAATGTTTCGCAATTTTTTTAAGGATAACAGAATTGCTGGTGTCGTTTCGTTTTGTCCTATATATTCCATAGCACTTTCAATAGCTTTTAGTCCATCTGTATGAGAGATTTTCATTTGTTGATTTTCATCGTCCCTGTCTCTTCTCTCATCATCATAGCTAGATTCATTTTCCTAATTGACGTTAATTTTATCTGTTATCTCTTGTTGTTCGTAAGCGTTTATCCAGTCACGGATTATGTTTTCCTGAGTGTTTGTGAGATCAAGTTCAGAATTTTTTTCGGTAATTTTAAAAATAGAAAAAGTAGAACAAAAAAAAATCCTAGAAATATTTGATAGCTCGGTTAAAGCGGAAACTCGGATAGTCGGGGCTTTACTGTATCTCATAACTTGATCCGATTTTTCATTACTATTTTAACTTATATATACCTTCTTTTCTTTCATTACTCAGAGAAACTATTGTCCGTTTATTACTTGATAACTATCAATTCTGTACTACGTGTAGCCACTACTTGAGGACAATTCAGAAGCACCTTATTTCTGTGTGTGTATTTTGCATAACCCTTAATTTTTTTTATTTCCGAATACATACACGTTTAGGAGGTAGAACATGAAAGGCATTGGAATACATTTGTCTAATGGATCCTTAAAGTATTTAGTTAAGATTGCAAGGTTTTTCGTTATGTTTTTAAAATAAAAACTTTTATAAAAGGTAACATATACATAAATACTGACCGTAACAATTAATTTTGGTATTAATATATAATAATCAAAAATCTGTAAACATAATAACTTTGAACCCTTCGATACTTCCAAAGGACACATTTTCATGTTGCTTTTGTACAATATTTACAGTTACTCTCATATGATATTAATGTTTCTGAATTTTATAAGTCTTACTATCAAAGCAACAGGAGCTGTAAACGCCCATGTAATCTTCCAAAAATAACTTGGAGGTGAACCGAGCATGAAATTAACATCTTTGGAAAAGTTCTTTATCCCTAAGAGTAAAAAAGATAACAGTAAGAAAAATTCTGAAAATAAAAATAGAAAATTTCAAGACACATTTCAAAATATTCAAGAATTCTCTTTAACGGATTTCCCAAGCATCTCCTGGTTCAATCTCCTTCTATAAAAGTGTAGTGAACATAGGCACCACTAGAAAAATTAACCTACAATGCAATAATATTTATAGCAATGTATCCTTAGCCCACCTGAAATACTTTTTGGTAGATAAAGTTACACTGTCTTTCACAAAAAATGTATATATTAATGTACTTCATGAAAAAACGAAATATATTTCTTGAAATTAATTCCCTTCGGAGATAAAAAAATTATTTCATACTAAAGTTATATTCAAAGCACAGTTAAAATATCTTTACTGAGATAAAACTAGTTAACGTAAAAGAAAATGATTTATTAGCAGGATAAAATGAGTGATTAGCAGGATTGAAAATCTTCAAAGGACTGAAGTATTTAATAAGAGATCTAAAAGAAGTATTGAATACTTGCATCTAATCATCTTGGTATTGGCTACTTTCGCATCCCAATCGTCAGCAAACAGGAAAAAATTTTGAGTACAATTTGTATATGTCTCAAATCTGGCGAGCTGGCATTTGAGTCACATGGTTTTCAATGAGTGTAAATTATGTTAAAGCGTAAAAAAAGTCTTATTGTGCAGATTCAAGTTCAAAGTTTATGATTCAGTACTGAAAGCGAGGGTAATGATAACCATTGACAACGGTATCATCCACGATCGCCAAACATGTTTTAGTGCATGGCAACCATTTACTCTAGCTAGCTTAGTACCCTTCTATGAATTGAATCCTCATAGGTCATATGCCTTCTTTTGAAAGCCACATTACATTAAAACACTAAGCATTGTTTGTACCAGTTAATTATTCCGTGCATTATTATTTCGTTTCTACTAACACAACTTTAAGGGATAAATGCAATCATACACTTTCAGTATAAACAGCAGCACTTACAATTGAGCTTAAAACAGGAGTTGGAAACTAAAGCCCACGGAAAGATTTATCAGGCCTGTAGGTGCTTTCACATAATAAAAACAATGCTAGTGGTTTTTATAAAAATAAACGTACGTCTGTATACAATACAAAAATTCCTTCCAACATGCCAATAATACATGGCCACCAACGGTTCCGAAATGCACAGTAAAAAATCATACAAGGGTGTTCACAATACCTCTGTTAGTCATGGAGCACAATAACGGTGTACATAAAATGGAATGTCTATTGTGCGATTCTGTCCACAAATCTCTTTCAATATCCTAATGTGGAACTCCACGTTACATCTGATTACCCTTTCCTTAAAGAACATCGGGACAGTATGAACAGACCATAATAAAGTTGCTATATAAATCCTTTACTTCGAAAATAATCACTTGATGAATTAAAATTTTCAGTTCGTACAAGAAAATAGAATGGTCGCTAAGTTGAAAAACTACTATCCCATCATTTTTCGTACAATTACTAAACATTGTTTAACTGTGCATGGGAGTAAAACTAGTTTAATGAAATTTCTGTTTCAATTATGTTTTGAATTATATAAAAACCATAAACTTACCATATACCCACATGATACCTATAACGGTAAGAGTTGCGTAAAAATATACAGCAGCCCCGACTCCGTAGTTATTCAGCAAAACCAAAATATGTTGACCGACCTGCAAAATTACTCACTTTAAACAAATTGAGTGAAGTAGTAAAGCAGTGATATTAGTAATTTATAGATATGTAAATCTTTGGATCTTCTAGGAACAAGAATGCAATCATAATACATGCTTACAATGAAAATTTTGAAGCTATGAACTCAGTTTCAGCTTAACTTGTAAATTAACCTAGTGAGATTCCTCTATACGAGGCTATCACAGCAAGAGTTACCTAACTCACTAACATACCCAATGGTAATAAATGCGATTTTCTTGGCACCATTTTTCTATTGATCCACACTATGATTTGAGATTCTAAAAATTTTTTTTCAGTGGTTAAGAATAAGTTAGTTTGTAATTCTAAAAGATTTGAACTAAAAATAAATAAAAGATAGTAAAATTGTTGGTTTTTGTGGGTTAGACCATTCTTGCGATAATTGCGTGAGTGCATGAGTAAAGCTGTTGATAAATCTTTTCACAAAAAAAGTATTGCTTACATTTGTCGTGAGCGGTAATCCAAGGAAGAAGAAAAATATGCAAACTCCAAGTGATAATAATCGTTTCCACTCTCGCAGTGTAGGATACTTGTCTTTCATTGCAGTTAGTATTGTTTCAATCTGTGACATCTACCAAACGAAGAAACAATAATTAACTATTAAAAGAGTTGTAGTTCTGAAAAACATCAAGAAAATAAATGACTTTCATTATTAGAAGTTAATTTTTATGTATTCCTTGCTTAAGACCGCTTTAATACTGTTTATGTGAAAAATCCACTGATTGCAGTGATTTCCGGTGGACTTCCTTCTTCTTAATCTTAGGGGACTACAACCCAGAATTCGAAACTTTAAACTGTAACTAAACTTTAAAAACACCAGAATTCGAAAACTTTAAACTCCGATCTCAATATTAAGATATGTTTTAATTTAGAATAATTTAACAGTATGTTCATCTAAGGTGGACTCACAAACACTTTTTTCACAATTAGAATTTGTTCCGGTGGAATATATTTTTTCGGCCCATTCTATTATAGGTACATAGTATGAACTATCATCGACATTTCTTTAGTCTTATACAATTTTTGATTAAATTTGGCATTTATATCTATGAAATAAAATTGATTACAAAAATTAGATATCATTTGACGTAAAGGGAAAAATGTAAAGCTTAATTATGTGAATGTAATTTGAAATGTTTGCGTGAACGGAAATATGCTCTGAAATAATATTATACCAGATCCCATTATGAAATGAAGTCTGAATTTTAATTGACTATGCATTCGTGTAATAACACCTCAAAAGTACCCGAGGTCCACTCAAAAGAAAAAGGCAGTATAATACAAATAGAGAAAATTACTATCGCTGATTCTATAAATATGAATTTTTTTGTTGCACCTTTATTATTCGTAATTAAACTTACTGAGCTTCCGATTCCAAGAGTAAACAGCATGATAAAGAATAAAAGGGCCCATAGCTGTGGAACAAACTTAATATTAGCAAGAGCTTGTGGATATATAACAAATGCCAGGCCCAGATCTGAAAAGTTAAAAAATATTTTAGTACTATTTTTATTGTGTCATTAGTTTTAAAAAATACCAATATTAAATACTTTACATATTTTAATTAAAGCTTTTTATATTTTTATGAGAGAGCTGTTTCTACAATTTAAAATGCTATATCTAATGAAATTATTAACCAGAATTTACCAATAATTTTACAAATTTTAGGATTATCACTCACCTTTGTGATTTACTACTTCTGAAATAGGAACCTGTTTTTCATACGCTAAAGTTCCCAGAACGGAAAATATCACGCAACCGGCTAAAATATTTGTAAATGTGTCTAATACACTAATGATGATAGCGTCTCTAATTAAAAGAAAAGATTATTACACACTTGTGCAGTATATATTTAAATACAATAACTTTTATAAAAGCAGTAAAAATTGAAAATTAATGCTTTTTTAAAGAAGCAAATAAAAACAAAAAATTGAAACATCTGTGTATGCAATAAAATAAAATCATTTTTTAAAAATAATTTCCAATAAAACAGTGGTTTTCTCAGTACATAAGAAATACGAAAAGTACTTAAGTCTAGAAAAGGCAAGTGACAGCATTTATCATAACAATAGAGATAACAGATTATATGTATGAGAAAAATCTTTCTATGGTATAAATTTTTAGTTACACAATTTTTGAAAATATAACAAACAAATAAACCTACCTGTATACGTTGTTTGTAAATTTGTTATAGCTAGATATCATGATGATATTTCCATATCCTATAGCTAGAGAGAAAAACGACTGTTCGCAAGCTTTATACCATACCTAAAAAATCAAAATTATATTAAAATTGAAAATAAAATTCAACTGTTTGTAACAACCAACATAATTTAGAAAACAATTTACATAAGATAAACTTAAATTTATGTGAGAGTAGTAAAATGTTTAATAAATTTATCAGTAAAAGGAGACAAACATGTCTGTGTTTAACTAAGTGTGTTGTTCTATTTTTTAAAATGTACATTTTATTTTACTTAAATATTAAACTTTTATTTAGATAATTTATCAAATTTAATTAGATATACCTAGCACCAACTTTATTGGTACAGTATTTAGTAGTATGTTTTGATGAGGAATCCCAGGTTCTTTGCCCACAGCTGCAGGAGTTGCTTGCTTTCAACTTGTTACCAGACATGACTGCTTACAAAGACACTTATATCGTATTGGAATAGCCAGAGTTTTTACCTGTCCGCTTTGCAAACTCAATGAATATTAAATACTGTAGGTAATGTTTTAAAACAAAATTTAATTCCTTCAGACCTCTATTGGATTGTCCATCTACTGATGATTGAAAGGCTAAAGAACTGAGTAGAGGATAAAAGAATTTAGTGATAAGTTTTTCAACAGTGAAAATATACTACTGTGATAAAAAAAATATTCGGAATGTTTCCTTTAGAAAAAATATATATAGTAGATATCGTCTGCAAACTTTTATCACCTACTTTTACGACTTATACAGAGGCTGTTCGCACATTTTTTAGACGATTTTGGTTAGCGATAATAAAAAATCGTTTGCTACAAAAGAAATAATTGCAATTGTACTATGTTTTTAAAAGTCAAAATTATCGTCTGCGGCTTGAGAGGTTTGTTTTTATTCAAAATGGCGATTTTAACGAAGCAGTGCTTCGAAGGCTATATTTATGCTCTTTCCGAAGAGAAATATTCATAATCCGTTACCCAAAAACGATGAGAGAGTCATGGTTTTGTGATATCTAAAGTGTCGATAGGTAATATCGTCAACAGGAAGGGAAAAAACGTCAAATTGGAACCTCAAGTGGGACAAAAATTCCAAACAAGTATGCAAGGAAGAAACGGACATCTTCGACTATTGCAAAGGTACGTTGTTTAATGTTAAAAGAAAATCCCCCTAGTCAAAGGACAGTTGCAAAATTATTAAATTGCTCTGTGTCCACTGTAAACTAAATGATAAACGTTGATTTAAATCTTAAGAAAGCGAAAAAACGCAATGTGCATCGTCTTTCTCCAAAGCATATCGCTGAACGCAGGACACGCTGCCGAATTCTATATGAGAAACACTTATCCAAAGAAAAATGGATAAAAATTGTCACAATAGATGAATCATGGGTGTATATAATTAATGCTTGCAGCAAAAAAAGAGCCATTTATTATCATAAAAGGGGAGAAAAAAATTTAAGTACATGGTTCATAGAATCGAAAGAAAGTTTTTGTAAGGGATTCATGATTGTTGCTGTTTTTTCATATAATGGCAAGTTAAAAATAAAGAGAGTGGAAAAAATTTCAAGACTAACTCCAAATACTATCAGGAACATATTTTATCGCCAATTTTTCTGAATGAAATACCATCACTTTACCCACAGTGCCATTAATCTGTGGAACTCCATCAAAACAAAGCTAGCGTTCACACATCGAAATCCACTGTAAATTTCCTAAAAGAAATGGAACAAAACACCGGTATCAAGGCCATACCTTTCACCATATCCCTACTAAATCTCCCGATGTATCCCCTATGGATTTTTGTGCTTTGGATTATGGACTTTTAAAATCTGCATTATCCAAACGTCGTCCCACAACAATTACAGGACTCTGGAAAGCTGTTCAGGAGGAATAGGATAGACTACCTCTTTTGACACTTAAAAAGGCATTATTATCCTGGAAATTATGGTGTCGAAAGATAGTTCAGAATAAGCACTATCAAATAGAACATTTAAAACACAAGAATTTTATGTAATTTATTTTTGTGAATACAATATACATTGTCTAAAAAATGTGTGAACAGCCTCTGTATAAACATGTGGCTACAATCAGGGATTTATTTAATTTTATCGTCTGAAAATAAATTTGTTTTTAGTAACAGAAGAATTTTCACTTCGTTGATTTTCCAAAATATCAAATGTAATTGAGCAAATAAATGCATTAAATTTTGTTTCCGCAATGGAATATTTGCTACAAACACATTTGAAATGTTACAAAAGGCTTTTACAGACGACTGTTTTTCAAAAACAACAGTATTTGATTGGTATAAAAAGTTTAAAGAAAGTAGAGAATCCGTCGTAGATAATTCGCGATCTGGTTGACCATCCATTTCGACTAATGACCAACAAATTAATAAAATCAGAGAATTGGTGCTTAAGGATCGTCGTTTAACAATAAAAGACATTCTTGAACAAGTTCCTATATCATTCGTAGAAACAACAAGTCGAAAACGACTTGAATTGTGACGGGATACCTCATGGGTTTTGTATCACGATAATACGCCTTCTAACAACGCAATTATTACTCGCGATTTTTTGACAAAGCATTCAACAAATACGGCTTCACAAGCTCCGTATTTACCTCATGTGGCACCGTGTGACTTTTTCTTATTTCCACTGGTGAAACTCCCTCTTCGTGGTCACCGTTTTGAGTCCATTGATGCAATAAAAAAATTCGATTCGAACCTTGAAGGGGTTTTTCAAAAACGACTTTAAGGCTTGTTTTGAGGATTGGAAAAAATTTGGCTGAAGTGCTTTGAAATCGGAGGAGATTACTTCGAAGAAGATGTAATACACATTTTGTTCAATAAATTGATACCTTTTGTTTTATGATAGCATTCTTGGTACTTTTTGATCACAGTAGTGTATAAAATAAAAAAAATTTCTTATTAAGGTTTTAAATCAAAGTATTTTTTAAAGATACCAAATCTAATTTTTTTCTGTTCATTAGTCCTACTTATTTCAATTACTTTAATATTTAATTATTTCTTCGTATACCTACTACATGTAAATAACGATATAATTGTATTACATTCACAGTATTTTTATATTGATAATTTGGGGTTGTGCACAAATTGAGAACATCAGTTTGTCAACAAATAGTTGAGTACCAATTGCTACTTTAAAAAAAAAATAGGCTCTAAATAGGCGGATGGAGGTATGCAGAACCCCCAGAAATTCATTTACCAAGAACAACATGCAAAGGTCCCAGGCCATGCCACGAAAAACATCCCCAAACAAGCAGTAGGATTTTATGCAAATCCTCTGGCGTCCGGTCCATTATTGTAAGGTAATGTATATACGTCTCATTTTGAAGTAATTGACAGGTCTTTTCATTTGCCTTTGTAATAAATTTTGGAAATTGTAAAGAAACTCTATGGAGGTATACACGTGCATTTGAAACTCCTTATATTTTTATATAATATCATTAAAAGTAACTAGATATTATTTAGCGTTTTTATAAATATGACTATTTTCATGACTCGTCCAAAGAAAACTCGAAACACTGCCAGGTTTGCATCAATTTTATAAAGAGATTCTGAAATGGCGTCATATCAAAACATGTCGGATCACTCACTTTCAAAGAAATTATAAGGAGTGAAAAGACTATTTTGAACTGATGGAGATGTCCTTGCATGAAATATAAAACAAATACCCTGAAATATTTAATTTTCATTTTATACAATCCCACAATACACATCGGAAATTATGGGTTCACAGACGTTGAGAAATATTGGAAGTCTTAAATCAATATTTCATAAGTTGGTGAATTTTACTCATAATGGATTCGAGCTTGGAAAGTTTTGTATGTTTATTTCTCAAGAAAGTTTCAGTAATATAACACAAAATATAGAGTTTTTTTACTTGTGGCTTCAACAACATATTGATTTCAGGCTTAAAGAAAAACTTTATTCCATCAAATGCGCCATCTGACTGTAATGCCACGATGAGTAGAGAAATGAGAACTACATATGGAAATACTGCTGTGAAGTATGCCATCTGAAATTTAAAAATAGTCATGTTACATTCTTAAAATTTTTATTTATGTAATTCTAGCTAGGTGGTTGTGTAGTCTTAGTAACTGGATGCAAAAATATTTATTACTCAGGCACTTTCCTGTTGTGCACAGAGAGGCAAATGTAGCTTAGTTGGTAGAGAGTGGATTAGCAACCGGAGAGCTGCTCGCTCGATATTTTATCCAAACAAAAACGATCATGTATGTGGATGTTGGTGTGCGTTAAATCTGTCATTGTCTAATACGTCCTCATGTTGGGGTGGTGTGGAAACTTAGAGAGTGGTGTACCAACTCGGTATCTTTCCATCAGGATCAGCTTCAGATCTTTCGCATCTTGGTTGATTTCGGATAGTCTCAATAACTCGTTGTGCTGTTCCTATTCGAGGTATAAATTCAACTGCCCTACCCTGGGGCACACAGGGTGGTTATAATTAAAGATAATTAAGCTCTGTAGAAATAACTATTTAATAAACCTCAACGATATTTTATGTCCAGATTTTTCAGGCCACGGAAATCTAATTTCTTAAACAAAAACGTAATTCAAAAATTTTTCGCTAGAGCGAAATTTAGCATAAAATAATCTTCAATATGCATATTACAAGAGTTCTGATGCCTTCGGGTACATAAAAAGCTTCAAAATGTATCTCCTAGATAAGCCAAGGTGCTTTTATTTCTTGGTCGTAAACTTTATGTGGGTTGCAATACTAGCGATGTACCTCGACGATATTCGATGTTCAATATCCGTGCCAACAATTGGACAATCTTAGAAAAATAGTTTTGTTCTCAGAAAATGATTTGTGAAACCGAAATCCCGTTGTCCAAAATGCAAACAAATTTTATAAATCTGGTTCAGCAACTTTTTACACAGGTGTTTTAAATCTTCTGTTTGATTACCATCACTCTGTGGATCAAAATTTTAGTTTTATGATGTTGTAATAGATGGAAGACAACCTAAATATCTGCACCTGAACTTAAACTGCCTAACCCGTAGACGATATTTCTGGTAACTATCTCTCTTAGCGTATGCTGTATCACACTCCATATCTTGATTGCTATAAGAAACTTATACAGAATGAATACGATAAAAAGAAATTTGTGTGTAAAGTTGAATCATAGATGATTCTCAGTATTTTGAAGATGAAAATAAAGCAGCACTGACCGGACATTGCAAATCTAAGGGTCAAGAAATGGGAAAATCTGATTAACGTTTTAATGATTTGCAAAACCTTTTTCTCTTTGAAATAGGGTTATGTTTATTCAGATTATTGTAACGAATACAATTTATTTGGCTTCATATATGGTTTCTGCAACTTTATAAAAATAGCAAGCAACAACATTTTTGCATTATAACGGTTATACAGGATGCATTAAAGGCATTTCATCCACGTAGCTCAAACACAGGGCCCAAGCGGTAAAAATAGGAAATTAGCGCTCCTATCTCAAAACTATGTAAGGTAGGAAAAAGAGTTGTTCACAAAGTTGGGTAAGGTAATAGATTTGCACAAAATTACACCTGCGTAAATAAAGATCGTGAATAGAAAGTTTGAAAAGCGAATTTTTCGTCATTTGACTCCTTAAATGCTACGTCATTACTCGCTTCACAAAGCAACAAACTGTGAGAAAAAATTAGGACAAGTGCAAACACATGATAAATGCACATTTTACTATCTGTACTCAAAGAGCCCACTGTAGGCCACATTGTTAGTTTGTATCCTGCATGAAACATGTTGCATTTTCAGTAGCATCTCAGGGGTATCGCTGTTACAGGCATCGGTAATGCGACGTCGTGCATCATGCACAGTCGTCAGTTCGGTCTTTGTCTGTTCTTTGAGGTGCTAGACGACTACATAGAGATCATTACATAATTAGTTTGCTTTGTGATGATCGACGACTACAGAGCGCGCATTACTCAACTTGTTGCTTTGTGATGGAGAGTAGTGACGTAACATTGGCGGAAGGTGAATGCCGACAAACTAATATTTCATGCTTTCGATTCACGCTATCCACACATGAAAGATGTTATTTCCAACTAAATCGCTGATGTTCCACTATTTCGAAATTGGCTTTTTTACTGTGTCTTGCATAGTTTCCACGATAGGAATGTTAATTTTTCGTTTTCCTAAAATTAAAGAATGCTTTTCTTATCTCGCTTAATATCCTTCCACAGTTTATTTCTTTTCACAATAATCGTAGATCTAAGGTAACCATTGGTGATTATAAGGGTTATGAGAGAATAGTTACGTTTCATCTCAGAAGTCCTTCCATGTATGTTTTTCAGCCAAGAAAATAAAATCATTATGCTGGTTGTTTTGATGACTTTAATGAACTGTGCTCTTGTAGCTAGAAATTTGTCTGTCATGAAAATTAAAAAATATATACTGAAGTGCCAAAAGTCATGGGATATCAATATGCAAACATACAGATGGCAGTTGCATTGCGTAAGAAATATACATATAATTGGGCAGTGCATCGTCAGGGCTTTCAGTTGTACTCAAGTGATTCATGTAAAAAGTTTTCTGACGTGTTTATGACCGCACGACGGGAATTTACTGAATTTGAACGCAAAAGGCTAGTTTGAGCTACACACACGAGGCATTGCATTTCGAAAATTGTTAGAGAATTCAACATTCCTCCATCCACAGTGTCAAGAGTGTGCCGAGAAAATATAATTTCAGGCATTACCTTCCACAATGGACAACGCTGTGGCCGACTTAAGTACCGAGACCAAGCAACGTGTGCGTAGAATAGCCAGTGTTAAGACACGCAACAGCGTCAATATAACATCAACAATCAATATGAGACGTACGACAGACTAGTCCATGAGGACAGTGTAGCGAATTTGGCATTGATGGGATCTGACAGCAGAAGACCGACTCGAGTGTCCTTACTAACAACACGCCATCGGCTGCAGCTCCTGTGCTGGGCTCGTGAACATATAGGTTTGACCCTATGACTGGAAAAATGTTTCATGGTCAGATGAGACACAATTCCAGTTGTTAAGAGCTGATGGGAGGGTTCGAGTGTGGCGCAGACCCCACGAGACCATGGACACAAGTTGTCAACAAGGTACTGTGCAAGCTGGTGGTGGCTCCATAATGGCTGTTTTTACATGGCATGGTCTGAGTCCTCTTGTCAAACTGAACCAATTGTTGACTGAAAATGGTTATATTCAGCTACTTGGAGACCATTTGCAGCCATTCATGGACATGTACCCAAACAACGATGGAATGTTTGAGGATGACAATGCTCCATGTCACCGGGTCAAAATCTTTCGCGATTGGTTTGAGGAACATTCTGAACAATTACACCGAATGATTTGGCTACCTATATCGCCAGACATGAATCCCATCTAACATATATGGGACATGATCTAATGGTCGTTCGTGCACAAAATCCTGCACCGGCAACACTTTCGCAATTATGGACGGCTGTAGAGGCAGCATGGCTGAATATTTCTTCGGGGACTTACAACGACTTGTTGAGTCAATGCCACGTCGTGTTACTACACTTCGCCGGTCAAAAGGAGGTACCACACGATATTAGAAGGTATCCCATGACTTTTAGAGCTTCAGTGTGTATTTAGTCGATATGTTTGATTGTTCACAGTGAATATAATCACAACTAATACTAATACATACAAAGAACTTGCAAATTTGAGGTTGATGCATATAAAGTATCATTGATTGGTTCCTACAAGGTATTCAAATTTTAACTCCCCCTTTTACTCATTTATGAAAAGAAAAAAACAATCCCACACAAACACATAGTGTGTAAATAAATGCAACCACTATGAAATAAGATTATACACAACAAAGCATGATGAAAATAAGTGCACATCATTCAACTCACTGAGTATTTAAAGTATTAGTTAGGAAATAACGAAATAAAATTTTTAACGACGGTAAAACTACATTTTTTATTCACCTTAATACTTCATTATTATTGCACTCAAAACTGTCTCGTCACAATGTTTTTCAGATTTTTAGTTTTCATTTCTATGCGGATTTTAACATAAATGCAATAATAATAAGTAGGTATATTTGTCGACTTGAATATTTGACTAATTTTGAATATAAGATATTTTCTTCTATTGCAAAAGTTGGCAAACGTGTACAAATAGAACAGAATATTATCATGTGTTCTGTCTTAGTAAAATTTTTGTTTCGTGCGGGATGATGCCACCATTTAGACATTACAACATATATTTATCATGCATGACTTGATAGATTGCCTCATTGGTACTTGCTGTTAGGCAACAAAACACACACACAAATTAAAACAGCTATACAATATCTTCTATTTGCGTTAATAAATCAAGCATCATGTTTCTTCGCTATCAAATCTGCGGACGGAAAATAAACGTTTCCGTCATATTTAAATCAAAATAAGTCCAATGAGCGGTTGCTATTTAAATTGGACCTTGTAAAAGTCTTATTTAAAAAATAATTTAAGATAATTAATTAGCAAAGGAATTCAACATGAATGATGTAAAAAGTGAAACGAAATAACAGAAAGAAAATTAAATTTCTGCCCTTATATCGTAATCGTTAAATCGGCATTTTTTATACACAAACTAACTTAATAGTTTTTTGCTAGATACATTACGAGCGAACGAAAGGAGCAGGATTCACGCAGTAATTAATGAAAATTGACAGCAGTTTGAGGGTTGGCGAGCAGCAAGTGTAGCTACTTGCATTATTTACATTGATAATTCATTTAGGAACGTTTTGGAAAGTTGATTCGTATAGGTGGGTGTAAGTTGCTATTTTACAATTTTTGGAAACTACAGTAATTTAATATTCAAATTTTGTTTTGGAAACACGACTTATATATAAGAAATCCGGATCTCGATTATCTAAACTTCAAATCTCTTCCATTGTCTACCTACACGCAATAGTTCAAGTTGATCCGTCAACAGATTTCGGTAGGACTTTGTTAACTCAGCTTCACTTTATATCCTTCGTTATGTAAGCTGTGGTTTGTATCTGGCGCAAGTTCCATTATTGTAATTTACCCTCCTGGTATTTCTCTCATCGGTACCAGTAAAACTATCCTTGTGTGCATATGTCTATTTCTTGTTATCTCAGACCAACCATTGCTCTTGTGGGTTAGAGGGAACATCAATGCACGTTGCCTTCTAGTGTTTTATCACAAGCTCCAGCTGCGTTTCTCACTTCCAAGACCTACCCCAGAACGAATTGAATATTCTGACCTCCCACCGCCGGGACTTTAGAACATCAAAATAAACACACCTTCCAAATAACTTTCTATTTCTTTGTCTATTATTTGACGCTGTCTGTCTTGCGTTTGGAACGGTTTGGTCAAATAGCCTTTGTTCATTAAAAGCCCATCTAAGTGACAAAGTAGTGTCACTGTTGTAAGTGCTAAAATATTAATCATTGTAAAGTTAAAATAGAATCATTTGTTTCATTTCTAAAGCTATCAAGAAAAATAGAAAGCACCAAAAGGTTCAGTTCCAATAAATTAGTTCTCTCTTCGTTTGAAATTCTGTAACAATTTTATCCTTCCCTTTGAAAAAGGAAAGAGAGCCGATCGATGTCAAAATGTGGTTCATTGACCAATAAATAGCTTCATCGTTCACATTTACGTCTTAAATTAAAAGACATGTCAAAGATATTTTTAGAGTAAAACTTTCTTACCTTTCCTAATGATTCCGTTCCTTGAACGACTGATATGTAAACCAATGACCATGTAATAAGCAGACAAAGAGCTAATTTCCAACTTATTCCTGTGAATGTGTCTGGATTAAGTGGGTCTTCTTCCAAAACATCATTCCTAAAAGTATTTAAGTAATGTCTATATGATAAAGGTATTTTAAACATTTTCAGTTACAACGAGCTTTTTAATTTGGAATATAATAGAAAAGCAATAATTTATTTAAAGACAAAATTTGGAAATTTGCAGAAATCGGACAGAATATTGACCAGTAGATGTAGTTATTTTGTCATGTGGAGTAAAGCTCTTAAATACCTCGTAAAGCTGGTAGTGTTAATTTGATTCACACCTGTGTATAAAAACTTGATTACGTAAAGATTTTCACTGGCTCTTTCCTAGGTTATCTGTCGAGTTTCTTGATTTTACGCCGTTTGATTGCTGATTATTTGAATACAACGTCTAATACAACGAATTCGACAATGACGTCATCCGTTTGTATTTTTCAAATTTTCCGAGTTCTTTAAAATGGAAATAGCCCGTTGTGTTGCTACAGTGTGAAGTTAATTCAACTACCAATCAACTTTAAAATAAAAATACTCATGTTTTATTTCAAGTTGTAAAATTTTGAACATTTAAAAGATCGGTGTTCTTATTTCGATAGTATAGAGATACGAAGGGTGGAACTGTCGTTCACGGTAAGAAGGCGATTTGTCGCCAAATATGGTAACCTTCACATTTTGCTGTTTTTCTACACATCTACCGTTTTTGTTATGGGAACCCTATCTGCAAAATTTCTCGCACTCCACGCTCTGAATGGTATTTTTTGCGTTGTTTCATTGGCGACAAAAATTAGTTGGCGACAAACGTCTTACCGTGAACGACAACTCCACCCGAAGAAGTTGTTAGCATCCGAACACATAATATATACATGCAACTACTTATTTTACAAAATAATTACATTTAATCATGTTAACTTACTTCCAAAAATATTCCGCTGCTGTAACATTCTAAAAGAGCAAAAAATATATACGGATATCAACTATGATCAACAGAAACAAATCAAAAGTAATTTTATACAATTAACTCACTATTAATGAGAACTTACAATACAGCTTTCCATGAAAGAAATTTAATTTTGGCAAGATGAAATAAAAGTGGACTTACTGTAAAATTTGTTAAATTTGGATAATTGCATTCTGTCCATGGTAGGCATTCGTGAACTGATGCATAGATGTAATAAATACTCAAGGCCATCAGATAGTTGTAAAATATTACCACAAATGATACGGAGATAACTTGAGCGTAACCAATGCCTATACAAAAAAAGCTTAAATTAATTTAGAGAATTTTAAAGAAACAAAATAAAACAACAAAATCTGAAATTATTTTTAATCGAAAATTATTAAATTATTAACAGCTTATTTTGAGAGTCAATTAATGAAGAGATATCAATTGTAACGTTTAAAACATTTTCTAAATCTATTCAAGCATTTTATATCCAATGTGATAAACCTTTTATGGTAGTATCACAAGATTATCCCGATTTTAGCTACTAAGCATATTAGACTTGAATTATTTCTAGAAATAAAATCCTACTTTTTAATAAAAATCTACTCTTTAGTAATTGAAACCTTGTCACTATAATTTCATTCAAGCTTTGTGAAGTTTTTGATTTGATGACACTGTATATAGTAGTAAATAACTATTTTAGTATGTACTACTATTAGTTTTATTATAAACATTTTAATACGAACATAAAATCTTATTTATATTTTAAAGCCTGTCAATCGAGTAATAAGAATTCTGACTAATTTTTCAAAACCAAGCTTTATTTTGTCTTTTTAACAAGAGACAGTTTTTAGGAAATCACTAGAATGGATATCGTTTTTGAAATAAAATAATATGCTTCATAATTTCAACAGAAGTAATTATGAAAATTGTGTTTATTAATGAAACGTAATTTCAGGTAATTAAAAACTTTCTTTAGAACATTTTTGAATCAAGGAATTTCGAAACAATGGGGATTTGTCAAAGAACTTTTGTTTTTTGCTTTAAGGTATTTTTGTTCTGCAAAATCATCAGTCGCAGATAATTCCATTGTTAATATAAGTAGGTTATTCTGTTCTTTATCTACTGTATTTTTAGGAAAAATGTGGGTCTTCCAAGAGCCATACTATTTTTCTGAAATTCATCACTTCTAGAAAGCTTCTACGTATTTCTGAGTTTGAAACACTCGTGTGTAAGAAAATTACAGTTCAAAGTTGTTTCTTTAAATGTTATTTTACTCAAATATGCAAAAAAGCTTTGTATTTTTTTGAATCCTAATTATTTTCATTAAACGCAAGAGAGAAACTGCATTTTTTTTCTTTGTATGTGAATTTTTAGGCATATCCTTTTAAGGTTTAAGAAATAAAGTTTAATTGCATTGTTAATCACTGTCTCCTCATAAGCTATGATACTTAAGTTCTTAATATAAATTAGAAATTGCCTAGTGATAAATTTAAATTAAAAATATATTTTTTAATTAAATAAATGAAAATGCTTGTTACAATAAACGTTTTCATACTATCTAGAAAGCAAAATTCTTGACACGGAACTACTTTAACAGGTAGCTTAGATTTATAGTCATATATTTTAATCAAACACGAAGTGGTGCAACTTACATATACACAGTTAGTTTATATGAGTATAATTATGCTACTATTATCAGCACAGAGCTTACTATACGGTTTTTTGATCTTAAAGGTTTTAAATCAATAAAAGAATATAAAAATTACATTTTGACACATGTCTACGTTAAATGTATTACATTAAATTTAATTAATTAAACATTTTTACAATAGTTTAAAATTCATATATAATTATTCTGGAACGTACCTTTGAACGCTGGGAGAACTCTCCATAGTTTGATAGGACCTTGACTGGAGAACTGACCAAGAATAAGTTCCAAGTAATACAAAGGTCTTCCGATAATCACAAGAAGTAACAGGTACGGTATTAAAAATGCTCCTAAAAACAAGATGTTATCACATCGATTGCTGTCAAAATAAGCACAGAATTTAACTCATTTCATGTATTTTATTTCATTTTTTACACAATAAAAGAAAATACATGATACGTTTAACACTTTTGTTACATAGCTACCATATTTTCAAAAATACTTTATACATTTATGATTATGATTTCATATAAAAAATTGAAATTACGTATTTATAGTTACCTAAAGCAACACACCAATTTGATCGTGGAAAATATTTTTCTAAAATGTGTAAAATGATATGGTAGTATTTATTTTTAATTTTTGGAAGCATACTGTATTATCATAGGATTTATTGTAATTATACGATCTTTACCAGTGGATGAATCCACTGCGATAAAACTGCGAGTTATAGGTGGCGGGAGTTCGATTCTTCCCTGAATGCATTTCTGTTTTCTGTTACAGCAAAATATTCTTTGTGATTGTATGTTCGTTACTTAGCGTTGCCTGTCTTGTGTTTGGTACAGCATGGCTATACATAGCTCTTGTGTAATACAACCTAAACCAACCAACCCAGTTTTTCGACCAATCGTAGTTATTTAATTTGCAAGAGTTATTCCTATGAAAACTGAGTAACTGTTATGTTGCTAGACTCCATTCAAAGTCAGTAAACTTTAATAAATTACATTTCAATTTAACAGTACGAGTACATACTTTTCAGATCTTATTCAGTTTCAAAAATGAATCAGGAAACGTTCCCTAAGCTTGTTTTATCCGTTCTTCTTTTGGTAGGGAAACCTCAGAAAACATATCCCGAATTTGTAATTGTGATTACAGCTACTATCAGATAACTGCTCGCTGGAAATATTATACGTCCAGTTACGATTGATGATTATTTCTAAAAATAGTGCATGGTTTCGTGTTCATGTAGGATTATTTAAGGAAAATCGTAGCGCTGTTAGATTGTTAATCTTGTTTGCTTTAACTGTTAGACAAGAAACGACTAGGAATGAGAGTTTTTAAAATGTTTATTGTAAATGAGTTCCTAACAAGTCGCTTGAAATTAGTCTAAACTAGTCGGTATAATTCATTTAATATTAAAACTATACAATGTGCTGGACTTATGATGTGACTACTATGTCATTCTATGCCTTTATACTCAGTAGAAGTAAACTGATTCTTTAACAGTTAAAATCAACCGTTATGCGTCCAGGCCATATTTAAAACTAATTTTCTAACAAGCTTCTTACTTTCTAATTTAGAAAGTAAGGTAATAATTGAAGTTTTTATTTTATAACTTTTGATCTGCACAATATGTAATACGTAACTTGTGATTTTATAATGGCAAACTTTTGCCTGTATGTTAGTTCTGCACGTGGAGCGTTCCATTTCAAATCCACACATATCACAACTCGACCTCCACCGATTTTTTAAAACTTTTGATGTTGTCCACCTATATGTAAGAAATTTGAAAATTTCGGTTTCCTTCTTGCAGTAGTTTTCAGTTATATTAATTTTAAATGTGAAGAATTGGAAAATTTTATGATTCGAAATTTAGTAACTTGCTCATATCTCTGAATCTAATTGTCCAATCGGGCAAAGTTCTTTTCTATTTTGTAGATAAACATAAATCTTTCTAATGATGTATAGCTTGACCTTATGAGGGACCATTCGTTTCAAGGTCATTCAATTGGACCTTTGACCTTGAAATATGAAAAACGTTTCATTTATTTTTTAATGGTATGTGTAAAGGAACACTTTATTTTTGTTTTCTGAAAGTGGAAAGTTGGGACACGCCATGGGTTCATTGTAAAAAATATTCAAAGTGTGTAGAATAATGTAATCAATACCCATAAACATCTGTATCATTTGACCCAACTGTCTGATCGGGTTCATATAGAGCTTCTTATGTAGATAAGGTACAACGTTTCTAATGATGAATAACAGAACACTGTTAACTATCTTTTTTGTTTTAAGGCCACTTAATTTGATATAGAATTACAAAAAAGTGTATTTCTTATTTTTTGGTGCATTGTAAAATCTTTTCGTACTGTTTAAAATGAAATGAACCACAGAATTCATAAAACATTGCTACTTAGTTACTTTTCTTACTGATGTAACTAAAAGCCTCATAGACAACAAAAATAATCAATATCCTGAAAAGTAAACAAGTAGGCAACGTGAAAATATTATACAATTCTACTAACCTCCTCCATTTTTGTAAGCCACATTAGGAAATCTCCAAACATTCCCAAGTCCAACAGACATTGAAATGCATAAAAGAAGACTTTGTATGCTTTTCCCCCACTTTCCACGTGCTGGAACGTCCTTTCCGGCATCAACTGTAGTTTTGTCTTCAGATGCCTTGTTGAAGAAAAACGATGTTTTGCTTTAAGATTAAAGCTGTAGATATCTAAGCTAACGTTTTTACACAGGATGATTTTTTATATTCTTGTTTTAAAAAATTAAAAAACACTTTATTTAAAAAGCAATCCCAAATCAAGTCCATTATACCTAATAAAAATAAGTTACATAACCCACCAAGTTAGTTTACATAAAATCTGATCCTTGAAAGTAAGCCAATATGTTAGTAATTGAGCAAGAATATTTAAAAATGAAACATATTTCTGATTTTGGATAGTGCCATTTTGCCATGCACTGTATACTTTTACCACGGCGGCACGCGAACAGGTCACAAAATTAGCCGTTTCCGAAATGCTTCCATTCTTGGCCCGAAAGCCAATAATCATGCCCTTTTGGACGTCGGATAAATCGCTGCGTTTCTGCATTACGCCAACGATTGAAATGCTTTCCGATGCCCTAGGACATCCTTTACATACACTCCAATGCAATGTGCTGCCACCTGCCTTTTGTGATTGGTTATTTCACTTTTACGTCGAAAGTAGGTGGTGGTCACATTAATGTGACTGGACTGTGTATATTCTTAACATTATCATAATAAAGCACGGTGTGTAGTAGCTGTGCATTCAAACGCCACAGATTTCAAATCATTTTAAGAAATTTTAAACTACAAAAAGTACAGAACAGACACCCTGTATTTGAGCCTACAGTTTACACATTCACAAATCTAAAATTATTTTAGGCTACAATCGCTATTAAAATGTTCTCCAATTTGACACATATCATTCCAATGTAAAGCACAGACCCCTCATTGAATGGAATGGAATGTGTCAAGTTAGTGAGTATTTTAATAGCGATTGTAGCCTAAAAGAATTTTAGATTTGTGAATGTGTAAACTGTACGCTCAAACTCAGGGTGTCTGTTCTGTGTATGAACAAGTAATTTCGACATAGTGTGATAGCCCCTGAAACAATTATAAATTGACACATACACCAAGTACTTAAAGGATCTTCCGTCTTAATATGATCACGTCTTAGAAGATACACTACACACAATATCGACCTTACATCCCCATCACCTGCATGATCCCGTGTCAACAGAACCTCATTTGAAACAGCGTTCCCTTCAATGACTGAAACTCAATGAACCCGTATCTCTTATCGTGACTCGGTTGACATAATGACACAAGTGGGAGCGATCATACATGAATTATTGGTTTGGGGGTTTTCGTTTCTGCAAGTTTCATTCGCATTTTTGAATTGATCAGCACTCTTTTCGAAATTATAAAATTGCTTTATTTGTTTTGAGCTGGAATGTTATATGTAAAACGGCAATGCCAATTTGTATCCGCCATAGCAAGGGAGAACACATGAGTCGTCTGGGAAATTATTGGGGGACGCAATTAAAAGAACCCCAGTTGACTTCAAATAGGAAATGTCTTTTCTGTTAAGGGTGGTGGTAATTTTTCTGCGACAGAATGTGTTTCCTGCACGTACTCCGAACACGACATTACTCGGTTTGTTTTTAAAATCGATTTTTAGTACTTCGTCGGTAAAACTTCCAAAGGATAAACTACGAATTGATAAAAGGTAGTTGGTTGGTCAGTAGCAATTCTGTTAAATGACGTCACCAAAACGGTAATAAATTATATTTTAAAGTAACCCAGATGTGCACCATGCTGAGCATTGCATATTTTTCACTTCCTACATCACAATATATTGGTAATATTTATCTCTCATGCTGGGGGAACAGATTATAATTACAAAAATATTAGAGGAGGCAAGGACTAGAGCCCCAATGAGATAAACTCTCTCGTCTTATGGTATATGAAGATATATACATATATTTCATACCAAATAACCCATATATGTAATCCCTAAAAGATTTTTCACGTAGGACAATATTAATTTCCACCTTCGTTTTATCTTTATTACCTTCCCTTTGAACCTTCTATTTTGAATACTGCTCTCAGAGCTAAAAGTATATAATAAACCAGTCTCTGTTCATTTATACCCTCGATCCATAGAAACATCATGAAGATGTTTTCTTTGTGGCCATGACCATCAAAACGTAAAGTTCAAAGTCGAGAAGCAAAGTAACGTGAACTCATGATTCAATTCACGCGACTGCAAAGCAATTTATTCAAAAAATAATCTAGTTTAAAATTAAATATGTAGTATAAATAATCATATTTTTACATTTTTTGAGTAAAATTGAGATTTTAGAAAAATATAAGATCAAAAATAAAAATTAACTTATTGTAGAATATATATACATATATGTTGTGTTATAACATCCAATATTTAATTTAACAATAGTACATTTTTCGTTTCTCTGAAGTGTATGATTCAACCATGTATGATTGTATAGTATCAGAATTTTCAGTTATTTGTATGAAAAACATACATATTAAGAAACAAGTATAAAATTTAGTATAGCATTAGTTAATTTTAGTACAATTGAATCTCGAAGTAAATGTTCATTTTTTTCAAATAGACTGGATTAAAAATTTACTGGTGCCATATGTTCCTATATATATTGTATACACAGTCCATTATATAATGATTTTAATCTATTAAAAAAATCTTTTAGTTTTGAAATAGAAACAGACGACATAGAAAATACTTTATCTTTATTTTTAAGGGAAAGTTTTATTAAAAGAAAACGAGCTAATAATCAATAATTGTCTTGTTGATACTTCCGAACTTTTTCTCATTATTCACACAAAAGCATCGAGTAAATAATAAATAGATTATCAATAATTTAAAATAATTTTATTAATGAACTCTCACAGGAAACTGATTTTGCGTGACTTAGTAATAGAGATTCTATACCAGGAACCATACTAGCAAATTATTGAGAGAATCCCATATCGAATTCTTTAGCAAGATTGAATTTTCACTTCATAGATTTTCCATATTTTTTGTCTGAAAGTCTGTGAAATCAAAATTCAGCTTTTCATTAGCTTACACAAAAAATTTTTCAAAACATATTTATACTACTTTCCAAAGATCTCACCACACAAGATCTATCAAAAACCAAAGAATTACAATTTATAAGTAGCATTCACTTCAGAGAAATAAAAAATTTCAATGACTCAAGTAATATTAACTGTTCTTGTATCATTTCTTTTGTGTTCTTATAATCTCAAACCCACAAATGCTGATATGGTTTAGATAAGAATATTCCGCTCAGATTGCTACAGTTTCGAACCTCAAAAAATACCCGTTATGTTGATGTTACGTCATTATTACAGTTGCTTATGAACAATGCAATTCAAAACACAAAAAGCTTAATCTGCGAATTACAGCTAGGCGAACAATTGGATCAAAAGTATTAAACACAATTTATTTCAATCTGTTAACTGATAAATTAAATATAGGTGATATTATAAATGACACAACAAAATTTTTTTTAATTAATATGCACTTGTAACATAACTGATAAAGACGCAAAGCATAAAAATTAAAGTACGATCTAAAAATTAATGTTATTCATCTTCTGTATTTAGACAGGAGCTGTTATTTTTGAAAATGGTAAAAGTCCACTTTGAAAAAAAATGAATTTATTTTCTTTAACAATTTTAATAATTATTATTGTGTACCAAAATTTAACAGGTTTATAGTGTGAAAAATATCATCCGAATTGAGTAACGTTTGCCAATATTTAAAAAATAATATAAACGCAAACCCTTAAATATCTCGATGTATGAAAAAATGGACTTCTACCGCTTTCAAAAATAACGGCTCAAATTTTAATCTCTTTTATTAAATTAGTGCGAGAAAAGACATATCCGTTTTTCAGATTTGAGTATCCCATTTCACTCCTGTAATTGTGGGAGGGGGAGACATATAGTCCACAGCGAAATATAATCTGTCTTCGTAGTTAAAAAAACAGAATTATTTATCTTTTCCCTAAGCAGTGTACGAAGCTAATATGTACTAGGGATGCGACATTGTCAGCATTTTTAAACATTGATGTTCAAAATTAAAAGATCGATGTTGATAAAACATCGCCCAAAAACCATCGATGTTTTTAAACATCGATGTTCAAAATTAAACCATCGATGTTCAAAATTAAAACATCGATGTTGATAATACATCGCCCGAAAACCATCGATATTTTTAAAGATCGATGTTTTTAAGAATCAGTGCATTTAAACTTTTTTCCCCCATTTCTTAAAACTGGTTTAGGAACCTCAAACATTAATGTTCGCCGGGGGGGAGGGAAGATTTAATTTGTCATTTGCCGTGTTTATTAATTACAACTATAGACTCCACTAAATCGACGGCAAATACATCAATGTTTTTATAAAACATCGATGTTTTGAAAACATCGACGATGTCGCATTCCTACATTTCAGACCCTTCACCCTTGGTCACTTTGGTCTAAAAGTATGTTCAATTTACTGATTATGAAATTTACGCTACTTGGTTATTTTAATAAAGGTACTTTTTCATTAAAAATAAAACATCGACAAGTATAAACATCGATGTTAAAAAAACATTGACTTCAATACAACGATGGTAAATACATCGATGTTTTATAAAAAAACACTGAAAACATCGACATCGATGTCGTATCCCTAATGTGTACCGTGTCTTTAGCGAAACGTTTTGGAGAAAGCAAACTTTTACCAAAAACTTTTTTCGAGCTATCTATTTTATATAGTATTACGATTATGACTGACAGTAGCAATAGAGGGAATGATTTACATATATCCATAAGTAAAAGCTAGAACATTTGTTTGGAAATAAAATATGTATATTATGTTTTGAAAATATGCGACATGGAAGCGTTGTTTGCCTAACTGGACATTTGTGTTGTTTGCCAAGTCTGGATAGTGCCTAAGCGTTGATTGGGGTTATTAAAATGTGTGTCTAATTGTATGTGGGTGTGAGTTGGATTACTTTTTGCTTATATATTTCAACTACAATTACGACTTGCAGCTGTCATAAAGCAAATAATGAAGCTCGATATTTTACCAGAAAAGAGTTTGAGCAGTAATAGCACAGATATCGCATTAGTACTAAATTGAACAAATAATGAAATAAATTTTAGTACTGTACCTCAGCAGTGATAATGCCTGGAGCACTAAATGTGTCTTTTCTTTGTTCGTAGTAATACTTATTGGCCACTGGCTCCATTTCAAAGGACTGAAAAAAAGTCTGTGTTAAAAAAGTTTCAAACTGTATTATTTCGAGGTTTTTTTTATTTGAGGCTCAGAAGCTTAAAATATCCAATTAACGATTTCAGTATTTGAAGCTTTATTTGTTCTTAGGTGATTGATAAGCAGTCATATAGTTATACTAAGAGCGTTATTTGGAAAAATCAAGCTAATTACCGAATCACCATGAGTACTTTATATTAAAATGAAATAACTAGCTTACATTTTATGAATCAATTTTTGTATTTAAAAGCCTAACTAGGATATTTAGCTGTCAAAACAAATTTTGGAATGATAAACAACAATTATTTAATTTTCCGCAGAAAATAATAATGTTTATTAAGAAGTCAACATTATAAATAAAAAATGATTACGTGAATATATGAAAATGAGTTTGCTTGTCTACCTTTCTGAAAAAAATTAAAAAGTTGAGGAATTTTATACACAAGTAGGTCAAATATTTCATGATACTTTTACAATTGCCAAATAGCTCTAACTTAATTCACTCTAAAAGTCATAAATTTAAGAGTAAGTAGAATGTTTAGAAATTACTAAAGTTTGAATAACCTGCACTCATGTTGATCAAATCAATGCTTTGAAGTTAAAAATAATCAAATATAAATTATTAAGGGGACTAGTGCAACAAATCTTTTCAAAGTTCGATTGTATTTTTTATAGATTTAAATAAATGTTTATACAATTCTGTTTAAAATCAGATACTATTTATGAAAATGCTTTGAGTAAAAGTATTTTAAATAATCTTTTTGAAAAATACCTGTACGTACCTAAAATAAGGTCAATTTTATGCTTTAAACTTCAATAACTCAAAATGTGTATTTTTTCAATAAAAGGAACATAGTTTCAAAGTCTGTTCAAGCGAATATAAGAAAATGGTTTACAAGTGTAACATACCCTATAACATATTTTAACGCAGGCATTTTTTTCTATATGCTCAGAAAAGTTTATTTTGATGTTAATTTGAATTTTTTTTATTGTTAAAAAGGATGAATATTGGTCATTAAAAAAAAGAGTTAAAGAAAAAAAATTTAAAAATTTTGAATTTTAAGTTTTTTTAAATCTTTGTGTTAATGTACTTAAAAGTGTCTTCACAATCTGTATAAAAAAATTTTAATCAATACACATAAGAGATTCTGAGAAAATGTTCCTTGAAATATGACCATTTTAACATAATAAATATAGGACTGCACTGTTCCACTTAATTTATTATATTTCACATCAGTTGTGTATTTCAAAACTTCGTGTGCAACAAAACAAATTAGCAATACATAAAGATACTGAAGAGACAAATCTAGGTACAAATCACGCGGAAACAGGTTGGCATTAAAATAATTCTTGGAACACATACCTTTCCCTGCATGGCTACTTTTTATCTAGTGATATATACTTCACTAATTTTAAGGCAGATATGAAGAGCATGTGCTTTCCAGTTTTAAATAAAGACTTTTGCTCACAAAAATGTTTCCAACTGCTAATAATATCAGCTTTAAAAATATTATCTAAAATATCTTGTCTTGTGATTTCTCCGAAACAGAATACCTACTGATAAACCTGTCAAACAGTATTGAATGTAGTTTAAGAAAAATTCCATTGTCTTTACAATCACTACAAAGCCGATCGATACGCAGAAAAAACATGGTAGGAACAAAAAAAAAAGGGAAGAAACGATAGTCAAAAACTTTCAAATCAAAACTAACCTATTGCCCTGATATTCTACTTTTACTACGCACTTGACAGCGTCTGATGAAAGAATAAGCTGATCTATTACAAGCTTCAGCCAACTGTACTTAGTATTGTACAATATTTCGTGATCGTTTATTGTGCAATCGCAAAGATTTACTCAATTTAGTTTCGGTTTTCCTTTTCGAGCTGCCATTCATACTTGGAAATTAAATTATCGTTTCCAGTAGCTCTAATTATTTTTCCTAGAAATGCTTTTTAATCCAATATTTTGATGATTTAAAGGAATTGTAACGTAACACACTTTACGCGAGAAGCTTTGAATGATAAATGAATTCACATAAACTGACTCTTTAAAGGGCTCACGTGGTTTTCATTGTCTTCTTAATATTTAATAAACACTTCACTGTTACAAAGCAACCGAATCCCCAATTTTTTCTTGCTGAATATTTCACAACGGCAAAATTGCTTCTAAATTTTATGACACTGGTTATTGATAAAGACTTTTAGTTTTAAAAATGAGTTTCTTTTAAATTATAACTATATTGTGATTTTATTTAAGTCTTTACTGTAATTTTCGAGGAATGCCCACATCATTTATGTGGTTATCTCTAAAGGTGTGCATTTTAAAGAAGGGAAAGAACTAGTTATGCTCATTATAATATTTTCTTATAGCTACTTATCAGTATTCATTCGTGCGACCAAGGATACTGTATGTCATATCGCATATTAAGTATAATTATGCATTGAGTAATGTATCCCACATCGAAAAAATTTGAAAATATTATTAAAAATAAAATCATGTTGCTTTTTGGTATAATGCAAATATTAACTATAAACATCTCTCCATATTAAAAAGAAGTTAGCGCCGTCGCAGGATTGAAAACTGGGTTTCTTCGTTTGATTCTTAGACAGTTCCCGAGAAATTACAGATCAGAAAATTACGAAATTAACTTGGTTTGTTCTTCAACGTGTTCCCTGAACAATTTTGAAGATTTTTTTCCGATGCGGTTATTAGTTTAGGGTTTATTAACTGTCAAAATTGAAAAAACGAAATTTCTAACGCGAGTGAGCAAAAGACGTAGAAATTTTCAGTCATCAGACGTGATTTTTTAGAGTACCTCTAAACGTGAATTTGTGCAGCTCATCGAGTTTTTTTAGAAATTGCAATTTGGTTCCTGATAATATTTTTTTGAAGTTCAGGAAAAATCGGGACATTTTTGTTATTTTTTTGTTAAAACGGTCATATCTATATCTTATTACTAATTTTGAAAACATCGCATTATACCTTAGAATGTACTCTTTCTTGCGGTACAAATAGTTTTGAAATTGGTTAATAAATAAAATAGATGCGATCAAAAGGTGGTCATACAAATTTCGTATTTTTTTAGATCGCGGTACGATTGCGTTCATTCTACAAATTTCGTATTTTTTTAGATCGCGGTACGATTGCGTTCATTCTACTTCAAGGAAATAAAAGTTACATTTTCTGACTGAAGGGTTCGTCAGATGCTCTTAAAACTCGCTGTGACGTAATGCTCGTTTTTTCAATTCGATTCTCGGACGGTTTGCCGATTAAGTACAGATCAGAATATTACGAGATTAACATAGTTTATTCAAAATTGTTCAAGGAACAAGATCGAGGTGGTTTTTTACTGATGCGGCTATTAGTTTAAGGTGCATTAAGTGTTAAAGTAAACAAAAAAGGCGAAATCCCACACACACTTGCGACAGGAGTGTTGGTTTGTGAAGCAAACCAAATGGGATTACGTAGCAATCCCCGGGGGTAAGCGAGCGCAAGCGAGCAGTTTGCTGAGCCCCCTAGTTTATTAAAAGCTACTTTGAATATTTCAGTTTAAACTAAATTTTATCTTTCGAGTGTAATATATGTAATGAAACAATTGCAGTGCGTACTATACATTGCAGTAATATATATATGAAGTAATTTTTTATTCAACATTCAATATAAGAACACAATAAGACGAAACCTCTATTTGCGAGTGAATCTTCATATTCTTAATGTCTGCCTTTGCGATTGCTTACTACTATGACTTGTAAGAAAAATTGTGTTTTAATTTCAGTCTGGACAAGATGTTTTCAGTGGTTTTGAGTTTTCGCGTGTAGCAAATAATGCAATACATTATTTACAACATGACCAATAAACTAAACTTATATCTTTGAATTTAAAAGAGTGTCAGAGTATTATCACATGTTATTGTTGATCTGAAAATTACATTTACACCATTTGAGCGGGATTTAAACGTATATTAAAGTACAACTTTTTAAACTGCTATGCGTTTAAAAATTTGTTTATTTCCCTAAATATTTAGATATAAACTATCAATTGTGCTTATGCTGCTCGTGCTTTTAATGATTCAAATTTTGTGCGGCGGTTCATCAATAACTAAGGGTGTGTTACCTAAAAATCTGGCACAGATACGTTTTCTATTTTCCATGGCATTTTTGCCAAATCACGCGAGAAATTGATATGTTACTATGATATTAATTTCAGTTTAATTTCAGAAGCAGGGTATGTTAACGAAAAAACTCATTGGCAGAATTAATATTTCATTGTAAGATATTTCTCAATTTGAGTTTCCTACAGAATAGTATGTTGTATATTCACAGAAAAATTGCTCTCTCTCTCTCTCTCTTAAATGGAAGTGTACAATAATTTAAATTACTTTTCATCCAATTAAAATGCTGCTCGCTCCTTTTGTTGTAGTATGTTGTTTCCGTTTCTATGGAAGTGTTTTAATACCTCCACAAAATATTTTGAGCAGGCTGGACACAGGAGTGTAGAAATATATCCAAGGGTCAAGGTTCTTAACGACATTATAGTTTATTAACTTAAGTATACAACTTATGTTACATTAATATGTACAAAACAAAATAAGCAGTCAAGCTCTAAGCACATTGCGTTCTGAGATTTTATTAGAACTCTAGTAGTGATTGCGAAAGCAAATCGTTTCCGACGGAAAAGTGAAATTATGCGTTTTTGTGAATCTAAAACATGCTGTGATTAATAACTATACTTATTTTATCTTTTTCACAAAATGTCAAAATCATTATTGAAAACTTGAAGTGATACCAAGTTGTCCCATGTCTTGTAGTATGACTAATACAATGTGAAGATTTGATTGATTTACAATTGAAACGAAGATTATTTGAAATCGAAGACTTCACGTAACACTAAGCAGATGTTTTCGAAACTATTTTGTCTTAAAACGGGATTTACTTCCTATCTTAGGAGTAAATCGAATTACTTTTCTTTAGGACCTCCAATGAAAACTAACTGAACGTTCGTGGAAAGTGTATGAAACGAAGAAATACGCCGTTACTAAGAGGAAAGCTAAGTAAATTTAAAGCTGAAGTTCTGAAAAATATTAATGATTTGATATTTGTCATGCATTGTGGTAATTTTATGAAGGTTTGAAAATCACGTGCGTATAAGATAATAATCATTTTTAACGAACCGAAGAACCAAAGAAGAGACGGAAATTTGGAATATGGTAACAACTATTTCATAGACGAGAAGAAAGATAAATGAAAGAAGCTGACATGTTATGGCAAAAAATTCTAAGTTCACTTAAAATTCATAACTGAAAATTACACTAAGAGATGATTATTTAGCTCATAAACTTCAAAGGCAAAAAAAGTTGGGTTTAACTTATTTGACACGTGGGTGGGGGGGGGGGGGTCGAATGGCAACTAGTGGTCTTCACGGATTAATCCCGCTTCTGTCTGGGTGGAGACGACAATCGAATCCGTGTGTGGAGGCAACGTAGTCAGAGCCAAGATTCACGGTTTGTTGTGCAGCGTCACACGTCCAGAAAACCTAGTGTCGTCGTTATCTTGGTGTCATAGTGATCCTGGTGTCCTAGTGATCGTGGTGTCGTGGTTCAATTGCTTATGAAGCAAAATCATCTTTGGTATTCGTTTCGGGCTCTTTGACAGGCCAGCGTTACGTACAAGTAATTGTACAGCCAGTTACACTCCCATTCCTGAACTCCCAGGTTCACTCGCTGTTTCAACAAGACAGTGCTCGACCCCATATTGCTGCCATATCAAGAGTTTGTCAACTATATCTTACCATAGCCGGCATACTCATCGGACCTATCCCCGATCGAGAATGTATGGGATGCCATTGGAGGAGATGTCACCACTCCACCCGTACCGTGTAATCTGCTGGAACTAAGTGACAGGGTTCAAGCAGCATCGGATAGACTTCGCAGGACTTCATAAAGTGTCTGTATGACTCTCTACCAAGGCGCTTGGCATACTGCATTAGGAATAATGGCGATCTTGCGCCATACTGAATGATGCCATTTTTAAGCAATTTTCACAGTAAAGTTTGCATATTTCCATCTCAAATATTAATCATTTACTCATTCATAAAAACACTTTACCAACCTTGTAAATTTAATTGCAGTCTGAAAATTCCTTCTAGGTGCACCTTTTTTTTTTGTCTTAGAGTGTAATAGCATGCCAAGAAAGAGTTATAATGAAAATGATACGGATATTATGTAGATAAAAGTGTATTTCCTTTTTAAAAATACAAATAAAAGTGAAATGAGGTAGCTTATCGAAGAAAACGAGAATTCCACTGACGAACACCGACAAATCCAAACTGTACATGTACATCTGATAGAAAGGAGGCAAAAACTCTATAAATGGGAAATTTCTTGAAGAAGACAATTTACAAAATTTTCACGAGTAAGGTTCAAAACGAAATGGCGAAGAATGAATTGTTTGGTAGGTCTAGGTTTAATGGCGCAAGGTCCACAAAGACGTACAAGCTGTGTCAACCGCCAAATAAAATAATAAACGTGTATATGCGTGCAAGAACATTAAACAATAGTGGTTGAGAAGATTCCAACGCGAAAACTTTATAGAATAAAAGATGTTGGGGTAAAAAACCATATAAGTGAACAATATGCAGTTAAAAAAATAAAAAAGTTAAAACACCTTGATCACGCAGAAAATAAATTCAAATGAAAGCATAATTATTGTAATGAATTTATGATTTAAAAATTGTTGATCATTAAAGATTACACGTTAAAAACAGATGAAAAATATTTGAATAAATGGTTTTCTCGCCAACCAAATCTCGCAAAGCTGAAACATAACTATTAAAAAGTGACGCCGTTGACAGTTAAAGACGGGACAATCGATTACAGAGTTACAAAGTGCTGAATGGGAAGAATGTTAGACAACCGTCATAAAAGGAGTGCACTGATGCAAAGCCAAATTACGAGCTTATATACTTTGATGGTAGTAAGGGTAAAACTCTTGTGCATTGCGAACAGAATGTAGTGAAATATGAGCACATAACTAGAATGAGTCTGTAGAAAATATTTCAGTTACGGGTCGTCAAATCCGCAAGTTTACAGCCCATGATGTAACAAGTTTTCATCATTTTCTGAAGCTATGCTGAAATTTTATAGTACTCTCTTAAAATTATATCACAATATATTCTGTAATGCAAATGTGGTCAATATTTAAATTATAGTCAATTTCATTTTTGCGTTAATATCAATATTTCTAGGTCAGAAGTGTTCAACTTCATTATGATGAGGATCGATGAAATGTTTTATGACCAGTGTGGATACCAGTCAACTTTTCCATTAGCACTAATTAATATATTTGTGTTTTTAAATTAAATTTCAATGTACCGCTTTTATATTGTTATTATTTTTCGATGTTAATGTTTAAAAATATGCATAATGCTATTCAAACAATGATAAAAGTGAGAAGTCAAAAATGCTTGTTTTGTAATTTTTTATTATTTGAACCATGGGGTGTCTGGAAAGATATAGAACATTAAATATTCTGTGTCGCTTAAGGGTCTTATTCTACAAAAATTTAGCGCTGTTACTAATTTTTGTGAATTTAATAACCATTTTTAGTAAGTTTAACCAAAATCAGTGGAATTTGGTGTGGTTAACGATTTTTTTTGAAGGCCGGATGGCGTTGGCTCTGGTTAGGCGTAATTTTTTTTATTTCGAATGGCGGGAACAAAAGACAAAACTGAAGACAAAAAACAGAACAAAAGCAATGTAAAAAAAAAGGCAACAGAAGAAAGTCTATGGACCCATTCGGTCCCTCGCTTCCCAGTATTCCCACAAAGTTGTAGCGGAGAGCGCAGGACAGTGTCGCAGGTGTGTATAGTCCTGTTCCTGTAGGTTGCAGAGCTTGCAGCGTGGATCGTCAAGGATGACTCTGCGATATAAATGTCTTGCAAGGCAGTCGTGGCCAGTAGCGAGGCGGAATTCTGCTACGGCTTTCATTCTAGACCAGTCAGAAATATATGAGATTTTTTTTCCACCAGGATTTCTGGGAATTCTTTTCTGAAAGATCTTTTTCCAAGTTCTTCTAAAAATTGATTTAATGATTGCCTTTACATTTTGAAAAGGGATTTCATCATAAACAGTTTAAGTTATCGCAGCCCCTTTTTTGGCCAGCAGGTCAGCTTTTTCATTACCCTCTATGCCGCAGTGGGCTGGTATCCACTGCAGGGAAATAGTCTTATGATTGCGAGACAGAAAACGTAGGCGAGACCGGCAATTCGCAATGGCTGCAGAGTATGGGTTTCCAGAATAATTAATTGCTTGCAAGGCGGCTCGCGAGTCGGACAAGATGACCACTCTGGTAAAATGACCCAAGTGACACTGTAGCTGAGAGAAGGCAATACGAATGGCCTCAATCTCACCATCAAAAGCAGTTCTATATCTCCCAACTGGGGAATAGAAAGCAAAGGAGTCACAGAAGACACCTGCTCCCGAATTAATGCAGTTATCCATACGAGAGAAGTCGGTACAAACCAGGAGCCAATCTCTTTCAGGATAAAGAGTATTAATAGTCTCATACGCCATAGACCTCAAAACCAAGTCATTTGTGTTGCTTTTAAGGACAGGCTGAATAAGTTCAGTACAGATTCGAAACACTTTATTTACACTTGGATCAAGTAATTGTGGTAGATGTTCAGGTCTAAAATTAAGTTCATGATGTTCCTTCAACTGAAGAACTTTCTACAAAAAGCCATATTGAGTTTTCAGATTTCGTTCGCAAGTTTGAGAGTCACTGTTCCACAAAGAAAGGTATCCAGGACTTCAAAAAAAATTTTCCCGTAGAAGAAGAGCCCTTACCTCTATAATAGCCCCATTACTTTTGTTCCCCGTACAGTGCAACATGGCATCAATAGGGGTTGTTTTGACCCCACCATAAAATAAAGCGAAGGGCTTGATTTTGTAGTCTTTCGAGTAGGTCACGAATTTCGTGTGAAGAGGCCACCAAGGGTTCACAGCAATAGTTAATTATAGGTAAAACAAAAGTTTTATAAGTTAAATTTAAAGTAAATCTGGAGCAGCTCCATCTGTAATCTGCCAGGCGTTTTAGGATGTCCGATCAGTGACTCTACTGATAATCCTTTTTGTTTATGGCTTGAACGTCAGTTTTCGGTAGAGAGTCACGCCCAGATATGAAAACTCCTCTGATCCATTAATAGCAGAGTCTCCCAAAAATAGCTCAGGTTGATGTGTGAGAGAAAATCTTTGGTAAACTGTTTTATTTAAGTTTACTGCCATGTTATTGGTGTGATACTATTCCTCCATCATCCCATGGACACTGTTCAGAGTTTGTTCAGTCAAAAATTTTGCGTTCCTCTTAGGGACTTCCGTCCAAATGACGAGATAATCCGCATAAAGAAGGCATCTAACTCCATCAATTGATCTCATCCTGGTAATAAGGTCGTTAATATAGATGTTAAACAAAATGCAACTTGTGACAACTCCCTATGGTAGACCGGTTTGGAGTATTTTATATCTTGATAAACAATTACCATATCTAACTCGGCACAGACGTTGGTTGAGGAAATCCCTAAACCATTTAAACATGTTAGAGGTTATTCCTAACTCCGAGAGTTTCAGATGGAGATTTTCTCTCCAAACAGTATCATATTCTTTTTTAAGATCTACAAACACGGCAGTCAAGATATTCTTTTTGTCCAGAGCATCCTTTATGGTCTGGCTAAGAAAAGAAACATGGTGGTTAGTTGATCTAGACTGCCTAAACCCAGACTGTTCCTCCTCCAATAGCCAATAGGTTTCCAAATACCAGTTTAATCTTCGATAGATAATCCTTTCCATGGTTTTACCCATTATACTTGTCAGAGAGATTAGTATGAAGCTGTGTAAATCACCGTGGTCTTTGCCTTTTTTGTGAATAGGTATAATGACAGATTTGCGCCACTGTGAAGGGAAGATACCCTTTTCCCATATGACATTAAAAAATTTAACCAGAAACTTTCTGGCAAGAGGACCTAGATGTTTCAGAAATTCAGGATGTATATTGTCCACTCCCGGCGATTTGCCATTTTTAAGATAATCCAAGGCCTCTTCAATTTCTCTATCTGAAATAGGCGAGCTAAAAATTGTTCTCGCCTCTGGGATAATAGCGTTATTCAGCTTCATGCAATCAGTCTTTCGTTTAACAACACTCGACATATTCCTTGCATAGGCTCCCTTACGCTGCGACTCTGAGAAGTGTCGCAAGAAAGAGATTGCAACACCTTGGTCTGATGTTATCAACTTACCGGCAACCAAAAATGGTTGTTTTTTAACCCAGGTCTTTTCATTATTAATGTTTGGAATGAATTTTATAAGTTCTTTTGCTGTCATTTTGAAAATTGATATCTATATAAATAAGAATGGAGTGTTTGTTTGTACATTCAATATTTTCGACGCATTTCAAGTTTTCTATCCGTTTTGGACCCTTCTGATGCCGAATCCGCCTTTTTCTCGTTTGGTGTCTGTCTGTCTGTCTGTCTGTCTGTCTGTCTGTCTGTATGTTGTGCCCTATACACGTCCACGCGGTTTAAGATATTTTCATGGAAATTTGCATACAGAGAGTACTTATCTTGATTTAGTGAGTGGAATTGGTTGCGAAAGTCTGTCTGTCCGTCTTTCTGTTCTATGCTCGATTTTGTGTTTGTGTGTTTGTGTAGGCATCACATAAATTGTATTCCAGATATTTGATTGCAGTGTATTTTATTTTATACATTATCTAATACTTTAGTGAATGCAATATTAAACATTTCTTTATTGTTATATTTAGACGAGTTTCATGCTAAAACACCTGAGTAAGTATACTTAAATCAACCATAATTTGGTAGTTTTGGAAAAATTGGAATGTCTATTGAATATTACGATTAATTCGATTGCTTTACCAGTACTGCTGAATAAATAATTATTCTTCAAAATTTTTTTTTTTTTTTTTTTTTTATGGAATTTCATTTCTGATACGTCATTTATTTCGAGTCTTATTTTTATTCTTTGCGCAATGAAAACGATTTCCGAAAATTTGGGACAGACGATATTTTTCAATGAAACGAGAATGAACACGATCGCGCGAGCAGTGATATTTTTTCTGGTTCTTTCGCTCTGAATTAATTTCACATTTCTAAATTTTGTACACTTTTAGTTGTAAGTTGTGGCAACTGTGCGAGATCAAGACATAAAATTGAATCACAAATTAATATCTTTGGAACAATTTTTTACGACATCTTTTATTTTGTTTTACTTTGCTGTTTCCTGTTTTAAATATTTATTATTTTAATAAATGTGTTTTCCTTCTCATCACACCCAACAGCACCACAAAGTATTAGACTTGAAAATGTTAGGTAAGTCAGTATAAATTTTCAGTGTAGTTATGCCGTTATTTAAAGAATAATGCCGTTATTTAAAGAATAATGCCGTTATTTAAAGAATAATGCCGTTATTTAAAGAATAATGCCGTTATTTAAAGAATAATGCCGTTATTTAAAGAATAATGTCGTTATTGAAATAATAATAATGTTTAAAAATCCAAACTAGAACTTTTTCCAACATTAAAAAATTCGTTGTAGTAATGACAGGAGAAGATTGCAAAATTTCACAATGTCGCATACCGGAGGCAAGAGTGCCACAGGTAAAAAAATATTGTTTTGTTGACTATGAGTGCGAGAGCACTCGCCGTAAATCGTAATTTTAATTAATTGAGTTGCACATGAAAACAACTTAAGAAAGGGAATTCCAAATCTTCCTATAAATCGTCTTTTATAGTAGTAACCTTAGTATCACCTTTCGTCTTTTTGAGCTTTGTCATACAGCAATTGTGCGATGTATGTGAAATGTATTACATGAATGGATATGCATGTGTAGGATTTGTGTCCAAAGTAAGTTGTAGAAAATATAAAGATGGCGAAAGGTGTTAAAATAAATTTTTACTCTACAAAAAACGTAAGTCATTATATATTTTGATTATCTCTTCAATCTAGAGTAAACGAATTCAAACCGAGTAAGGTCGGGTATTTTGCTAGTTATTTATAAAGTTGTTGAAAGAGGCACGCTTTGAAAGTAAAATTGCCTTTTTAAAAAGGGCTGCGTGTTTTCTCCACATCTGCACATCCGACGGCCTACCCGTTTGTACGGCAATCTTCCGAAGCCTCTCTCGCCTAGCCTTCATTTGATTAAGTTCCTCTGACCAAAAGCAATTGCAACCCCTCACCTTTCCTCTAGGGATGGACTTCTTAGCACAATAGAGAATAATATCTGTCAGAGTTTTGTTAATAAAATCAGGAAGCTTGTAGGAATTAAAAGGGATGGAACGGACTTCATTCTCCAGTGACTCCGTGAAAAGTCTCCAATTAGCTTTTCTGAAATTCCACGATACCTTGGAGGGAGCATTTTGATTGTGTACTACATTGGGAAAAGATACGCCCGCAATAATCTGTTGGTGTCCTGAGCCCGGATCAGCAATAACCATTCTTGAAGTGGAACTTCTAATATCAGATGTAACTAACAAGAGGTCTGGAGATATTTTCGTGTCATTATAGTGTAGGTACGTGTGGGGGTCCTTGCAATTATAAACCAACTCGAAAGTACTCGAGTTTAAGAGATCCTCCACAGCTCTACCGGCTAGATTGGTGTCGTGGTAGCCTCACGTGGGGGAGTGGGCATTAAAGTCACCGAGAAAAATAGTTCTTGAAGAGGAATCAATGAACGAGAAATCTGGCTTGCTGTTTGGAGGGCTGTAAATAGCCATAATTCTAAAATATATCGTTCCAAACCAAACTTCCAGTTGTACAGCCTCACTTTTATCTTCACCATATCCCATTTACTTAATTATCTTAAAGTCATTAGTTACGTCACACTTAACACCAACAAGAATACCGCCTGCCTAAAGCGGGGAAGCAAATATAGAATATATCCCTTGAAGGGGAAATGTTGGCCTCCATGATAGCAAAGACGTCAATATTGTAAGCACTCAAAGTTTGCTGCAGCTCTGTCCTCTTGGGTTGGGACATACCACCGGCATTCCACTGTAAGACTCGAAGAGAAACTTTCCGAGAACTCATTTGAATGCTGGAACCACAAAAGCCAGAAGCTGTAGATCACTAGCGTTACCAGGGTGCAACACGAGGAGGTGGATCTACTTTGCCCCCAAGCATAAATGTAGATCGATAAATTTTTGTATTGTTTATGGTTCCTATTCTACAACTTTTTTGCATTACTACTAACTAGATTTTTGAATTTTTCTTGTCCAGAAAGGTCAGGCTAGATTTATTTTCCAAATTGATGAAATTTTGAGTCCATGAAACCTACTAACAACGTTTCTACTCTAAGACCAGAAAAAAAATTAAAATTTCCCTTTTGTTGTAAACTATTATATTTTTACAAGTTTTGGGTGAAAACGGTTTTGTTGTTTGTGAAAATTTGGTATGGATGTGTCCCTTTATGAAACGTTTTTGGATTATAATTTTTAGAGGACGTTATTCCCTATTGAATGATACCTTTGAATTTGTTCTAGTATAAATAGATCTCGAAATAAATTAGGTAATTCGGGTTTTTTCACGACTGTACCTCGAGTCTCCTTCCAAATGCTAGAACGATGGTAGAATCTTGTAGCTCAGAAGCATGCTAACGCGGAAGTTCTAGCTATTTCAGCACGTGTACTACACTCCATTAAAACTATATGTACTTTGGCTACCCGCATTTTTTTTGTTGACATCAAACGAGCGTTTTGTACGCCTCATGTGAACAGAACCTAAATGTTCAACAAATTTTTTCTAAGTGTAAAAAAAAAATCTAGTTCACCACAGTAACGTAATGTACTTAAGGGGGAAAAAATTAAGTAATTTAAACCATACAGGACAGCCATGGTTCAGTGGGTTTGCCCACTAAGCTAGCAACCTTTTAGTTGTAGGTGGGGCAGCTTCGATGTCACCTTGGGTGTATTTCTCTCTACCATGTCAGTAAAAATTTCATTTTGTGTCTTTGTTCAACTTGATTAAATATGGTCATTGCTCCATAAAACTCAATATAGCCTTCAAACGGTAAGAAGTAAAAGTTACCTATCATTGTTATTAAACGCAAAATAATATGAAATAAATAATATAACATGCTGTTCATCATAAAAGTTTATTTAAGAAAAATGAATTTTTTCACAGAAACATTTTTGATACAAAATTATGTATAATAGCAGAGTTTATATCACAGAAGTAAAATATCTAAAAGATCTCTATAAATGGCAGTACAGATGAAATACAAAGCGGACGACTGTTATTTGCACACTGATGTGCAAAAGAATCCATCTTCTTCCACAGTCACCTGACCGTGGTTCAAAATTACTTGGTGTTGTCCTCGTGTCTTTTCCATGGGGATTTATCCTGGACAGTCGACAACAACCTGTTGCCATGCTCCAGTGCGACGTTAGTTAATTACCATTACCACCATTTCCTCCAAGTATTAAAATACATCTTCTTTATAACCCTCATTGGCATATGCTGACGACACAGTTTGTACACCACCATTAAATGCAACTCTCGCCAACAATCTAGCTCGTCTTTGCGCTCTCCACTCTGAATTGAGCACCGGATCCCTTGGTCCCCAACTTTCGGCTGGCTTCAAGACATTTTTAAGTTTCTAGAGCAAAGAAAAATTGACACCTTATTTACCTTTGTATTTCCTAATATAAAAGAAAACATTAGTTCTTAGAAAAATTAAATTATTAAAATCCCACCATTAGAACGAACAAAATACTTTACCATTTATGTTATACAGGATGGTCATAAATTATTATCGGGGTTTCCTTACCCCATGACTTTTCTTTAAAGAACATAGCAAAAAAAATTATGACGTATTCGTGAAGTACAACTCAAAAAGGTGTTATAATAACACGAAAAAAGTTGAAGTAATTTTCACATGGCAGCCTTTCGTGGCACGTAACACATCAAGACGGAACTCAGTTTTCCGGCAAGAGTTCGATCCAAAGTGTTACGCAAATCCTGGAGAACACTTAGCGGAACTTTTATGTGTTAATTATTGACTTTTTGAAAAAATTTGGACTACTTTACGAATATGTCACAATTGTTTTCGTCATGTTATTTAACCTAAAATTATGAGGTAAGGAAACCCTCGACCATAATTTATGATCCCCCTAAATATTGCAGCTATTTCATTTGTATGTTATATATTGTGGGATTTCAATTGTATGTTATATAATTGCGGGATTTCAATTTTATGTTGTATATTGTAGTTATGGAATGGAGCTTTTGTTGTGCTCACTGACAATCAGAGAGAAAAGATCATTGTCTTTTGCAAGATGACTACTGTTCATGATTCCCTTGCAGTTCACCTGCTTTCATTGGAATCGAATCCAAGGTGTGCTGTCTTTGCATGGTTGATTATGAATTTCGACCATCTCCTTCGCTGCCTTGCTTGTTGGGCAAATCTGTCTAAGAACAATGATGAGAAGCGAGACATTCACAGTCTATTTCAAATATACGATTGCCCCTCTTTTGTTTTTCCTTTCTGTATTATATGTCTGTATTTTCTCTGAACTTTGAACTTGAATCTCAAGCTCAGAAGTAATACCCTGTCAGGTAAATATTTTTTTCACCCTTACAGAGAAGCAAGAGACATTATGTTTAATTTGTCTTGTGATTTTTCTTCTTCTACTTTCTTTTTGTTGTGTGTTCATTGTTAATTTTACTTTCTAGTTTAAGAATTAATTTTTGTTATTTTATCCATACTTGCATTTTTTACCCCCCAAGGTGTAATGTTTAATATTTGATTTTGATTTCAGAAAAATGAATTTACGTGCAAAGACGTTTCACTCATACAACACAGTTGCTATTTAAGCACTAAATGCGAATAGAAAATTATAGAATGTAATTAAAGTAAAATACATGAAAGACATAAATTTGTTTTTTCAGTATCTTACTTGAAAAATTCCGCTGTGTGGATCTTTGTACATGGTTAAAATAAACCACAGAGGGATCTGTACCAAAGCGAAAGCTGCTAGAAACCATCCTACACTAGAGGTCCACTGGGGAACTGATGGATCGCCAGAAGTTTCAGCCTTAACAATCCCAAACACAAATATAATCTGAAAATAATATAAAAATTATTGCAGTATAATCTAACCTTTCCTTTATTAGTAATATATTTATTCCGAATCGAATAAATACTTGCAGTGAACATATCGTTTCCAACATGCCAAAATCCACCAATCTCCAAAAACACTTTCGAAGTTTGATGCTTCGGGAAAAATCGAGTTGAGATTCAAAAGTTGTTTTCTCATGAAAATCGTCATTTCCACTAAGAATCAAGAAATGGTGTTTCAAAAAATGGAGTTAGGGGAAAATCGTCAAAATGCTGATTAATGCCTTGTGCGTGGTGGCAACGATACCATAGTCCACATGCAGTGGTATAGGCTAGGCTCAAACAGAGCCTTTCCTCAGATATTTGCCTGTGAAATTTTTATCCTGGATTAGAAGTTATATTGGTATAAAACTGACCTGGCCTCCTACAGAACTTTTGAATTGCTCGTCTCTGACTAAATTCACGAATCTGCACTACAGTTGTTTTCAGAAGGACATGTTTGAAGGTATATGTATTTTAAATAAATAATTGCACACATACAAACTATTTTTTTCAATATTTTAAATAAAAATAGCCAAAAGAAAATTCTTGTTTTTGATGTGGACCAACGATTATATCCAGAGGTGGAAACTTTGAAAGGAATTACAAAATATAAGGTTGTTAAATGCATTACTGATCTGGCGAATTCCATATTTCTACAATTTCATTTATTGCCGAATTTATAAAATCGTAAATTTAATTACGTTTGGCAAGATGTTAATGAGAGAGAATGTAGAATTCCAACGGGTTAATTGAAGAAAAGGTATGGTTCTATCATTTTCCAGCCAATTCGGCTAAAATTTCGAATTAAAGGGTAATTAGACAAATTGTAGAAATCTACATAATCGAATAAAAACTAAAATATAAAAACAAGCAAAAAGGTATAACCTCACTGTAAACAACAGAAATGAAAAATATTGCAAAGCGGGAAATTAAAAATAGAATATATCATTATGCAACAGATAAATCAGAGCTTCAAAGCGTTTTTAAATTATTTGAAACCAAAATTTGAGGAAAAAAACTAACTTCTTTTGGAAAAGAGTATAGATTAGAAGCAATTTTTAAAATTAAATTAATCAAATAATTGCATGACTTGTGTTTATGGTGACATTGTATATAGAACTTTGTCTGGAATACTATAGATATTTACCATCAATGCTACAGGAGCTGTAAAAGCCCATGTAATTTTCCAGAATATTCCTGGAGATTTTTGTAGCATAAATTCAACATCTTTACAAAAGTTCTTCAAGCCTACAACAAAAAAAATACAGAAAAATTAGTGGAGTATAAACAAAAGTTTGTATTTTTGTTTTCCTAAATTAAATATAGATGTTGAACACCTTTTTTCTACGATGAACCATTAATAAGTAAAACGCAAAAGTATAACAGTATATTTAAAAATCTTGATATCTAATTTAAATTTAAGGAACAACTAAGGTAGTAATATAATCTTAATTTTGAAATACCTTTTAAGTGATTTTAAGATTATGATCAGGTTTTTCAATATTCAAAGTTTATTTCTGAACACAAAGATGCTATTAGGATTTGCACAAGTTTTCTCTAGAATGCTGAGACATATTCTAGTATCGGGAATGTAATTGGTTTGACTATACTAATCGAAAAATTTTACGGCGAGTTACTATACGTGTATTGTTATCGAAAAAGTTATCAATATCGATGCATTGAAAATCTATTCACGCAAAAAAAAATTAAAAAATTAACATAAAGTTTGTATATCAATATAATAAATTTTCAAATGTATTAATAGTTTTCAGATCACTCAACATTCCACAGTTCTAAGCTTCTGAATTAAAATATACTATTTTTAAAAATTAAGATTTAACAAATTTAACGAAAATAACCAAACATCTTAAAATTTTCTCTACAAAACTATCTGAATTCATAAGAAAAAGTTCAAGAGTAAATTTTTATAAACAAAAAATAAAATCAGTCACACTTTTGTTATGACTTCCTAACTGATTTTTAAAAATTTATAAATGGTATATAATGTTAAAAGATTTGTTTACGTTAATCGAAGCAAACTGTTATGAAAACTCGCATAATTCATATCTCACCATAAATCCATGTAACGCCAACTACTTCCAGGACAGCATAAAAGAAGACAGCAACACCGACACCATAGTTATTCAACAGTACCAATATTTCCTGACCGATCTGAAAGTTAACTAAAATTAGGAGTTTTTCAAAACTTTATATGCGTTAAGATACCACCTTTGAAGCAAAATGAAATTTGAAGTATAAAAAGAATATATGGAATTTTTTAACTTTGCCAATACATTCTCACATACTGTAGTAAATAAACAATTACACTTAAAAATCTAAAAATTTCTTTAATTTATTTGATATTTAATTATTAAGTTGCATTTTTTTCCAAAAATATATTGAGTAATGTTCCTTGAATAATGAAATGAATTGAAATTTAAAAAAATAATTAGATAATGTCAATACATTTTGCAATTATGCCAATACATTTCAAAATAAAATAAAAATCAATGTGATAGTTGAGACAGCATAGCAAGGATTATTATAGATCCTTCTTGGGATAGCAGATTCTAACATGTTCTTTCTTTTAACCCTCCTAGTGGTTGTCTCGATGAGGTATACAATTTAGACAACAACCGGTACCGCAGTTGTACCAAGAAGGAATTAGATTATAGTCAATACATAAGATGTACCTTGAAAGTTATAATAATCTCTCGCGTCAGTTACATCTATAGCCGTAACAAAAAGGTTATCAACATGTATCATATCGATGACGAGATATCTTGTCCTTAGCAAAGACATATCGGCAAAACTACTTTGATGGTTAATTACCACGCCACTACTTTCTGGCGCATCTAAACGCATAGAAGAATTTTTATTTTCGATATTTAAATCAAAGCTACCAATTGACTGGATTTTCATAGCTGTTCTCCATTAGGCAGTTGAATTAAAATGCTACATAATATTTGGATCAACATAACTGGCGGATAAACGATTTAGAAAAAAAATTATAAATGAAATAAAAACTATTTTGGTATAAATTATCATATATAGTTTCACAAACATTACATTTTATGAAACTAGAAAAGAAATAATGCATATGGGGATATGGGTCCAATGCGAGTCCCTAAAATTAGAGGTAGATAGTTGAATTAATATGTCAAAGGAGCAATGCTCATTGATTCGGAGAGATCCGAAGAGACCTCGTAATTTTGAATCACGATATGAACTTTGAAAAATATAGTTTCTGCATCACATTTAGAACAGTTTTCCTGAACAACTAGTACATTTCGTGTTCCCGATAGAAATAAGGCAATTATAAAATCATTAGAAACTTGGTAATTTTTAATTAACGTCATACTGGAGCCACACAGTGGGCTATTGGTGACGGTCCGGGATAACCACGAAGGGAAAGATCCTAGATATATAAAATCAAAAGAAATTAAATTTAAAATAAATTTATGCAGCTACGTACACTAGTTGTCAAAGGCAGTCCAAGGACGAAAAATATGAAACACACAGTTAGAGACAAGAGCCATTTCTTCTGACGAAGTTTCGGAAATCTATCTTTGATAGCGGTCAAGAGTGTTTCCAATGCTGACATCTGAAAAGGTAGCATGAAGAGTGTGATAAAGTTATGTCAATTTTATGAAAACCAAATTTTTATTCCACTTCTTAAGCAAACTTGAAATAATGATGAAATTTACCGAACTGCCTACTCCGAGAACAAAAATCATGAAGAAAAATATGACGGACCACAGCTGAGGCACGTACGTTATAGCAGCCAGGGCTTCAGGATATACAACAAACGCCAGTCCTAAGCCTATACAAACCAGAATAAGATATGAAACACAGATTAAAAAATACACTACAGTTAATTTATCAGCCAATAAGGTGTAAAAGAAAACTGTGATAATACTAAAAGAAGTAATATTAAAATTATATATGGTAAATCTATAGTTGATGGCACGGCCTTCAAAGTAGTATTACTTTTCGGTGATACGATGGTAATTAGCTGTCGCCATTTCTTAGCGCTATTCCAGGCGGAAACTGACCAGCTACCAGAATAAAGAGTGCATCACTTATGTAATTGCCAAACTAAAGCCAAGCTTAAAGTCATACCTTAACTAGATATTACCAGATGAAACACGCCTTTTTTTTTAAGTACAAGTATTCAAAATATAAGTTATTTGTTTTAAAAGAGTAATATATATCTCAATTATGTAGTATATAGACACAGTTAAATAAAAAGACTTTTTATCAAAATATTTGACACAAAATTGTGTATTAGGAATGTCATTATTCTTTTTGTGTAAAGTTTTACTACTCTGTAAATTAAGCATGTCTACATTGACTATAATTAAGACCTATAAGACCATCTTTAAATTTTATTTAACTAAAGTTATTTTTGAAAAGACATTCGAAAAGCTTCCAGATTTCTTTGAATAAATCTTTAAAACATTAGGCTAAAAGTCTTCAAATAATACCTATCAATAATTGTCTGTAATTCCAAAGAAAAGTATTAAGTAATAAGAATACTGTCTATAAAAATATGTGAAACTAAACTTAAGCGATGCTTACTTTTCTACCTAAAACTTCACGTATGGGAAAAGTATCTACTACTAACACAAAAGCAGGTTAAACATACTAACTGATAAACTAAGCAAAAATTTAAAAAAGCATACATAAAACACTAACTTATAAAAACTTTATCTGTAATTGTCTTGAAAGCCAATTACAAGTTACCCATGGTAAATTTTTTTTTTTTTATATAATAGATATATAACTAGTTGCTTAAATTTTTATGTTAGTCTTCCGTAAAGCGGAACATGATAGCTAAACGTACTCTCGTAAACTCCACAACATTTCAAATCGTGCGTGGAAAAGATTGCATCAATCGAAGTTCTGCCTCTCGTTGTCCAATATTTAGGATTTGTCTTTAGATCCAACCAATAGACTTCTCTCAACACTTCGCAGAATTCTTTCCCATCTTCAGTACTCATGTTGATATTAAAGTCTCCAGCCAAGACTGATTTATACTCGTCACAATCTGTGCCCAATGCTTCTGAGATCGCTTCTAAAATGTCATCTGTACTCGAACCTGGCTTGGCATATAGTACGGCCAAACGAACATTGTTTTTTAAATAGACGACAACAATGTGAACTCCCGTGTCATAATTTGGGAACTGTAGAGCTTCCTGTGTTTCAATATTATTCTTGGCGTAAATGGCAACACCGCTGTGCTTTCTCGTGCGACTTTGGCTCGAATGAATCTCGATGCACAATTTAAAGTCTTGAAACTTGAAGCGATCGGTTGGAATCGTCCACGTTTCGGCCAACAATAGAAAATCGCTATGCATGAAACTATGATCACAGGCAATGTCTTCATGATGCGCTTGGAGGGATTGGACGTTGTGATACATGAACTGATAGCTGTACTCGTAACTGAATACCGGAATGTGACTGGCTCGTGACAGTCTTGCCTTGCATTCCTACTACAATGCAACTGACTCCTACCAGTCTCGTTGCTCTTATAATGAGTTCTTTCCAGACTAGTAGACAACTACCGTTGTTTAGTATTCCTACATCTTTATATTTTTTTTTCTTACACCGGACGACTTGAAAACCCTCTCCGAGAACAAAACCCATTTGACCATGGGTAATAAATTCAATTATTCATGATTGCTATTATTAAAATAGTTGCTGCAGAACATTAATAATTGTTATTGTCACCGAGATATATTTTCCGAGATTTATAAAGTGACATTGCTTGGAGATGAGAATGGCTTCTGAAAGAGATGTCATGGAACACCTGAAGGTTGAAATCTGACTTTGCCTCCTTACCAGCAAGCTTTAGCTGAGAATAATGGAATGACATCATGTGACCCTGCCAGGAGAATAATCCTCAGACGTACTTCATCCTTTCCAGTGTCCATCTTGTGAATCTTGTTCTGTTTAGAACGGGCCATAAAATCCAAAACCCAACGGCACTCTCATACCCACCACGTTTGGCAAAAGAGGATATATATGGAAGTCCTGATCTACTGTGGGACTTCTTGAGCGTGTTCAGACCTATGAACTTGATATAGCGGCTTAGGTAAACCTTAAGGAATAAGTAACAACCCCAATGTAATCGTTATTTAAAGTTACAAGCAAGAATCTCAATAAGTATAATAGAATTGAGAAAATAATACCTTCATGGCTTACAACTTCACGTATATCTTTGGAGTACTTATATGACAGAGAGCCCAAGACGGCGAAACTGACGCAGCCTGCTAATAAGTTTACAACTGTGTCCAAGACGCTAATAGTTATGGCGTCCCTTTCGAAGAAAAAAATCATTAACTTATTTTATGAACAATTATTAGAGAAAACACACGTTTGGAAAACAAATGCTAACTTAACCCTTTTGGTGATTGTGATGACGTGGTATCTCTTGTCATTAGCAAAACTTCTTGATAGACGAGATATCCCTACATTAGAACAAATTTGACCATATTTTGGTCTTATATTTATAAAAAATAGGCAATATCTTGAGGACGAGATATTCATCACTAGCAAAACTGATCAGATCTTGATGGACGAGATTTATCGTCGAAATCACTAGAAGGGTTAAAGTAACTAATTCAGTAAATCAGTAATAGTTATTAGATTAATTGTATTTAATTGGTGAAAATTATATATATTTTGCAGCTCTATAAGCTGTATTTTTATGAGCGTTTGGCATACCCTACACATTATAATGTAGATCGCAAAATATATTTAATGGTTAAACTGTATTAAAATTATTGTCGAAGTGTTAATAAGAATAAACGTATTAAATCTTAAGAACCTTGGACTCATGTAAGTAAACCAGGAAATTCAACTTTACACACACAGTTGTTTAAAAATTTCTATATGAATTATTCAAAAGTAGCCAACTAAATATTGGCTTTCTATTCAAACCCTTAAAAAAAAAGTTATACCTTAAATAGTTCTTAAAAATTCATAGAATACAATAATTCTTTGCTCAGATGGGAAAATGTTATGTCACTTTTCACCAAAAATTGACTAAGTCCCATCCTGGAGAGTCTTTTTTGTTAATGTTTAGAAGGTGACAAAATGTCGCAAGTCTTTTTCTTTAAGTTTATGAGAAAACAAAGGTGGTAGAATCGTAATAAATCAAAAACCATAGAACCACATGTTGAATCTTGAATCTTAAAATTGCTGTCACGAAAAATTAAAAAAGTGATTTATAACATTTTGCCATCTGAGCACAGAATTATTTCAAAAAATTACCATCGGATCTTTACTTATTGCCATTTTAAGGAAAACAATACACGCTTCTTTCATCTAGAAAAGTCAGATCAATCTTCTATGTAACCTACGGCAGTATAATGTAAATCAAATTGCTCATCAATCAAAGGTTGCAAATTAAATTATTTTAGCGATTTACTCAAATTTTAAATCTTATTTTATAACTTTAAATAGAACTTAAAATTATATTGAAGCTATACTTCAAATTAAGAACTAATTCATTTCTGTGACATTGGGTGCATTAAATAACAATATTCGAATCAAGTATATTCTGTATACTATACTAACGTGCATAGCACAGAAACAGGCATTGTCTCGGTATATTAGCAGATATCCTACCTAAATAAATTAAAAAGCGACTTTTACGAAATTCACTGTGGTTTGACGTTTTATTTAAATGTGGCAATTTTAGTCATATGAAACAAAATATTATTAAAAATACAGGCAGATCACCATTCTTTTATAATCTTGTGAAAGATGGCAATGGTAAATTTAAAAACATGGAAGATAGAGATCGGCGCAAAATAGAAGATTTATGTAATGCAAAATTCAAGACCTTGTAAATAGTATATTGTCTTGAACTCAATGTGATACAATTAGGTGGACAGTAAGGAGTAACTATAGAATCATGAATAAGTATTCACATTTTGTCATACTTCATAAAGCAAACACACGAATTACACAAGATAATAAATGTGCAAAGCGCTTTCTTTGTTGTTGACAAACTTCATTTCATTGGAAGTTAAATGAGAAATAAAAAACACTTGAATTCGTTATAAATGATTGAGTGAATATGGGTTGGATTTAACTGTCAGTGTTATGCGCAGATTAAAAAATGTCCTTCAGTGCTTATTTTAGCTACGTGCGTGTTTTTTAATTTTCCAAATTTACTATTATGAATCCAAATTTAATCTTTTTAATGCCAGTATTTTGTCCCCAAATTAGGAAAAACGTTCCATAATTTATAAATCGTTAACTGTAAAAAGTGTTTTTAAAAAAATGCTATTGACATTTTTTCAACAAAGTGTTTATAATATAGTCATAAATGGTTGCTTTACATCATTATTTTGACTAAATCCAAAACTAACTTAAGTAAAAGAATTAAATGTGCTTAAGAACATTGTCACCAAAAAACACAACATACACTCTCAGCGCTGAGCTCGGATCAGGTTGACTATCATTAAGTTTATATATGTAAAATATTAAGCAAACATTTTAGTTTAAGAGGAGTCAAAATAATTTCATTTCAGCAAAATAAAATTTTTACCTATAAACGTTGTTCTGAAATTTGTTGTAACTTGCTACCATAATGATGCTACCGTAAGCAATATTTAAGGAAAAAAAGGATTGCTCAGTTGCTTTGTACCACACCTGAAAAATATTACATAATTTAAGATGGATATAAGGGTAAACCACAGACTAAGGAAAAATTTGAGTAATTTTTTTTTCGATTTTCTTTTTAATTTAAAATATCTGAAGAACATAGGCAAGGTAACTAATAGACTCCGTTATAACAACCACAAGGGATCTTTGCTCCAGAGAATTAAATAAAACATTCCACGTCAGGTTTTTTTTTAGGGGTCGGGTGGAAAAGGGTAGGGAGATAGTTTAATTAAAGTTGCACTGGAGCACCACAACGAACTATTGATGCAAAAGGAAACGCCGAATGAATAATTAAAAAAAAATTTAAGCTTATGAAAATTATAAAATTAAATTTATTTATTGGCTTTTAACTGTGGTAAAGAGCATTTTTAGGAATGTTTAACAATTTTGCAATCTCCTTTTCGGAAAGATGTTTTATTGGCGCTTTCTAGTACTTCATTTTTTGTTTCAATGGACAATGCTGAATTCATAGTCCTGGGTAGAGGAAACATCGGTAGCCACGTGTTGAGAACATTTGTCTGAGGTGTAGGTCCCTCAGACCTGCATATATTCATACAATTGAGATATAATTTCTGTGTATCTTACATGAATATTCTATTCATCATCATTTATTAAATGTAGTGTATATGTGGATTGTGCCAGATTTTTAATTATAATTTAATCTTTGCATTTGGGTTCTTTCTCCAAAATTTTTTGTTTGTATGCTTTAAATGTACAGTAATTAAGCTTTGTCACTTGTCTTTCCTCAAACTTTTCATGAGCGTCTTTAAACGTATAGTAATGGGTTAAGTTTTGACATTTATCTTCGTCTTTATTCCAAGTTTTTTAAAAAGTGGTCTCTTAAGTTAGTCTTTGCATTTCTATTCTTTCTCCAAAATGTTTTGTTTGTATGCTTTAAATGTATAGGAACTAAGCTTTATCACTAGCAATTGTCACTAGACTAGCTGTACTAGTCTTTCCTCAAATTTTTCATGTGCATCTTTAAACGTATAGTAATAGGTTAAGTTTTGACATCTATCTTCGTCTTTGTTCCAAGTTTTTTAAAAAGGGGTCTGTTTTCTCTGAAGTTTTAAAAGTTTTATTATCCTGTACAAGCTTTCATCATATTAGTGTAACATTTATGTTCGTAACTTCTTTGAATGTAAAGGTTACCTAAATTCTATTGCTGGCTCTTTGGAACCAGGAGTCCTCTCCCAGCCACCCCTTGTCCGGCCATAAACCCTTGTTGGTAGGCTGGGTTTCTAGGGTCATAAAAAACAGTTGTTTTCTTTCTACTAAAAGACTGAAATGACATGTAATTTATGCGTAAAGAGAAACCCGAGAGAAGGGAGGCATTTAGCAATACCTGAAAATAGCCATATCATGCTTAAAAAACTTGCAACGAATCAACAAAACCTAAATTGTCTCAAATAATTTGGATACATCTCTGACTGAAGATCCCTGAAATTTATACCTTTGACAAAATTGACGAAATTTATACGAGGGCTGTCTAAAAAATATCCGACCTTGAATTTTCAAGCGCACAGTAGTGACGCTAAGGCGGTGTCACTGTTAACAGTGGAAGAAGACAACTTAATGCGCATGCTTGAATTTTTTTTCCGCGTTCCAGTGTACCAGTTGTTGCCTGCTGACCGCCGAGTGAAGTGCAGTTATAAGTGTTCGTGGATTTTGATTTCTCTAAAGATGACTGAAAGAGTTCAGCAAAGGTACTGCATCAAATTTTGTCAAAAGCTTGGTGATTCTCAATTCGAAACAATTTGTAAGATTCAGAAAATGTTTAGAGACTATGCGATGGGGGTCCCGGGTCCCCAAGACCGAAAAAATCGCGAAAGGTGAGAAACAAAATCAAGGTGATGCTAACTGTGTTCTTTGATATCCGTAGAATTTTACACCACGAATACGCACCGGAAGGACAAACAGTAACTAAAAAGCACTATCAAGAAGTTCTCCGCCGGTTTTGTGACACAGTTCGACGCAAAAGACGAGACCTCTGGACCGCGAAAAACTGGCAATTGCATCAACACAATGCTTCATCTCATTCATCGCACCTGATTCAAACTTTCTTGGCGAAACATGGAATTACAGTCGTTCGCCAACCTCCCTACTCTCCAGACATGGCTCCTTGCGACTTCTGGTTGTTTCCGAAATTGAAGACGCCATTGAAAGGATCCCGTTTTGAGAGTAGAGAAGAGATAGTGCAGAACTCGACGTCGGAGTTGAACACCATTCCAAAAGAAGCCTTCCAGAAGTGTTTTCAATAGTGGAAGGAACGGTGGACTAAGTGTGTGAAGGCGCAAGGAGTCTACTTTAAGGGGGTCCGGGACACAAAAATAGTCAAATTTTCGAAATTTTTTTTATTATTTTAAGAAATTCTCTGTGTTTTTCTGCTTAAAATGACGTCTAAATCCTGTTTCTATCTTAATTAGAACTAGAGATGTAATAATTTTTGTGGTGCGTTGTTTTGAAAATCTAACACTCTTGACAGTGGCAACAACAAACTTTCAAGCAACAACATCTGTCTTTAAAACTTTAAATGCGTTTTTCTCCATGATACATTTTTCAAGATTTCCTGTATTCAAATTGCTATAAGTCGAAAACCGATAAAGTTTAAGGGTTGAAATTTGGAATATATCTTTTTCAAACATTATACTTTAATTTTGATTCAGCAAATTTGAAACAAATATTTACTTTTAAAAATATGACTTTTTAAAAAAGAAGTACCTTAAAATTTTCAAAAATTTTCATTCAAATATTTTTTATTTTTTATTAAATTAATATTTTTTAAATTGCTGAATCACAATTAAAGTTTATAAATTTGTTAATAATTTACTGCAAGAATTTTGAAAATCGACCAAGAATATTTTGAGCTTTAGCAATTTAAAATGACCCCTCTTTTTTTCAAAAAATTTTAATTTAAAATTTTTAAAAAACTTTTGGAAAAATTTTGTGTTCGGATTTTGTTTATTAGTTGGATGGGTAATCAGTACAAAAAAATTATAAATTCTAAATTAATTAATAAAAATTTTTTTCTGATGTGTCCCGGACCCCCTTAAAGGGGATTGGGGTCTCAATCCCGTCATGTAAGAATTATATTTTCCCCGGACAAAGGTCGGATACTTTTTAGACAGACCTTGTACCTTTCCTGCGATCGTTATATCGATCCTAAAGTAGCATTACAGAAGAAAAATTCCGGGGCGTTATAAATTGGTCGTTATATCGCAGCAAGTCGTTAAATCGAGGGTCGTTATAAAACGAGTGTACTATATTTCTTAGGAGCTTTATGAAAATGATGAAACTTACGTTGATGTCCTTAAGTTTCTCTAAATCGGGTTTAAAGAAAAACTTAATGCCTTCCCAAGCTCCAGGTTCCAAACACGTGATGATAAGCATTGAGGCGAGACCAAAGAATGGGAATATCGCTGTAAAATATGACATCTGAAATCAAACAAAATGTTTAATTTGTTTATAATTTTAATTTCACCTTTAAAATCACACATGCTAAAAAATTAGAGACCTCATGATCTCAATCCAATAGAGAAAAACATCTGGCGTCATTGACCCTCAATATTTTTTCCAGTGTCCACAATACTCTGCTTTGGTTCAATTTCTAAATACATTACTTTTTGTTTACATGAAAGTGTTGAAACACATAGTGCATTTAATGACTACGGTCTGGACTTAATGACTATTTTCATTTACGATCCTTTTCTTCTCGAGCATCAAGAGATTTCTGAGAAGTATAGTATTGTCTTTACCCCCTAAATCACATTGGATAACTGAATAGTCACATCAAATGGTTGAAAGAATCCTTGGAACCATATACTGGTCAAGAATGTCAAATTTGGTTAAAAGTCAAACAGGGGAAGATTGCAAGTTGTAGAACGAATACACAGTACAAATTCCCAAATCAGTAATCCTTCGGGCCTAGTCCATTCCGGAATTTGGATTATTTGCATTTTTTATCAAAAAATATAACCTACACGCGAATTTTGCGTTTGCAATAGTAAAATAGCAGATGTATTAATAGGAATAGTTTTTGAAAAAGGAATAACCTTTTTAATACAATACAACAAATTTTACCTTGCCAGTCTTCTAAATTTTTCTGTGTGGTATTTACTCTGAACTCTCTATTTTGCGTTGTTTCATCAATTAGGTCCAGGTTTAATTCCTTGCTCCTTAAAAATTGCCAGAAAGATATAAAAAAAGTGAGAAAAACCAAAAACACGCCGGTTAGCAAAACGTCCGGATTTGGGACTTTGTACTGTATTAGTGTTCTCCTATGAAGGACACTTAAAGGACATCTGTTTTGAATTCACAGTACATATTTTTGTGTTTACAGATATATTGAGCATTGATGCTGAAGAATTAACGATTGATTGATCGAAAGTTCTGTTATACCAACAAAAATATTTGCAAAACTTAGTCTTAAAAAATACGACTGGGTCTAAAAACTCGATCGTCAAAACAAAAATTTAAAGGTGGCAGTAAAATAAGAGTAGCTCTTGTGTGGTAGGAAGTTGAATTGAAATCGTGCTGGTCTTTGTGGGAAGGACGAAAGCTGTAACTTTTGAGAGAACTGTATCAAATTTATGTGTTTTAATGTGTGTGTAGATCAGATTTTCTTATGTGCTTTATTTCTCTTGCATTGTATTTATAATGTTTTTCAATGGTTCTATTGCTACGTAGGGCGGGATATTTGTGCGCGCGTGCTGGATAAGTCGTTTGTACGAATACCAAATGATTATCGTTTGCGTGCGTGCTGGATAAGTCGTTTGTACGAATACCAAATGATTATCGTTTGCGCGCGTTGATGTCCTAGCTCTTGCGAAGAATTGGGAATCGTTTGCATTTTTTTATGCAATACGCAGTTGTGGCGACATTTAAAAATGAATCCAAAGAATTTGTGTTCTTGGGGTTATAGATAGAACTTCTTGTTTTAAGAATTATTTGACTAGATGTATGTCGATCTTTATGCTTCAGCACAAATTTTTCAGCGGATGCATTGGAAGCACTGGAATCATTATTTCAAAACCACGGCCTATGTTAATGCACATAAAATTTTATAAACAAGTAAATTATTTTAAATTTTATCCACTCCACTTACTTGAATCTTCTACATCGTATGCAGCAGGTGCAAAATTGACTAATTTTGAACTCTAGCTTTGTGTAATATATTATTAATTATACTTAATTGAAAATCGTGAAAAAAATTCTTAACAACTTTCAGAACTTTAGAGGAAACATTTTAAGGTATCTGCATACGTTAAAAAAGCCAATTTTGACGAAAATGTGCATTTGTTTTTTTTACTAACAAATTTACTGTACTTTTGTGCTTCTGAAACAGTTTAAACTTTCAATGTGCGAATAATAGAAAAAAAAAGTTAAGTCAATTTAAAATTTGAACGAAATCGTTAATTATACCGGAAGTAGCATAATGAAACCGGAACTAATAATAATAATATTTTGTTTTTACCATAATTTCTACCTTTTATCTGTTATAGTAAGTTAAAACATATAATAATTATGTTTCTATAAATTGGCCACTACAATTTTTTTAATAAAATTCACTTATTTGTTAGAAGAATTTCTTATCTTTACTCTCTTGGATTTTGTTTACAATCATTTTTCTCAGAATTACAATTTAGGCATAAACATTGAATTTCAGAAATGATAACTAAAAACGTTATTGATGTATATTTATAAAATTTTTTATGCACATTCGAAATAGTGTTTGCTAGTGCATGCACTAGAATCAAATTTATATCTTCATTTTTTTTTCTTATTTATGAGCTTGCATTTCAGTATCAATGTTGCAAAATGGTCAAAAATCCTTTAATAAATTCTCAATGAGTCATAAAACCTTTATTTTTTTTAATATATTTCTACTTCTAGTAGAAGCACTAGATAACATCATGAAATTTATTCTGATCATGTTATTTCTCTGCTAATTTAAATTGCATGTCTTGTATCATTTTTCAAAATTTCGTAAAAAAACTTCAAAATTTACACACAAAACTTCACTTTTTGTAAAAAATATTTTTTAAATTTTAGTTATTGATAGTGAAAAATTAATTTTGAACACAAATAATTATAAAAATATTATTAAACTGCTTCTGCATAGCATTTTTTTAAAAAAGTGCTCCGAACGTATGCAGATACCTATTTTGCCTATAGTTTACCAAACGAAATTCTGTCAAAAATAAAAGTTTGTTACCTTTCCAAGTGAAGCAGTTCCTTGGATCACTGAAGCGTATACTATCGTCCAGGTCAATAACAAACAAAGAACTAACTTCCAGCTAATAGATATATAATCGCTATCTTCCGATTTCTGCAAAACTTCTTGTCTGTAACAAAAGGATTTTAAAATAACTAACTCGAAAAACTTGCAAATTTATAATGAAACTCAAATAACAGTTAATAGTATGTTGGAAAGTAAATCCCCGCATAATTTATGTCACTACCTTGAATAACACTGTCTACCAAGAGAACGTTTCCCGACACCATTTCTGGACAATTGCTATAGAAACAGGACTCGTTCATTTTGAGTTAAAAGTGACAATCAGGATGATTCAATTTTGTTTTGTTTTTCGTGAATGTTGGCGCCTTAAAACTGAAATTTACTAGCACTTATTTCGGTAAAAAGTAAATATTTTAGCAATTAACTAAGCTGTCATCAAGTGCCCCAATATGACTAACTTGAGTACATCATTAGACCATAGGACCTAATCCTATGGAAAATAAGATGCGATCTGTTTATACGGCAACAGACATGGAGTTCTCGTGGTAGACAAATAGTACAGGTAACCCTCGTATAGCACGGTTAATTGGTACCGTGTTATAAGGAAACCGTGCTATACGAAACATAGGATACTGCTATAGGATACTTTGTGTTGTATAGAAACCGCGTTAAGCGAAACTTAGGAATTATAGAAAAGTAGAGATTGCGTTCCGTGTAAGAAGAAAACTAAAACCGTGTTATACGGAGTACTAAAAACATAGAAAAAGTTAACATATTTATTAGTATTTTGAATAAAGTTACATAAGGGATTATTAAATACTATAAATAAATTCATATAATCTTTAAAAACATTTAAACTATGTATTAAACCGTGTGGACGTGTGTAGGGGGCACATAACAGACAGGCAGATGAACAGACAGACCAGATATATAGACATACCAGACAAGACAGACAAAACAGACCAGACAGACAAGACAGAGAGAACAGAAAAGACAGACAGAACAGAAAAGACAGACAGAACAGAAAAGACAAACATAATAGACAGAACATACACACAGACAGACAGAATATAACAAAATGGATAGAACAACAGATAGACAGACTGAACAGACAGACAGAATATAACAGAATGGATAGAACAACAGATAGACAGACTGAACAGACAGACAGGACAGACTGAACATACAGACTGAACGAACAGAGCAGACAGACTGAACAAACAGACTAAACATACAGACTGGACAGACAGACTAAACAGACAGACAGAACAGACAGACAGGACAGACAGACTGAACAGACAGACAGGACAGACAGACAGATAGGATAGACAGACAGATAGGACAGACAAACAGGACAGACAAACAGGACAGACAAACAGGACAGACAAACAGGACAAACAAACAGGACAAACAAACAGGACAGACAGGTGAAAAAATATAACGTGTCTCTATTTAACCGTCCAATTGATCAACAATAGGTAAAAATTAAACCGTGTTATGCAGAAACTATTATCGTGTTATATGAGGGTCGTCGCAATTTTAGTACCGTGCTGTAGGGAATCCGTGTTATAAGAGGGTCACCTGCACATCGATATTCATCGTGTATTCATAAAAAGACGGGGTAATGATCCAGGAAACCGCGCTGTTATAAAGCGTGTATCTGAAAAAAGTCAGACACACACATTCCAATTATCTATCAATACATATTTTACATTACATTCAATAATATATAAAATATAACCAATCTAATTTAAATTTAATAGCGTAAATTTAGTTTGTATGTATATATATAGTTCAAATCGATGATAGTTAAAAGATTAGCTGTTTAAACTATAGAGTCCCTTATGATTATATGCTATACAGTGAATAGCTTATGCACTAACTAAAGTTTTTAATCGTAATCGTACTATAATAATATAGAAAGAGATCGTATTGATTCTATTTTCATATCTAATAGATTAAATCGATAATCGCTTAAATTCATACTAATTGTGGTAAAACTGTTGCATGATTATACGATATCAATATCAAAAGACTCATAAAAACTTATGCTGACTAATTAATTTTTTCGAGTCAGGGAATATAGTATTTGTTTTCTATCTGTACATTAATATCTGGTTCTAAAAAGCTCGCATCTATAGCATCTATCGTCGCATCTATAGCAAGGCATTTTAAATGACTAATATACATGCATAATGCATTCCATTTGTGTGTTATGAACTTATGACAGTATCAGTTATATTTCTATCACGAAAATATTCAACACCCAGTTTGCGCATTATCTGTGAAAAAGCACACACTTGCACCACTGAAAATAAAGTGTCTGACCAATTGGCCCAATTAATTTGGCCAATCAAATGTAGGCAATTGAATTCTCCCAAATCACCCTTACATTATTAAAGATGGTATATAATATGCGAAGTTTCTGAATTATGTTTCTTTTTCACAGAACTGTTGTTGCACAAGGTCACAACACCATCTCATTTCCGGAATCGCGAAAGCTTTTCATTCGATAGTAAAATGAAACACTTTACTCATAAAATAATTCTTTACTGAATCCTATTGAATCTAAACCCGAAATTCTCATCTGCGTGATAGTACATTAGAAATAATGTTTTTATCTAAATGATAGTACCTAATTAAATTCTATTATGAAAATGATGGTATATTATCAAGTCTTCATCTGAATGAAAATAGCTTAATCTGAATGGTAGTACAATATTCAAATATAGCTTTCAGATACAAAATGAAGATTTAAACCAGGATGAGAGGCAAAATGAGATAACCATGTCTTTCTCAAACGCCTTGCATTTTATGTAGTACTTATTTGTTTGGCGTGTACTCTGGCGAGTTTAGAACAGTTCTAAGACCTGCGTCCACTAACGTCACAGCGCTTACAGAATCCCGACCATGGATAATGGAAATGGACAACCTGTTAATGTTCCATTAACCTTGGTCAGGGATGAGTGTTTCCGGAATTTGGAGTTTATAGGAGTTTACAGAACCGTATGTATGACGTGGGTCCGAGGAGAAGGCAGTCGACCTTGGGTGAGTGAATTTGTCAATAGATGTAAAAGGTCGTTAGGCGGAGGGCTGTCATACCCCAAAATCTTGAATCGCGATCACCGTGCGTGGTTAACCTCCCCCCTCGCCAACTCATTATAACTGTTATGTCTTGCGACACCGAAGGATGAACTTAGAACCAGAATCCGCGCTAAGACGCCAGTTGTGGAAGAGCTTTGCTTGCCTTCCAACTTATCACCTTATTTAAAGAATAGACTAGTCTAAAACCATATGACCACAATGCGCATATCGGAAATGGAATTCCGCAGGCGGACATTCCTTTTGATTGTGCCACTGTAGAATATGTCGAAGTCCGCCTGCTGCATTCTAAAAATTTAAAATAAAATTCACTTACATCCAAAACATTTCCGATGGGGGCTTATTGGCTGCTGCGCTGACATTCTAAAATAAATAAATAGTCGTTTTAAAAATATCAATACTAAAAATTAATACGTTTGTTATAACAAAATATCAGTGTCTCATTTTAGGAATTTTTTCTAAGTTTAAAAACAGGTTTTCAAATGAAAATAATTCGACTTATAACATAGGGGGAATTTTCTACCTGAAATATTGATTCATTTGATGTTGCATTTGGAAAATTGCACTCTGTCCAAGGTAAACAAGACTGCATGGATGCAAATATGTAGAAAACGCTGAGAGCCATGAGATAGTTGTAAAAGATGAGTACATATGAAAGGGAAACTACCTGAGCGTAACCAACACCTGTAGAAAAAAAATTTCATTACATAATATATAATTCATTCAATATATAATTAAATAAACATTTGCTTTGCTTTGTACATCAATAGTAATGGTTGTCGTGCCTCAGTGGGGTTGCCCACTACGCTATCAACTTGAGAATTGTCTGCGGAGGAAGTTCGATTCTTGTAACTTACGCTGGGTGTATTTATCTCTGTGTCTGAAAAATTTCTTATGTGTGCCTGTTTCGTACATTTATTTAACATTGTTTGTCTTGTGTTTGGCACAACTTGGCCAAATATGGTCATTGCGCTATAAAAAAAAACCTAACACAACCAGTAAGATCACAGTGAAAATAATGTACATTTACTTGAAATTAAACCGCGAAACTCATATTGCAGAAAGTTTTCCTGTTTTTTATTTGCAGCTATTTTGATTACGTTTAGTTAAATTCACCCTTATATTACACAATTCTTATTTGATGTAAACTAACTTTAGTGGAAGAATTTCTAAAACATAGTTAAAAGTTGAAACTTACGTCAGATATTTCGCATAGTTCTACAGCTCACCGTAATTTCAGCAAAAAAATATATATGTTATGTGCTTTTAAAAATGCTGAGTTTCGTAAGCCAAAGAAAAAATACTATAGCCGATTAATATAACGGTTATATCCAAAAAAAAATAGATAAATATTCTTTTCCTTTTATTATTAACAAGAAATTAGCATCAATATTAAAAAAAAAGTTATTTCTGAACAAAATATGCTCAAGACTTCTTTATCTCTATACTTTAAATATTTTTGTAATAGAACAACAAAAACCCAAGTACTAATAGGACTTTTCCAAATATATATTACTTTAATAACTAAAAATTTACCTTATAGTAAATTAATTACTTATATATTACTTATATAATTAATTAATTACTTTAGAAATAAAAAAACCCATTTTAATATCATTTACCTTTGAAAGCTGGTACTATTTTCCATACTTTTATTGGGCCTTGGCTAGAAAATTGACCCAGTATAAGCTCCAAGTAGTATAAAGGTCTGCCAATAACAAACAGCAGCAATAAGTAAGGTATCAAAAAAGCACCTAAAAGTGATATAGATGCTAAGTTAAAATATTTGACACATGAATTTCAGTTCTTAACTTTCAAAGTGACTAATATGCACAGAAATGTAATTGCATTTTATAAGATTTAGGAACATATGATGCATGTATTATTTTTAATACTAGGGGGCTCCGCCCCCTGCTCGCTTACGCTCGCCAACCCCCGGGGATTGTTGCGCAATCCCATTTGGTTTGCTTCGCAAACCAACACTCCTTTCACAGATGTCATTTGGTTTGCTTCGCAAACCAACATTCCTTTCACAGAGTGAAACTATCTGAATAATTCGTATTATGCTGATTTCACTTTCCGGTACATGACGTCACAGCGAGGGCTTCGCGCCCTGCTCGCTTACGCTCGCCGACCCCGGGGATTGCTACGCAATCCCGTTTGGTTTGCTTTCTCAAACCAATACTTCTTTCGCAAGTGATTTAACTTTTTTTTGCTTTAACACTTAATGCACCCTAAACTAATAGCCGCATCAGTAAAAAATCTTCTGCATCTTGTTCCCTGTACAACTTTAAGTAAACATTGTTAATATCCAAACTTTACGATCTGTACTTTGTCGGTAAACTGTCTTGAGAACAGAGGGGAAAAAGCGAGCCTTTTTCCTCGCCAAATAAAAAGAAATCGTTTTTATGGCAATTGTTGCTACGATAAATTTGATATCTGGCAAACCCGATAGTCAAAAGTGTAACCCACTACTGCTTTCGGAAGCAGCTATGCGATCTGAAAAATACGAAATTTGTGTCACCAACTTTTGATTGCATCGAATTTATTTATGAACCAATTTTAAAAATAATTGTACCGTAAGAAAGAGTACATTGTGAGGTATACTGCAATATTTTTAAAATTAAAAACTAACAGTAATACTATATAGATATGACCATTTTAGTTTTGTATCGGAAGTTACGATCTGAAAGTTCCGAAAATTGTATGACCTACTTTTAATTGCATCGATTTTGTTTATTAACCAATTTGAAAAATAATTGTACCATAAGAAAGAGTGTAATGTAGTGTATTCAGTGATGTTCTCAAATTTAAAAAATAATGGTTTTTGCCGTAGACATAATGGTTTTAACAAAAAGTAGCGAAAATATCCGAAGATTCCGAATTTTGTATCACGAACATTTGATCGCATCCAATTTAATTATTAACCGATTTCAAAAATAATAGTACCGTAAGAAAGAGTATATTCTGAGGTATACAGCGATATTTTAAAAATTAAAAACTAATAGTAATTAGATATAGATACGGCAGTTTTAAAAAAAAGTAACAAAAATGTCCCGATTTTTCCCGAATTTCAAAAAAATATTATCAAGAACCAAATTTAAATTTAAAAAAAAACTCGACGAGCTGCAAAAATTTACGTTGAGAGGTACTCTTAAAAAAAAACTCACGACTAAAGACTGAAATTTTGAATGTGTTTTGCTCACTCGCGGAAGAAATTTCACTTCTTCAACTTTAACACTTAATAAAACCTAAACTAATAGCCGCATCGGAAAAAAATCTTAATAATTATCCAGGGAATACGATGAAGAACAAAGCATGTTAATTTCATATTTTTCCGATCAGTACTTTCTCGGGAAACCGTCTAAGAATGGAGCTAAACAACAAAAATTTCAATTCTTCGGCGGCGGCGGCGGCGGCGGCGGTAACTTTTTTTTAATATAGAGAGATTTACCTAGATATGTTACAAATTCACGTGGTTAAACATATTTCTGAATCTTGCATAAAAATTATTGAGCTAAATTTGAAATCGCTAAGAACAAGCGCTGTCAAAAAAATTAGGATATCACGTAGTTTTAATACCATCATGCTAATAAATTTACTGATAACGAATAGAAATTTAACAATATGATAACTAGGATGTAGTAGAAATCAGAAGAAAGCTTCATTTGTAAAATAATACTCGTGACGTGTCAAATATCTAAAAAAAAAAAAAAAAAATTATTGAAAATCATGATTTTTTGGAAGTTTCTTGTTTTTACCGCCTCTTTCGTAAAACGCAATTTTTAAAATTTTTATCATAAAAAGTTAGTTTTTATTATATTACGTCCTGAAGAATTATTGGGAAACTTAAAAGCAGAACAAACACAGGAGTGCAGATCTGTCAGAGTGTCCTGTTCCGACTGAGAACGTAATTTCAATCAACGGAAAATGTTGTCGAAAGCCAGGGAAAGGGCGTACCCATGCAATCACTGTAAATAACTACTTCTACTGTCAACAACCAGTCGACAAAGACGACACAATGCCACTTAGTTGCAGAGAACCTATTTTGACATTAAGCTGTAGGGTTTCAAGTCAAACAGTTAGAAAGAGTGGTTTCATCAGTTTCCTCTATACACATGAACTCATGGTGTGTATTCCTTTGACCGCATGCCAACCAACCGGTATAGTGGTTAAGGTGTTAGCCTCTGGAACGGAAGGTTCCTGGTTTGAATCCGGGTCAGGGCATGGATGTTTGTAAGCGTATGGTGTAGAGGCGGCTGGTGCACCTTAAATCTGTCGTGGCCGAAAGTCCTCACGTTGGGTTGACGTGGAAGTTTGGAGAGTGGGGTCCCAGCTCAGGTGTTGCTGGTTTTGACCGTGGTTCAAAATTACGAGATGTTGTCCTCGGATCTTTCCCTTAAGGGACTGATCCCAGACCGTCGTCAATAGCCCGTTGTGTTTCTCTAGTACGACGTTAACTAAAATTACCATTACCATTACCTTTGACCACAAGACACCGGGTTGCCTGAACAGGGTTGGACTGAGGAACATCGGGAGTGGACGCAAGATGAGTGGAGGCAGGTGCTTTTCACTGACGAGTTCCTATTCAGCCTGGAGTTTGACAACCTATCTGTTCTGGTCTGGAGGAAAGGTGGCACTCGATATAACCCCACTTTTGTACAAAAAAGATCACAGTACCAAGGAGGTGGATTTATGGTCTTTACTGGAAGAATGAATGGACGTGCGATCCTCATCAGGAACGACGGTTTGACGAGCCAAATGTGTTCAGACGAGATACCCAGACCTTATGCCATACCGTGTGTTGCAGCCATTGTAAATTATTTCTTTTTAATGCTCGAGATAATGCTCGACCTCATAGAGCTCATCTAGTGTAAAACATGCTTAAAACGGATAGAATATAGCGTGTGCATAGTATGCTCCCTTGGCTTAAATTCGATAGAACATGTCTGTAACACACTCGGACGACGCATAGCAGCTAATTACCTGCGTTAACTATCCATGAGCTGTAGATTGCACTCAATGAGGAACGGAGCCGTCTTCATCAGAATCTCATCTTATCCATGGTAAACAGGTGTTCCGCAGCCTTTCTTCGAAGGGACCACTCACCCTATTAAGGATCCTTCACTTTTCATGTCAGACACATTATACCATTAAAATTCACTAATGTGATTTTTTTCACTAATATATGTCTTATCTCCTGTACTTTGCATTAATACGTGTATCTATATATATAATTCTCTTACGTGGCACGAAAAAAAGACGTTATTTGTTATCGCGTTTTGGCAACATTGTACGATTGTTTGTTTACCACAAAGCCTCGCGCCTCAATTCAATTTATAGTGTTATCGGATGAAATTTTATTGAAAAAAAAAAGGAATTTTATTTGAGCTGTTGCAGTTAATAATAGAAATCAAGGAAAGCGGAGGATATTTTCAGGGTCATTGAAAAAACGGTCCTTTTCAGGGCCAACAATTATAGTTCAACAAGACGCTTGCACTACAACTTTCGACAACAAACTCAATGAAAAGGTGTGGGTGGCTCAAGTGCTGGGTAAATGCACACACAAACAACATGCTGGGTATCAGCGCTCACATTTCGAGTCAAAATTTACTCAAAGTTTTCATTTGAATTCTGATTCCAAAGGTACTGTACATATCTTTTCTGAAAAACAGCAAAAAATTTAGATTTGCCTTCTGCTAGGACTCATGTCTTCATTGATACGATCAAAGCGAGCATAGGTTCGCGCAGCGAGCCAATGAGGATTGCGAAGCAATGCTCCGGGGTTTGGCGAGCGTTAGCAAGCAGGGGGCGGGCCCCCTAGTATTTTCTACTTTATACTCATCCATAGCTGTCTCACGTGATTTCTTTACTTTATCATCTGGTCCACTAATTTTTTAGCAGTGATAAAAAGATCTTTTTTTAGTTTAGAACAGATTAATTTATGTATTCCATTATGTCATCCAAATGAATATCAATTCTTTCATAAAAATACAAGTAATAGAATCGTTTGTCTTATAAAATAACAAGAATGCAAATTTCTATGTATCTGTAAATTTTTTGCTAATACCTGGCAAGTTTAACTTATTTATTATAGCTCTGCAAGAGCTGACATGTGTCCTACCTATCGCTACCCTTATGCACCAAGGAGATAGTGTTAACGTTACACCTCACATTAATCCACTCATTCTAGGCACAGCCCGTTCATAAAGAGGCCACACATTCATTCTTGACAAACACTCATGCTTTAACCCTGGATTCTAACCAATCTATCCAGAATACAGCATTCTGACCCCCTAGATCGATTTGTCGACGTATCAACAGTTATTATTTCTATGATATATGATTACAATTTGCGTTCGACATATCTCGTTAGGTTTATTGAAAACCAAAATTATTTTTAAATATGTCAAGATTAAGGTGAATATTTAATGTAGTTTTTCTCATAGAGAGGCATCTATCATAAAATATGTAAATTTAGAACATTTTGTATATACTATAATAATCAAGTAATGAAGGATTGTTGAAAATAAAATTTCATCCTATGCTTTTCTCTCGTATATGTTAATTTACTAGCTATCCAGAATATAGAGTTCAAACCTACATTCCAAAACCTCCTTCCGTGTAATATAAGTTAATTAATGATTGAAGGTTAAGAAGAAATTGCCTCCGAAACTAAAGAGAGTATTGACAGAATTTGGGAAGACTTCTCCGACAATTGACTGGTACAGAGCCCAATACCTCTTTGAGTTGGATAGGCAACAGAAAAGACCAAATTGATCATTCCAAGCTTTACAGGGGCACTTGAAGCCAATGAAAATTGAAATGTGCAGCAAGCATCCTCTATGCCTCAAGTGAAATTCATCTTTGGCTTCGACCGAGCACATCCTGTCTCGACTGTTCATCATACAGTTTATTTACCTCCCTGAGCTGATTCTAGAGGGCCTCAGATAGGTTCTAGAGAGTCTCACGAGCTAACAGACTTGGTGTAATTTATTTATTAAAAGTGAGACAAGTAACAACACATAACTTGAACAAAATGAAAATAAATGTGATCATTACAAACTTAAATCTCATACAAAATTATTTCCCCAATTAGGAAATTCTATTCATGTTCAAAACAAATAGAATTACATATATCTTTATGAGCGGGTTGGGGCTTTTGATGGGATAAATAAGTTGTTTTATAAAAATTGTGTGTGTCTATAGTAAAACTAATATTAGTTCATACACACAAACATATAACTTACCCCCTCCATTTTTATAAGCAACGTTCGGAAACCTCCAGATATTCCCGAGTCCAACGGACATTGAAAGGCACAACAGTAAGCTTTCAATTCCTTTTGACCAGGTTTCTCTTTCAGGATGTTCATTTTCCTTGACAATAACTTTTTGTTGGCCATTGAACTGTAAATATTGTCTTAGAGAATTATTACAAAAACATAAAACTTGTATTTATTTATCCCAAAGGAATTGAAAAAAGTAAATCAACAATAATAATCAGTAGGCTGTTTAAGATTACGTATTCAATGTGTATAACAAAGCAAATATATACGTATATCGAAAAAGAAAGGCACCATAACTGCAGTCATCGAAAAAAAATGACTGGATTTTAAAACCTTATCACGAGAAATAAACACAAGGTTCTTGGGCGAAAATATTAAGAAATGTCTAAAATTTTCAAATATACTTCAGTATATTTCAATATGTGCGCCATTAGCCGCTCGATGGACGTCAAAACTATAATCAATCTCCTGAAACGTCTTTTGAAGAATTTCCGGAGTTACCCTTTCAGTATTGTGATCCGACTTTTTAGGTGGCTCAGATCTGTGCTATGTTCTTGATGTATCCCCGGAAAATGTCCAGCGTGGTGAGATCTAGGTTTCTAGTAGGACACGACATGGAGCCACCATGAGCTTTCATGTCCAATCCATGAGTTGGGAACTTCACATATAAGGCAAGCTACGTTGAACTAACCCCTGCAGCGCTACAAAAAAAAATCGCTAACAGTTCTATCTAGTGAACAGAGTTAAAACTTATGTTCTTTCCCTACATTTCCTCATAAGAATCATGAGGATACGTTAAACAGCTTTTTCGTCATACGGTTTTGAAATCCCGGCATTCTTTTTTGATGTGTATATACTATATGTGTGTTCTTGAATAGTTAGAGAAAAATATCGTTTGCCATCAGTCTAATAATGGTTTTAAACCAGAAACTTATTTTTTTCCTTTTGTCCTTTTTACTTTTGGTTTCTACAATTCTGCACATGACAATCTGTTTTCTGAACAGAAAAATCTCCTCTCATAATTAATTTAGCTTGTATAAAAACAAAATAAAAACACATCCAAATGATATAAAAACATATTAGTAATATTTAAAAAGGTACATGAAAGTAAGATAGGTTTAATATAGGAATATAAAAACTGTGTACCTGTGAAATGGAAATACGAGGAACTGCAAAACTGTCTCTACTGTTCCGTTTTTTTTCTAGATCATATGAATTTGAATTGAAACCAAGGTTGATGGCCTGTAAATAGATCAAACGCTAAAGTTATAGAGATAAATATAATACATAAGAATTCCTAAGGTCCCGTCCATCATTGGATAGCCAATACTTTCAGATTGGGGTCCCAACCCTTAAAATTGTGGGATAAATATTGAAGTTCAAATATAGTTCGAAAAATATAAAGAGTAACTATCCCTTATTCATTAAGTCGTACGATATCCATATAGAAGACATAGGAGACACCTCTTTTAGGACCTCTCAATATTTTTAAGGTTATGTTTCTTGACAGAAAGAATGTATTATATTACATTGATAATGAGAATTTGTTTTTTATAATGAAATGCCATAAACCATATAATGTTTTACGAAATTACTTAAAATCAAGATAAAAATTAGTTTATTAAACATTACTGTAAGACACTATATCTTTACGATATTTAAATGACGTATTATAGTTTCGAATGTGAATAATATGGAAAGTATATTTAACTGATAGTGGGCTTATATAAAGCAACACAAACTAACCCTTGAACAGAATGAAATGCCTTTTAATTTTTTTATTACAGGTTTGTGAAATGTGTCAAAGTAATTGAACGTTATTTAAAAACACCAACACTGCATTGTACTCACCCACAGAACATACAATCTTGATTATGAAAATGATGATAGCTTAAGATATTTAATTCCTAAATTCATAGAAAATATTCCAAAGCATTTTTCAGAAAGTAACTTTTTTATTGAAGCTGTGATGGAATGTATAAAAACTGCATAATAAGGTAGAAAACCTTAAAATTGTACTGAATTTTAACTTCGATTAACGTAGTTTATTCATTAAAATCGAACTCAATTCAGAATAATGAAATTTACAAAGCATTTTCAAAAGCTAATTTTATCATAGAATTTTAAGAATTAATCAATTGCATAATAATTATACGAACGAGTAAGAATAATTTATTAAAATGGAAACGAAAAATTATGACTGTAAAGTCCAAAATAACAAAGTTTTTAAACTTTTTATAGTGCCTTTTTTTCCCATCATAAAAATTCAAGATATATTTGAGCTAGTGCAATAGGTGAAAACCACAGTTATTTAAATTTCTATTGCATTCAGTAATGCAAGTATTTAACGCAAAATTTGCAATACATAATTTCAATCATAAAGTCTACCTCCAGTCAAAACAATCAACACCGTAGCTAGTTAGAATTATGGTAATGTAGGATGACATAGTGGACTGCAAACAATCCTATAATACTAATACTAGCCTTCAAAGTCCTGAAAAATTACTGATTATATTTTACTGCTCTTTGCGTGAATCCTAGAGAATGACTCTCTTCACATTTAAGGAATAAATAAGGAAGTAATATCACATCACTACACCTTATCTTGGGTTATTATTACAAGGCATGCGTATTTATTTCTAGTGCGTGATAAAACAACGGTGATCGTGAACCATAAAACGTTGAAGATATTCGTAGTATCATTAATTCTTGAAGGTTTTTGTGATAGAAACATTCACACAGACGTACGTTTAGGCCTTTGTTCACGTTCATTCTTTACAAATTCTTTGACATTCGTTTAAGTTATAAAAGTCAGTTTCTGCTATTTATATCGAATGTGCTTTTGTAAACACTTTTTCTACATAACCTACTTCTTTATTTACTTGTATGTTTAACTTAAACTGCCTTTTAAAGTTAAACACGAAATGCAAATTCTTGAATTCGAGCGTTTGCTTGGATTTTATTGGGTGAAACATACTGGGATAGTTGGATATGCAAATACAAGATCATCAGAGTAATAATTGCATAATATGTACAAATGGTACTGACAGAACAAAATGTATTTTACATATAAATCCTCGTAAAGCATATAGAAAACTCCATAGAAAAGAAAAATTTTAACTCAGTATTTTTAAATTTAGAGGATGAAATAATGATATAAATTTCTATTTATTTAAAAGTAAAAGTTTCAAATTATAATATTAGTTATGCTGTTCAAATAAGTTGAGAAATTTGTTTGAAATGACCATTTGAAGGTAGAACCTTCAATCCTCTTCGATTCTTAAGCCGTTACAATCTCATGTCACGATTATTGAAGAATTGGGTAAGTTTCATGATGAATTATTGAAAAACGAATCAATTTTTAAAACTACTGTCACGATTATTGGAGGATTGGGAAAGTTTCATGATGAATTGTTGAAAAACGAATCTACTTTTTCAAACTACTGTTGCTTATCATTAGGAACAGTATATTTAGGTATCTCGAATAAAAAACACTAGGTATCTCGAATAGTTTGAGTGTAGCGAAGTTTTAAGCGTTGCGTGACATTCATGACAAGAAAAATTGAATATTTTTATTGTCATTCAAAGGGTTTTATTTCCAGATTAAAATTTATTTTGCAGCAAATGAATGTGAAGTAGTTCAACATGAGGCATTGGCCATCATATACGGAATTTTTTAAATCAAATATGTTGGGGTGAACATTTTATTTTTTATTGCCTGAATTTGAATGGATTCACTCAAAAACATACGATACAAAAGACTCGTTCGTATTCAAGAGTTTCAATGCTCACAGAAATATTTTTTGCTTCTTTAGGATTTATTTGAATTAAGTTTTCGGAAACTAAGGCTTTCTGAGAAAGCGTTGGGAAGATTTCCATCGCTGGATTGCTGTTTAATAGACTCGAGAAGCACAATCCATTAAATGAGGTGGTAAATGTTTGCTTTCACTACTTCAGTAGTTATTATTTGTGGAAATGATTCAGACAAATTGGAACAGTCTTCTGGAGATGTGTTTCGGGATATCGTAACGTTGCAACATCGTCCTATGACGAGTACAGATCGTTATTGCGAAACACAATCGCCAAGAGTCAAACTTGGTTTTAAAAGGGCATGTAATTGCAGCTGTGAGAAGACCAATATTTAGTAGAACTTTGTGGCGGAAGTTACCTGTAAAAGTTCCAACTTGTTCCAAGGGCTTGTATACTATTGAGTCCCAATTCTAAAGGAGCACGATAGAAGTGATGTCAAAAAGTAATGAAACCTAGGACTTAAACGCAATTTGAAACTTTGTGCTGCTCCAGTCAGCACTAAATGCTTTTCCTGGACGATAATCCCGACTCGTCCACATTGAGCAAAGCTTATGGAAGATTATGTTGACAGAGAGGGTGTTATTGGAATGCAGCTGTCAGTATATTCTTTGGATCTGAATCTGGTCGAAAATCTTTGAATTATCATAAAAAATATTCTCTCTATTGCATTGCTTCCGGTCTACTCAACCAATTCCTTTCTTAGAGCTAGCTGCAAGATGACTTTTTTGATAAATGGCGATTATTGTCTTCTCCTACCCTGGATCATCCGATTTTGGGGCTGAATCGTCGATGTTAAGCTTGCAAGAAAGACAGAGTGGGACACATTGCATTATAAAGCTGTATTTTCCCATTGGTGCAACCGTAGAATTTCTCTTTCCCCGCGAAGTGAGAAGTAACCATTTAGAGATTAAAATAAATCCTAAATATATCGTTTCCAATTTAATTATAGCTTGAATGAATGACAAAATTACACACTTTCTTGTAAAATTTGGAGTCAATCAAGGGAGAACTTTAAGAATTATATCAGATTTACTGTCTCGTACTTAATTTTTGGAAGGATATGTATAATAACCAATATAAATGCTAATTACTATAGAAATGAATGTTCATATTGAAAATTATAACAAGCTTTTTGTCTTTTTTATATCTAACACAGTCGCTAAAAGTTTGGTGAGAAAAGTATTCAGCAACCGGAGGATTGTGAGTTCGTAGCTCGATCCAACCAAAGATGGTGTGTTATTTGGGGGATCATGCATGTTAAATCCGTCCTGATCTCATCGTCATCTGACAGTGATTCAAAATTACGAGATTTCTCGGTTCTTTCCGTTTAGGATTGATCTCAGACCGTCGCCAATATCCCTTTGTGTTGCTCCAGTGCTACATAAATTCAATTTCCTAACTTCTATACATATAATACTATTTTCTGTCCTTAATCCAAAGATAACTAATCTCAAGTAACACGAGGAAAAATTTATTAAATTAGTTGAAAATAATTTTGAAATTACCAAATTACTTCTTGATCAGTTAAATAACTGAAAGAAGTGCGTCAGTATATGTTTGTGTGACTGTGTGCTTATTGAATATTTTCGCCCCACTTCAAATTATGTTTCCATTTTGAGTAATTTTTATGCAAAATCAGTGGTTTAAACGTGTAGTGTATGTTTACATGTGTGTGCTAACAACGTCCAAACTATTGTATATATTTTTTTGAAATTTTTTAGACTTGAGTTCTTATAGTAACTTATTGACTGAACCAAAAGGCATCAGTTTTCTCGTTTTATCTCTACTTCTGTGTTTGTATGTTTTAAAAGTATCACATTAAATTAATTTAACATATTTTCTTAAACGTTATTTTTTTTTTATAAAACATATTCTAGCTTAGTGAACACATTTAATTTTTCTTTGTTTACATTTTCATGCACTTCACTTCGGATAAGCTGAATACCCATACTTAAATCAACAATAATTTGGCATTATTGAAGAAGCCGAAGTATAAATAGAGCATTACGACTACTCAAATTGTTTTACCACTACAGTTACAAAGGCAATTATTTTTACAAAATTTAAACTGTCGTTTTTGTTTGCACGAACTTATTTTTGTTTTGTTGTTTTGAGCTTATTTTTTATTTGGGCAGGAGAAATAATTTCCAAATATTTGGCACAGATTAAAGAGAAAAAAAAATTAATTTTGCACTAAATCTCACCATAATTTAATTATTTTATGTCCTATATTTCTAATGACGTGTGCATTTCAGTACGTCATGTTTACATTTCAACCAAATTGCAAAATAGTTCTTGTTTTAACATATACATTTGTAGAATTTATGAAACGTAGAATAAGTATACAAAGTAATGTAAAACTTTTACATAGGTTTTCCTTTACAAAACGAAAATTCATTAAAACTTGAATTTCTTTTTCATGTTTAAAAAAATTTCTGATTTTTTTATTCGGAATTAGTTTTGCATTTATAAATATTGTCCTCTTTTGAGTTGTAAGTTGTGGCAACTATGCGAGATTGCGATATAAAAATAATCATGAATAAATCTACTGAACAACCTTTTCCCCTTTTCTTTTGACACCACTAATCTAAAGCAGAGAATCACTAATGATATTGTCATAATTGATGAGGGTATGCTACAGCAACATGGCAAGAAATCGAGTACCGCCTTTGTGTGCGTGCAACTAATGGTGCCCATATAGAGGTATATTAAATGAGACAAAAAAATTCTATATATTTGTCTCATTTTGCAATAATTTCCACTTATCTCTGTCTTTTAATAATCTGTAATAATATCTGCTTTTGTAATAAATTTTGGAAATTGCAAAGAGAGACTTTATAGACACCCCCCCTGTAGATTCAAGAAAATTAGTATGTGTGAATCATAATTAACTCTTAGCTTTTAATGTAATTCACTTAGATTACTAAGATGAAGTTATATTAAGTATTCAAAGAAACTATAGATAGTGTATGTGATAATCAATTTTAAACTAGGGCTAGTTTACAGAAACATTTTTATTTTCTTGTACTTTAATGTAATTATTTTTACTGCAATGTGAAATTTACTGGATATCGCTGACTATTGTACTTCTCACAAAAATTGATTCTGTGTGAGAAGATGTATTAAGAAGAAACAATTTTTATTTGTTTTAGCTGAGAGTACCATTTTTTATGAATGAATTTTCATTTTAGGAAACCATGAATGAACATTTTTTTCTGTATTCGATTTTCTCATTAAAATTCATATTTATTGCTTTTTTCAGATATGCAAGAAAAGAAATAGAGCTGCTAACTCTTAAAAGTCTTGGAGTGGTAACTATAGCTTTTGAAATGCAATAAAATAGCAATGAATAACAATATAGCAATGAAAATTATTTGTCATTTTGACAGAAGGTCTCAAGGTTACCTATCTTAAGAAGCTATATTTAACAACTAATACATGTTACGAGTTTGTGGAATTTCTAAAAATCTAAACGTTATCAAGTCAATCTACCTTTTTAGAAAAATGGTAATATTTGCTTTGTCTGTTCTGCAGACATTCAATTTTAAAACCAGCTTATTGCAAGTGACACTAAATGGAAATTTTCAAGAAGAAATGTATTCGCTTAAAACATTAGTCATGAATATTTTATAAAATTAATTCGTCATCATTCTCTTGAAGATGATGAAATTCGAAAACATCACATGCCTGCTGCAATATCTTATATATATATATATATATATATATATATATTTACTATTTGAGGTGGGTTACTTTTTTTTAGAAGAAACGTTAAGTATGTATATTAGGGTGATTTTGAGAGAAAGAGATAGATAGATGGAGACAGACGATAAATTTAATGTCTACTTTTGCTCGATGTTAACTAATGTTTACTTACTTTGAACCCCAAAACTACGGAAACTCAATGAATTTATTACACAATTCAAGTTGGGGGCATGGATATTCATTTCGAACCTTAATTTCAAAGATATTTCATCCATATCCAATTTGAGAACAATAGAATGTTATTAAAACGCGATGATCTATTTTATGTTTTCAATCACTATTAAATACTATAAACAATTCACATCACATTATGTTTCAAAAGAGATCGTGATTTATCATATATTATTTATCTAGCTTTACCAACAAACGATTCGTCCAATATGTAAGCTTCATTTAAAAATTGTTGTGGTTTCACCTAATTTAATCTTTTGAAAGTTTTCCAAATGTGTATTTTGATAAAATAAAAAGAATTAAAATTGCTGTCAAAAATGGAAAACCCGTTCAAATACTTTTATTATTTTAAAATTTAAAATCGACAACTGTTTTAAACGCAATAGGAAATGCAAGAGAACAAAACATAATACCACATTAATTGAATTAACACAAACAGCAAATTTCATTCCGTTTATCTATACAACTTACAGGTACAGCTTTAAATTGAGTTAATTTATGAAATTTATACAAAATGATTTTGCAAAGTGCTGATAAATCTCTAAGAGAAAGGCAAAGTAAACATAAAATTCAAATAAAAGCATCCTTAGAGACTCGGCATTATATCAGCTGGGCTCACACGAGCGGACTCTTCTTTTCTGTGAATTGTTCTAAATTACCCATGTTGTGGACAACCTTTTATGGAGAATTCAATGAAGTAACCTTGCCGTAATGAAACATAATAGGACATTTCAGAAGAATGCTGGTTTGTTTGTGTATGTGTGTGTATGGTGATTTATAGAAAAAACTTACTTCCTTTCCAAGCCTGCATTACCGGTTTTTACGAGTGCTGCGTATTATGCGGTATTTCTAGCATGCCGCTTCATTAAAACATCAGCTACAAAAGTGGTCGATGTGCAGGTATTTTCAAGAGAAAAAGAAATGCAAACATCCACCGAATCAGGTCATTCACTCTGTGACTTTGGGAACACTCTCTTTTTGATCGAGGAAAAAAAAACCTAATGCATGGAGAGAGAGAGAGATTTAAAAGTGGTCAGTGCCGGGTCTGAGTACTTAGGAACAAACTTTCTAAATTCTCTATATGTTTATCTTTTTCTGTCTTACTTGCATGCTTGTGCATACACGATTCACAATATTTATTTGTTTACAGTGATGATAATGCAAATGGGATTATGATAGATCGTATTTTTCGTAAATCTAGCAAGGGTATTTGGTTTTATAGCATTTGAGACCCGTTGATAGAATTGGGTACAAACTAAAATCCTTTTTATATTCTCTATCTGTTTATCCTTTTTTTTTCTTGTCTTATTCCTATATCTCGTGCATACTGTGACACTCTAAAGGTGGCTTCTCTGATCAATGCAACATAAAGCAGACATTCACGAATTCCCTAATTAATTATAAAACTCTTTTCAAGTGATTAGCTGTCCATAACCAACCCTAGAAGTACTATTATAGCACTACATTTGACATTACATAGGTTATAAAACTCTGGGCGCTTGACATAAACCCTCATTATCTGACGTAACAATGACATTATGATCTCCTAAATCTCAAGCCCCTTGAGAACACTCATAATTTCATCGACAGATGGTTTTCAGCTGAATGGTGGCTTGGATGGCTGGAAAATGCTTAAGACGATTGAGACCTGAAACAGCGAGGACACACTCGCTAACCTCTACCAAACCCTTCTTGTCCCAATATATCTAATTTAGTTGTACATATCATCTGCAAAGCTATAGGATATTATAATAATGTTTTAGTGGTTATACCCAAAGATCTTGTCTTTATGCTTCCATTTCTGTCATCACACCATTTCATCCGGTACAATACAGGAGAGAGATTTGCAATCATAGATATATGATAGATTGTTCTTATAAAATGTTACCTTTATCAGTGCTTTTGGTAAGGGAAACTCAGTGAAAATAACAAATTCAAAGTTAAAATAAAAACTACAAAATGCAATTTTTTAAATTAAAAAAAATATATATTTATCTAAAGGGGTTCAACGAACTCCTCGCGGTGCACCCATTTAGGTGGGCTATCAGAGTGGTGAAGATCAAACACACACTTTGTTTCTTTTGGTCTTGTCAAAATTTATCTACCTTAAAGCTTCACTAGCTTTTAGCAATTTGAGCAATAGTTGTTGCTCTCTTCAGGATGAGATTTAACCAGCCCGCCTACAAAAAGCCGTAAGAGTAAGAGAAATGACCTTGAGCATAAGGTAAATCAGTACTAGAGAATAGATTGATGAGGCCCTCCAAACTTTTTTAAGGAATCCAGGTAAGATAAGGTACTCCGAATAAGTTTAACCGATCCGAGTCTATATACCATCCTTAGAACATATTTTTATAACACGTTGGCCAGTATTGGTTCTCTCAATAGGTTTTCTCGGTCCGCCTGCCAAATATGGCCCTCAAGATACTTTTTATCAAACCCACAGACTAGATATGGCCCTCCGAATATTTTTTTATCAGGAACACAGACCATGTATGGTCTTCAAAATATTTTTACCAGGTATGCAGATCAGGTATTCCTCTGAATAGGTAATACGTCTTACGCACCTCCATATATATTTACCAGCCCAGCCGGCCAAATACGGTCCCCGTTAGCCGGCGCTCAGACTATATATCAATTCTAGATATTCCTTGAGGATATTCATAAAAAATAATTTTTAAAGTAGAAAAGCTCACCCTAGCGTTATTTCGGGAATAGATTTTTTATATTTTGATTTTGATGTATGTATTTTATCTTCGAATGTATTTTATTTTTACACCTTGTTTATATTTGTGTGTACTTTTGACTGAAGGATGTGTGTCTGTAATGACTTGCTGCGAAGGAAATAAGAAAAATTCTTCTCAAGGGAAAACCAGAAGTTAATTTGCATAGGGCAAAAAATAGACGTATATTGTAATATTACGACAGATTGAATAAGAAACTAGATAAAACGTAATAGACCATAGTGAGATGTGATATTTATAGGTATATCTTTATATTATTTGAATAACAAAAGAACCACGCCTTTGGAAGGAGGTACAGGAACTGAACCTTTCTAGACGAAGTAAATAAAAGAATTCCAGTCATGCAAATGTTTTACAAAATTATTTTAGGAAAGTGTTATTGAAAGACGTAGAATAAAAAGAAAACAAATAATTTGGAAATAAAAATATAAATGTATCAATTTTCAAACTCAGACATCAAAGTAGGATAAGGTTTACGATTGGAATGTCATTAACTTACTTATAACCTTTGACTAAACTAACAATATCCATTTCTTAGGTCTCGTTTTTAAAGTTTTACTAGTTTTGCTTTACTTTTCTGCCCCATGCTTTTTTACAGCATAGTTATTTTTCTTAAACTATAATACAAATTACATAAACAATACGTATATTCATTTAAAATTCAAAATGAAGTTAGTTCAAATAAAAACACGTAAATACAAAAATTGCACATAAATTATTTTGATGTTAGTGAATTGCTCACTAAACATTATTTTATGTTTGCTGTATTTCGAAGACATTCCAAGTCCGACCTCACAGTCTTCAACGATAGTATCGTGCTTCTTAACGATTTTTCTATAATGTTTAATTATTTTCCTTGGCATGCTCTAGCAGGATTTTGCTTCTTTTCAGTTGGGGTGCTGACCTAGTAACAGAGTTGTTAGTGCACTGGCCTACAGTTAATGATATCTGGGTTCGATTCCTGGTCTAAGCTTGGATCTTCAAAGTGGTTCGGATTCCACTTAAAGTGCTGTAGATTCGGAGCTAATTAACCGTCGTGTGGCAAGAAAAGACCACAGAGGACACAAATCGCCCTCCCTCTGCTTTTCTGTCTGTATGATTTTAAAAAGTCTTTCAGATAAATGTTTTGGCATCAATTCTCCAAAGTAAGAGTATTGCACCTTTTCATGCAATATATTACTTTCTTTCCAATAATTTTATGGAATTCCGCCGTCTATTTGAATTTTAGATATGTTTTTAACCCACATTGCTTTCTGCATGGGATAAAAGAGCTTTGAAATATTGGAAGAAATACAAAAGTGAATTAACCCCCCCCCTCTTTTGAGTAAGTAGATGATTGAATAAATTCTGATCATAATATCAACATCACCATGGTTGTATTTAGCATTTAGGACGAATCCATCCAAATTCAGGCAATAAAAAATAAAATGTTCTCCTCAACATCTTCGATTTTTTTAAATTCTGTATATTATAGCCAATTGCTTGTGGTGGACTAAGCAACATTTACGTTTAACAAAATATTGTTTATATTTAAATCAGATCTTATGAGAATGGCGATAAGAAATATTCAATTTTGCTTGTCAAAAATGTCACGTAACGCTTATAAATTTGTTGGTCTCTCAAACTATTAAGAGATAAACTCGTTTTGTCTTCTGTTTTATGTTTCATTTTTTAGATAGGATTATCTTTTTAACAATTCATCATGAAACTTTCAGAAGTTTAATCAAGATTTTTTTTCCAAAAACGCATAGCTAAAAATTTTGAAAATTTGTGTATAAGTTCATTGGAATATTGCTAATTTAATCTATATCGTCAATGGAGTTTCTCAAAGGTTGATTTTTAACAGGGCTTCAACGTAAAATATCGTCAAAATTTCAATCTCTGAAGCGCGTTCAAAAAGCGGCGGTATTCCTTCACTCAAGTAAACGCTCAAATCCTGCCGTCTCACATCTGAGGCGTCTTTTATAGATGTAATATTTTAACACAATTCCTTATTTATGTGCACTCATGTTAAAAAATTAAGCATAATTCGCAAAATGTGAAAAAATTGCAGTAAATACGGATACAATTATTTAAAATCACTTTTGGAGAATCGTGGGACAAAGGTAAAACATTATGCATATGCAAAACAGCTCAGTCGACATGCAAAAAGCACAACGAGTATAATACGACCGCGAGCAGTATGGAACGTTGTTAACAATCAATAAGGACGAAAGATGTCACAAAGATGCCAACTGAAATGTTTGGAAGGGACGAATTTTTGGCATGCTAGAATCCGGTTGATCCAAAACTGAAATGCCTCGAATTCTGAATGTGCCTCAGTGTGTGATTTCCAGATTGTGGCAGAACTTTCAAACCACTGGAGATGTTACTCTACAATCAGAGGAACCGTTTTGTCAGATAACTGGATTCAGCCCTGACGGCCGCCACAGGAGTCATAGTTTAGAGACAAACTGTTTACAGGAGAATCAGACACGTTGGTCCCTATGCCAGACAACTGGCAGCTTGCATCCCCTTGACGTCTGCACAGAAACGCCACCTGGATTTACAGTAGAGTTTGGAACATCGGCATTGGAGTCGACAACAGTGGGCAATGTTATGTTAATGTTTAGTCTACAAGCTGATTCTCGTCGTACCACGATCAGGAGAGAACGTGGTACACGATTTTACTCGGGAAGCATCACGTAAAGACAGCGTTTTCTTTCAGAGGTCATGGTCTAGGCAGGCATCATGCTAGACGGCAGAACAGACCTCCACATTTTTGACACAGGTCTGTTACCGGTCAAAGATATAGAGACCTTGAGCCTACCGTTGGCCTGTTTCGAGGTGCTGTCGCTCTTGGTATCTATCATATTCATGGATAATAACGAGCTTCCTCACCGTGTAGCTCTAGTCGATGCTTTTCTTCAAAGTGGAGATATCCAGCAAATGAAGGGAGGCATATTGCAGCCCTTAGCCACCCACTAAGCTCCGTTACGTAATTGAAAACCGCTCTCCATGAGGCTTGGAACTCTTTGAAAACACAACTTATCCATACCTTCATCTATAGTATGGGAATCGTTGTGTAAACTGCGCGGCTACCATATGTTCCTAGTAGGGCCAACTTTTTCCGAGACAATTCCGGGACATATTGCCCAAAATTGAAATACCTATACGTAATTTCACAATATTCTCCTCTGAAACCACTTAACATAACTTACGTAGTTTTCCGAAAAAATGTTTTAGAGTACAAGAAATTTGTAAAAAAAATGAAATAGTTTATTTTTATTTTCTATTTTAAATCTTATACTAACTTTATGGTCATCTTATAAACAAGGGGAAAAAATCTAAATTCTAATAATAATAAATCTAAATTTATATTGTTACGAGTTTTTCCAATAGTATTTCTTTTCGCTCTTTGCTTCGTTCATCAATTCTTTCCCAAGGGCATTAAGAATGTTTTCAAATTCTGCAAACGATTCACTATTTAGTCTGACTTGAAATTCCGTCTTTACCTAGTTAACATTTATTTTGTTCCTCGCCTTCGCCTATACACTATTCATGTGACTAAAAACTTTTACTGGGTAGGCATTGCTCGCAGGGATGGACAAAATGAAAGACACAGTTTTCATTAGCTCGGTCTATTTTTCATGCTTTTTGAAGCATTCTGTCCATATTTTGTCAACGGTTTTCTCTTTTTTCTGAGCAGGGAACAACAATCTAAACACTGTATATTCATTATATAACACATCGATATCAATTTTGATTTGCAACGTGCTGGGGATATCGGATAATTGCGGATGTCATTTCAAAAGTTTCTTTATTTTTCTTCAAAGAGAGGCATTTTATTTTGTTAAAAATATTTCTTTGGTTAAATTCCATGTTTTGTTTTAAATATGTGATGCAACTCTAAAGAAAACAATTATCAGCAAATATGATTTCATCCTTCTCTTCATTGGGCAATTTCGGTAAATTGAATGGTACGTTATTGCCAAAGAATCGATCTGTTTGTCGAGATTCTAATTGGTTTAATGAGCTGCTCATTATTCTGTCGACATATAATGATAAGCATGAGTCACTCTCCGATTCCCGAAGAGCGGAATCAAATACAGGTAGGACATTGTGGTGAAAACAATATGTAGCATTCCGGCAAAGAAGATTCTTCATACTCTGAAATGGTTTTATGGCCGAAAAACTTCCAATATCAGAACAATCTCCTCTTTCTTTGAAGTGAATGCTTTCAAAGCTGGCCAATTATACGCAATTCGCACAACGGCTGATAAAAAAGATAGACATCTCGTTGTTACATGACGCTATATCTCTTTATGCTCAACATTGACAAATTCACAAAAAACATTTTTAGTTTATTGTCTCGTTTCGCCAAACTCACTGAATGTTTTAAGAACAGGGCATTCAATATCGTACCCTAAGGAACTGTTACCTTTCTTAAGACCGTTGTTAATAATGTGACGTTTCCAGTTTTTTTTTACCGCATGTTTGCTTCTTTCAGCAACTTTGTAAGTACCGAGTTATGTTTTCCATAGTTGACTGATGCATTGTCAGCACTATAAGCACTTATTTTTCAAGGGAAATATTATTTGTCCCAATTATATTTTTGATACAATTATAAATAGCCAATAAAGTTTCATCAGGGTCTTCATGAAAATCTAATACTTTCTTGTATATTCCATTTTTTGTAGTAAGGTACTGTGCATGGAAAAGTTTTGATATTTCTTACATATCGGCATAGTATCAGAAGGAACTGAAAATATATAAGGACTCCTTCATAGCATTTACTACACGTTGATGGGCGAATAAAGGGAAAATATTTAACGTAGTGTCAGTGTGGCCTTGGTGGGCCCACATGAAAATTTTTAAATAATGTTACTATCTTCAAAAATAGTACGAGCAAGATTTGAATGACAACCAAAGCTATGATGACTTAAACCGTGCTTTGCATTGTTAAAAACTGAGAGATGCTCCGCTTTTTTTTTACCACTTAATTTTCTTCGTTTCAATTTTTTTATAAATAACGAATTAACTAAGTTTGACTTGTAGTATTTGCCTTCTATTTGTGCTTTTGGCAATTCATATGTGTCTTTACAGTTCCTAAGCCTTCGTACTTTAGCGAAAATGTAGATCGACATCAATTACATCTACCATTATATGGATCTTCTTTAGCAAACAAGCCTTTGAAATTCTTATATATCCTGCGTCCATTCATACTTGTAAGAAGACCATCTTTTAATTTTCTTCGACAGTGTACATGCATAGCTGCTGGTCATCGCTCTTGTTTATTATAACTATTTGAAACACTGATTTCAATCTTCACTGAAAGAGGGATAACAAAATGTTAAGAACAACAAATACACGCCCACAGACAACTCAATAAGTCAAACGCTCTGAACAGACTGACATACGTATATAGTATTGACTTGGGATAGTAGTGGGGGAACAGACGTTCAATGGATGTACACGAAGTCATGTGCAATAGAAATAACTATTTTGGAGTGTAGGTGATATTGGTCGATAGCTTTCACTGAAATTCCGGGACAGCTTGACATTCAACCGAGATTCTGAACAGCAACTTCAATCCTGGCTAATCCGGGACGGTTGGCAACCCTAGTTTCTACACCGTTATTAAACTTCAGCATCACACTGTTTTAATCATTCTCTCTGTTTCACTCAAGTTGACACTCGTATTGTGAACCTTTTTCTATCAACTCATTTCTTTGGATAATGAAAGTCATTAATATTCTTATTTTGTGCTTTTTTTCTTCTTTGACCCTATTAAACCCGCATACCGCGTTTTTTTCCATTCTGATGTATATTTTCAATGTAGTCTGTGATACCTAGGAGTTAAGATAGTTCTATAACTCTTCAGTATATATAAATATATAAAGATTTTCCAAAAATGATAGGGAAAACATTTGGAATGCATATTGCTTCGGGACTTTCCTTGCATTGCAAATTTCACTTATCCATTAATACAGCACCGGCGGCATGAAATTATAAAATAAAATAACAAGGCGATGTTGCTCCAAAAGACTGGACTCCAAGACTGGTTTTATTTTTATTAAACAAACAAGCTGAATCTACCTAGCTGCTCATGAGGGGGAAGATTATTTATATAGCGAAGTAGTAATTTAATATAACCAATCCTTGTCTGAAAAAGATTGAAAATGTTGCTGGAAGAATCAAAAATAGTTTTTAAATACCTAATAAGTTCACTCCTGTTGGAAGTTGTACTACGGTATGTTCATATGACAAATTCAGTCTCTGATAATACTCAAAAATCCTATTCCCGAGTATTGTGACATGAGAGTGCAACTTTTAAAGAATCGGATTGAAATTAAGTTATTTATGAATGGCTTTCATAAAAATGATCATTTATTATACACTTAGATATCAAATTAATTTAGGAACTTCGAAAAAAAATAGTCAGATTTTAAAAAATGGCTTTTTGAAAAAATTAATTTAAAATTGATCAAATTGAAGATATTTCATATTTTCAATATTATTTAAATCCTATTAATTAAATTAATATCACTATTTGCTACAATTTAATTAAATGAATCCTTAATAGAAGGCTCCTAATATTTTTGAAGGAAACAAAATTGAATTATCTCTAATACTTCAAAAGATAAACGCTTTTTAAGTAGGTGATGTACACTCAGAAAATTATATTTTAATTCGTGACATCACTTTCACAGACCTGTATCTTAAAGGAAATTTTTTTCTAGATTAAAAAAATTAGGTTGATTCAAGGTGGCCCCCAATCTACTTTTGTGCAAAATATATCAGAGCTGGAGAGGTGCACAGTCCTTCCTGGATTTAAATGGATATTTGGTTTGCATAGATATAAACTGTTTTGGTATCACAAACAATAAATAAAATGGCGACATCTTTACTATCCTTCCTCTTCAAGGTAAAAGCCTTAACCATGAAAAAATGAAGCAATACCACCTTTTATAAATTTCTTTTGTTGCACGCCTTGTTGAATTTCTTTTCATCATATCTAACCACAAATGTATGTATGTTTGATAGCTGATAAAGATAGTTCCCCGCGTGAAGTGCAAAATTTATTTGTTGCAGAGTAAAATTTATCTATTGTGTGTGTCTCTTTTTCAATAACGGCCTTGGGACTTCGGTACCCCAGTTGGTACAGTCGAGGTTAATCAACCGGAGGGTTGCGAGTTCGAAACTCGATCCAACCAAAGACCATTGTAAACGTGGAGGCCTATACATACATAGCCTTGAATGTCCTCGTGTTGGAGTAATGTGAAAGTTTGGATAGTAAGGTGCCAGCTCAGATGTTGATCTCGTTATCTAAGCATGGTACAAAATTAAGCATTGACATCGAATCTTTCCCTTTGAGATTATACACGGACCATCGCCAATAGCCCGTCATGTTTTTCCTGTGAGTCGTAAATTCACCTACTCTATCCTGTAGTACACAGGGTGGTAATCATTAAAGATGTTTACAGCTCCGTTTAGACATAATTATTCGATTTAGAACATTTTTTCCTCGAAATTTTTATTCATAGTTCTTTTTTAAAACACACTTATCACTGCATGAATAGAAGTATAGACTTATAAATTTAAAAGATAAAGGAAAAGAATATCAGAAATATTTAGATTTCGCTATTTCATCCCTATTGAAAAAATGGAAGGGTTTAATAATTTAATAATTACAGCAACTTTCCAACTATTTATGTTTTTGTTTGGAATTTCTTTTTACACTTGGATGAATTTTCATTTAAACTATTCACCAGTTCTATATCTTTTTTGCTCAATTCGTCCTGAAGAACTTAAATCACGCAATATTTTAACAATAATAATGATAAATGTATCTACAATTTTTCTGAAGTCTACGGATTGATATTACAATAAAAATAATTTAGGTTTCATACATTTTTTTTCTCAAACATGTAGTATCTTCCTATTGATTAAGGGATTGCAAATTTTAAAAATCCCGCATCAAAATTGACCAAAACGTCGATTTTCCATTTTACCTATAAAGTAATTAAAGTCCAATTCTGTGGATAGCAAAAGGAATTTTTTTTTCAATTTATAACGGGGTTACATATGCAACAATATAAAATACAAAGTAGTTAAGTATAGTAATAATACTCCAAAAGTGCTGAGGGTTTTTTTGAATGAGATTTTTTTACATTCTGATTTCCAAATGTTCCCTGCTTCAGGTTTTAATATATATAAATATACGTTACATATATATACGTTTCCAAATTTTGAAATTTTGTTTAAAATGTTGTTTATCTATGCTATAGGGCTATTCCATATGTAACGGACGTATCATTAAACGATGAAAACATTTCTCACAATTAAAAATTTCAGATGTGCGAAACTTTTTTTTTCCGTATTTATATAGAGGATAACTATCTCTAAAAGTATCACTAATAAACATTTTTATTTTAAAAACAGAAATAGAGGTGATACATACTTTGGAGGTGTAACGGACGTATTCCTTTAGGAAAAAACGATTCTGTCACTCTGAACACAAATAACAAATTGTCTGAAGTTTACAAAGGAAAATAATGAAAATTTGTTTTTTATGAATGAGGAAGATTCAAAGATTTTACAAATACATATATTGTCTAATTTGCGGACAACTTTAATTTTTAATAAAGATTTCAAATTGATAACCGACTTGTCATGTAGTGTAACGTACGTATAATCTTCTGTAATTTTTACGCTGCTTTATGCACACTATATGTTACAATAAACTGTTACCATAAGTAAAAGAAAAAAATAATAATTAAACGTTACCATAATAAATGGCAGAGTAAAAAAAAACATAATCTAATGAAATTTTTTAAAATTTCGTGGTACTACACAATGACAAAACATTTTCAGTTAAAAATTGTATATATTAAATAATATATCAAATGTCAATCTAAATCGATTATCGATTGTGGGTTCATCAATTATGTCCACATTTATGTCCAATATTTACTATAGCCTAAACCAGGTACTATAGTAAATATTTTTTTATCCACCTTTAAATGAATTTTGCATTTACAAAGAGATATAAAATAACTATTCCCTGATTGATTCAAATAGCCAGAAAAATTACTTTTATTTTGATGTATAACACTCATTATTTTACATTTTTAATTTTTTTGGTCATCTGGATTAAGTAAGCGTGGAATAGCCCGATATTGGAAAATTTTAGGAGGTTTAGTAAAAATAATTTTTGGTTTATAATTAAGTGATAACTCTTAGCAAATTGAGTTTGCATGATTTGTATTTTACAAATTATTTTGTGAATGAAAATTTTGGTAATACATCGAAAATTAATCGCACGGGGTCTATCAAGTTTTACAGATTTGTCAAAATTTTTAACCATCTTTTATGAATAACTTCCAAATGAAAATATATTTGTTTCAAACTGTATATATAGGTTCTTGTTTAGTCAGGAAGAATCTGAACACATTTTATAACAATCGGAAAATATAATTAAATCTTTTTTTAAAGTTCTCTGTCGCTTTAAGTCATATTTGTGAAGGGATAATTCTTTTATTTGCTGCTAGGAACAGCACGTCTTTTATGTACAAATTAGAGTTTTATAAACATAAGGGGGTACATTTTTAACATATGAAAAACGTAATTTTATACCTAAGGTAAACAAAACTTATCAAACAGAAACAGATAAACCCTCTCACTAAAAATTATTTTCATTTTCCGAGGAATAGTTATATTATGACAAAATTGGTTATAAATCCCTTTATATTTCAATAATGGCTTTAAATATGGAATAAATTTAAATTACGTCAAACAATCATTCGTTTAAAAAATACAGGATTCAGTAAGATATTCGCAATTAACTTTACTTTTTAAAGTAGTGATTTCGTAAGTTTTGCTGCGTTTTAGTTTTTAAGGCATTCAATATAACGCCATTTATAATATAATACTAAAATATTTTTGTAAAATAAATATTAATGGTTAGGAAAATTTTACTTGAATATCTTACTATAGCATATATTTATAATTCACAAGTCAATGAAGACAGTGTTGTCCATAACAATCGCAGGATTTCTTACAATTTATGGTAATTGGTAATTTGTGAATTAATGTCGTACTATAGAAACAAGACGGATATTGACGACGGTCAAAGATCAATCCCCTAAGGGAAAGATCCGAGGACAACACCACGTAATTTGGTAATGGTAATTTTAATTAACGTCGGACTACAGCAACACAACGGGCTATTAACGACGGTCCGGGATCAATCCCCTAAGGAAAAGATCCGAGGACAACACCACCTAATTTTGAGCCACTGTCAGATGACGAAGCAACACCTGAGCTGGCACCCAACTCTCCAAACTTCCATTCCAATACAACGACTTTCGGTCACAACAGATTTTAGGTGCATCAGCCGCCTCTACACCATACGTTGACAAAGATCCTTACACTGACCTGGATTCGAACAAGAAACCTTCCGATCTAGAGGCTAACACCTTAACCACAAATTATGATTCCTACTCAACAGAGATTAGCTTGTATATATATATATATATATATATATATATATTATTGCTTTTTGAAATAATTTAGTTACATAACATTTACTAAAATTTATGAATTAATAATTGTTACGAAAAATGTCAACTTAATTACATTTGTATTTAATACTAATTGGTTTTATAAGCTGAAGAGTCAAGAGAACATTTTAGATGTGAAACGTAAGAACATTTAATAATACTTTTTAACGGGGTACCAATTTTTTTTAATCCTGTATGCTTTGATATTGCATTTAGTAGTATCATGCTTGTTGAGAAATAGTTTTTCTCAAACGATTCCATTTATAAAAAAAAATGTTGTTATAATTTTTTTATTACAAGAATGGAGAAAGATTGCTCAGAAGTGATTCTTCGTATAAGTCATAATGCTCATTTCGGGAACGCTTTGTTTACGTTTTGTCACTTGTGTTTGAAATTTGGATGGAATAATAAATTTTATAGCTTCGAAAACATTCCCTCGATAGTCCAAAACGTTTGGTTACCTTCGAACATCACACGCCACATAGAATGGCCTAATGTGCATAATTTCATGAAACAATATCGAAAGATAAATATTGTAAAGTAGTGTCTACCCAGCAGAGAGAGAGTGTGGAAAAGAGAGAAACTTTTTGCAGCACACAATAGAGTTGATGAAATTGAAATGAAATTCCACTTACCATTTCAAGACTGCAGCAATAATTTTAGATTATCATATGCACATAATCCATAGACAGGGTTTCTTTTGTTTTGTAGTTTTTATACTTTTCTCGAATACGGGCATTGGATGCGATACACGCGAAACGACTCTTAACACCGAACGCGGAGTGTTTATGACAAGAAATGACAACAGCAGAGGCACACACACACCTTCAAGGGTTGGCGAGTTTCCAGAAAACCTGTTGCGGTCGGGTATGATGAGACTGAATTTTTTTTATTTTCTTTATTCGGTCCTTCTTTTATTCTTTTTTGTATCCTTTTTTGTAGTTATAACATCATTAGGTAGGTCAGTGATATTACGAAAAAACCGGGATTGCAAGCGAGGCCAATTGGGTTACGTTCGTGTGCTAAGTCATTGAAATGTTTCCGCTGCTCATAAATATTGATACACGCGTCCCTTCCCACTTCATTGTAGTGAAGCTAATTTATTTTTGACTGTCGGCGAAACTATGCTACCTCACATGATCACAGACTTTCTCGAGACCTGAGCCGGATATCAGTCTCTCTGGAGGTCCTGGAACCAAGTGTAAAATATTCGGTGATTTTAAAATCATGGTGAAGGCAAAACTTTACTGTGTGTGCTACAAATATCGAAACGTTTAACTTCTGTCATCTTTTTCTATACTTTCCCAAACTTTGTTATCAGTGTCTGTCAACCAGTGGTTTAATGGTCAGAGGGCTGTCTTATGGATCGAAATGTTCTTTGTTTGAATTCGGGGTTAAAGCAGGGATGTTTGTACGAATACCTCTCAAAAAACAGGTTGTACCTAAAATGTTTGATAAATGTGAAGTGTAACGTGACCTCCCTGTGATAAACCAGGGTTATTCTAAGCAGTTCACAAATCGTACCTTGTAGTGCCATAACGAATAAGTCTTGCCGGGCATTAGAAAAATAACCTTGTCATCAGTATCATATTATTGAAAACATTAGAAATAAAAAAAGACGTTTTCAACTTCACAATTTTTACATTGCCCTGTGCACAGTTTTTTGAATGTTGAATGAGAAATGCAGTCACTAATTAGATATTTTTTAAATAGTCACGTCTTCCAATAATAACATCTGCACATCAAGTACAAAATTTCAAAAGCAAAGTATCAATATGTAAAAAAAAATATATTGTTTACAAAATAAACATCTTGAAAAATTTTAATTCTTCAAAACAGTAGTCGCGTCCATCCCATCAAAACTCTAAGACATTAAAAATGAAATAAGAACACAGCACTCGTCAAAATGTCATGGGTAACGTGTGTTAAAGAGTTTGCTCGTCATAGAAAATGAAAGCTTCTTTTTCCTTGGAAATTAGACCAGGGAAGAACGAAATATTTCAGAGATTCAGATGGTCTTTTTGTGTCAAAATAACACTTTTCTTGTTTCAAACGAAAATCGTAGTATAGTATGGCTTAAAGTACAATGTTTGGACCATTGTGATTTTCACGAGATAAACCGAGAAAAATAAACACTTCATATTTATAAAAATTACTATTAAATCTTTTATTGTGGCATAGACCGATAAAGTTCCCGGATGGTCTCCTGCGGTATTTCTTGCCAAATTTGCTCCAATTGTCGGACTACGTCATCAACATTCCCTACCGGTAACAGTCGCTTTCCATAATATCCCAGGCATGCTCGATGGGAGAGAGATCTGGTGATCTGGCTGGCTAAGAAAGTGTTTGACACGCTTGAAACAGTTCATAGAAACACGTGCCGTATGTGGTCTGGCATTGTCTTGCTGAAAAATAAGCTCATGGTACTTTGAAAGGAACTGTAGCAAAACAGGTCTCAGAATGTCAACGTACCGATGTGCAGTAAACATACCTCTAATGTAGACCAAAGGGGTCCGGTTATCAAGGGAAATGGCACCCCAGACTATAACTCCTTGTTGAGGGCCCGTGTGGCGAGCAATGGTGAAAGCAGGATCGGCACGCTGCCCTGTGCGTCTCCAGACACGTCTTCGATGATCGTCAGGACACAGTTGGAAGCGAGATTCGTCGCTAAAGACTATACGTCCCCAGTCAGCATCATTCCAGACTGATCGAGCCAAGCACCACTGTAATCTGGCTCGACGGTGTGCAGGCGTGAGTGGCAGGTGGCCTAACGGTAGGTACGAGCGTAGATTTCGCTCTCTCAGCCGTCTGTGAATGGTCATGGTGGATACTCGTGTGTGGGTCGTACGACTGATGGTTGATAGCGATGAGTCACGATCTGTTATGGCCCTACGTCGACCTCTACCATCATGACGCTGAAATTTGTCACTGTCCACCCACTCTTGCCAGCATCTTCTAATAGCCGCATCGCTTCGACTCACATGACGAGCGATTCTCCGATTTGCCCAACCTGCCTCTTTCAATCCAATGATAAGACATCTTTCAAACTCTGAAAGTTGCTCGTAATGAGCTCGAATCCTGCGGCGAGGCATTTTTTCAGTCGTTGAAAGGTATCCTAAATCGCAATGCAGCAGAAATTTGTAAAAACAGTTTAAAAACAACCTTTTATATACATCTGCTGGATGCGCAGTTCCGATGCGCTGGCGATCGCACTATTCATTCATTGGACACCAAATTTTAATCATTTGCATACGAAATTTCAAAGCAATCGGATGATTCCTTCTTGGTGCGTCGATTTTTTTCTTATAGAGTGTATTTCAAAATCAGCTATGTCAGGGCTCGAAATACCCGGGTGCACAGGTGCACTGTGCACATGAAAATATAATTGTGCACCTAATTTTTCCCACTAGGTGTACATAGTGCACCTTGTGCACCTAATTTAAAAACTTAGGTGCACAAGGTGCACCTGTATTAAAAAATCTATTTCGAGGCCTGAGCTATGTTGTGTAGTGATCAAGAATTATCAAGTTCCATCGGTGTGAATGTGTTAAACGTAAAATACCATTGTTCACTCGTTTCAAATGCATTTTACATTGATTTTTCCCACATGATCAAATAATGTGAAAGATTCTTGTCATTGGTAATCGAAATGTGACAAATATTTAGTTCAGAAGAACTAGAATAGTTTTTTCGAAACGAATCATTTCCCCACTTGACCAACTAATGTGAGAGATTCTTGTCTTCGGTAATCGAAGTGTGGCAAATATCTAGTTCAGGAGAACTAGAATTTTTTCGAAGCGAATCATTTCCCCACCTGGCCAAATAATGTGAGAGATTCTTGTCCTTGGTAATCCAAGTGTGGCAAATATCTAGCTCAGAGGAACTAGAATAGTTTTTTCGAAACGAATCATTTCCCCACTTGACCAACTAATGTGAGAGATTCTTGTCTTCGGTAATCGAAGTGTGGCAAATATCTAGTTCAGGAGAACTAGAATTTTTTCGAAGCGAATCATTTCCCCACCTGACCAAATAATGTGAGAGATTCTTGTCTTTGGTAATCCAAGTGTGGCAAATTTCTAGCTCAGAAGAACTAGAACAGTTTTTCGAAACGAATCATTTCCCCACCTGACCAAATAATGTGAGAGATTCTTGTCTTTGGTAATCGAAGTGTGGCAAATATATAGTTCAGAGGAACTAGTATAGTTTTTTCGAAACGAATCATTTCCCCACCTGACGAAATAATATGACAGATTCTTGTCTTCGTTAATCGAAGTGTGGCAAATATCTTGTTCAGAGGAACTAGTATAGTTTTTTCGAAACGAATCTTTTTTGAAGATGTTGGGTTTTTGATTCTTCAAATATAATAATTGAACAAACATAATTTTATTCTAACATATTTTATTTTGATAACTGATAATTATAATTTAATGACTTGATTATATAATATGAAAAAATTTGGAAATTGCTCTTAAAGGTTAAAAAATTTGTTTTTCTCCATCAGCATAAAAAAGAAAACTCAATTGACCCATCACAAAGAAGAAAGAAGAGGAGACAAAAGCTACCAAGCCAACGTTTAACAATAGAAGAAAAAGCTAAATGTGTCCAGCAGATAACATGGAAAAATAACTACCCTCTTGCAAACTGAACATTTGAAGAAATGACTTTCGAACTCGTAACTCTCCAGTTGACAATCCTCGATTTTACCAACTGGGATTCCGTGTCCCTATCACATAGGAATACATCCAAAAATTCTTTAAGTTAATGGAAATCAATGAAATTTTAGTAAGCCTCAGTTTTGAATTAATTTCGCATTTATGTATTTTTAAGGTTATGAGATTAATACGAAAGGATCAACATTATCCCTGCTGTGTCTAATGCACCCTTAATGCTTTTTTAAATTTACTTGATTGAAATAGAAAGGAAAAACAAATGTAAAAAAAAAATAATAATATACTTTATAACAAAAAAAATCGACTCACTAAGAAGGAGTAGTCCGGTTGCGATAGAAATCGGTGGATGTGAAGAACATACATAGAAAAAAAACGATTCATATTTCAGAACAATTGAATGATTTATTTCAGAGTTTGACCGTTACAAAGGTGGGAAGTCAATAAGGCGTTGGTCCACCTCTGGCCAGTATGCAAGCTGTCACAAGTCGTGGCATAGACTACAAAAGTTCCCGGATGGTGTCCTGCGGAATTTCTTGCCAAATTGTCTCCAACTGTCGGGTTAAATGGTCAACATTCCGGTATGGTTGCAATCGCCTTCCCATAGCATCATAAATGGGCTCTATGGGAGAGAGATCAGGAGACCTAGTTGGCCAAGGAAGTATTGGGAAAGCTTGAAGACAGTTCATAGCAACACGTGCCGTGTGCGGCCAGGCATTATCTTATTGAAAAGTAAGTCCGGGGTGTCACAAAAGGAACGATACCCAACCGATCGTAGAATGTCGTCTACGTACCGCTGTGCTGTGTGCCAGTAATGACAAACAAAGGGATCCGGCTATCAAAGGAGATGGCACCCCAGACCATAACGCCCTTTGTGGCGATGGATAGTAAGGGCAGTATACCCACGCTGCCCTGGACTTCTCCAGACCTGTCTACGATTGTCATCAGGACACAGTTGGAAAGGGAATTCGTCATTAAAGACTATACGTCCTCAGTCAGAGCCGTTAGAGCCGTTCCAAGTTGATCGAGCCCAGCACCACTGTAATTCTGCGCTTTCTTGGCGGGTCGATTTTTTTTGTTATCAACCACCCAAAACTTTAAAATTTAAGTTTACACTCTATAACAAAAAAAATCGACGCACCAAGAAGGAGTTGTCCGATGGAGACAAAAATTGGTGGACAGGAAAATTATGTACAGAATAGAAAATGATTAAAATTTCAGAACAATTGAATGATTTATTTCAGAGTTACAGTAACGAGCTCAATAAGGTGTAGACCCGCCTCTAGACTGGATGCAAGTTGCCACACGGCGTGGCATAGATCGATAAAGCTCCCAGATGGTCTCATGCGGTATTTCTTGCCAAATTTGCTCCAACTGTCGGACTACGTCATCAACATTCCCTACCGGATGCAGTCGCCTTCCCATCATATCCCAGACATGCTCGATGGGAGAGAGATCTGGTGATCTGGCTTGCCAAGGAATTGTTTGACAAGCTTGAAGATAGTTCATAGCAACACTTGCCATATGTGGTCTGGCATTGTCTTGCTGAAAAATAAGCCCAGGGTACTGCGAAAGGAACGGTAGCAAAACAGGTCTCAGAATGTCGTCAACGTACCGCTGTGCAGTAAGTGTACCTTTAATGACGACCAAAGGGGTCCGGCTATCAAGGGAAATGGCACTCCAGACCATAACTCCTTGTTGAGGGCCCGTGTGGCGTGCAATAGTGAAAGCAGGATAGGCATTCTGCCCTGGGCGTCTCCAGAGACGTCTTCGATGATCGTCAAGACACAGTTGGAAGCTGGATTCGTCGCTATAGACTATACGTCCCCAGTCAGCATCATTCCAGCCTGATCGAGCCAAATACCACTGTAATCTGGCTCGACAGTGTGCAGGCGTGAGTGGCAGGTGGCGCAACGGTCGGTACGAGCGTAGATTTCGCTCTCTCAGCCGTCTGTGAATGGTCATGGTGGACACTCGTGTGTGGGTCGCACGACTGATGGTTGATAGCGATGAATCAGGCGCTGTGACAGTTGATCTAACAATCACTCTGTCCTCGCGATCTGTTGTGGTTTACGTCGACCGCTACCATCATGACGCTGAAATCTGCCACTGTCCACCCACTCTTGCCAGCATCTTCTAATCGCCGCATCGCTTCGACTTACATGACGAGCGATTCTCCGATTTGCCCAACCTGCCTCTTTCAATCCAATGATACGACCTCTTTCAAACTCTGAAAGTTGCTCGTAATGAGCTTGAATCTTGTGGCGAGGCATTTTTTCAGTCGTTGAAAGGTATCCTAAATCGCAATGCAGCAGAAATTTTTAACAACAGTTCAAGAACAACTCCTTATATACATCTGCTGGATGCGCAGTTCCGATGCGCTGTGGATCGCACAATTCATTCATTGGACACCAAATTTTAATCATTTGCATATTTGGTCAAAACATTTTTGCATACGAAATTTCAAAGCAATTAGATGATTCTTTCTTGGTGCGTCGATTTTTTTTTGTTTTAGAGTGTATTAATGCAATTTTAAAAATATTTTCTCTTTGTAATAACATTTACTATTGAAATAGAAAGGATATAAAGATGCAGAGAGTAAACAATATTTATCATCCAGTGTGTTGCTCTACACCTATTCAGAATGGAAGGTTGCATTTTGTATTTATGTCCTTTTTTGAAATTCATTCGTAGCATTCTTATTCATAGTTTTGCATTTTATTCTGCTCTTGGGATATTCTTCTGTTTATATACTATCAGTATTTATATTTATATTCTTTTGATTATACTTTTTATACTTTTGTATTTTTAAAGCACGTTTCATGTTTGTGTTTTACCTGATAGTATTTTTGTGTTAAATTTTTTTAGCAGAAAGGGAAATTATTTTCGTTCAATTTATATTATATTTTCAAGGTTTAAACTGAGTTAAATGTTAAAATATTTTCTAATTTTGATAAATGATGAAGGTCTTCATCGAGGTAGGATGTTCCAACTTGAGATAAAGATCCCCAAAATGAGAAATACGAATGGGTTTCCCCTACCAAAGGGGAAAATGAGATTAAGATCGGAATTTAAACCGAAAGGATGTGTGTGTGGCTTTACCATTGATCTGGCATCCAGTAGTGTATCTCTATGTGTTTGTACTGCGTGTGTAAAATAAATGCTGTAACATACTATTTAGATGCTTTATTTCCTGATGAACAGTCACTTTATTATGCCACGACACCTGATCTCATGGATATGCATGTATTAAAGGAGCGCGCTATAAATTTTACAATGTCGAATGTTTAACTAAGCTATATAATACAATATAACATTTATTTCGTGGTTCGAAAGATTCTACTTAAAGTTTTGTTTGTCACACTAAGGTCATATTTTGATTCAAGACCTCTAAAAGCACTCGGCTATTAGGTCTTATTAACTGAAAAATGCATATAAATTCCCTGCTGATCTATTTCCTTTAGTAAAAAGTAAATGTTTTAGTACCAAGAGATTTTGACGTTATCTATTATTTTACCTTTATAAAACAAATTTAAGACAAGAAAGTGGCTCAAAAAACAGTACTACTTTCACTAGACACAAAAAACAGCTGTGTTCAGTAAGCCACCAAAAACGCTTCAAAACCTTATTTTATATTTATCTCTATGTGTGTTCGTGGTTTACCATATTCATAACTTCACCATTACAACTCTTCATTCCGCTGATTTCGCAACCGGTGTTCGAGACTTCATGGTTGTGGCGTAACGGATTCCAGAGTTTTCCGAAGTACTAATTAATTCATCACAACGTACCAACATTAAGCCGATTTACAGAACATACTTGACATCAATGTTTCTGATGCAAGCTATTTTGCAACGAACTAAATGTGTTCATCGAAACGAACTTTAATTGTGAAATTCTGCTTAACATTCAAACTTGTTTAAATTTTAAAACAAATAATAAAATTCAACAAATTTATATGGCAAAATAAAATCACGTACAAGGTGATTTTACACTTTTTTATAACTCACTCTTTTTTTACAAAAATTAATTTCTTAGAGCTGAATAAATATGAAATATTTTTAGTCTTCGTTTACATTTTAAAGCACAAACATTTCCCCTTATACAGGGTGTCCATAAAAGAATGTCCCAGTTTCATTGGTATATTATAACAGTTTAATTTGGACTATTTACAGCAAATCATAGATAATACTGATGGTAAACTCGCCTAGTTTTTCTTACAAATTTTCAGTATGTGCATCTTAAGTTATACGGCACACATCCAACCTAAAATCTAATACACGTTCAACCACTCTCGTACAAAGAGATTCCAATGGGGAGGGGTTCCATCCTGTTGCCAAATAAAGTTTACAGGTTCACCCTATTTTAATTGGGTAAAGAGCCATTCTTTCAACATATCCAGATAAGCCACCCCTGTAATGGTAAGAATTGGACTTAAGGTTGGATGTGTGCCTTATAACTAAAGGTGCACAAATTGAACATTTGTAAGAAAAACGGTGAGTTTATCTTCAATTTTATATATGATTTGTTGTAAATTGTCTAAATTAAAATGCTATAATATACCATTGAAACTGGGACATTCTTTTATAGACACCCTGTATTAGACGTACTGTAAGCATAGTATAAATGTAAATGTAAACGTAAACATACCGATGTCTCAATCTCAGTGTCTTGGCTAACCAAAATTCTTGAGTATGTCTAACCACAGAATAGACAACACTCTTTTAAAAATGACAAAATTGCTTTTAACAGAGGTCACTTTCTTACAGTCCACATTTCTCGAATCACATAAAGGGTTAGAGCAGCAAAGTATGTATGTAAGTTGAGTTTTTCCTGACGCAAGAGAGCCTCTAAGGGAGATTAGCAATTTTCAACCTTTTTCCATCTCTTGGCACACATAAACTAAACACAAAAATTCTGTGGCACACCAAAAAACATTTTTTTATTACTTGGAAGTATTTGTAAAGACACTTTGAAAGGTTGAAAACAACGAAACAAAATGATTCATACACTGTCTTTTCAACGTTCGTGTGGTACACGAGTGCCCTCCTTGCTGTTCACCAGTGTGCAGTGGCACACCTATTGAAAATCGCTGGATTAGAGAACCTTAAAGGGATGTAAGAAGCTAACCGAAGGTAACATATATCCCGGTGTTCCATTTCCTTCCTTCCATTAAACAGCTACTTTCAAAAAGCACTCAGATACACACTGAACCCATTGGATGTCCACAGAATTAAGTATTTAGACGCATCTTTAGTGGCGCCAGGTTAGATACACAATTCTTGTATTGCACATCCTATGCTCATATTCCTATGGTAAGACAACATTAAATTTCCAAGTGGTAATACTTTTTCACTAAATGTATGTCATCTTGCTATTTATTGCAAATTGTAGGATTTACTAATATCTTCGTTAGTAATAAAACTTTGGTTCCATTATTCCAGGAAATTATTTTCCAGGTTCCATTAAATTCCAGGAATTCAAAATAACTGTTTGAAATGTTTTTGAAACGTTTCAGAAAATTTTAGATACATCACCGATTAGTTAGAACAACAGAAACATTTAAAGCTGTTTTCGAGCGTCCTATAATTTTGTTCTACAGTCCGTACCAGGTCAATATTCAACGCTAATTTATTTTTGAACCTTTTAATAATCATACGAGCTGGGTTGTGTGCAGGTCAATTTCAATTACATTTTCACATATTTTCCACTGTATATACCGATGTTTTCATCGTAGCTAATTTTGTTAAATTATTGAGTATTTTGAAATATTGTATAAATTAGCATTTGTGAATCTGCATTTAACATTTTTTCAATATTGAAGTTTTAAGTAAAGAAAAGGGGGGAAATCAAAACAAGTTTTCAAATGGCTATTGTCGAATAAACATTTAAGTTCTTACTCAGATTACAAAATAAAGAACATTTTTGTAATTTGTGAGAGAAAGGGAACATTTTATTTTCTGAATTGAGTAGTAGTTTGAGAACTCTCTCTCTCTATCCGAACACATTCATACCTTGCAAATAAACCAATCTTGTCAATAGTGTCTACTGAAAATAACAACGCATTTCCTTTTTATGTGGGTCTGTCTTTCTATTACTTTTTCTATTGACTTAAATTTTTAAAAGATGACAACTATTTTTTTTAACTCCACATTCCGATTCCATGGAAGAATTCCTTCAGCTCTCCTTCTGTCAAAAAGTGTTTCAGTCTTTTCATTATGCCTTTCAAAACTATAAGCTGATCAAAATAACTTATTTGTTTTATTTAAGTATTGAATAACTCAAAGCAATTTGCATGCATTTTGTCTCGTCAAAATAATATATATTTTCTAACTATTAATAATTCATTCATTCAAAGCTGAAAAATTATGAATTGAGAAACGTATAAAGTGTAATTGACTGAGTGGTATCTCAAAAAGTTCTATAAACGTCAGTTTATTCCTTTCAGTAGTTTTTTAGATAAATTCTTCATTCAAAACTAAAACACACATTTTGACTTGAATTGGGGTTGTCCTAAAATGAGATTTGGAATAAATTCGACAAAAAAAAAATAATATTTTTAGATAAATTCTTCATTTAAAACTAAAACACACATTTTGACTTGAATTGGGGTTGTCCCAAAATGAGATTTGGAATAAATTCGACAAAAAAAAAATTCTATGCGAATTTTTAGTTAAAGATATTAAGTCTATATTTAATTTTTGAAGTCAAATGCTGAATAAACTGTCAGTTATCATCTGTGAAGTCATCAATGCCACACAAATGAGACAATGTGCTTAAAGGACGAATAATCGTGTTTTGCGGATCCTTCAAGAATTGCAAAAAAATTTGTTATGTACGAGAGCTGTTCAATAAAGAATGATCATAATTTTTTTAATGTGATTAAAAAAAATCAAGAAAAATAAAATTCTTGTTGAATGTGTAGCGGGATAAGTGGAGAATAGATAGCGCAAGTTTCACGGTCATGACGTCATTATTGAGGCCTTGGCAGCTGGCCAAGAACGCCTAATTTTAATTTCGCCTACGGCAAAAATGGATGTGACATGCAAAGTGCAATACACTGTATTGAAATTTTGTTTTCGCCTTAAAAAATCGTCAGATCTTTCAAAAACCCATGTCATGTGTGTTCCCCATCCTCCATATTGTCCTGATGTACACCATGCGATTTTTTTCTTTCTTTTCCTGAATTTGAAGAAACACCTCCGGGAAAAGCGGTTTCCATCATCACAGACAGTGGTAAAAGTTGCGTAGACGATTTTGAAGGACCTGTCCAAAAATGGCTTCCAGCATGTGTTTGAAGACTGGAAAAGAGGTGGGATATGTGCGTTGCATGTATTTTATTGAACAGGCTTAAGTGCATAGAAATATATTAGCTTGACAAATCGAGCATGCTTTTAAGAAATATTTTAAATTAAGCCTTTTTTTCTAACTTTTAAAAACTTCGAAGTACATCGAATTTTGAACATCAGCGTAAGAATAGCGAACGAACTAGATGCGATCAGGTTAATAGCGATGTCTTCAGTAAATACCGTCTGTTCTCAATAAATGCAGCAGATTAAACACGAGCAGTAATCAAGTGGCATAGTGACTTGGTGAGAATTATGGTCCGGGCGCCCGCATACCATTTTTGACAGTGTTTTCAACAAGTTTAATATTCTTTTTTCTTTTAGTAAATTTTGATGTTGCTGAAGTGCGAATGACACATCAGCGTGCTCGGCAGTGGTGGGGGTGGTTGTGGAAGGGTTCGCATTCTGGCGAAAATAAATATTCAAACGGGATTTCAACAAACCTGAAACTTTTTATTAAATAATCTAACATAATAAAATGCCAAAAAAAAAAATTAGTCGGCTGCATGGCAGAGTGGGAGGGTACTTCAGTTGATCGTGTCGTTATATGCGTTAATGAAATGAAAAAAAAAGTTATATCAACAAAGCTGAAACTCGTCAATGTGATTGTAGGCATCATGAGGAATAGTTAGAAAATAATCAGCTGGGCATATTGTGGAGGATATATAGTCAGCTGATGCGATAAGTATGAAGCACGCTGAAATGAGTTCAAGCACCGCGTAGCAACGTTATTGTTTCAGCTGATGTACTTTCCCCCGACACGCAGACAGCTGACTTTTATTTTCGCAAAAGACATTTATACTTTTACAGTATATGAAAATTTCTATTTCGTTGAAACCAATGTAATCTCTACTATTATAAAAGGAAGTGTTCGATCTCCACTACGCACCGCCCTGCTGAATCTATGGTACTTAATGAAATACTATAATGAAATTTGGCACACAGGTAGTCAGAATTTTTAGCAATTTTTGTGTTCAGCCCGAATTTTAAAATTCACTCTAAAACATTTTAAAATTAATTTATCGGAATTTAATTATTATAGTTTTTTTTTGAATGGCAACAGCATAAAGAGATGGTAAATTCTAAGTTTATTTTTCCGCTTCCGTCTTCATTTTGTTGTGGAACAATTTGTCAGCAGACTAAAAAAATAAATAAAGTTTTAACTTTAGTTATGTAGTTCTTTTTTCTATCTCCTAGATCGTTAAAGATAGAGTAGAATTTCAACGGATTTGAAATCTGCGGAAAATTTCACATTAGATCGATACCTAAAAATATTATTTTCTTTAATTAAATAATTTTTTAATTGAAACTTTTATATTTTTTCCTATACGAACGGCAACTGCGAAGAATGACATTCGTTTGATTCGAGGAATCAGATTTCATTTCCTACGCTCAAACCATTCAAACTATTCCACACCGAAGAAAAGCAAAACAAAACAAAACCATTTTGACTGGCATTGTTTAGTTCTTTTTTTGTAAAATCGGGATCGTTAAAGATAGATTGAATTTTCAACGGATTTGAAATCTGCGAAAATTCTTACGCCAGATAAATGCCTTACATTTGATTTTCTTTTAATAAAAAAATTTTCAATTCAATTTTTATATTTTCGCAAGAGATTGTGACGTCACGACGATTGTATCTCTTCGCAATTCGAATTTGGTCGCATTTGACAATGACGAGGCCATCACGGCGTTGCCCGTGGTATGCGAAGCAAACCATAGTTCATAATATTCATAGTTTGGTTTGCGAAACAAACCGAATATGAATTCGCAGAGAATTCATTGCAATAGGCTACGAATTTGAACGTGACAGTTTTTTTCGTGGGGTCAGGTGTGACCACTGCTCGCTACCGCTCGCTTGCATCCAAAAGGTTACGCATTCCCATTTGGTTTGGGAAGCAAATTGAATGGGATTGTGTAGCAATCACCGGGGGTTTGTGAGCGTTAGCGAGGAGTGGTCACAACTGACCCCACGAAAAGAACTGTCACGGGCAACGCCGTGCTGGCCACACATGGCTAGTATTTTTATAAAGTGTAAATAGTGCGAACGTGAAAAGTGAATGCTGATGTTTCAATATATTTTTTATAAGTAGATTACTAAATAAACAAAATAAAAAATCGATCATTTTTATTTATTAATGTGAAAATCAGTCATCATTAAAATCTACTGTGCAATCGGTATTATAGTCGTATTCTGCTCCTGGCTTCTCGTCAGATATCTCTTCAATATTATTTTCTCTTTTGAGGTCACTATCTACATATTCTTCTGGTTCGATGTTACCTAAAAACGTAAATGAATAAGTTATTGATTAATTTGTAAGAGAAATCTAAAGAAACAGAGTTTTTGATTCATGAATGACACTTTTGAATTAAAAAGGAAAGTTTATGAATAAGTATTTAATGAAATATCAGCATTCATTTACACTTCATAAAAATATTAAATTGATTTGAACAAAATAGAAATTTTCATATATTTTAAAAGTATTTATGTCTTTTGCGAAAATAAAAGTCAGCTGTCTACGTGTCGGAGCTAAGTACGTCAGCTGAATCAATAACGTTGCTGAGCGGTGCTCGAACTCTTTTCAGCGTGCGGTATACTTATCGCATCAGCTGACTTTATATTTCCTCCACTATATGCTCAGCCGACTCTATTTTCTAACTATTTCTCATGATGCCTACAATCACATTGATGAATTTCAGCTTTGTTGATGTAATGTTTTTTTCATTTCATTAACGCATATAAAGACACGATCAGCTGACGTGCCCTCCCCTCTCTACAATGCAGCTGACTGTTTATTTTGTTATTTTATCACGTCAGCTAACTAGAGAAAAAGTTTCAGCTTTGTTAAAATCACTTTTTGAATACTTAAGTTCGTCAGTAAACGAACCCTTCAACAACCACCCCTACCACTACCAGTCCAGCTGACGTCCGGATTCCAGTTGAGGGATATGTAGATAACAACTGACACAAAAAGGAGCCTTGCTGAAATGACTTTCCAACTGGTACGCGGACACCCGTACTATTAGTTCTAGTCATCAACTTAAGGCATTAGCTTGTGCAACAGCATCGAGATTCATTAGACGTTATCAAGACCTTATGTAGAGTTTTGATAGCATGCCCCGGTAATTCTAAAAAGCAATAAGAAGGGCCACTTTAGTTCATTGTTTTCAAAATGTCAAAAAGTTGTAAAATTTCACATGCCATTTATTAATTAAAATAAATTATTTCGGTGATTTGTATTGTTCGGCACTTTTGCTGTATTGTTTTGCTTAAAATTATGTCATCCTGGCTTTCTTAAAATATTCAATACTACATCGACAGAAGTATTTGTATTAATGAAAATAAGAATCGAAAGTCAAAGTAACTGGAGAATCACATAAATAGATTAGGAAGTATGGTATAAACATTCTACATGAGTGTCTTTATTTAATAATTCTATACATTGAGACGAACTTCCAATCGTTTTTCACCTATACTTCACTACCTCATTTCAAGATTCATTAGACGTCATAACCATATTTAGCGTTTAGCATAAACCATACTTAGAGTTTGATAGCATGCCCCGGTGTTCTAAAAGGCAGTAAGAAGTTTAGTTCATTGTTTGCAAAATGTCAAAAAGTTGTAAAATATAGTAAGACATATATTGATAAAAATAAATTATTTCGGTGATTTTTATTGTTTGGCACTTTTGTTACATTATTTTGCTTAAAATGTAGTCATTCTGGCTTTCTTAAAATATTCAATACTACACTCACTGCCAAAAATTAAGCATGATAGGTAAAATGCGAAAAAAAAAACCGACAAGTACAGCTTTGTTTGACTCTAAATACGCCAGGAAAGTAGTAGACTTGTGTCTAATAATTTATAGACGACTTAGTAATTTATAAACCTAATTCCAAATCTAATGACACTTTTGGTTTGTTTGGAATATGAATATGAATAAAGAATATGGATAATAAGACGTATTTGATACTATTTTGACTGACTTTGAGATTTTCAGTGCTTAAAACAAGCCACGAATAGTTTTCTCTGTTACCCAAATACTCTTGCATGATACAGATTGGAATTTCCTTAAAATGTAGTATATTGCCATTTTGGCGACATTTGGCGTTTCATCTAACTGACGTTGACTCAATCAACTCGTATATCAAATTCCGGGGGTTGGTGAGTAGGGGGAGGATCCCCTAGTCTTTTAAAATAAAGTAGAGTTTGAGTAACAAATGTACATTTAAAGGAAATATTATCACTTTCTGCAGAGATAGCCTTACATATAATTTGTCTGTATTATCTGTAAAATATTCCATATGTCTCATACTTCAATATGCCACCTAGTGTATACAAATTTGATGCTAAATTATCAGAATATGTAAAATTTCTGATGATTTATACTTCCAAACTTGGGGAAAACTTGAAGGGAGCTTGAGCATCTCATATAGCGTCTAACAATGCCACTAAACACAAGAAAATTTTCACCGAAAATTACTATAAATACTTTTGTACTTTCAAACTTTATCAAAGTGCACATGACATTTGGATGATTTTTTGAATTTCATATTCTTTGGAATAAAAATTATTTTGATTTCTTTCAATTGAGCTTTACTCGGAGATCTAACTGCTAAGGTATGATTTAGAGCACCTCTCAGAGCAGTTCTTTTGAAAATTTAAAGCAGCCATAACAAGTTTCAGAGAAAACATTATTTAATTGTTGTTTCCATACAGAAATATATGCAATTATAGAGAAGTTAGTTTGGCCAATTTTAAAATTGGCAATGAGAGTTCCAGCTTTAATTGTATGTTTCTAATTGCAAAATTTCATCATCTGCTTCCAAATAATTTACTCTTAAGATTCCAATACTGATTCTGGTGGAATTGTTTAAAAAATATTTTGCTAAAAAGAAATGTTTGGTTAAAAATATTTGAGATAGAAAAATCAATGAAATAGCTGAATTAGCCATAAGCATCTCAAATATGTCTCGAAGCTGAACCTACTATTTGTTGTTGTAAGATTGACTGCAGCGTAATCTTGACACTACTTATTTTGCAATATTTTTTTAATAAATGGTGCCAAATGTACGCAAAAAATGATAGAATGATTTCTTTTTTAAGAAAAGGTTGTTAAAACTTCATAAATGTCTTACAATACCTTTTAAGACGTTCTTGTGCCAAATGAATTCGTATAAATGAAGTTTTTATTAGGAAAAGCAGCCCTGGTCTTGTTATTTTCAGCTTGGCTTCATTCTACAATTGGCCCCGACTGATTTTGCGATATTTAATGCTAAATGGAGTCAACCATGCAAATATTTAAGAATACTTAAGCTGCGACTGTATCGATTAATTTTGTCTTGAACAAATCATCCATTGATTTTAGATAAATATTGGCTCTTTTCAACAAAACTTACGATATGGGACACATTTGCTAAAAATTGATTTTTTAGAGCAGATAGAGACGTTTAGCACAGTATTTATTTTCTGTGTTTCGTACATATAGTAAGGTTTTTAAAAATAACAGGAAAACTTGTCATTTTGAGAGTACAATGATAATATCTGCTGTAAAAATTGATCAGTATTAGATTTTACTCCTCTCACCAAAAAATAAAAGTAACTTTGAATTAATATTTTTTAAGCTCTAAAAAATTCAAGCAAAATTCACTAGAGCCCACTTTTATTTATTCTTAAAAACCATTTTCTATAAATTACTTCAAATAATAAACAACAACAAAAATTTTTGACCAAATTACTAATTCAAACTATTGTAACTTACTATCCGTGAAATAATTTAGGGTAGTAATAACGTGGAAAAAATATCAGTTAACATATATATTAAACTTATAACAAAGATAAAAAATATATTCACAATACAAATAAGGAAACTAAGGAAATTCCTCTTTCCTTGTTAATTCAACCAAGGACCTGAAATATAATCTGAGTAATACATGCTTTTGACTTAGCTTATCTTGGTAGGGTGATTCAAAATTTATGTCAGAGTTTGTCCAAGAAGCATGCTTCCAATTGGAAAGTGTTTAAATCGTGTATAAACATTGATAGTAAAGTTTAGTATGAGTTGAATGTTTAAAAATGCCATTTAAATTTTTATATGGTCCTCACCAATAAATTCATCTTAAAAAACAGACTTCACTTTCGTGTAATTATTCGAATAAAATTATTTTCATGCTAAGCTAAATATTCGAGCAATTATAAAATAATAAAATTTTATGATTCAACCCTCTTTATATACTGTTGGTACTACTGGGGAAAAACTACATTTTAAGGGAACCGCTTGTAAAATATATTACCAATTTAAAAAGTGCTGCCTAGTTTTCTTAGAGAGAGTTTTAGAAAATTCTCCTAAAAATTTGAATTTTTCATTTAACTAATTAATTGCAGAAAACATCTTTCTAACAGGAATTTGTAAATATTGTTCATACAAGCGTTATTTTTCGTGTTTTCACACATAAAATAAATCCATCTATCAATACGTGATTTAAGAACTTTTTCTAATTGAAAGTATGTTTTTGCATTTATTCTGAATCATATGTATAGTATATAAACGGGAACTCACGATTCAATTTTTAAATTATGTAAAGAGCGTTAGTTACACCACAACTTAGTTTTAGACATTATATTCACAATACTAAGTTTACATCAAACCACTTTTCTTTCCCTTTCAATAGCATTTTTAAGAATAGAATAGTTACTTACCGCTTCTTCATCACTATCACTCATCTCCAGATCGTCCTGGAGTGAAGACACATCTGCAACAAAGGATTTCTATCAACTTTCATTCAAAATGTTCACATTACACACACAAAACAGTACAAAACTATATACAGATGCTTCGCTGGCATTTTTGGGTGTGGAGGCAAATGTCTCATTTTAATACCTAAATGAATACAGAAGCTGAAAATCATTTTGCGCAATTTTCGATTCGTCTTCTTATTTTTCATCCGAATTAACAATTCAAAAGTATGATTCGAGTCAAGGACAAAGGAAATAGATTCCTTTTCAAATCACGTGCTAAAATTATACGATAACAGTGTTATTCACTTTCTCCAATACTCGAAAGAAAATAGCCTGAATTTGGAAAGTTTCCTTCCAAATCCCATCGATGACATTCCAAATCCCCTCATAACATGGAAAAAATGGAAGCAGTTTCCATATATCTAATCAATGGTGCTCCATGAAATGCAAACACGGATGCCAAAAGATCTACAATGACACCATCTAGGAGGTGCATTTCATTTTGAGTATTATCGGTATTTATTTTTTAAGTATATTTCACATCCTTCATTAAAAAAATGTGTATATTTGTAATATTTATCTAGTGTGTTAGAGGGCCAAACACAAAAATATTGCGCTCTACATAATAGTACTATGGCTAATGTGACCATACGTCTCGTTATTATGTAAGCTGTCCCGTTGTCCCCAAGCACAGCTTCGGGAAGCCGAAATGTCCCGTTTTTAGAAAGTGATCAACCCACAGTAACAATTTTAAAAAGAGGTGCGAAGAATAAAAAAATATCCAACGGCGGATTTATTCAAATGCTGTTGACTTAATATTTAAATTTACTTTTAATCACTTTAGGCGTCTAGAATTTTGGAATACACATTGTAGAAGAACAGGTTGTTTCTTGACGATTGATTATTCTTTTTTTTTTATTGACGTGTGTTATTTTTAATTTAATTTTTTATATTACATTAAAGTTTTTTGTACGTGAAACTTTTATTTCAACAAAGTCTAAACGTAAGTGCACTTTTAATGTTAACTTATAAACTAAGTACCCGTTTATAAAACAGAAAAGTAAATTTTTAGAAATCCTGCCAAGAATTTCATTTGGATGACCTTTACTACACGGTCCCCCTAGATTTTTCGCCAATTCTGGTTGCCACGCTAGCCAAATTAGTTTTTTGGCAACCCTCTTTTTGAAAACTTTGATATCGTGCCAGTTTTGATACCGGCAAACGATTAGCAATCGGTAGAGTGATCGGTAGGTTGCGAGTTCAAAACTTGATTCAATCAAAGACTGTTTTGCACAAAGAGGCTAGTATACGTCAAATTGTCATCTTCATAAGTGCTCACGTTGGTGTGGCATAGATGTTTGGAGAGTGGGTTTGCCAGATACGGTATTGACCTCGTCATCTGACTATAACTCAAAATTACGAAGTATTGTCCTTGGATCTTTTGCCATGGTGTTGATCCCAGACCGTTGCCTTCCTACGCGCCCGTTGTTTCAATCCGATATTTAATCAAGTATCGTTCCCGAACTACCTCAAATGTTGCAAATTGAGCCTACAACCTCAACAACGCAGGCTGCCTGCGTTCTGAGCAAAGGCCCCTCTGAAACGGTTTTCCTTGCTAAGTGCCAGGCTTGAATCGTTACAATTGATCTACCCTCGGAATCGTTTTTTTTTATTTACTTTTATTTAATTATCGTGAATTCACATTCACAACTGAGGCTTTTTATTCGTTTATTCAACATCATGTGATGCTTTTAATGTTCACCTTTGGTTTTGTTGATGTTTGACAATTGCATGCCGACAAATTTTTAAATTCGATTTGATAAATTTTCGAAAGGCAAACGAAATGGTTAGTTTGGGAAGAGAAAATAGAGCGTCTGGAGGCGTAAGTCTTGTTTTTTTTTAAACTGCGTTTAAAAATTACGTCGCAACGTTCTTATTCAGAGTTATAATTTAATGTTTTTTTCTGGTGTAATGTATCAAAAAGACTACACTGCTACGGCTGGTTCTTTTTTGCCTTTTCTGACATTCAGTACATTTTGGTGTCCAACATCAATCATAATGCACTTGAACTCTGAATTATCAATAATGTTTGGTTAATTCAAAATATGAAGTTTATCAAAAGCATTTACCTTCGAAAATGTAATTCACTAGTCCTTAAAACAGTGGTTTTATTGCTAGAACATTTGATTGTCACGATCCTCATCAAAGATTACTTATTTTTTCTGTTAATAAAACTTTTCTTGAGGGTCTATTACTTGATGTTTGTATGATGCAGGCTTACTATTTCTTCGGAGTAAACATTGTTTGGAAGTACTAATTACAATCGAGGAATCTGATAAAATTCTTATGTTAAATCTACCTCGTTATTGCTTATAACATCAAACAATTATTTTCAAACTTTATATGTTCAGGTTTCCTAATATGCAATATGAACTAAATTTTTTTAGTATTTAAAGTTAATGTTACATTAGAGAATATTATAAGTATCATGAGTTCTCTAATTATAACAGCTTAAGAATTCAATATTTATTTTGAAAATCCATAAACAATGGAAAATATTGTATTTTAGCTAGGATTATTGCAACATGAAATTTCCTTGTTGATTCAATATTTTATTCAATGAATTTTGATGAATACAAATTGATAAGCTAGACTTCTAGTTACAGTACCTTTGTCAGAAGGCTCAAGCTAAAATCGTTAAGTTACTCTTGATAGCAGTCTTTCTAGAATTGAAATTAAATCTAGTTAAAGATATGTGTTGTGTTGATTGGTAGACATTACAGTTAAACCTCAATAATTTGTATGTATTCCATTAAAAAAGTGAACAGGAATAATTTTATGAATTAATGGGCCAAATCTGGCCCTTGTGTCATAAAAAATTAAATCGATCAATTTTGTGCTTCAAAGAAATTTTAGTTTAGTAATTGTTAATTAATAAGCTATTTGTCTGACTATATTATACTGATAGTTTGGTGCAGCTTTACCATATCTGACCCTTGTGCCTTAAAATTTCAATTGATCATATCTATAAGTTGATTTAACTTTATGGCTTATTTGTGCACTTCTAGAAGTGTCTGAATTGAATTTTTGAAGTTGCATTCTGTTATATTTAAAGTTAACCAATCTTTGATTTGTTACATTCATAATGTTTAGTTTGTGATAATCTTAATGTTCTTGCTGCAAAAATATATTTATTGTTCTCCTGGCGAGTCCTTCATGTATAAACTTCAACTGCTTCTTATGTCCTATTTACAAATCATGCCACATGAATTTCACTTTGCTTATTTAAATAATACTATTTCTGACTTATTAATTTTAAAGTCAGCAATTTTTTAAATATATGTTTACTTGTTTTAGGGATATTCTTTTAGTGCAGATGGTGCCCAGTTGTTTGATGAAACAGATGAAGCATCTTTAGTTTCCAGTGTGCTTGTTTCAGGCGAAGAACCAAATTTTAAAATTATTCCCATAACTGGAGTCATAGCTCTTGAAATACTTTCTACTGTAAGATTTTGTTTCACTCTTAATCTTGGATAAACAAAAACAAAAAAAAAATTTCATTTCATGTTTCAATAAAAAAAATTTAGAATAGTTTTGCAATAATTTTTAAATTGCTGATATTTTAAATAAAAAATTAATCAGCAGCAAATACAGTCATTACACAATTCATTATACAAATGACAATTTATAACTTGAGAAACAGAAAGAAGAACATATTTTAATATCGCATACAATTTGGTGAGCAGCCCTATCCTGTTTGACAGTAGCAATTGAAATGAATTTACCTACCAGGTTGCCTCGTTTTTCACCTACATTAAATTAGTTGAAAGTCTTGTATCATAAATGCATTAGTATAAGTAACACTTACATTGTAAGATTATTGCTTCAAACTGATGCAAGAAGGTTAACTAAGGTAACCTTTGAAAACTCATGTCTCTTGAAAAAATTTTAAGTTTTAGTAACATCCTTTATACATCAAAAGTATAGCAATAAAATCAGTAATTTTTCACTGTTTAAACTGATAAAGGGTGTTAAAATGTTTTTTAATGACTTTAAATTTTCATATTATCTAAATGTCAAACACCACTATTGTATTAATGATTTTGAATATAACATTTTGACTCGCATCCTATCATACAAAACATTCAAACATACCAAAACAGATTGTGAGTGATTTTAATTTTTAATTGAAAAATTTTGAAAATTGATGCATTTGAGAATATTTTAAAAGTGATATCATTGATGTGGAACCATGAAATGAAACATATTCTTCACAGATATTATTATGTTTAAAAATGCCTTATTTAGTGAGAGCAATACTATTTATTAAAACCACCTTTTGTTGGAAAAACTCGTCAATTATCAATGAAGTTGATACAGATTTTCTTTTGTCGTTAGTAACATCAGACAGACACTCTTAAGGACGTGCTTTGTTGATATACACCCCTAGTAATATTAGTAAATACTCTCTGATGTCTGCTTTTGTGTGTTTTTTATATTAAATAAAAATAACTAGAATATTATATTTCGTTATATTAATTTAAAATTCATAAATTTTTGAGATTCCAACTGTATATTTATGATGTTTGATATATTTTTCATGAAAAAGTGGAATTTTATGTGCATGTGCACATGTATCACACATGTCATATCAGTCAAACAAGTTTATTGATACATTTTGCAAAGGTGTTTTATAGATTATTTTTTTTTTATCACTTGGAATACAATTTACATACTATCTTGATGCTAAATTTAAAACATATCGCACCCCGGCAAGAAAAGTGATGCAACTCAAAATTGCAGAATTTGAGAAACATACACTAAAGGATACTATAAAACTTATATTGAAATAGTATAAGCTTCTTCTCTTTAAATTTTAGTCAAGTATTTATGGTGGTAACTTCTATTATTTTCTACAGAATAGTAATGTAACACGCTGGGGCACCTCACATATATTTTTCTATGATATAACATCAAAATTTTTACTTTTTGACTTGTCTTTTCTTGCCGGGGTGCGATATAACTTCTGACATTGTATTATCAACAGTAAAGCAGTGTGAATGTTTAAGATTTACGTGTAATTAATTTTTCATTAAAAGAAAATAGTGTTATGGTTTTCAGTGTTTATTGATATTTTCTTGCACATTTCAAAATATTAAAATGTTGATGCTTTTTGTATATGCCTTCCCATTCCCCGTTACTGCATACTATACAAAAATAAATTAATTTGTTCAGTATGACTTACCTAATTAACAAGAATGGGTGTGCTATTTCCAAGGAAGCTACTGTGTTGCAAGAAAATAACGAATGAACCAATTCTCTTAATCTGTAATTTGCTATAATTTGTATTCAATAATTTTGCTTCCTTAGAGAACATTATCAAAGAAGTGCAAATATCAGACTAAAATTTTAGTAATTAATCTAGTATTTACAAAATATATTTATTTTTGTTTACAGGTTGGACTGCTTGTTTCAGCTTTTACAGTTCCTCTCTATTTAAAAGAAGAGTCATGTTTTATATTGAGCTGTACACATGCATGTTATTGGTGTCTTCTGTTCATTACAAGTGGTTACAGGAACTATCACCATAACTATCTACAAAGATGCGGTTATTTGGAGTTCTTTAGAAATACTCAGTTGCTTCAAAGGATACCTTTGATTCTTCCATCTTTAGGTAGTATTCATATTTTTCACTTGCTTCTATCAATCAGATTAAACCAGGGTGTAAAAAAATCATGATTTAAAAAAAAATCAATTAATCGGATTTATTTGATTTAAATCAAAAATCGGATTTTTTTATTCAAATTTCAGTAGGGCCTATAAATTTGTTAAATAAAAAAATTGTGTTTCTGACATGACATGTGTAAACCAATATTTATTTAAGTAAACAATTGGAATTTGTGATATGGTAAATTGATATTTATTTTACTAAAAATCATTGTGTGTTACATGGTAATACATTTAAATAATGAATTTTCAAGACAAGAGCAAAAGATAAAACATTTGTTTAACTTTAAAACACAAGTTGACATCCTGCATAGTTTTTCTTGAGTAAATTAACATCATCATGTTAACAAATGTATCAGTAAGTGTAAGTGAGACCTAAATTAGTCTGATTAAATGAATATTTGTTTTGGGTCACTACTCTTAAAGTGAAAGGTGACTGTTTCAGGGTGCATTTTGCAAAATAAAAGGTGTTCATAATGTTTAAACTTTCATCCTTTCAAAGAGAAAGCTCAGTTCAATTTTTTATTTAATAAATTATTAATCACATTAACTGTGTTATTTTGTATTTATGTCTCAATTAAACAAAAGTAGTTGAAAAATCACTATAGCTAAGCCATTGGTCAATGAATTAAAGGGGTAACAAGTAGTTTAGGCCTACTTTGTGGGGATTTTCTTTGGCTGTCTTGACATTTACTTAGATGTAGGCCTACTGCTTTATTGTTTGTAACATAAAATTATGCATGAACATTGTAAAAACTTTCAAATAGATGTCAACTTGTTTTTTACTTTACTGTTTGGCAGAATCCCTGACTCAACAGATTACTTAGTCCATAGACCCCTCAGATTATTTGCAAGTGTCCAGTGCGAAACATTTTTTTAAGAGCTCATCAGTACGAGGTGTAGCCATTAGTGCTGAAATCACCATGAGTGCAGAAAGTTCAAAGCATTTGACAAATTCTGTGATTTTTCTAGGGTGTATTTACTTAGTTATAAAATTGTAAGATTGGTTGTGATTTAAATCAACGATTTAAAAAAAAAATCATTTGATTAAAATCATGATTTAAATCAAGTGATTTAAATCTTGACACCCTGGATTAAACATGTAATGATCCTAAAATATTTTTGCTTGATTGGGATAACTTGACCACAAATCTTATCTTTATTAGGATTAACTTTATCAAGAAATCGACATATACATTTTTGAAATTCGCTTATTTCTTGACGTTCCTACATTTTAAGTAACTGATAGAGCAGAACTTTTTCTGTGTATCTTGTAAACATGTTGTTTTAAAGAGCCTTTAATTACTACGATTGCGGAAAATAAGTGTCATTTTAAACCTTCCCAAATCAAAACATGGATCTGAAATGCCATTTATTGGACCAGAGCCTGTTTTGGGTCCACCTTACAATGTGGTTAGAGGGACTATCAAAGGTTAACTCCTTGCCGAGTCCCATACATGGCTTCAATCTAATTATCAAAGACAAGCCAAAGAGCTCAGTGAACAATCTCCCTGTAATTGATCAAGGGAACTGCTGAAATTGAGCAGGAAAGAAATCAGTGTAGTTATTTGCCTTCTGACTGGCCACTGTACTCTTTTAGATGACTCATTATGTAGAGGTTGTCAGATGGTAGAAGAGAGTCCTAAACATATATTGTGACTGATTTTTACTCTGCACAACAAGTTGAATATCTGGGATACCATTGTATCGAACCCTGGGAACTGGGCAACATTCCAATCAGCTACATGCTGAAATTTATTTCGGCAATCTATCTTTAGTGGATCAACAGGGTTCTCAGTACAATAAACTATTAGTCGAGGTGCTGGCACTCTTCGGAGTCACCCCCAAAATAAATCATAAATCTTCCCATGATTTTGTGAATAAAACATGTTTAAAATAACATTTAGCAAGACATGTGAAATACAGTGCTATTTTGTCAACCAAAGGGTCAAAAAGATCAACCGAAAACCCTTGATGGACATGAAACATGTAAATAACAATGTAATTTCTAGATAGTATTGATTTATGTCAGACGTTAATGTATGTGATGGTTTAGAAAATATAGCAGCGCAAATGTAGGTTGGGTTGTTTTAGAGTTTTATGACGCAAGGTCTGTGTTTGGCCATTGTGCACCAGACACAACACAATATCAAGTAATTGCCGCACATACATTGAAAGCTTTACTGTCGACGAAGAGATAATTACATCTGGGAAAGAATGTACCTGGTAGGAATCTAACCTGTGTTGCCTGCAACTCGAAGTTGCTAGCTCAGCACTTTCATTTGATATTCAAATGAAAGAATAGTTATTTCTAATTTTGTGATAAATATATAACACTTAGTTATATTTTAATAAGGGGAGATAATTTAATTGTAAATTTAAAAAAATCAGAATAATTACATTTTAATTTCCCTGCTTTTTTGTTACCTAGAGTGGCTAAATGAATGACTTGACTTATACTCAGCTAAATTGAAAATAAAACTTTCCATGTTCTAAAAGAGATTTCTGAGGTACAGTGTTTTCCAAGAGGAAACCAAAGGTATTACTTGTTTTCACTTGAATTTTCATAATTCAAGTGAAGCATGCAAATGAATATTTTGCTTTTGCAAAGAGCTTTCAGATTTTGCTCAGTTGAATTTATTTATGAGTTTATTAAATAAACTAGGAAGTGAGGAGCCCCACCCCAAACAGTGCTCATTTGTGTAACATTGAAAACAAATGTTAAACAATGCTGATTCTTTTATCAGAAATTACAAACTCTTGAAAGCGTATTAGTTCCAAGTCTATCCAAAATTTCCATAGGAAAGAGTATGTCAAAATGAACCATAAACACTTTGCACAGTAGTGGCAAAGTATTTTGAGTAAATACCTAAAAGGTATTAAATCAATCACATATTTACAAAAAAATTTAAAACTTAACAGTATTTATTTAGTTATATATAACCTTGTTAGATGCATGGGGAGTTAGGCGAAAAAGTTTTGTCTTTACCCTCAAAGTGCACATGACACACTTTGATAGTGTTGAGCCAATCAACTTGTGGCCGTGCCTTGGGCTTGACGACTGTTGTAAATGCATGTATGAATTGGCTCCATATGTATAAAAGTGCCTTTTCTGATTAACAGATTTGTGAGTGACACTTGTTTACACTGAGAAAAAAAAAGAGAAATATTTATTTGTCAGTTATTGTCTTCCTTAGATGAGCACCAACTCCTAGAAAGCCCAAACCTTTAAAATTTTTATGGCTTGGAGCTAAGACCCACACACATAAAGGATAAATATTGCAAGTACTATGAGCAATGAAATACGCATTGATTCATTTTGATTAACAGTCACTTTATCAGAAGGGATTTCTTGATTTTCTTTAAGTCGTAGAGACCCTTTGTGTTAAGAGACTCTCCTTGAATCAAATTATTCAATCATTCTCTACAAAAATACACTTTATTTTATCTGACTCCATACATAGAAATAGGTACACAGCTGCATTGTTGGACATTCTTTTTTGGAATGAGTGGGCAGATCAGAAGCTGTGTGATCTCTCATACTGTTGCCACTCTTTATCAAATGAAATTACACTAAAATATAATAGTAACTAGTGTTCAAACGTTGATACAAAAATATAACAGCAATAAGTGTACAGACAATAATATGAAAATATTACAGTAACTAATGTGTAAATAATAATTATAACTACTTTTAAAGCTTGGGTCCTAATGTTTTTATGTTGATGTGTTAGGGCTTTTCTCCAACATGAGATGCATTAGAAATATACTCATGATACTAATAATATAGTAGACAGTTCCAAAACACTTATGTGAATGGAGCTAGTGTTGTTTTACTCGGGTCCCCAATAATTTTAAGTTGTTGTTATAGTATCTCAATCAATTTATAGGGAAACCTAATTATTTTTAGCTCAAAAAGGATCATTCCTGTGGTGTTCCTCAGTAAAAGCAAAGTTTCTTAGCATCTATATGAAATAACATGCAACCTGTCCTAGGTTATTTCATTTTCAATATTCATATTAAACTTGAAGAAATAAAAAAAAGTTAAAGTATGATTTAAATCACATGATAGAAATAAACATACCCTGCTCAAATTACTACTAAAATAGAGAGCTTACAATACCAATGTAGCCCCTTCCAGATCAATATTCTGGGTGTACCCCTGTATGATGGTTACATTTGATTTTCATGCACCTCAATTACAGGAATGGTATTATTTTGTTTCTCCTAAATTCTTAGCTTGATTGAAGTATAAATTTATGAGCTGTTTTAGAATGAAGTTCTAAAGAAGGGGGTCTCCAATCCTAAATAAAAGTTGCAAAAAGAAACAACTTCAATGACAAATAAAAAAAATGATGAAGCCACTCTATGCTTGGTATACAAAATACTTACGTAAGCACATCATACAAATATCAGTGACTATTGGAATTGCATAAATAAAATGGTAATACTCTGGTGTGGTTACTTAGCCCACACTAGCTGAGTTTCATAAAAATAGCTTTTCAGCAGAGGGGCTTAAAATTTTTGCTGTTTATGTCTCGCTTGCCCCAGCTCTTGGCATTTTCTATATCTTAGCTCAATAAGTTTAATGGCTTCTGTTGGGTAATATCACAAATAATCCATTTTAAATTGTATTATAATAGTAATAGATTTGTCAAACTAATTTGATTTTCTTTAAGGAAATGCACTTTTGGTTGTGATTTTGGCACTGTTTCAAAGATATTGCTCATCTCCAGAGAAATGTCCATCAGATGTTTCTTTGTCTTGTCACAATTACTTGCAAATTCTATTTGGAGTGGAAGTTTTTGTCCTCTTACTCTGTTTTACCAAATATTTAGGTTTGTATTCTTTGATTTTTATGAAGAGTTGAGAAATGTTTCTAAATGAGATTTGTATTAGTTTTTTATTTAGATTGTGTTTTATTGAAATGAAGTTGTAGTGGTTGATACATTTGTTATATTTGTTTTCGGTTGAATAAAAGTTTAATTTAGTGGGGCCAGACTGATTCAAGTTTTACTGGTATGATCTGCATAAAGAACACCACCTTTTTCCAAAATGCCAATTTGAAGGGGGATCTGTCATGGTTTGGATTGCATTTGCAACCGGTGGTTCAACGGAAATTGTTTTTGCGGATACAAAAATCAGTGTTATATCAGGACATGCTGGCGGATAGTTAGGCGATTGGACAATTCAACAAGACTATAGACTTCGTGCTCCGCAAAATCCTGGTTGAAGGCGAACAAGGTAAACTCTTCAATGGTCATCTGAGTCCTGGCCCGAATCCAATTGAAAACCTTTGGGCATTCTAACTCGAGATGTTTACAAAAATGAGCGATAGTACAGAAAGAATTCTGATTTTTTTAAAAAGAGGTTCCTACATATCACTTACTAAAGAATAAATAATGTTGGCTATGTACTTTTTTCCAATTTTAACTGTATGGTAATTTCTCATAAAATTTTACATAATATAACTAAACAATAACAAATTTCAAATGTATTTTTGCAGTAATTTCATTACATCATAAAGTGTCCTTACATTTCATAATTTTATTTTTTGTCTTATGTCATCTTTTTTTGTGACGTTATACATGTTTTCAGGACTATATTTGATTTTATACAATTTTTGCATGCCATTAATGTATTAAGTAATTCTAACTTTAGTCCTTTTTGTGAAGATTAATAGAAGGTAGGCAATTAATTTCAGCTCATCCATTTTTTAATTAATTGGGAAAAAAAGAAAATTTAATGTTCATATTACTGTTTATTATGTGACAATGCATATTTTGTATGCCATTAAAGTAATTTTATTTTTAGTCCTTGTTGTAAAGTTTAATAGAAGCAAGGCTATTCCTGATGTACATCAAGATGAGCTACTAATTAGCTGTGTGCAGTCCTATGCTCCTCCTAATGAAATAGGGTTTCGGTAAGCTCATCAAATTTTATACTTAATCAATGATATGCTAGTTTCTTAATTTTAAATATAGATGGATAAATTGGATAATAGTTAATCCTGCTAAATGAACTAATAAAATACTTGCATTTTTTAGTGTTTGCATTTCCATATGTAAACTTAAAGTTATGTATAACAACTTTTTTTAAAGTTAGGCCAACGTAACATTATTTTCACCAACTAAGATTCTCTTTTATTGATACAAACACTGGTATTTCCAAAGTGGATATATTTTACTAAGTGGACTTATCAAGTAATCAGACTTCAATGTCAACATGTCATTGATTCTTTTAATTTTATCCATTTTTTTAACTATTAGAAAGTTAAATGACAGCCATATTGAGTTAACTTATCTCCTATATTAAATTCAAAGACATGTTTTCTTTATACAAAATGTAAAAATTAAGTCGTAATATTTATGAGTTAAAGTTTTGCATTCTTAAAATTTTTTCTTCCAAGTGTAAATGCAATAAGAATATTTATTGCAACTTTTTGTGTTCTTTTGATGTAGGTTGATTTTAAACTTGATATTAATGTAATGAGAATAAATTTTTAATTAAAGATAGTGTCTGTAAATATTGTGGAAGCCTAGTTAATCATTATTAACCTGCATAAAATTATTTTCAAAGGATGCCATGTTCTAACAAAGAATATAAGATGTGTTCACATTTACATAGTTGAGGTTTTCAGATATCTTATTTCATATGGTAATCTTTAAAAGCCATTTGAGGAATAAATATTGAAATATTATTACTTGTGAAACAATTATCTGGTATATATAATTTAGGGAAATGGATAAATGCTTAACTAAAGTTTTCTAATTTTAGCGATGAAGATTACATGGAAGAAGTCCTAGAAAAACAAGCTGACATGATTCGTTACTTAAAGCAACATAGTAACAATTTAAGTCGCAAAGTCATGAAACTGAATTCTCAACTTGAAAGCATGCAGAATACTGTACAAAAATTCTAGTTTTTCCCTTTTTTTGTAAATATTGAAACTCATGTTTGAAACTGTGATATATTCATTGACTATTTATTGTTTTAATAAATGTGCTTTCTATTTATTTGGTACTTCATATTGCCTTTCTCATGCATACTCACTTTAATAGACTTTTTATGTGCAAAAAGGTGCCTAATTTCTGTCAAAAATTACATGTTAGACTTCATTTAAAACTTGCTCATAAATTTGCCATTCTGTATACTGACTGACATATGTAAAAAATGTTTTATATTTTTGAAGTTAATTTGAATTTTAAATTGTATATATAAATAAATGTGCTAAGTGCTTTATAAATGTTTGAAAAATCAATACCAATGATTTTAAATGTTAACTTTGAGTTCAACTTACTAAAATCAAAGATGAATATAGCATATTACAATGAACACATAAACCACTTTTAAAGAAAAAAGTTATAAAACCTCAAGTTTTTATATTTTTCTGGACATGCATGTGGGGGCTGGTGTACACTAAATCTATCGTGGCCTCATGTTTGCATGGAAGTTAGAAGTGCATAGAGGAAATCTATAAGTAGAGTGAGCAATAGTAATCTTTTTATGTGCCAAGGATCATGTGACCAAAACTAGTAGTAACATGACCAATAGATTACTTTTAAAGGCTGTGTCAAACCGAACATTCATGATTGATTGATGGGAGAAGTTGGCTATCTATTGGTTCATTACCTAATTAGTCCACTCTATTGAAATGCACATTCAGACACCTATCCTGCGGATGTTACATCGCAAAAACGATAAGGTGCTAAATCGGATAAGTTAATTTTTCGGTGCACTCATGACTGCTAGTCAACACTCGGTTATTGACATAGTCAAATGGTTCAAAATTACGAGGCATTGTCCTTTGATCTTTCTCTTCGGGATTGATCCTGGACCATTGCCAATAACAGTTGGTCCAGAAGTGTGATGTTAATTCAAATACCTACCTTTACATATTCACAAGCTTTTTATAGAAGCAATGCTTTCGAAACAAATGTATTATATTGTGCAAGTTTATTTACAAATTTGGCTCTTGAGCGTCTTGTTTCATTTCTCAATGCAAGATGTTTACAATGTTTTAGAAAAAAATCACATGGGAACATTTTTTAAGCAATTTATGGCAGTTAATTATGTTGCATCACTTTGGTTGCTTTTAAAATTCATATCTGAATGGGCTTTTAACTCGTAAGTGCCAAGTTCAGTTACTAAAAGAAAAATGAAATACAATGTTTGTCTATTATATTCTACAATACAAATTTTTAAACCCAAGAACCTTGCAAGATGTGGACACACCCATCTTTTAAATAAGTCTTGCACAACTATAAAAGGAAGAATGTATATCATCCATAAATTTGTGTAAAATGCATTGATGTATAAATGTATGTAATTTAATAGAACAATAAAACGTAATCTCATCAAAAAATATTTTAATTCATAGGTTTTGCAAAGGAAAGTTTTTTTGACCAATATAATTGTTAAAACAGCATACCTGCATATTTTATGTTACATTTTACTTTTAAACAACTTTAAAAACACATCTTAAATTACAATTTGTAACCCTCTGAATCCCAAGCTGCCCCAGGTAGCTTTGTATCCCCACTCAATTGCTGTGTACACTCGAAAAAGTATCTGCTCTTTCCCTCTACAAAGGCATCTTGTCACCTGAAGCATTGATAAATGATTGTGTTAGGTGGTCGATTTCTAACTATCTATGCCTGTTAGTTCAGTTTGCCTGCTTAACCTCAAATGAGATTTTAAACATGAGCTAAAATATACAAGACCTAGTCTTGCTTATAGAGTAAATTATAGGTTAAGGGGAATCAAAGCCCGAGATTCTTGAGTAAACAATCGCTTTCGTGTTTGCCAGTTCCTCTTGTATACAAAACCATGTCCTTTGATTGGTAGTCAGAAATAAAGGACGAGAGTGATTACGTAGGGATGCCTTAACACAATACACAGAATTATGTATAGCATACGAATGAAATGTTCTTAGCAGCTGACTTTTACGTTTTCCCTCAGTGAGAAAATCAGTTAGTCCCCTTTGGTCTTTTAGAATGGGAGTTCATATTTCTAACAAGGATAGGAAGTATCCCACACCTTTTCGTGTCCTTATTGAACTAAATAGAGCAAAATTCTAAGATTCTACAAATGATTTGTCTGTATTACTAGTGTAATCTGCCCTTAAATATTTAAAATCACTTCCAGACTCCTTAGTACTTCAAAAGGGAGTTCTTACAAATTTATAACAATGAAAGGAACTCATGCACTACTTTGAAAACGTACACATTGTTGCTTTTAACACAGAATTTGACTTACACACAGAATTTGCTAGTCTTATGTGAAATCTAATTCTATTTTTTGTGCCTGCACATAGTTGGAAAATATATATTGCGTAAAGAATAGCTTCTTAATTAAATTAAATATAGAAATGCTAATTTTGATTTATTTAGCAATAGTAAGAATGTGGGACTTGTAGCTTTTACCCCCTAAGCCTTAGTTTTTTTAGGAAAAGATTGAAAAGTACCCACAAACCACCCAAGCAACAATTTCAAAGCATATATTTTTATTTAAAAAAATTAGTATGAATTTCTTATACACTGCTTTAAAAATAAAGTAAATAATTACATATTTGCTGATAGAGAGTACAACAAAAAACACAACCCATTGTGTTCCCGTAGTGAAAGCATTGAAACGAGAGGGAAATAAAATAGCTTTTTTAAAACATTTGAAAAAATATCGACAATTTTAGTTTTGCATTTTAATTTTGCACTATACTTCATCAAAAGAGAAAGCTCTTACATAAAAGGATATTGTTTTTCTAACTACAATTCCTTTTGATTCTTGTTTTTCTTGCGAGTTTAAAAAATGTTACGAATTTGACAAAGTTGAAAAGACCACTTTATGTACAATCTCCATAAAAAAAAAGGGTGTTTTCAGACCCGGTGTGAAGTCCTATATTATTTTAGCAACATATATCTAATGTCAGAAAAGTGCCCAATGGCTTGTTTTATTTTAATTAAAATGCTAAGAAAGCTTCATATTTTATGATTAATGCACTTGTATTTCGTATTAATGATGTTTTAATAAAGGAAAAATAAAACGATTATTGAAAATTAGTTTTATTTTTTACTCACAGGTCTAAAAACAAATAATTATCTTGAATTATCCATGCATATTTCTCATACATAAAGATAAAGGAATTCTTTGTAAAACGATTTGACAGGGAGAGATATCAACTTAATTTTGCCGAGATGGCCATTGAATAGAATTAGATAATCAGCAACAAAGTTTCTCTTTAAATAATGTGCTACTGTTAGCGTCATTTATTACTATGTAATAAAAACGTGAATCACAAAATTGATTTCATATAATCCCATTTTTACTATAACGTGGTTGTACATACTAAAAAATCGAACAAACTTCGTAGAATATTTGGGTTGCTCGTATCATCCTTGTGTACCACCTGAAAAGTTACTGCATATCACCAGTGGTACACGTACCAGTGGTTGGGAATTCCTGATCTAGAGACATGTATGGGTATCTGAGGGTTAAATTTCATTTTCATCCTGTGATATTTAATATTCTTAAACATCCAATGGGTATTTTCAGGTTTAGATAAAATCAGAATGTAGACCTGGCTGGAAATGAATTTTATATTTTAAATATAACAATCATATTACTACAATCATCTCTCAGTAATGCTTTATTACTTGATAGTTTGTTCAAATGGTGATAACAGCATGGAATGTATTAAACAGGTTGGTTATTTTGGGGGTTTTATGATGCAAAGGTCATGCTGTGCCAGATACAAGACATACAATATCAAATAAACATGAAACACACAATGAAAGTTTTGCTGACACAGAAGAGGAATCAAACCTGTGGTAACTACAGGTTGCTAGGGCAGTGGGCATACCCACTGAGCTGTGACGACACCTATATAAAACAGGAGCAAATCAATTTGGTAATGCCCAGAGCAAATTACAGGTAAGAGCTAACAAAATTTTGTTTGCAAGCATGAATGTTTAATTTTTGAAATTATCACACAACGAGTACTTTTCAGGCATCGACAAAAATTCTATTACATTGCATTTTTTATTAGTTTGAATAGTTAGTTAGAATGAAATGGTTTCCAGTTTATTAGGATATTTCAGTTAATTAAATGAAGCTTAATCTGATATACAAGGTTTTTCAGCACAAATTCTTCCCTGATTAAGAAATTGCATGCACTCATTTTAACATCACAATTTGCTTTCAAAATAATCATATATATTTTTAGAGCTTAGTTACGATTAGATTAAATTATAGGCGGCATTAACCTTTTGAATACAGCTAGATATAACTAGCGTAATTCTTTCATGCCAAACTTCATAACTTTCAAAGTACAACTGCTGTTCTGGCCGTAGTCTAAATACGTCTTGGCACGATCAAGGTACAACTGTGCTACTGGCCGTAGTCTAAAGGTTAAGGTTAATCTTTAGGATTAACTGTGATATCAGTGTTATCGAAAATAAGGTTTGTTTGCAAGATTATAATTTTATGCAGGTCTAGTACTAATTGAATTCTAAAATACATTTATCGAAACAAATTAAAAAAATTTCTTGTAAAAGCTAAAACATATCATGAAAAAATAATACTCAAGTTTCGTTCATGTTATTATTATTTTAATCCAAACAAATTTCAACAAAGTAAAAGTAACGGCAGTTAGTTTTATACTCAATATTTGCAAAATATAACTTACTTTATCAACATATAAGTTAAACAAATAAAAAAATGTGCATTTCTTCATTTACTATGATAAAACATTTCCTTTAAATCAAAAAAGTATTTGAATTTATTTTAAACAGATCATCAATTGAACAATTTGTGTACAAGTCAAAAAATAAATGACAAGTTCATGACTAGAACCTTCTTAATATGACTTAAACAAACCTTTTTATAGGTAACTAAAATTATTTACATGACAAGAACCTTCTTAATATGACTTAAACAAATGTAACCTTTTTATAGGTAACTAAAATAATTTGCAACTGAATTGATGCAAATGAAATAGCTGCTACTTACTCCTATAACATGCATTAAAGCAAACACTTCAAATCATCGGAAATTTAAAATTTTTATGCTGATCTTATATTAACTGTGAAAAAAGTCTTGCCTAATGACTAATATTTTATCAACACACATTTATGAAACAAGCCACTGCATGGCCTGTTTTTTTCGTGAGATCAGGTGATTGCTATGAATCCAATTTGGTTTGCTTCGCAAATCAAGTGGGAATTCGTAGCCTATTGGATAACAGCCAATCACTGCATTGCCAAATTCAAATTGCGAAGAGATCCAATCGGCATGACGTCACAATCTTTTAAAAATATAAATATTTAATTGAAAAATTATTTATTAAAGAAAATCAAATGTATAAGGTATCTAACTGGAGTAAAATGTTCGCAGATTTCAAATAATTTGAAATTTGCAATCTATATTAAGCGATCCTGATTTTACAAAAAACTTAACAATGCTCCAGTCAAATTTTTTTATTTGGTTTGCTTTCCTTGGCTGGATTTGTTTCAGCGCAGGAAATGGAATCTGTTATTTCTTGAACACGATCCAGATCAAATTGGTATGGGAAAAATATAAAAGTAGCAATTTAAAAATTATTTATTTAAAGAAAATCAACCTTAAATGTTCTGCGATTTCCAAAAAAAAATCTAATCAAAATTTTTACTTCAAAATCAAGATATAAATAAGAACTTTAATGTGAGTAAACTTTGTCATGGTTACTAAATAAATTTATTTTTACACAGCACAAAATTGGTATTTCTTATTCACAAATTGTTTCTTAAGTGACTAGAATTTGAAAAGAGTTCAGTTTTTTAATTAACGTCGTACTAAAGCAACACAAGGGGCTATTGACGACCATCCGGGATTAATACCATAAGAGAAAGATCCGAGGACAACACCACGGAATTATGAACCAGTCAAATGACAAGGCAATACCCGAGCTGGCACTCCACTCTCCACACCAACCCAACGTGAGGACTTTTGGTCACAACAGATTAAAGGTACACCTTACGCTTACAAACATTCAGGAACTGACCTGGATTCAAATCAGGATCCTTCCGATCTAGAGGCTAACACTTTAACCACTAGACCGGTTGGTTAGCAGGCTGAAGAATTTAGAGGAAAATAGATCTTTCAGTTGACTAAATTTAATATTCTTTCTATGGTATCTTTTTATTGTACTTTTGTATGCTATTAACATCACAACTTGATTCCTTCAATTTTCTATGATTCAATCTTTCTCCGATTTTAGGGAAAGTTGTATTCGACACAATATACTCTTTTATGCAATCTTTTGCATTTTCAACATGAAATTCTTCCATCATTTGGCTTACTAGTTCTATATCCTGAATTATAAAATCCTTTGCGTGAATCAAAAGAGACGTATGTGCTCCCAAAATAGATAGCGTAGGTCTAGAAGTAAATGATGTGCATTTTCGCAATGTTTGCCAATCAAGACTTGTCTCTAATTTTTGTTTTTGCCTAGAATATTCTTCTCTCAGCTCCACTGTACTTAAGTTTATGTATAAAAATAATTTTTTAAACACAAATAAACCTTCATTGAATCTATCAGGACCTAGTTCAAATTTATTATGATGCATCATTACAGATTGGAACTTTGAAAGTAGGTCCAGGAAGTTCATGCTACTGAGCTTTGCAAGATTTATAGCCTCTATAAATTTTAAAAGAACACTGTATGAAGTTGATTGATGTGTAATGTCCATGTCCTGACGTGTATAATTTGGACCACTGGGCTCAAAGCAAACAATATCAGGAAGAAGTGTTTTCCCATCAATTTTTATTTTATGTTCTATTTCTTTCCATAGTACAGCATCAGTTGCTTTTTGATTTTCACATGTTAAAGGTCTTGTATCACCAGAGTATTTGAATATCACTTCATCTTGTTCAGGATTAATTACCCATCCTACAACCAAAGACATGTGATGATCAATTAAGTTCCGGCCAGAACGATGATCAGCTGGAATACTGATCAAATTAATTTTATTTGTACCATTTGCAATAGTAATCTTTGTAAACCATTCAACTTCTTCAACATATTGAAAACCAAAACTTTTCAGCAAATTCTTATCACCCATTGGTACAAACACCAATGGTTGTTGAAAGCACATTTTTTTGTAGTGTTGTAAAAGCATCTGTAAGGAGTCTTTATCAAGGTGATCTCTATGATTATGTGAAATCAAGATAATATTGATTTGTGGTAATTTTTCTATGGCAGGATGAGATATAGTTTTAGCTGGGTAAAGTAGCCAAGAAAGGTGGGAAAATACTGGATCTGTCAAAATATTAAAACCTGGAGTCTGGATGAGTAGAGTAGCATGGCCAATGTTTTGCATTGCATATTTTTCTTCTGCCTTCAGGTCCTGAGCCTTGTCAAATTTGTATATTTGGTTATCAAATCTATTTTCTCTTTGTGAAAAATACGAGAGTTTTTCCTTAATAACTTTCCCAACAAATGGGGCAAGATAAGAATTTAGAATTCTTTTGACTTGTGTCTCCCTAAATATAGTAGAATCATTATTTAAACTCTTATTTATGGTGTTTGTAACGTACTTCCTTTCATTTCTTTGAATGCGCTTAAACGTAATGGAAGGAAAATATTTTTGCAACACATTGACGTAGTTCGAATCAATAGAAACTTGTTCCACTTCAACCATGTTCAACACAGTATAAGAAAAACAATAAGATTCAGCTCAAGACCCAAACAGCGTAACGACAAATATTCAAATTTCTATTTCAAGATGGACGCAATCAGACTTCATATCTCTGTGATTCTTAAGATTCTAGAATCTTCAACTTAAAAGAATTGACGAAATGTTTTACATCGCTTACTCCAATCACGTTCGCTGTCAAATCAAATCTTGATTCATTTCAAAATATGGAATATTTTCATACGGCTTTTCTGAGCTAACACAAAAATTTATTTATCTTTAAACAGTTGAATTTGTTCCGAATCAATTCAAACCTGTAGTGAAAACCATGAATGCGGAAATCAATTTTAAACTGGATTTAAAAATTGATTCGAATCACTAGTCCACCATTCCATTTGATTGATTGATTGGTTAAAAACTATATTCTGAATTTTTTATTTTTCTTAAATATATTCAGAAACTCCAAACATGGCCCAGGTGCCATTAACCCCCAAAAAATAAACACTTGTTAATCATCAAATTCTGCAAAACCCCAAAATTTTTATTAAAAGCAATTTTTAGTTTTACAAAAGTCACAAAACTTAGTACAACATGCAGGAATTGAACCTACATCTCTTGTAGCTGTAGTCAATTTCCTATACGACTATGTCATGGAGATTATGAATTTGACACAGATATTCATAATTATTTTCCCGTGATCTTGTTGCTTTTGGTATATATTTCGCACAGCTACAATGACTGTTTGTTTTGTTCAATGCACCCAGAGTAGTATCAGGAATTGAGCTTGTACCTTCTGCAGCTCGCAAGCCTCAAAACACATTGCAATTTCGAAACTAGATCCAACTAATTACTCGTGTACGAGGGGAGTTAGTTGTGCGTGTTGAATCTGTATGACCTCAAATGTCCTCACCTTTACGTGGAAGTTTGAAAAGTGGGTGTACAGCTCAGGTGCTGATCTCGTCATCTGACCATAGTTCAAAATGATGAGATATTGTCCACATATCTTTCCCTTATGTATTGATTCCAAACCATCGCCAATGGCTGTTGCTCCAGTGCGACGTCAATTAACAAACTACCAAATAACTACAATGGCTATAATGCAAAGGCTTGAAAGAAAAAAAAACAGTTTGCAGAAGCTGAGAAATTTTTATAGGTGGCAACGTACTCAACCATAACAAAAACAAATCCCAAATTTGTGTGTTTTGTATTTGATCACAAATTTAACGAGAATATCTCAATTACTCGCTTATCAGCCCTCTTATTCAATTCTTTCTTTTGTGGTTTTTCAAAAGTTAAAACATCCTCCTCGTATTTAAAAATGTTCAAATTCTATAGAGTTAAATCACTTAAACCAAACCCGCATAGTGTACAAACCAGATTACCTGAAATGTATAAAAAATATGTAGAATCTCTAAAATTACCCCAATCTCCTGTGCATTACATCCCCGAAACACGAAGACACGTATTCGATCCAAAAATTAAAAATAAGTAAGCTCTCACAAATTTTTAACCTTATCAATCACCAATGTATAACTAACATCTATTTGTAAATGATTTTTTCAGTTTGCGCAATTCATTTATATTTTATCTTGTTCACTGTTCATAGAAATACCATGAAAGGTGTTTTATAAAGAGTGAAACAAAATGTCTATGCCTTGCTGTTATAAGCATTATTTTTAATGATTATGATTGGAAGATAAGTTTGCCTTTTCTTAACATTGTAAAACACATTTTTCTGCAAAATTTGAATTTTTATTTTTCAAGCGGTAATAATTTTATAATTTAAAATTTTAAGAATCTCAACTGCTTGTGGTTGCTACCATGGCTCAGGGAATATGCCCACTGCACTAGCAGCCTTCGAGTTGTAGGTGGCACAGGTGCATTCCTTCCTGGGTGTATATCTCTCTTCTGTGGCAGGGAAACTTTCAATATGTGTTTATGTCTTACTTGATATTGTATGTCTTGTGTCTGGCACCTGCATTAAAAAAATTTAATGTTTATCTGTGTAAGATTTTTTACAAGATTCAAGATTGATTGATTAAAGACCAAAAATGCTTAAAACTTGAAATTAACAGAGATGTTCAGTACATCTTAAGCAAATAGTATAGGTACTTAATATATGTACTACATACTTAAATAGTTTTAAATTCATGTCAGCAACTTTTATTTTGTATTACCTTATTTAGTCATTTGTAAAATATTAATAAATGTTTACATTCTGTTTCAAATCACTTTTCTTTATGTTATTATGAGGTACAGGTTTTTTTTAGTATTACCTGTTACATGTAAGTAAGGCCCCATTCACATGAGGCGTTCCAACGCGTGTATGGCGAGGCTAGCAAGCAGTGCTGTAACTAGGCAGGTGCACCCGCACAGGGCCCACTTGGAAGGAGGCCCGAAAGAGAAGAGTTGAAATAATGGATATTGATGAAACACCAGATGAAGGAAGTAACTTGACACCAAAAGAATTATTTAAAATACAAATTTACAGGGTTCTTGACACATTGCTGTCTCAAATAGATTTGCCTTATCAAAAAATGAAAACTATCTGTGACGATTTTTTGCTTTCTCTATGGCTAGTCTTTACAATACCTGAATGTTGCCGATTTAAAAAAAAAATGACTGCAGATCTCGCTATTAAATATAGCAAAGATTTAGAAAGTACAAATTCACATGTGAAATTGAAAGCTTTGAGAAACGACTCTTATATAAAATACAGAAACTGCATCTCCGCTTAATTTTCTACAGGCTCTTCATGATTTTGGTTTAATTGAGTCTTTCCCAATTATCAATGTCGCTAATCGAATATTTCTAACTCTTCCCATTTCTATTGCTTCGTGCAAAAAAAGTTTTAGCAAGTTGAAATTAATAAAAAAATATATAAGATCAACTGTCGGACAAATACTTGACTATCCAATCGTTCTATTGTTTCAATAGAATACAATATCGTTGCAAATATTAATTATGATGATGCAATTAATGAATTAATTTTTCTATAACTTCAAAAATTTGGCACTTGTCTTGTCCTGTTGCTGGAGTTTCCAGATTTTATTGTACTTTATTTGTTGGATGTTCTATTAAACCAATCCTACTTAGTAAAATTTTTAATTTTACTTTAAGAATGCGAGTGGAAGATAGGCCCATTCCTTTGAAATTTCCTGTGGAAGCTGATGAAGGAATTTGGGGAGGAGAGGGTGTAATTCAAGGTTTCATAAAAGAGAAACTTAAACGGAGAAGGTAAGATTCAATTTAAATTGATATTTTGCATCTGCTAAAAGTTCTTTTAAACTGTGAAACACTTTTACATTTTTTTTTCATTTGTGATTTAAAAAGATTTTTCTCATTTATATTTTCATTAAGTGCAAATGAAAAGTATAATAAAATATGCATAGCTATAACTCAATTGTGTGCAGCTACGATTTTTATATTTGTAACTTCAATTCAATTAGTATAATCAACACTTAAACTTAAAAAATTCCTTTGTCTCATTAAATTTTATTTATTGTACTCTTTTTAGAAAAGCAACAGGTAGTTACTGAATATTTAAAAAGCTTGAAAGAGATGTATTACTTTCATACATGTATCATTGATTAAAAAATATCAGTTATATGTATACACATTGGGTCATCCAGAAAGTTCTGTGGTTTTTCAAATCGCAATGCGCTTTGTTATTATTATTATTTTGCTACCACCGATAAGGAGTGACCTTGATTGAAGCAGATGTGTAAATCTGGTCTTTTCTGCTTTCACTGCATAATTCTAGCTTGTGTTGTATCATAATATTTGTTTCACTGCAGAGCTGAGAATAGAGAACCAGAAAAATCATATTATGCTCTTTTATTTTAAGAAAGAAAAAAATGCCAGTCAGACTGCTTGTAATATTTGTGCTGCATATGGACAAAGTGCTGTCTCAGTTGATGCAGTTCAAGGTTGGTTTGATAAATTTAGGCATGGAAATTTGAGACTCAAAGATGTTGCCCGCTTTGGACGACCATCCTCTGTAAAAAAGGCCTGTTAAAAGATGCTATCCTATCGCTGAAAATCAATGTTACACAGACTAAATATTCCTTCAAGTACAGTTCATGATCAACTGAAGAAGATTGGGTATCTAAGCCGCTACAATGTATAAGTACTACATACTTCAACACATAATATGCTTGCTCGAATTTCGGCATGTGATTCTTTGCTGAAACAACAATGAAGAAGCTTTTTTTTTAAAAGGATCATTACTGGAGATGAGAAGTGGGTACTATACAATGTTACAAGAAAAAAAATCATGGGGTGAGCCAAATGATCCTCCCCAAGTAACATCGAAAAGGGGGGCTGCATCCCAAAAAAGTAATGATCTGTGTATGGTGGGACTACAAAGGAATTATTCATCATGAATTGTTACCACAAAATCAGACAATAAATTTGGAAAAAAACAGTTCTCAAATGGCAGTATTAAAAGCAGAAATTGAAGCAAAGCGGCCATAACTGACCAGTCATGTAGGTGTTGTCTTCTAGCATGACAATGCGCAGCCCCGCATTTCGCTGAATGTCAGACAGACTTATTGCGTATGGCTGAGATGTTTTGTGTCAAACCCCCACCCCCTTCGCCCCATATTCACCAGACCTTGCCCCTCAGACTTTCAACTCTTCAGGTCTCTTCAAAATTCTCTGAATGGCAGGAAGTTCAATTCTTTGGAGACTGTCAAAACAGCACCTCAGTAATTCTTTACAAATAAGCCTGATGATTTAAAAAAATAATAATAATTTTCCAGCTGCAAGAAAGATGGCAAAAAGTCATAGAACAAAATGGTGCCTATGCAATTCAATAATATTTTCTTATGTTTTAGTACTGCTTTGTTGGTATTTGTCATAAAAAATGTGCAGAACTTTCCAGATGACCCAGTATATATATATATATATATATATATTTTTTTTTTTTAAATTTATTGTCTAATATGTTTTATGTAATATGTTATATATGTTTTGCTTATTTCTCATTTATAATCATAAAAAATAAAATGATAAAAACAAATTATAAAAAACTTCTAGGCATTGCATAAAATATAAAAATATTTCAATACTGCGCTTGCGCTAATAAATTCATACTATTTAATTTTCATTATTGATAGGATATTTCTTTAGTAATCAATATTTATATCATTACAATTGTTACTCAAATGTTTCATCTCTTACAGGTTTCCCAATTACTGGATACCAAGTTTGAAAAAATCAGTATTGTACAGTGAAATTCTGAATAAGTATATGGAAGTCACATTAACAGAAAGAACTCTCCGACTTATTGATCAGAACTGTGGATTTGATCATTATATCTTAGGTGTAAGTATCCACTTATATGAAACACATAAATTTAAAATATATATGCCTGACACTTGACATCTCAGTTCAGTATTAAATAGTTAATTGCACTCATTCTCAATTAAAGAAATACTTCAAGATAAGTAGAAGCTGTGCACGTTTTTTATATAAATATAGTCCTTTTATAATTCCTAATACATCCAATATTTCCGAACAGTTGTATGTTTCCTAAAATTAATTAGCTAACCAAAATATTTTCATTACCTCAGGCCTCTAAATATATTTTTTAATACAGGTGCACCTTGAGCACCTAAGTTTTTAAATTAGGTGCGCCTAGCGGGAAAAAATTAGGTGCACAATTTTATTTTCATATGCACCCGGGTATTTCGAACCCTGCATTACCTCGTTATTTTTTCATTTAAAATCTAATATAAACCCAAAACATTTGCTTTCTGAAAGCATTAAATTATAAGAAGCTATTAATTTGTGTTTGAGATATTAACTTAACACTGCCAAATCTTTGGGTTTCTCTCAAACTCATTCTATTCATAAACCCAAGGAAATTTTGATGCTTTGTCTAATTTTTAGAATGGAGATGGTATTGGCATTTACCAATTCTCCTGAACTAACAGGATCCCTACCTTCTATCCATGTTTTCAAATAAGTTCCTGATCAAAGGTGTAAATTAGTCTTTTGTTGAACAATTTTGAGAAATGCTTTGTTTAGATTGAATTATGTAATTGATAAAAAATTTCTTAATATTCTATTTCATTTGTGAAGACCATTTTTTTTGTTAATGAGAAAATATTGGCAAAGTATTAAAATTGATAACAAACTAAAAATATATTAAATTTTTAATCATTCAGACAATTATGAACGATTTCCAGAAATAAAAAAGTATTGCAATCTTAAAGTAATTTCAAATAATTTTAAATGACCTTTTAACTTAGTGGAGATATTAACTTATTTATTGGAGTATTTTTACTTCCAATATTTTATATCTTCACTAGCAAAACTACCCAACCTCACTCAGCTTGAATTGGTTGATTGAAAGTGACTAGTATAATCACTTTCCTCTTTTGTTGAAAATTCGGATTTTTTAACATTTGTAGCACCCTTGTTTTCTACTAATGACTGTCGTCCTCTGGTGGTTAGGGAGAGGAAACTATGAGTCAAGAGCCAAGTTTTCCCATGCACATTCCCATACGCATGGTTTTCTGTATACTTAACTCTGTAACTAAATTTACTATGTGTGTAACTTAGATCCCATTAAAGATGTTACACTAAATTTTGGCTTACTGGCATTCTATAGCCTCACGCTAACAGAACCCAATAGCATTCCCCGGCCACACATTAATAATCTTTTAATAATAGCAAAATTCCAATTAAAATGTGCTTTATTTTAGCTTACATGCCAATTTAATCAGAATACTTTGTAGTGCTGTTGTGTGTGATGAAAAGTAAATGCAATTTATTAAAATAATAAATATTTGAAACAGAAAATTGAAATAAAAGTTAGAAGGAAAAAAGCCGTTCTAAATTAATTTGTGATTATTTATCTCTTGATCTTGCACAGTTGCCACAACTTGCAACTAAAGATTAGACAGTGTAAAAACGTGAAATTACTTCTGTGAGAAAAAACAAACTATCACACATGGCAAATGAACACACATTTTCGTTTTGTTACAAAATATCTTCTGTCGCAAATATTCTGAACCATTTTATACCTCACAAGGAAAATAAATTAGGCTCAATATAAGAAGTATTAGAATGTAATTCCGTAAAAATAACTTTTCTGAAAAATATTTGATTTTTCAGCAGTACTAGTAAAATAATCCAAGTAATTGTAATGCTCGTTATACCTCTTCCGGCTATTCCAAAACAACCAAATTATGGCTGATTTAAGTATAGTTACTCAGATGTTTTAGCATGAAACTTGCCTAAGTATATAAGCATAGGAATTTCAAATAACGTATTCATTAAGCTAATACGAAAAATATACGATTTATGAAATACTGAACATTGCATTAAAACATGTTGAATAAATTTATGTGTTCATGTACAAACACAGACACAAAATCAGACATAGAATGGGAATACAGACAGACTAATTCAATCAAGTTTTCATTTATTAAATGAATGTAACAATTTGCAGTATTCAAAGTTTCATGAAACTATATATATGGCCATTTGTGGACATAGCACATGTACAGATGGAGTGGCCCGATACCAAACCCACAAGAGGCAAATTTTGAAAAAGGGTCCAAAATGGATTGAAAACTTAAAATGGGTCGAAAATGTTCAATGTACAAACAAACACCATTTTTATTTATATGGATTAGATTAAATTTGCTCATACATACAAAAAAAATTGCATGATTCAATTGAATGCTCATATGTCAAATTGCATACATAGGTTTTCATTAAAGATCTTAATTAATTTAAGAAAGAGAGAAACCAAACCTCATTTAGATATAAACCGTAACAAAATAATTTTGTAATCAACTTTATTGAAACTTCGGATTTTTTACATTTGTAGCTCCCTTGTTTTCTACTAATGACTGTCGTCCTCTGGCAGTTAGCAAGATGAAATTTCTATAATACTCTTAAAACATTAATGTAATGTGTTATTTCTCTATTCTATTAGACTCCTGTACAAGATTTGAAATCACAATTGGCCTTGACTTTAAGAAGGAAAATGTTATTTGCTCTTTTGAATGAAGAAAAATATCATGAAGATGAGAAAACTAATCAAGAAGTTTTCAAAAAATATGAAAAGTATAAGATACCGGTATGACTAAATTCTTTATCTTCGTAACATGCCTCTAGAAAAGATGTAATAGTAATAATTGTAGTTGAAAGGAAGAAAATGTGTTTGTGAATCCATTTATAATTAATCTCATTTTAGGGTTACCTAGTTTTGTAATGGCTCAAGAAGTCCTTAAAATTACTCAAATTTTTGCAGAAATGTTTTTCTCTGAAATCTTTTGGGTAGTTTTTTTTTTTTTAATTTCTAAAATACTTTTACAATTTTAGCGTTTGTTTATAAATTAACACTTTTCCTTTTGATTACATAGTTTTTAGTTGTCATCAAATTAATATCTGTAGATAAGGTGCAATAAGGCTGTCATTTTAACTGCATTTGTAAATTTAACATTCCTGATGCTATTTGCTTAGAAATTTTGAACAAATAAAAATTTTGTAATGTAAAGATTCTTTTAATAATTTTTCAGGTCTTAGCACTAGTTCATAAATTTTAAATGACAGCAATTACCATCCGAAACTCCAAAATTCTAAAATATAACTTAAGAGTATTAGAATACTACAAAAATTGATTTCCTCAAAAACATAGAATTTATCATGCAATAGTTTTACCTGTTTCAAAAAATTATATACACTGTTATATATATTTGTTGGAGAAGTAACTATAAATACAATATTAATAAGCTGTACAATTTTATATTTCTTACTATTAAAAATAATTTGATGTAAGAGTGTTTGATTACTTTTTTAAACTGCTTTCAAACACTACTTTATGTAAATATGTGTATTTTTAAATCATTTTTAGCGAGAAGAGGCTGAATGGTTTGGTTTGACTATGAGACAAGCAGTCCAAAAGCAGAGACTTTTGGAAGAAGAAATAGTACCTGTTCCTTTAAAGCATCAATTTCGTGCTAAATTCATTGAGGAACTCAAAAATGGTAACCCTTTTTAAACCTTAATTTTACAGAATTTTAAGTAAACAAATGTTTTTATTTCAAAATTATATTGGGTACTCTGATTTAGTTTCCTAGATTTCTTCTATTTATTATGAGATATATTTCGGCCTTTGTATCGTTTTAATGAACATTAAATTTGATGAGAAATAAATGTCATTTCAATATTGAGGCATGTATTAATAAGAAGATGATACTCCCAGTGTTCTCTTTCTCTAATCTGATTAATTGCAGTGTTAAATTAGCTCTTTAATTACTGATTTAACTTTTAATTGTTTTCAGACATGTTTACATTTTTTTACCTGTGTGATTTATGAAATTTTGATGCACATAGGTTAAATAATTTTCAGCATTTATTTTTTATCATTTTATCCCCAAAGATATTTTGAGAATAACTTAGGTCCAGTGGACCCTATCTTTGTTGGAATCTGATGCGGCCTCAATTATTACTGGTGAAACGAATTTGTGGCTACTAGAATAAGTTTCTTAATGATTATATAAAAGGGTTAATGTGTTACAAATTCAGTCAGTAAAAAATGAAATGTTCACTTTACCATCTTTGAGTTTAAAAAATATTTAGTATGTGATGGCCAATAGCATATGTTGAACTGAGCCATGTTTATTTTTTACAAAACAATATTTTTCATTAAAATAAGATCCAATAGCAATAAAAATATGAAGTTTTGCTGATCTAGTATGTCGCATATTACTTTATTAACTTATTTTTGTTCTTGATACTTAAACGTACTGTTCATAATAATAAACAAAAATAATTGTATGTTCGTTTTTCAACAATTGGCTGTGGAGTTTGCAGAAGTTAAGTCAAGATATTTTCAAGAAAACCATTGTTAAAAATTCTGTAAAGTTTTGGATAAGTTCATTAGATGTTAATTTAGTCCTCTAGAAAACTTACACAATTTCTCAAATATTGATTTTTACCAGCCTTCAACATAAACTAAAAATTTTAACCTCTGATGCTCCTTCAAAACCAGGGTCAACTGTTCCTCCACTCAAGAAAGAACTAAAATCCACCCCGGCTCGCAGCTTTAGCACCTTTTTTTATACAATATTTTAACACGATTCATTATTTGTGTTCATATATCAATGTAGTGTGATGTCTGGGATTTTTGTTATTTTGCAGTAGATGTTGAAAGGAAATCCCTATAAAATTTAGGGATTTTGAGAGCCTTTTCATTCTTTTACAGGGACTTTCACATGCTCTTAGGGATTTTTTGCACTTTAAAAAGTATTTTGAAGACATTTCATCTAATCACGTTGGGTTTCCCAATCAAGATCATTATGCAAAATAATTTTATTTTCGCTCATCTATTCAAAAATAGTTCATATACTCAGATAGCATATTTATATAGGAACTTTTTTTTAATAATCAGATATTTTTAAAATGTCTTTATTTTGAGAGAAATGGAGTTTTGAAAAATAATCAGATTTCTTTTAAATGTCTTTATTTTGATAAAAATGAATTTAAATTTAATCAAATTTGTCCATGTTTCTAAAACTATGCAAGTCCTAATGAAATTATCATCAATATGTGTTCTAAAATTTTACAATTTTTCTGAAGAAACAAAATTGGATTATCTTAAATACTTTAGGAGATATGAGACTTTTAAATACGTTATGTATGCTTAAAAAAATAAAATTTAATTTGTGACTTCACTTTTATTGACCAATATGTAGAAGAAATATATATTTCCAAGATTATAAAAAATATGTTCACTCAAGGTAGTCCAAAATGTACCTGTGTGCAAAATATCTCTTGATTCAGAGATGGTGAGGTGCACAACCTTGCCTGGATCTGAATGTATTCATGCGAAGTTACATTTGCTCTCACGTAGAAAGCTCTGAAAACAAAGAGTTTTCGAATTACGTGGGTTATATAAGTATTACATAAGATAAATTAGCTATGAATTCAATATTCTTGATCACAGTATTCTACATTATGAATTAAATTAAAAACTGCGTTTGAAATTTGTTAATTGTTTATTCTTTGGTAACTGTTTGAGAACATTTTGGTTTAAGTACTAATTCAATTGATTTGCTAATTACTACAACAATTCTGAATGTGGTAACTGCATAGTTGCATATTCATAGGATCAGTATTTAATGAAGGCGTGGTAAAAAGATTAAATAGTCTGTTAAGTCCTTATAGCATTTTTAGTCTTAATGAAGAAACTTTCATTTAAAATAAAAATGTTTAAGTATATTAATGATAATATTTTATGCAATTGCAAATTTACAAATGTTTAAATGTCTTCAGTTGTTTTGAATCTAATTTTTTTATACCTGTACTGTAGAATTCAGTCATTCCAAATGTCCTTGGATTAGTTTTGTTGCTATTTAAAATTATTTATGATCAGTATCTGATTCATTTGCATTCAATAATTGCTCCTATTTTTAGGAAATGTGGCTGTTGAAGAGAAAGAAGAGTAAGTCTTATAAATATTAAAATTTCTACACTATAAAACCTTGATCCTTTAAAATTTTCTTTTAGTGTCCTTAATTGTTTTGTAATTTAATGAAACTAAAGATTTTAGATGTTTTAAATGCATTTTGATGTATGTTTAAATATTTATTCACCACCCTGGAAAACAGCTTCTTGAATTTAATTTTTGCTTTACATTAATTAATTCACACAAATAAATGGGAAATAATTTGTTGATTATTCTCAGTTTGAAGGCATTTTGTTTTTCCTTTTGCTGCATCTGTTTATTTTTACTTACTCTTATTTTCGTAATTTTTTAAGTTTATAAAAATGAAATGAAATTTTTTTATCACACTCAATATTGTTAATTTTATCATTGTTGTCTGGATTCATATTACAGAATTTGTTTAGTTTCTGCCAGCTAAATTAAATTTGAAAATGTACAATAAATCTGCCATAAGGCATTTTTTATTCATGACATTCTAATGTACAAACATTTTCTCAATGTAATAAAAGTAAACTGAGCTTCAGTAACTTGTTACAAAAATAAGAATATTTTCTTAACTATATACAGAATACATTTGAACAAGCTCTTGATTTGAAATGATTTCTAAAATTAATCTCTTAATTATTTAAAAAGTTTTTTTATTTTACAATTATCAGAATGGAAATGTCATTTTTTTTAAAGCTGTAACCCCCATTTCAGTTTTATAGTTTAACTTGTTTTAAATTTATGTTTCTGATATATCCAATTATGTGTTTATGCAAATGTGCATGTCAAGTAAAATATGTAACTAAGCCTACATTTAACTTTGTCTTCTCTTTCAGATCAAGTTATGGGTCCTTTTTATCTAAGATAAATCCTTTTTCAAGCAAAAAAGAATAAAGACAAATGACTTAGTTTCTTTAAAATTGTATATAGTTGAAAATAAAATAATTTTTACTGTGTTCAATGTTTTTGTATTTTGATTTAAAATTTTAAAACTCACACACACACACACATACGGCCACAGTTGAATTTCAACCATACAAATGTCCTTATTTCACAATTTAAATTGTTTACTCTGATTTAATTTTCTGTGTTTGCTCTGTTTACCTTCAGAACTTTGACCATCTAGGCCTTATTTTTTGTGATAATTAAGATGATATTTTGTAGACATTCTTCACCTTTTGTATTTTGACCTATCTCAAGTGCATAAGTATATGTTGTAACATTTTACAGTGCAGTTAAAATATTCGTGTATTTAAGTTGTATTTTCACAACTAGCTGAAAGGTTTCAACTAATATCAACATTAAATGTTGTGGTTTTAGTTGCTATTAATTTCATTCACTCTCTTTCCTTACATGCATTGCAGATGTTAAGAACTTACAATGGTATGTCATGAACATATTGGAACAGACAAGGATAAGTTCTTTTTACCATTCTTACAATGATACCAGGGCCACCATGACTCACTGGGTTTTCCCACTGCACTCGCAACCTATGAGTTGTAGGCTGTGCAACTTCGATTCCTCCCTAGGTGTTTCTCTCTTCTGTGCCACTAAAGCTTTCCTCCATGTGTCCAAGCATTCCTCCATAGATATTTTCATGCATATGTCCATTTGACATTGTTTGCCATAGCTTGGCCAAATGATCCTTGTACTATAAAACCCAACCATTGGTGCTCATCTCCATGTTGACATACTATCCAATGTATCTTTTCCTCCATGCTTAACCTTTACGCTGTGACGTTTATATTTTTTCAATTGTCTCCAGGAACGGCTTTTCTCCTGATTCTCTCTGTGCCCCCATACCTAACTTGAGCAATAGGGCCATGAGTGGCATTTACGACTGATACTTTCCTTTCATAGTATTGTTTGGCATGAGAAGAGATATCTCCTGACGACTTTCTGCTTTCCCCAAAGCATTCACACAAAATTCCCACGGTCCTTAAAAGTCCTTGAATTTTTTTTTCTAACTAGGAGCCCTTGAAAGTCCTTGAAAATTACAGAACTTGGTGAAAAGTACTTATTTTTTTTAACTAGTACATAGTTGTGTAATTTCGTCTTGCATTCGGAACTTGTCCAGACTAGTTTTCCTCCACAGCAGGTGCACCATTTGAGCGTCATTATGAATGAAACCAGTGTTTTGCACTTTAACACTGTGACATACCAATAATGCTCTGTCTAGATCGTCCATTTTCCACAGTATTCTGTCTGTCTAAATTGACACCTGGGTCATTCCACGCAAAATGAGCAGATCGCTGTGGCTGACACATCACCGATTTTAATGAAAATTAATTCTTAGATAGATCACATATAGCAAGGAGGAACTGCCAAGTATTAGATGTCCAAGATGTATATTTTATTTTTTATTAATTTTAAAGTTTAAGGTCACACAAATGTAGATTTTTTAGCACTGATTGTAGCCTGTTTGTAACACTATATTTCAATAAGTTACTGGCACAAATTAAAAAATTTTATACTGTTACATTCTTCAGTAAAAGGTCTTTTAGGAAATGTCAGAATATAGTTTTATATCCGTCACTGCTCATTCTCAGGGATCAGCGAAAATAGAGGTTTTGCCTGTTTGATACAAATTTCAAATTGCGCTAGTTCCTTTAAAAATGGAGGAAAACAGTATCAAAAATTATTCTTAACAAAGCACTTCTGTCTAAAAGTTTGGTATCATTTAGTGATTGTGTTTCTATTCCTTAGATAAGAAAAAAAATAGTAAACAAAGTAAAATAATTGAAAACGGCGATTTTTCTATTTTTTTTAAATACAAATTTTATTGAGAAAGACAACTCCGAAAACCTCAAAAATTTTCAGGATTATGTGGCAAGATGTATATTATCTGTCCTGAAATTTCCATGCTTGTAATTTGTTTATTTTCGTCCCAGGAATATTTTTACCTAGATGGAAATTATGTTTTATTTTATCGAAGTTGTGAGATCGCTTAATGTTGCATGTTTGAAGTACTGTTTCTCAAAAAGTACTTAACATAGACAAACATATTTTACATCTTTAAAATCTGTACAAAATTGTATTTTTTTCACTTTGGCAAAAATAATTTTAAACATCATATTTATACTAAAATTTAGTTGCAAAAAATGGAAAATTGTCATTTTTGACAGAATTAAAAACATTTTTATGGGCTAAATAAATTTTGCAACATACTTTAAATTCATGCCAGTTACAGTGCTAGGTATGATAATATTACTGATAGAGTTTGGAAGTCTCATTTTAATTTTTTCATCTTCAAAACACACACACACAGCTAACGAGAACAGCAATTTTCTACTCTAAATAGGCATAAGAATTCAAATGAAGGACATCTCTGATAAAAACCGACATTTCACAGGATTACAGTTTAATATGTTTATTACTTGTAAAAAAAAATTTCGGGATTGTAATCTGCGTCCTAAAGCAACAATAATAAAATCAAAATCATGACATTTGCATTCCATTCTATGTATATTACGAGAACTTCAATGAAAACAGAGCAATTAAATACCAAATCATTTTTAACTTTAAAGGTGAATTATATAAGCACAAAAAATCAGTGTCAAAACAAGTTTAAAAATTTTAACTTAATAACATAGTTACTGACTTTCCAACTAGTTACCTTTTCAAGTTTACTATGTGGTAAATCTCCCATGTTAAATTTTGCATCTTCTATAATTGCAAGTTGATTTTATTATGCTGCCGAATTCTTTTAAAATTATTTGCTTCTTTTGTTGGTAATTGTGATAAATATGATACAAGAATTTTGAGTCGTACAATTGGGAATATGAATGTAGCAATGATAATACCGTAATGGCTACGGTTACTGATGGAATACTTCTGGATTGCCATCGAACATTCGCCGGTGTTCGAAAGCTTTTGGTTTAGTAAACCAAGCACATTTATAACCATAATTCATTTAATAGTGTTTATTTATTTGGTTATCTGCCCTTGAATGTAATAGCGTCTCTTTCAAAGGCTGAAATGGATCTCACTGGCGTGTTCCCGCCTTTTTGATTCATCATGCGATAAAATAAAACGATAATTTCCATCTAGGTAAAAATATTCCTGGGTCGAAAATAAACAAATTACAATGATGGAAATTTCAGGACAGATAATATACATCTTGACACATAATCCTGAAAATTTTTGAGGTTTTCGGAGTTGTCTTTCAATGTTATGATTTCGATTTTATTATTGTTGCTTTACGAGGCAGATTACAATCTCGAAATTATTTTTACAAGTAATAAATATATTAAACTGTAATCCTGTGAAATGTCGGTTTTATCAGAGATGTCCTTCATTTGAATTCTTATGCCTATTTAGAGTAGAAAATTGCTATTTTCGTTAGCTGTGTGTGTGTTTTGAAGATGAAAAAATTAAAATGCGACTTCCAAACTCTATCAGTAATATTATCATACCAAGCACTGTAACTGGCATGAATTTAAAGTATGTCGTAAAATTTCTGTAGCCCATAGAAATGTTTTTAATTCTGCCAAAAATGACAATTTTCCATTTTTTGCAACTAAATTTTAGATTAAATTAGCTGTTTAAAATTGTTTTTGCCAAAGTGAAAAAAAACACAATTTTGTACAGTTTATAAAGATGTAAAATATGTTTGTCTACGTTAAGTACTTTTTGAGAAACAGTACTTCAAACATGTAACATTGAGCGATCTCACAACTTCGATAAAATAAACCATAATTTCCATCTAGGTAAAAATATTCCTGGGACGAAAATAAACAAATTACAAGGATGGAAATTTCAGGACAGATAATATACATCTTGACACATAATCCTGAAAATTTTTGAGGTTTTCGGAGTTGTCCTTCTCAATAAAATTTGTATTAAAAAAAATAGAAAAATCGCCGTTTTCAATTATTTTACTTTGTTTACTATTTTTTTTTCTTATCTAAGGAATAGAAACACAATCACTAAATGATACCAAACTTTTAGACAGAAGAAGTGCTTTGTTAAGAATAATTTTTGATACTGTTTTTCTCCATTTTTAAAGGAACTAGCGCATTTGAAATTTGTATCAAACAGGCAAAACCTCTATTTTCGCTGATCCCTGAGAATGAGCAGTGACGGATATAAAACTATATTCTGACATTTCCTAAAAGAGACCTTTTACTGAAGAATGTAACAATATAAAAAATTTTAATTTGTGCCAATAACTTATTGAAATATAGTGTCTCAAACAGGCTACAATCAGTGCTAAAAAATCTACACTTGTGTGACCTTGAACTTTAAAATTCAATTAAAAAAAATATACAACTTGGACATCTAATACTTGGCAGTTCCTCCTTACTATATGTGATCTATCTAAGAATTAATTTTCATTAAAATCGTTGATGTGTCAGCCACAGCGATTTGCTCATTTTGCGTGGTATGACCCACCACTGTCTCCGTTAAGACGGCCGCCTTGTTAGGCCTGCCGCATCATGATGTATCTCAGCCGCTAGATAACGGCACCGTTTTCTTAGGAAACCATAGCTTGTGCAGTCAGGATGTCATTGGAAACCTGGCACACATCCAAAGAAATATAGAGAAATTCTTATTGCAAAAATATAAAAGTTGCAATTGAAAAATAAAATTTAAATAAAAAATCACATTTAAGATATTTTTTTTTGTTGTGAAAGTTTCTGCAGATTTCAAATCTTTGAAATTTTTACCCTATCTTTAACAATTGCAAAGATATAAACTTAGACTAGAGAATAAAACAGCACCTAACACCAGTCAAAACTTTTGATTTGTTTTGTTTCTTAAACAAAATAAACCATGACAGTCGTCTGTTGTGGCAGTGAGCGACAGCAAAATGGAGATTGTGTCGTGTAGATCGAACCGTGTGCAAGTTCCCATACTCTTCTTCGTACTACCAAAATAATTTATCGTACGATATTTTATCGCATGACCGAAATCGATATGTGTGCAAGTAGGCTGATAGTTAGCATTGAGATGAGAAGCCCAGTTTGCAACAAAAAAAATCGCAGGTTCTGTGAGAAAAGAAAATCTAAATTATAACCAAACTTGATGACAACCTTTCTTTTTTTGACTCTCAGTAGTTTAAAAAATTGTCTTTTTTATATTTTTCTTTTTAACTGACAACTTTTGTGCATGCCTTGTTTTAGATCATTATAAAAAAATTTAGGTCCTTGAAAAATAGTTTTTTGGTTTTGAAAAGTCCTTGAATTTGTTTTGGATAAAGGTGTGGGAACCATGTTACACCTCACGTTCGGCAGGGTAGAGGGCCAACTAATAAAAGAAGGGTTCCTCTAGAAGGTCAGTAGTTGACATCTCGTAAATGGTGATCGATGCCAGCGGTCACTTAAAGGGGGTATAGCATCTATCGATAGCATGCCGCTGGTTCAAGCGATATTTTAGTGGTTAGAGAAATCAATATGCCGTATCGTAAAGTTTAACATCTACCACTTCTTCCTTGATCTTGCATGCCTACAAAACACAACTCAGTGGCGGATTAAGCGGTGAGCAGCCGCCTAGGGTCCCGTAATATCAAAGGGGCCCCGAGGTCTTTAAAATGTCTTCTCATTAGGGTTTGGGAAAAGTTGTTACAGCGTCTTCACGTTCAGTGAAAAGAGTATCTAACACAAGGTGGTCAGTAAGAGCAGAAGATGTATTAACTATGAAACTTGGTTTCACCCATATAAAAGAGGCTTTAACTGAAATTTGTAATTAAGAAGAAAAAAGTTAACATAGTGGAGGCGACTTCACTAATGTAGAAAATGGACAAATATAGAAACCGCCCTAATGACAGTTATTTGGAATACTATTTTACAAAGAATAAGTGCTACTAGTAAATCACTGCAATCAGTGGGACATGCGAACTCTATTGAAATTATCTATTCTACAGAAGTCATTAGAAAATTTTATCAATAATTTAAGAGAATAATTTGAAAAAGAGGCAACTGATTTATCAGGGCTGTCATTTAATGTGGAAGATAATGAAAAAATAAGTTTTTTTGAAAACAAAGAGTTTGCGAGCAGGGGCGGAGCCCCCTAGTTTCTATAAGAAAACGAGGACACTATAAAAACCCTACCAGATATCTATTCAGCCGCCAAAGAAATGTCTTGCACATTTCAGAATGTTAAAATATTATTAAAATTTTTTTTAACAATTCCCTCATCTACTGCGTCATGACAAAGATAATTTTCTGTTTGAAGCGTGTAAAAAATCTCCAGCGCATCGGAACTGCGCATCCAGCAGATGTATATAAGGAGTTGTTCTTGAACTGTTGTTAAAAATTTCTGCTGCATTGCGATTTAGGATACCTTTCAACGACTGAAAAAATGCCTCGCCGCAGGATTCGAGCTCATTACGAGCAACTTTCAGAGTTTAAAAGAGGTCGTATCATTGGATTGAAAGAGGCAGGTTGGGCAAATCAGAGAATCGCTCGTCATGTCAGTCGAAGCGATGCGGCGATTAGAAGATGCTGGCAAGAGTGGGTGGACAATGGCAGATTTCAGCGTCATGATGGTAGCGGTCGACGTAGGGCCACAACAGATCGCGAGGACGGAGTGATTGTCAGATCAGCTGTCACAGCGCTTGATTCGTCGCTATCCAGGCCCTGATTTATCATTAGGCCCGTGAGGCACGGGCCTAAAGCCCCCATAATTTAAAAGGCCTCTAAATTTCAAAAGTATCTATAAAATTTTAAAAGTTTTTAAGTAGTTATATAAATTATTGAGTGTTTACGTAGATGTCCGTCGACCGTTTCCCCCACTATCACATTCCTGTAATTACATTAATTATCTAACTATTATGTTTTTAATTTTCATCTGCTTTATTTTGTTTTGCCAAGAGTTACAAGTAATGACACGATTTTCTCAAACTTTTTGGTGACATCTGTGAAACGGTCAACAGTCGAATACGTAAGAACCAATTTTTGTTGTAAAGCAAAGGTTTGAGCAAAGGAGCACAAATTCACAGCAATTTAAAAATCGGCTGATCCTAACTATTTTATTCTACCTAATTTAATCAATCATTTTTAGGAATTTTAATACTCTTCAATTGATTTCTTGAACACTGATTAATGTGGCAAGAACATGTACCGAAAATTATTAATTGCTAGTGATCAAAATCTATCAGTTTTCAATTAGCTTTATCTAATTTTTGTAACAAATCTAACATTATTTTTTTCTAATTATTGCTATGCAATAATTGTTATCTTGGAAGTGATTTTTAAGTACTAATTGCAGCTTAAACTTTTGATCCCTGTTTTATAATCCATGAAAATGTTGGTTGATTCTATTTTGTATGGATATATTTAAATAACAATTTAGTGTTATGACTGAAAATTTAAAATTAGATGTTCTGGAGTATGACAATTCTTTGACGTCAATTTAAATGCATTCAAACACAGATACGAGTGAAATTTTCAAACTAAAGTTTAAATAATGAAAAATGTTAAATTGTTGATAATTATAGCAAAAAATTGTAATTTTTAAAATAAATATCAATATGAAGACTCATACGTCTTAGTTAAAAGTGGATGTTAACTGTTTGCTGCAGAAATGTACTTCCAATAAAAAAAAGTATCCATGACGAATGTTGAATAAATTTTACTAGGGTTGTATATGTTTGGAATTGTATATGTATAAAAATACGAAATGTGTTACATACACTCTACCAAAAGCTTCCTAAGAGAAAAAAATTTTCGCATTCAATGAGTAAAATTTTTTTTTTAATTCATTTTTAATGAGAATATTTATTGAGATATCTGACTAAAATTTTAGCATTTATCAGCAGAGTATTAGAAAGTAACTGAACTTTGAAATGCTATGTTATTCTGGATTTCGTCTTTAAAACAGAAAATAAAATATTTTAATTCATTTATGGAGATTAGTAAACACACACACAAAGATACAGAATAAATTTGTAAGGTTTTCTATTTAAAAAATGTATTTGGTGAATTTGTGTAGGCTTCTAATAAACCAAAAAAATCTGATGTAAAAGTATCTTATGGTTTTTTTCATAAACAAATAATTAACAGCATGTAATTATTTTAGTTGAGTATAGTATAGAAATTATTAAGTATTCAGATTGATATAATCACCTCTTATAATATTTAAAGTATATTTTCATGAGCCTTTTTATTATACTGTCATTGATATTTTTAATTTGAAAATAAATTGAGGCATGTTTTGTGGCAATCTTTTATTCATGATAAGAACATATGAACCAAATTCAGAAAATATGACAGCATTCAAAAGTTTAGAAAATGTATTAAGGATACACTTAATGTGTGATAATACATATTAGTTATAGTAAAAAGTAGTGTTTGACTAAAAGGAAATGTGATTAAAAACAAACCACTGGATCAAATGTATATTTTGGCTGGTTCAAATAAATTTGTTATGCATCTTGAATACTTGTACTATCTACTTTCATTACTGATTTTACTAAATAGCTGGATAGACTAAAAATGTATTTCATACGAAGGAACAAAAGCTCGTAGTTTTAATCTGCAAAAATATTTCTTGCTAATTTTGTTCATAGATACCGAGAGAAGAAAATGAGGGTACTGAAACTCAGTTTTGCTAAATATAACAAATGCACCGAACAAAGCTTATAATCCTGTCATTTGTGAAGTTTCACTTATGCTTACGTATCACGTTTTGTTCTGGAAACATGTGGAATATTTGGTAGACAATAATGCACTGTTAAATTGGAAGTAGTAGATAGATTTGAAGTAGACCTGGGTTCATAATCGAATTCCATCAACAATAAAATCTTCTGATTTTGCCATCTACTTGGAAAGTTTCAACGCTACTATTTTATCTTTTGCCTTTTAACCTATGCGATCATTAAGAATGTGCTGGAAGGTTTCTTTGAGACCTGAGCTGGCGATTTGAGTGTTACGCTTTGGAGAGGTAATACAGTGAAAACCAACTGCGAAATAGTTTGTTACGCATTGCATGAAAAGGATTCGATTATTTTCGGTTTGTTTCCTCAACAACTTTTGTGGACAACAAAACAAGTATTTACTTGTAAATTAAAAGATTAAAATAATGACAGTTTAAAAAACAAAAGAATGACGCCAATGTGTTTTCACCATCGACCTTGTAATGAAATAGACGTTCATGTTATTTCTTCCGATCACTCGATTTGAAAATCCGTTGAAGGTCACACGGGGTATTGAAAGAAAGTAACCATCTTAGTGTGGTATTAATTGAGGAAAGTGATGAAATATATTAATTTAATATTCGGTAGCCAATCTTCTCAAGTCCACGTGACTTTAACTTCTGAGATTTTACGACTGCGGCTATTTCGTTAGATGGTCGATAGTAATGACGTTTTCTGTTTTCAGCACTGATGTCTGAAATGCATTTAAAATTGTACAAGCACATCAAGGAATGTTTGGTGAAACTCTACTTGGTGTTTTTTGAGATGAATGCCAAAAGCATCAAGGAATCTCATCACATGTCTTTCGATACTAATTAGTACATGCCTAGACTTCCTAAGTTTAGGTTGGCTTGCTGAAATACAACTGGAGTGTCTTTGCTCTTTTGCAGCAGTTCTTCCCGTTTCTTCGCCTGCCTCCGTTCTTTCGCTCGTCGGTTCTGGAACCAGATTTTGATTTGTCTCTCGGAGAGGTTCAAGGATGTTGCTAATTCCACTTTCCTTCGGATGGTGATGTAATGACTGTAATGGTATTCCTTCTCGAGTTCCAATCGCTGGTGATCTGTATATACAATCCTGTATTTGTCTTTTGTTCTGGTTCTACCTGTAAAATAAAAACATTAGTTTTCATGGTATATTTGTGAAGACACTTAAAATGTGATTATGCGATTGATTTTTCATTGTTTATTTCTGGTCAATGCTAACTCTGTTTAATACGAAGTCTTTCTAAGTGATTGAAATAACAGTTTATTTTGATAAAGATCCAATGGAAAAAATCAGGATAAATCAACAACATTAAATTTTGTTAAAACTACACACATGTCCAAAAATGAAGGATGATGCAATCAGATACGAAATCCCCTACGAACTACCTTGATTAACAAATGAATTTTCCACAAACTATGTGGAATAAAATTAGATGGAAACTAAAGAAATGAAAGGAAATGCTTAGGTAAACACATTATAGGTTTTAGATATTGCATAAAAAATATGTTTTGCCCTGTTAAAGCAATCTAAATGGGAAAGTTCTGGCCCTTGTTCATTTTACGGACTTTCACAACGCGCAGACATGCTTTGCAGAAGACTGTTAAATAGTTCCTACGGCAAGGTGTTCCAATAGAACACGTCCCTGGTCTTATGCGGTATTTGGTAGTGTTCCATAGTCAGTATTTCGACGTCCGAGATCAACCTAAGTATATTCCAATGGATTGAGATCAGGTGACATTGCTTTATACAATTTCAGAATTATCCTTAATTTTTTAGACATGCGTGTTTAAAAATTAATTAAAAGCTCTTAATTCTATCAAATTCCCTTTTTTGTATCTTGTTCTCTTTTAAGGACACGTTAAAAAATAGCTTTCCTTCTGTTTTATTTAACTTGATCATTGAACATTAAGAATGTTTCATTTTTTTTTTGTAACAAAAGAAATAATCTTAAATCCTTATTTTCTTTATTACTTTATTCTTATGTTCAAAATTTATCATCTCTTATGTAATATTTTATTTAATTTAATTATAGAAGTAATACTTATATGTTTCAATCGAAATCACTTATATATATTTCGCTTTTTTAATCTCGCTCTATGGTTGCCGACATTTGTAAAGTAATTTTTTGCTTCTGAGTAATTAAAATGCCTAGACATACAACACAAAATTCTTACATTCGTGGTCTGATACATTTTTTTGATGGTGTTGAAAAGAGAAAGGCTTAAGCCCACTCTCAATGAATTTTTTCCTATAAAACGAAACCGCATTATCTTTTAGAAATAAATTTTATAACATGTTCATCGAAATTTTCAAAATGTATCTGAAAGTCTGATAAATAATTGACTCAAATCACGTTTCCTCTATTGATACGTTTGAGACATTTGCGTCCAACTTTTGTGTAGAATTTATTGTATTAATGCTACGTTTGTTATCTATATACCACACTAATAAGCAAAGAAAGTTTTTACTTGTCTGCATTCAAATACGATTTCAATTTTAAGATACCATTTAACCTACTCACAAATCGTAATGACCATAATTCGGCTGTTAAAAGTAGAAAAGTTTGACGAAATTCGTTACTTTAAGAATAATACTAGAGAATATGTAGACAAGGCCAGCGATTTAAAGCTTGTTTGGTAAAATACTCGCTCTGATCCAAGTAGGTGTTTATTGTATGTAAATTAAAAGAATAGTTACGTGAAAAGTAAGAATTATGCTGCAACAAAAATTCAAAGGCAGCATTTTTAGCGGTTTGTCACCCTGTGTAAGCAGCACTCCCTACATCATCTAGTGGCACCACTGCTTGTGAAATTCAAATACAAATACAAATATTGACGACCAGCTACAGGCTCAAGCCCAACAAGGCTGGTCCTTTGTTTATGAATTCTCCAATTCCCACTGACTATCCAATTGTGTCTTAAATTCGTACACTCCCTTTGAATTAACTATATTTTCAGGCAACGCGTTCCAACTGTCTATTACCCTATTAAAGTAGTAGTTTTTCCTTAAATCCCGATTAAAATGCGTCTTATTCAATTTATACCCATGGCCCCTTGTTCTGTTATCCCTATTGAAATTTAAGCCCTGTGTTCCCTTGTTTTACAAACTTGAAAAGCTGAATCAAATCCCCCTCCTTCTTCTTCTTTCCAGTGTATACATGTTTAGCTTACTTAAACGTTCATTATAGTCGAAATTTGCTAGCCCCTTTATTATTTTTGTAGCTCTGTGCTGAACCCTTTCAATTGATTCTATGTCCTTTCTCATATATGGAGCCCAGAATTGTACAGCATATTCTAGATGTGGTCTTACTAAACCCTTATATAATGGCAAGATTATATTCTTATCCCTTGAAGTTACAGTCTTTTTAATATACCCCAATAACCTATTAGCCTTTTTACCCGCAGCTGAACATTGGTGACCCATTTTAAAATCCCTGTGAATTATCACCCCAAGATCCTTGACTGTTTCTCCCTCCTTTACCTTTACTCCCTGCAGACAGTACTCGGCTCCACTGTTCCTGTAACCCATATGCAGAACTTGACATTTCCCTACATTAAATGACATACCCCATTTTACAGCCCATTCGGAAATTTATCAAAATCTCCTTGTAAATTTTCTATCTGTAACTTGGTATCCACTTTCCCCCATATTTTTAAGTCATCTGCAAATATACTGATTCTATTCTTGATCCCCTGACCTATATCATCTATGAAAATTATAAATAAAATTGGTCCCAAAACTGATCCCTGAGGCACCCCACTTATAACTTCTGTCCACTGTGAATAATTTCCTTTTACCTGCACTCTCTGCTTTCTACCCAATAACCAATTTTTTATCCATATTAATGTTTTTCCCTGAATCCCCAGCCTTTCCAATTTAAACAGTAATGCCTCATGAGGTACTTTATCAAAAGCCTTTTGAAAATCTATGTACATGATATCCACACTGCTCTTATTATCCAGCTCCTCAGTAATTTTTTCATAGAACTTCAAAAGGTTTGTAGAGCAGGACCTGCCCTTCCTAAACCCATACTGATTCTCTGATAACAGCCCCCCCCTCCTCCAAGTATAACATTATATGCTTTTTTAACAGAGATTCAAATATTTTGCAAATTACTGATGTTAGACTTACTGGTCTATAGTTGCCCGGATCACTTTGTATTCCCTTTTTGAAAATTGGAGTTATGTTGGCCAACTTCCAATCCATTGGCACCCAACCTGTGCTATATGTTGAATTAAATATCGTGTGAATTACTTCCCCCAGTTCTTCCGCGCATTCCACTAGTACTCTAGGATAAATATCGTCTGGCCCTGGCGCTTTAGATGGCTTAATTCTTTTCAACTGATGTACTATTTCTTCCCTGTTGAATTTGCATTCTTTAATTATACCCCCTGCAAAGGCTCCATCCTTGGGATCCTTTTTTAAATTATAGTTACCATTGAAAACCCCCAGAAAAAAGTCATTTAACACGTTTGCCATTCCCACCCCGTCTTGAATTAATTCACCTCCTTTCCCCTCTAACGGGCCCAGTGTAGTACTAAATTTATTTTTACCACTTGCATATGCAAAAAATTCTTTTGGGTTTATATTTATTTCCCTTGCTAATTTTTCCTCCAAGGACACCTTTTGCTTCCGACTAATAGTTTTAAACTCCTTTCTGGCTTTCTGATATGCCTCCTTGTCTCTGTCGTTACCAGTGCTTTTATATACCCTGTATGTTCTTTGTTTTAATTTTAAAGCTTTGTGTGTTTCCCCTGAAAACCACATAGGGAGCAATTTTCTAGATTTTCCTTTTTTCCTGAACGTTACATGTTTTTTTAACACCCTGTTTAACTTATTCTTGAATTCCTCCCATTGTTCAGAATGATGCGGTGGTAATAATCCCCCTTTGAATGTTTCCTTTAACTCTTCTCTTATCTTATGAAAATTTACCTTTCTGAAATTTGGAATTATTCTACTATTGATTGTGTATGCTGACTGAAAATTTATACTTAATCTGATACTTCTATGATCACTTTCTCCCAGTGGCTCATCTATAACCAAATCCTGCACCCTATCCTCATCATTGCTGAAAATCAAATCCAATATTGCATTGTCCCTAGTATCCTCATACACCATCTGGTACAAAAAACAATCCTGTATCACTTCCAAAAATTCTACCCCTTTCCCATTTGTAGCTAGATTGTTTGTCCAGTCAATATTTGGATAGTTATAGTCCCCCATTAAAATTAATTCTCCTTTTTGACATGCTTCGTTTATCAGATTGCACATGCCCTTTTCCTGCTCTTCACTACAAACAGGAGGTCTATATATATTGCCCAGAATTAGTCCTTTGCCTTTGTCTGTATTCAGTTTCACCCAGACTGTTTCTATACCCTCAGTTTTACTATTTAACTTTATTTCCGTACAGCTTAAGAATTCTCTCACATAAATCAAAACCCCACCCCCTTTCCTATTCACTCCGTCCTCCCTAAACATTGTGAATCCACTTAATTCTAAAATTTGTGCATCTTCACTGTTTGCCCAACTTTCAGTAATCCCAATGATATCTATATCCTCTGCTTGTGCAATTCCCTTGAGCTCATCCATTTTATTTCTCACACTGCGAGCATTACAATAAAATACTTTTAGCTTATTTTTCACCATTATATTGCACTTTCCCCTTGTATCATTTGTCTTGGTATTGTTTTTCTCCCTTACATTGCACTTTCCCTTTGTATTGTTTGTCTCCTGCAATTTAGACCCTGTTAGTTTTCCTAAGCAATTGCAGTGTACTGTCAACCCTCTATGTCCTTCCCATCCCTGCTTGTATTCTAGTTTTTTGACTCCAGAATATTCAAAACCCGCTTGCCAACCTCCCTATTACCTATCAGACTTAAATGCAAATTGTCCCTGCTTATCCAATCCCTCCTACACTCCTTCTAAAAATATAACCTCCTCCCTCTCACACAAATCCCTTAACAACCCGTTCATCTTATTGGCCCTTTGATTTAACCACCCATTGCCTAACCCATACCTAGGTAGTAATCCTAATACTGTTACTTCTGCCCCGTGAGACTTAATGCCTCTTAAAAGTGTTTCTGCTTCCCTCTTAAACTCAACATTAGTAGTCCTCTCTACGTCATTTGTTCCCACCCACACTACTGCCTTTTCCTCCCCTTTAACCACACCTGCCTCAACTACATGTTTTACCCTGGCACCTGGCAAGCAACACCTTGCAAAATTGCGCTTTTTACGCCCTACCATTTCTCCCAAAACCCTAACCATTGAATCACCAACCACTACCCCTCTAGTTACCTTATCCCCCAAGTTTACACAATGGACACCTTTTTCCACTCCCTCTGCAGCCCTCACCTTCAAAGCCTCCAGCTCCTTCCTCAAATCACCCACCTCTAAACAACTCTTGCATGTAAATTCAACCTTCTCTGACATTTTAACCCCGTTCACACACCCCTTTCCTGCCTCAACCATATTCCCACACAAGTCACATTCCACATAGAACTCCCCACTGGCTCCCTCTGTCCTCATCTCCTTGAACATTCTAACTATACCCATGCTTATGCAAAGTAACACTCAATGCACAGAAAAGCACTACACAAAATCAAACATACAGAAAAAGCACTAAGTCAAATACACAGAAAAAGCACTGCACTTGAATGAAATGAATGAAAACAAACAAGACACCAAATATTTAGGCCCAACGAGACATACGTGAATTAGGCCTAACGAGACTTGACTTAGGACTATTTGACAAGTCAAAAACTAAGTACAAGGACTATAAAAACACTTTCAAAACAATTAGAAATGTATGAACTGATAGAAAAAGAAGTAATACAGTGCTTAGTACTAAATAAATGAAGAATAACTAAAAAAAACTTGAATTTCGCGGGAGCTCCGAAAACGCGACGCACACTGCTCGACACCTAGCGGTCGCATTCAGTACTGTTACCAGATTTTATTCCATAGGAAGCTCATAGTTACAAATTATAATTTTTTAAATGTTGTTTTGAATACCTTTTTAAAAATTTAGTTAAAAAACGTATTGAAGAAAAATAAGCTATGCATTTTGGTAGACACGAATACCGGAATTTTCTAAGAATGGTTGTTCCCTGAATGATTACGATGACAACAAATTGCGAAGCAAATAATCTTATGTATCTCGAAATTTTAGTATCGCCAAGCCCCACTGTTCAAACGAAAGATAAATCTGGGTCTTTTTACAGCCTTTCCAATACTATTTTTCGTTATATATATCTTTAAAAGATATATTTCGCATAGGTCGCAATCAATTAACCCACGAGTGCACATGTGAGGAAGCTTTCACGAGTACTGTTTTGGATCTCACGAACACATCTATAAGCATCAATATTTAGCGAAACCATTAATATTCTGTCATCGTTTTTGGGTGGCACTCGACCTTGGACGAATACGATTGACTTAGGTTTTAGAATGCAGGTCAAACAAAATATGCAATGTTCTTGTAAAATTGAGAATTTTGTTTAATGTCAAGGGCTTTTTCAGCAAATTCTAAGGTTTTTTTAATGACCATTTTTATCTAAAAAGAAAAATCAGGCCTTCTTAAGACTTGTGAGAACCCTGTATTATACTCGTCCTGAATGTGTGTGTGGCGACGTAAAAAAGCTGCTTCTATCTATCGTATATACCAATATTTTCGGAGACCAAAATGCCTCCTGTCTGTTTTCCTTTTTTAGTACTGGACTACATCGTCCTTTTTTATAATAGGAAATGATTAGCCAAAATTCAAATCCTTGACCACGATGGATCGTACAGCGGCATCCTTTATCGCTGTTAATGTGAGAACAGCTTCAAAAGATGCCGTAAACCTGATACGGGAACTGCTATCAGCAAGGCTCCAGTACGAATTAAGATTACCCTCTCTTGTGTTTGAGGAGTTGACAATTGACGCTGAGTTCTCCCATTCCCGTCAGCACACCTCGTCGGTTGCCCAGATAAGAGCAGGAGGTAGGCCAGAATGAGGAGAGAGAACGGAAGCTTGGTAAACTTGTTAACTAGCGTTTTAACGCTGAAGATACGATCACGCGATTGAGAAGTTATCGGTGTCTACTCTACGATATCGACTTTTGTTTCCTTTGCGGGACGGAAGCGAAAAGTGCACAAAAGTTTTGATCCATGGTCCTAAGGGAATTTCCAGCATAAAATTACAACGACACTGTTCTATTCCATTGGCGGAAAATTGTCTCATATGTTGTGTTGAAGCCATGAGAGGAATTTTCAATACAAACAAACCAGTCGGTCTAGGGAAGACTACTTCTGGTGAACGAATCCTTATGGCCATCAGGGACACATCTTCATAAGGTGCATATGGGCTTACGGACCCGATACACCCAAGTTATCTTATCTTTTCCCATGAGGTTTACTGTCTTTAGGAAACAGGGGATTGGGTTCCCGGGTCACCCAAGCGATCTTTTTCTGCTATCTTCCGACAACTCTGGTCCTAATCCCTCTTCCACGACATTTTTTATTGGACTTGGTCTTGTGTTGAGAGCAGCTTAGCCAAACATGGCTTTTGCGCTATAAGGACCGGTGCACACATCCGATTTTTCAACGTGCGGCGCTTCTGCGGCACCGATGCCCAACTATGCACACATAACCGTGAAATGACGCAAGTACTCATTTCGCGCCATTTGCGATAAATATTATATCGAAGAAAACGTGTTTATTTCGCTTACTTCGTGTAAAAAAAGTATATTTTGAATCAGAATAGACGTTACTGGATACAACCATTTATTAATTATTATTTATATTCCATTTATTTATGAAAACAAGGTACATCAGATCGGAGAAGCGTGTGCCGCGAGCTGCGGCACCGTGGGGAATTGCGGTACAAATTACACGCAAGTTTGGACGTTCGTCGCCTCAGCGGCACCAGAGGCATGTGTGCCCTTCTTCATTGGATCTAATGTATCTCAGATCGCACTTGCGTTGCGACAGCGGCGCCGCACGTTGAAAAACCGAATGTGTGCATCAGGCCATAAAAAAAAAACCCCAAAGAAGCCACCCAACCATCCTTTATCTTGATACATATCGAAGTTACCTTAAAATGTAGTTTAACACCATTTTAGCAACGTTTGTTGTTTTATTGAATTGTTGTTGATCAATCAACTATCACATCGGTTCGAAATTTATTCTTAGGAATTCCTATTCGTAAAACAAATCAAGTGATGTCAAGTTCGGAATGCTTACAGGAAACAAGTATCGCCTCTGAAACACTACCGTCACCTATATTTAGTTTGACAGAAAAAGCCTCTCACACATTGTCTTAAGGGCACCGGGAAGTCATCAAAGGCCAGAAATCATGAAAATGTGACCAATATTCGAATGCATATAAAATTTAAGCTATTATAAGTATCAATATAAATTTTTGCACACATGTTTGTTATGCATTTTAATAGTAATTCAAGCTAAAAATAAAAATTTTAAAAGACAAAATATTTTGTAGAGAGCATTTATACAGAACTCGGTGGAAAAAAAATTCAATACAGTGAGTTCACTTTGGGTGCGCTCTATAAAAAAACTTTAATATATATTGAGTAGCAACATCTTCCCCTGTCATTAGAAATGTTTCTTGAATTCATTAAAGTTTTATTTGTTAAAAATAACCAGAAAAAAAAATTTTAGACACAATTTAAGTCAATTTATGAAAAAGTTTTGATTTTATACCTACTAATTACCCAATCAAAATTTTTTTGTTCATATTTCCTCAATAGTTTATATTTTAACATAATTACCAAATAGAAATACATGTGTATGCAAAATTTTAGACTGATAGCTTTAATAGTTTTTTCACAGAGCGCACCTGAAGACAAAAATTTATCATTTTGAGAAAACGACAAAAAAGCATCTCCTTACCTTTTCGATAAGAACTTTTCAAAGCACAAGTAAACAAAATTATCGGTTAAATATAATAACATTCACAGTTAAACCTGTTTCCAATCGATTAAAATGTATATTTATACAAAAATATACTAAAAATAAAAAATATTATAAAAAATATTATCCATTGTCGGCAATACCGAAACTTCAAACCTAAAGCCGAAACCAAAAAGGATAATTTCAAAATTTAATTTTAGTAACTTAAAATGCATTTTACGTAATAAGTGATACATCAATCGATTCGTATTTGTGCCCTCTATTAAATGCAGTTGAAATCAAAAATTCGATTTTTTGAAGAATTGTGACTTCCCAGTGCCCTAGATTATATTTCTCTCTTTTCTTATTTTTAGCTGTTCGGAAAATATTTCTGTTAAAAAAAAAACAAGAGGCAACGTTCCTTCAAATTTTCAATTTATAATGAATGCCATACTTTAATGTACCTATTTTGAAACTTTTTTCTGTAGATATAGAACCACAGTGCTTTTAGGCTCTGAAATATTCCTTTTCTACATCGAATCCTGTTTTTAAAGGTATACTTGCGAGCTATCCTAAATTCATATTCTAGGAATTTTACAATGAAAACATACGAACCACCGGTAGTTGAGGATTTTACTAATATGGAATACAAACAGAAGAATCACGTTCTATTACAAACACTACTGCCATCTACATTTAGCTCTATAGGAAAGTCTCTTATAATTCGCGTTTAAAAAATTCCAAGACTTAATTTCTTAAAATTTCAATCAAAAATAATTAATTTTTAAATCATAAATTAAATCATGAATTTTTTAAAATTCAATTACTTAAAGTATGTGAGAAAAAAATCTTCCATACAGATCGTGATAAATATTTTACACTTCATTGATAGTATAAAATATTCATCACAACTTGGCTGACAAATCATCAACTCTAAAATATTTTTCCTACCAAATTCTTTCAATTAATAAGTGATAAAAGAGGACGTCATTACTACCAACTGATTTCGTTGTACTATTATGAGCTTAATGTCAGTACAAAGAATCATAGATTAATGGTAGAACTTACTTTTAAACTTTCAATACACGCTTATTTTTAAACAAAATTCAGAACAGGGTGTTTAAAGCAGAAGCATGTTTCTCTTCTACGCAAATCAGTTCCTAGTAATCCAACCATCCGTTATGACAAACCGGAAAACTATTTGTGATAACAATATCTTTTTCAGGACTAATGTGTGATATTGTTTATCGTGCAGGTACTCGTATCTTTGTTCCGATCAATTCGCCGTCTAAATACTCATATCAAGAATTTAAATGAATAGCATTTATAGCCTATTTATTCATTTAAATCACGTGTAGTTACACACAAAATTATTTATACCATCATTTCTTATACTTTAGTGAAATACATCTATCAAACTAGTGAGAAATAGGATTATGTAATCTTCACAGTTCTTTAAGAGCGATGGCGATCTCAGGTGCCCTTCGAATGAAGGTGATCTTCAAAGTTAATATGTTCTGTTCTGTACATGGACAGAAGTATTTGGACACTGCATGTTTTTCAGAAAAGGTGCTTTATTATTCTAATTAGTAGTGGATAGGCCTTCCTTTTGCTTGTATTGCAGCTGCAGCACGTCGAGGCATACTTTCCACAAGTTCTCTGTAAGTCTTGGACAGGAATAGCTCACTATGCCTCTTGCGAGGCTGTGAGAAGAGATTGTTGTGAAGATGGACGCGCGTGGTAGTGACGTACTCGTCGCTCCAGTTTGTGCCATAAGTGCTCGATCGGATTGAGATCGGGACTATGAACAGGCCAGTCAAGCAAATTCAACTCATTTTCAGGAAACAAGTTCAGTACACGTTTTGCAGTATGACATGGAGCTCGATCCTGTTGGAAGAATCAACCCGTAGTATTGCCATAGTGTAGGCAAGGTTGAATTATCCAGAACGTCGAGGTACACGTTCATGGTACAAGGTACATAAAGCAATGGGTCAAGTCCTAACCAGGTAAAAGCAGCCCCATACTAAGATGGATCCTTCTCCGAATTTCTGGAGTGTCCAAATACTTTTATTCATAGAGTGTACATTTGATTGCTAAACACTAATTAGATTAAAAATAAATTTCATTTTTAATTAGCTCCAATAGGTATCAAGCCAGAGGATTTGAGCAGGAGTAGTAAAATCAGAGAAAAAGGGAAATGTGGAACCTTTTAGTACAGTAATGTGCAGTAGGTATTCTAAGTTTAAAATTTTGTTAATTTTTAAATTGCACTTTTGCAATGAAGAGAGAAACATTTTGGCAAGTTAAGCAGTGGACTACATGAAATGCATAGCTTAACTTTAGGAGCTCGTCATCTAGCCTCGTACTAGGATCCATCATCAAACCTGTACTGCGAATTTGAATGAGATGAAGGAACTGATGTTCCCTTGTTGAAGCTTTATCTGTCTCAACTAATCCAAACATATATGCATTGTTCTAATTAACACTAATACGGTCTTAAAACCAAATTTATGAACGTTAGGTGCTCTAGAAAGTTTGTTGCCCATTCAGGGTTACGACAAGCAACAAACCGAGAACAGCTAATTCACACAAATTTGGTTCATGGCCAAGTTTAATGGAGTCGACGACTTTATCATGGTAATGGATCCCGAAGTCTGAGGAGGTGAAGGGGGGGGGGAGAAGGCGCTGGGAAATGTAAATAACACGTACAATCTATTGTCTAGGTTCGAAAAGAAAAACAACTTTATATATATATATATATATTTTTTTTTATATAATAAAGGTCTGCCAAGCCGTACAATACCTCATAATTATCAAGATGAGGACAACATTTGTAAAACGCAGTGATTTTCAACCGCTGTGCTGCACTAATGTGTAATGTAATACAAGTATACGACGGTTTAAATTGTGTAACATATATTTCATTTCACTTTTTGAACTTTTAACAAGTGGGTGACCAAATAATTTCGGTATAGATAACTTTTAAATAGGTTTTTTTTACTACAAAGTATTATAAATAAATGGCTTTAAAAAGCTTTTTAAAAAGCCACTTTGGAGTGAAAGTGTAGGTGATTTTTTTGTAAACCAATCAAAATTATTTGTCAAATCGGTAAAAAAAAAATTTTACTGTGCCACAGAGCTTTAGATAGTTTATGTCATGAGATGAGAGAGGTTAAAAGTCTCTGATATGAAGGAAAATAAGTCATCTTGTTACATGTGATACAACTTAAAACATTGAGTTCTTGGGATACATATTCATGTTTCACGATGGGTCTTCTAAACTTCCAATGCGGCCCGTCATCTAATTTTGTACTAGAATCCGGAGTGTAAATGTGATGGTACCTGTGTATGTTACACGATTGCACTCAACCTCAGGTTATCACTGTCTCTGATCATAGGTTAAAAAAAACTTTGACTCTTTAGTTATAAAATTAAGGTTCTACTAATTGAGACCTGACATCGTCCCTTACCGTACAAAACCTTCCCTCAGCACAATCCCAATTACAACACCGGCATGTGCGCGCGATCTAATTTTGTACTAGAATCCGGAGTGTAAATATCGCACCCCGGCAAGAAAAGTGACGCTACTCAAAATTGCAGAATTTGAAAAACATCAAAATTATAGAAAACTATAAAAATTATAGAAAACTATAAAAATTATATTGAAATAGTATAAGCTTCTCTTTTAAATTAAGGAATTTTTTTGTCATGCATTCTTCAAAAATGTGATTTCTAAGTGAAGACGCGGTAAGAAATATCAAAAGGTAATATATTTATTATCAAAACTCAAGTACTTTTATTTTGAATAATTGCTTATGAATGTTAATTTCTAATTTCTCCAGGTACTTTTCTAACTTTTCTCACCTCATTCTTAAATTAGTATTGTTACTCTAGTATAAATAGTTTTTAATAAAAATGTATAAAGCTAAGTAAACAATAATATTTTATATTTTTTACGGGAATCACTAATTGCGGATTATTTCCATATGCACATAATTCAGATCATTCACCTGTGTCCAGCTTCACCTTTCAGCTTTGATACTCTCATTTCAAAAACATTCATTTATTAAAACTGAAAAGTCTAGAAGCCTTGAAGTGAATTTAGATCCAAAAATAATGTATAAGTACTTAAGGTGGTAACTTCTATTATATTCTATAGAATAGTAATACAACACGCTGGGCCACCTTATACATATTGTTCAATGACATAACATCAACATTTTTATTTTTTGACTTGTGTCACTTTTCTTGTCGGGGTGCGATATGATGGTTCCTGTGTATGTTGCACGATTGTACTCAACCTCAGATTATCACTGTCTCTGATCACCGGTTAAAAAAAAAACTTTTGACTCTTTAGTTATAAAATTAAGGTTCTACTAATTGAGATCTGACATCGTCCTTTCCCGTACAAAACCTTCCCCCAACACAATCCCACTTACAACAGCGACATGTGCGTGCGACATAAAGATCACCGCAGTCATAACAAACGACTGCGTAAAAAATGGCACTCATTTAACGCCCCATTCGGCCGCCGAGAGGAAAATGCATTACGAAGAACGATTTCCATTGAATGGGGCCGATTATCCGCCGAAATGTGTAACGAGTCCCCGGAGCCCGCTCATTCGTTTTGCGGCAGCCCAACGACCGTGCGGCCGTCCCGCTGGTCGTCCATCAACGGGCCTGCGCTCTCGCTCTATCCCCCTGTTGGTTTTCCCGAAAACGATATCGCTATGCTTATGTGTGGTATAGGCGTTTGATATGTATGGCCCGGAAAAGGCTTTATCATGTTTTTTTCTTGTTTCCTATTGATGTGATATTTGTTGGCCTATCTTTGAACGCATAAGCGTTGGTTCCCATTGCCCTTACATAATCTCTGTTGCGCATTCTGCATCGGATGTGCTGTACCAAAGCTAGGGGAGGGCCACAGGGGCCGGCAGTCTAGAATGTCTGAGGTTCAAGGGAGGGCATTTAGAAATATTCCTCAAAAGTCGTTTTCTAGGAGTATTTTTAAAATTAAAATCTTAAGTACAACTGTTCTTGTCACAAAAGTATTTTCCAGTACGACTTGGGTGAAGTGAATGGACTTTCATCATCCCTTAAAAGTCAATCTTACAATGCTTGAAAGTCAGTTCTTCTTTCCACGTACCACTTGCAATCGTGTTTATATTCAGACAATTGAGAAGAAACAAAAACAATAAAATTATCTTCTCATAAATATCTAACAGGACGTTTCTTACTTCGATCTAGAATCTCATTAATAAAGCTCGACCTTTTGGTAGTCTTTGTAGTTTGAAGTTTGGTAGTTTGTATATGACCAATAATAATTACAATAATTGAGAACATTAATACCTATTGTCAAAATTAATACTGTACGAATTAGTATATTTTATCGAAACTATCTTCATTTCCAAAAAAGTAAATTATATTTCCGACTGAGCGTCACCAGTCTCACATACCTCAGACTCCCAAAAGTTTAGCTTTTCTCTGACGGTTAATTCAAACAATTTACTGTTTAAAAAATCTAGTACATCCACTCATAGCATCAGCTCTAAATCCCCTTTATTGCTTATATCTATTGACATGAATCATCATTAATAAAGTTTTTCACATATTATTTCAATTCATTCAATGAATATGAGCATCCATATTCACACAAATAGATTTCATAAATCCAAATAAAATAAAATTATCCAAAAATATTTAGCATTTCGTTTATCTTTACAGGTGTTACTTCTATTTTTCAATTTAAAAAAAACTTGTTTGAACTTGGAGCAGGCTGAATCGAAAGTTGTACTCAATTATTTCTGAGATATGTGTCGGTTTCAATTGCAAAATTGCATTTTAAACAAACAAAAATAAAACACCCTTAATGAAGCAAAATTAAGGATACAAGTCAGTTTAAAGTTTATTATTGTAATTAGTTGGTATATTCCCGCTCTTCTAGAAGAAAAAGTAGATCCTTTTAAGGTATTTTCAAGGCTTTTACTATCTTAAGGCTACATTTAACATAGATTGAAATAATTTAAGTGAATGAAGCACATATTAACAACTTTGACGAGTACTAAGGTTTTATGTCACTGGTCCTGTAATGATACTTGTTTTTAAAATAAAGTGTCATTGATATTGATTTTATCTGGTGCAAGGAAAGATGTGTATTTTGATGGGACTTCTTAAATTTTCCAAATTACTATCTTCTTGAATGCACAAGAAATGAACGATGTAGGGGTGTTGCTAAATAAAACTTTTTCAAAAGTATTTTAAGCTAATATTAGGTGTTTTTAAAGGCCATTAAAACCCAAAAGGAAACATTAGGCATTTTTAAGGCCAAGGAACCCCTGAAATGCTAGCACAATAAATTATACATATAGTACATCGAATAAAAACAATCAATGGTATTTCTTAATCTTACAAAAGAAAGGACTACAAAAAAAGACAACGAAATAAAATTTCTTGATTTGATTAATGTAAAATACAGATTTTTGGATCAATTCAAACCAATATCTTGTTAAGGGAACTGAGACGTTCTCGACAACGCAAAACATGAAAATTTGTGGTGTACAAGACCTCCTTATTTTTCAATAAAAAAGAAATCCCTCAACTAAAAGACTATATTTATAAAAACTGCATGCTTCATTCATTATAATACAGTAAAAGTATGTTCATTCTTTGCATTATTTTTTTTAATATGAGGAATCGAATAAGTACTTACAATAAACAGCCTTCTAATACATGGTGATGAATAGGTACGCTTAAAAATTTTTCTACTGCTTGGAAAATCCTAATGCATGCTTTAATATTGACACAAATGTATATGGATTGAAGTAAACTAATTTTTATTGCAGTATGTTAAATGTAAAAATTATAAAAAAATAAGTTGAATCAAAAAAATTTGAAATTCTGAAAAAAAGGCTGATTCTTCTCATAAAATTGGTGAATAAAAAAAATACTATCAATAATAAATGAAATAAACTATGTTCATTGAATGAGTTATTACCATAGAAAGGTTCATAAAAAATTACACCTCTTTAATATGAATATAATTTTTTACGAGCGTACCTATTCATCACCATGTATTAGAAGGCTGTTTAATGTAAATACTTATTCGATTCCTCATATTTTAAAAAATAATGCAAAGAATGAATATGCTTATACTTTTACTGTAATATAATGAATGAAGCATGTAGTTTTTATAAATATAGTCTTTTAGTTGAGGGATTTCTTTTTTATAGAAAAATAAGGAGGTCTTGTACACCACAAATTTTCATGTTTTGCGTTGTCGAGAAAGTCTCAGTTCCCTTAAAAATATTTTTAAGTTTAAAAATGAGTAAATAAATTACTTTGACTTTGCCTATTTAATATAATTCCTTGGCTTCAGGAAAATAGAAGTCGTATTTGGATTCGACAGTGTGTTGAATCTGAAACAAAAATCCTAAAAATTGCAAGAGGATGAGTCTTCAAGCAAAGAACGTCAAAATTAGCATTTTAAAAAATTTCATTCATTTTTTTCACAAAGTGAGGTGCGCATAACCGTTGAAGTGATGGAGAAGAATTTTTGATACCGGACAGTCGTCAATAGTCCATTATGTTGCTCCAGTGCGACGGTAATTAAATGCCTACCATCCACGCGCTCACACAGCGCCCTCTACAATATGTGGACCAACTATATAAGTTGATAGAAATTTTAAAAAATTGATGCTATGGATAATAGTGTCGAAATTTTCATAGTTAAAAAGAATGTGTTGGTTACATTCAGAAATGAATGCGAGAAATGGAAAAGACGTTCGAAACGTAAATTTGAGGCTTGTCTAAAATTGTAAAAACCAGACAAAATATTTCTAAAATCGCTTATTTAATGTACATTTTATTAATAACGAGTGAAATGTACATTTTAATATTTAGATAACACTAGAAATCATATTTACTCTACATATCCAGGGAGTAGCTACTGCAACTACCGAATGAGAGCAAAAATATGCAGTCAATGTATTTGAGACCAACCATTCTAAACCCAACAGCTGTGAATAATTATGATAAAAATGTAGTTCGTATAAAGTTATAAAAGCTTTATATGAACAAAGGTATAATAATGTGTCCAGATTATTTTTTCTACTGTTTTAATCATTATTTTTTGACGAAAATAATAATTCTAAATTTAAATGGTATTTTTTCCAAAGGGATAGTTTTTGACATTAAGCGCACAGTTACTATTCAAAACCGTTGAACATAAACGCATGAAATTTGGAGTGAAGATGCATTTTGAGAACAGTTTTCAAAATATCAAAATAAAAGAACTTTTTTGGAAAAGGTGTTTTGTTGATTAGGGGGAAATGGGAATAAAATCTTTCTAAAATGCAATTAAGAAAAAAATTAATAATTAATTGATTATACCTATGCATAACAATGATGACATTTTTTTTGTTTTTAATATATATATTTGATATTTTTTTGGTTAAGTATATCTCTAGCTTTTTCAATCATTTATCAAATGTTGCGCGCCAGGTGCAATTTTAGATATTTGCTTTACTAGAGTTGACTATATGTAAATTTATGTAACTTATTGTTTACTTTTCATACAAAGATACAATTTTTCTGTAATTTTCAGTAAATAATACAAATAAACTATGCTAAAATTTTCAGTTTGATTTAAATAACAGTTTATAAAATATTGCCTACCGGAAATATGATGTTTTCCTTCGTGATTTGAACGCTTAGAGGTACTAAGCCCCTTTAAAAGCAAGATTAACATGAAATGCATCTTGAATGTATTGAAGCTGTTTTGACATTCATCAAATTACGTTAACTCTACAAGGAAATTTGGTACAACATATTTCCATAAGCACTAGCATTTGTAGCGTGGCAATTTTCCCCCACAGTTATACATTAAGTCAGTCAAAGGAAACCTCTCGTACCACGATAAAAATGTCAGTATTCGGTTTTTACCCACAACTTTGAAGGATTGTAAAAAGTCGAACGGTTTTAGTAATTCTTCGTAAGATATTCGGCGTACAAAAATCGATTAAAAAATATAATTACATTTTCATCCGGTATTAAAATATCTCACTCATGATAAAATTGCACTAACAAAAAAATTTGATGAATATGACGCAATGAATAAAATAATATTGTATGTTCCGCGACTACGCAGTAAATGTACATGGATTTCATCTTAAGTTACAAGAGCAACAAACAGAGGATAGTTCGTTGCCTTGAAACTAAAGTCTGATAGATCATACACAAGGATCCATTGCACATATCATCTGTACTGAGGCTTCAATGACAGAGAGGGTTAGAAATGGATAGATACTGCATCTGACAAACCAACACCTAACTAATCAGATACAGTCTGGTGTGCTAAACTTAAGGAACGCTATTATCTTTAAATGTTAAAGCCTCAAAATTGAACTAAATAGCCTGTGGCGATTGGCATAACCGATTGTAATCAGTAGAAAGCTGGTACATATTCAAATTTTGTAATCGTGACGCCAGAGGTTCTAGCATAGGAATGGGTTCTGCTACAAGAACTCATCCACAACCTCTTTTCCGTGTGAAAATGTGGTTCAAAGCCTTCATCAGTGTTCTATATAGTCATATAGCTTACAAAATGCCGTTTATTCTTCTTTTTTAAGTTTTCAGTTATTCTACTGTTTCTTGGTGTGTGTTGGTGTTAGTTAGCACCTGATACTGTGTCAACCATTTCAATTCAAAGACATTTATACCACTCGCTTCTGTTTTTATCACTTGTTGTTATTGTTCTGTTTTGTTTTCAATTATATGTTCGGTAACTGTAATATGTTCGGTAACTCTTGACGAATCTTTTGTGTTTTCTGATATCCAGGTCACTTCACTGCAAAGTAGCAGCTGAAACTTAAATTTTACACACCAGTATGGCAATCACAGTACGTCGAGGTTCAGTGACAAGCATACCACATAGAATAGTGACGTTAGAGTGCGAGATGAAGGGCACATAGGAAGTCGAAACTGATGTTCGCTAAGACTAGTGTCAAAGATGAATTTTGTTTTTAACTTTGGGTTTTCTTGATTCAGTCATTAAATTACAATTCAAAAGGAGATGCCCATCTTCTGGGCTTCAATCAACGCTTTAACACTAAATTATAATAAAGATGTGATTCAACTCATGCCGAAAGGTTCCTTAATCTTTCCATCTCCCTCGATAGCTCGGAATGAGCAAAGTGATTTTTGAAATGTGGGGTGACGCGTGTTCCCAAGAAGTGTAAACTTCCGTAGATATTGTTTACGCAAACATCCGATCTGGGAAAACTGTCTCCCTTATCTCTACTACAAGTTTGGGGCAACCTTCTGGTGGTGTCTCATAGCCGACACAATTTTCTTTCCCATTTTCAAATCTGAGACTATTACATTCGAGCAATATGCTGTAAAGCAGACAGCCTCCTTGTCTAGAATAATAAATAGACTAAAAGTCTAGGTCTAGTCTCTCCTTTTCCTTATCTCGTGACCTAATCCTTTTGAACACAGAAAAATACACGGGTATTTTATTTCATCAAGATGATTAGGTACTGAATGTTGATTAAAGTGCTCACTGACAAGAGCCGACAGTTCTGACGCTTGATTTAAAACTAATGATAACCTTAAAAAAAAGCTGACGCAGAATAGGATTTTTAGTTTTCAAAATCCCTGTTTGTTATGGATTGATCATCTCTGGTGCAGTCCTTTGAATATACATCGCATCAACCTTCTCAAGCGTGACACAAAAGTGAAAAAGTTTTTTCCAGGAACAAGTATTTAAAAAATTGAGAAGGAAGGTTTTGTTAACTCTAATAAATATTTTAGGAATAACATTCTAAAATTGTATCTAATACAGGTCAACTGAGTTGTTCAATACAGATTATTTTAAAGAATAGCTGATGATCGAATTCATATAGACTCTAGAGAACTCAATATGCATTTTCTAAACTATGTCCCTATCTTCACTTGACCCAAAAAGTTATATTCTAACTTTGAGTCCTTCCGAAACAAAGTTTAGCTATTGCGACGCTCTAAAGTGTATATACTTTAACAACGCGGTATATCGCGCTTCTTGGGAATACGAAAAACCGCGATGTGTCGAAGGAAGAGAAAACGCTTATTTGAAATAACAATTTACACACTGTGCGCGTCTTTCGAACTTCAATCACGAACTTTTAACTACATAAGTTTAAATTACAAACTAAACGTTAAATTGATGGCATCACCTTCTTAACTAAGACTAAATTAGGTTGGTAGGTATTTAATTAACGTCGCACTGGAGCAGAGTAATAGGCTATCGGTGACCCGCGAAGGCTGACGACCGAGATCAACCCCCGAAGGGAAATACTAAATTAGGAAGATGATATTTTGGGAATGAAAATTCCTTCTGATTCACGCTTTCGGACATCGAAACATTTTTTACCAGTTCACAACCCATTTGAGCAAGTGCCTTTGAACTATGAATTTCAAACAGATAGCCCGTTTTGTTGCTCTAGAACAGGGGTGGCCAACCTGTGGTGCATGCGCCAAACTTGGCGCATTGCATTGTTGTGCCTCCTTATTCTTTTGAAGTAGGCGCCATAACTGAAAATATCTTCATATTTTCAACACCATAGTACTCTCAGTTTAATTCATAGAGCTTTCTTACTCCTCATTTCGCCGCAATTTTTTGAGTTTGCAATTTATATTCTGTGTGATACGACGTACTTGTGATCTGTTTGTTCTTTTTCAAGATTTTTCGTACGTTTAATGTTTTTTTTTTTTTTTACTTTCCTGTTATCTATCACTGTGCAAAAGAAGCGCAAAAAATATGAGAGAAAAAGTGAAATTTAACGAACAGGAAGAAAATGAGTTATTTACAGCAAGTCCATCAGGAAAATCGTTTTTTGCATTGTTTGTGAAACTACTCTTTCACTTAATAGAAGACATGATCTTAATAAACACTATAAAGCATAGCATCAGGCTAACATAGAAGGACAATTTAAACTTGTTCTCGGGTCGGAGTTACGTAAAGAATATGTGACTAAAATAAGGAAGAAATCAGAAGACAAAATATTTTTGCTTATGTAAGTTGTGAAGACGAGGCGATGACAGAAGCGTACTATGAAATTGCTTTATCATTTGCGAAAAGAAAACCTATTCTGACCGAGAAGCCTTGTTTTCAAATATTTGCACGCCATCTTGGTTATAAAGGTATTGAAAAGAAATCAGACGAAATTGCTATACCAAGCAGACTAATGCGAGATGTATCGTGGAACTCTCTCTGGATGTATTTCAACAACTGGAATACTTTTTTCTAGCTTTGGATGAATCAATGGAATATTTGATGTAGTCCAGTTTTATAAGCATTTCTGTAAGAGGAATTGATTGTAATTTTAATGTCTTTGAAGAACTTACCAGTCAAGAGTTATAGCATGATGGAACAAGAGGATCAGAGTTATTTGAAATGTAAAATCATGCCAAGAAAATCTAAATTAGATTATTGTACTAATCAGTATGTGTCCTGACGGTACGCCGTAAATGGCACTACAACTTTGCTCGGAAAATTTTTTAAATCGTACTGCACTAAAATATCAATGTATTATACACCAAGAGGCACTGTGTGTGTGAAGTTTTAAAAAATGCAGCATGTTTTGTTACCGGTAGTGAAATGTGTGATTAAAATTAGAACAAGAGCATTAAACAGCCGAGAATTCAGAGAATATTGAATTATTAAATTTGGAATATGATGAACCTTTTCTTTATTGTGAGGTGCGCTGGCTTTCTAGAGGACAGGTTTTGAGTAGATTTTAGAAATTAAAATATGCTATTTTTAATTTTTGAGGACAGGAAAATTTACTTTTCTGATGAAAGAACCCTATTATTTGATAACAACTGTCTATTTGAATTGACATTTTTTGTTGATGTAGTAGCCATCTCAATTATCTAAATTCGATGCTACAAGGCAAGAAGAAATTATTTCCTAGCTTAGTAAATAGTATTAATTCATTTAAAATGACATTAAATCTGTTCATTTCTCGGTTAGAAAATCAGGATTTGAGTCAATTTCCACCGTTGAAAGAGCAGAGGGGATGTGCTGCGGATAATAACAAATTGACCAAATATATTAAAATTAGTTATTACGAGGGTCATTTGAAAGTCGTTTTCTTGATTTAGCTATAGAAGAAAACAAAGTGCTCGCATTAATAAAGCATTTTTACTTAGTGAACAAAACGTAACATGCAAATGGTACTTATTGATTTCAAAACAAATTCATTATTGAAATTGAAGTTTCATGAGCTTTATTATTCAGATCAAAATGCTTATGACATGATTAATTTCTGGCGTTTATTACACTGTAAACACTTTCCGGAACTAAGAACATTTGCAAAATGTTATATATGCCGTGTTGGAACGACATACAGATGTGATCAAGCATTTTCATCCATGAAATTTATTAAAAGGAAAACGAGGTCACGAATGACTGATTCAAATTTTAAGAATTCTCTGTAATAGACACTGTTTTAAATACAATATAGTTAAATCATTTAAAAATGTTAATTATGTCGATAAACATACTTTTATTAAAATGTATGGCGCATCTGAACTCGTATGGGGGAAAAAAATTGGTGCATGGTATGTAAAAGGTTGGCCACCCCTGCTCTAGAACGACGTTAATTAAAAGTTACAAATTCAAATTAACCGATTGAAGTTTTCTCTGTTCTTCTCAAATCCAAAATGAATCATATACACAAGTTTCACATTGTTTACAATCGATGTGTTCCATATTACATGCTAATGTGCTTCGACAGGAAGACTAACCCACGCGTTTTAGAAAATATTATTCAGCAGAAAACATTCGCATGCAAACGTATTTCATGGTAAATCATTCACTGCTACTAGTTTTCTTTTTACTTCTTGGTGGTTGACTCGATGAGGTATCTCGTCAAAACTGACGAGAGTTGATGAAAGGGATATCTCGTCATTGGGGGCAAAAACCAACTAGATCTTGATCGCTCATGATCAAATAATTGGACATATCTTCATGAGATATTTCGTCCTTAGCAAAGTTGGTTAGATCTTGACGGACGAGATAACTCGTCGAAATCACCTAGAGGATGAGGTAGTTAGCTTTATAAAAGAGCCTCTAAAATATTTTCGGTACGTTGAAATACCAAAATTACTTCTATTTAAAACATATTTTTAACTAGAGCTCAAAACAGAACAATGACACATTCTTCATGTAGATATGGCTATTACTACCCCGTTAGGATGTCGGGTAAAGAACTGTCGCTAAATTAAAAACTTTAATATAACTTAACACTTTTTCACCAAAATACTATTTTGAAATTTATCACATTTATTTCTTCTAATAATATTCATTCAACACGTTATTAGAGATTGTTTATATCGGAAAATAGTTCATTCTTTATAAACGTATTGTTATTATCTTTTTTTTTTTTTTGCTGTCATTTTTAAGTTTAATGAAATCATAACAAATAAGATAATCAGCAATCCTTTTTACAAAGATGCAAAGACGAAAACGAAATCCAAGTGGAAGATTCGATTTCATGCCCAAATATCGCAACATACTCTATCAATACCCATCAATGGACACATGTTGTACCAATTTAACACTGCTAGAACGTCAAGAGCGGTTTTGGTAAAGACATCTACAGACAGTGGGGACAAGGAATATTGTCATCCTGGTGCCAAACAGTTGCCGAAAAAGAGCTAAATAGATAGCAACTTAAAAGTACTTTTTCCCTTTGGTGAGCATGGTCAACGTTTTTACGACTGTTGCATACCCCTATGTGGATAGATAAGTCAGATAATGCTTGAGGGGACGGTGTTGTGGAAAGGTCAAGAAATTTGTTCTAAGATTAGCATCTCTTTGCTACTTATTTTACCGGAAGCAGTTGTCAGAAGTTTGCAAGTTTTGGCAAAGACCTGTTTTGTTTTGAAAGAAAACAAAATTTTCAAAATATGCACACTACAAGTTTTTCTCTTAACATTAAAATCGTTGTGATGCAATTAACGTGTTTTGTATTAAATTGCGATCGAGGCTTTAAAACATTTCTTCGTAAACGTAGTTCTAGAAATGATGAGTTCTGAAACTCTTTGGATTTCCTTTTATTTTCAAATTTACCCGATTCATTCACTTTTTACATTCGTGAAAATGACATGAAAATATTGGAAAATTATTTTGTAAGTGGGCAAACCCCTACTTATATCAATTACCATAAATTTTATCTTTACTTAATTTTCTTTTTTTATTGCGCTTTAAGATACTTCCTTTAGCATCAATCTTTTATGGATTTTTTTAATTTTATGAAATTATTTTAACTGTGATGTGGAGGTAAGCTGTTAGCAGCTAGGTACAAAGTATTTGATACGTCCTTTCCGTTCTGTCAGATTTAAAACATAATTTTCCATTTTTGAAAATAGAAAGACAAAATTTGTGATAGCGTAGTAGTTTTAGTTAAGTACAAATACAAATATTGACGACCAGCTACAGGCTCAAGCCCAACAAGGCTGGTCCTTTGTTTATGAATTCTCCAATTTCCACTGACTATCCAATTGTGTCTTAAATTCGTACACTCCCTTTGAATTAACTATATTTTCTGGCAACGCGTTCCAACTGTCTATTACCCTATTAAAGTAGTAGTTTTTCCTTAAATCCCGATTAAAATGTGTCTTATTCAATTTATACCCATGGCCCCTTGTTCTGTTATCCCTATTGAAATTTAAGCCCTCTATGTCCCCTTGTTTTACAAACTTGAAAAGCTGAATCAAATCCCCCCTCCTTCTTCTTCTTTCCAGTGTATACATGTTTAGCTTACTTAAACGTTCATTATAGTCGAAATTTGCTAGCCCCTTTATTATTTTTGTAGCTCTGTGCTGAACCCTTTCAATTGATTCTATGTCCTTTCTCATATATAGAGCCCAGAATTGTACAGCATATTCTAGATGTGGTCTTACTAAACCCTTATATAATGGCAAGATTATATTCTTATCCCTTGAAGTTACAGTCTTTTTAATATACCCCAATAACCTATTAGCCTTTTTACCCGCAGCTGAACATTGATGACCCATTTATACCATGATACTTAAAATTCAAATGCAGAACTTTTAGCAATGAATATCAAGCAGTTTTTCAGATATTAATATTTTATGTTTTCACTGTCACGCTATACGGCTTTTGTTTCAAATAGAAATCTGATATTTTCTTTAACACTGACGATTTATGCAAAAAGCTGACGGTTTTTAGTTTTGACGATTTTTTCAAAAAGTTGGTATCTTTTCATGAAATACTCAAGTAATTTAAGGAGAGAAAACAATGCACGCATAACACTCACATTTTCTATTCTCCGTTTCAGCATTTTTGAAAGTGTTCAACAACATATACTTTGTTTTTAAAATGCATATTAACTTCAATTATTTATACTATTAAAAAATGCGGAAAATTTCGCTGATGTTTAATGTGAAGTATGGAGAGAGAAAAAAAATGGAATTTACGTAAAACAGGGATTAAAGGTGTCTGTTTTGTTAGTCTCATATTTCTTGTGTACATGCTGAAATCTTTACTAATAATCATCGGAATTGCAACAAAAAAAGTTACACATAAAAATGCTTGCAGAATTTACTTTCAAAAAAGCTAAATTCGTTCTGAGAAAACAATCTTAAGTTCTGCTACTATTCACGAATATTTCTCTAACATCAATCTTCCACCAAAGAATAGGACATAATTGTATTAAAATCTCTAGAAACTACAGAGGAAAAAAGAGGTGTCAAGTTTCGATTTTTTCTCGAAACTTAACACAAAAGAATTTTAAAAATTAGAAATTCTACACAAATTCGTAAAAAAAATTTAAGCTTAAATTTTTTTTTGTAGTGTAATATATCTTAAAAACTTAAATTCAAACACTTTATCAAACAATTTATAAATCTTGATCTTTGAAATAAGATTAGATTCAACGTGTTTCTTTAATAATTGGTTTGATGGATTTGTATGCATATAACATAGGTGATGACTTTTGTTTGATAACGTTATATGATTCAATGATTAGAAAACTATTGTTAATTTAGTGTATGAGCAGAGCCTTTTTTTCGTAAGGTATTAGCAGCCCTTGTGCATATCTCAACAAGTCTTCTATCTTATTGAGAACAAAGTACGCAGATTCAAAAGTATCTTTGTCCCGATTCTATTTTCTAAAAGAACGTCCTTCATCAAGCACATATTCGGAAAATAATACCGAATGGTTCAGTCTTCTTAATCCCGGTTACCTAAATACCGCCATGCTTTTCAACCTATTCTTATAATTGAGAAGTTGTTTTAAAATATTCCAGTGTAAATTGAGAACAAAGTATGCAGATTTAAAAGTATTTTTCAAAGTAAAATGTTAAGTTTAAAAGCCAGACAAAGAACAAGAAGAAAAAAAATTAAAACCTCGTAAAACCTATCGCTGAACAACTTGATTTAAAGTTGGATGCTCACTTCGCCAGTTTTTATGTCACCCCTATTATTTTTGACCTGATGCAAGTGACGCTCAACCAACACCCCTCCTCAACACGCCATCAAAAACGACTCTGTATGCATCATAGAGGGGAAAAAAGGTTTTTTATGTTCGGAAACGCTTCCCTATGAAAGAGTCGGGAAGCGTACGGAGATGATTGATACATTTTTAGTCTCGTAGTATGGAAATGATAAACAAATCTATTTGGAATCGTGTTTTCCATAATTGCAGATCCAATCCATCCCTTCTATGCAACTTTACTATAACCACAAATCGCTTATACTTTCGGGAGTCTTTTCGTGGAGACTGGTGAACGTTAAATCAGTCGTGTCCTCAAAACCCTCTCTCATTGACATGGTGTGAAAGTTTGGAGAGTGCGGTGCTAGCTCAGGTGTTGACATCGTCATCCAAACGTGCTTCAAAATTACGAGTAGTCTTCGGATCTTCGGGATTGATCCCGAATCTTTGCCAATAGCAGCTCAGATGTGATGTAAATTCAGCTACCAATTGCCTACCTACCAATTTTTCATGTTTTTTAAATCATTCTGTTTCCAAAAAAGTATTGTCTCGGGTAAAAAAATCTACCGAAGAAAATAGTAAGCTCGGCTACATATACATATTTTTAGTGATGTTAATAAGGTTGTTGCCTTGGAAAATGCTACTATTTTTTTTTAATTTGTAAAACAATTGTTCTACGGAAAGGTAAACAGGAAATCGTATTTTAAACGAGCGATGACCTCATATACACATAAGTTAACAACCAGTTAGGGCAGGAATTGAAATGGATAAAAATCGGAGGGTAATATTTTTTTTAGGTGGTGTATAGTTTTCGGAATTATACTGTGGGACAGATTCTACGCGCAGTCAATCGTAACTGTAGAAAATAAAAATTGTAATGTTCTATTCAATTTTAACATTTATATAACTGTATCTGCCTGAATAAGTGCTAAGCTACGTGTAAAAGCTACTAGTTATTATTTTAAAGTATTCAGGGCAACATTTACCAGTCCCAGTATTTGTTGTACAAAATTCTAAAGATGAACCGATAAAGAATGCAAATATCTTTTTTGCTGACGATGTGAAAGGTTGACTAAGGTGCATATTGAATGTTTTTTTAACATTACCAGATACTTAGTAAATAATGTAATTTCGTTTATCAAATTTCATGATCAGAATATTCTTGCATAAGGGCACATCTGAAGCAAGGGATTTCCTCCCCTTTATAGGTTAAGCATGGCGTATACTCAGGACATTATCTGTTTTACAGAATGAGGAAGCTATGAAACAAAGATCAAGCACTACATCGACACAATCTTAAAGTTAAAAGTAAGATATAAGTTAAGTGTAGTAGAAGTAAAATTGTCCTCTGTGAATGAGAACAGTAAAAGTCAAATTCATAGAAAGCAAATTTTAAACCAATGTTTCTCCACTGCGATGAGATATTCTCATATACTATATCAAAAGAAGCTAAAATGCATAAGTGGCTTTAAACCAATAGGTACTTATTACCTCAGCAAATGTAGATGGTCAATAAAGCAATCCGTGGAAGATAGGTTAAGTTCAAGACTAATTACCACAAAAAGTACACGAATCACTGTAAAATTTTTGATCTAATTTAAACAATGCAAGCGAAATAGGTTTTGTACTATAAATAATAATTTTTCCACAAGCGGTAACAAATCGTGTTTTTAGAAAGTACAGATCGTAAAAGATACGTGTTCAATGATATCAAATTGATGGAAAATGCTACATCAATTTTTGAGGAAAGTTAATAAATTTATTACTCTGCAATATTAATTTGTATTTGGAATAGAAGTGTGACAGCTGCTAGAACGGAACCCGAATTATCTTGGTATTAACTTATAGTAATGTAACAAGTGTAAAGATGGCCCACACTTTATTATGATAAGTTTTTAAACTGTAAAAACAGTAGGAGATAACTTAAAGACCTTTAGAAACGTGTTAACTCTTCGCTCTAATAATTAAATTGTGTCAAAATTGAATTTGTTTAGATATCAATTGCTTTGAGCTCATGTTTACTTGACAGAAAAACCATTGCTTGGCACAGTTTAGACCATATCTGGTCCTTGCGTCATAGAAAAAACCCAACCAATTGACAATTTGAATTTCACCAAACAAGATGCACATTAATACTTTTGACGGTACTTTTTGACAATACTTTTGACTACTTTGATTAAAATAGATAATTATCGGTTTTATAGTGCTATTAAAAACCTAAATATATAGAAGAACTGGGTGGCGTGAAAACAATTAACAATACCATTGTGTATATATTTAATGGTCACAGGAAAACTGAAGTTCTGAACACTTTGTAAATCGCCATTACTTTCATCCTTTTAAAATTGACATTTTTTTGTTAACAAATTAACAAACCATTCGATGAAATCAGAGTAGAATGAATGAAGCTGTGAAATCATTTTCACGTACTTACTTGTAGCCGTTATTGGGTTAATTGTGCTCTCAAAAACTTTAGTTAGTGAAAATACCACCGAGTTAATGTCAATATATTGATTGAAATAAAATAACGAATAAAACACGAAACACCAAAAAATTTTTTTTTCATAGTTATTGACTTTTAGTCCATTACTGATGCTAACTTAATGGGCTCTTATTAATATGTTTATACTAAATTTTAATTAGAAAATAATGTAAAACATTGATCATAAAACGTATTTAGTTCATGTTAATAATACTCTAATAATCATAGGATCTATTCAAGTATAAAAATGATCAAAGAGGCTGAGTTTATTTTTAAAATTTGAATTAAAAATTCAAGAAATATATTTCACATCTAAGAGAAAATTTAATACAGCAATATTAATTTAAGCTAGTTTTTGTGAGTAAAGTACCTTCAGAGTAGCTTGGCTGTAATCTAAAAATCTTTCCAGAGCAGCTTTTAATGTAAAATAACTGTATTACAATCAATAGTAATAACCCACAAAGTAGGTAACACTTAAAATTGTCTTTTATTTTCGTCCTTCGTGTTCAAATATTTTTACTGTGGCAATAGTGCTTCTGTATTCAATTTACTCATTACTATATATAAAAATTAGAATTTCATATTAAACTTCTAAACACAAACAAAAACAGTGGTCTTAAACTTCTGAACTAAAATTTTTTTTTATAAAATTGGCTAGTAAATTGTAAGTCAAAACTCATAGATCAAAAGCATGACAACATTAACAAATGTTAAAACCATTACATGCATTAAAATAGAGGTTTGAATGGCTCAATTAAGTTTATGGAATAGCTCTTTAACAGAAAGATTTTGAATGAAATAAATCTAAATAATTCTTATGCACCTCGAAAATGATTGATGCAATGCAACCAGTCGAACCTGAAGACCGAGGATATTTTGCCCAGCTCAAAGAGAGAATTGAAACCGTTAAAAAGCAACACGGCGTAGCTTGTGGTCTCTGGACACTAGGACCACCAACGGTGACAAAACGCTTCTGGGGACGTCCTTTTGACCAAATGCGACGTGGATAGGGGAGACCCTGTACAATGCTCGAAGCTATCGAGCAGCCACCGGTTTGGTTTGTAGAATCTTATAACCCAAAGCGGTATGTTAGCTGTTGATACTGATCATAGAGCAAAAGCGTGGCGTAAGATTGATAACTGGGAATGAAGATATTGGATTGAGGACACACACAAATCTTATGCTTAGCTTTAGACAGCCTTTTAGACCAACTCCATTCTTTGTTGCTTATTTTAGTCCACGATAATTCAATGCAATTCATATTTATAGTCTCGAGGTAAAAAAAAGTCCCAAAAGACGAATTGCGCCAAATTTTGACAACTGAATATCGTTGGCTTAAGGCGGAAACTCGTAAACTTACAAAATGAATTTTTTACTTTACGGCTGTTTAAAGACTAATAACAACTAGACAAAAACTAGAAGTTGTAAGCATTTAGTGTATCCGAGAAAATGTGTTAATAAGTTTCCGCTCTAAATCGATGTATTATTTATGATTCAGGCGCTGTTTTTGAGGCACTTTTTCACAAAGACAGCATAATGAGGAGAGAATGATAGACCATATGCAAGGACCAATACTACATAGACTCTCTGCTGGATGCTATAAGCATCTGAGGAACGTAGAAGAAAAGGGATGATACTCATTGTACATGACAAACATCATTAACCAATCATAATCAGAGGCTATTAGTAGCTGAAATGAACGAAACCAAAACATAAGTTGGTTTAAGATAAACTTTTTTCTGTCCGTGATTGAAACTAATGGCTTAAAATTCTGCAGGTTACTAATTTCTCACACTGTCTCCACGAATTTCTACGCTACCCTCATATTTAGCTAATTTTTTTTTCCAAGCTACTTAAACCTTAAAGTTCCGTGTAGACATTTAGAGCAAATTCTATTGGTTGGTTTTGGTAACAATATAAGTAAAAAAAAGTGTTTGTACAGTAAATATTTTGCCCTATTTCAAGTTATTGATTCGTTTTGGGTGTTTCTAATGCAAAATGAGTGGTTTCCGGGTTTAGTGTTTGTCTGTCGGTACGTGTGTGTACATTGAACGTGTGCTCATATGTACATTGAGCATTGTTAAACCAATACCGATGAAAAATAAATTGTTTTCCTCAAATTTATTTTTAAATAATTTAAATTCTGATACTTGACGACTTATTTAGAGCTCCTTTTTTCTTTGGCAAATGTAAATCATTTCCGAATATTTGTGACAAATAATATTAAAGAAAATGAAGCATTTAAATTTTGTACTGGAACTTCCGTTTAGAAGAGTAGCAGATTAGAAAGCGGTGTGTTGCGAGTTTTTTCGGAACTCGATACAACCAGACAGTCGTGCACGGGTGGATTGGTGCACGTTAAATCTGTACTATCCCCACTTTGAGTTTCGAGATCCACTGAAAAAACCTCACGCTGGCGTGGTGTGAAAATTTGGAGAGTGGTCAGATGTTGACGTCGTTATCTGACCATGGCTCAAAATTTCGAGGTATTGTCTTCGGATTTTTCCTTTCGGGATTGATCTAGGACCGTTGACTAGAACTCAGTGCTGCTCCAGATCACCCTAATTCAACTACCTACCACTAAAACTGACATTTCTTTTTCGTGTTTTAAGTAAAACTAGGGGGGCTGCCCCCTGCTCGCTGACGCTCGCCAACCCCCGGAGGATAACTCGCTGACGCTCAACTCGCTAACGCTTCGCAACCCTCATTGGTTCGCTGCGCGAACCTAGGCTCGCTTCGCTCGCCTCAATGAAGACATGTGTCCTAGCAGAAGGGATTGTTTACAATATATGTTAACAAAAAAATGTTTTTCAAATCTAAATTTGCTGTATTACAGAAAAAATATATACAGTATCTCAAAATCAGAATTCAAATCAAAACTTTGTGCAAATTTTGACTCCAAATGTGAGCGTTGCTTTGGAAATTGAATACCCAGCATGTTGTTTGTGTGTACTTTTTCCCAGCACTCAAACGACCCACACTTTTTCATTGAGTTTGTTGCCGAAAGTTGCAGTGCAAGCGTTTTGTTGAACTATAATTGTTGGCCCTGAAAAGGACCGTTTTTTAAATGGCCCTGAAAAGATCCTCCGCTTTCTTTGATTTCTATTATAAACTAACTGCAACAGCTCATTAAAATTTCCTAATTTTTTTTCAATAAAATTTCATCCGATAACGTTATAAATTCAATCGATGCGCGAGGCTTCGTGATAAACAAACAATTGTACAGTGTTGCCAAAACGCGATAACAAATAACGTCTTTTTTGCGTGCCACGTAAGAGAATTATATATATAGATTACTTTGTTTTATTGAAAGCTGAACTCAATAGGCAAGAAACATTCCTTCTCAATCCAAAGAAGCAAAAGGTTTCCGTACAAAACTGATTGTTGAATTGTAGAAAAAGCGTTTTAATGATGACAGATGATATAAAGAGAATAGGACATTCAATTTTGCCCTAGAGCTTACCATAATTTTTTTTTGTTTTATGTCGAGTACTGATAAAGACGTGTGCTAATTTTCTGGAGAGCATGTGTATATTTCAATGAACCTTCCTCAAACTTGTCCTTGGTTAAACACACGTGGTCGTACAATTTCATTGTATAAAAAGTGAAACATACAGCAAAAATCATTTTAAAACAAGACGAAATCGAATTTATTCAAAATTTTTAATATTTTTGACATATGTTAATCTGTAAAACAGCTACTAAACACATTTAACTTGCATTTCTTTTTCATATTTCAAACACAATTACTTGGTTTAATTGAAAGCTGCACTTAATAGGCAAGAAACACTCATTCGCATTCTTAAGAGGTAAGACATTTTTATTCAAAACTTAATCTTTGAAATGAAAAAGTACATTAGTGTAGAATTTTATTGTCGGATTTTTTTCGCTCGGTCGGTAGGTATTACTGCACTGAAGCAACACAATTGGCTATTAGTGACAGTTCGGGATCAATCCCAAAGGAAAAGATCTGAGGTCACAACGTAATTTTGAACCAAATGGGCTGTGGGTAGCCCGGTTGGAAGTGTGACGGCTTAGCAACTGGAGGGTTGAGAGTTCGAATCCAACCAAAGACCTTGGTGTACAAAAGAGGCTGATGAACGTTAAATCGATAGTGGCATCAAAGTCTCCTCATGATGGCGTAGTGTAGAAGTTTGCAGAGTTAATTAACTTATTACTTGGAATTAACTTATCTCTTCAAGGTTGTATTTTTAGTTGTAATTTGTAGGACTTATACGCTATCGAGATGCAAAATAAAAGAATCAGGTATTAATATATTTGGAAAAACTTTTTATACATCGACTTAAGAATTATTTCGCTGTTTCCTGCGGTAATAATTTTAATGAATAAATTAGCAAATTGTGATTGCTATTTATCTCACACAAATTAACAAATGATTCAATTTAAAGCTGTATGCAAGTTAGAGTAGATCAAATTTAAAAGACGATATTGAAAGAATATTAATAATAGAAAATATCCAAACTAGGTTTGTGAAATATTATAGATCGGAAGGTTCCTGGTTCGAATCCGGGCATGGATGTTTGTAAGCGTATGGTGTACAGGCGGCTGGTGCACCTTAAATCTGTCGTGGCCAAAAGTCCTCACGTTGGGTTGGCGTGGAAGTTTGGAGAGTGGGGTGCCAGCTCAGGTGTTGCTTCGTCATCTGAACGTGGTTCAAAATTACGAGGTGCTGTCCTCGGATCTTTCTCTTAAGGGACTGATCCCGGACCGTCGTCAATAGCCCGTTGTGTAGCTCTAGTACGACGTTTACTAAAATTTTCCATTACCCGATCTGCTGTTAACAAATTACCAATTTAACCCGGGTAAGGTCTTCTGATAGTCTTTAATATATTTCTGGAACAATAGAAGAAAGTCAACACTCACTTTTTAACCCCACTATATCATTAGTTAAAATTATATTTGAATGTTTTCACTAGATGGTAATGGTAATTTTAGTTAACGTCGTACTAGAGCAACACAACGGGCTATTGACAACGGTCCGTGATCAGTCCCTTAAGAGAATTATCCGAGGACAACACCTAGTAATTTTGAACCTCGGTCAGATGACGGAGCAACACCTGAGCTGGCACCCCACTCTCCAAACTTCCACACCAACCCAACGTGAGGACTTTCGGCCACGACAGATTTAAGGTGCACCAGCCGCCTCTACACCATACGCTTACAAACATCCATTCCCGGACCCGGATTCGAACCAGGAACCTTCCGATCCTGAGGCTAACACCTTAACCACTATACCGGTTGGTCGGCTGTTTTCACTAGAAACTGTCCACGTAGAATAAATGAATACTAGGGGGCCTGCCCCCTGCTCGCTAACGCTCGCCAACCCCCGGAGGATTGCTTCGCAATCCTCATTGGTTCGCTGCGCGAACCTATGCTCACTTCGCTCGCCTCAATGAAGACATGTGTCCTAGCAGAAGGGATTGTTTACAAAATATGTTACCCAAAAAAATGTTTTTCAAATCTAAATTTGCTGTATTACAGAAAAAATATATACAGTATCTCTAAAATCAGAATTCAAATGAAAACTTTGTGCACATTTTGACTTGAAATGTGAGCGTTGCTTTGGAAATTGAATACCCAGCATGTTGTTTGTGTGTACATTTTCCCAGCACTCAAACGACCCACACTTTTTCATTGAGTTTGTTGCCGAAAGTTGTAGTGCAAGCGTTTTGTTGAACTATAATTGTTGGCCCTGAAAAGGACAGTTTTTTAAATGGCCCTGAAAAGATCCTCCGCTTTCTTTGATTTCTATTATAAACTAACTGCAACAGCTCATTAAAATTTCCTTTTTTTTTTCAATAAAATTTCATCCGATAACGCTATAAATTCAATCGATGCGCGAGACTTCGCGATAAACAAAAAATCGTACAGTGTTCCCAAAAAGCGATTACAAATAACATCTTTTTTGCGTGCCACGTAAGAGAAATATATATATATAGATTAAATTATGATATAGTAGTAACAATTCACCTTCTAATGATATAAACGGAGCATGAGCAATCAGCTTTATGTTATTTCTTCCGGTTGCTCGATTTGAAGAACGCCGACCAACCAGTCTGGTGGTTAAGGTGTTAGCCTCTAGATTGGAAGGTTCCTGGATAAAATCCGGAACAGGGTATGGATGTTTGTAAGCGTATGGTGTAGAGGCGACCTTAAATCTGTCGCGGCCGAAAGTCCTCACGTTGGGTTGGTGTGGAAATTTGGAAAGTGGGATGCCAGCTCAGGTGTTCTTCGTCATCTGACCGTGGTTCAAAATTACATAGTGCTTGTCCTTGGATCTTTCCCTTAGGGGATTGATCCCAGACCGTCGTCAATAGCCCTTTGTGTTGCTCTAGTACGACGTTCAATAAAAATTACCAAGTACCGATTTGAAGATCTGTGCATGTGGTCTGTCATGTTGCTGTGGGAAAAAGCATGAATCCTAAATTGTTGATTGGTTAAAGGGATAATCCACACCGTGATCATAAACACTAGTCTGCTATTCGGTAGCCAATCGCTAGAGTAGATTAATAAACCCACGTGATGTTAAGCACGTGACAGAAACCTTAAGACACTGACTCCGCCCACCTACTATGTCTATTTCATTAGAAGGTCGATGATTAGTAACAGCAAAAATTAAACTATTCGAGAATTTTAACTCTGGAACCGAGATCCGGAATTTCGTGTAATGGTGGGGGTAATTGGTAATTTTTAACTAACGTTGTACTAGAGCAACACAACAGGCTATTGACGACGGTCCGGGGGGAAATTCCGATTTTCCTTAAGTGAAATATCCGTTATTTTGAACCACGGTCAGATGACGAGGCAACACCTGAGCTGGCACCCCACTCTCCAAACTTCCACACCAACCCAATGTGAGGACATTCGGCCACGACAGATTTAAGGTGCACCAGCCACCTCTATACCATACGCTTACAAGACATCCATGCCCGGACCTGGATTCAAACCAGGAAGTAATGGTTGGGGAGTAATCTACATGTAAATAAAAATGGAGTGTTTGTAGGTACGTAGAATATTTGTTATCCGTTTTGGGTCCTTCTAATGCAAAATCGGTGTCTCGCGTGTTTGGTGCCTGTCTGGATGTGTGTGAACGTACGAAGTCCAAACGGCTGGGTATATTTTCAAAAAACTTTGCATACTGTGAGTAGTTACATTAATTCAGTGATTGCACTTGGTTGAGTTGGTCAATCTGTCTTCCTGTTTTACGTCTGGTTTTTTGTCTGTGTGTTTGCTTATTCATCACAAAGTTCTATCAGTAAATTTTAATACAATGTTCAATATTTTATTAATCCTACTTTAATGTAGTGGATACATTATTTGAATTTCCTTTGATTACATATTTAGACCATGGAAGTAGGAAAGATATATTTCCTACTTCCATGATTTAGACACGTTTCATGTGCTAAAGTATCTGAGTAACTATACTTAAATCAACCGTAATTTGGTAGTTTTGAAGAATCTGGAAGGTAGATTGAACATTGCGATTACTTGGATTGCTTTATCAGTACTGCTGGAAAAGCAATTATTTTTCCAAACACTATCCTTACGGAATTTAAATTCTGATATATATTTTTTATTTTGAGGCTTATTTTTCATTTACGAAACATAAGCAAATTCTAAATATTTTGGACCGTCTATATAGAGAATAAAACATAAATGACACATTCAGCACAAAAATGCAAAATCAGTGTCTTGCGGGTTTGGTTTCTGTCTGGATGTGTGGAAACGTACTGCGTCAAAACGGCTGGGCGGGCACATATGGCATACTCTCAATTATTCAATGCATTGTGGATAACATTGGTACATTTCTCTTTAAAGACTTTTCATTCGAACTAAAAATTTTTATTTCACAAAATGTAAAATGGTAAATTTTCCATTATTTACCTTTGTGAAATTGTGTATTTACGAATTGTGAATGTGGTAGTAGTTACATGAGATGAATGGGAATTACAATTTATTTACAAAATAGGAAGTTAAATAGCATATTTAACCCAGGTAACGCCGGGTAATTCTGCTAGCAATAGAAATAAAATGACAGGGATATTTTTTAACAAACGATATTATTCAAAAGAAAAAGGAAATATTTTGATTTATATTTTATCAGACGATAGTTACTCAATTAAAAGTACAAATTTAACTCATGTTTTGCTTAGGATTTCATTAGTGTTTTCATTTCCTTAGTTTCAGAAATAAATTTTTGTATTAGTTTTTATTGAAATTATTTTGTTATTGGTAGTACAAAGACTCTTTGTCAAAGAGTAATTTTATTGGACGCTTTGTAGTCTTACCTAATCGGGCTTTGTTGCTAGTAGTTGAAATAATTACTTCTTATTTGCTATGAACGTTCTTCGTAAGACTGTATCGAACTTAGTGGCGTCCAATACTTGTTAAAAAGAAAAAAAAAACGTTTTCTATCTCTCCTTTTAACAGGTGTAAAATTGGAAGTGTATCTTTGTCGGCGACAATAAAATCTTAATGGGTGGCCTCCAGAAGCAACCAAAGCTGTTTGGGACATTGTAAAGGCAAATTTATGTGACAGCAGTGAGAAATTAGGCCTACCACTTAAAGATTGTGAATGCTATTGAACGCAGATAGGAGCCGATACGCAGAAGCCGATTCTCTTGTAGGTACTGCTGGAAGCTATTTCCACTTTGGCTTTGTATGGTCCCCGACCACCGAAGCCCCTGAGGGATGAAACATCTAGGTTTACGGTCTTTGGTTTTTTGCGCGTTCTACACTTTGCCACAATTTTTTCCTTGCGCATCGCAAACTAAATTCTACAGTTTATATTCTTTGTTGACCTTACCTCTCAACGAAGGAAAGATACTGATACGGTAATAATTTGGTTCTTTTCGTTGTATTAGTTCTTGAAACGATTGGAATAAGGAGTAATACTATGATTAAACTGATTACTGTGAAATTGTATACAAATGGCATTCGTCTTATATATAAACGGTAGACTAATTTTTTATAACGATTTCTTAACCAATTATGGAAAAGGGGAAAGAGGCCAAGAAGAAAACGTTTTAGTATAAGCGAATTTAAAGTTCTATTTTTCCATTTTAGCGCTTTTAACTGTGACTTTTTATCAGCCAGTTTATAAAGAAACTTTTTTGGAAATTTGAATATTACTTTGTTGTACCAAATAATTGATTCTACCCATCTCTGGGCAAATGTTAAAACACGCTATTCCCACCACTCAACGGTATTTTTACTTTGAGTTGAAGCACATTTATCACTGTCAATTGGTGTTTGCAATGGGGAAAACTAGAGTGGACCTCCCGCTGAGAAATATCCCAAGCTCATTAGTACTTCTTGTTTTACCACTTCCGTCCAATACTATGAACGAATTTTCTCACGATGATTTGTACCGTATAGCTGTTAATAAATATATTATAAATATTGATCATAGCCAAAGTTTTGAAGGATTTTTGATGCCTTAATAAATTGTTTGGTATAAAAATGAAGTAGGAAAAAACTCACAGATCCCTAAAACTTGTTGAATATTAAGCTTGGCCATTTCTATTTTGTAAGTATTGCTACAATTAAAAATTGTTCATAATTCACATCAACAGCACCAGGAGTAGCATAAAACATGATTAATTCATGGAAATACCTACAATACGAATCTATTAAGTCCTGCGATTCATTGAATAGTACAATGCCTGAAGGATTCCTTTTTGCTTAGAACTATGAATGTGATACGAACTGTACACATCTCCGAGGGAGAATGCTAGCACGAAATGCAATTGAATGATAATATTAATTATAATTTTTGCACTTGATTCTATGAACTGTGCCAGTTGGGGTTGTTTCTCTCCTGTCATTTTAGCAACAACAAGGTCAATTCAACTGAGCATATTATTCAAGAGTGAGTTCTTTGTAAGTTGAGGCAGTCTGGAATCTTGAATAGCAGACGTTGTCCAATAAAGCCCTGATTCGTTTAGATTTGGAAGACCAGCTTTAAGCATTTATATGTAAACATAGTTGCATATTTACAAAGTGATTAGAAATCCCAGTCTTCAGCTTCCAGTAATTTACAAATCTTTCTCGGTTGCCACTTCAAGCAAAAGAAGAGTTAAGGTCCTTTTTTGGCCTTCCAAAGCTGTTTTTCATGTTTTAAGCTACTTTTTACGTAAATCACAATATATTAACCCGTGAGTGCACAAATGAAGAAACATTCACGTATGCTAAGTTTAAATCTCATGAATTTAGTTTAAAAAAATTGATTATTAGCTGCCCTGTATCTATCATGCCTTGATATTTGATGACAATTGACCTTGGACATGAATAATTCGTCACCAGAATGAAAGACTCGAGAAATGGTTTTAGTTAAGCTGGAATTAGAAAAACTGAGTTCACATACAGAATTTAAGCTGTTGGTAGCTTTTTCGACCACATATATACTAAACGTGAAGCAAACTGTTTCCCCCAGTATTTGCAAAAACTAAAAACTGAGTTGCCATTCTTGCCGTCAATGGACGAATTTAACTTGGTTTTAGAATGCAGACGAAATAAAATTCCACTGCGCTTTTAAAAATTGAAGCTTTATACAAACTTTTAAAGAACTTTCAGTGAATATCAATGTTTTTAACAGCCCTCAAAATCAAAAATTGAAAAATTAGTCTTTTTAAAATCTTTTTACGACCCATGGAAAACCTGCTTTCAATTCCTAAAAAAAATTATCTTTACCCATTCCTGAATCTCATTGCGCTACTTCCATCCACCATACCACACCAATTCGTTGATATTTTAAAAAGCAACTATATCCAATAGAAATCGGGTTGTCTTTCAATAAAGATCAATGTTTTAAGAGCCCTCAAAATCTAAAATGAAAATTTTGACTTTTTAAAGTCTTTTTAACGGACTCAGGAAACTCTACCTTCAGATCCTAAAAAAACTATCTTTACCCATTCCTAAATCTCTCGCGCTACTATCTTTTATCCAAATACCGCACCAATTCGCTTTTATTTTGAAAAGCAACTATCCAATCGAAATCGGGTTGTAAAAAAGCAGCTGAAAGTGACGAAAAACGCTCTTCAGTGAGTATCCCGAAATATCCCCCGTCTCTCTTCCATGTAGATGTCCTTATCGTCGTGCACACCATTACGTGTTGATGGAAAATTAAGAGATAGCCTTTTGTTCTTGTGAACCAAGTACAAGATCTTAATGTCGTAAAAACGTTTCGAAAACAAGCCGAAACAAAGGTTTTGTGGGGCGCAAATCTGCCGAGAGATTTACGGCCTGGCAAATAGATGTATCTTGTTCAAACAGGACGACCAGGTTGCGTATTCGCCGCCAAAACGACCCGCCTGATAAGCGGCATCCGATTTTGATGAAATTTTTGCCGTACACCTGACCCCCTTTATACCTACCTGCCTGCGCTCCTCCGTTGCTAAGTCAAGGACCGTACACACATTAGTCGTATGATTTCGAATTGGAAACGCACTGCGCGAGATATTTAAAAAGCAAACACTGCGATCTACACCATTCTTGTAGCGTCACACGAGTCGCACATGGTAAGACTGCACGTATTGTTGAAATGATGTAGCAAACATGGTAGTTGGTTATGGCCTGGTACATTTTCAGAATTTAATTTCGTCCTGTTTTTAGAAAATTGTATTTGCCACAATCAATTAAGACAATGACTGGTGCTTTTTTTTTATATATAATCTCAATTATCGCCATTAACAGCATGTGCGCCATAAATAATTATCTAGAAATTATAGTGATGAGTATGGAAAGAAGCTCCATACTGACATACTTCCCATTTCCCATACTCTCCATAATCGACCAACCGGTATGGTGGTTAAGGTGTTCGGTTGGTGATTAAGGTAAGTCGATTAGCATCAGAGGAATTTTTGAACATTCCATGGACTTAAAAATAAATTTACCTTGTCTAGTCTTAAAGATACAACGAATATTCCTCTTGATACATCTCTTTGCTGATACAATTTGGGAGCCTAGTTCGTTTTTTGTTGTCAATTTAATTTTCAAGATGCTTGAAAACTATACAATGGATAGTAGATTAATTTTTATTCACATTTCATTGATATTTCTGATTTTCCACCATCCCCCATTGGGAAATGATAACTTTCCTAAAATCAAAAGAAATCAACCATTATTTGAAGTCGCCCAAACAGTCTAGTGGTTAAGGAGTTAGCCTCAAAATCGGGACGTTCCTGGTTCGAATCCGGGTCAGGTCATGGATGCTAGTAAGCGTATGGTATAGAGGCGGCTGGTGCACCTTGAAATCTGTCGTAGCCGAAAGTCCTTGGGCTTTATGTGGAGGTTTGGAGAGTGGGGTGCCAGCTCAGATGTTGCCTCGTCATCTGCCGTGGTCCAAAATTACGTGGCGATACACTTAATGACATAGGCTGTGACGGTGGTAACTAGTTGAACACTCACCATACTAAGAAGAATATGGCGATGTAGCAATTTTTAAAGAGAAACTTGTTTCGTTGCGTACCAGATGCCAAGAAAAATAACTTGACTCATCCCCAAATCAATTTATTTCTATTAAAAAAATTTATTCTTTGCCTTTCTATTCTTGAGTTGTTGGGTTGTGAGGTACCTAACACAACAACAATCTAAAAATGATGGGAAAAAATTCAACTTTTTCATTAATGAAATTTAAAATTTCTGATATCCCTTAAATTAAAGAACTGGCGATGTTTTAGTGAAAATTATTTTAAGAGTATTGTTATGTTGGAGAGAACGTTTCATTATGACCCTCTTCGCTTGAGAGCTAGTTCCGCAGGCCCTATATTGGTATCGTGAGACAGAAATATTAATTTTTTGAAACCTTTTGAACATTGTTCCGAGTACTTCATTATTTTATGTTTTGAAACAATCACAGATTAAAAATAACTTAAATATCGCGCGAGGGAAACAAACAATTCAATTCGAGAAAAAAATTAACTTCGCTTAGAAATCCGGAGGAACAATTGCATACAGCAAAGCAAATTTATTATCCGGATGGAAGGGAACATGCAATTTTGGCGTGGGCATAAGGTTAGTTTCCAACGCTGAAAGCATTAAACTTTCTTATTGTTTACAATGAAAAAATAAATCTCAGATTAAATAAAACAGTATTCGAATTAAAAATCGTAGTTATTGAATCCAAACGAGAGACAGACATAAACTTCATATCACTTACGGTCTTATTAATCCTCGTGAAGCGAAAAGATGATCGTAGAAAAATAAACCAAACCACATGGATCACGTTTGTTGAGTTTCTAGTTACAACTGTTTTATATTTAAACACAATAATTTATATATGCGAAAAGGGGGGAATTAGAAATCAGAATTTGCTATTTCATGTTTCCAAGCAATATTCATCTATGTTTGACTCTTCTAAAAGATAGTAATTGTAATTTTTAGTTAACGTCGTACTAGATCAACACAATGGGCTATTGACGACGGTCCGGGATCAGCCCATTACGGGAAACATCCGAGGACAACACCTCGTAATTTTGAACCACGGCCAGATGACGAAGCAACACCTGAGCTGGCACCCCACTCTCCAAACTTCCACACCAGCCCAACGTGAGGACTCTAAAAGATAGAGACGCGGTTTCTAAGTTCAGATTACTAGTAAATAGAAAGATTACTTCGAAACTTCATCCTCATATCGCAACCCGGCAAGAAAAATGACATAACTTAAAATTGCAGAATTTGAACTGGGGGGAACTAGATTTTGAACTAGAAACATCAACTTAAGGATACTATAATACTTATATTGAAATGGTATAAGCTTCTTTTAAATTTTAGGTTAGTATTTATGGTGGTAGTTTCTATTATTTTCCATAGAATAGAGTAATATAACACGCTGGGGCACCTCATGCATATTTTTCAATGACATAAAATTAAATTTTTTATTTTTTGACTTGTGTCACTTTTGTCTTCCCGGGTTGCGATATGAATTTTGAAAAAATAACAAGCACTATTGCAAAAATTTTGGTATTCGTGTGGAACAAAAATCAATAAATGACCAGAACTTCAAAATCAATTCCTATGACAAACACAAGTCGCCTACGCAATGGAAGAATGTCAAAATTATGAAGTAATAAAAAAAGCTACCTGCATACTTATGAAATGGCAGTAGATAATCCTTGAAAGAAATCTCATAATTTATATCATTTTCATGATCTTTTCTCTCGGCGGACACTGGTCAGACAGTAGCGGGTACTGTCTCCACATCTCGACAAGTGATGCTCACAGATACTCAATTCCCTTGGGAAAACTCACGCTCATCCTCGTGGGTCGCCTCGTCACACCACAGCATCAACAGCGGGGAGTGGCTGATTATAAACGAGTACTTCATTAGCACTTCAATCCTGCTGACAAGCATAAAGGCTACCGAAAATTCTCACAGTCCATAGCTCTTCGTATATCAGATGAGGTTTCGACAAATAACAAATGAGGGCAATGATGACCGGACAAGTAACAAATTAGTTGAGGTCTATGATGATCAGAGCCGCTCTCAGTCTGTACGTAGACCAGTAAAGAAGTAGACAATTTTTGACACTCCAAGTGGCTTCGGATCCAAGTGGTGGGATACATTAACTCTAAAATCTCACTTAACAGCATAAGCATTTTGATATTGGAACGATTTTGATGTACGAAGACAAGTAACAAATTACAACAACAAATAGGACAAGTAACAAATTAGTTGAGGTCTATGATGATCAGAGCCGCTCTCAGTGTGTACGTAGACCAGAAAAGAAGTAAACAATTTTTGACCCTCCAAGTAATTTCGGATCCAAGTGGTTGGATACATTAACTCTAAAATCTCACTTAACAGCATAAGCATTTTGATATTGGAACGATTTTGATGTACGAAGACAAGTAACAAATTACAACAACAAATAGGACAAGTAACAAATTAGTTGAGGTCTATGATGATCAGAGCCGCTCTCAGTGTGTACGTAGACCAGAAAAGAAGTAAACAACTTTTGACCCTCCAAGTAATTTCGGATCCAAGTGGTTGGATACATTAACTCTAAAATCTCACTTAACAGCATAAGCATTTTGATATTGGAACGATTTTGATGTACGAAGACAAGTAACGAATTACAACAACAAATTGGACAAGTAACAAATTAGTTGAGGTCTATGATGATCAGAGCCGCTCTCAGTGTGTATGTAGACCAGTAAAGAAGTAGACAATTTTTGACCTTCCAAGTGGTTGGATACATTAACTCTAAAATATCACTTAACAGCATAAGCTACTTGATATTGGAACGATTGTGAGGAATATGTCACCTGTGCGATTTTCACATGAATGCGCGATCACGCCACTTTTAACATTTAGGTAAGTAGTTGAATTAGCGTCGCACTGGAACAACGCAACGTGCTATTGGAGACGGTTCGGGACAAATCCTGAAGGGAAATCCGAGAACAACACCTCGTCTTTTTGAGCCACAGTCAGACGACGAGGTTAGATCTGATCTTGCCACCCCACTCAGTTTTAAGGAAGTTTCTTAGAACTTTTAATTTGTGCCCTTTGTAACTGGTGTGACATACATATCAGTATTTTTATGCTAATAATAGCATTAACCAACAATATCAATAATTTCATAGCTGGGTAATCCAATTAGAGACGACGGTCCAACTTATTTCGGAGAAAAAGAGAGAAACATCTCAAGTTAATTTTACTCTGAAATAAGTTAAGTAACTCTTATACAAGTTTCTTTTTTTCCTTTTTCGCGACAAACTTACTATTATTGATTGTGCTGTGCCCACGAATACTTTCTAATAACTTACAACCGGATGATACATTGTATATTTTAAATTTTACTTGCAACTTAGCGGTAATATGAAAAAAAAATCACGAATTTTTAAACAAAATAATCACTAATATGCTATAGGACTAATAATTGTAGAATTTTAAGACTGGATGAGCTTTGATTATGCATATAAACAGACGCGCGTGCTGAGTATGAAATGCGTAATTTTTGTGTAAGCATGTCACTATACGTTTTGTGTCAATTTTCACACGAATTTATAGTAGCAAAACTAAAAGTTATGATCATATTTCATGCATGTAAAAATTGGGAATTCTATGTTCTAAATCTTATGAGAAAAAAAATAAGACTGGTTAAAAGTACATTTCAGTAGGTTATACTAATTTTACTAAAATTTATTTTTCATTTCCTGTAATTAAAAACAATATTCTTTTCGAATTCTTATCACATACTTTAGAATTAAAAGTTGAGACAAATACGATAATACGTAATATAATGGTTTGGTAGTTGCTCTGATGGTTCTTTAATTTCTATTTCTCAAACAATGAAAATGTGGAATCACTATATTTCCAGCCTTTCCCCTCTGCACGGTTTTAATTTTTCAAGCAAATGAATTAGGGCCTTTTAAAGGCCTTTTTTTCATTATTTAAGGTTTTATTTTACATAGATCTTAATAAATTGATCCACGAGTCTTAAAAACTTCAAATTTTAGCTAATCTTTAAATGCTGTCCCAATTTTTGATGCATGGAGCATGCAATAAATAACATGCATGTAAATTTAAGTCTTGACAAGATTTTTAAGGACATGAAATAAAAAGGCTTTTTTACCCTCGGAGGGTCATAAGATTTTTGAGTTGTGTAGTATTGCATTTATCCCACAACATGTATAATGACTAAATTAACCAAATATATTGGTTTGGAAGTTGTTCTGATGGTTCTGTTGGTCACGAAGGTTCAAATTTAGTTGGCATGGCTTAACGACATTCAGGGAAGACTACAATTTTCGAGAACAGATATATACGTGAGAACCCCTCAGGGGGAAAAGATCCCTTAAAATCTAAAATGAAAAGGCAGGCGGAAAACCTGCTCTATGGAGTTTGATGCAATTTTATAATTTTTGGATTCTTACCTGGATTAGGCTGGTTCGGCGGACACGAAGTCCGCCTTATCCACTCGAACGGACTTCGAGCCGGCTGTGGCCTGAATAGACCATTCCCAGACGTCTGGTTAACGTGCATTGGAAGGATTGGCGAATCGGACCCACTCATTCCGTCGCTGGACACTGCAACCACAGAGTCCGAACTCGGATGGTCAAGAGTTTCGGAACTCCCGGGTTCCAACTTCTCCTGGACTCTCATATGGGCCGAAGAGTAGTCCGCGGCACTCAAGTCCGATGCATTCCTGTGGAACTGGTACTGGGGTGTATTTTCCGAGAACTGAACTAGACCCTGGCCCTGGTAGTTGCAGGTGTTGGTGGACAGTGGCATCCAGTCCTCCACCAGTACATGTTGTCTCGAAGGGTTGTTGGCAGACACGGCGTACAGTGACCAGGAGTTGTGGAAGTTCTGAGGGTAGTTCCCGTTTTCCATAATGGAGGGTCCGCTGCAGGAGTTGAAACTCATGTTATCAGAATACTGTGTGTAGGGTGTTTGGTGACCATAATTCTGTGACAAGCCATAAGGAGATGTCTGATGTCTTACGGCAGGTGAGAACATTTCTAAAGTCGGTACCATCGCATGGGAAATATCGATCACATCCACTGTCGTTGGCAAAATTATAAGTTTCGTTCGAGCTTGTTTTGGTCACTTCCCACCTCAGGAAGAGTGTTTCTTTTTATGTCTTCGAGGGAGGAAAGAGCGGAGAGAGCACGCCTCCCCTGTCACTCACGGATGCGGGGTCCAATAAAACGCGCGAGATGGGCTCTGTTGGTCTTCGGAACCAATCACCCACTGGGGCAAAAGATTTCATCCCCTCCTATTGGTGGAGATGCTGCCGAAGGCATGAGCGCACATTCTCTTCGTTGTCGGCTGTGTGGGATTTAGCTTTTGATATCTTGTTTTCCTTTATGAAATCCCTAGAAAAAGACGACAAGAAAAGACGCAATGACAAGAGAATTTTTCATTCAAAACGCGTGTGGGTGTATAATAATAATACTTTTTGGAAAAAGTCTTGAAAGTTGACGTTTTCGATGGTTAGAAATATTGTAAAGGAAAAACTCAAGTTGAGAACTAGGACATTTATGAATCTCCCAGGATACCTTGAAATTCTAGTGTTATATATTTCATCGTTTCAGCATGTGAATCGGTTGTCTTTTGCTCACGCTAGTTTTGTTTGTGCAATTAGAAGATATGAGTTTTATAAGAGTTCCTCTTAATTTGCTCCTGTTTATACAATATTTTTACATCTTCGTTACGTTGAAAGAAAAAAAGGGGTTGTATAACAATTAGGCTTAATTTGCTTCTATTTTTTCTCTAAGTAATTTCAGCAGGCGCTTTTTTAAAGTTTCGAGTAGATAAGCTAGATCTCTTTTATAACAAGATTGAATTTTGTTTCCAAATAATTGCATTGCTCATTTTCATAAATGTGAAAAATATTGCATTCTTACTTATATCATGCCTTCAAATTGCAATCCAAAACCAGGCGTGGTAGATAATCAGAAATTCATTCATTCGGGTAGGTCATTTTAACAATTGTTCCAAGATGGTGCTTAAAGCAATCCATTTTTGAAGAATCATTCTGATTACTTTTGAAAGTGCTTTATTGGAGGAATAAACAAGAATTGTTTTTTTATGTTTTGCAGTAAATTTAATAATCAAATGGACTAATTTTGAATTTATATAATTTACTCTTTGAAAAAATGTTATTTAAACTGTTTTAGGGAGTTTTACCTTCAATTTTAAAGGTAATTTTATCTTCGTAAACATCTTTATTATTCCAAAAAGCTATTTTTTAACGAATTCTTAAGAGTCGTTAACATCTGGGCCCTAACTATCGTATCTAACAATTATTTATTGTTCTGCATTTTCGGTAGAATACATAAAAGTGTGTGAATATCTCTACATACATTATTTAATAACGTATAAAGTCAAGTCTTTCGTCACTGAATGGTATATAATTTATCATTAGCTAGTGTTAACAGAACAATCACCTGAAGCCTGATCATTTGGATTTGTTAAGATTCTCAGACTGATATATATATATATATATATATATATATATATATATATATATATATATATATATATATATATATATATATATATATATATATATATATATATATTTTTTTTTTTTTTTTTTTTTTTTTTTTTCACATGGTTTTATAATTTTTTTAATCACATTCGTTTTCTCTTAATACGTTTTTAAAATTTTTCTTTTACCATCCAGCACTTACTTTTTCTGATTAAATAACAACTTTATCTTAACAATTCATATATGAGATAATTTTATTGGATGTGATGCTACTACTTATTCCCATACTCATACTTAAAAATGAAGGATCTGAACCTTTATAATTCTCGATGAACCGATAAGTTTACTTCTCCAATCAACACCCGGCATTCAACAAATCTTTTACTTAAAAGCAAAGACCTCGACGAATTTCAGGTTCTTTGAAGGAATTCGCTCAAGTTTTCCGACAGCGGTTGTAATTTAAACTGCCGTTTCAGGTCCCGATCTATAGAAGAGAGATAAGGGGAAGATCTCTCCTGGAAGATCTGGATGCCCCCGAACCAATTCTTGAGGGCAGTTTTTCCGAATAGCTCTTAAAAGTACCGCCACGCGTCTGATGGCACGCGTCAAAGACTCTTGTACTCCCTCTTTTTTACGATGTTCACCTGTTGATTCTTGTGTAATATCCGTGGGTGGTCGTTGGTTCAGCACAATGCCTTAGTAGGGGGTTTTGGTCATTCCGAAGTCTGCTTTGATTTGAAGAAAGCAAGTGTAAAGAAAGCTTCTGCAATCCCCACAGAGAAAATTCTTTTAAATCCTCTAACGTTGGACAAGAAAAGAACAGCCACAAGAGCAATATTTCGGACATTTTCTTTCTACTGCTTTTTGAAATGGATAAATGTGTCTTCTATCAGTCTTGATAGTTACTACAAGAAGAGCTTGGTTTGGCTCTGGTAAATGTGCAAAGGTAGGTAGATAAACCCACTTAATTAATTAGAAAGCTATTTTGTGTGAAATATCAACGAATGCAGATTTATTTAGGTACTGAATATTCTTATGGGTCGTAATATCGACCAAATTTTGTTTCAAAATTTTGGGAAGATTACTTTTATTCCACTTTTAAAGAAATAGAATAATTGCTAAAATTTTAAAATAAATCTAGCAAGTTGACTCGACAGTGATTTTAAAGGAGATACGTGCAACTTTTGACTAAATATGCATAACAAATCGATTATCTATATAAATAAGAATAAAATGTTTGTTTGTACATTCAATATTTTCGACCCATTTCAAGTTTTCTATCCGTTTTGGACCCTTCTGATGCCGAATCCGCCTTTTTCTCGTTTGGTGTCTGTCTGTCCGTCTGTCTGTATGTTGTGCCCTATACACGTCCACGCGGTTTAAGATATTTTCATGAAAATTTGCATACAGTGAGTACTTATCTTCATTTAGTGAGTGGAATTGGTTGCGAAAGTCTGTCTGTCCGTCTTTCTGTTCCATGCTCGATTTTGTGTTTGTGTAGGTATCACATGAATTGTATTCCAGATATTTGATTGCAGTGTATTTTATTTTCTACATTATCTATTAGTTTAGTGAATGCAATATTAAACATTTCTTTATTGTTATATTTAGATGAGTTTCATGCTAAAACACCCGAGTAAGTATACTTAAATCAACCATAATTTGGTAGTTTTGGAAAAATTGGAATGTCTATTGAATATTACGATTACTTCGATTGCTTTACCAGTACTGCTGAAAAAGTAATTATTCTTCAAATTTTTTTTTTTTTATGGAATTTCATCTCTGATACTTCAGTTATTTCGTGTCTTATTTTTATTCTTTGCGCAATGAAAACGATTTCCGAATATTTGGGACAGACGATATTTTTCAACGAAACGAGAATTAACAAGATCGCGCGAGCAGTGATATTTTTTCTGGTTCTTTCGCTCTGATTTAATTTCACATTTCTAAATTTTGTACACTTTTAGTTGTAAGTTGTGGTAACTGTGCGAGATCAAGAGATAAAATTGAATCACAAATTAATATCTTTAGAAAAATTTTTTGCGACATCTTTTATTTTGTTTTATTTCGCTGTTTCCTGTTTTAAATATTTATTATTTTAATAAATGTGTTTTCCTTCTCATCACACGCAACAGCACCACAAAGTGTGCCACTAAGTGACTTAAAAATGTTAGGTAAGTCAGTACAAATTTTCAGTAAATTTTATGTGTAGTTATGCCATTATTGAAAGAATAATGCCGTTATTTAAAGAATAATGCCGTTATTTAAAGAATAATGCCGTTATTGAAAGAATAATAATGTTTAAAAATCCAAACTAGAACTTTTTCCAAAAAATTCGTTGTAATAATGACAGGAGAAGATTGCAAAATTTCACAATGTCGCATACCGGAGGCAAGAGTGGCACAAGTAAAAAAATATTGTTTTGTTGACTATGAGTGCGAGAGCACTCGCCGTAAATCGTAATTTTAATTAATTGAGTTGAACATGAAAAGAACTTAAGAAAGGGAATTCCAAATCTTCCTATAAATCGTCTTTTATAGTAGTAACCTTAGTATCACCTTTCGTCATTTTGTAGCTTTGTCATACAGCAATTGTGCGATGTATGTGAAATGTATTACATGAATGGATATGCATGTGTAGGATTTGTGTCCAAAGTAAGTTGCAGAAAATATAAAGATGGCGAAAGGTGTTAAAATAAATTTTTATTCTACAAAAAACGTAAGTCATTATATATTTTGATTATCTCTTCAATCTAGAGTAAACCAATTCAAACCGAGTAAGGTCGGGTATTTTGCTAGTAAGAAATAAAATGGAATCAATATTTCACTTTTTGAATTAAACAGTTATTACTGGTTTTGATAGATAAAGATATTTATTCATTATGAGTGCGCCATTTTGATTTCGAATGGACAATATGATTTTTAATCTTCAGCTGAATTTCTCTGAATTAAAAACAAATTCCATGAATTGCAATATTTGGAGACATATAATTTCAGTTTTGCTGTGTAATCCTGTCTCATGATTTTTAAATTTTGTAAGTATACACGGTTCTTTTCTTACCCCTGATCAAAACTAAATCAGCTCTAGGTCTTCCAACCGAACAGGTCTTCATGTAGTCGGGGTAAGACCAGGTGAGATATCTAGACAAAGGTAAACTGTGATTTCCCGAGGAACAGCAGGTACAATCGTCACCCACTCCATGATGTCGATTGAATTATGTATATGGTTGTTAAATATATACATGCACAAAAAATAAACTTCTATAAAAGTAAATTTAATTAGTTACCACCGTCCCAGCATAAGTCATTCGGTGTATCGCCTCGTAATTTTGAACCACGTTCAGATGACGAGGCAACATTTGAGCTGGCACCTCACTCTCCAAACTTCCACACAAACCCAACGTCAGGACTTTCGGCCACGACAGATTTAAGGCTCACCAGCCACCTCTACAACATACGCTTACAAATATTCATGCCCTGACACGGATTCGAACCAGGAACCTTCCGATCTAGATCTATAAAAGTAAATGTAAAATTTGTCAACGGCCGGAATTTCAACATAAAATGCAACGCATATTCATATTGTGATTTTTTTTTGGTCCTGCCAAATATTACAATGCTGTCTTTCAAATGATATTTGAGAGATTTTTCTCGGAAATTTAATCTATGACTCAAAAACCAACAGTGTATTCATATCGTAAATTTCACTATACTCTACACAGGTTCGAGAAACACACTTAAGTTATCCGGACACACGTTCGAGGCCTTTTTTTTAAGTAATCGGAAATGAATACAAGATTTTTGATGGTGTTATAGTCCTATTTCTTAGATGAATGGCCATAATTTAAAAAATTTCAACTCAGCATACTTATTCTAGTTCATTTCCTAAACATCATAAAGAACAAGTACTCAAAGTTTTACAAGAACCCTTCAATAACTTTTTGTGTTATAACTAGGGCAACTTTTTTGTTGCAGTAAAAATAGGAAAAGTTGCATTTATCACTCCCTAAAGTTGCATTTATGGAAATAAAGTTGAATTTATTTTTGATACACTAAAATCTAAATTAAATTATTCGTAAAAAATGAAAAATTCAATAAATATTGACAATTTTAGTCGTGTACAACAGTTTTATAATACATCATTAAATACAGAAGAACGTTGAATGGCCGATCTTAGGCCAGTAATTTCTTTAGCATTGAAAAACTGCGCCATCTGCAGTCATATAATGTGCTGTATCGGATAACAGAAACGCAAAATCCTTTCGTTCAATATTCAGAGATTTAAAACGTCTTTTACAAGGCGAACAACATATTGAAGATCGACACTCATCTCACAAACTCTGCAGTCGATTATGCAAGTTTCCTCAGGATTATCAAGAGTGCCTACCAATGTGTTAAGGTACTTGCGATTTATTTCACTTTCGTCTGTTAGGACGAACACCTTCTTTCCATGAACTTGTTTGATCCGCAATACTTGGTCGCTCTCAAGATCAGACACACGTGATCGAAGGGTTGATTGAGAGGGCAAAAAAGGAAATAGTAATTTCATATTAATTAGTTTTAAGCTAAATTTTAATAAGTTGCAGGTGGTTGCATTTATGCAAAAAGCATGCATTTATGTTGCGGTTATAACTCACTTATAATACATCCCATGTAGGAGGAATTTTGGTTTTAGATACTTAACATTCAGCGTAGAACGTGTGAAAAAAAGTTGGCCAAGTTATAACATTTGAAGTAAGGAAATATTGCATAAAAATTAATTTAGAGTAAAAAATAATTCGAAGCGTATCGTTTGCTCACTCTTGCTTTTAATGTTTGTGTAAACAATTTTGTTCTTCACTTCTCTTTTATTTAAAATGTTCACAATATTTCCAAAAGAGAAACCATTTAAACATTTGAGAAACTTTATAAAACTATATTTACACCAAAAAGTAAGTTTAAATTTAAATTTTGACGGGTTTTTGGTCTTTTAACGGCCACTTCCGGTGTTTTCCATACCTACTTCCGGATTTCCCGCCTTGGTTAAAATATCAATATTTCTGCAACTAAAAAAAATCAAATGTATTTTGGAAGAAAAAAATACTTTATCAAACAAGATCAAAAACTTTTTTTGGAAATTTTGGTCAAAAATTACATTTTTGACATGTTCGGATACCTTTAATATTTCAGAATTGGAATTGATCCCACAAAAGATGTTTTGCGTGCTCAAATCTTCTTTTAAACATTCCATTTAACTTTGCATTAATAATACAATCAAATATGAACATCTTTAAAGAGCACGGAGCAAATATGATCTAAATTCATATCCATAGCACTAATGAATGTGGGCAGTTTCCCATGCTACTCTTACGGGTTCATTTGCGCTCCCCAACCTGTAGGAGGGGACCAAACGTCAGAATAGTTTATGTCTTTATGACCCATTTTGCACCCTCCATCTGATTACTCCGCTTGATTTTTCAACTACGATGTGTATTGTGACACTTTTATAGAGGCAGGAGTTGTGGAAGACTTGAACACATTGGAGAAGAGCTTCATCAATGGTAGACCCCATGTTTCTTCTCACACCCTAAACAAAGGGATAAGTCAACTGAAACCTGCTGATACCCATCAACAAGTTACCACGTCGTGTTGTAGGGAGGGAAGTTTGATAAGCAAATTTATGGCTTGACAGTTATCTTTTCTAATTGAGTTGCTTTCGAATGATGTCAAGTGACTGAGAGATGATATTATCACATAGCGTATCAAACTTTGCATCAGTATTTTTATGTTTGTAGTTTGGTTTGTCGATCTGCGGAATTTTTTGCTACACGAGAGCGAATTGTATCCTCATTTGTGGAGAACCGAAACGGATTTTTAATGTAAGAATATTGATAGAAAATTATATTATTTGATAAAGTTGATTCTTATAAATGAGGTTGTTCACTATTTAAAAGAGCCGGCTAATCAGTATAGTGGTTAAGGTTATAGCCTCTAGATCGGAAGGTTCTTGGTTCGAATCCGGGTCAGGGCATGGGTATTTGGAAGCGTATGGTGTAGAGGTGGCTGGTGCATCCTTAAATCTGTCGTGGCCGAAAGTCCTCACGTTGGGTTGGTGTGGAAGTTTGGAGAGTGGGGTGCCAGCTCAGGTGTTGCTTTGTCATCTGAACGTGGTTCACAATTACGAGGTGTTGTCCTCGGATCTTTCCCTTAAGGGACTGATCCCGGACCGTCGTCAATAGCTTGTTGTGTTGCTCTAGTACGACGTTATCTAAAAATTACCATTTATTACCACTATTTAAAAGAGCAGTAAAACATCACAGTGATACTTTCTGATTGGAAATGAACATACACTCCTGTTACTTAAGTGATTCTGTTGTTTTGTTATTCAGAGTGAGCTAATTGTGTTCATCTGGTCCTTGAGCATTATATTATTCTCTCCTTGATCTCTCCCATTAACTCCCTTTTGTAAACGACACCCCAAGTTCTTAGACAGTGCTTGGATGCTTATCGAGTTTCCAGTATTGGGCGAAATTGTTTCTTTTGGGCTCTTTTTAACGTAAGACTAAAAATTATTTAAATTTTATTGTCTTTTACTCACAGAAAGTGGTGAATGCAGTTTGCTTATAATGTTGTCTAAAACTAAGCATACAATATCGCACCCCGGCAAAAAAAGTGACGCAACTCAAAATTGCAGAATTTGAGAAACATCAACTTAAAGGATACTATAAAGCTTATATTGAAATAAGCTCCTTTTAATTTTTAGGTAAGCATTTATGGTGGTAAATTCTATTATATTTTATAGAATAGAAATATAACACGCTGGGGCACCTCATACATATTTTTCAATGCCATAACATCAAAACTTTTATTTTATTTTTTACTTGTGTCATTTTTTTTGCCGGTGTGCGATATGTCAATTTGTTTTCGGTATAATCTAGGCTTTCCCAGCCATCAGAATTACGCTACTTTAATTTGCGACTACTTTTACTTTATACTATATAATCAATTACTCATATATAATAATCAATGCTTTCAATTACTTATGTTTTGAAATAGTAATATTTTAAAACTTACATTTAGATAGTTTATGCGTCCGAGTGCATCACATGCTTTTTCATATTTAATCCCTTGGGTACAGAATTATATGAAAAGTAGTTTGGATTATCGTTTGCACTTTAGTTACTGTTATATTTTCTTATTATCGTTTGCACGCCAGTTACTGTTATATTTTTGTATAATTTCGTTTGATCAGAATGGCAACAGTATGAGAGAGATTGCACAGCTTCTGATCTCCGCGTTCATTCCAAAAAAAGAATGTCTGATAACGCAGCCGTGTAAATATTTCTATGTATGAAGTCAGATTAAACAAAGTGTATTATTGTATAGAACGATTGAATAATTTGATTCAAGGAGAGTCTTCTAACACCAATCGCTCTTGCCACGAACAATAATGTATATGTCTCATTTTGTTCTAGTTTGAATGACGAATTAGACTCGTCATCCGTAACTTAGGGAAAACAAGTGCATGTCGAGTCTCAGTCGTCAAATGTACCCAATGGGCTAAAAACATTGAAACTATGGCTTGATGCCTTAGGTCTCGGAAGTTCTCCGAAATATTTTAATTAATCTCGTGATGTAAATAACAAAATAACAGCAATATCTAGCACTGCACAGTACTACGAAATGAGAATAAGCTGATACCTCGTACTGCAACAGAGCTGCAAGAAAGACTCCTTGACAGGTAAGGTTCTTTAAAGAGGTAATAGACATTTACAGATTCCATAGCTAATGAATCACTTTTATTCAAAGCACAGCAAGCAAAAATCGACAATTGCTGCTTTAAAGAAAGAGAATGAACAAAGTCACTTATTTTATGCTATGCGCTCATCTGCGCATAACAAAATTTACTTCTGTTTGATTGACAGGAAGTAGTTGGAATTTGCATAATGCAGGAAAATAACTCATGACATCACAATAGATTGTAGGAATTATCAAAAATCTTAATGTTCTATTACATAAATTGTCTATATATATTCCTACAAATGGGTTAGAAAGGACCGCAATAGACTTGAAGTTGTCTTTCTTTTTATGTCATTATAATTGAAATATTTAATGTCTCATTTATTTAATCTGATTGTTATTAATTGATTTTTGCAGTTTAGCTGTATTACTTTTGGGTGTTGGATATGAAACTACTTGAGCCCCTTTCCATAATTTTTGAATTACTATCTCACTGATCGATCCTTAGTAGTGACACTTACTAATGTACTCATTTTTTTACAAGGAAATCTTAATAATACTATAAATACAATTTTATGTGGGGAACGCTGCATTTATTATGTTATTTGATATATTTATTTTGCATTGCATCAGCACATTCGATCTATCTTTTCTTGAAATACTTTACTAAAATCTGTTTGCCGAGGTTAATCACGGATAGAGCAAATAAAAGAGCTAAACGAACACCCAGTAAAAGCAATGGCTTCTGCTTTTGTTTTCGAACTGGTTCTTTTTCTCCCTAAGTTTCCTTTTAACAAAACAAACTTTCCAGTAAAATTTAAGAACTGAATGTTAACAACTATATTGCGCAAATTAATTGAAACAATTAAATCTTAAAAGTAGAATGCCGCTTTCTTCCACTGAATGAACCATAAGGTATAAAAAGAATGAGTTTCTCCGAAATTGAACTTTAATTTTATAAATATAATAGCCCCAAGATACATCGTTGTTCTAGGGGAAAATATTCGATATGTTGAGAGTCAAAAAAATTTATCTGTTAGAGAAAAAAAGCTCGAGTTCTTTTACGCGTTTTTGTTTAAAATTACGTTACGCTACAACCGGTAGAATACTTTTGTAAATACGTGGATCAGTTACAATTTCTCTATAGCCCGGTATCGATGAGTTGGGATTTGAGTTAGAACGAGTTAAATTAGGAGATAAGTTATACGTAAATAATGTACTTTCACGGTTGGTGTTTCTGGCTCCGAGTTTGTTCTACGATACCGGAAACTATACCAGTAATTTCAAGTTTCTGAAACAAATAATCATCTTTAGCAATCGCCATATATGGGTTTGAGTAGGTTAGAGCCCTTTTGCTACGAGCTTAACCACCTTTGTACAAATGGACTTTCCCAAGGTCATGAGTTTTCTCATGGGTGCCACACTATACCTTCCTTTCGGAGTCCAGCTGATGAAGAACATCAAACCCTTTTTTGAGGATGTCTGTAGATTATCCTACAAAATTCCACGTTGTAGCAAAAGGGTTCCCGTTGAAAGGCTAAGGTAACTAGCTAAAACTGGTGATATTTGAATTATCAGTTCTGTAGAAACAGATATAAATTTTCTTTGCTATTCGCAGACTTATAATTCATCGGGGGACAACTAAAAATAAGAAATATAGTCGAATGAGCTATATAGAGAGGGCAAGACCGTACGTAAGGCTGTACACGTATAAAACACACTAAGCCACTCCTTCACAACAAAGAATGCTCCGAAAAAATCGCTATTCATAGAGACTTTTTGAATATTCTAATATAAATAAAGTATTAACTATGCAGATTCTAAAGTGCCTTTCATCAAGATCTCAAAAAGAACCTAAAAATAAAGACAAATAGAATATGACTAACAAGTATTAGAAGATGTTGAACTGGACATTCACTGTATGTGTTCAAAAATGCAAGCATACGGAACCGAATTTATCAAAAATATCGTTTCTGACTATGTGCAAAACATGTACCCAACACATCACTAAGGAACTGCTATAATCAAGGTGTTACTGTATTGTCGAAACGAAAAATTAGTATTAATTTCATGCATACTAAATGGCTCTTTAATCAAGTACTCTTAAAGTAAAATATTTAATGTGGAAATCTTCCCACTTTAATTCAGTATGACGTCATATGATGAGCTATTTCACAAAACTGTATTAGGTGATATAAATACACATAGTTCATAGCACCACCCGATGTTTCTTGGTCGAGAAAAAATAATTTCTTTTTTCATATTTAATTTACTATCCTCGGTAGGCACCAAAGTTGATGAAAGTTGTTTTTGCAAAAAGTATGGTGTTGCTCTTCATTTAGAAGAATGTTTTGAAATCCAACATTACACAATAATCATACTAAGGCAAAAAAACTTGACGAGTTGTTCTCTTTATTATTATATATGCAAATTTTCAAAAAAATCTTTAATAGTTGATTTAATGATTTTGTAAATACAGGGTGGCCATTATTCCACAAAAACATTTGTCATGAAAAGTTATCGATAGGGGAAATTTGGCGCTGTTAGAGTCAGCATTCGCATTAAACGTAGATAAATGGATTATGTAAAGTTTCGACTGCTTAAGCAACAACCACGGATTCAACTCTGGTTTACATGCCAGCTTCTCCAACACTGCCAAATTAAGAATGATGTAAGTATGGGTATTCATCTGGGGGGGGGGAAGGATATATAGTGTGAAACTTGCCTAAAAATGTAAGCAAAATAAATTTAAATAATGTATTCACTAAGTTAGAATATATTTTACAAAAAATAATACATTTATTTTATGAGATACTGGCAATAACATAAACACAGACGTAACACATACACGCAAAAAAAACAGGAAGACGAGCAGACGGACGCTGTTAAGTTCAATCATTGAGCTACTGTGATTTCTCAAAGTATTTAAAATAGACACTACTCGTAATTTACTAATTTTGCATTAAAGTTATTCAAAAGGGATAAATTACTTGAAATTGAGCTAAAATATTTAATCTACAAAAACTCCATTTTCATTAATATTGAATAGGCTTCCAATCCACCATGCGATTGTATTTAAACATTATTCCTCAGTCATCTTTGAGGGTATTTAAATATACTTCCTCAGCAGCCTCCGAGGGTATTTAAATGCAAGCTATTGGGTTAAGAGAAAATAAGATCCCTGCCTGGCAGAACGCTTTATTTCATCTTCATCCTCCACGAGAAGCAAAAACAAACACGGGAATGGAAGAAGGACGAAGATTGAGAAAGTGACAAATGGGTGATGATAGTACGTGGTGAAACAGAGACAGATTTATGGACACTAGGGCGTGGAAGGGCAATTGCCCCTCTGCCCGTTTAGAGCGTCGGTTTTATGGGCCCTTTTCCTTGATGAAAGTTGACAGTTAGGGGCGCTGGGTCGTTACACGCGGCCGCTGTTAATAAGGGGTGGCCGTCATAAATCTAATGGAAGGAAAGAGTTTTAATCTAATTCGCAGCATCGGTGTTCGCGGAAGAAATAGCCGGCCTAATTGGCAATCAGAGGAGTCGCAGTTCGTCATCGGAGTTTGCACAAAGTTGGGTCAATAGACCAGCCCTGGCGCAAGCGGAGGATCCACCGATGAGGAAGCGTTGGATACTCTGGGTGTTTATTTACTTGGAATTTCGTGGGTGTTGCGTCATTTGGAACTGATGAGGACCCTCTGACCAGAACCACCTTAAAGCATAGGCTATACGGTGGCAACAATAGGCAAGTTATTCTATTGAAAACAATAGGCAAATTATTCTATTGAAATCAGTGGAGGCCTGAGTGGGTAGGTGTTTTAATTAACGTCCCACTGGAGCAACACAGTGGGATTTGGTGACGGTCTGGAATCAACCCCCGAAGGGAAGATCCAAGGACAACACCACGTAATTTTGAACCATGGTCAGATGATAGAAGTATGAGTGAGAAAAAGTTGAAATAGGTATGTAAGCATGTTAAATCTTAGTCTCATCTCAGTTAACGTCTTGAGTTGCTTATATTGACTTTGATATTTAGTATTAGTATCTATGATGCAGCTCGACAGCCGAGTTAGCACAAAGTTTGGTCAATAGACCAGCCCTTCGAGAGCGGATAATCCACTGATTAGGAAGCGTTAGATGTTTATTTACTTTTAATTCCAAGAGTGGCGAGCTACCTGGAATTGATGTGAGGATCCTCAGCCTTCTTAAAGCATGGCATTAGGGGGAATATGGGGGGAAAATTATTATATTTGAATCAGTTGTGAGTGGGAAATAGTTGAGGTAAGCATAAACGATCTTGCTAAACTTTAACCCTCCCAGTTAACATCTTCAGTTGTTTATATTGACTTGAACATTTTAAGCATAAATGTGATGTAGAGTTCGACATCGGAGTTTGTACAAATTTGGGTCAATAGACTAGCCCTGCGCAAGCGGATAATCCACTAGATAGGGGAAGACGGGGTACAATGAAACAAAATTTACTAATTATTTTTTCCTGTCCACAATTTTGCGTGCACAAAAATTTAATTAATGCATACTTTTAATCTTGTATTTTCCCCATCTAAATAAATTTTTATTAGATTCTAAACAATATCTTTATGCTTGAAAAATAACAAAAAGTAAATGTCTCACAGTGTTTCATTGTACCCCGTATGCCGGGGTACAATGAAACACATACTGGGGTACAATGAAACACTTCAAATGATGCAAGCAACTTTCACCCTATATAGTTTATTTTAGTCACATTCGACTTCATTTAAATTTATGATTCCTCCAACAGAATATCTTTCCTTACGTTTCAGTTCACCCTCCTTAATTATATAAAAAACAATCATTTATACAGATATTGCTTGTGTCACACATGTTATGTGTGGATGTGTCATTCTTAGTACTTCAGTTATCAGCTGGAGCTGGAAAATAATCTGGATCATCGTCGTCTTCAGTGTCTGTAGGAGGTAGTTTGTTTTGAAAACAATATCTTCTTAGTTTTTTCATCTTTTTACTTTCTAATTGCTTAACAAGAGCATTTTTTACTAGCGTGGTTAGAATAATTTAAAAAAAAAAAAACGTTTTCCTACTTTTACTACTTTTTTTGGACCAGCCTTGGGGTAATGTTTTACCCCTTGAGGAGAAATGTATTTCCTCACAGGTTTGGAGCTAGTGCATAGTGTATGAACAGTTGCTGAACAACCTGCAGTCGGTGATTCTGATCTATTAATGGCAAGATCCACCACTTCTGGGATTCTTGTGTTTTGTCTGTCTGGTCTTCAGTTTCATTGATCTGACCATGGAAATAATTTTCAGTAGGACAAGGCCTATCTGACACGTAAGAACACAAATAATCTTCTTCAAAAAACTTTTTTCTATTGAAAGGTCATGTTCCAGTCGCTGTAAAACCTTTTGTAATATTTTGTGGAGTGAAAGACTTGCAATAAGCATTGCCAAGCAAAGAAGATATCTCATAGATAGAGATTGTACGACCTGGATTACACAGCATCCAATCATTTGCAGCTAGATTGAAGACATTTTTAAGTGACTTGAACAGTTTTGTCTAAAGACTGTAATTTGTTACTGGTATGTAGGGGCAGGGTTACAACAACAATTCCGTTATATTTCGTAAAATTTAGACTGGAAATCGTAATATGTGATTAAAGATTGTCCATTATTTGTACAGCTGGATTTTCTTTCGAACAGCGTGTATGTGCCTGGAAATGTGTTAGAACATCAACAAAAATATCTCCATTCATCCATACCGATTTTGTTGCATCACCCGCAGTCCCAGGTGGAGCTCCATTCAACATGCAAAACTTGAAATTTACTCTAGGAAATACTAAATAATGGGGTATAGAATTTCCAGAAGCTTTAATAAATCCACACATAGTAACAAGAACACCCCTTTCAACAGAAGTTGATTGACCTATTTGTTTTTGGCTACTTTGACTGAGAACTTTAGGAGGATTGTGTACTGAAGCAAGTGCAGTTTAGATCTCTGAAATAAATAAAGTATTCTTAAATGTTTTTGAATCCATAAAAACTAACTTACTATTGAAATCTGTACTTTTTTTAAATAAAAAAAAGCACTTTAATTTTGCATGCTTTCAAAATTACTGTTTTGAATTGGTGTTGCCTTTTTTTTTAATGTTAAGTGTTGCCATTTCCTTAGTAAAAGTGTTTTATTTATATTAGTGACAACCAGTAATATGTTATTTTACATCAAGTATATTATATTTACCAGTGATATATTACTTCAAGTAAATGCATTCACCCGGGGCACAATGAAACATGTTTCATTGTACCCCATCTGCAAGTGTTTCATTGTACCCCATCTGCAAGTGTATCATTGTACCCCGCACTGAGGTTACTAAATTTAAAAAAATTTTAAACTTCTAATATTTAATTTCTTTTAATTTTGGTTTTGGAGGAATGAAGACAACAACACAAAGATAACAATGTATAGAAAAAATAATTGTTATATATTACAACGAGGAAAAAGAAACAAAATTACTTTTAGTAAAGAAACTCACTTTCAATGGTGAAAAACCAATAATCTTCTATTGCTAATGTTGTAAAAGTGCGAATGTATCCAAATCACATCAGTAATTGGAACATATTGTTGCATAACATATGTATAAATTACAACTTTCTGTGACAAATTTTACTGATTTTAGAAGTAATGTTTCATTGTACCCCTTGTTTCATTGTACCCCGTCTTCCCCTACATACACTGGGTTTATTTATTTGGAATTTCGTAGATATTGTGTTATCGGAAATTGACGAGGATCCTCCATGCCCAGTATCGTTTTAAAGTATGAGCACAGTTGTGTGGATCGGAAACAATGGATAAAAAAAAATTATAGTTTGATTCATTTAGCCCGAGTGGGGAAAAGTTGCCATAGGTTAGATAAATAATGCTGCCACAGATAGATAATAATTAGCTGCCACAAGCATAAACATAATACCGCAGAGTCTTATAAGAATGAAACGATTAAAAAACATGTGTTTGAATTACAAATTTATGAAAACTCGTACAATTTGCTAACTTATTATAACTATAATTACTAGCGTTATTTATATCGCAAATTTTATCCGGTAAGAACAGCGATTATAGATAAGAATATAGCAACATAACTTAAAGGGACTAGAAGTTCCAGTATTAGTTCTAAATAAAATGCTTTATGATATAGGTCAGTGATTCCTTGACCTTTTCATTCACGAACCTCTTGATTCAATCTGTTTTGTTGGAAAATACAGAAACAGCATCCATTGATTTTAAGAACTAATTACAAAACACTTATCAACTAATAAATTATGCAAGCATTTTATTTTTTATTCTTTTATTACTTAAAAGGGACTATTGTAGCGTACAATTTACCAATTTTACTTATAATTTGTATGCTGAAGTCTAACCTTTCGAAAATTTCAGTTCCTTTCGTATGTTTTTTATATTTATACAGATGAATTTTTTAGTGGGCTTGATAAAATCTTTTTAAATTTTGATTTATTGATCGTTTACTTTTTTCCAGAAAAATGAATGCGTATGAGTAGAGATGCTAGTGCACTTTTTCCCAATGCGTGTTTTGTCTCAAGATGGACCTGCCCCTGCCTTTTGGAACAATTTCTGTCAGGGTTCAGGGAACTTTAGCACATATACTTGAATGGTAAGTTAAGTATTGATGAGCACAAGTAAAAAAGTATTTACATGTTAGGCAGTCTCAATATAAACCTTGGGAAAAGATCATCTGTTCACACATTTACAGTCGAATAAAAACGTAAACTATGAAGCAACCCTTTCGAGCTCAGAAGACTTTTAAACTTTCTTTCTAAAATTTTGCATGCATACTTCATGATATTTTGGCGATAAATTTTTATGGTTATTGTTTGAAAACCACGAAATTTTGAGAATTCAAATTAAAAAAAAAACTGTTATAAGAGGTACTCATTTAAGAACATAATGAAATGTAATATATGTAAACAAAAACCATAAAACGGCCTTTTCTCACAAAAATTACATCAATTCAATCAACTTGATGCCATATTGGCAAAAAATTTCTATTCGACTAGCCGTTGAATGAACCGTTATTTGAAGAAATATTAAACTATTGATCGATAGATGGCGTTACGAACTGGTGATTAATCGCTTGGTTACCCGAAAAAACACCATACAAAATGTAAGAAATTTTAATGTAGAGTTTTACTATGAAATCTTTCACTTGAAAGGATGAAATAGTAAGTTTTTGACAGTTTCAATAGAGTCCAAGCTTTCGAGTATAGAAAACATGATGTGAAACGCACCGAAACTTAAGATTAGAAAGCAAAAGTCATATCAAAATAAGTAGGTAGTTAATAAACTGTGCAGTATAATTATTTTTACTAAACATAAATGATTGCATAATTTATTTGTAGAAAAATGTTTATAATTAAGTCTTGAGAAAGTCTTTATATACGCCTTTCATGTTTTCCATGAGATTGAACTAGGAGGTTAAATTCATAGAATCATAGCAACGTGGTAGTAAAAAATGTCCAAGAGCGACAAATCCAACCTTGTCAAAAAAGCTTTTTCTTGAGATGTGTTTCAGTTCGAGGTATATTGGCTATACGGGTCCTTAAATCCTTGAGCCTCTGGGAACTCTCCAATGTGATACCGATGTGTTAAGACGTTACTAGTCAAGGTTAGTAAAGGCAATCCTTTTACGTTAATCAATTTCCCTTAAAACTTTCCACTGTAAAAAAAAAATCAGCTAATTTTTTTGGGGTCAGTCATTTTTAGTAGCATGTTAGGACACTGGAAAGAAGAAGAAGGAGGGGGGGATTTGATTCAGCTTTTCAAGTTTGTAAAACAAGGGGATACAGAGGGCTTAAATTTCAATAGGGATAACAGAACAAGGGGCCATGGGTATAAATTGAATAAGACACAATTTAATCGGGATTTAAGGAAAAACTACTACTTTAATAGGGTAATAGACAGTTGGAACGCGTTGCCAGAAAATTTAGTTAATTCAAAGGGAGTGTACGAATTTAAGATACAATTGGATAGTCAGTGGGAATTGGGGAATTCATAAACAAAGGACCAGCCTTGTTGGGCTCGAGCCTGTAGCTGGTCGTCAATATTTGTATTTGTAAAGTTATGATTATGACATCCCATCTTATAATGGTTGTATCGGTTTTTATGGCAACCTCGGCAAGCGTAGTAGCTAGAAAGTTCTTTTTATATCCCTCAAATGTTCCTTTGATTTCATTGGCTCTTTTATTTTTATCCTTTCATTTAATTGGTTTTCAGTTTTTTTCCCAGTTGAAGAATTAACATTCAGTTTTATTAAAGCCACTGACCAGTATAGACGCATCAGGTTATATTGTTTCTTGCCTTTTCTTTTTAAAATCATTACCTTTTTTCTATTTAAACATGCTTTCTGTGTTTATAATTGTTTATAAGTTTCAGAGTATTTCGCAAAATTCGAAGCTTAAAATTTCTGCTGGCAGACAAACTTTAGGAAGTGAGGGAGTGCATAATCGTCTATTTTGTTTTAATTTATGTCTGGATAAGCAGCTTCTTTTGGATTTCCTTAAAGAATCAGGATTAAGTTTATCTGAATTTTAGTGTGAAAAGAGAGAGTGCCACTTTTGAAAGCTTATTACTTTTCGTTGAAAAAAAAAAAAAAAAGATTTCCGCTAATCTTCCGTTTACAAACGTGTTGTTTCAAACTTTTCCATTTTCTCGCGTTAGTCAATTTCCGTTAAAGCTTTTTACTTTCCGTAAAATTTCAACTAATTTTTTTCCTTTCACAAAGAAGTTATTGATCCCGGACTGTGGTCAATAGCCCGTTGTGTTGCTCTAGTGTGACGTCAATTAAAAATTACCATTACCATTCCCTTTCACAAAGGTGTTTTTTCAAACTGTTCCATATTTGCTGAAAAAAAAAAGATTACTGTTAAAGCTTATTATTTTACTTGTAAAAAAAGATTCTTGAAAGAATTATTTCATTGACGACATGAAAAGTGCGCCAAAACCGTTGCCTCCAGATGAGACGCAGACTGTAGCTGTACCCCTAAAGTAGCTTTGGGTACTAGTCACCTGGTCTAAAGGCGAATTCACACCGACAAAACTCGTTTTTCTTCCGTAATGACGAAAAGTTCTACCTTTCACATACATCCGAGACCCGTGCAAAGTTTCTTCAGTTCAACACTAGATGGCGACATGATTACCCATAATCCTCTTTCGCTGTTTACAAATATTTAGATGGTAATGGTAATGGTAATGGTAATTTTAGTTAACGTCGTACTAGAGCAACACAACGGGCTATTGACGACGGTCCGGAATCAGTCCCTTAAGGAAAAGATTCGAGGACAACACATCGTAATTTTGAACCACGGTCAGATGACGAAGCAACACCTGAGCTGGCACCCCACTCTCCAAACTTCCACGCCAACCCAACGTGAGGACTTTCGGCCACGACAGATTTAAGGTGCACCAGCCGCCTCTACACCATACGCTTACAAACATCCATGCCCGCACCCGGATTCGAACCAGGAACCTTCCAATCTAGAGGCTAACACCTTAACCACTATACCGGTTGGTCGGCACAAATATTTAGAAAATTTACGTTTGTTTTCCGTAAGTTAATAGATAGGAAGGTTCCTGGTTCGAATACGGGTAAGTGCATGATTGTTTGTAGCGTATGGTGTAGAGGCGGTTGGTGCACGTTTAATTTGTCGTGGCCGAAAGTCCTCACGTTGGTTGGTGTGGAAGTTTGGAGAGTGGGGTGCCAGCTCAGGTGTTGCTTTGTCATCTGACCGTGGTTCAAAATTACGAGGCGTTGTCCTCGGATCTTTCCCTAAAGGGACTGATACCGGACCGTCATCAATAGCCCGTTGTGTTGCTCTACTGCAACGTTATTGAAATCCCAGAATACTGTCAAAATAATTTTCTTTGCAGATGGTTGTTTGAAATTTTTTTTGATAGTGCCAGCATTCCATGCTCTGCCCTATTTCTGGGTCGTAATGTTCCACCCAAGTTTCATGTCACAATATTGAAAAAAAAAAGTAATCTCCTTTGTCGCGGTAACTTTTCAGAAGCTGTTCACAATATTCCTTCCGTTGTTGCTTGTTCTCTTCGATGAGTTTGCGAGGCACCCACCACGAACATATTTTACGGTAGCCCTAAGTTATGCAATAAAGTGTCCTACTTGTTCTTTCGATATGCTTATTCGGGTGGCGGTGCGTCGTTCTGGGATGCGACGGTCATTTTGAATCAATTCATTCACCTTTATTTGGGTGCCAGCTCAGGTGTTGCTTCGTCATCTGACCGTGGTTACAAATTACGAGGTGTTGTCCTCGGATCTTTCCCTTAAGGGACTGATCCCGGACCGTCGTCAATAGCCCGTTGTGTTGCTCTAGTACGACGTTAACTAAAATTACCAATGACCTTTATTTGGTGTTTCTTATTAGTCACAAACTGGTCGAGGTTTATCCTCAATATTTACTTTACCATCTCCCAATACACAGAATTTTATTACCCTCCTACTCACGGTACTTCGATCAACAGTTCAATCAATATAAACAGCTTTAAGACGACGAATATCACTATCGTTCACTTTTTCAGCTGTTAGAAACTCAATCACTGCACTTTGTTTTAGACGCGTTAACCGGGCGTATTAGACCACTACCTCCTAGATTATAAAGCCTTCTGACTGATACGCAAACCTCAAGGCCAACCTTATATGACGTCACCATCAAAAGGTGTACAATTCTTGTCTTGTTTGAATTGAATGCTGAAGCCATCCGAGCGAGCGTTTCATCAGCGGATTTGTTCTATTGTGTACATAATTATATACGCTTTTGTATTTTATATTAACCAATAATTTGCTATATATTATATCTATTCAACAACTGTAATAGGCTTCAAGAGTCTAATTATAGAATTGCCTTGAATGTAAAGCATCAGAAATTTTTTGTATGCTTTGTATGTACATTTTGTGTACGTAAATTTGTGCTTTTTCTATGTACCCAAATACTGAGTTTGTGCATTAATAAAAGTAATTTTCCATGGAAATGGATATTTCTTGGAGTATTTTTCTTAGTTTTAATAACCTTTAACAAGTGCTGTTTTTGTTTCGAACCCTTCAATTGTATACCCCGATACACACTGCTTTTTTTAGCAAACAATCTCATTTTCAAAGGTTTTCTGAATTTGCGATCGGAAGACTTTTGCCCTTCTGCTGGTGACGTCATAAACTAGTCAGAGGGATTTATTATCTAGGCGGTAGTGATTAGAAACAAAGACGAGTGACAGAAAATAAGAGGAAGTGGGTTAGGATTAACGACTGGTCACGTTGACCTATGTTGGATCCACAAACAATAGTAAATTCACACACAAAGTCAGGTCTCACTTAAACTAAATATTTATAAAGCTCTTTTTGTACAAAAAATTGTTGCACTCCTTTTCTTAACGGAACAGGAGCACGAACGTCTTGTTCGTGCACTTGAGAACGAAAAGTGAATTGTAATAAAGGTGAGGCTCATAACATAGCGTGCAAACGGTACTAGTGATATAAAGAGTGAGTTACCAAAACATAGTTCTTGGTTTTGACTAATAGAAGGCATTATAAAATCCACCAACGACCTTTGTAACGTTTATAGTTATAGATGGCACCACGTGTCGTCGTGCTGTAATGTTGTTTCCCCGTTACATGCGAACTGAGCATTACTTATCAGCCAGGCCTGATACATACCTGTCCTTGAATTTCACCTTAAAAAGCCATTAATGAAATGCGGATGCCTATCATTTCAGCACCAAATGGTTTAAGCTCAAAGTTTAAACCGCAATGGGTACTTTTAACACTCATCCTTCCTTCCCCATGGAGCCACTGAAACTCAAGGAAGTGTGACGGAGTAGCAACCGGAGGGTTGCGAGTTTGAATCCAATCTATTGAGTAATAATCGATCTATTGAGTAATAATCGAGTTTGAATCCAATCTATCCCACACAAAGGGGATTGGTGTACGTTTAATCTGTCGTGACCTCACATGTCCTTGCGTTGGCGTGGAAGTTTGAAGAGTGGGGTGCCATCTCAGGTGACTTAACTAAACTCCATCATGAGATATCGACCCTACGAAGGGTAAACAAAATTTACCATAACGTGAAAGATGACCAAATGAGAAAAAATTTTTCTGTGTGATGCCGAGCAGAAATTTTGAGCTATAAAATGCACCCTCAGGTGCTGCTCTAAAATTTTTTCTGAGGTTAAGGAGGCAACTAAAGTGTCGTTATTAAAAAGTGAAATTAAACCGCTTGCTTGAGTTCATACTCCTTAACGGCCACAAATCGCACGATTTCTACGATTTTCCCCTGTAGCGGTGACACTTTTTACAAGATGATCTGGTACTTCGTTTCCTTCAACACTGGAATGACCTTTGACCCAAGAGATATGATTGCACGTCGATGTAGCTGCCGCTTCAATGATGGAATGTATGCTATGTGCCATCGGGTTAGTAGTGATAAAGTTGGTCAAAAGAGCCTCGCTGGAGACTGTCAGTGAAAATGCACGTGTTTTCTGAGCAATTTCGGAATGCCCAGGATGAAGTTGCTAGAATGGCAAGTAACTCAGCTTGGGAAACTGAGTTGCCGTCGTGCAGTTTGCGTACTCCATGTTGTCCAGGAACACACAAAAGGCGATAATGGTTACATCCTCGATTTTATATCTGTAATTATAGACTTGGTGTACCGAATTATATGTTTGTTGTGTGTTGGATTCCTGCAAAGTCGAACGTCGGTTTACGTTTCGAATTGGTAGGGTAATGGTAATGGTAATTTTAGTTAACGTCGTACTAGAGCAACACAACGGGCTATTGACGACGGTCCGGTAATTTAAAATGGTAATTTTAGTTAACGTCGTACTAGAGCAACACAACGGGCTATTGACGATGGTCCGGGATCAGTCCCTTAAGGGAAAGATCCGAGGACAACACCTCGTAATTTTGAACCACGGTCAGATGACGAAGCAACACCTGAGCAGGCACCCCACTCTCCAAACTTCCACGCCAACCCAACGTGAGGACTTTCGGCCACTACAGATTTAAGGTGCACCAGCCGCCTCTACGCTTACAAACATCCATGCCGGAACCCGGATTCGAACCAGGAACCTTCCGATCTAGAGGCTAACACCTTAACCACTATACCGGTTGGTCGGCTCGAATTGGTAGGGAAACCAGGAGATATCATAAGCTGTGGTGAGTCTGCCGAGTTTGATTTCAAGAGCCGTAGCCCCTTCCCTTGCTGCCAGGTGTATTGGTTCTAGACTGGCCAGTAAAAGTACGGCGTCTGTGGTAATGGTGGTTTTTACATCGTACTGGAGCAACACATCGGGCTATTGACAACGTTCTGGAATCAATCCTCTAAAGAAAAGATCCGAGGACATCACGTAATTTTTAATCACGGTCAGATGATGAACTGCGTCTGACCGTGGTTAAAAATAGTTAAAGGTGGTTCTGTAGTCTCCAATAATACTTAGGTAATGGTAATGGTAATTTTAGTTAACGTCGTACTAGAGCAACACAACGGGCTATTGACGACGGTCCGGGATCAGTCCCTTGAGGAAAAGATCCGAGGACAACACCTCGTAATTTTGAACCACGGTCAGATGACGAAGCAACACCTGAGCTGGCACCCCACTCTCCAAACTTCCACGCCAACCCAACGTGAGGACTTTCGGCCACGACAGATTTAAGGTGCACCAGCCGCCTCTACACCATACGTTTACAAACATCCATGCCCGTACCCGGATTCGAACCAGGAACCTTCCGATCTAGAGACTAACACCTTAACCACTATACCGGTTGGTCGGCCCAATAATACTTAGAGCAAAAGATCTCTGAAGTGGCCAGGTGTCTAAAATTCTGTCATTTTGTGTTTATACCCCTGCAGGCTGCAGCGTAAACCAGAAATCTTTCTATCAAAATTTATACCAGAGCTTTAAGATTTATCTCCTGAATCCCCACGACCTTGTAGCAAATCAAATTATGGTAGTTTGTTCTTTATAGCATTTCTCCCTCAGGTATTTGCCGTGAAAGATCCATAACTGTTCATCGATTATTACACCCAGGTATTTCAGGTGTGGCCCTCGTCATCTTACCGTGGCTCAAAGTTTCGAAGTATTGTCCTTGGATCTTTCCTTTCAAGATCGATCCCGGACTGTCAATAGCCCGTTAGGTTGGTCCAGAGTGCAGCTTATCATATGCCTATTTATAGAGCGACTAAAATTTGTTTTGTAGATTGGAACAGATACAACGGTGAATGGGGATGACATAAGTTGTCGATGATCGGTTCGATTTTTGTGGTGAAAGAGCCATATTTGACCAGACGTACCAAAACATACAAGATCGAGAAGTAATGATGATAATGGTAATTTTAGTTAACGTCGTACTAGAGTAACAAAACGGGCTATTGACGACGGTCCGGGATCAATCCCTTAAGGGAAAGATCCGAGGAAAACACCTTGTAATTTTGAACCACGGTCAGCTGGCACCCCACTCTCCAAACTTCCAAACCAACCCAACGTGAGGACTTTCGGCCACGACAGATTTAAGGTGCACCAGCCGCCTCTACGCTTACAAACATCCATGCCGGAACCCGGATTCGAACCAGGAACCTTCCGATCTAGAGGCTAACACCTTAACCACTATTCCGGTTGGTCGGCCAAGAAGTAATGAACATACACGAGGAGTTTGACAAAAAGAATACACTTGGAGGAAACGAAACTGCGTTCCCTACAACTTGCAGGTTGCTAAGGCAGTGTGCAAACCCACTTGGACATGGCGGCTACTAAAAGGTTGCCTTCAGGATGGATCATGGACAGTTGACTTGCCCGTTCTGTTGCTTCAGTGCAACGTTAACTACCTATAAGTTTGTCAAAAACTTTGGATCAAAAGCAAAAAAAAAACTTTTGCAATCTCATGATATTCCCAATTTTAAATGTTACGCTACTGTCTAAGTAACAGGAAAATCCTGAAATTATGTGTGAGCTTGAGTTACATGGGCACGAAATAGGCAAGTTGAAGCCCCTGAACCACGATCAAATATATTTTCACTTAGTTTAGGAATTCAAATTCACATCACTTTTTTAGAATAAAATCAAAAAGCAATTATTTTTGCTTAAGTATAAGTAGCTGAATTTGTCACACTGGAGCAACACAACTGGCTTTCTGTTAAAGGAAGTTGAAAACAAGTACTTGAAATAAGATCTCACTTGACCTCAGTGTTTAAAAAGGTTAGAATAGAGGTCAGTAAATGAATGTCGAATTACGAAGATTGTAGAAATGTGATTTTATTTTCTGCAAATTATTTCAAGTCTTTCCAATGACAAGACAAGCTGTCTGTAGCGTGTGTTCCGTAAGTGGTACGTCTAGTCCACAATACATGATTCTGGTTTTCTACCTTATAATAGGATATAATTTATTTTATACTCGATATGGTTCATTAGATATTTATATTTTTTTGACTATACTCTCAGCTTTCTTTAAAACTCCAAAAAATATTCAAGTAATTTTTTTGAGCTCAACTGACAAAATGTTTAACTCAAGAAATGTTAAAATTAACGGTGAATCATTATTTGTCATGGACCACAAAAATAAAATTGAAATCTCAGATTTGATAGCTTTGTTTTACACAAAATAGGATTTGTAAATTGAAAACGATGTTCTTTTCTACATGAGTTGACTAATGGTATATTCCCCCTGTTCTTCAATAAGAATAAATGCTTTTGATTAAAAAAAAAAACGATTAAAATACCGTTCTAAAAAATTAAAACCTATAATTTAAAATGGATGCAATTGCTTCTACATATGTATGTAGATTTGTTGAAAAGTTGTATGAATGACGCGCATGATTCTATTTATAGCAATAATGTTAATTCAATAATTCTGAACGGTTCTTAAAAATATTAGTTGTGAGTTTTATATAGTCGCCTTGTTTCAGGAAGAAATGCTTATCTCGAAAATACCGCGCTAACTTGAAAGATTACATGTTAAAGTTTAATGATTCGATTTTACACTTATATTTCTTAAAACAATACAACCAGTGTTATCATTGGTTGGGCTTTATGGCACAATGCTCATAATTGGCCATTCTGCGCCAATCGCAAGATATTCGACGCCAAGCAATGAGCATGCACACACTGGAAGCTTTACTGTCACAGAAGACAAAAATACACCCACAGGAATCGAATCAACATCTGATGTTATGATTATCTTGTTTTACACTGCGGGCCACCGTAAATGCAACACCCTGAAGGAAGCATGCGAATATCATGAAATTTACAACATGCATTAGCGGAGGTGAGGTATGCAAATGATTAGAATTTCAGTGCAGACGCACATCACGCGAGCCTGTGGCGCCACTTCAAAGCGCTATTTAAGGCTTTGAGATTTCGACGATTTCAAGTACGGCAATTGTGTTTTTCTTGTGTTTAAAAAAACCCGATCAATTATGCCTCGTAGAAAACAGCGATCATCCTTTGATCAAGTATCCGAGTTCGACAGAGGATGGATAGTGAGATTGTGGATTATCTTTCAAGGAAATCGGTAGTCGTGTTGGACGAAACCAAACAACTGTAATGCGGATATGTGATCGTTGGATGCAGGAGGGTACGACGGACCGAAGTGTTCGATCGCATCCACCTCAGTGCACCACTTCACGTGATGACAGGCATATTGTGCGTATAGCAGTGACGGATCGCTCAGCCACATCACGAACCATAGCACAGCATATTTAGTCTGTAATGCATCATCCAGTGTCTGCGCGTACCATTCGACGCCGTTTACAGCAGAGTGGTCTGTCCGCAAGACGTGCATTGCTTCGTCTACCCTTGACACCGAACCACAGACGTCTCCGCCGCCAATGGTGCGATGAAAGAAGGATGTGGACGGCAGAATGGAATGAAATTGTCTTTACTGACGAGTCACGCTTCTGTCTGCAACACCACGATGGTCGGATTCGAGTCTGGAGACACCGTGGAGAGAGGACGCTGAACACCTGCGTTATGCACCGCCACACTGGTCCTGCACCGGGTATTATGGTATGGGGCGGTATTTGATATCACTCTCGCACTCCTCTAGTACGCATTGCCGGTACTTTAAAAAGCCAGTGCTACATCTCCGAGGTGTTGGAGCCAGTTGTCCTTGCTTACCTTCAGGACTTGTCCACAGCCATATTTCAACAGGATAATGCGCGACCACACGTGGCACGTATAGTCCAAGGGTTCTTCGTAAATCACCAGATTGAATTGCTTCCCTGGCCAGCTCGCTCTCAGGATCTTTCGCCGGTAGAAAACATGTGGTCCATGGTTGCTCAACGATTGACCCAGATTACATCCCTAGCTGCCACACCAGATCAACTTTGGCAACGTGTGGAAGCTGCTTGGTCTGTTGTACCCCAAGAACACATCCAAAGTCTCTTTGAATCAATGCCGAGGCGTGTGGCAGCGGTGATCTCCAACAATGGCGGCTACTCTGGCTACTGATTTTGGCAGGAACCACACTTCACAGAAGTCTATAAATTTAATCATTTGATACTTGGTCAACATGTTATCTACAAAATAAATTTTGTTGTGATATCTCTTGTCGTTCTTGGTGTTGCAATTTGGGTGGCCAGCAGTGTATTTTGTTATACTTTGAAGTTTAACCATCAAACTGAAAAGCAATGCTATACCAATGCGTAAAAAATTCAAATAATGTCTACTTTCAAAGAATTATCTAGTTTTTTTTTATTAGAAACAATACATTCCACACAACTTTGGTAAGTTAAAAAATATTTTTAAAAAGTGTAAAGCTTCTGCACACAAAAATAACAGTACATTTCGAAGAAAATAGTTCATAGATGCGATATTTATACAAGCACACAGATCTCGAACTGTGACACTACAACCTTCACTATGAGTGCCAGCTCCGTGCAATCTTATAAGTACAACATAAAAATAAAGCATCATGGCTGACTAAAGTGCAGACGCTTCGAGTTGCATACAGTGACTATAAAATGGAGATTACACGTAATGCGACGAGCACACACGATTCATATTGTACATTTTTCTTGTGTTCTGAATGAAATCCCATTAGAATAACCATGAAAAGTGAATATTAAGGAAGTAAGAGGAAAAATAAATAAGTCACAGTTTTCTCTATAAACTTATCTTATGGGCATTAAATTCATTAAACAATCGTATCAACGGCTTTTTGTACACTCGAGTTGTAAAGAACTCATTGGAAGGTTGTAGATAAACAGTTAAGTAATTGCTTCAAGTAACAATTATTTCAGATTAAGTATTTTAGAACCATTGTACAAACTTTTTTACATAAACACAGAGTTGCATTGATTTGGGGTATCATGAAGCGTCAACAAATTACATGTATGTAAAAAGTTAAAAGAGTAGCGTGACTTTAAATTCAAATAAAACAAGGGTATTTATTCTTCTGCCAATTATATAGAATTTAATCTAATTGGCAGTCAAGTAATAGCTGTGGTACCAGCTGTGATGTGGCTTACTTCATTCAACTTCCCAAGGATAAGAGGCCTATTGGTTTCATTTTTTTCTCAAGATAAAATTAGCAGTGCTCAATGGGAATATAAATAAATTAAGAATTCTCTAGTAAACATGTTTGGTTCGTTAATAACATAAAAGATCTCTGGTAAGATATTTCATTCTGCGTTCGTAAACAATTATTACTAAGTTGTATTGCATTATGGTTATTTCATGAAGCGTCAACAAATACATGTATATAAAAAGTTATATGGGTAACGTGACTTTAAAAACAATAAAACAAAGTGCTTGTTAATAGACAGCTTAAAGAGTATAATTAATTTCATCTATATAATTGGCAGTTGAACAAATACCAGTTGTGATGTGGCACATTTCTTTCTTCTCCATGTATGGATAGAAAGCATGTTTTCATTTGTTTCATACATTGAATTTGTAGTGCTTAATGGGGAATATGAGTACCAATAAACAACTAAATGTTCGTATTTGTTAATAAAAGTTAAAAGATATCTTTGGTAAGACATTCTCTTCGTCATTCATAAAAACTTGTAAATTTCCATGTCGAAAACTTCACTTTCCATTCATGTCACTACTTCAACATACATTTTGAACTTCCAGTCCAACAAAATAACCAACTACTGTAGTATTTTTTACGTGCTTTTCTCTCATCACAATCCTGTTCCCGATACTTTTTCTATCCATGGCACAAACTCCGAGACTCTTGAGTAGATTCCAGGCAGATGCTTTCTGCCACATCCAACTCCAGCCGACACGACCCCAATGATGGTAAAGTGGTCGCCGTCTTTCATTACCAGAGGACCTCCGCTGTCACCCTATCAAGAGATCACAGAAAATATAACAAATTTGTCAACATCTGTAGCATTTGAAGCATTCTTTCGAATGAAAGGTTTTTACCTGGCACGCGTCTTTTCCACCTTCTTTGTACCCGGCACATATCTGGTAATCATAGATCTGCACGTAGCCATTGTAGACCTCTGCGTACCATTTTGCGCAGATAGTGTTATTCAGCACGGGGACTTGAACTTTCTGCAACTTTTTAGCTTTTCCTAAAACATAACAGTGCTCCATGAATGGTTTCATTAGAGACTCTAAAAAAAGATAAAGTACAATACTACAAAGATAAAGCGTACAGTTTAAATTGAATAAAATATATTTATATTCGAGTTCTCCCAATTCGTAACATTGAAACATCGTTTGTTCGTTCTTTTGTTGATTAGGTTTTATGGCTCGAGGACCATATTTGTTCAAGCCGAGCCAAATACAAGACAAACATAAGGAAAGTTTAACAGATACAGAAGAGAAAAAATGCACCCGGGATAAGTTACAGAAACTGCGTCGCCTACAACTAGCAGGTTGGTAGCCTAGTACGCAAACATTGAAACCTCGAACCACCTCCCAAAAATCTTAGAAAACCCTTTGCATGCATACCTGTACACATTGCACTGGAACATTAGTTAAAGGCCTTGGATTTCAAAAGAAATCATATAACCTTATTGTGGGGCTGACTAGAAAATATTATAGGGAGGATCAAGTGAGCAATTATTCGATTGTGTTTCATATGGGCAAATGCTCTTCTCTAATAAATTCTCACAATATCCTTGCACTTACAAAGGATACATGCTTTTTAATAACCTTTTACAACAGAAACATTGGCAGGTTGTTAACTAACGTCGGACAGGAGCAATAAGATGGGCTATTGGATGGCCAGTGATCTATTCCGAAGGAAAAGATCCAAGGACAATGCCTCGAAATTTTAAACCGTGGTCAGATGGCGAGGTAAACACTTGAGCTGACAACCCACTGTCCAAACTTCAGCACCATGCCAACATGAGGGCATGTCAGATTTAACGTGCACCGGTCCCGCGTACATGACTTTTTTAGGTTGAATTGTGAACTCGCATCCCTCCTATTGCTAAGCCGTTGCTCTTTCAACTGGGGTACCGAGGCCTCAAAAGTATTGGAACCGTTTATCTATTATGAAATGAAATGTGTGTGTGTGTATATTAGTATTTTCAGACGATCTATACCACTTACAATCCTGAAATTTGGCCCACAAGTAGTCAAATTTCATGCGAAGCCCGAATTTAAAAATCTAATCTAGAACATTTATTAATTTATTTGCATTTATTTGTTTTCCTTAGAATGGCAACAGTTTAAAGAGATCAGATTATACATTTTTTGTTCTTCTTTAATTTCCTGAGCAAACAACAATTCCAGCGAAGTGAAACAAAGCAAATAAAAATTTTTGACTGGCATTTATTTCTTTTTTTATTCTTTAGTCCAAGTTTCTATCGCGATCGTTAAAGATTGAGTGAAAATTTTCAATGAATTTGAAATTCGCGGAAAATTGTACACTAAATCGATACCTTAGGTTGCCCGAAGGAAGTTAGGTTAAAATTGTTGTTTTTTCTCTTTTTAATGTTTTTAGTACGAGTATCATTAAGGACACGAAAAGGACTGTCACGGGCAACGCCGTGCTGGCCTGCAACGCGTGGACGGAAGCATAAAAACTTTGCTTTCTACCGAAGTGTACGAAACGTCTTTCTCTAAAGAGCACCTTTCATTTTAGCCTAGTAGTTAAACACTTACCTTTGAAACAGCGGGACATATTATTTTCTAACTTGAAATTGCATTAACCTACATATTTTAAGTTCAAGTAAACAAACTGAAAAGTTTTGCAGAGACGAAATCTTTTCTCCACCTCCATAAACCGTCGACAAGAAAAAGGAATTCGACCAATTTCAATATCACGAATCAATTTCAGAAGATGTATTTATACATTGTCCTACATTTCATTCAGACGCTTTTACCGTTCTTTTAATTGCCTCGAGCAATTCAGAATTTGATTCCATTTAAATGTCTTCACCACAATCCCAGTAACATCTAGCGATAACAGTTTCAAACTGTTATTGTACGACATCATTGTTATTGTACGATATCACTGTTATTTTATGTTGACACTGTTATTTTACGACAAAACTGTTTATTTTACGATAAGTGTTATATTATGACACATTGTTATTTTACGAAAACACTGTTATTTAAGCTGCTGTCGAAATAACAGCTCATCTCTACCTTTCTCTATTTCGTCCATCCATCCCCAACCGACTGCTGTGGCGTTCCGACCCTCCAAGTCCTGGTCAGGATCGGGCAGGCAAATGGGCTGGGCGTAGTTGTTGAAGGTGAGCGGCTTCTTCAATTTGAGTAGAGCCAAGTCGTTACTGTAGCGACGAGGCTTCCCAAATTCGGGATGGATGGATACTTCACCCACTTGGATATCGATGTCAGAACGGAAACCATCCACGGCGATGTCGTTCTCACCCATGCGGACACGAAAGTAACGGGCGCTGTATCTGAAACAAAAATACATTTCGGAGAATAAGCCTTCAGAATTTATGAAAATTACGAGGGAGTATCAATAAGTAACGCACATAATGTAAAAAATAATAATAAAAGCAATTAATGACAGTATGAAACAGAAGCGATAGTATTACCCATTTATTACTTTTCCACATAATTTCCATGCATGTTGAGGCATTTTCCCCAACGATGGACCAGTTAGAAAATCCCGGTCTCATAGAACTCCATCGGCTGCGAGAAGAGCCACCTTCGCACAGTCCGTTTGAGTGCCGTCGTCAGAGTCAAACTTCTTACCGTCAAGGAACTTCTTTATGGGTACAAACAGATGGAAATCGGAGGGTGCCAGGTCCAAGCTGTGTGGACGGTGCTCCAAAACTTTCCAACCGAAACCCTGCACTTTTGCACAAACTAGGCGAGACACATGCGGACGATCGATGTCGTGCAGCAGTCTCCAATGTGTTGATTTGTTGCACTGCGCTTTGGACCCATAAAGAAGTTCCTTGACGGTAAGAAATTTGACAGACGACGGCATTCAAACGAGCCGTGCGTAGGTGGCTCTTCTCGCAGCCGACGGAGTTCTATGAGACCGGGATTTTCAAACTGATCTATCGTTGGGGAAAATACCTCAACATGCATGGAAATTATGTGGAAAAGTAATAAATGGGTAATACTATCGCTTCTGTTTCATACTGTCATTAATTGCTTTTATTATTATTTTTTACATTATGTGCGTTACTTATTGATACTCCATCGTACTTATTTATTAGCTACTAGCTGAATAACCCGACGTTGCTCAGGTTTCAAATATGACCGCGACATTTCCCTGAGTTAACTCGTACGCAAACCCTGTGGAACTTGTTTCCTTATCCTTATCCATTTATTGCAGAAAAACTAACTTTAGATTTTAAAATTGGGGCTTCAAGGGCACTTTTAGGACTACCGGTGTGCCAATTTTCATGGCTACAGATTGGTTTGAAGACAGGAAAGAAATATACTTCAGAATACTGCAGAAAACATAGGCTAAGTATCAAATTTGGTCAAACGGTGAAGATTTGTAGAGAATATATACACCCTTTTATATACTGCTGTTTTTTTTAGTTAACGTCGTACTAGAGCAACACAACGGGCTATTGACGACGGTCCGGGATCAGTCCCTTAAGGGAAAGATCCGAGGACAACACCTCGTAATTTTGAACCACGGTCGCAACACCATGAAGGAGTCATCAGAATTAAATGAAATTTAGTACACAAACGGCTTGTATTAATACAAATGAATGAATAAATTTTCAAAGCAAAAAAACAATATTAAGTGTCCGAAATCAGTATTTGGTGTAGCCACCACACGCTGCAATACGACGTGGCATGGAGTGAAACAGATGTTGAATGGCTGCTTGTGGAAAAGAATTCCATATTGTTAGTATACGCACCCAAAGTTCATCTTCTGAAGCTGTTGGACGCGAATCACGAGCGAGACGCCGACCAACCAAATCCTACACGTGCTCAATAGGCGACATATCCGGCGAATAAGCAGGCCAAGGAAGAAGTTGCATGTGTTGGGCTGAAAAGAAGTTTCGAACATTCCTTGCAACATGTGGGCGTGCATTATCCTGTTGAAAGATAGCTCCAGAGATGCCTTGAAGGAAGGGAACGACTTCCGGCTCTAGCACTTCACGGTCGTACCTGTTGCTATTCAGATTAACCTCAATTCGTAGCAGCTGAGATCGTCCATGATACGAAATCGCACCCCAGACAATAACTCCGGGTGTACGGTCACTATGACGTTTGATAACGCACTCTAGAAGGCAGCGTTCACCGGCATAGCATCTAACACGAATGCGGCCATCATGGTTCCACAAATTAAAACGAGATTCGTCAGAAAAGACAACTTGTTGCCAATCGGTCCGCCAGACTCTGTGCTCATGAGACCATTGCAGACGCAGCCGTCGATGGTTTGGCGTGAGGGGGATCCTGTATAAAGGAATCCTTACACGCAGTCCACGATGCAGCAGACGTAGGCGAATTGACGAAGCCGACATTAGTACACCTGTTGCACTAGAACAAAGTGCGGCCAACTACCTGGAGGAAGCTGTACGGTCATTCACCGCCATGTGGATCAGGTGTCTATCACTGCGTGCTGACGTCACCTTCCGTCGTCCACTCCCAGTTTTTCGAGTTGTCCGGTGCTCGTCGGTCCACTGCTTCCAAGCTCGCATCACTGTGGAACTATTCCGCTGCACACGAGCTGCTATTGTGCGATAGGAAAATCCTCCTTCACGAAGGCCGGTGATTCTTCCCCGTTCAAACTCAGTAAGTTGTTGAAATTTCACCCTATTTCCTCGTGGAGGCATACTTAGGTCTCACTAAACGTTCGTCACTAAAAAATAACCATACACTATTTTCAATGTCCCGCTACAGCCCTCTATTTATACGCTTTTAGCTTCAGTTCAGAGGGCGCTGCTCACACCACGCATGCGTGGTGGCTCTGAAACGTTACTACTTTGCATAACATCCTATAGTTGACATTTGCTGCAAATTTCATTTCATTCGGACGATTCCTTCATGGTGTTGCATTTTTTACAAACAACAGTGTATGATTAATAAACTTTTTTAAAAGATCATAGGCTGACATCAGTTACTAAGCCCTTTATCGAAGAATATTTACGCTTTGTTTCTAATAATTGGTCTACAATTTGGTATCTAATCTGTTTGTAGTCCCTGAGAAATTTTGATTCTTAGATTCACCAAGTTTTGATGTTAAAACGGTGACATTAGTTTCAAAATAATCGAAGTAACACGAACAGTCGATTTAAGACATGACAACGAGTTAACAAATGTAACTTTCAGTAACATTCACGCTAAGTAAATAGTTTTATGTAGCAGAACTACTTCATTGCAGAAGATATATTCTGCACTAGGCATACTGCTATAATAAATAAAATGGACTATTACCTTTTTACGCAATGGGCAGCTGTTAGAATCCAGAATTTATTAATTATCGCTCCACCACAGAAGTGAGTTGTGAGCAGACGAACCGATACCTAAATTAAATATACATATGCATAAAAAACTATATATTATAAATCATCGTTATTTATTAAATAAAAATACTACAAAAAGTTTCGTTGCAACATTAATCATCACCAATGATCTAATTTACAATGAAAAAAATATCAAGTTCAATTTATTGCAATTGGCCTTTTATTTAATCTCTAAATTTCAATGTCTCCCACAACAATAATACAGCTTTCCAGCTGGACAAAATCAAATTAGCTGATTAACGCAGGAAAAACGAAGTTACAAAGGCTTGCTTTGGTTGCAATTATTTCAAATCTAATTTTAAAAACCTCATTTTTTCAATATTTTATTTAAGAGTGGAAATATTTAAAGAATGACACGAACGATGTTTTATTTTTATTCCGTTCTATCTCAAAAATTTTAGAAACGAAATTTTTTTTTATATGGCTTACCTTTACAAATAAGATATACGTTTGTAGAGTAAACTCTTAGTGAGTAGGCTAGATGAAAAAATTGTTTGAAGTTCTAAAATGCTATATCTATATTGCATTAAATTGAATGTAAATATCTATCTGAAATTTGCCTTGATTTAAGGGCACTTAAAAATTATGCGTCTTTAAATATTTGAAATAAAAAAATTAAGGACGTTTACTTATGTCAGAATTATGAGAAAACTATTACGCCTTACACTTTAGTCAAACCAAAACAAAAAATCATACCAGAGATTGATGTAAATTGAGGATATCAGCAACTTGTATATAATTTAAAAATGAGTTTGCTAAGTTTTTGGATAGATGAAAACTAGATTCTGCTATTATCCTAAAGTTCCATGCACAGTAATTTTTCGCAGTTACATTATTTTATTTAGATATGATTTCGCTCCTTGTGATTGTTCCACATGAGCTCGGAATAATAAAAAATGGACATAGCTTGAAAAATTTATAGAAGAGACCTTGGTCCGAACTTCCCTTTTATTACGATAGAAAGAAATAGCCAATCAAAATAACAACGAAATTCTGAACACTAATCAACAATTTTTTACGAAATATTTGTTTTTATTATGTTTACAGATATGTTGGGAAAATGGATCCAATATTTGATGTGTAAATCAGAATTAAAACGAGTATTTAGTGCTGCCATCTGTTGATGACTCAGTCAAACAAGGACAATTCAGAGTAAGGAATGTTCTTTAAGGAGCGATTCTTAGAAAATTTAAAAACTTTTGTAAGTAATATAGTTAAATTAAATGTAGAAGATGGACAGAAAATTATTTGATTTTATGCCTAGCACCAATAAGTGCAATAAATTATTTGAATTTTCTTATTATGCACTTTATATGTTAGTCTTACAGCTCTTATTTTTAACTAGCACACATCAGGTAGCTAAGCAGCTTAAAACTTGGAAAAAATTACATTTTATTTTTAGAACTGTTGAATCACTCTAATCATATCAAAGTATCCAATAATAAGAGTATTAATTTTAAGAGTAATGTTAATAGAATTCATGTAATATGAAGCTCTATATTGGTCAGTGCATCATAATAAAAAATTGTACGACATAAGCAAAACCGATTTCTGAAAATTGTTCTAAATTGTGTTCAACACAAATTGGACAGACATCTTATAAAACTCGCACAAAATTACATTGTATTCCTTTGAATTATGGACATATAGTGTTGATATCGAAGTCTACACAAACATTACTATTTTTTGAACTTTGCTTTTGAAATAACAATTTGTAAGCATGAGTCAAATAACGATAAAGTTTGGTAAATTAGGTTTGAACTAATTCGTACTTTTGAAAAAATTAGTTAGCAGAAGAGAGTAGATGGCAGCACTATAGATAAACAATCTAAACGTTGGACAGGAAATTCTGCCATCCTTCATCTGCCCCAAAACTTCGCTCACACATTTATATTTTATCCTGACAGCCAATTTTTTTTTCTTTTTTTTTTCCCGAGTTCAAAACGGAATTGAAGCATTCTGAAAGCTCTTCCTTTTGGAAGGACCAACTGAAGTGGTGAAGGTTAGAAATATATTCTAGTTATATTAAGGCCTGTATAACATTCTCATTAGATAGTTTGCCGTCTCTAGGAGTTTTAAATGAGTGGTGAGGTTTACAGTACCTTTCATCCCTACAATTTTTTGCTCTTGTTCTCGTATGCAATGTACGTGCTAAATTTTTCTTACGTGCAAAATATATTGGCCTGCGCAAATAGATTCCCTCATATAAGTTTTATTACCTCACTGCCCCGTCTCTTCTGTGAGATCTTCTGAAACCCTAGGAGCCTCATATGTCTCATATTCAGCATGTATGGGACATGCATGGTAGTCAATTGCACTATCCTCGGATTTTACGCGGTCTAAAGTAGTAGCTGTAGATAGAATGCTAGAAATATTTTACTTCATGATAGTTTAATTGTTTTGTTCGACATCGTTACCAAGGAGGCTTTACAACTTACAAAATATGACCTCTCTTATGTAATTTTAAGATTGAGTTTTAATAGATTTGATATCGTGATAAATTTCTTTATTTCCTTCATGTACTCGTACATCACATTTGTCAAGTTTTGTCAAGTTCCGATAAAATGCTTGCTTCGGGGTGTTTCGATTTTTTGGCAGTCTATTTAGACGCAACTGCCATTAAGCAGTTGACACATGGGAGCAATCATCTTGCGAGTAGCTTCCCCCCCCCCATCCAGGAAATTAATAATTTATTATGGATAGATACTGAAATAAACAGTAATTTTTTTAAGGTATTAAAACATTCTTACCGCCCATGGAAACTCTCCTTCATAAGTATCGCCACCTCCGACAATTCTAGCATTTCTTGCAAATCGTCTACCACATTGTCTCTTAGGCACTGAAAAAAAAAGGAGTTAAATTGCATGACATGAAAACAAGTGTCCGATTTTTAATTTTCTAATGAGGCTACCAAGAAAAGGTATTGTTTTCCCACAAAACTTTAAAACTAAACAAATTTTAACTCTCGCATTCACATTGCCCGTTTTCAAAATTTATGATAATTTTTAACGTGATAAGGCACCGTCACAGTGAAACATTTATCGTCAACATCGAAGTAAATTAAGAAACTCGACCGTGTCGAAAAATGGAGTTGATTTAGCGAATTTTGACTTTTAATTTTCATTTGAGCAGGAGAGCTTTAAAAAGTTTTTCGATGAACAAGTATGCTTTTATTCCTGTCAAGAAATATCTAAGTACCCTGCAAGAAAAAAGTAGTTGTTCTTTGAAATGTTTTGATCTCGTAGAACCAATGTCTTCGATACCCTTTTCATGTTTAAATGTTCTTTTCCAGAATCTGGAAAACTGAAAGGGATCTGTTTCAAATAAAAGACGTGCCCATACTTAGTGCATATACAAGATGGTATGAAACTACTCTTTTGTCCGATTTCCCACGCTCGCGTCATTGACGGTTCCCAGAAATACGAGACCGTAGACAAGGAATACATATAAACTGTATTTTGTGCATCGTTCGCGTAAATCTACTCACAATTTACACTGACGAATGGTTTCTATGAGGTTGGATGAAGGGTCAAATAGTTTCATGTGGAACCCCAAACATGAATTAGGTACGGTACTTTTAATTAACGCCGCACTGGAGTACCACTGGTGCTATTGGCAACGGTCCGTGATTGAATCCCTAAGGGAAAGATCCGTAATTTTGAACCACGGTCATATGAAGATTGAAACATTTTAGCTGGCACCCCACTCTCCAAAAACACAAATTAGGTGATTGGATGGTTGGTTTCTTGGGTTTTATACCCAGAAATATACCGCAAGGGTCAAGCTGGTACAAAGAACGTCAAGTAAATTTACATACAAAGTTATACCGACACAGAAAATAAAAGCACTCAATGAGGATGGGTTGATGGGGTTTTACGGCACAAGGGCCACATTTGGTCATTTGGCCCACTGAGGAATGCACATAAGAATCGAACCTGCACCGCCAACAACTCGAAGGTTGCTAGCACAGTGGGCATATCCACTGAGCCACCATGACCACTCAAGGAGGAATTGAACCTATCAAGAATCCAATCTGCTTCGAGTGCAACTCAGATTACTACCGCAGTAGGCAAACCCCCTCAGCCACGGCGACCCCTTATGATTGGAACACAGGCGAGACTTTTCAAATGGTAACTTGTTAACCCGTGACTGCGTATAACATCACCTGTGTCTATATGTAGCGATGTTTGAAACTTTACCAACAAGAGTTGGCTGGAACATTCGGTGTTTCGATTTGAGACTTGATCAAGGGCTTGGGGTACTTTAGGCTGCAAAGGGGAAAGTGGTTCTACACAAGATGAATCGATGATTTACGTGTCAAACGTCCAACTATCCCATTCAAGAATCTTTATACAAACGCCGAGTTGACTTATTTCTTGCACCTAATCGTGAATTTATCCAAATAACGCTTCTTGTGTGGTTGGCTGTCTCACGTTTCATGACGCAATGGCCTCATCTGATCAAGCTGCGACCAAACACAAGGAAGGTAACGTCATGTAATCAAAGTTGAAAAAGCAAACAGTAGGCAAGGTTAGGGTTAAACGAAGGGGGGGGGGTAATAGGGTACCTTGAGGTTGTAATGCTCTTGTTTACTTGAAGTAAACCACATAGGGCGATTTTCGTATAAGTGTACTGAAAAGGCACGGAACCAAATTTTTATTCCTGGTGTGACAATTGGAAATCAGCTACTCAATTTACTCTCATCAAACACTTTTCTTCACATCAGTAGGACGGTTGCTTGCCATGGCGTAAAAAAATATGCAGTTTTTCCGAGATAACAATTCCACTGTGCAATAAGGAAAATATCAAGAATACCTTCGAATTGGAGTCATTCTTACAATCCTTTCGTTGGGTTTCATACACGATTTTGCGTTGGGCCAGCCTTTTCTTCTGGCAAGTTTGGCATCTTTTTAGAAATAGACTTCCCCATGGTCATCTGCCTTCTTACTGGAGCAGCATAATAGGATAGGTTGGTTGAATTTTTTTATGGCACAATGACCATATTTAGCCAAGCTACACAACGTGAAGTAATGGTCAAAAATGCACAAGGGAAGTTTTACTCACAAAGGATCGAAGGCAACTCCCAGGCAGATATATCGTAGTTACGCTGCCTACAACTCGCAGGTTGTTAGCGCAGCGGGCACAGCAACCCACGTTTCTTTTGGAGTTAGTTGATGAATTTAAACCACCTAACTTGGTGACATCGGTAGATGTTCCGATTGTATTTCAAATGGTTTTAGCAGATTAAATTAATGAACCTATTTCAGGATCAGTGGGGAAGTAAATGAATTATCACTTAAATTTAGTTAGAATTTTAATTCTCAAGACTCAACATCAATGCTATATTATGTTAGTCTACTTCATCACTAATAAACAGACAAGGTTTCCAAACAAAAACTAAAAATGTGGGAAGTTGATTATGTGTAACATGCGTTTTCCAAATCTACATGAAACAAAATAAATTTGAGTTATCTTCTAATCGTGGCCACAAACACTAATTAATTTTTATAGGTATACTGTTAAGCCTAACTTTCATAGCCTTTACAACAAAACTAAAGCACCGATATTTAAAAAAATTATTCGCAATCTTTTGAAACAGTTGCTAGTCGACACTGACTTAAAACGCTTTTGTCTAGTTATTAAAAACAGGGCAACCATTTTTCAGCAGAAAACTATTCTATAAATCTCAACAAGTCTCCATTTTAGACATTTATAAATCCCATGTTTTTTAACGGTATTTATTGGATACAAAACGTATTCCATGTAAATTTTACGGTCAATACATTGCACGGTACAATTAGTTTCACATACTTAAGCAATAAGATTTGTTTTTTAGCAGATTGAGCAGAAGATTTGTTGCTGTGCAGTATCGGCACGGAGACCAGATACTGCCCTCCAAATACTTTTTTAGCAGGCCCGCAGGTACAGATTATTGAAGATACGGCCCTCCTAAAAATTTTTTCCCGACCCGCCGGCCAGATACGGCTTCCGAATAAATTTACCCGACACGCATACCAGATATGCCTAGAGAGGAAACTCATTCATAAAATTAAGTATTTAAAATGTAGCAAATCGGAGCCTAGCATTATATTGCGAATAGCTACGTTAAAATCTGCGCAAGCCGATTTAGGCCCGGTGCACACATCCTGTTTTTCAACGTACGGCACCGAAGCCCAACGATGCACACAACCGTGAAATGACGCACAAACTCATTTCTCGCCATTTGCGATAAATATTCTATCGAAGAAAACGTGTTTATTTCGCTTACTTGGTGTAAAAAAAGTATATTTTGAATCAAAATAGACGTTACTGGATACAACCATTTAGTAATTATTATTTATATTCCATTTGTTTATGAAAACAATGTACTTCAGAACGGAGACTCATGTGCGGCGACAGTGCGGAACACAGGTACAAATTGCACGCAAGTTGGACGTGCGTCGCCTCAGCGGCGCTGGAGGCATGTGTGCACTGCTCCGTTGGATCTAATGTATCTCAGACCGCACTTGCGTTGCGGCAGCGGCGCCGCACGTTGAAAAAACGGATGCGTGCACCGGGCCTTAGTCTAATTTCGTATTTACTTTTAGAAACAAAACAATGAAATAGATATGAATGGTCATACGAGCACGAGTGTGTCGACATGCACGTGTACCAATGCTCACCTGCTGTCTGTAACCGTTGGGAAAGCAGCAGCGGTCCATCCTCCGTTTCACTTTTCGGACTTCGCGTGCTCTCTGAAAGAGAAATAAATCAAAATGAAATCCAGACCACATGTGCGCGCATTGTTTCTTTGACAGAGGCAATAGACGTGTTTATGGACTCCCGAACAAACAAATACTTTTGTACGCATCTCTCAAATATGAACTATTAACATGTAAAGGACGGTATTAAATCGCTGGGTTCGAAACAGCAGCGGATCGGATTGTTTTGAGGCCATTTGAAAATAATTATTATCGCATTTGTCAACGCAAATAAGTATCCACATTTGTATTACAAAAATATAAACTAAATTGCCGTTTAATTATGTAATAAATTTTTGGTAGGATAATTTGATATTTGCTGATTGTTAAAGTGTAAGACTGGTTGATTTTGGGGTTTTATAGCGAAATGCCCATATTCGGCAAATGTTTAAGCACGGTAACTCTGGTTATGACCACTTTACACAACTAAATTTCCTGATACTCAACACAAGAAAGAACACCTCATTTGGACTGTAGCTTGTTTTATTCTCAATCTGAGAGCCAAAATATCTCGCACCTCTAGGCGTCTTCTCAGAACACACACTGACACCCCTTACACAGAACGATTGCAATCTTTTTCAACAGGTGGCTCTTCTGGCGTCAACAACAGTGAAACTGCTCCAAACAAGACAACTTTTAAGTAAAAAATTCCAGAGAGAAAAAGATTTGGGAATAGAGCAGGATGAAGGCAGAAAAATATCGCTTGGGTGTATCAGGAAGCGACATTCGCGTTAACTAAAGACAGTAAACCTAATGGTTTGGCTGGGCTTTATGGCGCAAGGGACATATTCAAACACTGCGCAGGATACAAGATAGACATTATCAAGTAATGGACATATACGCACGCAAGGGACGTTTTACCGACACGGAAAAGAGCAATACAATAACATGGAAAATTGATACGGCGCTGCCTACAACTTGCAATTTCTTAGCGCAGTAGACATGCCCACGGAGTCACAAAAGCCCTATATATATACCTCATAGGTAAAGAAAATATCGCTTGTGTACTTTGGGTCCACGAAGCCCGTACACACCTAAGAGCTGTGCCTCTGAGGGTAATTGGTAATTTTAGTTAACGTCGTACTAAAGCAAGACAATGGGTATTGCCGACGGTTCGGGATCAGTCCCTTAAGGGAAAGATCCGAGGACAACACCTCGTAATTTTGAACCACAGTCAGATGACGAAGCAACACTTGGGCAGGCACCCCACTCTCCAAACTTCCACGCCAACCCAACGTGAGGACTTTCGGCCACGACAGATTTAAGGTGCACCAGCCGCCTCTACACCATACGCTTACAAACATCCATGCCTTGACCCGGATTCGAACCAGGAACCTTCCGATCTAGTGGAACCGAACACCTTAACCACTATACAGGTTGGTCGGCGCCTCTGAGGGTAAATTTAACAAGAAAACTATTACATAAATATGTATAGAATTAAACCAAATCTTGTTTCGATGCTGTTCCAGTTAAAAACTGTATAGAATTTTTTGCGATCAGTTTTAAATGTAAGCCTTCCACTGATAAAAATAATCATTGATTATTCTAAATTTTCCCAATAAGTAAAGATGTAATAAAAATTTCACTCACTCTTCAAAAATTGTTAATATTTGGTAATTCTCAACCTGTCATTATTTTAATTTTTATCATGGTTGTTAGGGGTAACTGAATCTGAAAAAAACCCCTCAAATTATGAGTCATGTGGAACTCTTTCGTGATGGTTATTGTCCAGTAAAATAGTCTTACAAAGGAAATAACCGACACTGGAGCCTAGTAGTTAATCCGTCACTTGTTCTCGAGGTGAACAAAAGTTATCTGGTCACGGAAATTCCTTTGGTAGTCTCTCATTGAACTCAATTAGTGTTTTTATCAGTACTTGTGTCAGTAAAAATGTGTGTGGAATCAGTCCCCATTTTCATTTCCATCTATATGATTTTGAGGTAAGTTGTAGACTTTTCCATTTCGATTTTTAGAAAGCTTGACTCGTGGATTAACTTTTAAAGAGTTCAAAAGCACATTGAATCGGACCGATCGGTCTGTTGGTCTTTCACCAGTCAGCCTATTGACTAAATGAATCACTCTTGATGCAGACCTTGGCACTGTCGTCTCTCCACACATTAGAGAGGAAATCATAGCAACATGACATTCTAAATGATTTTATGGCAAAAAATTCGATAAACAAAATCGACATAATTACATCTCCGAGGTACTCTAGTGATCATTTTACTCTTGCATACTCTTATGAATTTTGCCTTTTCCTCATTGTGCTTGTCTTGTGATTGGCACAGCTTGGCCAACCAATGGACCTTGTGTTCATACAGCCCGAAAACAATTAATTCATCTAAGAGATTAATCTTACATTTATTCACTCGATTGCATTCCAGAAATTGCCGTTTCAAATCCATTCTTTGGGTGTTTATTTTAAAATTTGTTGGGAGACACCTTGTCTTCGAACCCGCATCTACGTTTACGAATTAAAAGACCTTTGAATTCTTTTGAGGGGAATTTCGTACCGTTCTTAAAATCATGTAATATTTTTAATGGTCTGGAGGAATCGTTTAGGGTATGAGTAGTCTAATTTGGCTTAGGTTATTTTTTGACGCTGGGGTCACGGATATTGACAAAGAACGCCAAATGGTAATTTGTAATTAACGTCGTACTAGAGCAACACAACGGAATATTGACGACGGTCCGGGATCAATCCCTTAAGGGAAAGATCCGAGGATAACACCTCGTCATTTTGAACCACGGTCAGATGACGAAGTAACACCTGAGCTGGCACTCCACTCTCTAAACTTCCACATCAACCCAACGTGAGGACTTTCGGCCATAACAGATTTAAGGTGCACCAGCCCCCTCTACACCACACGCTTACAAACATTCATGCCCGTACCCGTATTAAAACCAGGAATCTTCCTGTCTATAGGCTAACACCTCAATCACTATACCGGTTGGTCGGCCAAACACGAGATAAAATATCGAAGTCAATCAAAGGATAAAAGAATGCGTGACTTAAAAGTTACTATATTAGTTATATAAGCTAATAAGCTCTGATTTCGAAGATAGTTAGCGATAGGTTAATAAGGGTTGAGTTAGCCACTATACATACATAAATACTTTTGCTAGACGAGAGCAAATTAGAAAGGGACCCACGGCCAAAAGTGAATTCCGAAGGACAATAAACATTCATTTGGAACTCGAATCCATCAGTTGAACAAAGAGTCAGAACGCTAATTACTTGTCCATCTGGTCATCTTCGTGTTTTACAAAGTATAATAAAATATAAGCTCTGTCAAAGTATTAGAACGCTCAATATGGATTAAATAAAATAAGCTATATTGCCACACACATGTACTTTTATAATCCATTTAAAACAGAAAATTTTATAATTTTCTTTATATAAAATCGATATCAAGACTAATAATCCATCAATGCTGTGCGAATAACGGGATTCATTCCACTGACTGAAAACATCCAGGCTGAAAGCGAAATTCAATAAATACGAGGCTCAAAACCGAAGAAAGGAACCGTTTTGTTATCGGGATTCTCTCGTTCCAATCGATAAGAATTCATACGAAATATTTTAGGCATGAAAGTGCATTGAACTTCTGAGCGTAATCGAAGAAAATTTCAGCTTCGAATTAGCAATAAAACATTAGCGAGGAGTTTGCATGCTCGTATAAACTATTCTCATTTGCAAGATCTTCAGAGCAATGGGATAAATTAAAGCTTAGGTAGGTAGGTAGTTAACGTCGCACTGGAGCAGCACACCGTGCTATCGGCGACGGTCCGGGATCAATCCCTAAGGGAAATATCAGAGGACAACGCTTGTTTGGTTGTTTTGGGTTTTGTGATTCAATGGCCATATTTGGCACAGCTGCGCCATACACAAGACGGACAATGCCAAGTAACAGTGAAAAGAAAAGAGGGAGAATAGAAAGATTTCTTGGACATCCTGTGGTCACGACCCCCATGTTTACCAAAGGTTCTTGAAGCCCCCAGGCACCTACAGATGCATCCCCGCGGGGCCTCGTAATTTCGAACCATGGTCAAAAGACAAGGTTAACACCTGATCTGGCATGGCCCTCTCCAAACTTCCACCTCTCCCCAACGTGAGGACATTTGAGACCACAACATATTTAACGTGAATCAAGCCCCCACGCACACGACGGTTTTCGGATGGATCAAGCTTAAAAATATCAAATTATTTGGAAAAACTCTTAGGGTGATGATTGTACTTTTTACTGAACGTCCATTTCCACAGGCTCTTAAAACGTCTTCAAAGCTAACGAACAAAGACATTCCGATTCCAATCGAAGAAACTTCGAATAACTAGGTTCTTTTAGGCATTAAAAACTTCATAGAAAGCAAAATTCGAAAAAATGTTTAATAGGGAAATAGGAAATTTTATAGAAAATATTTTTATAACAATATTCTCTCCCAGCCACAAGTTTCAAAATGACATATTTAAAGGAATCAATAGTAAATGTTGTACAGAAATAAACATAAATATCTGAGGAAAACTTTAGATAATTCTTAGACTTTTAAGCTCTCTTGCGATCTGATATGTGCTTTATGGTTTCGGGCTTGGGTTATGTTATCTATTTCTACTTAACAACACCACTATCAAAAATAGTTCAAACTTCTTGTAAACTGACAAAAATAATTTTCTATTAAATTGTGTAAAGACTAACTATTAACTTTTCAGTAAAAAAATATATATATTATAAGCCTCTATCTTTTAAACAGATTACATTATGAATACCTATTCGGTGTCTCTGGGAAAATGTCACTTAATGAGTTTCTGATTTGGGCTGTCAATTTTGCCTCTGAACATCGTGACTACGTTTGTCAACCTCGGTATGTGAAAGTTAGTTGATATGAAGCGACTGCATGAAAAATGCAGATTGCTAGACGAAAAAATGTGTACGAAATTTCAAAGGGTAAAATTTTGGTCGTTAGATGCGAATATAGTTTCGGGGTAATCTATCCCCAAATGCCCTTTCTCTCAATCCCAAAGTATTCAATATAATAAAATAACAAAAATCCCTTAAACTTACAGGAAAACCTCAACAAATGCCGTTTGGGTAAGATTAAAAAATACATAAAATTACTCTAAGGTTGTTAAATCAACAGTTTTTTTTTTTTATGAAACATCACTCAAAAAAAAAATTTATGTCAAGCTAGAAAATATGCGAAAGCATAAAATCTCAGTCCTACATATTATTGCCGAAACACTATTTTGAACTCTCTGGTACCTCACGTAAAAAGGCCTTTTTTTATCAAGACGACCAGTTTTGGTTTCAAAATAGACTTAGCAGGGACTGCAACCCAAAGCGGGGAAGTTGTGGGTTTTTCAATAGAAATTAAATACTTCAAATATTTTTTAAAAAAATGTACAGAAACCATAGTTAATAAAAACCAATAGAATAGGTAAATCAGCAGATTAGCTCATACCTTTATAACTTGCCACAATTGAGTTTTAATTATTAACTATCGTTTTATCTTTACTTTGATTTATATTTAGTTCATATTTGCAAATTGAGTTATCTTTAATTCATATACGAGCATTCTAAAACAAGTAAGGTAAAAATTATTTCAAATACTCTTGTAGTAAATAACTCGAAGGTATTATTAGGGGCTGCTTTGAATATCAAATTAACTCGTAAACTTGACGTATAGGAGACAAATTGAAAATATATAACTAAGTTCCTAACATCAAAGTTTAAAAGAAAGGGGAAATAAATGCAAATCTATGAGATTTTAATTCCCATCATCATGGATTTGTTTTTGTTTAATAAAATGCCTTTGAACACTGTATTTTAAAATTTTACTTGACAAAGGAAGTGGGCTAAATATTTACCAAGTTAAGGGTTTATTTGATCACAGATATTTAATCGACGCTCATTGTTTCGTATCCTGGTTCAGATTCAGAATTTTTTTGCTATCCCTAATTAAGTCTCTGAACTCGTTCGCTTACACCTCAGAAATTCAAAGGAAATTTCAAGGCGAACACATTCACTATTATGCTTTTATCAGGACAGGAAGTAAAGCCCTATACACTAGTCCATGACTAGACAATTGATAGTCAGCCTAAACTTACAGTACAATTAGCTCTTGTCCAATGCGCACTGAAGTGTCAAGAGAACTGGTAGACTGCCAGTGCACAATTGCGTGGCGCAGAGCATTTTCCAGCGTAAGTGGCGTATCACTATCTAAGCGATTTTCAACGTGGTTCAATAGTAAAAAGTCCATACTTCTCACCCTCCGAAATGCTATAACCCATTTCATTCCCAGATGGGTTATCTGGGGTTAGCTAGGATGAGATGGGATGCTGTAAAGTAAACCAACTCATCCCCAGATGGGTTATAGCATTTCAAAGGTTGAGAAGTTTGAACTTTTACACACTACCATTTCAAGGGTGTATCGTGATTGAAAGAATTATGGCAAGACCTGCAACTTACGCCACCACAACTCGCGATGAATACTCGACACCCGGAAACACCGACAACAAACACTTGAATGACTGGAAACGAGTACCCTGATCTGACGAGTCCCGCTTCCAACTGTTTCGAGCAGATGGAAAGATAGAGATAAAGATCCTTATCTCACCTCTATGGGAAAGATCTGTGTGTGGAACCCCCGTGAAGCTATAGATCACGCATGTCAACAAGGAATAGTGCTGATAGTCGCAGCAGTTAATTAGCGCTCAATGGGACCTTTGGTACGTATAAACGTTTCTGGTAGGTGAATACTGCCTGTGACGAGTCACATCCGTTCTGTACGGAGTTTATTCGCATCGGCTTTGCTTCTTCCAACAGGATAATGCGTGGCCCTACGTCCAGACACTCCACATTATGGTTAGTGGGAACAATTATCTGAGGATGCCATTCAATGCGCTGTTGGAACACATAAATCCCACACTTCGGAATACAAGATAATTCTAAACCGCTCTGTAGGAAGTATGGTGCTCAAAACCTATAGAACTTGGAGGAGGGTGACTTTTAAGGAAGCTTCTGGGGCGTAGGCCCTCTATCTTCCGATGCAAAAATTTCTAAAACAGAACGTAGATAAATTTTTAGGAATAAAATTTAAAAAACAATGGAATTTAGGGCTCTTGGATGAAAGGCAGTAGGGAAGGTGCCAGAGTTGGCCGAAGGAGAAAACATGGACGCAAAAATGCATTGAAATGGCAATGGCAATCAGAACAGTACAGTTGGGTATCACAACAGAGCTGCTTGAAAATTTGAACTATTTTAAGGCCTAATGATCAGTAGTAGTTACGGTAAAAGGAAAAGGATTTGCAATGGTAGAACAGTTCACGTGATTCCGCCTCCTTCAGGACACAGATTTCCGAGTGGAGAACGGACATCATATGATTAACCTATAGAATACATCCAAAAAGATAACTAAGTATTTCTGCACCACGCCAGTCTACCAAGTATTAGACTAGTACACCCGTTTTCTGGTTCTTCAGTGTACATGAAAAAAATGACTTTAGAGCGACAATTCCACTACCATCAATAGCGCCAACATGGAATTTTTGGGGGCAGTGCGACTCCGATTGCTTTATACACGACTACTTTCGGAGTAACTTCTTTTGTTTATTCATTTCTTAGACTCAACCTGTCTCCCTAATTTAACAAGTACTTCAACAATGTGACACAAATGGCAACTCATGGGTTGTTTGGTTTGGGGGTTGTACGGCGCAAAGGGTCATTTTTGGCCATGCTCCGCCAGACACAATATCAAGTTATTGACATGAGATATGCAATATCAAGTAATTGACACGCTCATCGAAAGCTTTGCTGACAGAGAAGAGAAAAATACACCCATTGAGGTAAGCACCTGGCAGGAATCGAACTCAAAGGTTGCCAGAACATACCCACTGAGCCACGACGGAACCGCCAACTCACCGGAGCCAGATTCTAGGTTTTTTTTCTCGATGTTTTTGTTTACAAAGAATGGGCATTTATACAACAAATACAAATATAAATATTGACGACCAGCTACAGGCTCAAGCCCAACAAGGCTGGTCCTTTGTTTATGAATTCTCCAATTCCCACTGACTATCCAATTGTGTCTTAAATTCGTACACTCCCTTTGAATTAACTATATTTTCTGGCAACGCGTTCCAACTGTCTATTACCCTATTAAAGTAGTAGTTTTTCCTTAAATCCCGATTAAAATGTGTCTTATTCAATTTATACCCATGGCCCCTTGTTCTGTTATCCCTATTGAAATTTAAGCCCTCTGTGTCCCCTTGTTGTACAAACTTGAAAAGCTGAATCAAATCCCCCCTCCTTCTTCTTTCCAGTGTATACATGTTTAGCTTACTTAAACGTTCATTATAGTCGAAATTTGCTAGCCCCTTTATTATTTTTGTAGCTCTGTGCTGAACCCTTTCAATTGATTCTATGTCCTTTCTCATATATGGAGCCCAGAATTGTACAGCATATTCTAGATGTGGTCTTACTAAACCCTTATATAAAGGCAAGATTATATTCTTATCCCTTGAAGTTACAGTCTTTTTAATATACCCCAATAACCTATTAGCCTTTTTACCCGCAGCTGAACAATATTTCTATACCTTGGAAGTAAACGCGTCAAATTTCAAATTAGCTGTTTTTGAGGTATGTCCATATACCACTCCAAGGAAAAGAAAGTTGTAATGGGAACAGTGGCAATGTCCTGTCAATTCATTATGAAAGTATCAAAATACTGGAAAGTTTTTCTCGCACTGTATTAAAAATATTTTTAAATAAAAATCACCAAATCAAGTATCATCCCAAACTTGCAAAACGGACATAAGCCTCTTTTCTACCAAGGAACAGATATATTCCTCATGTTTGGGGGAGGGGACCATATCGTAAAAATACTGAAGGGGAAAGGGTTAGGGTAACTTTTGGTAATTAATGTCGTACGAGAGCAACATAACGGGTTATTGACGACGGTTCGAGATCAATCCAATAAGGAAAAGATCCCAGGACAACACCACGTAATTTTGAACCACGGTCAGATGATGAGGCAACACCTGAGCTGGCACCCCACTCTCCAAACTTCCACACTCATCCAACGTGACGACTTTAGGCCTTGACATATTTAAGGTGCACCAGTCGCCTCTTCACCATACGCTTACAAACATCCATGCACTGACCGAACCACGAAGGTGAAACTAACACCTCAACCACCAAACCGGTTGGTCGACGTCCCTAGGATGGAATATTCTCCATTGATAATATTACATGGAATCCAAACAATTAAAATCTATCTCAATTAAAATTATTAGCGTTGGAAGAGTAATGAAATAAAAGAGAACTCGCGACAGGAAATAAGTCTTGAATAAAAGTTTAGGTAACTGAATCAAATTTCCCTTTTTTAAAGTTTAAATCAAGTTTTAAAAAATACGAAAGGTCAACCTTCGATTTTGTTTGAAAACGTTCCAATGCTCTGACTTTTTAACAGACTCTGGGTTAAAATCTCAGAACAGATCAAGCATATTCAGGATCCAGATTAAGCTGTAGGTCCTGGATCATTAGCCTTCGAGTAGGAGAAAATGATCAAGTTGCGACAAAAAAAACCTACGTTTAACAAAACTAGACTTATTTCACTGCACGAACTTAACTTTCATAAAGTTTTCTTGAAAGGTTGAGGTCTTAGCCTAGGATAAGTACAACACTTGGAACAAATAGCTTGCAGCAAGATTTCACATTGTCGAATTCTAAAAATTAAATCTGTTTGCAAACCCTTGTAAGTACGGTGTGCTTATTCCTTTAAATGATTTTTCAAATGTAGTTAAAGTCCATACAAGTTGATAGTTTTCAAACTAATTTTCGAAATTATTACTATATTTGCTTAGAGCTAACATTTAGGATGCATTTAATAGCATTTAATTTGTGTCATTCAATTTCAGTTATTTACATTTAATCTCTTTTGGACCTTTTAAAAATTTAAAACTAATCTTTGCACCCTTTGTAGTGAACATTGATGCTGTTTTGAGAGTAAAGGTATTATACTCTAACTTATTATCTACAGTAAAACTTATTACAAAATTTTTTTAGTTGTTGAAATTGTAGAAAATACGGCAATTTGAAAGGATATATTGTTTCAATATTAAACTTTTCTTTTCATAGGATAATACAACAATTATTTTTCGATCAGAACTTAGATGTTCCCATCAGAAATTATTTTTTAGAAATTGTATATCAGGAACACACAATCAATGTCAATAACAGTGGTTATATATTTTTATAAATATAGAGGCCTGAAAAACATACCTACGTAAAGCGTAGCTAAGGTAAAATAATTTTTAAAATATATAAACAAAAAAACACAATTTATTTAAAGAAATTTAAAGTAATATTCAAATGAATAAGTTATGACATTTCTTCATAGTTTGTGTCAGCTTAAGTTTAAAAAAAAATTCAGAGCATTGTGGAAATATAAGCTTCTTACATTTATTTGCATAACAATCCGTAACTAATTATTCTAATGTGTTCCTAGCAGAAAACGTCTACATAGAAGAAATAGCATAATTTATTTCTTGTGTCAATGCAACTTCCGTTCGGAGAAGTATGTAACCACTTCCTAATCGATACTTCCTTCTCTTCATGAATCATTACTTATATTACATCACAAAGGTGTGGTGGAAATTCATTCCACCGTAGCATCATTTAACTTCAAAACATGTTTCGTTGATTACTGATTCTACTTTAAAATTTGTTTTATTCTCTGTACTTGGTCGAATTTTATCGATATTAGTTAAAAGAGCAGCTTAATGTGATCAGAAATATTATTAAATGCACTAATTACTGAAATGAAAAAGTAACCTGATGGACTACGAATAGTAATTATTTTCAATTCAGAATACAAAATTACAAATTGATATACATATTTATTTCATAAAATATTCCACACATTTACACACTATTTAACTTACATTTATTAAAATTATTTGAAGTTGCGGGAAATCAGTCGATTTTGAAACACCTTACCGACTAAATGTAAAACATGAGAAATCAAACAGTTTATGATTTATGAAATTTTACACCAGATATTAAATTCAACGGGAAATATTCGGGTAAATATTTGGCTCATGCAAACTTTGTGAAATTGAATTTACGTCGCTCAGGAGCCACACAACAGACAGTTGGCGACGGTTCGGGAGCAATCCCGAAGGAGAAGATCCTAGAACAACACGTCGCAATTTTGAACAAGTTGCTACTACGGTGGTCAGACCCACTGGTTCAAAGCGGTTTCATTAAAGGAAGAGATAAGTCGGCAGACTACACTTTACAAGGATCGCACGTGTCCTAGATTCAAAGCATAGGATTCAAAGAATACCACCGATCTCAAAGCCACTTCCCTCTGCAAGTCTCCTTCACTATGCTCAACTCAACGTGGGTTGAGCGAGCCGTAGTTGTCCTCAAGATAATCCGGATTAAGTGTGGCTGCGTAAAGTCCACGGTTTTCGAGTCAGCCCCACACACAACACAGCACACACAAAAGAAACTCGTTACCTTCGGTATGATTTATCCAATTTTTCAAACAGCATGCTACCGTTAATCGCTACATAGACAACGATTGGATGTATCACCCCATGTCTTCATAACAATTTACTTCTTGAGTTTTGGTGACCTGATACATTTTTAAGCTTAAAGATGTATCCAAACAAGTGAAAGTAAAGGCAAAATACTATCTAATACAACACGCTACCAAAATAATAAATTTTATATTTAGTTTTTTAGATGCTATCTTTAAATGTAAACAAACAGCGTAGTAACATTTTCTGTTAAACTTCCTATATACCTTTTTCCATCAATAAAAAGACAGAACAAATGATCCAATTCGTTGGTTAAGTTTTTTTTTTATCCATGATGCCTGCGAAAATAAAATTTCTGAAGCTAGTGTGTTCTACCAAGACTTTCTGTCCATACCTTAAGGGAAGATAGAGAGGGAAGATAAATTTAAACCGTATCCCCACATGTCAGCAAAAACGCCACCAGGATTTGCCGAACGATTTTAGAATCCGGATTTCGGTTTCAGGAACTGGTTCGTGATTAAATTTTGGGTTCTGGTTCAGGGATCTAGTTCTGGACAGCTCGGGAAAGTTTTCAGGATCTGGAACAGGATTGTTCCGCAGTGCAGCAGTTGACCAATTGCAGGATATTGTCAGTTCAAGACACTTGCTTCGTACGGGTGGGTAGTTTAAGTCCCCTGCAATCTGGCTACCGAAGTGCTTGTCTGCTCTGCCTGTTTGTCTGCTCTGATTGAAGAAATGTATTCAACTTTGTCACACTGGTACACTTGATATAACAACGAGGAAATATATTGCAGATTTTTACTGGTCGACAAAAGCTATGCTAGTCTTGTCGACCACTAAACGGAATACAATTACGTCATCCTACTTTAAATAAACGAGCCTTGAATCTATCACACTTCAATTAACGCTACACGGCAGCAACACAACGCCATGTCCAGAAAAATAAAACTCCAATTATTGGGGTGTTAATAAAAAACTGTTTACGCGTTGAAACGGTCAAATAAACATTGTTACTTCCAAAAATAACAGTAGGGGAGACTGGGGACACTTGATCCCTAAGGAGACTTGATCCCTAGTGTTAAAAACAACAATAATAAAGAGTTAAGTCTACTCTTACAGGTACAGTGTTACAAGAGGTACAGTGTTACAAGTTTACAAGACTTAACTCTTTATTATTGTTGTTTTTAACACTAGGGATCAAGTCTCCTTAGGGATCAAGTGTCCCCAGTCTCCCCTATCACTAACAAAAAGTGCCTCTTAAATAGGTTGGTTTGGGTTTAATGGAGCAAAGGTCCGACAACGCGCACGTTGCGCCAAACACAAGTTTTTATGCTACTCAATAAAACACCTAATAGCACAATTAAGAAACATTAGTATGAAATTTAAGTATGAAAAAATATGGTAGGTAGATATTTTAAAAACTAACGTTCCATTAGAGCAACAAAACGGGCTATTGGTGACGATCCGGGATTAATCCCAAAGGGAAAGATCCCAGGGCAACATCAAGTAATTTGGAACCACTGTGAGATAACGAGTGGGCACCCTCCTCTCCAAACTTCCACACCACGTATAATGAGTATGGAAAGGTTTAAAAATTAACGGATGAAAGTCTCCTCTTAAATAAGAAAAACCCGATTTAACGCATGATTCCGGGAACTGCTTTTAACGACCAAGGACTTATACACAAAGAGAATCAATTAATACAGCATTTGGATTGAATTGAGGAATCTGGACGACACACAAAACTGCCAAACTTGTCAGGACGGTTGGTAAACCAACCTGAACGAGACCCTTACATTTTGAAGCCCTAGTGTGCCCATGGGTGGTACCAAATTGAAGTTACTTCAATCGTCCTGCTCTGAAACGCGCACCCATTTTCACCAGATACATTACCAGCGCTCTTTGGGCGGCATTTCTCAATGTCACGCTTTCCTGTTGGAGAGGATGAACGACTTCACGGAGGGGTTCAATTTATCCCCTATCGCCCGAGGTACAGCTTTTCACACCAATGGTCACAAGTTTGACCACCTGAAATCCATTATTTAAACACACACAGCTTGATGACAGGAGGGAAACTTCAATAGGAACAGGAGGAACTCTAGCGAAAGAAAATAACAAGAGAAACTTCCCCGCCCAACAAGAGATCTGTCGGAGTTTGAAACTGCTTTGACACTTGTTCGCTGGACACGAAACGGTTTTTGTGTATGATGTCTTGAAAGATGTTGACTGGAGGTGTTGAATGAAAGCCATTATCGATTCTCTCAGCTCTTCGTGGATGAACCGGAATAGCCATCGAGTACTTCACAGGAACATTTCTTCAACAGTAAAAACAACTTTCAGAAGCTGGGCACATTCGATGTTGAATAAGTGTTACTGAGTAAGTCCATGACTTGACATGAATGGGTCTTAATTTAAAAAAATGCAAGATGTTTCCAGGTAGAGTAACATATCGTACGCAAAAGTGAAACCACGTAAGTTGAAAACATGTGATTTCGGATTGTTCCATTAACATGCGTAGTAAAAAGTCATCTGCATCTGACTAGTCAATTTTTAGTTTTTCAACTAGTCAGTAATATATATAATATACTATCTAGTTGAAAAACTAAAAATTGACTAGGCAGATAATTTTGCTGGGCATGCTTACGTCGTTTCACACTTCTGCCGACGATATTTCATCTTGTCAATTTTATTACATTGAATGTTAACGCTCACATAGAAAAAAAAATTAGTGTGTCAGTTTAAACTTTTAGTTCATTTTTATTGTTTGTTTTATATTTTATCCTCTAAATAAAAAAAGACTTAAAATATCTTCAAAAAATTTTTATATATATATATATATATATATCTCACGAACTTTTTCAAATACATTAAGCCAATCTTGTAAAACAAATTGCTCTTACCATTATGAATGAATATATTTAATTTTTCCAATTATTAATTTCATTCAAATCTTTAACTCAGTTCTACGAATAAAAGTGAATCGATGATGTTCAAATGATCGAGTTATAGTTAAATGTTAACGACTTATGAACAAAATTAATAATTTTTTTTTATATATTATAAAACTGATAAATTTACCAGGTTTTAAAAGAGAAAAATTAAGAAATTATCCAGTTTGCTTCCAGATTTGTTTCAACTCTCCCTTGAACTATCACGTGGTTATTAAACAAAATTAAACAACTTCAAGTAAATGAATAAGTATATTAAAAAAAAAAGTTAGGATATAAAAAGTGGAAAGATACAAGAGTAGCAACACAATCTTGATAACCTTTCAATAACAATCAATTTTGAATACCATAGATAGAATAAAACCAGCGAGATATTCCAGAATACGCTGTTAATATATTTCATTCTTGCACGTAGTTTGTGCTCCAATATACCGGAAACTAAAGTTTGGACAATAACTGTTATTGATACGACAGTTTCTCGAATAAGAATATTTACTCTGCTAGGAGAATGTTATCCACGTAAAACAGATATAATGTGCAGAAAAATTTATCGGGATATAGTTCTTGTCTGATCTAAAGGCTCTTGGTTTTTCTGATCGCTTGTGGGAAATATTTCAATTCTTTCAACCGAAATGGTTGTAGTAAATAAAAATTCAATTTTAAAGGCTATTCGGGGGGATTCAATAACTTGATAATTTTCCGACAAAACAGATTCGTTGGAGAGTAGTGATAACGATTATCAGATTGACCAGATTATTGACAAGTGAAGGACATGCTCTACACAAGTTCTGGCAAGTTTAAAGTAAGAGCAGCAATTTCAATGGAGTTGGTTGTTTTAGGGGTTTTATGGCTCAAGGGCCAATATATTTGGCCAAGCTGCGCCAATCACAAGATATCGAGAATTTCAAAGGGGAACCAATGTTTTTAAATTTCAATGTTCCTGCCTGTTCCAACATAATGAAACGCGCTATTAAAATTTGTCGTTAATAATATGGTTTTACATTTTTAGATGTTACTCTCAAATAGATCGGCAAAGGAGTTGGCTATAGTTTTTCAGGTAGACGAAAACTTATAATTTCGTTCAATGTTTCGATTTTTTCGTTTGTTTGATCAAAGCCGGAACCGAAGAGAATTGTAGAAGTTTCAGTTTTATACTCAAATCTGATGGGTGAGAATATTTCTAGTACATATGAATCGTTCTCGACTAAACCAAATCACTCGTTGTGTTTGATAAAACTTTACTGGCTGTTTCTTGAATAGTTAATTTATTGAATGATTTAACGAATACAATTTAACGAAGCAGACAAAAACTTTGAAAGGTGCTGCAAAACGTTTAATATCTGGCACTAAAACTCAGATTAACTGCAGAAGAGACATATATTCGGTGTTATTAAATGACTTGGTATGCCTTTAAAGCGTACTGTAACTATTTTTCTATCAACTGCACTTCTGGGTCGTATATAGTAGAATAGTAATTTTAATCTCAGTTTCAGGTACAACGTGGAATAAAATATGAATTTCCAATAGGTTCTAAAGGCTTCAGTTCGATTAATCTTAGAATGAAGATACAGAAAGCATGTGTTTTTTTACGTGTGATTCTAGTGAGATTTTCCTTTTGTTAGCAAGACTAAAATTTTACTCTTCAGTCTTATTTTAGAGTAAATGGAATGAAACCAGAATAATTTCAACTTTTAGTTTAGAAGGTTGGTTCTATCCAATCATGTGTCAGCTAGGCATTTACAGTTCAATGAAATAAATCAAGAAATTATGTTAGGCAATGCCCTTTTTTTGTCTTCGCAAAATATAATAGTGAAATTAGAAAAAAAAAACAGAAAATTTTCCACTTGGTTCCGAAAGATTCAGTTTATTTAATGAGACCGGTAATTAACACAGGTAGCTAATACACAATAAACAAATATGCAATAAAATATAAAAATGTTAAAACTTTTCACACGATTCTAATCTATCTACGTTTCTAGAACAAACACACCATAAATCTTCGTTCTGCTCGAAAAAATGTTCGAAATGGAGAGGACCTATGGGTCTCGAGCTCTACTCTAAATATTTTTGGTGTTAAAAGCAATCAAAAATACACATTGCATAGGAGCCATCTTAATCGGCGCAAGTTCTGCGATCGGTAAAGTTCTTCGATGGGTTAAAATAGACAGACCACGTTAAAAAGTCGAGCAAATTATTAAATGCAACACTCGTGGTTGGTAGTTACTAGTTGAATTTATGTCACACTGGAGCAACATAGGCCATGACCCGGAATTAATCCCAAATTGGAAGATTCGAGGTTAACACTCATGTGATATTATGACAATTTAGTTAGAATAGGGAACCAAATGATTAGGGTAGGTATTTAATTAACGTCACATTGGATCAACATAACGGGCTATTGGAGACGGCGAATATATAGGGAGACTGAGCCTTCCCTAAAATTTTCTGTATACTTTCCTGGGACTAAATCTAACAAACAATACAATTATTTAGTTTCAAAAGATTCAGTTAATTTAATTTGAGGCTCGAAAACGAACTATATTGTAAACAAAGATGTCATAAAACATGAACTCTAATTAAAGCGTTTCGCGATTATGCTCTAATATTGCATCGATAGTTCTATAATAAACCTTCGTCGTTCTTTTCGAAGAAAAAGTTATAACTTAATAACGAAAGCAACAAATCGAGCGCAACACTCGAATAATTCAAACCGAAATACCAGATCCTGCTGGACAAAACAGGAAATTGAGTATTAAGTTCCAAAAGATTAAGTTAATTTAATTCGGGGCTAGGACACAGGAAATGCATACTAAACAAAGATGCGGTAAACCATGAACTAAAGTTAAAACTCTTCGCAATATAATGTACTAATATTGTAACTATATTTCAACAACAAACCTTCGTTCTGCTCGATGAAAAGTTTCGAACTGAACGAAAGCAGTGAATCGAACTCTTGTTCGAATTACCAGATCCTGGTTGGATGAAACAGGAATTCGAACATTAAGGTCCAAAAGATTCAGTTCATTTAACTGGAGTCTCGAACACAGGAAGTACATAGTAAGGACGAGTGGTAGTTAATGCATAGTGAAAAATAGTAGATAACATTTCAAAAACGAAACAAAACATGAATTATAGCTAACTTCGCGATTACGATCTACAATTCTAGAGCAAAATTTACTTAGTCCTGTTCGATGAGAGTTTCGAACTGAACGAAAGCAGTAAATCGAACTCTTGCTCGAATTACCGTATCCTGGTTGTATGAAACAGGAATTCGAACATCGTTCCAAAAGATTCAGTTCATTTAATTGGAGTCTCGAACACAGGAAGTACATAGTAAAGACGAGTGGTAGATGCATAGTGAAAAACAAAGTAGATAACATTACAAAAATGCAATAAAACATGAATTATAGATAACTTTGCGATTATGACCTACAGTTCTAGAGCAAACATAACATTGTTCTTCTAGATGAAAAAATTCTAACTGAGCTGTGTAGGAACTCTTATTCGAATTGAATTACCAGATCCTGCTGCGGGGAATAACTTTCCCTAGCATTTGCAAAACTCGTCTAAAATTATGGCGGAATGAAGTGATTTTTGATGCGGAAAAACAGATAATCGAAACCGAAAGGCCTACCTGTCGTCAGGGTTGTTTCCGTGGCGGTAACGTTGCTCCCTCCCTCGGATATCTTGTTTTCATCTCGGGTCGTCGCGGTCGCCTTGAACTTGACATCCGTAATCTGGACCGTGGTGGGCTGTGAGCGGGCGCAGCACATCAAGCCCCATGCGCTGAGACACAGGAGAAAGTAAATCCTCATCGCGATGCTGGAATCTGATCGTCAACACAAGTCAGCAGTGGGAAAAGTGACCTCTGCTTCACATAGTCGCCGAGAAGTGAAACGACAGCAGCGAAAGCAGCACTCTCTACCAAAGCGACGGGAGGGCGAATGGACTGCTAGGAGCTGGGGTTCGAACTGGGTTATTGGTCAGGTATGATCGTTTGGCAGGTGCGGCGCCATTGTAGTGACCTACTGACCCCGATAGGGGTTGTTCTTCAGGGAAGAAAATAAAAGCTTTGTGGGGGTGTCCGAGTGGAGAGAGTTAGCGGACGGACTCTGCCCCCGAGCTGATAAGAAGGGGGCGGCTCGTCAACCACCCCTTTGCAGTAGAAGCGGGTTTGCAAAGCGATCACTCCGCAGAAAATGGTTCAAAGGAGGACTCTTTAAAAGGAACTTGGAATGGTTGAAAACATCCGGATTTTTAAGGACAACAATCACGTTGTGTTGGTGTGGAAGTTCGGAGAGTGGGGTGCCACTTCAGGTGTTGCCTCGTCATCTGACCGTGGTCCAAAAATACGTAGTGTTTGTCCTCGGATCTCTCTCATAGGGGACTGATCCCGGTCCGTCGTCAATAGCCCGTTGTGTTGCTCCGGTACAACGTTAATTAAAATACCTTACCTTTAAGGACAACAAAACATGTAAATACAAGGTCTTTTTGACCGACACATTGATTTTAATTTCACGATAAAATAGCAAGCGGGATTATGCAATTTTAACCCCACAGTTTAAGAATGTACTGAATCTCTTTTACCAGTTCCTGAGGCCGACCAACCGGTATAGTGGTTAAGGTGTTAGCCTCTAGATCGGAAGGTTCCTGGTCCGAATCCGGTCCGGGCATGGATTTTTGTAAGCGTATGGTGTAGAGGCGGCTGGTGCACCTTAAATCTGTCGTGGCCGAATGTCCTCAGGTTGGGTTGGTGAGGAAGTTTGAAGAGTGGGGTGCCAGCTCAGGTGTTGCTTCGTCATCTGACCGCGGTTCAAAAATACGAGGTGTTGTCCTCGAATCTTTCCCTTAAGGGGCTGATCACGGACCGTCGTCAATAGCCCGTTGTGTTGCTCTAGTACGACGTTAACTAAAATTACCATTACCAGTTCCTGAGAAAGTATTTTATGAGGGATTTTAAATGTAAACAAACTACATGGAATGTGAAGATTTTACTTCTATTATACAGATGATAGTATGATGATACATACATGCGTTACCTTAAAATGTAACTCATCGGCGTTTTGGCGACATTGATCTAATTGGTGTGAGCCAATCTACTATCATATATCTAATCGGAATACATTCTTTGCAATTTTTATTAGCGAATCGTATTCAAAAGCAAGTGAACCGATGCCAAGTGGAAAAAGTATCGGAAGCACGTTCCTCCGCAGAAACACTACTGCCACCTATATTAACAATTAGGTAGGTAGTTAACTAACGTCACACCTGAAGCAACACAACAGGCTATTGGCAACTGTCTGGAATCAAGCCAAGAAGTGAAAGATCCGAGGACAACACAATGTAATTTTGATCCACGGTCAGATGATGAGAAGAACACCTGAGCTGGCACCTAACTCTCCGAACTTCTACATCATGTCAACGCCGTAAAAGTAGATAGGTAGGTATTTTAAAAACGTCGCACTGGAGCAACACAACGGGATTTTGGTGATGGTCCGGGATCAAACCCGAATGTAAAGATCCGAGGACAACACCACGTAATTTTTACTCACGATCAAATGACAAGGTGAGGACATTTTAATCCACGCCAGATTTAACGCGTATCAGCCCACTTGTATACGACGGTCTTTGTCTGTACCGAATGCCAAACTCGCAACAAATTCGTGTTACTCTTTCAACTGGTCTACCATGGTGCTGCAAATATCTCGGTCGGTAGATATTTAAATAACATCGCACTGGCGCGCAAGACATTCGGATATTGACGACGGTACAGGATCAATTCCGAAAAGATCCTAGGACATGACCGCGTAGTTTTGCACCACGATTAGATACCGAGGTCATACCTGAGCTGGCACCTCACCCTCGCCTAGCTTCCACACCACGCCAAGCACATTTCTTGGAACTACTTATTAAATTATACTTTGAAAAATGTTTCGATTTCGAAATAAATAATTTTAAGTATCTATGAATTTGTAAGGGTATGGATTCAAAAAAATGGGTTGGTTTGTTGGGGTTTTATCGCGCAAGGAACATATTTGTCCATCGAAAAAAATGGGTATTTAAAAAAAATTAACATTGTACTATAGAAACACAATGGGCTATTGACGACGAACTGGGTAAGGTAAGGTAATTTTAATTAACGTCGTATTAGAGAAACACAACGGGCTATTTAAGACGGTCCGGGATCAATCCTCAAAGGGAAAGATTCGAGGACAACACCACGTAATTTGGAACCGATGTCAGATGACGAGGCAATACCTGAGCTGGCACCCCACTCTCCAAACTTCAACACCTACCCAACGTGACGACTTTAAGCCTCGACATATTTAAGGTGCACCAGCCGCCTCTACACCATACGCTTACAAACACCCATGCACTGACCTGGATTCTAACCAGGAATCTTCCGATCTTGAGGCTAACTCCTTAACCACCAGACTGGTTGTTCGGCTTCAAATATTGATAGATTTCTTTTGATTTTTAAGAAAGTTATCATTTCCCAATGAGGGATAGTCGAAAATCAGAAATGTCAATGAAATAAGAATAAAAATTAGTCTAATTTTCAGGTATCTAGAAAATTAAATTGAAAAGAAAAAACGAACCAGGCGCCCAAATTGCATCAGTGAACGCAAAGAGATGTATCAAGCGGAATATTCGTTATATCTTTAAGACTAGACAAGTTAAATTGACTTTTGAAGTCCATAGAATGTTCGAAAATTCCTCTGATGATAATCGACTTTCCTTTGGCCTTAACTGGCGGTTTGTTGATATTCCTTACAATTTTTAAATTTTATCAGGATGACCCGACACGTAATGTCCGTATTTGTGGATTATCAGACCGTGTGCTAAGTCCCAAGTCACGAATTTTCGGCACCAAGTCACGAATTTTCTGCACCAAGTCCCGGATTTAATCAAGTAGAGAACATCTGGAATTATTTGCTGTTTAGAATTAACACATGTAAAATTGCCAGTGAAAATAAGCTTTGAGAATAATTTGTTGAATATGAAAAATGGAATCAATAATTTGTGAAAATCATTTAAACGAATGCCAGATTCAGAAGTCATGAAATGCAAATAAAACCCAATAGTATATTTATTTTATCCCCCCCCCATTCACTATTTTAAAAACTCTTTTAATCAAGTGTACCCAAATTATTTGGATCTTTATTTTCATTAAGTACACAAGAAGCAATATTTTTGCTTAGATTATTTAGTACTAAGATATTTTACGTAACGAAACACAAATTTTTACTTAAAAATATGTTTTTCCCCCCCCCCTAACATCGTCTCGAAAGGTGTGCCTCAAAATACTTTTCTGACACTGTACTTGTGTATGTTCTATACTGGTAGGAATATGTCTATATACCTTTACCAAAAGAACTAGTTCCTTAAACACTCTAATGGATTATTTTCAATTCTATATAAACTACATTTCTTAATAAATTATTTTTTGTTTTCATCAATCAGATTTATTGATTAATCATTTATTTTCATGAATGACTTTTAAAGCTCTTAGACAATGATTTTTTAGTCTCGTATCTATATAAAGCAATTTAATCGAGTAGATTTGGATTTTTCTCCGTTGCGCTTTTCAGAGATCAGGTATATATTAGTATATTAATTGCAAAATTGATTTTTGATACCGATATCAATAACCGAGCTCATCAATAGTATGTTTTTTTCAGTAGAAAATACAAATTACAATCAATTTAAACCCCCCCCCCCATCTATACATAGTTACAATCAATTTCATCTATACTAGTCTAGTGCAAACTAGTTTTTTTCCACTTTCAAGAAGTTGCAGCTAGAGTTGAAATGCTACGTATGCATAGAATCAACTGGAATTAAGTGATTCCGCAAATGTACAGCGTTGTGTAATCATTGCTTTTGTCTTCTGTTCTGTGTTATTAATTACTGTTGCACGAAAAGCTGGAAATTTTCTTTTCAGACAGTTCAAAGTCCCCAGATTAGTAACAGGATGTGTATAATTAGTTCACTGAGTATGTTTGACATCCAATAAATCTTCATCCAACTTCCAGTAAATTCCTGATATGCGAAGAGAATAAGACAAGAAAGTTACTAAGCTATCGATTTCAAGTAATATCTACACAAGTGCTCTTTACATTAATTTTATAAATACCCCACAAAGGAGTTTTAATAATAAATTAAAGTTTGTTTCGATATAACATTTGACACGTACTAAATATATAAACTCAACGATAATTTGAAATTTTATAACTTTTCAATGGAGCATCAAGGGTTTCCAATTTTCTACAGAATCTTCATTTTCCATTAGTATAACGTTTCCAATACTATCACATGATGGGAAAGTATTGAATTGGGGGGGGGGGTATGAGAGATGTATGAGTTCCGCTTAGCCTGCAATCTAGTTCAATATATTTCGTTAATATGAATATCATACATGATTACACTAATTTCTTTAACTTGCAAAGCGATCTGAGTTAATTAACTGTGCAACAAGATAATAAATTTTTAATTTTCTTGCATTCGCTGTGGGTCTTCATTAAAATTACGAGAACTTCACCTATTGATAAATTTAGATAGATGCTAAATGACCTTATTTTAAAATCTCCAAATCTTTTACTCGATGTTCGGAACTGAACTACGATTGTACCCTGACACATTCTCCTGGTTAATCTGCGCTTTTCTCTTTGTCGATTATATCGTTGTTTTTTGTCTATTGTAGATATATATTCTATTGTAGATATATTCTATTGTAGATAGATATTATTTTGTAGATATATATTCTATTATATGTATATTCTATTGTAGATATATTCCATTGTAGATATATTCTAAATATGTATATATTCTATTGTAGATATATTCTATGTATGTATATATTCTATATATGTATGCATTCTATTGTAGATATATTCTATATATGTATGTATTCTATTGTAGATATATTCTCTCTATATATGTATGTATTCTATAGATGTATGTATTCTATAGATGTATGTATTCTATATATGTATGTATTCTATATATGTATATATTCTATTGCATATATTAATCAAGATTCGTTCAGACTGAATTTGTTGATTGTTGGTTGCTTAACGAATTATTAGCTAGTCATTTAATTGAATGCTGACTACATTATGTGGACAAATGTATTGAGACACTGCATGCTTTTCAGAAAAAGTTCTTTCTTATTCTATTTAGTAACGGATAGCCCCTCCTTTTGTTTGTATTACAGCTTGCAACACGTCGAGGCATGCTTTCCAGTATTGCCATAGTGTAGGCAAGGCCGAATTATCCAGAACGTAGAGGTGCACGTCAGCGTTCATTGTACGAGTTACAGAAAGCAATGGGCCGATTCCGAACCATGGTAACAACTCCACACTAAGATGGATCCTCCTTAGAATTTCTGCAGTGTCCAAATACTTCTGTCCAGATAGTGCAGATTAGAAAGGCGACTTAATTAGTTAATTCATTTCAGAAAATACCAAATACCTTAGACACTAGTTTTAAAGTATATACTGCAAGTCCTGGAGGGACAAAGGAAAATTAGATTAAAATAAATTTATAGAGGTACGTTTTCTTTCAGATAGAAAGACAAGAACTAAATGAATAATATGGCGTCGTTTCCTTATGTAATAAAACAAAACAATTCTAGAAAAAAGATGGAAAGTACAATGAAAGCACACACATTGGATGATCCAGATCGATAGCCATCGACGTGACAGTAGCATTATGACACGACCATTATGAGAAGTAAGTTACGTTAACTATTGAAAAATGAAACTTAATTTAACTCCATCATGGGATACCGACCCTACAAATGGTTTACGGTAATTTTTTTTTGTAATGCGAAGCAGAAATTTTGAGCTATAAAATGCACACGCAAGTGCTGCTGAAGAAAATCTACAAAGGTTTAAGAGACAATTAAAGTGTCGTAATAAAAAGGGACCAGTATTTTTTTCTAATATTTCGCTCACTCCTTTCAACAACGTCATATCTAAAAAATAACGTTATTTTTCAGGAGAGTGATTTTAAAGTTTGAAAGTAGAATCAAATCGAACACCGGCAAGAAAAGTGACACAACTCAAAATTGCAGATTTGAGAAACATGAACTTAAAGGATACTATAAAACTTATATTGAAATAGAGTATAAGCTTCTTTTAAATTTTAGGTAAATGTTTATGGCGATAACTTCTGTTACATTCTATCGAACAGTAATGTAACACGTTGGCGCACTTCATACATATTTTTCAATGACATAACATCAAAAATTTATTTTTTGACTTGTGTCACTTTTCTAGCCGGGTACGAAATGAAAAAAATAAATATTACTTCTGCTTTCTAGCGGCTAAATATTAATCGGTGAGATATGATGATCTTGCAGGGATATACTACTCTTTCAGGGTATTCTTAAAACAGGCATACCTAAAAATCGCAGATTTTTTAGATATGACGTTGTTGAAAGGAGTGAGCGATTTCTTAAATATCACAGTATTTCAAGCCAAAAAATGGTTTATTTCTTCACTTTACATTATAAATGCTGTCGCTTTGAGGATCACAGTAGAAAAATACGATCAGTGTCCTCAAAGTTGAATATTTATTCGGCCTCTATTCCTTGTCGAAAAAGTGAATTTGAAGGTATAAATGAACCTAATTTGGCTATTTCAATTTTTTCAAGTGATTTATGCATTTCCCGTTGTCCTCTGCTCGCGGTTCTCACCTTGAAAAAGACATAACCATCTCCACCCAGATTAAGGTTGTGAGATCTGCTCTGCCCTCCCGAATTCGTCCCTCTGCGGTAAAACCTGGCAATCGACTCGTTTCACCTCGATCGTAACTCAACCTCCCGACACTCGCTTGTTAACCTACGAGAAAACTCTGCCCGAATACAGCTGCATCACACGCCACGGATCCGATGCTCGAACGCCACTGTCTGTTTCATCGCGACACTCTGAATCACGCGATTCGAACCAAAAAGAACAAAAGCAACAGAAAAAGTGGGAAAACATTTAAGTGACCTAAAACAAAAGATGACGTCTGAACAGAGACGATGGCGGATTGTTTCTGTTGGCGGATGTTTGGGCGATACTACCTCCGTTGTAAATAAACAAGCCATTCGTCAAGAAAACAAAATCTAGACGTTTCTGTTTCGTTTTCTTGACGAATCGTGATTTGCAAAAAATAGGTGTTACGTTCAGAGAACGGTAAGTTTCTGTGTTCTTTAATTTCCACAATGTTTTGGTTCTGCTGATGCCCACAATATACGGGACCATCGTGGCCCAGTGCGCTAGTAACCTGTGAGTTGTAGGAGGTGTAGGTTCGATTCCTGTCAGGTGCATTCCTCCCTGGGTGTATTTTACTCGTCTGTATCAGAAAAGCTTTCGTTTTATGTCTATTAATTGATGCTGTATGTCTTGTGTCTGGCGCAGCATGGTCATATATGGCCCCAAAACAAAAACAAAAAACAATCCATAATACATAAAACTTTAAGTCCGTTGCAAAATTATTTGTGGTCCGTCATTAAATTCCAAATGTATTCATTGATTTAAATTTTTATTGATTTTTTGCTAAAAACGTTTTTTAATTTCATGGCTGAAGAACTACTTACATGAATGTATTTTGCTCATACTAGGAGGCCCGCCCAGTGCTCGCTAACACTCGCCAATCCCCGGAGGATTGCTTTGCAATCCTCATTGGTTCGCTCACATTAAAGAAGACTTGTGTCCTAGCAGAATGGATTGTTTACAAAATATTATATTCCAAATTTTTTTTTTCAAATATAAGTTTGTTGTACTACAGAAAAGTTATATAGTACCACTGGAATCAGAAATCAAAAATTTAAGAATTCAAATGAAAACTTTGAGCAAATTTTGACTCGAAATGTGAGCGCTCCTTTGGAAATCGAATACCTAACATGTTGTTTGTAAGCTGCAACAGCTAGACTAATATTCTTTTTTTTTCAATAACATTTCATCCGATAATGCTATAAATTCAATCGAGAGGCTTCGTAGTCATCAAACAATCGTACAATGCTGCCAAAACGCGATAACAAATAACGTAAGAATTATATATACAACTAGGGGGCCCGCCCCTTGCCTGCTAGCGCTCGCCAAGCCCCGGAGGATTGCTTTGCAATCCTCATTGGTTCGGTACCTTGATCGCTTTGCTCGCATCAATGAAGACATTGTTTACAAAATATGATATTCCAAAAAGAAATATTTTTCAAATATACATTTATTGTACTACAGAAAAATTATACAGTACCTCTGGAATCAGAACTCGAGCAATTTGAAATTCAAATGAAAACTTTGAGCAAATTTTGACTCGAAATGTGAGCGCTGTTTGAGAAATTGAATACCCAGCATGTTGTTTGTAAGCTGCAACAGCTAGACTAATATATTTTTTTCAATAAAATTTCATCGATAACGCTATAAATCGAGGCGCGAGGCTTCGTAGTAAACAAAAAAAATCGTACAATGCTGCCAAAACCCGATAACAAATAACGTAAAGAGTGAAAATGCATATTTTAACATAAGAATTACTTTGAAAAATAATTTTGTTTCTGGAAAGAGTAATGGCGAAAATATTCTAGTTTCAAGTTGAGATTGATTCCGATTTCAAGTTGGACAGACAGGTTGCAGGCTGAACTGTTTCGATACAGCTATAGGTTTGTCTGTTGACGAACACAACATAAAAGTATCTAGCCTTCTGCTATTGACAAGTTACAGTGAAAAGAACATCTGTTGACATACAGGCACTCAAATTAGGAGCACTGACCACACGGTGGACAGAGGACAGCGACACCAATTAATTTCGTCACTACTTTCCTTCCGATGCTGTCACTCAATAAAACTGATTTTTGTTTTGACGAGCTCATAAAACCCCCAACACTCCCTTTTCCTGTAAACCGCAACGCCGTCAGTAGGTCACAAGATAGATTTAGTAACATTTAAACCGTTCTTTTTTCATAACGTATCCGTTTTAGTTGGAGAGGAGTTCCGAAATGAATAAAACTAGCTCGTTAAGAGTTACGTCATACTTGATGCTGATTAGTTGGATTGAGTAACGATTTTTTTTTCATATTTCTGTGAGTAACTCTTGCAGGAATCGAAACACCATTTGCATTTCACTGCTTTAACAGAATGCAGGTGATGAGTATACCGCATTGATACTTCTTATTCAGCAGAATAGGTATTCCATCGTTTAGTTTTGTCTGAAAGTATGCTCTCTCTATGTTATAGATCTAGTTCGAAAGTGGATCTTCTAAATTATGACGTTTGTACCAGCGTTTGATTCTTGGGCGGATTTAAATGACGATGAACTTTTTCCTAAAAAAAATCCCTAACGAAATGTTTTTCTTCGAATGACAAGCTTGTCGAATTACAAAGAACGGGGATAACGAGCGTCGTTACCTTTTATCATTAGGATATATTTTTCATCGCTTAGTATGGATTAAAATTAATTACACAGGTATCATAAAGTTTCTCGTTCATATCACCATTGGATTCTCAGCTACATTTGAATACACCAATAATTCTTTTGTGGAAAAAAAAATTATGGTTAAGTGTTTTCGTAAATCGAAAATATGACAGTATAAACAGTCGTATATAATAAAATAATATGCTGCGTTGTCACTTTATATTCATCGGATAGATACTTTTTATAACTTTTTGTTTATAATGTCCGTCCACTGAACACTTTACCATTACAGGGAGCGAATGAACTACTATAAGTGAAAGAAAAAACAACTTTCAAGCCTCCATTACTCATAACAAGGACAATCACCAACATAGATTTTATAAACAGGGACTCGAACCCGAGCCAACTAGTTGTGGCAGACAAACCATCAGATTTCAGATATAAATTTTGCAGTTTGCGTTTGATTGAAAGTTAGAAATGCTTAGATTAAGAAACTTGAACCATTATTTTAAGGTTAGATTCTCGTCATCGAATCCATCGATTGTTTTCGTGGAATTATCAAAGCCGAAGGACATTTCTTTCTTCACAATAAAAAGTGGCCTCAACTTAGTAAAAAAATCAGCTACTTTTAATTTTTCGAAGCAATTTCTTCTCGTTTAAACATTGATATTGCTGTAAAGTATACTAAAACAATTTATATTAAGTCTATCCGACTCTACTGGAGACTATGCATTAATCTACAGTGCCAACAGAGAGATGATGCATACATTTTTATAATTTACACGAACTATCTTTGAACCCTGAAGACTTGGTTACGAGCATTCTAAACCGATTGCATGTGCTGATATCAGCGCAGTTTTAAAAAAGTAAGAGGAAATACGTTTTTATGTGCATGGTATGTGAGATTTTGTGTATTGATTTTTGTGACGCTGGTGAATTTACACAAACTGCAGAAAAATCAAATCACAAATAAAAACAATCATAAAACAAAATGTTTATTTTTTCTTGGAACATTCATAATACTAATATGTAATGACTTTGTACAAAGCAGTGTATATACAATGAATCTGACTAGTATAAGATGGTATCTTAATTGAATACAGATCACAGTCAGAGATTCGGTAACATTTTCGAACTTAACTACATAAATCGCTTTATATTATTTACGTTTAATATTATGTCACAAAATATATACAATGTATAAACTTTTCTGATGACTGGAAATGACTAGGAACTCATACTCTTTTTTACAGATTATTACAAATTCTGGAATGCACTTGATAGCGATATGATTTAAAAGTGAAATATAACACAGACGTATTTGCTTTTAACTTTAAAAGTAAATACCGTAGAATTGGGCGAATAGAAGCAGTTATGAATTTCACAGCAATATTAAGCCTTTTCCTTGTACACTTGAAATTATGATTAATACCTTAAAAATTCAGTGGTGGTATATACGATAGGAACTCATGGTTAAAATATTTGAATTTTTGACCTGTGGGGGCAAAATGTTTTTTAATCACTGCTTCTATTTGCTATTAAGTCAGTATAAATAGACCTGTGTTTCGTTCTCTTTTTATTCTGATCTCTGGATAGGCGATTGTAAACAGTTATTGTCTTTTTAAAAACCTTTTTAAGGTTTCCAAAAAACTACCTCTGACGTCACAGTTTGCGTCACTTTGAGCACAATGGTGAATTGATTTTTATCTTTGTATATTAGAGAAATTAAATTGTATTATTTTTTTAAAATTTTTACATTCAACAAGGGGTAATGATAATATTCACAACTTTTCCCGCATAATAGCTTCTACTCACCCTTACACTTCTATTCACCCGCTTCTGTACTTAAAAATATTCCATTACATTCGATCTAAAGCATTAAAAACAGGTTATACTTTTTAGACAAAATATAGTAGACGAAAGTTGCCATGGAAATGAACTTACCCGAATAATCTTTAAAATATAAATTCCTTTCATAATTTCAGAAACAATAAAACTTATGAAACAACCCGTCTCAAACTGGCAAAGTATCATACGAATGACCCAATTCATTCATTTTCAAAGCAAATATAGGCTTCAGGCAACATAGTGATAAGTCATAAAAAATATCAAGTAAAGAAAAATTAAAAACATTTTTCTTAGAGAATCAATATAATTTCGGATTGTTTGAATAAGTGCTTATTACTTGAAAGTTTAAGATAACATAACCTCAAGGATAGGGGACAAACCATTATAATTTTGGAACTTTTTAAGGCTTTAAAATTGCTACTCTGAAAAATTCAAAAAGTTGTGTACCATTATGTTGCCCGAAGCCCATAAATTAATACACCAGGATGAAATTTTATGATTAAGATTTCTAATGATTGGTATTCTATGCAGATGATGGCCAATATCTCAACGTTTTCAATATAGGTAACATTCAAATATTAAAAATGGCTTTTCATGGCACTAATTCTTTATTTGCTCAGCAATCCATTCCAAGTGTGAGAGGACCCTCGTGTATATTCCCGGAAGCAAGGGACTTCCGCATTGTATTCCAGCCAATACAAGACCAATGACAGTTACGAGATTGTCCTGTTGAATGAAGAGAGGTCCACCTGAATCGCCCTGAAGAAAAATAAAATTAAAGGAAGGGAAAGAAAAAATTCAAATAAAGATTAGATCGAGATAAATTTCAACTGACAAAATAAGTCTGAACTAATAGACAATCTTCTATTGAATTAAAAAAATTGGAAAATTTTAAAATTAAACTGAGGTGAGTGTTTTTCTGAGTGTAAATCCTAATTAAGGTTGATTAACGTGTTTTGAAGCTTAAAAATTATTCACAAGTGAAATAGCATTTTAAAATACGTACATTTAACATACGTACGTTTAACTTCGTCTGATGGTATGGGATGCCATTGCTTACGATACACGGTCACCCCTAATATGGCACAATGACAGCTCAGCGGTACGTCCATGACATCCTTCAGCCACATGTGATGCCACTCATGGCAGGGCTTCCAGGAGCCATTTTTCAACAAGACAATGCTCGGTCACACACAGCAAGGATGTCACAAGACTGCCTCCGCCACATTACCACCCATCCCTGGCCTGCTCGATCCCCAGATTTGTCACCAATCGAGAATATCTGGGATCATTTGGGTCGGCAAGTTGGACACCCTACGAATTTGGTCGAACTAGAGGCGCGTTTACAGCAACTGTGGAACGAGATGTCTCAGGACATCATACGGAACTTGTATGCCTCAATGCCCGCTCGTATCGCATCGTGCATTCGCGCTAGAGGGGGGGTCCAACAGAGTACGAAAACTTCCGTTCATTTGTACTTTTTTCTACAATAAAAATGATCTCTTTTTCTTTGATTTTCTAATCACTTACTTATATCAAAGTAGTACATACATGTGTAACATTTCGTTTCATTTTGACGACTTTTTCTTGGTGCGCAAATTTTTATGTCAATAAGTGTGTATATATATATATATATATATATATATATATATATATATATATATATATATATATATATATATATCACCCCGAAGAAAAGTATATAGATATAAACTTGTACTTTTTAAAGAATATCGCCATAAATAAGTGCATTCTTTTCAGGTCTGGGATAGCCTAAGCCCCGGTAGTCCTTACCATAGTTGCGCCCTTGAGCTTAGGGAAAATCACACATTGGTTCAACGTCTTGTGGCATCAGCAAAAATACCCATTCGTGTGAATATATTTTCTGTACAGAAACCGAGTACGCACGAGCATGTCGTATGTTCTGTCGAATGTTGCTCTAGTGTGCGGTCAGGCAAATAGGTTTGAAACAAAAAAAAATGCCCGCCAAGATCTGAGACATTTGTCTATTTAACCGATCTACAATCCACCCCGTATGACCTTTTATTTATGCAAGTAATTTATGCACCACTGGAATTCACAATCATTTAAAGATAAAAACTGAATATTTTTATTTATATTTAATTTTTGATAAACAAAGTTGCTGTATTAAGAAGTAACGTAGTGCATCTTTCGTTTAATGTTCCAAAGATATGTTTTGGTAGGTTGGAGGTTGGATTTTATCGCACTAGGGCCATATTTGATCACACTGAGCCAAACAACGTAAAGCAAATTTACATACACACAGGAATAACAGCAAAAAGTAGAAGGGCTGGTGAAGGTAAAACGTAAAAAGGGGAATATCACAGGGTACTTCAGGATAGACATGTTTTGTCCGGGAGTGCTTTAAAGATTGGTTCTGTTGTATGATTGATAATTGAACGCATGTGGTCAGAATGGGTCCGGGTAAAGCATCCGCAATCAATTGCTATTACTCATTTGAGATAAGCATTTACTAATCAGTTGAAGTAAGTTTGCTTATCAACGTAGCATCTGTGGACCATTTCAGATAGTTGACAATGAAATCTACCGGAAGAAATCTATTGATTAATAGATACCCCATATTGTTGAATGCCGAAATGTGTTTACCAAATGGGGCATAAGATTTAGTTCAGCTTTATGAAGTGAGACATTTAGTGGCTGCTCGTGTATAAATAATGAAAGATAATTTCAATGGACATTTTTAATACTCGAAGGTGGGTTACCGCTTTCACTGTCTTCAGAAGCTTCACATTTATGTCGTATTAGTTTTCATTTTAGTCATAAATTATGGCGTAAACAACTTATAAAATATAGAATTAATATCCAAAAGCCCTTGTTAAATGGAACTTGAACGTATATTCGGATTGAAGGTATGTAAAAAAATGCTAGTTTGGCGTCGGATTGGATTTGATTGATAATTTCTGAAATTGACTAGATTAATTTGCTTAAAAAATTAGTACAAATTGGAACGAACTCTGTACTAATTTCTTTCTTTATCTCTATTTTCTCCTTTATTATGTACAATAGAGGTAAACAGTCGTAACTCCAATTTTGCCAGTTTATATATCTTTTTATATTCTCTATATCTCTCTATGTATAGATATTAAATAACAAAAAAAGTAACTCTTGGACAGACGAAGATAGAAAAATATGTAATAAAAATACAGAGCATCAGACTATGTCAACATAAAGAGTAAAAGTTGGTGCATCAAATATTTTTATTGGAGAGAAGACATTAAACAGCGAACAGAATGAATGATGTGATTCCCATTGTTTCGCAATCTATTTACCTGGCATGAATCTTTACCTCCTTCTCTATATCCTGCACACATTTGATTGCCTTCCAGGGGGAAAGTGTGGCCAGCCTCAAAGAACATCTCCAGGCAGGCACCATTGGTGAGAACGGGGACATTCACCTTCTGAAGAACACTCTTTTTGTTTTCCGAACCTTTTAGAAAGCACAAAAGAAAAATAGGCAAAACGAAACTTTATTTCTGTTTCATACAGAGTAAGAATGTAGTCGTGCTCCGTATCAGTTGATTCAATAACTGAAGTTTACTGTGTACGATTGAAAGAAATTGGGTAGTTAAAGAAATAAACGTTTCTAAGTTCAAACTACTGAGAATGGGCTGCAACAAAGAATGATCCAACTGAAAAAGCATTTATTTTTAGTCAAACTCATTCTGAGAGTATACTCTAAACTAGGGCGTCAGAGACTAGGAATATCAGACTGGGGTGGGGCCCCAGAGAGTCAGTGTTTAAATTGGTGACATTTCAGATTAGAAGTTTTGTGTTTTTCTTGGGGGAAAATGTCATGGAAAACCGTTTAATGACTTTGAAAATCATTCTTCCAAAAACTATAACTAAACTTTTTGTCAAAGAAGTATTTTTAAGAAGTTGTGAAGTGATTGCTTTGATGTACTCCATCTGTTTAGGATACAGCCTATACTCCATCTGCTTAGGATAGCATATGTTGGAATATTGAATACCCATGATTCTACGATTGAATACCACCACTATCATTACAACGATATGTCGAAGTATTGAATTCCACACTATAACCTGACTAAATGATGACAGTGGGATTCAATACTCCGACATGAATCGATTCCCTCTGCTCACTTTTCTGGTATAAGATTATATTATATAGTTATAGATTAGTTGTTAGAAACACTTGTTAGAAAACATAGACATTTATTAATAAACTTAGGACGATACGAAACTACAACGGACAGGGATCGACTCTTTTTTGACACACCTCTAATTTTTCCAAATTAATTTTATCACATTTCATATCATAGTTACCATTTGCATGAGCATAATTAAAAATATATTCACTAATATCATTGTTTGCGCGTGCGTAGTAAGTATAATATCAAGCCACAACAACCTTTACAAATACGCTAGTAGCAGTTGCATGCGCATAATAAAGATTCAATTTACTGAGCGCTTGCACGTAACCATCGATAGTAGATAGATAGTAGTAGTGATATCGATGGTTACGGCTTGCATGCATTCCCAGCCTAGAGGCAACTTTTCATGTACCCTGTTGCAATAGAATTAATATACAGGAAAGATAGAATGGGCAACGCAATAAAATTTTCCTCCCACAAACGCCTGGAGAGCACAAAATAAGACAGAGGAGCAGTTTGACAGTACTGTCTTGAAGATCCGTTAACTTACATGAGCCACTGGCAAAAATACAAATGGTCTTATTCTAGTTTTTATGCATAGCCGATACTTACTACTGTGAACAATTATTTACTAAAAAAAATAATAGGTTTACTAAGTATATATAATTTATCCTAAATATATTTAGAATTGTATATTTCTTAGTTTTGTCGTCATTTATTCTAATAGCGTAGTGTTCGAGGTATTTTAGGCTTTCCTTTCGAATTCTAGGAAAATAGAATTTGGAAATGAAGTTTCTTATACATTGTTTCGGAGCTTTTCTTAAATCATAGTTTCCCTCTTACCAATTATTCGACTGTTATAGCAACAAATTGAGAAGTGTGTGGCATTGTGAATTATGAATGTTGTTTATTCACATTGTTTACATAATCAGGGCTTTCATTTCATGTGTTTTCAAGAAAAGTTTCACTTTCCAAAATCGTTTTTTATATGCGAGACATGCATTTAAAACCAATTCGCAATTTGGGAAAATATTCATTTTTCTCACTTTCTGATGATATCGCAGATTAAAAATTATATTTTTTACAACGCATATTTTTCATCTCAAGATGGTACTGATACTTTTGTTTAATTTTTCACCACTGCTTACTATAGTAGAATTTAGGTCTGATGTGACTAAACCAGTTACCTAGAAAATTATCTCACCTATAATTCTTTTATTTCTATACTCTTCTTTTCTAAAAATGGTTGAGTTAGAAAAGTTTTCTCTACGGCCTTGATAGTCCTATATCTTGACTCTACGAACGTAGTTTTATACTATCACACAAAAATAATTTAAAATTCGAGAAAAGAAAATTTAAGAATTTATTTGCAAAAGAGAAAAACAAAAAACAACAATGACACAACACATGAAAAATATGGAATGGAACGAGAAACATTTTTTAGTCAGTGTTTTCTAAAATAATAAAGATAATTTGAACTTTTACGATTCCTTACAACATGCTTTTTTTTACGGTATCAGTATGAAAAATACAAACTTTAAAAAATAAAATAGTTGTGGAAGAATATAATTTGCACTCAAAGTCTAACGGCATTTCGAACCTGAAACTCATTTCGCATCCCGGCAAAAAAAGTGACACAAGTCAAAAAATAAAAATTTTGATGTTATACAAATACAAATACAAATATTGACGACCAGCTACAGGCTCAAGCCCAACAAGGCTGGTCCTTTGTTTATGAATTCTCCAATTCCCACTGACTATCCAATTGTGTCTTAAATTCGTACACTCCCTTTGAATTAACTATATTTTCTGGCAACGCGTTCCAACTGTCTATTACCTTATTAAAGTAGTAGTTTTTCCTTAAATCCCGATTAAAATGTGTCTTATTCAATTTATACCCATGGCCCCTTGTTCTGTTATCCCTATTGAAATTTAAGCCCTCTGGGTCCCCTTATTTTACAAACTTGAAAAGCTGAATCAAATCCCCCCTCCTTCTTCTTCTTTCCAGTGTATACATGTTTAGCTTACTTAAACGTTCATTATAGTCGAAATTTGCTAGCCCCTTTAGTATTTTTGTAGCTCTGTGCTGAACCCTTTCAATTGATTCTATGTCCTTATGTTATGTCATTGAAAAATATGTATGAGGTGCCCCAGAGTGTTATATTACTATTTATTCTATTGAATATAATAGAAGTTACCACCTACTTACTTATTACGAAGTACTTATCTAAAATTTAAAAGAAGCTTATACTATTTCAATATACGTTTTATAGTATCCTTTAAGTTGATGTTTCTCAAATTCTGCAATTTTGAGCTGTGTCACTTTTCTTGCCGTGGTGAGATATATTTTCTTTCATTAATTTATCGTCTGCATCGTTCCGTACTTTGCATAATTATTCAGTTTTGCATAAAATGAATGACATTCGGCTTCTTATGTGCCAAGGTTTCAATGTTATCCTACCTATTCGATTTGGCATAGGCGCATAAAAAATGTACTTAAGACGAAAATTTTTCTCACAAGTACTTACCAGTAAAAGAAGTTTGACCCCAACCCGCTACAGTGGCGTTCATGCCGGTGACTTCCGTTCCTGGCAGTGGCAAACACACAGGCCACACGAACTCGCTAAATACAGCGTCTTTATTTAGTTTCAAGAGTGCGACATCATTACTATGTCTGTACGGCTCTTGGTACTGAGGATGGGTTATTAGAGACTCCACCCCGATGTCTTGTCGATTTCCTGAACTGGCAGCAACATCGTGTTCTCCTAAGCGAGCTTTGAGAGTTGCAAGGTATTTTTTCCTGCGGTACCTGCAACGAGAAATTAGGCATCAAAGCCATCAAATAGACACGATGTTTTACTCCAATCAATCACCCTATAAATCAAATTCAATAGAGTACATATTTTTAAATATTTAGGCTAGTTATGTGGAGAGAAGTTCGAAGTAAAACATTTCAAAACATTTAGTTTTCAGAATAAAAGCAACCTTTATAAAATTGTTTGTTGTTAAAATTGTTAAAACCGTTTTGCTAATTCGAATGAAGCTTTAAATCAAAATACCTTAAATTTATACTGGGCATGTAAATCTTTTATAGTCTATCTGAGTTTTAGACTATCTACGAGTTTGTTTATTTGGAACTAATGGTTTTCACATGCTGAGAATATAAATAAAGGAACTTAATAACACTTGATAACAATTAGATCAATCAATTGAGATTGGCTCTAATTTTTATCTACTCATATGTGCGCCACCAGACTAAACGTGTATATACTACCTTCTTGATTAGAATGGCAGTATAACCATCAATTATCGAAACTACACGGTGTAATGTTATTTTAGTTCATTTGCCATTTTATTTCTATAACGTTAACCTCATAACATGATTGGATTTATTTTTATTTAATTGAACGTTTTTATGACACGTTGGCCGAGATTATTTTATTCCTAACGACGTTCAAGTGAACGTCCGGTACACCACTCAGAAATAGCTTTGATGAGTATAATGAGCTTTAACCATCCTGATGGTTGTATTGACGAGGTGTCTCGCCACGACCAGAAATGGATGGACGAGATATCTCGTCACTAGAAGATAAAAGACTAGATCTAGTCTTCATAAAAATAATCGACAGTATAATCCCAGGTGCAGAATTATATTCAGTGTTCTGCAACACAACTCCAAGCAATTGCAATTGTTCTGCGGCATCTTGTCCGAATTTTGAAAACTGCAGTAAAATCAAAAACAGACGAAAAACACAATTATCGGCTAAATATGTATTACATACTTATAACATAAAACATCGAAATTAATTAACTTACTTTATTTAAAACCAAGGCATACTTTCAGAATTTGCAATTCTATCGATACTTTTTGAAGTTATATATTTGTCATTGATATAGAAGATTTGTTATTTATAAAGTGTTTGTGGTAATTTGGGCGGTGTAAGGAGGTTGTTCCGTAGCTGGAAAAGAAAAAAAGGTGTAGAAAGGAGCGCGCTTTGCACTGCAGAACATCGTAACTTATGAATGAAGAAAAAATCGGCTAAAATTTTAATAAAATTGAGGAAAAATTGTTCCACAAAGACTTTGTTCTGCGATGTACGTCGCAGTTTTAAGCACTTTCTGTCCCGGGAGAAATGATGACGGCTAGTTCCATTAGCAATATCACCATTAGCAAAAATTATTCGATCTTGATGGACAAGATATCTCGTCGAAAACACATCGAGGGCTAATGATATTCATAATTCCTAAATCTCCATTTACAGCTGTTTAGGAGTTACACAATGAAATTTAAGATGATCATTTACAACACCTCCAGTAAAAAATGAGGTGGATTCGAAACTGTGTCGCTCTTTTTTATTTAATCACATCTTTTTCTAGTTCATTCAACGCATATATTGTTTGGGGTTACTTCATGATTTGAAAATGCTTGTTCAAAACAGCAGGTGCAAACGCATAAAAATTTTAAATGAATACACTTACTGATTTTAATTACTTTAATTTTCTACTTACTCGAACACACAGTGAGCTGCAGTGAGAAGCCATCTCTCGTTCAACAACACGGCACCACATTTATGAATTATTTGAACAGCCCTAGGTTCTTCGGGACCTCGAAGCGACACCTGTAAGGTAAAGGAAATTAATTTATTTACAAGAAGCTGAGAGTTGGATTCATACGTCGCTTGTAAGGCGATGCGGCTATTGGCCTCAAATGGTTGTAGTGTGCTTATCAAGAAATCGAATCCAGGCGTAGCTTGTAAGTTTAAAAAATATTATAATTCGATTTATGTGAGTAGGGTAATTTTAATTAACGTCGTACTAGAGCAACACATCAGGCTAATGACTGGGATCAATTCCAAAGGGAAAGATACTAGGAGAACACCACGTATTTTGAACCACGGTCAGATGACGAGATCACACCTGAGCTGGCACCCACTATCCAAACTTCCATACCAACACAACGTGAGGACGTTTGAGGTCACGGCATATTTAACATGCATCAGCCGCCTTTTGTACACGACGGTCTTTGATTCGATTCGAACTCACAACCCTCCGGTAGCTTATCCGTTATTCTTCCTATCGGGCTTTCGCGGCCCAAAATGGTTTTAGTGTGCTCATCAAGAAATCGAATTCAGGCGTAGCTTGTATATAAGGTAGGAAAATATTATAATTCGATTTCTGCGGGGGAAATTTTATTCCCAGAACATCGCTTTGAATCTGGTAAATAAAAAATGAAAGTTAATCAAAAAGAGGAAATGTGGTATTCAGATTCGAAAATGTAATTGAATTCACAACTGAATGGAGAAAGCAATTCATTCTTTAAAAATAATCCTTATTGAAAATTTGAATTCTCGTATGGTGTGTTACTTTTCTTAGTTTTTTTGTTTTTGTTTTTAATAAATGCATTCATCCAAGTAGCTAGAGTTTGAAGATTTATGTTTCTGAAACTCCTGTGTGTGTGTGTGTGTGTGTGTGTGTTTGAAATAAAATGTATTCCATATACTCTGCTGCTAAGTCGAAGCTCACTTTATTATTTGTTCTAACCTCACCACACTCAGCCGTTGCAACAATGAAGAGTACGTAGATAGAGTTGATACCCCTTAGCCAGGATAAGATACCAAAAGTTTAAAGTTCTTACCAACATCTGTGATTGTAAACAATATCAAAAAAGTGAAATATCGCAAGTTCTTCTGTGCGTTTATATTCTAGTGAAATTTGATTCGACGATTGTCAAATCAAGTTATGACATTCCCCGATTCCTGATGGGACGCGATAGCCCGGATGAAAGAGTAACGTATTAGAAATCGAAGGGTCGTGCTTTCGAATTCAACCAAAGATCATCGTGAACAAAGGGGATGGTGCACGTTAAATCTGTCGTGACCTCATATGCCCTCACGTTGGTGTGGTGTGGAAGTTTGGAGACTGGGGTGCCAGCTTAGGTGTGACCTCGTCATCGGACCGTGTTTCAAAATGACGTGGTGTTGTCCTATGATCTTTCCCTTTGGAATTGATCCCGGACTGTCGTCAATAGCCCGCAGCATTGCTCCAGTACGACGTTAATTAAAATACCTACCTAAAACCATTTTCCCTTTATAATTATAAGCATATTAGAAGACCTTTACTTTCAAGAGAGATTAAAAGATAGTTGATAAAGGAATTAAAGTTTGATGTGCAAACGTTGAAACAAATGTTAAAAATTGTTTTAATTATATGCTTATACATAACTTATTCCAATGGATGTTAACTTTTTACAACTGTTTTTATTTTGTTACTAACAAAAAAATTGAATATTTTTAAAACGATGCGTGATGAAATAAATTTCAGAGAAAACCTTTTAAGAATTGTCTTAATATCTTTGTTCTAACTGAAATATTGAACATGAGCTTAACCGATAAATATAGTTGTGACAAAAAAATAAATTGCGAAACAAAAAATATTTCACGTCAGTTCCGTATGTTGTAAAAAACAAGTATGTAAAGACAAACACAAAAGGGGGTCAGCTATCGTTTAGCAAATAATTTCCAAGGATTACTTACTAAAAACGGAAATTCTCCTTTTCGTGCGTTTTCTCCTCCAATAATTTTTGACTTCCTTCCTAATGGTTTTCCACACTGAACTTTCCCTAAAAGATGCGTGGCGTAATTTATTTCACAGTCATAATTATTTTGAAATGGATAGAAATAAGGTAATAAAATATTTAAAATATCTAAATTAATAAAAAATTGATTGCACATATTTTCTTTGATAACAATTTTACTTACATCGGCATCAAAACAAAATAGTCTTGATTACACATTTAACAACATGTCTTCATACATAAACTAAAATACAGTGGAACTTCGATTAACCGTCAGGGTTGGGATCGGGATCTTGACGGTTAATCAAACAGAAGGATAACAGAAAAACCTTAAACAACCACCATCCATTCCCTATCAATGAATGATTAAAAGATGCAAGTTTGCGAACTGTAAATATACTGACCATACGTGTATATTTTATTTCACTGAAACAAACAATATACAATTTATATTAAGGAGAGTATAGTACATATTGTTACATGAACTTCTTGCTTTAGACGTATATACATATTCAAATTTTAAAATAGTCTGTCCTTTTCTTTTGTTTCTTCGAGACTTTTAGAGTGTCGATGTTCTTTAATAACGGACTGACGGTTAAAAGAGTGATGGTTAATCGAAGTTCCACTGTACACTTATGTAATCTATTTGATATCAGTCCCCTTACTTTTCCACGCCCCTTCGGGCTTCAGTACCAATTCTCATTACGAAATAGTCTTCACGTTGGATTGGTGCGGAAGTTTGGAGAGTGGGGTGCCAGCTCAGGTGTTGCTTCGTCATCTGACCTTGGTTCAAAATTACGAGGTGTTGTCCTCGGATCTTTCCCTTAAGAGATTGATCCCGTACCGTCGTCAATAGCCCGTTGTGTTGCTCTAGTACTACGTTGACTAAAAAATTACCAATTATCTGATTACGAATGTCTCTTGAATTAAAAATATGTATCCCAAGAATTACTGGCTCACTTGGATGATCAGCCTGGGATATGTAACCATCTACTGGTCACAAGAACCTAATCAAATTTAAATAAATTCAATCGAGTCAGGTGTTGACCTCGTCATATGACCCTGGTTCAAAATTACGAAGTGCTATCCTCGGATCTACCCTCCAGGATTCATGTCGATCAATAGCTCATTTTGATGTACGATGTAAAATCAACTACCCTCCAACTAGCCTCAAAGGTGGAGAACTTAAAACCTTTCTTGGCAGATAAATATATGTATCACAAGAATTACGGGTTGGCTTGGACGATCAGTTCTGGATATGCAACATTTGTTGGTCGCAATCGAAACTCGATCCAACAAAAGAAAGTTACGTATCCGGGGATGGTGCAAGTTAAATATGTAGTACCCTCAGATGTCCTTATGTTGGAGTAGGATGGAAGTTTGGAGAGTAGAATTCCAGTTCTGATGTTAACCTCGTCATCTGACCCAGGTTCAAAATCACGAGGTTATTGTTCTCAGATTCTTCACTTCGGGATTGATCCCGGTCCTTCACCAATTGCCAGTTGCGTTGTTTCAGTGCGGTGTAAATTCAACTACCTGCATACTGGTCTATCAGGTGGAGAACTTTGGAATGTTGAAGGAAAATATGTAATTTTAAATAATGTAGCCAATTCTAGGTTTCTCATATCACTACTGTTCCTTTTTCTAGAAAGGCTTCTTGCGCATTTCTACAACTTAATTCAATCAGTATTGCTATTAAGTACAACATGGAGCTCTTGTTATTGTTGCTTATACTCTGTAGTACATTTTGCTATTTTTTTATATTTTACATATATTTTGAAATTCTGTATAGTAAGAACTTTTCTTTTAATTACATCATTTGAAATATATTTATCATTAAAAGGCTCCTCAAAGCCCCGACCTCCCAATTTCCCAATTTTTCGGTGGACCTGTTATGCTTCACATACCTATTTTTCAATACTCTGTATACATTTTCTCTTCTTTTCCCTTTCATAGTATACAGCTTTGTCATGAAAATACAATACAAATATGTGTTTATGACTTTTGAAGTTAGCAAACACACGGCACAGTGCAAAACAAGAGTTTTTCAAATTTTCCGGATCAGCTCTTAGACCCGAGCAATGGTACAATAGTATCGTCGACTTGATCCTGTTCTCTGTATAAAGATGTTTTTCTCTTTGTATGCACCCTTTTTTATCCAAACGGAAAATTTGAAATTGCATTTGATTGACATTCGTATGAAAAGAAAATTACAAATTAATTTAAAATTGCTTATCTGATTTTATACTATCGTTTGAGTGAGTACTGAATGAAAGAAACGTTAAATTTTCTCGAAAATACTTTTGAAATTTTTTAATTGGATTAAAAAATAATTATTAGAATCAATTGTTAATATTTTGCACAATTTTGTCATAACGATTTGCTGCTTTAGAAAATAAAAAGCAACTGAGGATAACAATAAAAAAAATTCCGAAATTATTTGTTGAAAATTATTTGTTCTCAGAAATGTCTTGCTTTCTACCTTTAAAAAAATTTTTTATTCGCTGCTTTCGATGACTACATAAGCATTAATAAGAGAGCGAAGTACTCAAGTAGAAACCTAAAAAAACTCTTATTCCTGTAGTGTTCTTTGCAGTGGCGCCATCTATGGATATAATTCATAAAGATATGAATGTGCTAAATCTTCTTCTAGGCGTCCCCATATTTGTCATACATATGGCGTAACATATAATAGCTTTATGTGCAAACGATTAAGATACTGATATTATGCGGGTATTCAGAATCCTACAGAATTTATTCTTCTTGCTTATTTACAGCCCAAAATCGAGACAATAATTCAGTTATGATTGCTTGAGAAGTAAATTGGAAATGGAATAGTTTATGTTATATGGTCCAATTCATACGCAAATGCTTTTTTATTGATGTCGAACACAATTTGTTTTTATCCAGTGGAAAGTGTCAAGGCCCCAGCCCTAGAAATAGGGTGGTAGGCAAGGGAGGCTGGAGCCCCTCGAATTAGGAGATTGTCTCCTGACGTGAGGGAGACACCAACGATCTGATGAATGAAGTGGAGCCACCTTGCCCATTTTGTTGCCCATGTTATATGCATAATTTAAAAAATCTTTATCCCTGTTTTGTGGAATCCGACCACAACCATAAAAATATTGGGGCACAAAGAGGTTGGGCTCTTAAGGCGACTGTAGACGTTCAAAGCAAACTTTTGCAGTAATTATCCGATGACTATCAAATTTGTAACCCCCCCCTCAGATTGCTTTATACAGTCATATATAGTCACTCAAAGTGCACAAAGGTCGTATGTCTAATCTGCATTTTTCAGGAGAGCAAAAAAACTAAGCGTTTTCCTCATGATTTGATTCTATTGTTATTACATATATTTGGTTGTCACTTTTATTGGGATCAGTTGATGACATAAGAGATTTTGACACCAGGTAGATATGCCACATAACTAGCAATAATAAAAGAAAAAATGGAATTTTTGACATCCGACCTTTTGCACTTTGAGTGACGATATAAAGTTTGGTCGAAAAATATAAAGTTGTAGAACTATTACATAAAACGGTGATTCAAAATTTTGATAAATTGGTTTCATACATAAAATGTTTCTATGTATTATTTAATTAATTGATATTTTAAGTTTTTCAATTTTTTTTAATTCATATACTTGGTTGTATACATATTGTGGCGAAGTGATAAAAGAGGACATCTTGTTTCACCAGTCGCCTGGCCGGCTGAAATCTTTCTTTGTCGGACAATGGCCAGCTCCTCTGTTGGAATAGAAGTGAAGAGGCGGGGGAGCTCCCCTCTTGGAATTTTTGGACGATGGAAAACTGTCCAAGGGTTTTTCCCACGGTATGGGAGCTTCGAGTAGAGAGGGTTGGTTTCAGCGATCGAGACATTCTCTTACAGACCCGAGAAGAGTTTGGTCGTTGTGAGGGCGTCAGATATCAACAGCCCAGATTTTGGAAGTTAAGTCTCCGATGGAGACTCTTTGTTATATTTGAATTGTTGTGAAATTGTCTGCTTAACAGAGCAGCACTGTATAGTAATAAATAACCAAGAGGAAATAAACGAATAGTTGTAAATATACAATATTCAGATCTCCTAAAACATCCTTTCTGCAAAAGCTTATACAAGGCCGTTGTTAACATTGTTACAATATGAATCCGATTATGAATTCCATCTGTTAGTGTAGCACACAACTGTAAAGAAGGAAAATTTTACTGAAACATCTAAAATTTGGCAAAAAAGAACATATGAAACAAAAATTTCAAAACTTAGAAGAATGATGAATTTTTTCTTTTCCGTTAGATAAATGTAACAGATTGCAAGCAGAACACCCGAAAACATTCCCGATTAAATAAAGAAAGAAAAGATAAGCAGGAAAAGTTAGAATTAAAAATGTCAAAAAATCTCAATCAGAGGAAAACGCGTTTTTGCAGACTTGATGTACTGCTATATTTTGATAGATATGGAATTCCGTCCAAAATGATCGTAATTGAAAAACTTTCCATGTTATCCACAGATTTGGATTCCAATTAATTTTTAAAGCTAAAATTAAAATAAATTGACTGATTCTTCGATAGATTTCGATGATTTTAAAACTCACTATCCTCTTGAAGATTTACCTTTTTTTTAACAATAGCACCTTGTTTGAGAAACACGTTTTGTATAACAGAATAATTAATTTTGTTTATAATTTTATCATTTTTTACTACATTGAGGGCTGATTAGACGTGGGATCTACAGCTTAAAACGGATTCCAAATAATACAAACATTCATCCGGACTGGAATACTAACTCAGTAACTGTTGAACAGGATCGAGGTGTATTGTGTATCAGTTAATGTGGGCTCATCAATTAGCAAATCCACTCTAACAAATTCAAATTAATTGAATCCTTTTGTTAAATGTGTCATTCAGCTCCCTCTCCCTCTCTATAGAGGGGTTAATGGAACCTGGTTCGTGGAAGCACGGGAAATAGGAAGAGTCTTGCACTTTGATGTGGAGAATGTTTTCTAAATTCGAAAACTTATAAACGGATTCATTGTATAATGATCACGTCGCGCATATTTGGAATTCAGAATTCATCATTTGTACATCACGAGGGATTCTCATTTCTATCTGATACTGGATCTTTTCTATCGATTTTGGAAATCTACCGAGCCTTGAAGACAGAATCTGGTATTGCTGTTTTGTTGCAACACAATTTATTTCGTTATTCATCGATAATATTTTAATATTCACCTCTCTTTTTTAGAGGAACCCCATGGGTTATGACCCCTGAGAGTTGCCGCAGTGCTTTTAACCACTCTCAGAACGTATATTTCAAATAGCACTTTACATCTGCGCTTCAAGCCGTTGGAGATGAGTGTCTCCAGTGGTAGGCTAGATGATGTAGTAGGCTCATTAATAAAAATGTACTCCTAATTGTAAATAAGGCTTAACGTACCAAGTGAATAAAAATTACCAAAGGGAATTCCTTTACCTTCGGACCCATGTGCATAAACAAATTTGCCACATGGATATTCTTAAAAATGAGATAAGTAACATAATTTAAAGCTTTATTTGGAAAAGACAGACATGTACAACAGAAGTGGAAAAATAAATAAATAATAACCAACTTTATGTGACATAACATTGTTTGATGTTATGATTTGCTACAAGTACTCTTCTTTAAAGTTTATCGATGCCAATAACATGCGGGTTTTTTTTTCTGAAAAAATATGTGTATGATAGATTTTTAATACAAACAAATAAATCATGATTTAGTGTAAAAAAAGATTTAAGGCCGTGCCTTTGATTGGAACAATTCCTATTTAAGAAAATGTTGAGACATAAATTGATAAACTTGGTAGGAAGTAGGGGTAAGGACTAACCTGTTTTATCCAGAGTTAAATAAATCCTTATCTAATAAGTATTTGTTTATCCGTGTTGCAAAAAATTGCTGGTTGGAAAAATAGACTACTGATATAATACATAAATTGGTTAATTTAGACATGTAACGAAACTAAATGGTGTAACTGTATTTAAATTTACTTAGAATTGTGTTTGTGTGTGTACGTCTTTCAGAAATGAATTCTTTAAAATTAATTTTATAGCAATCGTTAATTATGCAAAAAATATGGTTGAAATTAAAAGTATTTCATTTATACATTTTTTCTAGAATTCCGATTGCATGTTCCAAAGTTTATTGATCCTAATCATGGCAGTAACCCCAAAAAATAGTCACCTGTAAAAATGTTGATTTTGATATAATTTATTCCAGATCATACGAGTCTCCATTGTTCAAGAAGTACATACTTTTGAAGTACTTCAATCCGTTATAATTCAATCACTATCATTTACTAATCTTAGTAATTTCTTTTTTTTTCTCTCGAAAAAAAATGCTTCATTTTTAGAGTAGCTTCTTTTTCTTCAGAAGAGGACAAAAACAGAACTCCTAACAAGAAAAAGTTTGAATTTTTATGAATTCATATCATAGTAGACTACCTTTATTTGGAAAACAAAAGTTCTAAGTTCTTAATACAAGAATGTAGTTAAGAATATAATAACTTATCAAGGCCCTGCGCAAGGGACTGGTGTAGCTTATGCCCCTGCCCTATTTTTTATCTTCTAAGTAGATTTATTCAAGATTTTAGGGAAGACCGTGAAAGAATATTTAATTCTTAAAGGAAGATAAACGTCTTGCATACCACAAGTCTTGTCTTGTATAGCAACACATACAAGACAAGGGTATGTCATCTTTATACGCGCATTATTACCCACTAGCTATGAACACATCCTCAGACAATATTCCTAATATCTCATTAATTTTCGAAAGGCTAATAATATTTCTACACTGGCAGCTTGTTATAAATTACCACATTAAACTCATATCATCTTTTCAAATTTTCAAGCTCTTCTGAAGTTACGAAAAATATAACTTCAGGGATAGTAGTTTGCTTAATATTTCGTTATTGCGCTGTAGGCAATATTTTTGAATTCATTGCCTTCCATTTTACGATTCCTTTGTTAGGGTTGTCATTTAATCGAGTGATATTTTGTTATCGGAAGAAAATTTATGTAAATTTTCCGATTTTTTTAGTTACTAGCCATTGCGTGGCTAGCCCGCCGTTGTTTGTGATAAAAGGTGTCAATCTTGTGTCAAATTTTCCGCAGATTTCAAATAAGTTGAAATTTTTAATCCATCTTTAACGATTCCGATTTTACAAAAAAAGAACTGAATAATGCTAGTCAAAATGTTATATATATATATATATATATATATATATATATATATATATATATATATATATATATATATATATATATATATATATATATATATATATATTGCTTTCCTTCGCTGAAATCGTAAAAGCGCAGGAAATGTAGTCTGTTTATTTCGGGAACGCGTATGTTGGCGTGACGTCACATTCTTATGCAAAAATATAAATATATTCAATTTAAATATTTTATTTATTTAAAATGAATCATATTTTTAGACATCGATCTAGTGTGAAATTTTTCTTATATTTAAAATCCGTTGAAATTTTTACTCTATCTTTAACAGTCTAGGAGATAGAAAAAAGAACTACATAACTCTAGTTAAAAGTTTATTTGTTTTTTATCGTCTGCTGGAAAATAATTCCTCCGCACAAAATGAAAACGGAAACGAAAATAATAAATTTAGAATCTGTGATCTTCTATGCTGTTGCATTCAATAGCAATTAAATTTCATTGAATTCAGTTAAAAATGTTCCAGATTGAATTTTAAAATTAGCCGCGACACAAAACTTGCAAAAAATTCGGACTACCTATGTGCCAAATCCCATTACTGTAAGTGCCATAGATTCGCCAGGAGTTTGCGTGCATGAAACAAACAAACAAACAGACAGACATACAAACTCTTCCTTTTTTATACTAGAGATTCAATGAGTAGTTAATTTTGTGACAACCCAAAGACCCGTTTTGTAATATTCATCTAAGTTGCGAACACAACTAGCGTACATTTCTATGATCGCTATACGAGAATTTTATTGGACTAACTGGATGATGCATATAAAAATATAAAGCACTAGGGGGCCTGCCCCCTGCTCGCTAACGCTCGCCAACCCCCGGAGGATTGCTTCGCAATCCTCATTGGTTCGCTGCGCGAACCTATGCTCGCTTCGCTCGCCTCAATGAAGACATGTGTCCTAGCAGAAGGGATTTTTTACAAAATATATTTAAAAAAAATATTTTTTTCAAATCTAAATTTGCTGTATTACAGAAAAGATATATACAGTACCTCTGGAATCAGAATTCAAATGAAAACTTTGAGCAAATTTTGACTCGAAATATGAGCACTTATTTGGAAACTGAATACCCAGCATGTTGTTTGTTTGTACATTTACCCAGCACTCGAGCCAACCCACACTTTTGAGTTGTCGAAAGTTGTAGTGCAAGCGTCTTGTTGAACTATAATTGTTGGCCATGAAAAGGACCGTTTTTTAAATGACCCTGAAAAGATCCTCCGCTTTCTTTGATTTCTATTATAAACTAACTGCAACAGCTCATTAAAATTTCCTTTTTTTTTTCCAATAAAATTTCATCCGATAACACTATAAATTCAATCGATGCGCGAGACTTCTCGATAAACAAACAATCGTACAGTGTTGCCAAAACGCGATTACAAATAACGTCTTTTTTACGTGCCACGTAAGAGAATTATATATATAGATTCTATTATGTGTATTTTGGTCATGAAAAAAAGGAAGCCCCAAAGGCATTTCTGACTGAAGTAGTAGTATTATAAGAAAGTGATAAAATTACATCGCTTGAATTCAAGGATGCCTGCGACATCGATGACCGTTACGGAGAACAAACTTTTTAAAGCAAATAAATAATAATTGAAGATATAGCAATTTTGTTTTGTTCCGTATTAAATAATAAATTTAATAAGGATCTACATTTCATTATTTCAAATATTATAAAATGAAGTGTTTGTCTGTCTGTACGTTTGATTTTTTTTTTCTGCACGCAAAGTCCTGACAAATCTATGACACCTACTGTAATGGGATTTGGCACACAGGTAGTCCGAATTTTTTGCAATTTTAGTGTCGCGGCGAAGTTTAAAATTCAATCTAGAACATTTAAAAAAGAATTCAAGGAAATTTAATTATTGTTGAATTCAAAAGTATAGAATACCACATATTCAAAATTTATTTTTTTCATTTTGCGCAGAGGAATGATTTTCCAGCAGACGATAAGAAATAAAGTTTTAACTGGAGTTATATGTTCTTTTTTCTATCTCCTAAACCGTTAAAGATAGAGTAAAAATTTCAACGGATTTGCAATTGCTGAAAATTTCACATTGGGTCGATACTTAAAAATATGATTTTCTTTAAATAAATAATTTTTAAATTGAATATATATTTTATATTTTTGCAAGAGATTGTAACGTCGCGTCAACCTTCGCATTTCAAAATTAATCAGATTACATTTTCTGCACTCTTACGATTTCAGCAAAGGAAAGCATAACAAATAAAAAAACATTTCGACTTGGAATTGTTTAGTTCTTTTATGTAAAATCGGGATTGGTAAAGATAGATTAAAAATTTCAACGGATTGGAAAACTGCGGAAAATTTTACGCCAGATATATACATTTGATTTTGTTTTGATAAATAATTTTTCAATTAAATATTTATATTTTCGCAAGAGATTGGGACGTCTCGCCGATTCGATATCTTCTTAATTCGAAATCGGCCGTATTCTATAATGAGCGTTGCCCGTTGCTTCGCAAACCAATACCGCGGGCATCGCCGTGATGGCTGTTATCCAATAGGCTACGGCAGGGCTCGAAATACCCGGGTGCACAGGTGCACTGACGGATTCTCATTTGGTTTACGAAGCAGACCAACAACACGTGTAACGACGTTGTGACTGTTATTTAATAGGCTACGAATTCTCATTCCCTCTCCATTCCATAGGTTATGAATTCTCTTTATTAAAAATCAAATTTGCTTCGCAAACCAAATGGGAATTGGTTTTTAATATAGAGAGATGGATCAGGTTTTTTCTCCCTTGAAACAACGTTTTCGACCTTTTTGGAACTGTAACGAGCAACGTCGTGCTCGCCACGCAGTGGCTAGTCTCCAAATAAAAATGTTATTCTGTGCTACTTTAAATAGATGTCTTTTCTTGTAGACGCTCTCTTAACGGCTGTGGTAGCTCAGTTGCTAGAGTTGCTGATAATGAAACCGAAGATTCGCAAGTTCAAAACTTGGTTCATTCAAGGTCCAACTAAAGTTAGTTGTGTACATGGGATTTGGTGCACTTTAAATTTGTCGCGGCATCAAATGTCCTTATGTTGGCGAGGTATGGAAGTTTGGAGAGTGGTGTGCAATGTTAGGTGTTGACCTCATCATCTTACCGTTGCTTAAAAGTGCGAGATATTTTTTCCTATGGAATTGATCCCGAACCTTCACTATCGTGTTGCTCCAGTGCGACGTAAGCTTAACTATCTAACAACCATCTTTCAGAATTTAACGTTTCAAATTTTGTACTGTTTTATTCTGGAATTGCTTTTACTCTGTTTTTTCTTTTTGATGTTTTTCCATTAGTAGTGTATTTTTGTTTTGAAAACGCTCTTGTAGAGTTTTTCTTAATTTGATGTACATTTATAGTTTAAAAGACCTTATTTTTCTTAAAAGCATTTCACCCAAATTGTGCTGTGTGAAGGACCGTCGGCTAGTATAAAGTCAAAGCTTCTTTTGATAGTTTGAATTTACAACGGAGGTACGAAATCTTTTCTCAATTGAAAACATACATTCGAAATTTTTAATGCAATTTTTAAAAAATAATATTTTCAAAACTTTCATTGAAGGATAGAGAATAACGCGATACAGATTAGATGAATATTATCAAAAGCCACAGAATTCACTGGTATTACCTTTAAACCACAGAGTTATTTTCAATGCTTCCTGACTCGGTGTGATTATCATGTTTCACAATGGTATTTACTGACAAGTGGAACAGTTTCATGGTAATCTTCTGAACTAAACAGTAAGCTTCCCTGTAATTTAAGGCGTCAAAATAAGAAGTAGAACATTTCTAATGGAACCATGGCAAAGCTACTCTGGAATTGTGCCCCCCTCATGTAACAACGGTTTTTCCTAAATTGTGTGAAACCAGTTCGTAAGATCTGAATATTGCTTTGCAATTATTGATAAAAAAAATTATAAGGCGTTAATAAGGTTTTTATACGGAAGTTTTTAAACTACTCATGTGTCGCTGACATCATGCCTAAGGCATGGACCTGAATAATCGTTGTTTCGAGTGAAACATGTCCAAAGATTCGCTGTAGGCATAATAGTGTCATGATGAAAGTTTAGCTATCAATTTAGGTTGTTTAGCTGCGAATTGGGACTAGTGCCTTTAGCACAGAATGAAACATTGAACAAAAGTTAAGAAAATGCATTTAGGTGAAAACACCCAAAATAATAGATTCGTGGCTTTCGCTCAGCCATGACGATTTATTAAAGAAGCGTACTTGATTGAATACTATAAGTTCGATACGTTAATTTAAAAGGGTATATTATAGAACCCATTAATGTTAAATACGTGATGTAGAAAATTAGAATAAAAAGTATAAATAAGGCAAAAATGTTTTAGAGAAACATAACCCTTAGTGAAAATTTTCAGTCTTTTAGGACATAAACGTTTTTTCCCCCGTTTCATATCCGTATACAGCAGTAATGTTCAGCATATAATCATTAAGAAGATAACACAGTGAGTATTTTTTCTTTACTTTCCCGATTTCCTGAAAGTTTATGTGAAACTGGAATTTAAGAGCGAGCTTATCTGAAATGTAATAATGTGTAAATGTAATAAGTCCTTAAAGAAGAAACGCATATCCAAGTGTTTTCCTATGTCTTAAATAAATTTTAAAAGGAACTCAAAAACATTAACGGATACTTACAGTTTAAACAGACTAATGTCAATACTTGAACATGCACAAAACACCGCACAATTAAATAGCAAATAAGCTTTAAAGAGTTAAAGAAAATAACAAAAATCCTACAGTGAAATGTTTGAATTTTCAATTGCATCAAATATTTTAAACAATGTTTCCGAAAATGATGAAATGAATGATGAAAACAATAACATATAAATACATGATACATGATGAAACTATAAACACTTAGGCTAAACCTTTCCTAATATTTTATATTGTACCCAGCCTTTTCCTTTTAAAAAAAATTTCTCAATAAAGTTTTCACATTTCAGTATCAAACTTTAATCATTTACTCATTCATAAGCGTTTTACAAACCATATAAATTTCATCGCATTCTGACAATTACTTCTAGATGAAATATTATTTTTGTCTTGGAGTGTAGCAAATATTGAAAAAAAATGCACGAGCATTTTATAACTTTTACTCCATTCTCTTTGAATTTCTATGTTTAATGTTCGAATTTTAGAGAAATTTACGAGATAATTAAAAATAAACATTAGTTCAACAGAGTATTAATTTATAATAGTTTTTCGTTTTTATTCGTATCATAAAATGAAAAGCTTAAGTATATCGTCGGATTACAAGTGAAACATCATAAGTCAAAAACAATTATGAGAAAACAATGGTGAAAGTTTCAATTTTCAAGCAACGCGAAAATTGTTATTTAATATTTTAACAATTATTTATTACACGTTTTAGTTGCTCAATTTACCAATCATTCAGAGAAGAGTATTTCATTATGATAAAGTACTACCATAGCAACGTATTTATAAAATTTTAATAAATAAGGTGCGTTATTCAGTTTGTTTAAGTGTTTCTCAAGCGTGTTTCTAAGGAAGAAATCTAATCTTCAGACAAAGAAAGAGCAAAACTTCATCTTTCTAAAGATTACCACAATTGACTTGAATATGTTTCATTAGTTAGCCGACAACATATTTTCTACCATTTGGTATTATATTATACATTTCTCTCTTTGATAGAATTAGCATTATATTACAATGTTACAATGAATTCTTAAAGTCTTAGCACTAATTTATTTTATACCTTCAAAACTAGAAATAATATTTACCTTATTGCCAGAAAATCTCGATTCGTATTGTATAAATTAAGATATCAAAATTAATTTCGTGGCTGCGTTATAAGAAATCGTGCTTATCTAGCTGCCATTCTGCAAAAATTGGTTTAGTAAATGTTTTCCACGTATCACTATTTTGATCACATTGTCATTCCTCATAAATTGAATTATTCATAGAATTATACGTAGGCGTGTCTGCGTTCTTATTTTATAATTATCACTCCTTATTAATTGAAAATATGGAAAGGATATTACAAAAATATAAGAGTTACAAAAGGATTTTGTTGTTATTGAATTGAAAGCTGAGTCAGTTATCATTATCATTGATCTGTATATCGCTTGTATAATTTCTAAAACATTAAGATATCACTAATCAAAAAGTTAGAAAAACAAGCAAACACTAACGCCCTCTGCTAGCCATCAAGAAGAGCATATAACTGAGATTTAGAATTGCGCCATGGCAGATACCACAAATCGGCTTACATGTAAAACATACTAGGTCAAAAGACGGTTCTGAGAAAACCAAGGTGAACATTTTTTAATCCCTAAGCTTTACGCACTAAGTGATTGTCAAAAAGAAATCTAAAGAAAGGACAGTGGGTATTTCACCATTATAAATATCACAATATTCTGGTCTAGTACAGCTAAAAAATAAAATATTGAAAAATGTGTCTTTGTGCATTTCATTTGAAAGCTGACCATATCTTTTTTAATGTTCACTATATAGGTATAACAACCAGGAGAGGCTTGACTATTTAAGTATTCAAGAAAAGCTGTGCAATAAAGCAACCTTGAGAAAAGAGACAGTGAAATTAAAAAAAAATCCGTTGCTATTAATGACAAATTCCGGAAAAGATGGTAAAAGTTAGATTTAAATAACTAATTTGAATTTGGAGTAATGTATGAAAAAACGAATGATTATGTATCAAGACTTGATTTCAATAGAACAACTTCCATTTCAAGGTATCAGGCTCAATGTTAAATATAAAATTCATTGAGAGAGACATTTTTTGTTCTTTGTGTTTAGGTTTTTGGAAATGGAGTAAGACTTAAAAATATGTGGTCTTGAGTCATTGAACTAGAAAATGGAGTTGTATAAATTAAGATAACGCCTCCCATATAATTAATTTTTTCCACACTATTTTAGTTCTATCTCTAACAACTTATTCATTAAATAATTGCCTCATTTCACCGCATTCAATACTTCCCTCTATTATACAATATTGTTTTAAATAATTACCTCATAATTACAGTGCAAAACATATATTCTCTCTATATCAACACACACACTTTTAATTATAAACTCACTTGTGATATATATTTTTGTGTGTTGCAAACTTTCTTTGCGCTACATGGATTTCGAAATCGCTGTACTGATTACGACTTCAAGTTTGATTGATAAGAGATATAATTGAAATTTGATTGATCATTCGCCTAAATTTGCTTTGGACGTTGATCTGCTTGAAAATTAGAAATAGCACATATTATCAATCATTTTTATAAGCTTGACAGCGTAACAAAATTATGTGGTTTTCTATCTAGGAAACCTTGTTCAACTTCAAGAGGAAATTAAATTAAAACTGATTCTGTTAAGGTGTAAGAAGTTAAATGTAGAGAACCACCTCAAGTAAAATAACGTAATTTCATATTATCAGTCAGGGGCAAGCTAAAGAGTTGTAAACCTATTTTGTCTGAGGATTGAGCAATGTTGCTATCGAAAACTATATTTTAGAGAGTAGTTACTTGTGATGATTAAATCGCGAAACCAAAATCAAATCATAAATATGAAGGGTGTATGATATTTATATGTAAAATATTTTAGGTACAGTTTTAGAGTGTGTTATTAGAAAGTAGTATTTTATTTAATGGAATACATTACAACCTGATGCGCAGTAAATATTTTAAAATCCCAAGGAAGTTTAAAAATAATCAATCAGAAAAAATACTTTTTGTATTTTTTTTGTGCACTTTTTAAGAACAATACTTACTTATTTTGTATTTTATACTGTTGGGTATGAAATTCCACCTAAAATTAAGTTATCGTATGTGAAAAAAAATTCGTTTTGCTAATCATCAATATTTAACGCTGAAATTTGAAAAATCTATTTTAACATCGATATTTGTGGTATCGAACGTTTAATGTACCTTTAAAGAACTTAATTATTTATTTGCTATTTTTATTCCCTAGCATGTCCATTTGGGCTTAAGTCCCAATAGCCTCTTCTATAGGTGCATCCTTAACCAAAGTACATTAAAGTTTAGAATTTATAGATTATTTTACTGCGTTGTCTTAGGTAAAAAACAAGAAGAACAACTTCACTGAATAGAATATTAAGAACTAAATCGAGTTTGAAACATTTTCTGTTGCAAAGAAAAGTTGGAGAAACAAAAAAGAAATACTTTCTTTTCACACTTTATAACTTGTATTTTTGTAACTTTGCACTTATAATTAAAAATTAATGTAATCAAAGTATTAAAATGTATTTCAGCTAGTCTATGGCAAACAAAAAATAATTAATGAAAAGTTAAATAGTTTCTTAAGATGCAGTGGGAGACATTTTAACGTCAAATCCATAGGAGTAATACCAATAGTGATAAAACAAGAAAGAAAATGGGTTACCAGAATTGAACTACATCTCTTATAGAACTAAATGTCCCCTACAGTACATCTAAGCCTAAAAATAATCTGGTGTTGCAACTAACAATTATCGTATCTCAAAAAAAAAATATCAGGAATTAGTAAACATCAGTTGTTGTTGAACACCATAAGTTGAAACATAAAAGTGACATTCAGATCTTTGAGAGTAAAAACACTTTTACTTAATATAGCATACTGAAACTAAAACAATAATTCTTTTTAGTCTTAACGACGAGGATGAAATATAAGCCGTTCTAAATTGCATTACCAATAGCGCGTTGTGTGCAGTGCGTCTAAATTCAACTACTAACTATCTAATTGCATTGAATTTGATTACTAAATAATCCAATGATATTACTGTAAATTATTCGACCTGACAAAAGAGATCTTCTTGAAGTAATAGCAATGTTAAAAACCCATGATCATTCTCACGCTGTTTCAAATTATATTCTTTTTTATTTTTTTTTGCTCATCGGAATTTCTCTTTAACACTTTTTCGTATTTTATCTTAAAATTCTTAGAAACAAAGAAATAGTTCGAAAAATATTCCTAAGGCGTTTTATTTCTTATTTTTTGTTGAGGATTATGAAATGCAGACATAATGCTAGAGATCACACCAGTCTGTTCAAAATCCAAAAAACTTAAAAGAATAGAAAACAATGAATTAAATATATTTTGAGTAGCTGGATATCCAGCCCCCAGCATTTCTACGTGGTTGCTTTCGAAGACAGGATAAAGAATAAAATTCCTGAAGAATTGCAAATGTGCTGTTTGCTGTATACTTTTACAACAATGCAAACTTATTCCCATAATAATTCTATTGTTATATAAGGTGAAAGACTTGCTGACATATTCAAGCGAACTAAAACAAAAAGTACTTTTGAGGCACTGTTTATGAGTACAAAAAGTATTTGGTCACGGTGAAAAGTAATACACATAAACAATGGATAGTTACTAATAACTTCATAATTTAAGGCTAGAAATCGATTTTTCTGCAGAATTAAAACTTTTATTTTTGTTAAAATTGATATTAGGTTAACACAATATAAATATGCATGGTATGTATTCAATAGGTGTACTTAGAATTGGTAGTACTTCTAAGTAGAGTGTATTCTAAAACACAAATAAACTTGCATAATTATATTTTAAAAAAGCTTAAGTGATTGCTTCTCTAAGTTCCATAGTTTTTTGCGGAGTTAATTTAAGAACAGAGTGTATAATGCATCTTATATGCACAAAATAATTAGTGTTGGTTAACATTCATAACTGGAGATGGCAAGATTGGATCGAAAGATAAAATCAATGGTTAGCTTTAAACATAAATATAACCTTGTGTCAACTCGATTCGCCGTTGTTTCTTTCCTCCAAGACAAAATACAAACCAATTTAAATTAGTTAATCCTCCTCCATGTGGCTGTTTCGACGAGATATCCCATCATTAGCGAAATTGGCAGATTTTGATAGACGAGATATGTCTTCGAAATCACTTGGAAGGTAGATAAAATTAAAAACGAGTCCAAAAGGCGCGATTGCCTCAATTCTGGAAACAATTCGGTGTAGATGAACCTAGCGCCTTTTAAAGCTTAACGCTGTCTTTCGCAAATTTGGACAAATGAGAGAGAGAGAGAGAAGAAAATGATAGACCATGCTCAAGGACCAACAGATCTGGACTGTATGTCTCAGTAAGTACTAGCGCGTCTTTCTAGTAATGGCTCTTCGTTACGTGGACGATTCTATTTAGGACCGTGGGGAGGACAGGCGCCTCAATCCCATGTTAGTACTTTACGCAATTCCAACTTGATCGGCTAATCGGATCACATGACCTAGATACGTATGTCATCAAGGTTTATAGTTGTTGGCGATTTATCTCTTCCTTTCTGCTTTCTTCTTTTCTTTTCAGATCCATGGCTATGGGTGGGTAGAGGTGGGAGCCGAAAATTGTATCCTTTTATTATATAAGTTAATAATTATATAAGTTAGTGTTTTATGTATGCTTTTTGTTACATCAAAATGGTCCTAAGCCAGCTGTGGATACGACACCATCATCCTAAAGCAAAGGGGACGGCAGAGGGGCGGAAAAATATCAGCTGGTAGTGAGTTCAGGAGTGGTTCTTAGATTATTTATGTAAAATCAACGGAAGCTTGGAAAAATATGAAAAGGGTATTAAAAATTAGGAAAAGTAAATTTGAATGAAAAGGAATTAAATTGGAATTTTTTAAAAATAATTTGGAGGATCTAAAAATATTTCCGCCAGCTGGGTTCGAACTCGGTAAGTCATTCTCCGCTGCCGACGCTAATCTGAAGGTGGGTGACTTTAGCCATTAGGCCAATGTTGCTTTACGAAAAGAAGCTCTTTAAAGTATAAGTACCCTTCCATCAATCATACATTCCATCAATCTGCTTTAAAAAATCATAGAAGACACACAAAAAAAGACTACCAGACAAGTAAATAATCATAGCTCACTGTAGATCAAATGATCAAAACAAGTTACGAAAGAATCAAACTGAAGAATCGATTCACTTATCACGAGTTTAATATCTACCGACCTCCCTACGGTCCTAAATAGAATCGTCCACGTAACGAAGAGCCATTACTAAAAAGACGCGCTAGTTCAGTAAGTACAAAGGTTTTTTTTTTCTAATGGCGGGCACATTTTGACCGAAGTCATTATCCACTACAAGGCCGGAAGTGATGGCCACTTGTGAAGGAGCACCCAGTGGGAGGGCCATCATTGCCCCTAACAATTACATCGTAATTTTGAACCATGTTCAGATGACGAAGCAACACCTAAGCTGGTATACGCTTACAAACATCCATGCCCGAACCCGGATTCGAACCGGGGACCTTCCGATCTAGAGGCTAACACCTTAACCAATATACCGGTTGGTCGGCGTAAGTACAAAGGTTGGGTAGAAGGTTTTGTGTTGAAGCATTACGAAAGACAAAAGCTATTCATCAATCTCAACAGGAAACTATTTGAATTTAAATAGACGGGGCATCAGCAGTCCCCGGTTGGCTTTTTGCAGTGAAAATGTGAAAATAGAAGCTGACGTCTCACTCAGTTTCATTCTTAAAAAATCGTCGTTTTCGCTCCATGTTTTATCCATTTTTTGTCATTAAATTTTAATTGTCTTACAATGGAATACCAGGCTTTTGTGCTTCCATGTACGCTGACACTAAAGAAAAGTAAATAACAATTTAGAAGAAGTGGTACACTATAAGGATTGTACTTGTTTTTAGGACAAAGATATTTATAAAGTAAGAAATAATCCGATCTCTTTATGAGTTTTAATTACACAATCGGAAAATTGGCCCTTAAGCGGAAATAATTCCAAGTACGAACTTCATGGTTACAGAATGATGCCTTGACCAGCTTGCTTCTGGTTAGACCTTATCCTCTTTTATCAATAAATACTTTACAAGGCAGAAACCTCTTGAAAATTTGTTGCGCCACTTGAGACAGCAAAAAAAAAAAAAAAAAAAACTAGAATATGCTCTGATTATTCCAAAAGTGTTCCAAAATCTTAAAATTTACAAGATAGTTTCCACATTATAAGCTAGTTAGGTTATATGTGTTTTCTTTTTTTTAGTAGGTGTCGAATGCTATGGATGATTTGGAAATTTTATTTAGGAAGTACATGTTAAAAAACAAAATTTATTCTGTTTGAAAAAAGATTGAATGATCTGAGTTTCTTTAAGCGGATGTTCATATAAGCTCAATGTCTCAAATAAATTGAATTTCAAATTGAAAATTTTTTTAAGGGGTGTTATTTTTCTAAAAGAGAAAAATGTGATTTGGTAGAAAATGTTATTAGTAAATGCAGGCTTCTGATCAAAGATTCCTTAATGGAATCCGGCTTAGGGTATGGGTGATTGTCCGGATTAAATGAATGTGGCCTCACTATAAATGGGTTGTGCCAAGAAAGTGAGGTATGTAAGGTGTAACGTGGACCCACTTCTCTTGGTGAACCAGGGTGTCAAAATGGTTAACCAATACCCCCTTTTTGTTCAACGATGATTAAGTTTAATTAACCGGGTATTAGCCAAAAATGTGAGTAAAAATATCAGGAATATATTTTACCAAATAATATGCATTAAAAAATTAAAATATTCTGATTATTTTTAAATTTTATCAGACGATAATTATTCATTTAAAAGTACAAATTTGATATAGGTTTCGGAAACGATTTTTATCAGTATTCAATTTACTTCGGAATTAAAGTGGTGCATTTTTTTATAATCATCAATAATTATTTTACCATGAGTGCAAGAAAGAGGATATGAAAACAAGGAATCGACGTTCCACAAGAAGGTAGGTATAAAAAGATTTTAGGTAGTTGTTAATGGAATATTAATAATACTTCAGTGTGAAAATTATGAATTTTTTATCTGTTCTATTTTAAAAAGAGAATATATACAATCAAGAAGGTACCCAGATTTGTGCGTGGTTACATGTTTAAATGAATGAATCGAAACTGGTACGCTGATTTTCAAACTTAACCAGACTTTTGAGCAATGAATTTTTTTTGCTATAAAAATACGGAATACTTGCGTCACTCATAATATAGGGATGCGGCATTGACAGCAAAACATCGATGTTTTGAAACATCGATGTTCAAAATTAAAACATCGATGTTGATAATACATCGCCCCCAAAACATCGATGTTTTAAAATTCAGTGTATTTAAACCTTTTCCCCCCATTACTTAAAACTGCTGTAGCAACTAGTGATGCTACATCGACAGCAAAACACCGATGTTTTAAAACTTTGATGTTCAAAATTAAAACATCGAAGTTGATAAAGCATCGCCCCCAAACCATCGATGTTTTTAAATTTCAGTGTATTTAAACTTTTTTCCCCATTTCTTAAAACTGGTTTAGCAACTATTGATGCGACATCGGAAGCAAAACATCGATGTTCAAAATTAAAACATCGATGTTGATAATACATCGCTCCAAAACATCGATGTTCAAAATTAAAACATCGATGATGATAATACATCGCTCCAAAACCATCGATATTTTTAAAATTCGGTGTATTTAAACTTTTTTCCACAATTCTTAAAACTGGTTTAGCAACTAGTGATGCGACATCGACTCCAATACATCGATGTTTTTTTATAAAACATCAATGTCTTGAAAACATCGACATAGATGTTGCATCCCTACTTTCAGACTTGGCCACTTTGGTCTAAAAGTATGTTCAATTTGCTGATTATGAAAATTATGCTACTTGGTTATTTTTCAAATTTTTATAACGGTACTTTTTTTATTTAAAAATAAAACATCGACAACGTAAAAACATCGACAAGTATAAACATCGATGTTACAAAAACATCGACTCCTATACATCGATGTTTAAAAAAACATCGATGTTTAAAAAAACATCGATGTTTTGAAAACATCGACATCGATGACGCATCCATATCATAAGACAATGCAATAAACAGTAAAATTGGAAGACCATCGATGTTATATATTCAGTTGGATATGGTGGCAAACGCTTTCACTAAAAGGTGAAGCGTATTATAAAGTAGAAACAACTATTTTTCTTTCCTCTTGGCTTTCTCTTAAAAAAGTACTATTATTTGATTAAAGCAAACAATAAGTCAAAGTCATTAGAAAGAGAAAGAGAGAAGACATGCTTTTTCGGCAGAAATTGTAAGCAGTGAGTGTCAAGGTTGAATTCTTAATACGGTTCTTATGAATGTTTTATGTAATATATTTTATGCAATTTAAATGCTTTTAAATATTCTAAAGTTTCTTAGTGGTAGGTACTTTCCTTAATGAGTACTACTATTTAATTCCAGATAAGAGCAATAGTGCACGTGTAAAAATTTATGCTTAGATCGTTGTGTGGTAACATAATCAACTTTGTGTTTGAGCCGAGCAAGTGTAAGAGTAACCTCGTTGATCAGAAACACTGTTGAAGCTTATTTAAATATGTATCGGTATATATATGTGGGACAGTTCAGAGAAATTAAGAGTTGGTAGCTGTGGTGATTTGTTCGCCATATTTTTTTAAACTAAGTTTAATCTATACCTTGACCAAAGGTATCAGTAACAACAAAACAAAGGTAGAGAGCTTTTATTATAAGTTAGTTAAGCAAAAATATACAATTAGTTGGAAGACTTTTTATCTCGTTTAGAAGAGTTTTTTGTCTTTGTAAAATACTGAACAGAGAAGTATATAAATAAAGCAATTAACATATCTACCATATAAATGCAATGTTTTATTGACATAACTATGTGTTGTTAACATTTTTGTAGCAAATGTCTTTTTTTATTGAAAAAATATGAGAACAAACTATTTACTCATATTTTTTTAATCTTAATTGTTTTAGCAACTAAATCCATGCAATATCATAAGGGTTGTCTTGTTACTTCTATTGTTTGAATAAAACTGAAAGAAATTTAATTGCTCTTGGATATTTTAAAACCTTAACTAGTAAAAAGTTATAAAATATAAACCATGCGGGGAAAACTAAATCCATATTTTAGGATTTAAAAAAAGAAAGGAAATAGTTTTAACTCATCAGTTCACTTAAATGAATTTTGTTATCAATCATTTCCTATGCGAGTTATAAACTGACTGTATTGAAGTCTGTTATCCATTAACACGGGGGGAGAGTTTAATTGAAATACTGTTTTATGTTGTTGTTTTAAGTGTTATTTAAAAGCAGGGTTACAAAAGTTGGGTCACGTTTAGTATTGAGCAAACATATTTCTCCTTCTTAAATGTTACGTCGCTGATGTAAGAGATTATGGGACATATAAACTGTTTCTTCTAATTCTAATAATAGTGTACGTTTATTATATTTTGAACGTTTGAATAACTATAAAAAATTACAGTATATTTTTTTATTGTTAGACCATGTTATAAGAAATAAAAGCACTTAGATTGATTTAGTGTCACACAGAATATGCATGGAATATTCTCAATTACGCATATACAGTGTGTCAAATATTTTCGACCATCTCATATTTCTAACTACTTTCATGTATTTTATAAAGATTTAACTGCATTGAACAAACCTATTTCTCATTCTTAAATGATACGTCGCTGATATAAGAGATTATGGAACATATAAACTGTTTCTTCTTTGTCTTAAAAAAGATAAATTAAAACTGCACGTTCTAATTCTAATAAAAGTGTATGTTTATTAGAATTTGAACATTTAAACAATTATTAAATAACTACAATATATATATTTATAGTTTTAACACGCTATAAGAAATCAAAGTACTTAGATTGATCTAATGTTACAAAGAATGCATGGAATATTCGCGATTACGCCAGATAGAGTGTGTCAAAATTTTTCGGCCATCTCATATTTCTAACTACTTTCATGTATTTATAACGAGGTAATTAAAATTACTATTTAAAATAAAATTTAACCATGTAAAAGTGAGGATAAAAATTAATGATGGATGTATAATTTTTTATATGAATTAATAAAATTAAAAATCACATTTTGTGTAGAATATTAATTTCATAAACCAAATTTTATGTTACATTTTTACTAAAATACTGAATCAACTCATACAAGTATCAGTCTAGAAGAACACTGTCACAACTCTAGATAGAAAAATCTTCAGGAGAGAAGAAACAAAATAATCTGATTAGAATCGTTTGAATGTTATTGGAATTCAACGATTGGAATTAATTTAGAATCGCGTTAATGGATAAATTAGAGACTTTTTCCATTTCCTCCACTTAAATATATCTGAGTTGCCTCTTGTTGTGTACTTAAATATGTGCCTTGAGTTTGACATTATTCTTCTAGGAGCCGACATAACAATTTTGTTTTATGAGGTTACAAAGTTAATAAATCTCCGCGAGCATCCAAATAAAAGTAGTTAGGTACATGGATGTAATGAATACGAGTCTTACTTGTAGCTCCAGACTCCTCCAATAAGTCCAACACTGAAAGCACGAACAAAATGCTTGATCCTATCCACATTCTTCTCAATCAACAATCAAAACAAGCGCACTTTCACACAACACGCGTCCACGGAGGAAGAAGATGAAGATAAAAATCTTAAAACAATAGAGGGAGTAAGTACAATGACGGAGTTAAAGAGTCTGTGAGATGCTATTTAAACCATCAGCAGATCATGTGGGTCAAATGGCTCGATATCTGAGGGTGGTTTGACCTACTGACACCTTTCACTTTCATCAACATTGATGAAAAGTGAAAGTTTGTTTTCATTTGGGCTGTCTTTTTCTTCTTTTATTGATGCAGTTCGCCAGGGTCGCCGCTCTTTCGTCGGGCGGGGCGCCCACGGTCGCCAAACCGAGGTCGCCACCAGGGGATGACCTTGCCACCTGTTAACTCTTGACTCTCGCTAGGTAGGAAAGGTGTGGATCAAAATGAAGAGGGTCATTAGCTCGGATTTAGTGGTCTTTTTTTTCTGATGAAACACTCAAGTTGTTTGCACTTTGTCATTTAGCTAATCGTATCATGGTAATGATAACCTTGCTGTCGAAGTTTTGCGAAGGTTTATGCGTAGATTACGTTCTCTTTAGTGTGACAGAATTGATGGAATTTATTACCTTTCGAATGTGCTTCATGGACTTCAAATGACTTTAACCTTTTTATATCATTTGGTTACAAGTGAAAATTTCCTACATGGAGTCAAAAGTTTCAAATATAAGTACTTTAGTTTCTCTAGATCAGAATGTGGTGTCTTTTAGACAGGTGAAGTCCATTAAGTCTATTTTTCTTTGCATGGAGGTTAGATTTATTCTAAAGGAACAATTTTAATGAATATAAAATTCCCCCCTTCGTTTTCTCTGAACTATGTTTCTTACTTGGTGTGTTTCACTTATAAGGCGACGATATGCTCCTTCCAAAAACACGCACTTGTATTATTGTTTCCTATACGTCATTAGAGTAGTCAAGGTAAAAAAAAAAAGTATAAATTTTTTTATTATTTTTATTTTAATAAAAATAAGCTTTTTAAAGAAAAATAAATGTGATCGTAAGCAAATAAGATGAATTGACATCAACAATCTATAATATTCTAAGAGGAAGTGTTTGTCTGTCCATTTGTTTGTTTATTTCTTGCACGCTAAGTCCTGACGAATCTATGGCACTTACAGCAATGGGATTTGGCACACAGTCCAAATTTTTTGCAATTTTAGGGTCGCGACGAAATTTAAAATTCAATCTTGAAAATTTTAAAATGAATTTAATGAAATTTAATTATTATTTTTCTTTGGAATGGCAACAGCATAAAAGATCATATTCGAAATTTAGTTTTTTCATTTTGCGCGGAGGAATGTTTTTCCAGCAGACGATAGAAAACAAAGTTTTAACTTTAGTTAAGTAGTTCTTTTTTCTATCTCTTAGTCCGTTAAAGAGTAAATATAGTAATAGAGTAAACATTTCAATGGATTTGAAATTTGCGGAAAATTTCACATTATATCAATACTTAAAAATATGATTGCCTTAAAACAAATAAAATTTTTAAATTGAATACCTTTTATATTTTTGCAAGAGAATGTGAAGTCACGCCAACTTAGTGTTCCAAAAATAAAGAGATTTCATTTCCTGCCCTCTTCCAATTTCAACTAAAAAAAGCAAAAAAAAAAACATTTCGGCTGGCATTATTTAGTTATTTTTTGTAAAATAGGGATTGTTAATGATAGATTTCTATGGATTTGAAATCTTAGGAAAATTTGACACCAGATAGATACCTAATACGTTTGATTTTCTTTTAATAAATAATTTTTCAATAATATATTTGTATTTTCACAAGAGAGTGTGACGTCACGCCGAATTCCTATTTTTTTTGCGAAGAAAATCAACATCACGGGCAACTCCGTAATGACTGTTATTCAATTTGCAAAGCAAACCATAGTTCATGATATTCATAATTTGTTTACGAAACAAAACAAATTGAAATTCGAAGGGAATATATTCCAACAGGCTACGAATTTCCATTTGGTTTGCGAAGCAAACCATAAATCATAATAGTCACAGTTTCGTTTGCAAAACAAATCTGATTAGAATTAGCAGGAAATTACTTCCTATAGGCTACGAACTAACTGAATTTACTTGAGTTGAATTGGTTCACTGTGGATTGAAAAAAGTAAGGCGAGTTATCCCTTTTTCTCTGTACAAAAATGTCTACATCGTTTATGTGTCAGGGAATTAATTTCCTTGCACCTTTTATGCATTTATGTAATCAATTCCACACATACGTGTGTTAAATCATTGATTTCTGAGGAAATTTGGTTAAATGTACACACACATTCCATAAATGAATACGTCTTTAGCAATATAGTGGATAAAATATAACTAATTTCTGGCAAGTTCAAGTCCAAAATTGAATATTTGTTTCCTTAATATCAACTGTTTCAAATATTCAGATATTTACTATATCTAGCAAGGAAAAAAATGTGCTCCAAATAAGTAAAGTAGAATTTAAATTACGTAAAAATAATCTTTGAAAAGTAATTGCTTTTCCTGCTGTAATGGTAAAGAACCAGACCAAACTGTGATTCACTTTACGGATCTACTTAAAATGAAAGAAGTGAAAGCTCCCTGGTTAACTTCTTTACTCCTTTTCTCAACAGGTAATTGTCCTACAGTACTGCAAAGTTCTGAGAATTTCGAGACCCACTTATCGAAAACTGTCTTTTTTTCTTTTAATTCACCAGAGTTTAGGTATCCTGGAAAGCTTTCGCTTGTAAATAAGATTAAAATTCTTGAAAAGGCTTTGGCTAAGTACAAACAACCGAATGCTAAGATTGATTCTATAACTCTGTTTTTAACTTTCGGTTCCAGTAAAGATCAATGAAAAGACTTTCCCTTTTTTTAATGATTCTTCTTTTTCCTAAACCTTCGTGTGTGTGTGTGTGGTAACGAAATAAAATGTCCAATCTTTTTTTTTCTGCAACTGGAAACTAATTATGTAATTGAAGTTAACGGCTGAATTCAACCAGCGAATTTGCTCACAAGGCACTCGCATCAGCTTAACTTTGTTTACCTGAGTTTTTATGTGCAAGAAATGTACACTGAAATGGGCTAAAATAAAAGATGCAGGTTACAACGTTGTTGATTGAGGATATAAAAGGATTTGGTATGTTCCGAATTACTTATTAATAACTAAGAATACGACGAAGAAACAGTAAAAACTGTCGTCTCAAATTATTTGTAATTTTGTTATAAAGGTAACGAACTGAAGTAGTATTTACTATTTGTAAATGAAAAAGTAATTTAAATCCACGGAGAGTTTGAATAAAAAAAAATGAAATTACAGAGGCTGTTCACACATTTTTTAGACAATGTATATGGTATTCACAAAACTAAATTACATAAAATTCTTGTGTTTTAAATGTTCTATTTGATAGTCCTTATTCTGAACTCTCTTTCGACACCGTAATTTCCAGGATAATAATACATTTTGAAGTGTCAGAAGAGGTATTCTATCCCATTCCTCCTGAACAGCTTTCCAGAGTCCTGTAAGGGTTGTTGGACGACGTTTGGATAATACAGATTTTAAAAGTCCGAAAGCACAAAAATCCATAGGTGATACATCGGGAGATTTAGTAGGGATATCAATGAAGGGTATGGCCTTGATAACGGTTTTTGGTTCCATTTATTTTAGGAAATTTACAGTGTATTTTGATGTGTGACTGCTAGCTTTGTCTTGATGGAGTTCCACAGATTGATGGCACTGTGGGTAAAGCGATGGTATATCATTCAGAAAAATTGGCGATAAAATATGTTTCGGATAGTATTTGGAGTTCATCTTAACATTTTTTTCCACTCTCTTTATTTTTAACTTGGCATTCTATGAAAAACCAGCAACAATCATGAATCCCTTAGAAAAACTCTCTTTCGATTCTGTGAACAATGTCCTTAAGTTTTTTTCTCCCCTTTTATGATAATAAATGGCTCTTTTTTTTACTGCAATCATTTAAATACACACATGATTCATCGTGTGTGACAATTTTTTTTCTATTTTTCTTTGGATAATAGTTTTTCATATAGAATTCGGCAGCGTGTCCTGCGTTCAGCGATATGCTTTGGAGAAAGACAGACGATGCACATTGCGTTTTTTCGCTTTCTTAAGATTTAAATCAACGTTTATCATTTTGTTTACAGTGGACACGGAGCATTTTAATGATTTTGCAACTGTCCTTTGACTAGGGTGATTTTCTTTTAACATTAAACAACGTACCTTTGCAATAGTCGAAGATGTAAGTTTCTTCCTTGGATACTTGTTTGGAATTTATGTCCCACTTCAGGCTCCAATTTGACGTTTTTTTCCCTTTCTTGTGGACGATATTACTATCGACTCTTTAGATATCATAAAACCATGACTCTCCCATCGTTTTTGGATAACGGAATATGAATATTTCTCTTAGGAAAGAGCATAAATATAGCCTTCGAACCACTGCTTCGTTAAAAACGCCATTTTGAATAAAAACAAACCTTTCAAGCCGCAGACGATAATTTTGACTTTTAAAAACATTGTACAATTGCAATTATTTCTTTTTATGCAGCAAACGAATTTTTATTATCGCTAACTAAAATCGTCTGAAAAATGTGCGAACAGCCTGTGTAATTGATGAAAGTTTGCTTTTTTTTGCTGATCGTCTTTAGCTCGATTGGAAAAATTTAGGATAGGTAAAAGGATGATAATACAGTAAAAAAAAAACTTTTTAAACTTAGTGATACGGAAAACAGATACTGAGACAGTAAATGCCTCGAAATTTAATTTCTGTAATTCCATATTAAGTTTTTACATTATATGGTGATGCATTAAAATATTACTTTTAAAAATTGCATTAGTTTTATAACTATCCATTATTTTGAAATACTTGCTAAACAATCTTTCCTTCACAGCATATTTAGTTTTCAGTGAACTACTTTCTCTATCATTTAATCCTCTGAACATCTGGCTGTAGTTGTCCGATTGGCAGAGTTTCGGATTAGCAACCGGAGGGTTGTGAGTTCAAATCCAACTAAAACCGTAGTGTACAAAGGAGGCTCTTACTTGTTAAATCTGACGTGGCTTCAAGAGTACTCAAGTTGGCGTGGTGTGGTAGTTTGAAGAGATGGAATGCCAAGCTCAGGTGTGACCTCGTCATCTGACCGTGGTTCAAATTTACTTGATGTTGTTCTCTGATCTTTCCATTCAGGGGTTTATCTCGTACCATCTCTACTAGCCTGTCGTGTTGCTCCAGTGCGACGTAAATTAAAATACCTTCCTACCTCTGAGTGTCACGAGATTTCCGTGTAAAGTAGTATTGCTTTACCCCAATACCTAAGAACGAAAAAACCACACCAAACTTTTGAAAAATCCTAGGAAAGATTCTATTAGTCAAGGAGTTCGAAACTAGTTAAAATCCGTCTGAAAAGACTGCAGGTTGCACAACAGATATATCAACACCTCCTATAGATAAGAAAGCCCTCCAACGGCAACCATAAATGCTGATGACGTAGACGTAGTTAGGCCCACGAATTTCGGCCGGGTTACTTTTTTTCCTTCGTTTAGCCTTTATCAAACCATGCGCTAAAAACATATTCTTGGCGTTGAATTTGCCGCTGCGATCTATATAAATAAGAATGGAGTGTTTGTTTGTACATTCAATATTTTCGACCCATTTCAAGTTTTCTATCCGTTTTGGACCCTTCTGATGCCGAATCCGCCTTTTTTTCGTTTGGTGTCTGTCTGTCTGTCTGTCCGTCCGTCTGTCTGTCTGTCTGTCTGTCTGTCTGTATGTATGTTGTGCCCTATACACGTCCACGCGGTTTAAGATATTTTCATGGAAATTTGCATACAGTGAGTACTTATCTTCATTTAGTGAGTGGCATTGGTTGCGAAAGTCTGTCTGTCTGTCTTTCTGTTCTATGCTCGATTTTGTGTTTGTGTGTTTGTGTAGACATCACATGAATTCTATTCCAGATATTTGATTACAATGTGTTTTATTTAATACATTATTTATTAGTTTAGTGAATACAATATTAAACATTTTTTTATTGTTATATTTAGAAGAGTTTCATGCTAAAACACCTGAGTAAGTATACTTAAATCATCCACAGTTTGATAGTTTTCGAAAAATTGGAATGTAGTTTGAGTATTACGATTACATTTGCTTTACCAGTGATGCTGAAAACCAATTATTTTTCAAAAAAAAAATTTTATGGTGAAATTTTAGCTCTGATACTTCATTTATTTCGAGTCTTATTTTTATTCTTTGCGCAATGAAAACGATTTCCGAATATTTGGGACAGACGATATTTTTCAACGAAACGAGAATGAACAAGATCGCGAGAGCAGAGATATTTTTTCTGATTCTTTCGCTCTGAATTAATTTCACATTTCTAAATTTTGTACACTTTTAGTTGTAAGTTGTGGCAACTGTGCGAGATCAAGAGATAAAATTGAATCACAAATTAAGATCTTTAGAACAATTTTTTGCGACATCTTTTATTTTGTTTTATTTCGCTGTTTCCTGTTTTAAATATTTATTTTAATACATGTGTTTTTCTTCTCATCCCACGCAACAGCACCACAAAATATTAGACTTAAAAATGTTAGGTAAGTCAGTATAAATTTTCAGTAAATTTTAAGTGTAGTTATGCCATTATTTAAAGAATAATGCCGTTATTTGAAGAATAATGCCGTTATTTAAAGAATAATGCCGTTGTTTAAATAATAATGCCGTTATTGAAAGAATAATAATGTCCAAACTAGAACTTTTTCCAACATTAAAAAATTCGTTGTAATAATGACAGGTGTAGATTGCAAAATTTCACAATGTCGCATACCGGAGGCAAGAGTGCCACAAGTAAAAAAAATATTGTTTTGTTGACTATGAGTGCGAGATCACTCGCCGTAAATCGTAATTTTAATTAATTGAGTTGAACATGAAAAGAACTTAAGAAAGGGAATTCCAAATCTCCCTCAAAATCGTCTTTTTTAGTAGTAACCTTAGTATCACCTTTCGTCATCTTGTAGCTTTGTCATACAGCAATTGTGCGATGTATGTGAAATGTATAACATGAATGGATATGCATGTGTAGGATTTGTGTCCAAAGTAAGTTGTAGAAAATATAAAAATGGCGAAAGATGTTAAAATAAATTTTTATTCTACAAAAAACTTAAGTCATTATATCTTTTGATTATCTCTTCAATCAAGAGTAAACCAATCCAAACCGAGTAAAGTCGGGTATTTTGCTAGTGCTAAATAAAATTACTACGCCGCACGTAAACTGCAAAAGTAAAAGGCAAAATATTCAACATTTCACGCTAATTACGACAAAAAATCGTTATATATGTGTGGGGTTAACAAATTAATCACATTTCTAAATTGCAGTGCCTCATTACACTCAAATATTGGACAAGGCGCTGGGAACTATTTGTTTCGCTTGCTCTCAGCTTATTTCTCCACTGCAAACAAAACCAGTTGGCGATGTTTTTGTTTATTTTGAATTTTTCAGTGGATGGGATAGCCGTTGCTTACGTAGGGTGTTCTGTTGTATCATATTTTATTTGTGAAGAAAATGGTAGCTTTTGCCTTTTATTATCTGGGAATTATCGTGTTTAAGTGTTCAGTACCGTATAGAAAATGGAATTATCGTGTTGGTCCAAAACTTTCCGTCTTAATTCTTCCAAAGGAAGATGAATTCCAAAAATGGCGGTACAAAGAATTATCAAGGTAAGTTTCTTTTTTGAGAAAATAAAATATGCATGTTAAATTTATTTACTTATCCATTTTGTAAATTGACTGTTAGCACCAAATTTTAAATTTATTTATCTATCCATTTTATAAATTGTCTGTAAGCACCAAATTATATATTTTTTTTGAAAGTTCGTTTTTTTAACGAATCGTTGTTTTGAGATTGTAAAAATTTGTACCACTTAATTTTAATCAATTGTCGCTATGATTAATTGTTCAAGAGTGTACCGAGAAGTGGTATGCAAAGGGACTTGTTCTGCAACCCCAAAATTATATTTTCTTCCTCAAATTATGTCTGAACAACTTGTGTTTTGTGGAATTTTTGAACTTGCAAGATATATACTCTTCCAAAATTTGTTTCTTGATCAAATTGTTCTAAAAGTTTATTTCTGTGTACATCACTAATAATATTAAATGGATGCACAAAAAGGGTTAGAAAAATTGAAAGTGTGTTTAAAATAGAAGTTTTTTAATTTTAGTAGGATATTTCTAGCCCAAATTATATAATCTTAATTTTTGTGTATTCTGATCTTTAGTATATTTTAATTACTATCAATGTTGCTTGAAAATAATTCAAAAATATTTTTATAAAACTACTTGTAACTTTTTGTTCTGGTAGGGCTGTTCGTTAATCAGTAAAAACTTTTCATTTTAGGTTTGAAACCCTCACGTTGCTTTGGACATCTCCAGACAAGTCTGTGGTTGTTGTCAGGACTCAGTTGGAAACAGGACTATCACTAAAGACTATACGTCCCCTGTCGTCTGCAGAGGGCCAGGTTGGACACATGTGTGCGGTCACTCGTTAGATAGTTGCTAACGGCAAATCCGGTGCTGTGACAGCTGCTCTGTCCTCCCGTTCTGTTGTGGCCCTAGGTCGACGGCTGCCGTCCTTGCGCTGACATCTGCCGTTCGCGACCCTACTCTTTCAGAATCGTCTAATCGCCCCATCGCTTTGACCCACCATGTCGAGTGATTCTTCGATTCATTCAACCAGCCTCCTTCAATTCGAAAGCACGACGTCTTTCAAACTCTGACATATGCTTGTAATGAGCACGAATGTTTTGACCTGTTGAATGTGCAATTCAGATGCGCTGGAGCTTCCATTATTCCTTCATTGGAGACCAAATTTTAATCATTTGCATGTTTGTTCAAAATGTCATAGTGTACGAAATTTCTTTGCAACTAGACAACTCCTTGGTGCGTCGATATCTTTGTTACAGAATGTACAATAATGTTTTTAAAATTTTCCATTTCACCAGTACCTGAATTGTCATATTCTATTGTAATTGATGTTAATTTAAACGTAAGTGTATTTTACTGTAATATACCTGAATAATTACAATAGTTTTATATTTTCAGTGCATGTAAATAATATAAATAAACTTGTGTCTCTCATACAACAATTGGATAATTATAAAGGCTCTGAATCCAATAAATTAAGCAATTTAAAATCCTTAATAAGTGCTTTTAATGAACTTGAACAAATTGTCCCTGAAAATAAACACGATGTGATAGATTTTTTAAGTGAACAGAAAAGTTTTAAAATTTGATGATTTAGAAAAAGATGGGATAGTTAAGTATGCTCACACTCTTACTGCTAAATCAATATGTCCCACTAGTCTTGAATGGCAAAATCTTTATCTGTCTTTTAAATGTTCGTAATTTAAGTGTGTGTGAAAGTTTAAAACTTGTTATTCTCAATAATTACATTTGAAATATTGTCGATACTACAGGTTACATAAAACTTATTGTTAATTGGTTTGACATAATAAATGTCAAATTTATATGATTGATGTTGCCTTTGAAATTGTATTTAAAGTATAGAGAATTAAAAAATTTGTCATGTCATGTAACCATACCTTTATCTTTTCATTGCATTATTAGTTTGCTTATACCCAATTATATTTATTTCTGATATTGAAAATTAAAGTGTCCTTTTATTGGAAAATATAAATATTTTATTCGGGTACTGGTGATGTTTTAAAATTTTGGTGCTGCTTGATTTCTTTCTATTATTAAAATGAGAGTAATGAATAATGAGCTTGGCTCTCATAAAATTAGTTTTTTTATGCATATCTGGAAATTAAAAGTGCTAAAATGTTTCATAATTTTCAAAGTCAGTTAAAATCAGATTTTTTAACATTTTATGTATATAGTTTTATTTTTATCTGTATTGTATAACCAATATCTTAGTAGTTTCATTTTGAAATGTTTCTGGACATACTTTTAAATGAGCTTGAAAATATACCAAAGCTTTGGTGTTAATCATAATCATTCAAATATTTCTTGTAAGCATTCAAATCTTACGAACCACTGAATAAAGATATTATTTCACTGAAATCTGTTTTGTGTATTTTTATTTTCTGTCATGATTTCTTTGCAGGGTTGGTCGATTTATTATACCCTTAATATAAATGATTAAATCAAGAATACTTTTTCCTAACAAGAGGGTGCATTTGGTTTTCTAGAAATTTATTTAATATAAATTTGTAATAAATTTTTATCAGTTTATATAATTTTGTATTTGCAAGTTAACATTTACCATAAACGGACAAAGTCAGTATCAATTTATAAGTGTGTCTTATTACACCAGAAGAGTCTAATAATTAATAAATTAAACAACTTTTGAATCTGCAATTTAATTTTTCATTGGCATTTTTTGATTCGTAAACATTTTAGGGGAAGATGAGACAATTTTGTTGATATTTTACACTCATGCCATTAAATCAACAAATGTAATTTAAATTATATTTGTTTTTGTCCAAACAGTAATTTTATAGTTTTGTATTAAAAAAAATAAAATGTTTAGAGAATTGATTAAAAAAAAACCCCAGACATAGATTTGATTTTTATCCACCTTGTTTGTGATGATGGATATTTAGTTTTTAATACTAACCCCCTTAATAATTATATTTCATTCATTCTCATTTCTTTTTTCTCTAACTGCAGTGTTTTTTCGCTTAGTCCATAAAAAAAAACCAGAGAAATTTTGTTATGTTATCAATTAAACGATTACAAATGCTTCAAATATTCACGTTTCGATGGTAAATAATCTAGATTTTTGCAACAAATATAGTCACATAAAATTTATCGAGTCCGTAAAAAACACGAAATAGAATGCACCGGATTGATTAACCTTACGGAAAACAAAGATTAAGTTTAATCAACTACAGTTTATCCTTTCCAAAAGTAGCGAGAATCGTAGGATACGTTTCACACTGGCTGGAGCCTAACTGTTGTGATGTCATTTCTCCCGTTGTGAGGCTTTCTTGTCTATAGGAGGTGTTGGATATATACGCTTGAACTTCTCCGAGGATTAAAGTTATACATGCTGGGATTTTATAAACCCGACTAGTTATATTCTCAACAGCTAAAACCTATATTGGCGTAAAGTACACTGTTGGCCATCCAAATTGCAACACCAAGAAAGACAAGAGATATCACAACAAAATTTATTTTGTAGATAACATGTTGACCAACTATCAAATGATTACATTTAAAAACTTCTGTGAAGTGTGGTTCCTGCCAAAATCACTAGCCAGAGTAGCCGCCATTGTTGGAGATCACCGCTGGCACACTTCTCGGCATTGATTCAAAGAGACTTTGGATGTGTTCTTGGCAGACCAAGCAGCTTCCACACGTTGCCAAAGTTGATCTGGTGTGGCAGCTGGGGATGTAATCTGTGTCAATCGTTGAACAACCATGGACCACATGTTTTCTATCTGCGAAAGATTCGGAGAGCGAGCTGGTCAGAGAAGCAATTCAATCTGGCGATTGACGAAGAACCCTTGGACAATGCATGCCACGTGTGGTCGCGCATTATCCTGTTGAAATACGGCTGTGGGCAAGCCCTGAAGGTAAGCAAGGACAACTGGCTCCAACACCTCGGAGATGTAGCGCTGGCTGTTTAAAGTACCGGCAATGCGTACTAGAGGAGTGCGAGAGTGATATCCAATACCGTCCCATACCATAATACCCGGAGCAGGAGCAGTGTGGCGGTGCATAACGCAGCTGTACAGCATCCTCTCTCCACGGTGTCTCCAGACTCGAATCCGACCATCGTGGTGTTGCAGACAGAAGCGTGACTCGTCAGTAAAGACAATTTCATTCCATTCTGCCGTCCATATCCTTCTTTCATCGCACCATTGGCGGCGGAGACGTCTGTGGTTCTTCGTCAAGGGTAGACGAAGCAATGGACGTCTTGCGGACAAACCACTCTGCTGTAAACGGCTTCAAATGGTACGCGCAGACACTGGATGATGCATTACAGACTGAATGTGCTGTGCTATGGTTCGTGCTGTGACTGAGCGATCCGTCACTGCCATACGCACAATATGCCTGTCATCATGTGAAGTGGTGTACGGAGGTGGATGCGATCGAACAAGTCGGTCCGTCGTACCCTCCTGCATCCAACGATCCCATATCCGCATTACAGTTGTTTGGTTTCGTCCAACACGACTACCGATTTCCCTGAAAGATAATCCAATCTCGGTAAGCCACTATCCATCCTCTGTCGAACTCGGATACTTGATCAAAGGATGATCGCTGTTTTCTACGAGGCATAGTTGATCGTTTTTTTGAAAAAACCACAAGAAAAACACAATTGCCGTACTTGAAATCGTCGAAATCTCCAAGCCTTAAATAGCGATTTGAAGTGGCGCCACAGGCGCGCTTGATGTGCGTCTGCGTTGAAATTCTAATCATTTGCATATCTCACCTCCGCTAATGCATGTTGTAAATTTCATATTACTTGCATGCTTCCTTCAGGGTGTTGCATTTACGGTGGCCAGCAGTGTACTATCACCAAAACCGAAATAAAATAAAAGAGGCTAAAAAAATTCGGAAATTATTGAAAATAACACCTTTTTTGGTATTATTAGTGCATGTGCTATTTGATAATAGATTTTTCTGAATTCTAAAAAGCACTTCGAAGAAAATAGTATTGAAAACAGTGACTCCAATCAAAAATTTATTCCATATTTTAACACTTCATTTTTTCTGATAACAGTTCATCAGAATTTTTAATTTTATGAATGTGATATAATTTTTGAGTACTGGCCTGTGAGGATAAATACATAAAAGTGTCTAATGATTTACTTCTATTTCTCGCTCTCTATGAGAAAATATGATTAAAATAAGCAATAAGTTTTGTATATCTCCGTACCTAAATGGATTAAATATAACAAAGTATTTTTTTAAGTAAACACAGCATTTCAAACCTTGCCTGTGCAATAAAATGCACACAACTTTTAAAAAACCCAAGCAGTATATACTTTCTTTGTACAACGGCTATCTTTTAAACTCGCGCTTGTAGTACACTGATGCTTGTGAAAATTGCAACACCATGAAGGAATAATGCAAATTAAACGGAACTTGCATGAAATGCAAAGCAGGTTAGAATTTGCAAATGATTAGAATTACAAACGATCACGCATGTGCAGGCCAAGAATCACCCTCTAAACTTCCAAGAGAGCCGTATATAAAAAGCACTGTAAAAGTCCGTTGAAATGTGTGTATCGTCGTTGGACCGCTATAAATGATTGTTTAGATGTCAATATGCTTCACCAAAAACACAGAGGAGCCATACGAGCAACTAGTGGATATCGAATGGGGCAGCATGATCGACTTCCATGAGGGTGGATTTTCGTATCGTGAAATCACCACTCGTATGAGGATTAAAATGTCACAACAGGGATGCGTGTGTGGAAGAGATGAACCATAGAGAACTGGACAAGTCGAAACCCTGACGGTGGGCCACACAATATGACGTCACCACGGAACGACAGACACCTCATCTGCATGGTGGTGACGGTTCGTACAGCGTCCTCTCGAGCGCTGGAAAAACATTGGGGTACATCTACAGGTATGTTATTGTATGCCCACGCGGTTTGTCGACATCTGCTGCACCATGGACCACGTGCAAGGATTCCCTTGACGCTGAACCACCGATGACTCCGGCTACAATGGATTCACCAACACAGCGAATGGCATCCCAATTGAAAACAAATTGTCTTCTCAGATGAGTCCAGTTACAATCTGGACTATAACAATGGACGCATAGTCTTAAAAAAACGCTACAGTTGTGAACGCCTTCTCCCGGATTACATCGGTCGGCTGCTCGCTCGTACCACTCGTCAGGCAGAGAGAATGGCTGAATTTGGAAATCATATCGAGGCCATCTGGAATGCCATTCCTCAGCATGACATTCCTTAGCATGACGTTCAGAATATGAATGATTCGATGCCAAGACGTGTACAGGCTCTCTTCGCTGCGAGCGGCGGCAGCACATTATATTAATTTTCGGCATTATGTTTGTTTTATTGCTCTGTAAATTTGATCGTTCATTTAAACCCCTATAAGTAATACGTGGAATAAATTTCATTTATTTCTGATTATTCTTTCATGGTGATGCAATTTTCCCAAACAGTTGTGTATTACGTATCTGAAATCAGAAAAATTTGCATTGAAGAATTTGTGCAACGTGTTTCTTTTATTTTTAATGTGCATAAATTATTTTAAAACATTAATATTTGCTTATAAATTAAAATTTCCTTCTTTACGTGGGTTTCATAGAATCAAATATTTATGATCTATGTTTTCCAGCTAAATCAATCTTATTTTTAGCGGAACAGATAAAAATGTGTTTAAGTAATTAGAGAATAAGTATTTAGATGCATACCTATGTTCACTGATTCAGAAAAAATATTACCTACTCGATACAAATGGGTAGGTATTTGGTAATAAACGTCGCAATGGAGCAGCACAACGGGCTATTTGATACAAATAGGATATAATTAAAGTAGTTGACTGCATCTTCAAAGGTATTTATTTGAATTTAGGATTGATTTTGGGGATTCAATTCTGCTATGTCTTTGTTAATAATGAGTACTTTATATCAGTTTCTTGAATTAAACTAAACTAAGCTCGAACTAAAATTTTTGTCTTTATATTTTATACTTTATTGAAAAGCTATACCTGGCCACATACTTTTACGAATGCAAATATCATTCAATATTTAGATATTTTTAGACTATTACTTTGCTACCTGTAGTTTAAAACAGTATGCATGATATTAAAAGAATAATGGTGTATGTGAATAAAAGCAAAACACTGAGGCATTTAAGTATTTTAAAAAGCACTGCGTGTGATTCCTCATTTAATAGATAATCCATCTCTTGAGGGATTCAAATGTAATATTAACGATAAAGAATATATGGGGTTTACAGAATATTTTATGTGAGAATTAAAGTAATATAAAGTGTTATTTAAGAAAATAATTTGGAAATTATTAACTTATACACTTCAAGTAGTATAACATATAGGATTTGGAAATATTTCTTTTAAGTTTTCTGTTTACTTGATAAAATAATTTTTACATTTTAACTTTACCATATGTAAAAATTCACAAAGCTTTAACGGTCTTGATAATACGAAACAGACTCTTCTCTTCCATCCTAACTTAAAAAAACTTTAATTCAGTAATCCTCAATTTGAAAAAAAGCAGTCTTAGGTTTATAAAACTCAACCGCTGATTAAAATTTTAACAGATCCCAGATCATTTTTATTTTTTACATAGTACTATTTTTGGCGCACTTCAATATTACAGCAATGAAAAACAATTTCTCAATGAACTGATTCTGATTTTTAGTGTAGCCGCGTACTTGTTATTTGTGACATTTACAATAGTAAACAGCCATTGTATATCACACTAAGACTTTACTGAAGTTTAGTTGTAGTATATTCTACAGATAACGTAGTTTTCGTTGTATGTTTAGTATCACACAGATGCACAAATCAAATTCATTTTAATATCACGGAGCAATCAACAAAAGCAGGGAATATGAGTGAAAAATTTGTCTGCTGAAACTTATGTCAAATGAAGAGGCAGTGAAAACGAACTGTCATCTTTCTATATAAATTTCAGAATGTGAAAACTAGGGAAATGAGGAAAAAGATTAACGCGAAAAAGATAAGAGAAAAATGATGAAAGCAAATAATTTGATCTCGAAGACCTTTCACAAATCAGCCGCATCATCGTTAACCGAAAAAGCTCCCAAAACAGGCGTCTGTTTTCGAGTATCAAGGGTATCAAATCTGCTGAATCATATTTTCTCTCTCCTGTATGCATGGCAGTTTTGAAACGAATGCTGGTTTTCCTAAACACTTTTCCACATGAAATATTTGAGTTGAATCTTGTTTAATAATCCAGGATGTGCTTTTTTTCCATGGCAACTTCTTTGACGGAGTCGTTTAAATTTTGCAGGGTTTAGGAAATTGATTTTATGTATTGAAGAATTATAAGGACAAAAACATGTCTCCTGACTCATGTCCTTTTAACTTAGAACTTTACATTTCCGGGCTTAACCTAAACCTAAAGACAAATCCAGAGTCAGCACATAAATTTTCTAATGAAATAGACAGAAGCTTAAGGGTGGATCGAAAATATCAACTTGTGATAATAAATTTGTAATAGGGTGGTCATTGTACCGGGTACCTTTAAGAAACATAATAGTCAAAGGAATTTTTAAATTTCTGTTGTGAGGTGCCCACAGTGACTTGAAAAGTTGAATATTTCATGAAATTTAGTGAAAATCAAAACTTTTATAAACGTATGAAACCATTGAATTTTAAATCAATATATTAATAATTTCTTTTTGTATATCGTTGAACTAGGGCCATACCTGGCTTTGATAAAGTATATACGTTGCATAAAACAATTATTTTCATATTATCTCTCGAATAAAGAAAAGTCGTGCGGGTGGTATTGCGTCATTCAATGCTGTTTTTCAGAATTGAGGTGTTAGCAATCAGTTCCTACGGGGTTTTACAAGGAATGAACAATTGTCATTTCCCCCATTGGAATAATCGGTATTTAGATATAGTAATAATTAATATGAATGAGATAAATTAAACAAAGAAATACGACTGTATGACCGATATTTGGTTCGATGCAGCAAATGAGTTCATATCATCATCCCACGTACTTTGATGTGATGTGTGTGTTGACTTAATATCCAAGAAGCTTAAAGTATAAGAGATATCGGAACCGCTACACTCTACGTTTATAAGCGGTGGCAATGGTCTTGGCGATTTTATTGTTGCATTTCTAGTAGCTAGTTACGGTAGATTAAGGCAACACATCTGTATTTACGGTTATTGTGGTTTTCATGGCAACCTCGGAAAACTGTAACCTTCAATTTTTATTTTGAATATTGTAGAAAGTTCTTCCAAAATCCGTTGAAGTCGCTTGATTTCATTGGTTTGTTTGAAATTTTTTCTTTGCTTCCATTGGTTACTTTAATTTAAAAATATCCTTTGATTGCATTGATCCTTTACATTTTTTTTATCATTGGTTCATTTATTTGTATTTTTACTGATGTGGAATTCTTATTTTATTTTTTACGAAACGTTTAAGAATTTTTTTGTCGCCATTTGTGGAATGTTTGTTTTTTATTATTTTTTCCCGGAACATTTCTGACGAATCAGGTTGTATTATTTCTTGCTTTTTTTCTTTAAAATTTTTTTGTTCTTTTCAAAAAGCTTACTGTATTTAGCGTAATTGATAACTTTAGGGTATTCTTACCCAACATTCGCAGCTTAGTTTTTTCGCTTATTCACAAATGTGTTTTTAAATGTGTTTAAACTTACTACTTTTTGCGAAAGATTTTTAAAAATATACTTTTCTAAACATTTTCAAATGTGTTTTCAAGCTTTCATTTTCCGTTGTAAAAAGAAAAATATTTTTTAAAGAAAAAGAGTTTTAAAATAATTATTTCTTTGGCGACATTAGAAGTTCGCCAAAAAAAAATCGTCAAGGCCGTTGCCAGTGCTCATAAACTTAGACTGTAGCTGTACCGAAATATCAATGATTGCAATGTTGAAAAAGAAATTAGTTGATCAGTATAGGCTATGCCTATGACATGACAACTGATATAGAATTACTAATCTTGTCGAAAGCTAAACAATCACTTCCAGTCTGTTATTCATGAATCTTTCATAAAACAATTGATAATTACAACTCTAACATTCGCATGCCACCGCACAGAGGTTTCTGATAGGTCAGCTACAATTTTATCCTCTGCTGTTCTCCATGACATCGGAAAAGAAAAATACAAGTTATGGTGAAAACCGCTTCAAAACTCGACGCGAACGATCAAGAATATTATGATTCAAGGTAACAAAAGTGCTTTGTTCTTGGCGCAGCTTGGCTAAATAATACGCCATAAAAATCAAGCAACCCAAAATAGGAGAACTTGGCAGGATGCTGATTTGACCGGCCGAAAATACAAAACACTCTCCCGAGAAAAAGAGGCTCAATTATTATAAAAAGTTTATTTCGGAAAGACATTATTCTCAAATATTCGAAACGGAATTATTTTATTGGATGCACAAAATGTAATTCAGGACAAGATATAAATAACTAAAATAGAATTTTAAATTTCCTGGATAAAAAGTCTTTCTATTTGTTTTATTATCCGCTGTGGTTTGTGATGGCAAAATTGTCAATACAGGACGAAAAGGTGACGTAATAACTCTTTTTTTTTTTTAACAAAAGCAGAATAAACCCTTACTGTGTCTCATCTGACAGCCTCATGCAAATGAGCTTCGATGGTGCAAAGGCAGACCTTCAAGTATTTACAGGTCTCCTTGTAATGACTGAAGTGCCACAAAAGGTTTCCTGCTATTGTTTTTGAGATAATAGATTAAACATTACCTGTGGTAAAAATAAAGATGACCTTAGTTCAGATCCAAAATATCAGTTTCAGTTAATGACGGATGCTATTAGTGGAACATGTTCACAGGATTTAGCAAATAAATTCACTGGTTATATATCACACCCAGGATGATTTTCTACTACTTACAGGATTTTGCGTCTGAACGTTGCCTTATCAACTCCAAGATTCGAAAAGTGTAGTGATTGTTTTCTAGTTCATGTCTGACGTTTTCAAACGAAAGTTTCATGATCTTATTTTCCTGCAAAACTATTTAATTTTCAGGGCACATTTACTTTGTAAAAGAATGAAAAGATTTCTTTTATGGAAATAATATTTTATATAGAATATGTATTTATTTTTTTACATTTCATATAAGAAATACCTTCTCATTTAAGAGTAATGTAAACGATAAATTCAAAGAACTATGATCAAGATGCCACAACAGAAACTTTATAGTGAAGTTTAGATATTACTTAAGACTTAATATACAAATTAACAGAGAGCACTGCGATTGGAGTAATATATTTCTCAAACAATCTGCCAGATCTTAGGGGATTGATCCCGGACCGTCGTCAATAGCCTGTTATATTGCCCTAGTAGGACGTTAATTAAAATTACCTTACTTTACCTTATCCAAATACTCTGCTAACGTCTGAGATCTAATGGATCCACGAACATATTTAATAAACGTCCAATGTAAAAAAAAAGCATAATGAAAGCATATAAAAAATAAATGAATCGTAAAAAAATTACTAAAAATCAGTTTAAAAGTTTGAAATACTTAATTTACAATTTGTTTTATTTGACAGTAGGAATCTGCAACTTAGCAACTAACCTAATCTTTTGAGCTCTTCGAGAGTGAAATCACAGATTTCGTTGTCTGGTTTTCTCTCTGGTCAGTGTTGGTTTATGTTTGTTTCTATTGTTAATTGCACACATCTAATTAAATTTGCCAAAATGGTGAACTTTCTTCATTTTTGTTTGGAACAGTTAAACTTGATGAAAACTATCATCTACCATAAATGAGTGGCAGTGCCAAAGTATCGGAAGCTAACTGACTATTGCTGTTTCATTTGAATTAATAAATGTATACTAATTAGGAGTACACTGTCCAATTTTTGTTATGGCGGGAACCATTTAATAAGCCGAAAATTATTCCATAGATCTCACATATACAACAGACAAGCATGAAACTCGCAAAATGTCTCTTCACGTTTTCTACCAGAAATACTTTCATGGCATGCACATGAAAATAGTTTCAGTTTCTGCTTTTCCTATGAGAGGGGTTTTCATCGCGAGCAAACAAACCGGACGGAAGAACGGTATTCTACTTCCTGTCTCGCATGATACGTATCGCGGTTACTTTAAAATGCAATTTATCTCCGTTTCGGTAATTCAACCTAATTGGCGTTGACCAATTAACTTTGCAATTAGGAATTCATTCTTTGGAATTTCTAGTGGAGACTTGCTGAAATCGTATTCGAAAAACTAGCCAACTGACGTCACTTCCGGAATACTTGCAGGAAACCAGTTCCAATCCCCAAAACACTACCATCACCTGCATTTAGCTCGACAGAAGAACCTCTCATTGTGATGAAACTTTTGTTTAAAACGACAATCCATATAATTTACAATACATCATCGTCCGAATCCCGTATCAATACTAGTCAGCATAATTACCTTTTGAAGGTCAGCGAATAAATACAATGCATTGGTAGTGCATTTTCATCATCGTCACTTTTAAAGGGACCCTTGTGGTTTTATTTTTGTTTTTAGATACGCCGTAATACACTGGACAGTAAATCCCCACATGCATACGTAATCCAAACAACTCTCCTTTCTATTCTTTCTTTCCTTTCTCTTTTCCAACACCAGACTATACTTCAAATGAATTTAGAGACTGGTTAAACTCCAAACGGACACAAATAGTGTTACTACTTTTTAACTTAGTAAAATGAACAAAATTACTTTAATAATATTTAGTGCTTTATTTTGTCTAATTATTTGACAGTCATACATAAATATAGGCACTGAAAATTATTTTAGAACTACTTCTCAGGATTTATATACCTAAGTGCAAATGGGTATGGCCTCTGATACTTGAAACTTTGATAAATCTAGATGAAACTTCACCAAATTTTTCTTTATTTCTATATTATTCATTTTACTTTTCAACACTTAAAGCTCACGTAATTATAAAAAGAGTGTTTTACAACCGAAACTAAAAATGGTAAATGGTCACAAAAATAAATACTTTCACTAAATTTCTTATAATTAAAATAAAATTATTTTATATCAAATCAATGAGATATAGTTGCAATATTCGTGTAAATAATAGGGGAATTTATTTTTACCTTTTCAGTGCAAGGTTAAATTATCAAAATTTATACAATTAAAGCATATTTCATTAAAAACGCATTTAAATATAATTGTTCATTTTAAAAAATACTTAAATTTTCATTTTTCTGAAAGTAGGAAATTTCATCTCTTAGGTATTTAGTATGAAACGTAACTTCATTTCAAAAGAGAGAGAGTGAAAACTAGTTTAAATAAATATATAACTATAAAGTAACTTTCAAAAGAGTACTTAAATTCAGCACAATACTAAAAATATTTATAAACATGTGTTTATTTAACTGGAAAAAATTGGGAGAATCCCCAAAAAAGCGAACATGTTTCGACCCATTACTCACATTTTACCGGAAGTTTATTTGAATATCTTTCACAATGTGTAAAATGTATTCTAAGAATGGACAAACAACGAAAGAATTCTATTAAATGTCATTAGCTAATTCTTTGAGAGTCACAATTTCTAAGCAGTGTATTGCTATTCCCTCACTACAAATAACTACTAAGCAACCATATACATTAGCCGAAAGAATTCTAGAAATGATACTATTGATAAGGAAAGTCAAAATTAATCAGAGTCATGCAGGAATGATTTCAAGTTCCAAAACGAATAAACGCGTGCAAACCCCTCAGATGGTTAGAGGTGCAAATCCGGAATAAATGCAAGATTTTTGAATTTACCATGGATAGATTTTAATCATTTTCGGATTGTATAAAGAATAAAAATCCGAATCACGTCTCAAGAAAATGCAAACGAAGGCAATCTTTTCACATTTTCGTGTCCTGAAAGTGATGATACTTATCCAAGGAAAGTATTGGCCTTGAGAGTATTTTTCTTTTATACCCCTGAAACTTTTATATCTAACGTGCAACAAAGGATACAAAAAGTTTCATCTCTAACGCCCAGAGCGATATTTTCAAGAAAGAACTATCCTTTCCCGATCTAAGTAATAACTGGCTTCATTTCCAGGGAAGAATTCTTCACTCTGGCTTGTGATATTCGAGTGTGCCATTACCGTCTGGGGATTTAAAATATATTTCAGGACCAGGAAATTATGTGTCTGGGCATTATACTAGGCGTTATGAATAAATTGTTTACTTAAAGATATGCTTCTTTCCGAGAAATTCAAACATTTGACATTTATATTAAGCTGCAGATCAAATATTATTTTTGCAGTTTAGTTTTAAACACATATTAAATTTAAACTTCATTGAGAAATATTTTTATGTAACTGGGATTTTGTGTAAGATTTTAGTGTGGCTAGAATTTTATAGGTATTGAAAGTTCGGAATTAAAATGTTCTCAAATACGATTTACCGCAAAAAAGATCTTGATTCAAACTACATTTTTGAAGGGGTTATAACAAAGTAGCAACTGGAAATGAAAACTTATTTCTTTTAGTTCACGGAATATTAAATTTCACTAATAGATTAAATTATAATTTACTAACCCCCAATAAGAATCTATAAGTTATAGAAATTTTAAATTTCAGTATTATTTAAACTTATTAGGTTCTAAATATTTAACGATCTCTAATTCGCGGCAATGTTTCTAAAATAAATCTCATGCAACTTAAATAATTGACATTGAAGTACAATACTTTTAAGATTGCAATTTGTTTCACACGAATGTCTAACACTTTGTCAAGGAACAGACAATCAGAATCTAGTATAATCTAAATGATAGATTGGATAAAAAATCAATCATGAAAGTTTCAACACAAACTTTCAAATAGCAATTCCTTTACTCTGAAAGGGATTGTTTTGTTCCTCTCGTCGAGAAAAGCAATGGATATTCCTTTTTCAACAAAATCTTATTACTACTGCATAAATTTTTTTATGCAACATTGTGTTCAATTATGCTTTATTCTGTTCCTTTATTTGAAGAAATCATCTTCAAATATATTCCCAGAAAGTGGTTTAGACGATACCTTATCTATACGGATTTTGCTGTTTGGTTAAAAATAAAATATCATCCATTTCACTGGGTTTTATATGTACTTTTTATGTTAATTTATTATAAGAGCTAGCAATATAGTCGAATGAGCTATATCAAGAATTAAAAACGAAAAGATTTCTGTACAATAGACAATTTTTATACCGGCATTCTTGTAATAGTAAGAATGAAAATTTTCGATTTTACTTCAAACCATCGCATTTATATATATATATATTATATATATATATATATATATATATATATATTATATATATATATATATATATATATATATATATATATATATATATATATATATATATATATATATAATAACAACATAAAATATATAAAATAACATAACACACACAAAATAACAAAAAATAACCAAACAGCCGGGGTGCATTAACCAGAAACCGAAACTCGAAACTACCCATGCAAGAGCGCTGAAGCTGCAGACATAGCATGGTAAGCAATATAATTTCAAGAACACAAGAATTTCTAAAAAAAATGTAACAAAAGTCTTAAAAAATAATAAAAAAAGATTTTTTCATTTTCATTAGTTTCATTAGATTCATTTTTTATTATTTTTTAAGACTTTTGTTACATTTTTTTAGAAATTCTTGTGTTCTTGAAATTATATATTTTATATATATATATATATATATATATATATATATATATATATATATATATATATATATATATATATATATATATATATATATAACTATTGAATTTAAGAATTCTAATTAGGTATAAGACATCTAAATTGATTTAAAGAAACTATTTAGAAAATTACCTGGAAAGTTTTGCATTTTGCTTGAGTAATTTAATAGTTTCGCAACAACTTGAAGCAAAAATTATATACCAACTTAAACAAAATCAAATTGCTATTACGATTGATAAACAGCTACTGAAATAGAAAAAAAAACTACTTGTTTTATAATTGAAATAACTTCGATTCATGAAACTGAAAAATTACGGGATCCGAAAATTTGTTGCTGAAAAATTATTTTGTGAAAAAATTTATTTGAAATAGAATATTCTTAATTTTTTCAATTGCATTTGAACTGTGTTCTTACTTCTAAAAGTCTACTATGAAAATTAAATGATATTAAATTTGACATACGTATAAAAAAAGTTAACATTTTACTCCACACAAATTTTTGTAACATTCTTAAATAAGCACTGAATTACAAATCTTTGTTTTCCACTTTATTTGGTATTTTTTCTTTGACATCCAAGAGAGGCCTTTTCTGTCAAGCTAAATATTGGTGGTGGTAGAATTTCTACACTGATGCGTGTTTCTTGTATTGTATTCTGAAAGTGACATCAGTTTGCTTGCTTTTTAAGTACGATTTTAACAATCCTGCAATAAAAGTTCTAAATAATAAATTCTGAATTGATATATGCTATTGATATATCTACGCTTATTTAATAAAATATCAAATTTTTTCAAAGTATCAATAAACTAGTTTAAGATAGCCAGGATATATATGCGAGAGCTTATGGACAGAAATTATTAAGGGAACTGAGACGTTCTCGACAACGCAAAACATGAAAATTTGTAGTGTACAATATCTCCTTATTTTTCAATTAAAAAAAAATCCCTCAACTAAAATACTATATTTATAAAAACCTCATGCTTCATTCATTATATTACAGTAAAAGTATATTCATTCTTTGCATTATTTTTTAAAATATGAGGAATCGAATAAGTACTTACAATAAACAGCCTTCTAATACATGGTCATGAATACGTACGCTTAAAAAATTTTCTACTGCTTGGAAAATCCTAATGCATGCTTTAATATTGACACAAATGTATATGGATTGCAGTAAACTAATTTTTATAGCAGTATGTTAAATGTAAAAATTATTTAAAAAAAGATGAATCGAAAACATTTTAAATTCTGAAAAAAAGGCTGATTTTTCTCATAAAATTGGTGAATAAAAAAAATACTATCAATAAGAAATGAAATAAATTATGTTCATTGGATGAGTTATTACCATAGATAGGTTCATAAAAAATTACACCTCTTTAATATGAATAGAATTTTTTACGAGCGTACCTATTCATCACCATGTATTAGAAGTCTGTTTATTGTAAGTACTTATTCGATTCCTCATATTTTAAAAAATAATGCAAAGAATGAATATACTTTTACTGTAATATAATGAATGAAGCATGTAGTTTTTATAAATATAGTCTTTTAGTTGAGGGATTTCTTTTTTATTGAAAAATAAGGAGGTCTTGTACACCACAAATTTTTTACGTTTTGCGTTGTTGAGAACGTCTCAGTTCCCTTAAAGCGCTAAATGAAAGAGAATGAATTATTAAACCGTTAAATTCTTTCCATCACATACACAATAAAATAGAAATTCACGCAATCCAAGTTTTCATCAATTTCCATCTGTTGTTACAAAATAGAAACTGTTGACGTCACTTCCAGCACTACACTCAGCGCTTCTTTTTCCCGAGAAGAAAAAGTACCTGGTTTATCGCTTGTAGACACCAAATAAGAATCTGATTCAGGTGGATAATACTTTTTTTTTCTTGACAACAATAAAAGGATTTTTATCTTTTGCGAAATCCTGAGAAAGCGACACTAAAAGCATCTAGTATTTGCCCTGAAACGATGAGGCGGTACACTCTTAGTTCTATTTTTAGAATATCAATTTCAAGGGATTGAAGTAAAAACCCTAGCACCCGAGAAAGCTGTTTGGTATCTTCTACTTCTTGGGCTTGTTTGACCCTATAAGTATTTGAAAAGAGTTTTATTGTAAAAAGGATACCCCAAGAATAGATCAAAAGAGAGAGACCAGGTATTTAATCGTATATTAAAAAGTCAAGATTGCTACATTAGGTCTAACATGTATCAAATACTTAAATTAAGCGTATCACACGAACATTCAGAAGCTAATTGTGGCAACATGGCTGAGGTGTGCACCTTTTACCATGTACGTAATTGGAAATAAGATTGAAAACATATGAAGTACGCGACATGTTGCTTTTTTACATTCTTGATCCGTTTTTATTTCATTTTAGGCATTAAATGTACATATTGATGCTTTGATTCATTATAAAGGGATTTAAATAAAGTGTGAAATGTGTGAGTAAAAGTAAAATGACAACAATAGATATAAGCAATTAATAATATATAATTTAGTATAGATAATTTAGCGCATATTTCCTTTCTGGGTCTGCTAGTATTAAAGAATTGGTATTCACATTCACTATTTAAAGAATTTAATTCTTTGAAAGTGCAGTTTTTCCAGCATGGATATTCCTCAGTATAATTCGGTTCTTCCCTTATTCAGTATTCAGGCATTTGCAGATTAATAATGATTAAGAAAATTCGTTGCCCTAAAATTTTGTAGTTGACAGTACTAATGTTATTTTTGCCTTTTTACCTATTGCTGAAACTCATAAGGTCATTGAAATGTTCAGGCAGTTGAACTGGAGAGTGATATGAATCCTTCCTCAAGGCTAAGGCCTTGCAGGCAATGTCCTTTCATAAATCAATTAGGTCCCGCATCATTATGTACATGCAGGAGTATTGCTTAATGGACGCACTATGAAAGTCTCAATACGTAGAAAGGTCATAACTCCTTATACCATTGGAATCCGAAATATTACCTACCTTATTAAAATCCATTTTACAGATAATCAGTTACTTCAGTTCTCATTTTAATTATGCTTAGTATGGTAAATCACTAAAAATGATTTAATACATAATTTTAAAGTAATTAAGACTGATAAATATGTAGGTTTTTTTTACCTAAAGCCACAAAATAGCCTGATATGGCTTCATAACTTCAATTTCATTCAACCACCCCTTTTCATAATTCATCCACATCTTTAAAGCAGATTTTTGCATTTCATGAACATATGTACAAAGGAAACAAATATATCTCTCTAATTACAGGTTACTTTCAGCAAATCAGAATCTTAATAAAACATTTTTATAGTGTGTTTAATTACCATTATACGAAAACAGTGTGTTTGTTTACCGTTGTACGAAGCTGAATTATTCCTCTGTGGATGTAGCATCATTTTCAAACTATATTCAAATTGAAAGTACGAGAAAAGGATGTCTTGACTCTGCACTATGTTTAATTTTACCAATAATTTTGTTAAACTCTAGAAGTAGCATCTTAAATATCGAAGTGTGCTACAACTTCGATAAGACACTTGTGCACTGTGTAATACTACACATTTAAAACACAGTGCATAAGAATCTTATTTATTCGAAAGGCGGTTTTATGACTAAGCTATAAGACATTTTCATAAATTTATTGAATTTAACTGTATGTCCCTATTTAACTTCCTTTCATAAAAAATGCATTCGAGTATTCGGAAATTACTTTTTGATTACATTCAAGTAATATAGAGATAAACAAATTCAAAATCTTCTACTGCTGCGTTTAGATAGTAAAATAAATTCTGTTCTCAGTTTTTTGCCAAAAACCATTGTGATTCTGTTAAGCCCAGTAAAATTAAAATCTCTAAAATCATTTGTCATTTAATGCTATTCTGAAAAAAGCAATTTTTGAGATGAGAGATAAAAAGCAACTGTTTAATAATAAAAAACGAGTAGGAGGGAGAATTGAGAAATGTAAGCACAACTAAAAAGTATTCTTTTGGTAAAATCTGGATTTTATCTCGTTAACTTCTTTTTTAGATTAAATATGCTACGCAATAAACAAAGTTACACAAAAGCAGATTTTAAAAACAGAAATATGTTTTTTCTTATGTTGGATGGGATCCTTTTCTTTGCATAAAGTCAGACAGTTATTAAATAAAAGCAGCATATAAAAAAGTAATTCTCAGAAATGAAAGCTCAGAGAATGTTGGAGTCTCCTAGACATTTCAAAATTTTCTCTCTTTTTCTTTTGGGAATGGGATTTCTTTCCCCTTATTTCGTCTTTTGATTATTCTCGTTGGAACTCAGGAAAGTTTCGTATAAAATTTTGGATAGTATGTTGGACATTTATTTTTGTAGACACAAAAATGGGCTTTCGAAATGAGACAGTTCAATTCACTAGTGGTTAGGGTAGCAACCGTCAACACTTTTAAAATCAACTTTCTTTTCTTATGTTATTTATTTAGGATGAGTCTGCAAATTGGACTATTTTTGAGGAATGAAATAAACTCTAGTGTTGCGATACCATCTCTAAAATGTTATAAGAATTTTTATCTGTATAAAAATGCTGAAAACATCTTGACTGAAATAGTTAGAATGCTTGAGATTTGTGTATACTATTGGGGTATATAAAACTGTGCAGATTCAGTGTTTTGCTTCCTAGGTGTTATTAAACGCTTTAAGTATTTTAACGTATAATTATATTTATTTTTAGAAATCTTTCACACACACACACACAGAAAAACCTCTCATGTCTTCAGTTCTGGTCCTAGTTACAGTTTAGAGAACAGGACCGAAGAGAGTAGTCCGGGTGACAAAACCCAATACACGCACAGGTGACGGGCTCCGGAACTAGATTTCACGACGATTGCAATATCAGTTCATATGACGGATTCCAGTACTAGCTAAGTGAAAACGACCCAAGAGCAGTAAAATCAGGAAGCTTAGTACATGTTTATATAATGGATTTCAGTCCCAGTTTAGATGACGGGTCCCAGTAATAGTTCAGATAACGTGTTCCAGTACTAGTTCAGATGAGAAATTTCCGTACACGTTTAGATGACGGGTTCCGGTTAGGAATGTGACATCGACAGCAAAACATCGATGTTGATAAAACATCGTTCCAAAAACATCGATGTTTCTAAAATTCAGTGAATTCAAACTTTTTCCCCCATTTCTTAAAACTGGTTTAGCACCTAGTGATGCTAAATCGACAGCAAAACATCGATGTTCAAATTTTAAACATCGATGTTGATAATGCATCGCCCCCAAACTTTTGTTGTTTTTTAAATTCAGTGCATTTAAACGTTTTACCCCATTTCTTATAACTGGTTTAGCAACTAGTGATGTGAAATCAGTTCCAATACATCGATGTTTTTTTATAAAACATCAACATCAATGTCGTATCCCTACTTTTCATACCCTTCACCTTTGGTCACTTTGGTCTAAAGTATGTTCAATTTGCTGTTTATGAAAATTATGCTACTTGGTTATTTTTAAAATTTTTATAACGGTACTTTTTTCATTTAAAAATAAAACATCGACAAGTATAAACATCGATGTTACAAAAACATCCATGTTTTGAAAACATCGACATCGATGTCGCATCCCTAGTTCCGGTATCAGTTTAGATGACAGGTCCCGGCACTAGCTCAGATAAGGGGTAGGGTGGGCCGAAAAAAATTTTTTTTTCCTTTCACATTCTAATAGTGGGGAAAAGTTGGCTCATGAGTAAAACTAATGTGCAAAAAATTTCAGTTTTAAAAAATAAAATTGTTTACAATTACGTTCGAATAGTGCGCAAAAGTAAGTTAATACATTCAATATTAACGGTAAAAAAATTGTTTAGATCAGTACATATCTTCTGCTTTTCAGTTTTCAATGGGGGGAAAATAGAAAACTGAAAAAATGACATTTTTGCTTACTATCGACTTATGCAATTACGGTAAAAACTGTTGACCAGTTTTTCCTGCTATTTGGCCCCCGTTGAGAAGGCAGAAGATATGTACTGATCTAATTTTTTTTTTACCGTTTTTATTGAATGTATCAAATAGAGTGAAATGTTTCCCGCCAAAAAAAATTATTTTAAAATGATAAATACATACGAAAATAGCAAATCTAATGAGGATAGTTATCTCCGTTCAAATCTACAATCGTCTGCCAACGTTTTGGCAACTTTTCAATCCCTTCTGCGAAGAACTGTGGGGTGTGCGAGTCCAGAAAGAGATCGATCTCATTTACGACATCCTCATTTTAATTGAAGATTGCGTGTTCTCCACGTGGCGGAAAACTTTTTACTCAACCTGATATTAGCTTAGTACTTTTGCGCACTATTAGAACGTAATTGTAAACATTTTTATTTTTTATAAAAAACGTCCTCATTTTGATCTTTTGGGAGGGTTCGAACCCCTCGGGGAGGCAAAAAATATCAGTAAATCGGGATGAAATTTTTTACACATTAGTTTTACTGCATGAGCAAACTTTTCCACACTATTCACTATATTCAGAGACTATTAGAATGTGATAGAAAAAAAACCTTATTTCGGCCCACCCTAATGAGGAGTCCCAGTACCGGTTTAGATAACGAGCATCTTATTCTATTAAAATTATATTCAAAGTAAATGTTCAATGTGCACAAACGTATACTTTTTCATTTTTCCTTTAGTACACCTATACAGCTGTATTACAAATAGACGATTTATACATTTCAACTTGTAAAACCGTTGCTCATTTAAGTATTCACTTTCTCACAATTGACGAAGCCCTCTGGCTCCAGTACTGTGATCCCTTGGTGTGATCTGCTTAGTTCTGGCTTAGATCTTGTAATAGTAGGAATTTGTGATTGTAGTTGCTGAATTCAAGAACAGACTACATAAGTTCTGTTTTGTTTATATTTATAAAACCCATAACTTACATTTTCTCATCATCTTGGTTCAGTAGTCGCAGAATTTGTCTGTCAACCAGTAGGTCTTGGATTCAATCTCGAGGTCGGTTTGTAAGTATATGGATGTTTATAATTGTATCTTTTAGGAGCAGGAGCTACTTTTTATATGCTCATGCACATAAAGCTTCCATTTTGCCCCTTGTAATATACCGAAGAGGTCATTTGCAAGGCATGTAAAAATATAATAATTTACCCCTCCTTAAATGGTGTTAAAATAGCTTATGTTTTTTTGTCTTATCCACCAAAAAATCATCGGTACATGTGGTTTAAAAACATTTTTATAAGTTTCAGTTTTAACAGTCGCTTCCAGAACTCGCAACATTTTTTTGAAAATAAATTGGTTCTTATTCTTTCTTTCGATACTGTTAAGGCTATTGGGATCTTTAAAAATACAACTACAATTGAGAATTGAAATGCTTACTCAGAAACACTTCGAAGAAAAACTGTTTTATTACTCGCTCTCCCATCATCAATTCAGTCTTGTTAATTAATTTTAATAATCTGCCGTCTAAGCAAGGATTAATCATTCTATATTACCATTTTTAAAAGTAGAACAAAGAGAAATTCAATAACGAATAAATAGACTGATTACGGAAATATTAAAATATAAACTGATAGGAAGATAAAAATATCCATACCTCAGATCAAAATCCAATATTTTAATGTTACGTGTACAATAAAAATCAAACTAATCGCAAGTTTTGAAATTGTAAGCGGCTTATGGAACTTATTTAAATTTCGAGGCTTCACACACACATATTCTGTACCTAATTCTAATGAACTAATTAAATATTTTCTCATTTATGAATTATTCGGTGATAATCTGAGTTTCTATGACACAAGTTCTAGTTTAAAATATAAATGAATGGCAGCTGCAATGATTAAACAGATGATAAAAAGACGCTTTTTATAATTTTAGACAGAGGATTGGAGGTTTTTATAAAAAAAATAATCTGCCTTATCAAAATTTTAATTTTCCAAATATCAGTACTTGAAAGGTTAATTAATTCTAAGGCTACATAACATTCTGAAGATAAATGGGTACGAAAAGATAATATTTTCGTGTGCATCAGACAAACTATCTTTAAATTAAATTTTTCTATAGTAAAGATGTGGATTTAAAATTTGTACTCAGCAATTTTGTTCAAGCCCTGCATACATAATATCTAAAATTGAATTCTTTAAGAACGCATACCACAATAATAAAATATATTAGTGGATATTTACATGAACTATCCAGTTCAGAGTAAACAGAGGATTTTTATATTTTATAAAAGCAAGTTAAACAACAGATGTACCAAAAATAGAATTAGTTGATGATATTTAAAATTAACTGGTTAAGCAAAGTAAAAAAATATAATTGCTGAAAATCTTACTTCAATAATTGCAAAAAGATGTTTGTTTTTCTACAAAAAAAATATGAAAGGTTTAAAGAATGATGTTACTTATTTTTTTAAGGATAGAGATTATTTAAGTTTCGAAAGAAGTTGATTTTATTAGGTAGCTGCGACTCATTGACTTTGTTCACTGCTCTAGCCACCTGCGAGTTGTAAGTTAGACAGGTTCAATTTTTGTAGCTTGTTTTGGAAATATTTCTCTTTTCTGTGTCAATATGTATCTGTGTATGTCCGTTACTGCACGTCGTCATGTTTAGCTCAACCTGGTCAAATATGGCCTTCGCACCATAGAGCCAAGCCAACTGAAGTTGTTTTATCCGAGATATTATAATGAAAGTCAAACATTTAATAAATGTAATTGGTCTACCGGAATACATACATTTCAAAAACTTTTCAAAACTGTTTCGAAGACAAATAAAAATTAAACTTCACCGTGAACAAGATAATTTCATTTTTATCCGATTTACAAATTTTTGGCTGATTTCTCTGGGTTGGTTTCTTTATTTGAAGCAATCTTCAAATTCTATTTTCCAAGATCTCAATTTACGAATTTGTGTATTTGGTTATGACTAGTCTCTAAACTCGTATCTTAAGCAAAAAATGATCCTAGTGTGATGAATCACACCGAACCTATCTTAAAGACTAAATTTCCAATCGAACTGAATTTTTGATTAACTTGATCTTTAAAATCGACAAATAGGTTAAGAAGTTGTAACAGCAGTGCTTATTAAACATTTCATTTAATTTAAAGATTATAATAATTATTTAAATTTTTTTCAGAGTTAAAATTTGTTGTGTTTATCGAAACCATTTAAAATATCAAGAATGCAATATTTGCTCCCGATAGCTGATTCATCGAAAGTTCAATATCTATTAATTTAGAAAAATTGAATGCGCAATAATTCAAAAGGATTTAATTTGTCATAAAAAATTTTAATGTTTAGCGTAGATTATAATGTGCATTATTATATACCACATGTTTATGTTTTATGAATACCATATTTTAAAAGTATACAGGGTGATTCTATGGTATTAGGACAAACTTGGAGGGGTGGTACAGCTTACTAAAACATACATTTTTTCGAATAGGAATGTATGGTCGGAAATGACGCGTGGAGGCACGAACACAAAAAATGAGACAAGAACAGAAAAACATTGTTTATTTTCAACATCATTGCAAAGTGTTTCTTTGAAACAATGTTCACAATAAATGCTCAAAATTGAGACCACCAATAGTAATACATGCTTGGCAGCGTCGAAGGACTGATTGACGAACAGTTCCAAAGACGCCGGGTATTTCGCGCATGCTTGCAGTATAGAAGTGGATAGTCGAGCAACGAGGTCCACAATTGAGTCAACTGGAGTCATATAAACGATGGTCTTCAGATGCCCCCATTAGAAGTAGTACAGTAATAAGTTAGAAGAAAATACAGAACCACACAACAGTAATACAAACTCGGCAGCTGTGATAAGCTGGCAATGCTGTGGGCAGTAGGGTGTCTGGCCATCCGTGATATGATGCATCTGCGGGAAAACATCATTTCCAACTGTGCTGTCGGTCGTGATGGCAGATTTTACAAATAATGAAAAGGCGGACATGCATACGATGTACGGTGTTGCTAATATGAACGGCAGAGCAGCGCAACGGCTGTATCACGAACGTTTTCCGAACAGGCGTATGCCGAACCATAAAATGTTTGAGCGGTTGCATCGGCACATTTGTGAAAATGGTTCATTCATCACCAGCTCAGACGGAATAACTGGATCAAGAGTTGTACGACATCCAAACATGGAAGAAACCGTCTTGAACATTGTGGATGAAACACTCCACACAAGTATAAGAGCTATTGCACGTCGTGTACATGTGAGTCAACAAACCGTTTGGAGTCTTAAATGAAGAACGTTTACACCCATTCCATATTCAGAGAGTACAAGCATTGCAGGCAAGTGATTACCAGCTGAGCGTAGAATTATCCCAATGGTTATTGCAGCAGTGTACGTTGCAGCCGGATTTCTCAGCTTTTATGCTATTAACAGATGAGGCGACTTTTATTACAGAGGAAGGTGTTTTCAATGTGCACAATACTCATGTGTGGGTAACAGAAATACCACACGCTACACGTCCACATCCTTTTCCAAAAACGCTTCTCTGTGAATATTTGGGCGTGTGTTGTGAACGATTTCCTCATAGACCTATAACTCCTACCAACGCGACTCAATGGCTCACATTATCGTATTTTTCTGGAAGAGGTTTTACCAGAATTTCTGCAAGTTGTTCCGACTGTCATTCGTAATCACATGTGGTTTCATTATGATGGTGCGCCAGCCCATTTGAACGTGGCTGTCCGCAATTACCTGGAAGAGGTTTTACCAGAATTTCTGCAAGTTGTTCCGACTGTCATTCGTAATCATATGTGGTTTCAGTATCATGGTGCGCCAGTCCATTTGAACGTGGCTGTCCGTAATTATCTGGTTTCAGTATGATGATGCGCCAGCTCATTTGAACGTGGCTGTCCACAATTACCTGGATGCCAGTTCTCAGGGCGATGGATTGGGCATGGTGGAACAGTTCGATGGCCACCCCGATCGCCATATTTATTGAGCATCGATTACTTCTTATGGGGTTATCTAAGACCATTGTTTACGGGACTTCAGTTGACTCAATTGAGGACCTCGTTGCTCCACTATCTATTGCGGCTGCAAGGGTATGCGAAATACCCGGCATCTTTGGAGCTGTTCGCCAATCACTCCTTTGACGCTACCAAGCATGTATTTCAATTGATGGTCACAATTTCCTAAACAAAAAATGTATGTTTTAGTAAGCTGTACCACCCCTCCAAGTTTGTCCTATGACCGTAGAATCACCCTGTATACTAAGACGTAAATTAATCGTATTTTTTTGTTGTAAATTTTCTATTCTTATGTAAATCTCTAACATTCTATCAGCCTAATTTCTGATAAATTTAAAAAAACGATCAAATGTAATATATTAACACAATGAATACTGTCTTTCAATTTACTTCCATACGATTTGTAACAAAATCTTTCTTAATATCGGTATATGTGCAAAATATTTTCTTCTGGAGAACTTTTTAATCCATTTTACCATATTATGATGGGTTGATAAAAGTTTTATTTCGAAATCCACAGTTTGCGGAAATTGAAGATAATACTTACTTAACTTATTAAAACTTACACCATGCCCCAAATTAAAATCATTGTTGTTCAGTCTTAAGAGATTTATGTTTGCTTAAATTAAAACCAAACCAACTGGGATCAGAGGAAATTCAGAGATGCGAAATTCTTGGAATGCAGCTTGAATTTTAGGACTTCCCTCCAGCTTTATTGAATTCTTTCAGCAATCGAAAATTAAAGTCGTTTCCATGGGTACGGCTTATGTACATTCCGTACGATCTTTCCAACTTCTTTTTTACCACGAGAACTAAATTATTTGCCGGGGAAGTTTGTCTAACCTTTAAATATCACGTCACAGAGCTGAGGGAACATAACGAAGTTATAGAATAGAATTTTGTGATAGAGGCAATTTTTAGGATGGGGATTGAAGAAAGATGTGTCATTCACATTTTACAAGACATAAATCGAACGATGAAATGGTTCAAAAGTGTTAGATTGTCGTCTTATACTCGTATATATATATATATATATATATATATATATATATATATATATATATATATATATATATATATATATATATGATCTTCAATATTATTCCCTGGCGAAGCACGGGTATTTAACTAGTATATATGTATATATATATATATATAATTTCAAGAACACAGGAAATTCAAAATAATTACAAAAAGTAAGTGATAAAAAAAAATGTTGGTGGATCAGTGCGTCATCAAGGAGGAGTTGATTAAAACTACACCTACTTTTGTTTAGCTACTTAAAATATTAGTACGGAAAATTAGTTGCAGTGAACGATCTCTTCTACGAAAGGGGTCAAAAGGAATCGTAAGTAGTGAATTTATTAAAAACGCTCACTTTAAAATTTAAAGGATTATTTATTGTTATTGTGCTTTAAGTTAAGTTCCCTGGAAAGCCTATCAAGCAAGTCTCTTAAAGGAACAGGTTTAATTGGACTTATTGCATTGTGGTTAATTGATCATCACATTATGGCTTACTAAAACTAAAAAATTGTTCTTTTGGAGGGTTTTACTTGAAAGTCGGTGATACACACTGGTTGTCTACCGCGAGAACTGCTCTCGAAACCAAGTCTGGGTGGTGGAAGTCGTCATAGAAACAATGTAAGTTTATTTTGAATAGGAATAATAATAGAACTCTACAGAATGACTTAATTTTATCTTGCTTTTGGAGGAGGTAATTTACTAGTGTAGACCTCTTCGGGATGAAAAAAATTACAAATATACTATCAATTTTCACACACTCGAACACGTTTTTGAAGCATCCCCTATGAAAAATAGAATAAGGTTCGTTTCTACGACAACAGGCAGATAAATTTTGTTTCCTAAACAGTTATGATACACAGACAGTATGAAGCAAACTGTTTTGATGGTATAAGGAAGCATTATTTTTGCTGGTCATTAAATACTTATACAGGATGATTCCTGACAAAATGGTTACCCGTTTGCAAACCTCAACAACGTTTCAAACAAACAACAAAACAAGTAAACCACCCTTTATAAATGTTCTTTGATCAATTTTATACATTTTAGATTCAAATCTTCAGTTTCATAGGTATCACTTACAGCAACCCAAATCAAACCTTGACCACTGCCTAAGCGTCCAGCTCTCTTGTTTATTTAAAGGTAACGATTCAGTATATTTACATTTATTGGGTTTTCTTATGAAACATTCAGCTCATCAATCCGATATGTTTTTTATTTTTATTATTTGACATTTTTATTTAATATGCTAGACTCCCCCCCCCCCCAAACTTTTTCTGACGAAGCGCACGTCAAACATCCAGACAGGGTCTTGCTCTTAGCCAACCTTTGAGCTCTTTGAACTACCATCAAATGATATAAGATACGTGAATGTATCGCAGTTCAATAAACATAGCTATCTTAGAATGTCTTTTTTTATTTTCTTGAAACACGATCTCATGAATTAAGTCGTCATTGTGGAACAGGCACAGAGGCCAAGTTGACTATTATTTAGAGCGTTGAATGATAGAAAGACTAGAGTAAGGACTGTCTTGCACTAAGGTACCAAAGCAGTAAAGGTGTCGTAGAGGCTTTGAGACTTCGGAGGAGAGTCCGAGACGCATAAAATGTGAGTTGTCAATCTATCTGACAGATGTCATGTTCTCTCCTGCTGATACGTTGAGGCGCTTAGAGGAGACACTGATAGCATAAAACACGAGGAAACTGGATCCTAATCCTACAGAGAAACGTGCTTTGACATCCACTTTCAGTGCTGATTACCTTTGGATAGAATTAAAAAGGCAGGTATAACAAATGGATGCACAGAGATCCACTTGTTTGATAGAGTCATCGTTAGGTTCTGAAATAAACAAGAGTCACAACTGTATCAGCAGGTTAATTTTTAATAGGTGTCATTGGATCACACAGAGTTTATTTCCAAATCATAATAATTAGGATATAAATTCATCTAATTAAAGACTTGATAGAAATCCAAACTGCTCCTCTTCGTGAGTAAAGCGGTCCCTAGACGATCAATATTATTGTCAATGTGATTGATGGTTTCGATTTATAGGTGTTTCAATATAGCTTCAATCAACCCGTCAATTTCATTCCGCGGATGTTTTTCGGAGGGACGTTACATGTTTCATTTTTGTCTTTCAAAATGATTCCAAATTAAGATTTGGGCTTTCTTGCCTTGAATTTGGCTGTCTGCAATAGGAAGAAAGAAAAGTATAAACTGAGAACCTGCTTTATTCACTAACATTTACTAAACTTTCTGTGAGATACTGAATTGTAGGCAGAATATAAATTTTTTGTTTTAATTTTTTCTTAATATAATCTGATTTGTATTGCTTTAACACATTAACTATTTTCTTTGCAAAGCAATATTTAAAAAAAATCTTCATGTGACTTAAGTTTTCGTAAGTCAGGATAATCACAATACAAAGTAATTAAAAGCATCACAAACTCCCGTTCCCAGACAGAATCGCTTCTCGTTGGACTTGATACATCCGTCATGTCTGCTGGCTTAAGTGAAATTGCCCAACGATTGACAATAGCGTATTTTAATTAGTAGGTCGAGTGATGTGCCTGTTAACACAACGAAACAGCCTAATTTTCCCAGTTAATTTGCGTTTATTTTACAAAACAAACTATATATACTCTTTTTTTACAATAGAGATATGAATCCCAGATCCCTTTATAAAAACAGATTTTTCAGGGAATCGGTTAAAAATCAAGCTGCACTCAAAAGCAACGAGACGGCTGTCGAAAACCATCTGCTTGGCCCTGGCAGATGACAGAAAGTCTCAGCTTAATTAATAATGGCTTAAAAATTTTTAGAAATCATAAACTCCAACGCAGAACACGTTATACATACAAAGCAAAGAATTAAAAAATATTAGCTTGCTACGAAGAAATTCTGCGTGGAAAAAAGAAGGCATTGGGTCGATAGACGAATTTTTTAGATGTTATGAAGCCATCGCGACATCGAAATAACTTTTTAATAACTCATTAAGTTTTTTAATATTTTGAATCAATATGTATAAAAAAAAAACTACAATTTTATATTAAATATTTTTCTTCTTAACTAGTTATTTTGTTAGTCTTTGGTCCCAATTAAATAATTTTTAATTTTATTTATATATACCCCGACTTACTTTTGTATTACTGAAATTCGTATTGCGAAAATATAAAATTTTCAATTGAAAAATTATTTATTTACAGAAATTCAACTTTAATGTACCGATTTGATGTAAAATTTTCCGCAGATTTCAAATCCGTTGAAATATTTACTCTATCTTTAACTATCGCAAAGATAGAAACATGACCTAGAGAATAAAAAAGCCCTACGATTGACAATTGCGTATTTTACACGATCAGTCGGCGCCGTCAATGTCCATCAATCAAAATTTCTATCAATGTGCGTCAATGGATTGACAATCGCGTCAATTGCCTTCTACGCAATCGGTTGCTTCAATTGACAACCACATTGACAATAATATTGATCGTCTAGGGACCCACTTAGATTTGTTCCCCACAAAGTCATTGGACTAAATGATTCGAAGCTGCAAAAAGTAGCAACACTCCATGTTCGTGTCATAGTGTACCCGCCTTTTCTCTTTCAGTTTTTATAGACAACAAAAATCATTTTTGCTAACATTATTATAAAATCGTTAAGCCTTTCAATGGTAAAATTTGTTTGGCTAGTCTTTCTTCTATTGTACTTGTAATATGCTAGTGTAAAAGCTCATGTGAATATATATATATATATATATATATATATATATTTAATTTGTAAAAATGACAATATTATTTATCTTTCAGACAAAAATCAAGTTGCTTGTTTTGTGACATTTCTTTGGTTTTGCAGAACATAACTATATTTGTATATTAAGATCGTTGTGTGTAATCTCCCTTGAAAGGAATTTTTTCTGATAAACGTGACTACAGATAATAGTTCGTCTTCCTGAAATGCCTTTCTACACAATAAAAATTCAAAGCAATTCGAATTGAGAACAATTTTTAGTCTCATTTACATATTATTAGCAAGTATTCCGCAAGAAAAATATATAATTACATCGAAACATTATTAGTTGTTTAAAGCTCTTTTAAGATTCTAGCCAATCCAATTAGAAATTTGTTATTATTTTCTAATAAGAATTGTTTGTTTAATTAATGGTTTAAGGCAAAGAAAAAACTATGAGGGACATTTTCAGTGTTAACAAAGACTCCTTTTTTTTATCTTACTATTACCAATCTCAAAGTTATCTTAAAATGTAGTTCATTTTCCTTTTGGGAGACGTTTGGCTTTTAATTTAATCCACGTTGTCTAAACAATAGGAAAGTATTATTTTTAATTTCTATTGGCAACTGATGAAATCTTATTCGAAAAACAAGCCAAGTGATGTCACTTCTGCCAACTTACTAGAAACACTAACATCTACATTTAGCTTGATAGAATTCGAACACCTCCTGTTTAACTGTAATCATCTCATACTTATATAATGTGCCCCCGCCATTAGAAAAAAAAAATCTCATACTTATCACTTATTAATGCAAAAACAACTAGATTTTAACTTATTATATGTGAAGCATCTGAAAAATATATTTTGTACAATCGAAGTTAAAAACGAGCCATCCCTCTTGATTCGGGAATTAAAAAAAAAAAGAATAAATTAAAAGATTGCATTTGGAAGGCAATAACTTCTTCTATAAATTCATACACATAAAATTTGAGTACGAGGCCGTTTTCATGTTTTCATAAAGTCATAACTATAGCTTCACACATATAATGGCTAATAGCAGCTCCACATTTAACATAAAATTTAACTTCAGATTATGTTTCATGGCATTCAACCTAGCCCTTTTGAAACCATAAGCATAGAAGGGTCCTAAAAGGTATATCAGTTTTCCAGACTTTTATTCACATTTTCCGAAATAATATTCAGATAGCGCTGATATTTTGTACTTGTTTTAAAGAATTAAAAACATATAGATATAATGAGCTTTGGAGTTTCATGCATGATAAAACGCTTAAAAAGCACTTAGGGCGACCGAGATTCTAATTCATATAAAAAGTAATTAAACGTAAGCAATTTCTAATTTTTGTAGTTCGAAGCATCAGAATATCTCATTCTTCAAGCCACAAATAGTATTCTGAAGAACAATCAATAAATCGATTCACTTGAGGTCTTCAACTTAATGTCCCTGCTTCAGACAGCTCTTGATACTCAAGAAAGTTTTTCCCATGATAAGGCAAAAGTTTTCACCTCTTATTCAATAGTTTAAAAAGAGTTGTTTAGCTTAAGACTTTTAGTTTAACGGGATATCTCTGCCTAACTCTGAAAGACAAAGATGGTAATTAATGTGAATAATTTTTTTCTAAATTATTTGTCACTTTAGTCTTATCTAATTATGCCTCAAAGTGAAATATCCTTAATTTCACATCTTTTTGAATGCTTTGGCTCGCATAGTTACATGAAAATTTGGGATACATAAAACTACTCCCAGACATTTTGCTATCTAGTCATTCGTACATTCTGTAGTCCTCTTTCCCAGTTTGAGAGTTGATTGCTTGGATAAATCGATTAACGTTTTATAAACCGCTCTACAACAACAAATACATTATTTTCGAATAAGATAAACATTTTTGAAAATCTCAATATCTTTCACGCTTTAAAAGACTGAAGATAGGTGTTTAAATTTCTCAAAAAAAAGAGAAGAAATGGAGACGTTATAACTATAAAAACTCATGACACAAAACATTTCACAAAACTCTGTACCAGTCAATTTTGTTAAAGAGTTTTAGAAATCTGGTCCACATGAAAGACTTTTTCTGTAAAGCTAAATGTGGATGGCATACTGTTTTTTTGGAACAATGGACGGTATTCCGTACGAGAGGGATTGGAAATGCAAAACAAACAAGCTAGACGGAAAGCAGATATTTTCTTTCCGCTACACAAATGCTCTCTCATGATACATGTTGGGGGTTACCTTAAAATGCATCTTATCGCTGTTTGGGTGACGTTTGACGTTCAATATAATTGACCATGAACTACCATATATGAATTCAGATTTTATTCTTCGGAATTTTTATTTGCGGAGGTGCTGAAATCGCATTCGATAATAATGGTAATTAATTAACGTGGCACTGGAAAAACACAACGGGCTATTGGCGATGGTCCGAGATTAAATCCAAAGGAAATATCTGAGGGCAACAGCATGCAATCACCACAATCAGGAAACCGTATTCGAAAAATAAGCCAACTGACGTCACGTTCAAAATTCCTACAGGAAACACGTATTGCCGAAGAAACACTACCGCCACCTACAGCCTGATAGAAAAAGCCTCTAATAGGGTCTACTTTCGTCTTCAGGAAAGGTTTGGTTGTTTATACTGAAAATCCCTCTCCCTACCACCATGGTAATTCGACAGTAATTATGATGCGATTCGAGGTTTGAAGATGATTCATATCTGTCGGTTTGAATGCTACATTTTTGTTACAAAAAAATTTCTTTTGGTACTACGTGCGTGCCCCCTCCACCTTAGAGGTTTTTACAAGGAAAATGTAAGGCAGTTAAGTAGAAATTGTTAAAATACATAAAGAGCAAAGAGTAATTAACCGCATTTTTGAAAATACTTCCAATGAAACGGAAAAATCTCATCTATGTTCTACGAATTTTGTTAAAATACTCATAGGTTTAATTTATACGTATACTTAAGATTTTCATAGAATTTACTTTAAGAATGAGAGAAAAAAGGCTTCTTTTACTCTGCTGTTTGATTTCTTACCTAAATACAAATTTGTGTAGTACTTTTCTCTCCAGGAGATGAGATATTTTCTATGTGATTTCAACAACTTATAAAGATGAACTGCTTTTTTATAGAAATTAAAATTCCTTTTTTAACATAAATTCAAATGATTCTTTATTACATAAGTGTGGTACAGTGAAATACTAAAAGAATTGACTGAGTTTATTTGATTCACTTTCTTCTCTCCTACAGCATCCAATAAAAAAAGCTGGATCATAATTAATTCGTTTTTAAGACCAGTAATCATTAATTAATTATTATTATTATTGTGCTTTATAATTTTTGTTTTGTTGGTGGAAATGATCCGCTATCGTTGTGACAATCAAAGATTCGATTGGTTGTAGTACTATGGCATCGAGACCACTAGGAATATTTGGGAAAAACTCAAAACATTAAATCGAAAGGCAATTCCTTAAAAACAATGTTCAATGAAATTAAAACAATCCTTCAATGTGTAAATTCAAGTCCTCTTAATAAGTAACATAATAAAAAATTGTTTATAAGCTTAAACATCATTAAGAAATTCAAACATTGACGAAAATAATAATTTTTATTATCACTATAATGAAATTATCTTACACCCATACTCCTATATACTCCACAAATTTGAACAAGGAACAGTTATTAAAACATTGCACAAAATGACTAGACTATTTAAATAGCAACACAGGACAATGAACTGCATATTTCTACTTGTATGAATATAATAATCTATGGATTACCATAGTTCTTTATTTCAAACAGGATTGACAATCGCACACTTAAGAAATAAACTGGATAAATATACATATGGTAGTTGATTACGCTTGTAACGATAAAATAACTCATGAAATGATTGCACTGAATTACAAGTCAAGGCACTTGCAACAATTTCACAAATGGATAAAGAGTTCACGTTCTCATTTTTTTGTATGTAAATCGCGATAAATGACACACACAATGGAAAAAACGGTTTCATGATGTATGATTTCACAAAAATTCGTATTAAATTACTTTAAAAAAAACGGTCGTTGAGTAATACTGATATAGTCAGCTCCGGTCATTCCCGATAATGGGTACTACAATTAATACGGACAAAGTCACTAGTAAATTAAATGTTAAACTTATGCTAACTTAACATGTAATAGTAAATTAGTAATTTTTTTCTATTAATTCACATGTAATAGAAAAATAGTAACTTATAAATGCATAATGAAACTGCCTTTTCGTTCTAATGGTAAAGTATGTCAGGTGTTTCTACATTCGTTTCGTGTTGTGAATAGCAGTCTGCGCAATTATTGCATAAAAATAAGTTTATGTAGTTGGTTTGAACAATATTTTAATTCATTACTGGCTTAATTGGTCTAAAATTCTTATTAAAAGCTTCCTGGTGAATCTTCAACTTTTAAAAACGTATCTGGTCTTTGTTCATTAAGTATAACCTAATTCTAAACTTGAATACATACTGGAAATCAATCATTTAGAGAATACATAAGAAATCAATCAACATATTACCGAAACAAAAATGATTCTACATATTTTTCTATTACAAGATCATTTTACAATTGTACCCAAATATCTTTTCTTTTAATTTATTTAATGAGAAGGACACTATATTACACTATTTTATATTGAATCTTCAAAAGGTTTAATTAAACAAAATGGAATGCAAACAATATCAAATACAAACAATAGTATGGTGTTTATTAAGCGCATTGCATGTTTACAAAAATGTTCAATAAAAATATTTAGTGCCAAATACTTTTAAAGTAGTTTTATTGACAATTTAATGCATTGTTCTGCAAGAAATTTGTTTCCTCATTTAAAAGACTCCTTTCCTCATCACTGCTACCTTGAATTTCCTTCAATGAATGTATTGAAACCAGTAGTATAATTCGTAAAATTGCATCAGTAAAGAAAATAAAAATTCACAATACTATAGCTGAAAAAATCTATCTATAAATTATTAAAATCGATCTTTTTGGCCATTTTATATTGAATGAGGAGTTTGAACATACATTTTGAATAATTTATTTATCATTTGTAAGACGGTGGATCGATGGAATGCTTTTATTAAATAAATGTTCTCCGCTTTGATACGTAATTGAACAAGATTCGATTCTATGAAGTGCACGTACAACTTTGTGACTTATTTTATTGTTGATTCCTTTTAGAGGTTATGTCAAATGATGAATAAGCGAATGAGATTACTTTACTCTCGTAAAAGGGAAATGGGAATTGAATCCGCATTTGTGCAATAGAGATTAACAGTTACAATAAGACAAGGTAAAGCCTCATCGATTCGAAGTATGATATTATTTTCTTGTAAACATAAAAAAAATTACCAAATTACCTCTTGTTAAGATCTAATTTGAATTATCTCCTTTTTGGTGATTTTTGCGTTGCTTTTCAACGTAAGCAATATGTCGAAGTTGCATTCGTGTGGTATCCAAAATACACCAAAAACGACGACAGAGGTTTCCAAACATGACGAAAGAAGTTACAAAACAGTATCGCCCTCTATATTTAGCTCTTTGCAGAAAAACCCTCTTATACTTTAAAATTTACACATCCAAAAAACTAAATTGCAATAGCTATATAACTTACATTTGCTTTCTCTGATGTTACAGATGCGCCATGACAGTTTTCAACACATTATTACTTACACCCTTTGCAAGTGAGGTAAGCAAAATTAGCATACAATTGTTTCGAACAACAGCTGATTGAGAATTTTCTGCCTTTAACATTAAATATCAGAATAGAATGAATTTTCTTATAATAACACCTTTTTTGGATTAAATATCTATTAGAAAGTAGTTTCATCAAGATTCTATGGTCTCTACTATCCATGGCTTATGAAATGGAACGTGAGTGTAGAGGCCAGGTAAAAGAGGGCGAGCACAACCTATCCCTGCCGACACGACGCCGATCACAGTGAAATGACCGTCTTTTTTCACTACAAGTGGGCCACCAGAATCACCCTGTATAAAATAAAACAAGCTAATTAGTAATAACTGATTAAATGAGATATTTATACCAAAGTGTCAGAACTACACCCCAATTTTTGTAGCATTCTCATTTCCCATAGGAACCCAATATGTAGAATAGCGGATTAGTGACCGAAGGGGTTGCTAGTTCAAAACTCCAACCAAAGACCATTGTGTATGTGGGGGCTGGTGCACGTTAAATCTATCGTGTCCTCAAATATCCTTCCATCGCGTGGTGTGGAAGTTTTGGAGAATGAGTTGCCAGTTCATGCGTCGACCTCGAAACCTATCCGTAGTTAAAATTAAGAGGTGTTTCCTAGAATATTTATTTGCCTTCGGGAATGATCCGGATCATTGTCAATATCCCTTTGCAATGTTCCGGTGCCTTGTAAATTGAGCTACCCAACTACTACATTCTCAATTTTACAACCTACATAATATAGAATAGTTAATATAATTTATTCTTTATTCTTCTTTGGATGACAAGATAAAAAAGTTTTAATAATAGGGTGGTGGCCTCTGAGAAGGATTTGAATAAATATCCCTACGTCAATGGTGTCCAGATAGGCTTTACCTCGAGTTCCACTGAATTTTGGCAAGAGGCCGAAGACTCCATTAGATCAGGTACGTCTGGAACTCCTTGGGTATCTCGCACGAAATCAAATTGCGTTTGGTAAAAGGACGTGCAATGATCTGGATCCTGGCTAGCACCCGGAGCTGACATTAGGGAAGCCTTATCCTTTATCCACACAATTCAGTTTGGTCTTTTTCCACTCGCTATCTCTCATTTTCTACCCTCGTTTGGGTACATATATATATGTACTAATATGTTGAGTTGTGTCTCTTTTGTAGTTGAGTGAGATGAATGTTAGTGTTTTTATGCTAACGATACCATTAACTATATCAGTAATTTTAAATAAAGTTAAAGTGTAATTTCAACCTTTATTCGAGTCCTAATCTCATTCCACACTCCTCAGATTTCATTTTCACCTTTAGTTTCAAACCTTTTCAATTATTCTTGTTTCGAACCATCGAAAGACACTTCAATGACCCTTTACCATAATGTTATGTACAAAATATTAGGTAAAAAATTGAGTACGAGTTTCGATTTAGTATTTTATTTGAAGTATAACAGCATTGGTAGACTCACTGTTTTACTATTAGAAACTGTCTTCCTATGAAAATATCCATGAATTGGTTTTTATTCGTTCGTTTTCATTCACAAAAATTTGTAAGCTAAAAGTTTAAATTTTTAACATTTCCTGAGTGAACAGTTAAAAAGAGGGAAAATGTGCATGACCAACACAGTTTGTACAATTCGTATGCATATACGTAACCTTTGTCCAGGTTAACTTCGAGGAGTAACCAAAATTAATCACTGAGCAAGGTTCAAAGTTTAGAAAAACGGTTTTAGGTGTTACTAAGGTTGTCATTCTAATGTTGAAGAATGTTTTGTTGAATATTCCTTCACTACAATGTCTACTCTATGAGAGGCATTTTCTGTCAAGCTTAATATAGGTGGCGGCTGTGTTTCTTCTTAAGAACGCGTATTTCGTACGTTTATTGAATCGTTCACTGCAATGTTTACTCCATTAGAGGCGTTTTCTATCAAACGTATTGCAGGTGGTGATTGTGTTTCTTCTTAAGAACGTGTTTCCTGTACTATTCTGAACGTGACTTCACTTGACTGGTTGCACGAGAACTTCACCAACATAAAAATGCAAAGGATGAATTCCAAATTGATCTATGATAGTTGATAGGTCAACGCCAATTAGATTATATGCCAAACATTGTCAAGATGGCTGTAAATTAAATTTAAGGTATCCCCGATTGTATCATGTGAGAGAGATAATATCTTCGTATAGAAGTTAAATATTCACATTCCTTTTGGCGTATTTACACTGAAAATTCTTCTCATAGCATCTAACCCTTTGATGTTCACTATCCTAAAGAGGTTTTGAAAATAAGCTTTATGGGTGTAGACCCATCTCAACTCGTATGAATGTATCTTGTACCCAACAAACAATATTTTTAGTGTAGTGAAACTCTATCGCATGCCACATTTATTCACTCCTTGATATAAGCATAATGAAAGACTACTTGTGCCACTGAAAGACTTAACACACATCTAGAATATTTATGTTTCGTTTTAACCATTTCTAGGAAAACATCTCGACACCCCTAAAAGTTAATGATTCATTTTCCATTTATTTTGAATTAAAAACTTGGTTAATGTATTAGTACTTATAAGTATAAAACTTCCTACGAAATTTTCTCATCAGAAAAATATATTTACAACATATGACTACAAAAAATCGTTACTAAAAGATTTCTCTACTTATTAATTTTAATTCACCTTGTTTTAAAATTCACCCTCTTAAATGTGTTTTCCAGATCAAAATCCTCATGCGAATGCTCTTTAAGTATTCTGAAACCAAATTTTAAATGATTTCTCCGGAATAATGCTCTTTTTGCGTGTGGGTTTAAATAAAAATTCTTCGAAACATTAGCTGATATAAAGCTTTAAAGACGAAATCTTAAAGTATGGAATTAAGTCCTGGAGCTTTTACTACATTCTTCTAACGAGGACTTCACTACAGACTGAGTTCAGTTATCAATGTTAAGTGAAACGTTAGATAAATAAAACAAGCGCGTTGGTATTAACGAGATACAGAGGAACTAAAATTTATTAATGAACTATTAAGAAAAGAAGAATAAGAGCAGAGAGAGATATGAAATATACATATTTTAGAGTTTTGGCTAACATAAATATTGAGTTTATCTCATGAGGGAAATAATCCTGATAAAATTTTGCAGATTCATATGTTCTTAGGTTGTTTTTTCATATCAACAATAGTCTGGACACTCCATTAAGAGGACGTACTTTCCTTCGCTTACGTGAAAGATATGACATAAGTTTTGATATTCCCCACAGCTATAAGTTGCTAAGCTGTGCACTTTCACCCAGTGTGCCGCGCAAAAATGGTATTAGTGTGTCTTTACGGATGGCGAAGTGGTTGAATTGCATAAAACGTACCTAATTTAAGCGGTTTGGGGCTTTTTAGTTGGATAAGTGTGTTTGAAAATAATTTTAAGTACCACCAGGCAAACCAATTTTGGGTAATATATTTTTATTAAATAAAGTACAATAAATTAACTGTTTCATAAAGATTGATTAAAAAGTTACATCGGAGCAAAATGGTTGGGTAATTACTTGCCCCCGAATTTTTATGTGCCAAAAACCTTAAAATGTATATTCTCAGCTAATGTTTTGGATTTTTACAGATTTTAAAAACTGTGTATATTATTACAGATTCAACAAAAGTTAAGTTATAAAATTTTTTCACAACACTTTAGCAGACATACCTGCAAAGGACGTTGCAAAAATGTATGTCAAAATACATTTCATTCATTTATTTTCAAATATTTACCATATGAAATAATATTACCGTTTATATAATTGCTTGCTTTTCAACAAATCATGAAATGCCTCTTTGTTATTCCCTATGACAGGAAAATCTTTTTTAATCACCTTTTGGACAATTTAACTAGATTTTCATTTCATGTTGAAATTTCTACTCAGAAGTTAAATCACCTTATCGATTGATTTTTGTCATTTAACGCTACCAAATTTGTCACTTTTATGGATTGCAACCAAGGAGAAGAAATGACGCGCATTAATAATTCTGATGAAAGTAATCTCACCTGACAGGAATCGGTTTTTCCTTCCCTGTAGCCAGCGCAGATCTGTCCTTCTTCGAATCGAACTCTCTTCTTTGCCTCTCTGTAAAGCTCTTGGCATTGAGTTCGGTTCATTACAGGTATTTGAGCTTTCTGCAGAATTGCAGAGCGTCTGCGTTCTGAAAAGAGAAAATGTATTAAATATGGTATTCCAGGGAACGAATTAAAACTCCCAAACATCTGCAGATCGGACCCAAAGCCAGTTTAGACAAGGGCACTACCAGTTTATATTATGGAAATTGTTATTGAATTAAAAAAGTAGTTTATTCCAAGTACCAATACAACGTACACAAATGCAGTATTTCTTATTTTTCTGTATTATTTTTTTTAATGCCTGGCTTAATCTTAATTGAACGATGGAATGATCCCATCAAGTTTTTTTTTATTCTTTGAAATATTCATAAATGGAGATATTAAGTTACTAGAAATGAACCACTTATTTTTATCCCAAAAGGTCTTCATTTGAGAATAACGTTTTATAGATGATTGCTTCATTGTTTTTAGTGAGTCTTTGCGAATCTAGTATATTCTTTTATCAAACTGAATTACCCCTTTTTGTCTTCTACCTTCTACTATATAGTTGACTCGATTTCAGTTCATATTTCGTCTAAACATTCTTAAGTATTCTGTTTTCCGTTTTCCTACACTTTACGGGTTTGAAATGTATGATGCATTACCTAGGAAAATATTGCGTTTCGTGATTTCTACTTTTCTTCGTCGTGCCTGACTTTTATATTCATTTGTTTTTTTACATGCACGCAGGTCAAATTCATTTCGGATGTAAGATGTGTTAACACAAAAACTACTGTTTGTTTTCATTCAAAACTTCCTTTATTTACAGTGAAATGTATAGAGTAATATACATCTGGAATGAAGATAACATCCGACGTGACCAACACCGAGTGAGATTAACAGTCGTATAAACTTCCTGTAGCTAAAATGCTGTCACACGAATAGCTGTTTAATTCACCTGGGAAATACCATGCTAGGAAAATCAATCTTTCCTTATCTCAGTAGTCAACGTTATTCTGAAGATTTTTCGACGGATAAGCTTTATAATATTTGTTAGTCCGCAACAAATCCCAGATGGACTATACCATCTTATATTAAGTCATTTCTAAAAAGTAAACCCGAACGAAAGATTATGTCAGGTAATTTATTCTTTTCTTCTATCAAAGAGTTTATTTTTAAATTCGTATCTGCAATTATACTTAAGTGCTTATATTTTAAATCCTCCCTCCTGTTTTGCTTTAAAACCAGATTTAACGTAGTATTACAAATAACAATTGTGACATTATTTTTACAATGTTTGGACTAAGATGTTGGCACGAATTGCTATTACAAATGAACCTGATGTGTTATTTACGAATCAGAAAAGAGGCTCCACGCACAATACATCTTTACATTTCTAGTCTGTCTTTTCTTTACATCTATTTACAAAGGTAGCATAAAAAGGCTCGACAATTATGAAATGAAACATGACTTTTTTTTATGGTAAAAGGAGCTTTTGCAACTTTACAACCAACTTCATCCGTACAGAATAGGATATGAGCACCTGCTGATGTGTTCCAATAAGATTGGAACACCTGTTTAAGTGTTCCGATCCTAATATCGGGACACACCTGCCGTATATAAGTTAGGTTAAAACCTGACCCGAACTTCTACAAAGCAGTGCAATTGAGTCCACCACCTGTAGAACTGAGATAAAGACGACCAAGCGTCTTATCTGTTGACACAGAACATCACTTACCGTTCTCGTTCACGAAGCCCCATCCCATGACTGTCCCCAGCTGGCCGGTGAAGTCTTCATCGGTGTCCGGCAGGCATGAAGGCCAGACGTAGCTGTCGTAATCTATGGGCTTGAGCAACTTGAGCAGGGCTATGTCGTTGTTGTATCGCCTGGGGCGGTACAAATCCGGGTGCAGAATGATCTTCTCGACCGGATAATCTGATTCCGTGTGGTTGGTCTCTTCTTTGGTCAGATCGTACTCGCCGGTTCGAACTGTGAAGTGTTTCGCGGAATAACTGGAAATAACGGAGATTTCAATTTTGCGCTTCATCAACTTGTTAATAATTGCGGATGGTTATTTCGTATATTAAATAATACCTTCAAGCGAAAGGAACAGCGTTATCGTAGTATTAAAAGTGAATTTAATTTCAGTCTTCCTCTTGGCATAAAGGGGACCAATTAAAAATTATTTAGGTAAAAGGGGATTCAGTACAAAATATTTTCAGACCTGACAGATTTGTGGTTTCAGTAATACTGAAGCAAAACAATAACTAGATTATAATGTTTTTCTATAGTCGAGATCTTAAAAAATATTTGCCATTTTTTTAGTGATTGATAAGTCCTAGATGAGGTAATGGTAATTAATTAACGTCGCACTGAAGCAACACAACGGTCCTGGATCAATCCTCAAGGGAAACACAAGGGGACAAAACCGCGTAATTTTGAACCATGGTTAGATTTCGTGGTAACACCTAAGCTAGCACTCCACTCTGCAAACTTCCACACCACGCCAACGGAGTACATACTGTAGGGAAAACTGAATCACCACTACACAAATTGACTTTTGGAAGACTAGATTTTCAGTATCTCCACAGGCCCCTGCAGCACGTATAATTAAAGCATAAAGCAGCAGAAATATCTTCTACTACTATAACTACTAAGTCGGAGTGTTGGTGGTCAGTATAGAAACAGGGCCCGTTTATTTTGAATGGAGGTGACTCTCGGGGATGATGTAAATTCATTTTGTCTTTCTTGAATGTTGGCGGCGGAACGAGGTCATTTCTAGAGTATCCTAACTATATAGATCTATACAAGTTACTTATACAAGATCCATCCTAACAAATATATTTCCAAAAATCATTATATTTGACAATGTAACAAATTTGAATACATTTCTTCAAGCATCCAAATGGAAATGGGGTAAAATTTGTTTCTAGGCAGCAGACGAGGGTAGATTTTATATAAGAAGCAGTTCTTGGGGTGACAGACAGTAAAATGATGTCACAGTCTGTTTAACTTTAAAAGCTCTATTGCTGTTGGATTTCATTTCAGTGACCCTCGACTTTTTACTTCGCCGAAAAAAATCTCTTCCTAGAATTCAGAATACTAATTTTGAACGAAAATCTTTGGAGAGAGCTGATAAAATGTAAAGAGCATCTTCAAATCACGTTGGATCCAGGTAGTCACTACCAAGAACTGACCCCGACCGAAGGTTCTTAACTTCCGGTAGTTTAATTAGGCCTGGTGATAACCCCAACTGCCTTGCTTTATACTTTTGTGATAGATGAATGTTTGGAAATTCAGTTGAAATGTAAACTTAACAGAAACTGTTTATTGTGAGGCAGTATTATACCAATTGCCATTCAATTGTTGTTGTCCAAAAGAAATGCCACCAGTAAAAAGACAGAATTAAGATTGAATGGCATCTTTGAGAAGACTGGTAACGCTTTGGATGCAGGGAAAGGTGTGAGAATAATAATGAGCTTCCATGAATGGAAACGAAGGAAGTGACAGAGGAAGCTCGTAAATTTTTCTTCCAACGACGAGTTTGTATACATTTTCACAGCAATAGCCATGCCATTTAGTACTGTAATAAAAGCCTACCAAAAGGATCTGAAAGCGTATCCTTATGAAATTCAGTTGCAAAGAAAATATATGGACCATTTCTGTATTAATCCTCTATAAGTTGTGGATAGTTTATAACATAAGAGATCGAAATGCTTTAGGTGAGATCCTTGACATATTCTTTTTCAGTTATGCACTCTAAATTTTCAGTTAACAAAATACGTAATACATCTTTTCGAATAAAAAATAACTGCAAGTTTTTTTTTAATAATGCACTTTTACATTTATTTTTTTTCACTGCGCATCATTGAAAAACTGAAAAAAATCCCGGTACGCCTGTCAGGATCAGTGTGAATAATAGGGAATTACGCTACCGCTGAGGAGCAAGGGAAACACAAAGAGTATATTGTCGGCTTATAAATGAAACACACGTCAAAACTTTTGAGATATGAGTTTTTGCTTTTTTCTACAGCAAAATGTAAGGATCTTTAGGCAGGTGATATTTAAGCATAGTGACCCCTCATTTGATTTTGTGCATCTCAGTTGTAGGCTAACGAAATTGTGATTTGTACTTCCAAGTATGTGTAACAGTATCTAGTTCTTTTGTTAATGCTATAGTTTCCCAATTTTCACTTAGTTAAATGGAACCTTAATGAAAAAAATCGCCTAATCTTTTTACAGATTTTACATTAATGTCCGTTTTAAGAAATGCATATTCAAACACACGATACAAAATGTTTGATACCATTGTTGTAAAATTCTCTTATTTACCTTGTAACGCAGTGAGCCGCTGTAAGAACCCACAATTTCTTCAATATAACTCCCCCACAATGATGTTGACCAAACATACTTCCTCCCAGGCGAATAGAAACCTGAAAGAATATTGAAATAAAATATAATATGTATACATAGCATTGAAATTACTAGTATATATTTTTTGTTTCCGAATAATTAAAAAAGCACTATCAGGAGGGGGGGGGGGTTCTATGAATAAAACACTTTTGTTTTCTTGTTTTTGTGTACGTATAAACAATATATGAGTCGCAAACTATTTTTTAATAGATAACGGGTGAAAATATTTTAAATACATATTGAAGCATTTAATAACTATAAATATCGTGAGTGTAGCAAGTTATAAACCTAGATGGTTTTTATAGTCTATGAAACTTGATTACTTTTAATCTGAAATCAAAGGAGGCACTTAAAACTACTAAGAGTACACTCTATAACAAAAAAATCGACGAAATTTGAAATTTTGTATGCAAAAATGTTTTGACCAAATATGCATATGATAAAAATTTTGTATCCAACGAATGAATAGTGCGATCTCCAGCGCATCGGAACTGCGCATCCAGCAGATGTATATAAGGAGTTGTTCTTGAACTGTTGTTAAAATTTTCTGCTGCATTGCGATTAAGGATACCTTTCAACGACTGAAAAAATGCCTCGCTGCAGGATTAGAGCTCATTACGAGCAACTTTCAGAGGTTGAAAGAGGACGTATCATTGGATTGAGAGGCAGGTTGGGCAAATCGGAGAATCGCTCGTCATGAGAGTCGAAGCGATGCGGCGATTAGAAGATGCTGGAAAGAGTGTGTGGACAATGGTAGATTTCAGCGTCATGATGGTAGCGGTCGACGTAGGGCCACAACAGATCGCGAGGACAGAGTGATTGGCAGATCAGCTGTCACAGCGCCTGATTCATCGCTATCAACCATCAGTCGAGCGACCCACACACGAGTGTCCACCATGACCATTCACAGACGGCTAAGAGAGCGAAATCTACGCTCGTACCGACCGTTACGCCACCTGCCACTCACGCCTGTACACTGTCGAGCCAGATTACAGTGGTGCTTGGCTCGATCAGGCTGGAATGATGTTGACTGGGGACGTATAGCATTTAGCGACGAATCCCGCTTCCAACTGTGTCCTGACGATCATCGAAGACGCGTCTGGAGACGCCCAGGGCAGCGTGCCGATCCTGCTTTCACTATTACACGCCACACGGTCTCTCAACAAGGAGTTATGGTCTGGGGTGCCAATTCCCTTGATAGCCGGACCCCTTTGGTCGTCATTAGAGGTACTGCACAGCGGTACGTTGACGACATTCTGAGACCGGTTTTGCTACCGTTCCTTTCGCAGTACCCTGGGATTATTTTTCAGCAAGATAATGCCAGACCACATCCGGCACGTGTTGCTATGAACTGTCTTCAAGCTTGTCAAACACTTCCTTGGCCAGCCAGATCACCAGATCTCTCTCCCATCGAGCATGTCTGGGATATGATGGGAAGGCGACTGCATCCGGTAGGGAATGTTGATGACGTAGTCCTACAATTGGAGCAAATTTGGCAAGAAATACTGCATGAGACCATCCAGGAGCTTTATCGGTCTATGCCACGCCGTGTGGCAGCATGCACCCAAGCTAGAGGCGGGTCAACACCTTATTGAGCTCGTTACTGCAACTCTGAAATAAATCATTTAATTGTTCTGAAATTATTATCATTTTCTATTCTGTACATAATTTTCCTATCCACCAATTTTTGTCTCCATCGGACAACTTCTTCTTTGTGCGTCGATTTTTTTGTTATTGTGTGAGTGTAGATGGTTGAAAGGTTCTGAGAACAGTTTGTTTACCTTTGTAGATTTTTGAATATCATTTTATTTGAGGTGTTCAATAGAAATTTCGACATTTTTATATATAATCGTATTATTAAGCTATACATATTGCGGAAGATTTGATTCTATATTTTAGATTAATCTTTTATATTATTTATAATACAAAAATGCTTGTTTTGATATTCTGTTTGAAAGATTTAGAGATTATTTATCTTCTTTTGTTAGCAAATGTATTCTACTTGTTGATTCTTAACATACACTATTAAAATGCCAAGTAATCATCCAACTTTTTAACAACACAGAAATTTATAGAAACACTATATTGGTTCAGAAAAAAGTCGCTAGCTATTTCACAGGAAAAGATAAATAACCTTTAGTAATGTTTTTTATTACATGGCCATTGGTGTAACATTTTTCTGGGTAAAACCTTTTTAATAGCGACATAATATTTGCATAAGCTTCTTACAAAGCAGTTTAGTTTCAAAAGAAAACAAATATTCACTAATGGTTGATTTGTTTTAAAACGACAGAGACAGAACTAAACATATAGATAAATAGAATTTATATTCGGATGGGGAAAAAATATGAAGAGATTGCATATTTCCTATTCATAATCTTTTTATTTTAAAGGATTACTTCCAAGAATTTTCATTCAAAGGGATAAAACATGAAACACATTTAAATTTTAGATTTTATTCTTGATATGTATATGATTTTGTATTTCAATGGTTAATTTATTTTAATCAAAATAAGACAGGATAGGATAGGAGGATATATTTTCTACCTGGAGAAATCTAGAATATCTCATTTGAGTGAAATAACTTGTAATATCTACAGTGTAGTCGAAATTGAATGAAAATTTTAAAAATTTACGTATCTCTAAATGTTTATGATTTAATATAATTTCACGTTTCACAGATAGTTTATACCCTTATCCCTATAATTCGATACATTCTATGATGTACCCCATGAGAAAAATATCTTAAAGAAGTCATCATGCATATCCTTATCCATAACACCCCAAAACAATGCTGTACGTGCTAAGGAATTTTCACTAACGATTGTGACAGGGTTAATCTTATTTCTTGTCACATATTTCATAGCTTTAGTGTGGGCAGTTCTGAATCTTGATAATGCTGTTGGTTCTCAAACTAACTCGAAGTTACCTATTTCTTAAAGGTATTTGTCCTCCTGACGGTGTTTTGGTGCCTTGTCTCAAACCTTCTTTTCTTTTTTGTACAAGGAGTCAAATTTTAAAAAGTTAAGGGAGTTTTCCTTGAGCAAATTTAAAATACAGTGACCCGAATCCAGCAAGTCGATCCGCCATTTTTTAATGCAGTATCAGCTATGAGAAGAATCCACATCAAATGTATCTTCAAATGTCACGAACGCCTCGGGAAATTTCCCACTAACTAAATGGAAGCAAAAATAAAAGGTATACATCCAGCCTTTATCTATATACAAAAGTACTTAATCTATATTACTTCTTGATAAGTTTTCAAATCAACAATAAAACAGAGTTTACTAGCTGTGTTCTTAATTTTAGGAAACATAGATTCGCACAACTTTTTTTTCCCCAATGCAACAGGCGAAGACGGACATTATCCTAACGCCTTTAGTCACGGCTGCGTAAGCGATAGTCATTTGTGAAGGGCCGACCAACCGGTATAATGGTTAAGGTGTTAGCCTCTAGATCGGAAGGTTCCTGGTTCGAATCCGGGTCCGGGCATGAATATTTGTAAGCGTATGATGTAGAGGCGGCTGGTGCACCTTAAATCTGTCGTGGCCGAAAGTCCTCACGTTGGGTTGGCGTGGAAGTTTGGAGAGTGGGGTGCCAGCTCAGGTGTTGCTTCGTCATCTGACCGTGGTTCAAAATTACGAGGTGTTGTCCTCGGATCTTTCCCTTAAGGGACTGATCCCGGACGGTCGTCAATAGCCCGTTGTGTTGTTCTAGTACGACGGTAACTAAAATTACCATTTGTGAAGGAGCACCCAATAGGCGACTATCATTACCCCTAACAGAGAACAGCACAATTAAAACCATGCCTTGATCGCGGATTCGAACCAGGAACCTTCCAATCCAGAGGCCAACACCTTAACCACTAGATTGGTTGGTCAGCAGATTCGCACACCTTCGTAGTGGTCTCCAGAAAAAGCAGCAAATGCATTTTTTCTCTTCCAGGTTGGAAATTCAAACTGAGCAAATATTTTAATGCATTTTTAAAGCACACAAAGCGACGAACCGAAATTCTTACTGACATTAAAAAACAGCAGTGAAGTTTTTACAGAATTTTCAATCCTGCATCACAGCGGGTAATGTAAACAAAGCTTTTTGTGAGTGCACTCGTGCTGAAAAAAAAATATAATTATCTAAAGTCAACTTACGATGAAAGGGAACTCTCCATCAAAAGCGTTGTCACCTCCCACTATACGTCCATTCCGAATCGTCTGCTTGCCGCATTCCAGACCTTCGATAGAATGAGAAAATGGAATTCTGTTATAACCAGACGACAAACACAAAAGAAAAAAGAAATGCTTTTAATCTATGAAAGCATGACATTTCGTTAAAAGTAGTGTTATCGATTACTTTTCAACTAAAGACAAGCTTTGTTTTAGGAATCTAAATTTTGTACAGTACTCATTTTATTTTTCACACTTTTTCTTAAGTTGTCTCGCTTATTTTTTTACTTCTTAAAAGAGTTGTAATGTTCTCTTCGATATTTCACTTAAAGAAAGTTGAAACGTAGTACTCTCACTTTTGTTTGCATTATATATATTTCATCCTCTACTTTACTACATAAAATTCTAAACTAAGTAACTATCTTAAACACATTTGTATAATTACCCGTACAAATATTACACTACTGTCCATCAAAAATGCAGAACCATGCAGGAAAAGAGATATCAAAGATATATCAACTATACAAATAACATGACTCGGTGGTGAAGTGATTGGAATTACAATTCCGCTTGTCGTGCTGAATGTGAAAAAAATAAGTATTTTGTGTTGCCTGTAAAGTTTTTTGTTTACCTCCATAGGCTGCAATTATTCCTGCTGCACTTTTCGGAATTGGAAGAAATAGACTTTCGATGCATGTTTGGGATATGGATGCCCATGCTGTTTCCACATATTGCCGAACTTCGTCTGGCATAGCCGTGGGTGGTCTGTAGTGCGCCAGACGTTGTATGATAATCGACCAAACGTTTTCGATGAGTAACAGATCTGGTGAACTGAAGGGTCATGGAAGAAACGGAACCTGATGGACATTGATAAATCGCTGTACGTTGCAAGTCACGTGTTGTTGCACATTGTTCTGTTGTTGTATACCTTTTATTTTTACAAAGGTTGGATGTATACCTTTTATTTTTACTTCCATTGAGATAATGGGAAATTTCCCGAGGCGTTCGTGACATTTGAAGATACATTTGATGTGGATTCTTCTCATAGCTGATACTGCATTACAAAATGGCGGATCGACTTGCTGGATTCGGGTCACTGTATTTTAAATTTGCTCAAGGAAAACTGTTCAGATTAGAATTGAAGATAAAGAACGGCAGGCTCCAAAACTTCAGAAATATATCGATGGCTGTTGAGTGTACCTACAATGCGTATTAAGAAGGTATGGGAGTAGAATCCAATAGGGCCCAAACCATTTTGCCATTTGACAGACTGGTTAAAACTATGCATAATGCATGCAGAACTCATACAATCTGTTCCTACGATTCCACACAGAATTGAATATCATCAGCGAGATGAATCGTGGTAACAGAACTGAGATTCAACAGAAAAGACGATTCCATGCCATTCGTTTGTTTACGCGCGGCATTCTACGCACCGTTGCAGCCGCAGGCGCTTGTAGTGTTAGTCAAAGAACGCCTTGAAAAAAATTCCCCGATGCTGCAGACGAAGTCGAATTGCACGATCTGTCATAGGTTGTTGTGCAGCTTACCCTAATTATTGAACTAGGGCTCTTGATAATGCACTATGATCCGTAATAGACGTTTTCACAAGATGTCTGTTCTCTTGTTCGATGTTTTGGTGAGGCTGATGCACGTCGGTTAGTTGGTCCCTCCTGCATCCACCGATTTTATATTAGGATCAATGTGATTTTATTTCGTCTAACACGAGCACCGATTTTTGGGAAAGGTAATCCACAGTCTCGATAAGCCACAATTTTTTTGTTGAACTTAGAAAGTACTCGTGTGACTGCCGAATTTTTGTACCAGGCTTGATTTAGCTTCCTATACTCACACTGGAGCATAGATAGAAGAAACATCACTTTAATACTTGAAACCAGCTCTCTGTTCTCTCTTTGTATACTGCTTACAAACGGCGTTACTGGCGCACATGATTTGCATATACGCTCCAGTGTTAATTATTTAATTATTCTTCCATAATCTGCAAATTTCAAGGCTATTCTTTATAGTGGTGCAATTTCGATGACCAGTAGTATATTCATGATTTTAAATAAAGATTTAAAGGGACTTTATCTTTTGAATATGCAACTTTATTCAAACGCGCTGTGTGTTTAACCATACTATTATTTATTTATAATAGCTGTACACCATGGTTCCCTAAGTGTGGTCCATGGATCCCAATGGATCCACGACAAGGTATCAGGGATCTGCAGAAAATTTGCAATATTTTACTAGACAAAATAGGAAACCCCTTCAAGAAAAAAAAATTATTACAAAATTTTCTCCATTTATTATATGTTCTAAAATCTAAATTTTAGAATACAAAATTTATGTAGGATATTTCATTCTTATGGATTTGAAATAGACGTGAAGAATGGGTTAGTCTTGAAATATTATCAGACATTAAACCAGACATCGCTGACTAATTGCCAAAAAACTGCTTCGTTGTTCGCATTAATATTAAAATATATAATTTGATATCTTCAATATTATAATTTTGTAGTTAAGAACCTTTTATTCGATTTTAATTAATAAACAAGAGTCCATCTACTTATCGTTTATTTTATTCCAGGTGTTTTCTCCATTAAAGAACTTTAAATTGTCATCATTGGTTCTTATCGGGAAGTTTTGAGGTGTCATAATTTATTTAACATGTATCTAAATAATTTAATCCCAATATTAAGGTGAAAACAAAGGTCTTATTCTATGGTACTAATGGTATACGATTTTATTCGGATCGCAGATACCCCATTTAATCTTGTGATCTTAAGGGTACTAGAAAAATTGGAATTTTTAAGGGATCCTTGGGGGATTGAAAAGCTAGGAAATCTCTGGTCTACCCACGTATGCAGATACTTTTCTCTTCCTCATATTAAAGCAGATATATGTCAATTTCATACTTTACAGTGTATACTCATTCGAGAATAACAATATACCATATGAGGCATTCACTAAGGTATTAAAATTATATGTGTCTGTTTAAAATTCTGTAATGCGTCGCATTTCAGAGTAAATTTTAAGTGTAATTCCTCACAAGTCTATAGTGATGTGTCATTGACATAAGGTTACTACTTTGGCTCTTAAAGAAATTGTGAAAATTGCCGTCCATTCAGTAAACACAAAATTCTTTATGGGACTCACCATATGGTTTTTCATACTCAAATGCACAGATCTATTAATTAAAGAAGCTTTTAGTTTCTGAATTTATTAGATGATGCTTTTTTAATTTTATGTAAAAATTAACAAACTTTGACAAGTTTTATGTATAACACATTGAAACAAGCTGACGTGATTACTCGAGAGATGTGGTTTTAAACAAATATACGCTCATATGTTTCTAATATGACCTTTGTAAAGCAAAATCATTCAAAGCAAAAATACATGACGAATTCAAAATGAAAAAGTTTCTCAAAGCAATTGTATTACAACTAGCAATGTAATTCGAAACGTTTATATTTCCGGGACATAAATCGCTATGTTTTGTATTTTACCATCAACGAGGGAGTAAACCTATTATCGATCAAGAAATTGATGTATAATAAATAACCTGAATGGGCCCTAGTTAAGCACCACATACCAAGTTACACACCACACATATCTTCTATATAAATAAGAATGGAGTGTTTGTTTGTAAATTCAATATTTTCGACCCATTTCAAGTTTTCTATCCGTTTTGGACCCTTCTGATGCCGAATCCGCCTTTTTCTAGTTTGGTGTCTGTCTGTCTGTCTGTATGCTGTGCCCTATACACGTCCACGCGGTTTAAGATATTTCCATGGAAATTTGCATACAGTGAGTACTTATCTTGATTTAGTGAGTGGAATTGGTTGCGAAAGTCTGTCTGTCCGTCTTTCTGTTCTATGCTCGATTTTGTGTTTGTGTGTTTGTGTAGGCATCACATGAATTGTATTCCAGATATTTGATTGCAGTGTATTTTATTTTATACATTATCTATTAGTTTAGTGAATGCAATATTAAAAGTTTCTTTATTGTTATATTTAGATGATTTTCATGCTAAAACACCTGAGTAAGTATACTTAAATCAACCATAATTTGGTAGTTTTGGAAAAATTGGAATGTCTATTGAATATTACGATTATTTCGATTGCTTTACCAGTACTGCTAAAAAGGTAATTATTCTTCAGAAAATTATATTTTTTAAAGGAATTTCAGCTTGGATACTTCATTTATTTCGAGTCTTATTTTTGTTCTTTGCGCAATGAAAACGATTTCGGAATATTTGAGACAGACGATATTTTTCAACGAAACGAGAATGAACAAGATCGCGTGAGCAGTGATATTTTCTGTTTCTTTCGCTCTGAATTAATTTCACATTTCTAAATTTTATGCACTTTTAGTTGTAAATTGTGGCAACTGTGCGAGATTAAAGGATAAAAATGAATCACAAATTAATATCTTTAGAACAATTTTTCCGACATCTTTTATTTTGTTCTATTTCACTGTTTTCTGTTTTAAATATTTATTATTTTAATAAATGTGTTTTCCTTCTCATCACACGCAACAGCACCACAAAGTATTAGACTTCAAAATGTTAGGTAAGTCAGTATAAATTTTCAGTAAATTTTAAGTGTAGTTATGCCATTATTGAAAGAATAATGCCGTTATTTAAAGAATAATGCCGTTATTTAAAGAATAATGCCGTTATTTAAAGAATAATGCCGTTATTGAAAGAATAATAATGTTTTAAAATCCAAACTAGAACTTTTTCCAACATTAAAAAATTCGTTGTAATAATGACAGGAGAAGATTGCAAAATTTCACAATGTCGCATACCGGAGGCAAGAGTGCCACAAGTAAAAAAATATTGTTTTGTTGACTACGAGTGCGAGAGCACTCGCCGTAAATCGTAATTTTAATTAATTGAGTTGAACATGAAAAGAACTTAAGAAAGGGAATTCCAAATCTCCCTCAAAATCGTCTTTTATAGTAGTAACCTTAGTATCACCTTTCGTCATTTTGTAGCTTTGTCATACAGCAATTGTGCAATGTATGTGAAATGTATTACATGAATGGATATGCATGTGTAGGATTTGTGTCCAAAGTAAGTTGTAGAAAATATAAAGATGGCGAAAGGTGTTAAAATAAATTTTTATTCTACAAAAAACGTAAGTCATTATATATTTTGATTATCTCTTCAATCTACAGTAAACCAATTCAAACCGAGTAAGGTCGGGTATTTTGCTAGTATAGAATAAAAATTCAAAATTCTAGCTTCAACTATAATGTTATAGCTGCTTCAACTACGTATCGATAATCCACGAGAAATTTGCCTTATATAAATAAGATATAAATTAACGAACATGAAACAAACTTCACAACAGTTTTTCAATAAAGTAGGTTCTTAATTTTAAGGGATAAAATTAATTATTTTTATGAAATAGATTTTAAATATTGCAATATTTTATTTCTATTCAATTGTTGGAGATGAATTGGCCAGATTTTATACATTTAAACGAAAAAGTGTTTAATTTTTTGGAATTTATTTTACTTATTTAATTAATTTATCTTATTTTCAGCATTTTGCTATAGTCCTCAAAATAAGAATAAATTAGCATTATTTATTTCAGATATCTCTTCTTTGAATACAGATTGCTTTCTATTACTTAACAAAGTAATAGAAAGTAATAAGATAATTTGTCAAGTAAAAAGTAACAGACACGACTTTATAAAACTTAAAACTTAAATTACTACTTGTTTTTCAAACTAATTAATTTTAAGAACAGAAAACTTATTTAATAATCGGAATCCAAATTTTAAAATTTTTTGACCAATCACAAAACTATTTCCTTGTTGAAAATCATGGAAATATATGTTTATTAAACAAAAGATACCATGCTTTAGTGATGAGTTGTACCAATTAATTCTAGATTTTATTAAACACGTTTAATCCACATTAATTCAATTATCAGTTTGTGGTTTATTCAATGCAGACAGAAAACTAAATTGGGCCTTTGTCCCTAACGTCAATAATTTGGATACAGATATGGTTAAACCTTATAAAATCTGTATTTAAAAAATTACAAATTGAAATAAATGAATAAAATTATATTCAATCATAACAACTAATTATTTGTGATGCATCCCTACAACCCTTGAATTGAAAGGTTTCAGAAATTTTCGATTAAAAAATAATATCTTCAATCGAATTATAATTTTATGTTAGATTTGTAAACTGAGCAACTACTGATATTTCTCCAATCGTTAATTTTGTTCGCCTAAACTTTTAAATTTTCAAATGATATTTAAAAAAATAGCAATAATAAAAATAAAAATCATCCTTAGAATCCCTCGTTACTTTATACAGTACGTCTCCACCCACTTAGCTATCGAGCAGCAAATAAGAATTGTGGAATGTTAAGCCAGACCTTAGCATCCATTCAAACAGTATAGAATCATTTTAATCTAACACCAAATTATGGACCAAGATAGTAGGCTTCGCTAGAGTTTATTTCGTCTTCGATTTACTACTCATATCTAAGTAGATCGAAAAGCATTGTTTAAACTAACATAGTTAAGAATCCAAATTATCATTAGCATCGTTTTTTAGTACAATACTTCCCGATCAATTCGATTCCGTGTAATAAATAGAGTACAAACTAAATCATAGTATTATTTGAATATTAGTTTATAAATTTACGTTTATGTGACATTGCAGATAGCATAAAATATGAAATGAAAATGACAAGCCAAACTTCAGAAACATTAAAGTAGTAAAATAGTTTTAATCTGAGAAGTATCAAAGGATTGATAAATGTGGTAGGGTTGTTTAGAGGTTTTTCTCGTTTATTTACAACTCAGAATCAAAGTGATCGAGTGCTTAGAATAGTTGCTTACAGTAACGAAAGAACTGCTTACAATAATGATTCTGAGAATTTAAATTATCCTTGGCATCATTACTTTAAGCCATACTTTACGATCAATTGGATTCCGTATAGCAAAGAAAAACAAACCAAATCCTAGCATTATTTAAGGATTAGTTTACAGAATTGCTTTAATCTATTTGAGTAGATACAATATAATATGAATAAAAACTCACAAGCCAAATCTTAGCAAAATTAAAGCAGTATCTAAAATAATTTTAATCTGAGAAATACCAAATGATCGATATAGTTGGCAGGGTTTGTTAGTTTCTTTTTTGTCCTTTATTTTTGATACTTAGAACTTAATCGAATGGCATTGTTCAGAGTAACGAAGTTAAGTTAAGAATCTGGATGACCCTTAGCAAAGTTACTTTAATCAATACTCTCCTATCTTTTAGATACTGTGTAGGAAAGTAAAGACAAACTAAATCCGAACATCACTCAAGGATTACTTTACAGAATTGCTTTGATCTGATTGAGCAAAAACAGTAAGATATGGGTAAACACACTGCCAAAAGCCAAACACAAGCAACATTAAAATAGTATCTACAACAATTTTAATCTGAGAAATACCAAAGGATCGATTAAGTACAGATTTAATCATTTACTTTTACCTTTATACTTAGCATCTTTTCTTTATTTCAAGGTTCATTTCTAACCTTGGCATCGTAACTTTTAATTATTAAGCAATACGTTCTGAACTACTTTATTCCGTGTATCATATAAAGGACAGTATAGTGGCAAACCCTAACATAGTTAGTTTATAGCATACTAGAAACACCAATTGATTGGAAACATTAGAAATCAAGCCTCCCACTCACCTTGGGTGACTGGAAGCACCACAGCAAAGAATGCTGGCAAGAGAAGACCCAGTGTGCTCAACAAATCCATGTCCACTACCCGAGGCGAGATTCTCTCTCATGAGTCGAAGTGGAAAAGTGAGAGTTATATATATTTCCTACCCAAACACACAGGTCCAAGGATGTGACCTAGTGACCCCTGGAGAGCAGGGTGCGACGGAAGATGCGGGATTGGACGTCGCCCTTGACATATTACGCATCTGTCGAAGACCTTGTTGGGTATCGAAATCATGATGGAGTGCCGCCGTGATTGTTTGGAGACATCGACGGATTTCCGATTCTTCAGAGATCCATGTGTGTCAATGCTGATGAGCCATTGATTTTGGCCTCAGATAATTAGACGAAGGAAGTGGTCCCCGTTCGGAAATTGATTTTTCATTTTCAATAGGAAGTGCGTGGGGAACAAAAAAGGTGGGGAAGTTTCGCTTTCTGTTTCGTGGCCTCTTCGTCCTTCGTATAGTGTGGTATTATTTCAAGCTCGGTACATCTCTAAGGTCTGGATCATGCACTTAATGAGCTGTCTCGCGTGATTGTTGTTTTAGTCGGAATTCCTTTCTGGCAACTATAGTTTGGTTTTCAAACTACAATAGAAACCTGACACAAGAATAATTTTTAATTAGACTATTTTTCAACTGTAGGACAAATTGATTCACGTCACACTATTCCTTTAAGTTTCAGTGCTTCGAATCGATTGCAACTTTTTTGAGATTCACTAGAAGCATTTTATTTTTGAAAATCATGATGCGATTTCCACCGATACAAATTGTGTCGTCATCTACGTCCTCATCTAGTTGCCGTAAAAGTGCACAAGTTTAGTTGAAAGATTTGATGGCAATAGTGTGTTAGATTAACAGAGACCAAAATCTTAGACAAATTGGCAATAAAAAGTCAGTTCTTGTAAACTTAAAAACTTTTAAAAAAATCATCAATGTCCTGTTTGATGGAGCAAGACGTCCACTTCTATCATCTAGATAGAAGTGGGTTAACCCACATTGTAGAAATGAACTGTTGACAGTCACCGGGCACACATTTAGGGATCGATAGATGAAAACATATTACTATCGATACTTAATTATAAAAAAAAACATTAGGTTACCCTTTAACCTTGGATAACCTTTAGAAATAATCTGGGGAAATAGGTCACTCATAATTTTTCATCGATGTAACATTTTTTGCTACGTTGCGGGTTATGACTGTTGCACTAAGCGGACTTGATTTGTTTCCAGTGTAGTTTCAATAATATAAACCTAAAACTTGACTGTTTTAGTTTTAGATCGCTCTTTGCATAAAAAATTTGTCCCAGTTGCATGGTTAAATCAAAGATGTAAAGAAAAGTTGCAAGTATTTATGGTTAAATCGAAGAGAAAAAATTGATACTTTTAAAAGGGACGGGAGAAAATGTACGAGAAAAGGTTTCTTTATTTAGAGCTTCGATCAAACATAGATTATAGTGGAATTTATGTAATGAATAAAAGATATTGTGTCTCGGGATTTGATGGCTCATACAATATTCTCTAGGTCAGTGCAGTTGCTATCTAATATTAAAGTTTAGAACTTGGTAAAGAAAACCGATAAAAATATTTTATGAGCAACGTCGAGAATACTTTTATTTATAATGCTATAAAGTCATCCATCATAAAGCATTTACTTTTATTCTTTATCTACAGACATGCAAAGCGGCGTTACTTAGCACAAATAAAATTACCTCACTTTCAAATACGTAATGTCGCTTTGATCTCAAAATTTGATATATTAAACGGTGACATATTTGATAAGAACATTTCCTTGAGATGCAGTACATAGAGATTTTTTTTAATTAAATAGCCGTTTAAAAACATTTCCACCTTTTAAGACTAAATTTAATGTGAAAAAAGGAGACCCTGTGTAAGTTTTGAAACTAAAGATTTATTAAAATCACAATGTTTCCACTTAAAAATAAAACTTATTGTACATTTATAATGAAATTATATTACTCTTGTAAATAATTTGTTATTCTATTAATAATTCTAACTAATAATTACTATCGTTAAAGTTAAATTTTACAAAATATATAATACGAATAACATGACAAAACTCTATAGGATATATATCTATCTTTCTAATGAATTTCCCAAGAAGTTATTTTGGTAATAAAATTTGTGCTTGATCTTTTTCTTACATTATTCGTCAACTTCTACGTTCCCTTAAAATAAAATCTTTCACCAATATTTTATAATTAAATACGATGAATTACCAGGTCATCAACATGATACTAATAAAAGATCATCAATTTTGTAAAGTGTTTATATTGGTGTAACGGTTTTTATACATATGCTACAGTGGGTGTTATTGTTGTTCTTATAACATAATGTTTTTTGCAATTCCTTTTATTGTATTGATTTTATACTTTTATCTCAGTTGCGAAAGTAGATGTTGTACCAACTATTCTTACACAAATTGAAGCCAAAACATAGGTGTAGGTTCTTGTTTGTATGTATTGTCTAAGGCACACACACACACACACACAATAGAGCGGGAAAGCGTGATAAAAGACTGTTGTGAATGTATTTTTTACTTAAACAATAATACTTTATCGACAAATTCCAAGTACGTTTTTGATATTAACATTTTGAGGAACATATATTGATTTCTGCATCTATACCCATTTTTGTTATCACTGTAAAATAATAAAGAAAAATCTATCAATTAAATTCTGAAAGTAAACAAATTGAAACATTAATAAAAATTGTTGAAACATATATCAAATTAGTACCTTTAAATGAATAAATGACGTATGATAAAATAAAATTTTGATTTTGAGTAAATATAGATTGGTATTATATATCCCTGATAATTTTACTCATAACAAAGGTATATAAAGCTACATTCCACTTGCTTACTTTTAATTCAGATTTTTATACTTTTTATACTGTCTAATCTTTTATCTTTAAATTCTTATCCATTAAAACGGAAGAAACCTAACATATTCCGAACTTAATTAAAGCAAACATTTTGTGAGTCTAGGCTTAGACAAACATTTAATCAATGGTCGCAGATAACACTTAATGGATCTAAAGTGTTCCAGAAAAGAGCAGTTAATGGTAGTCTGCGATTAAAGAAAATATTTCTTATTCAAGTAATGTCACTTAAAATAAGTTTTATAGAAATATTAGTAGATATTCTGAAAGGATTAATAAAATCGATTCTAATGAAAAAATTAAATTATTAGTCAAACATTGTATATTTCGAAATTTTATCACTTAATATTTTATATACTTCCTTAAAGATTGTACTCTTAAAAACATAGAATTTTTATAGCAATTTGAATTCCTAAAAATGTTTATTCCAACTGACTACTAAGATATTTTAGTACAACGAATTATTGCTTACTATACTTTGTGCATTTTTAAAGAATTACATTTTTTTCTGGTTTGCGTAAAGATTAACATCTAGTTTTTTGTTTTATCAAAATTAGGACAAAAGTAATTTTTATACAGCAAAAAATACAAGTAAGTGTTCTATTAATCTACAAAACGTAATAAACCGATATTTTTATTTCTTCTATAACTGAATAAATTAGTGACAATGTATTAACTTCACTAAACTAACGATCATAACACTGTTTAGTTCATGAAATGTTATTCATGGAGATTAAAAAAATATTTTTCAAACTAACTATATTTCATTTTAAAAGTTTAGTTTTTCCCTTGGGGGGGGGCAAAATATAGTCATTATTCTTAATTATTAAACGTGTGCTTTTACCAGATAAACCAGTAAGAATAATAAATTATTTCAAAGAAACACAATCATTAGTAGTCAGTTGGAATAAACATTTTTAGGGAATATTTTTAAATGCAAGGAATATATGACTTCAAAGAATATTTATTCATAAATATTCATGTTATAGAAATTATTTATTCTTTTCAATTAGAATAACTTATTAAAAATTTTTCTTTCAAATAATTTGATGATATAAGATACTGATATATGATAATAAATTTTTTTTTATAAAGTTCATAATTTTTTTACGTTTTTTTAAAGTGATGCATTTACAGATTAGTATTTACTAGCCGGGCTGCGCCGGCTAGCTCTCGGCGGTGTGTAATAGTGCTTTTTTTTAAACTTTTTTACACACCGTAATTAAACATGTTTTGATTTGTATATTTTATTTATTTTTATGAAACGATTCTTCAAATCATTGAGTATTCAATCAAATATTTAAGGAAAGTTGGTCGAAATAAACATATACCGCTACAAAATTACCCATGTCTAGTACAGGAAACAGACATAGCATTAAAATCTAACTCCTAAATAATATTTTTGCAATAGGTATTATACCAGAACACATAATGCAAACAAAAATAAAAATTCCAATCCTTGACAAAATGCAAAATTCTGAAAAAAAAACACGTACGTATCAATTCAAACGTGTTGAAATTCGACTTCCTGAATACATTGTGAAATAGAATAATGCGACAAAAGACTTTTAAGCGATATCGACAAAGACAATAATGATTTATTAACAAAAAGAACACATATTTATAATTCTTGGGAATCCTCAAGTATGTCCGCAACATCTCGCAGTCAACTCAAATAACCAAACATGGAATTCAAAATAAAAAAAGTAGACATTAATTCTGACTTGGCCAGATACCGGGTAGCAAAATTACGTTTAAATTACTTTTACATCAAAGGAAGAAATAAAAAGTCAGTTCAAACATAAATATTACAATTTAATTCCTTATTTTGCATAGAAATTGACGTCGGCTATTTGAAAACAGCAAGAATTCAAAATATCTGGTTATTTTATTTACGTTGATTGTTGTCATTCGACGATACACAAATAACGTCGATTTCAGGTCCACGTACGTTATTGTTTTATATATATAGATTCCAATTTAAAATGTCGCCTGTTTTTTCTCTATTCAAGATTAAGTATTTACAGATTCAAGTCTCTTTATAGAACACAATTTAGCAAGGAATTTACAGTTATGTACGTATTTCTTCAATGAAAAGATCGTAAAGATATTTAATTGAAAATTAAATTTATCTCCGATTTTTATTTCAATTCATTTTTTTATTGCGAAAGTGCTGAGAAAATTAAGTCCCTTAATTTCCATGTATAACGTGTGTGTTGACGGCAGTTCTTGTAGTGCATTATGCAAATTCCAGCTATTTCCTCTCAATCAAACATATATGTTCTGCGCAGATGAGCATATTGAATGAGTCACCTTGACAACATTCTTTCTTTTTCTTTAAGAGCAATTGTCTATTCTTGTTTGCAATGTTTCGTTATTATTATTAAATAAATATGATTTATTAACTTTAGATTCTCTGTTGATGTTATTCCATCTTAAAGGATCTGTGCCTGTCTAGAAAGTTTTCTTGAAGTATTGTCAAGGTACAAGCTTGCTTGATCTTTTTATCTTGGTGTATTGTGCATTGCTAGACATTTCTATTTTTATCGCGATGAATTAAAATACTTTTGATCTAAAGTCAAACTTCCGAAACCTGAGGCACTAAGCCATACATGAAGTTTGAGCATAGAACAAAATGAGTAGAATAAAGATCCGTAACATTCCAGGTACTTCAAAAGTTCTCAGACCTTCCAATAGCCTTCCCCTGTTAATGCCGAACATTTAAAAGGGTGTTTGTAGTCCATTTTAGCCATCCATCTGCATAGGATACATTTCTGGTTGGCATATTCCAAAGCGGTGCAAACGCTTGACCAGGCAATTAGGACTTGTCAGTAATCGAAAAGACGCCACCGACATTTAACCAGGACTGGCATAGATGATACAAATGGACTCTCCTCCCTTTTTTGCTTTTCTTTTTCAATACAAAGAGTTAGAGGCACAACGTCCTTGCTATAAAACAAGAGATTCTATAAGGAAGATTAAAAAATATATACTTCTTTGGCAATAATTATTTTCGTATAGTATTAATAAAAGATGAAATGTGTGGTAAAGACAATTTCTTTTTATTCAGTGTATGAAATGCTTAGAGGTTTATTCTGATACGAGATGGAATTTGTGTAATAGTGAGACTTTAAAAGAGAACAATATATATTTGTTACGAATGAAAAATATTTCTTGAAAAATATGTTGGCAAAATTATTAAGACAAATGAAAAGTTTTTTCCACTAAGCGACTTTAGTTCCAATGCAATTAATTAAGTCAATTTAGTATAATTCAGTTATGTATTGCTAAATGGCTAGAAACGTTCTCAGTTTTGCACAATGAACTTTTTTACTTTATTTAAATCCTCAATTCTTCAAATCTTCTATCACTTTTAACGAGAGATATTGCAAGATTCTCTGAGTAATTTCTTGCTTTTTAAATAAACTTGTCAACAAACTAAACATTCTTGCAATTAAAAATGTTTTAACTAATAACACACTAGGATTTTTTAATTCTTTTTTTATTCCCTTTTTGTTTTCGGTTTAATAACAAGGTTTTATGTTAACAAAGTTGCTTTATTAAAATCAATATTATAGTAGTTATTTCTTTAAACTAAACGATAAAATGAATAAAACGTATTCACTTTACAAAACGCTGGAGATATTTATTTAATTATTAATCCCCAATTTTTTCCAATTAACGAGTTCTTGTTAGTGGAATTTTCAAATAAAAAATAAATATGTGAAAAAAGTAAGTAAATTTAAAATTAAATCAGCATTATGTTTGTTAGGACTCTGAAAGCATTGATGTAATTTGATTCTTAATGAATTGATATTTGGGTGTTGAATTTCAATAGGTTGAAAGATTACATGTGAATATAGCATGTTTAAGAACCTTGTCATGAACTAAATACGTAATCCTTCTTTATATTTAAAGAAAAAATAGTAATTGAGTAAAAGAGAGAGTATTTACATTTTCTTTAAAAAATTTGAATAATTATATTGATGGCTGATCAAGCAAATTTAACACAAACAAAGTTTTTGGAAGTCTAGAATAAAAGTGAAACCTTTCGATTAACCGTCTGGACATTTTATTGCATCTTTCAGTACTGCATTTTTATGAGAAAATTTATTGGTGAGTGTTGATGATACCACTTTTCTTCTTATGAAAAAGAATCGTCTTTTTCTTCTTCTTTCATCAGAGTGCTTTTCGTTGTCGTCCATGCAGATAGATTTTCTTCTTGGACCATTACTCTGTTCCCTAAGAAATATTTGACTCTAATCCACGATGACATTGATGTTCTTGATGTACTTTATTTGAGTTTTTATAGGTCGATATTTTTTTCTTCTTTTTTTTTCTAGAAAATAGTTTGTTACTTATTGGTGTTAATGGTAATCTGGTTTTCGAAATTCTCAATTTGAACATTCTAAGGCGAACAGAATTGCAGAAAACATAAAAATCTACATTAAAATAATTGTTCACAGTATGGAAAAAGTACAGAAATGCAGAAAGTGTTCAAAAATAAACTATTTATCACAATATTAGTTTCATCAAGACGAAGTTTACCCTCACCCTCATGCTACACAAAATATTCCACAAGGTTTGCCAAAGCACATAATATTCAATCAATAGGACGTTAAAAACAGAAATAATAAAAGAACAAAATAAAAGGGGAAAATCAAAATAACAACGCATATACAAAATAAAACAAATGCAAACAATAGCCCTCTCTTTATGAATCCTATTTTTCCACAAAGGAAAAAACGCTTTTAAAAACGCCCTGAAACTACTGGATATTAAATGGGCTCGAGATAATCGGACTTGGCCAATACATAAATGTAAAATGCATGTATTGGCCAAGTCCGATTATCTCGAGCCCATTTAATATTCAGTAGTTTCAGGGCGTTTTTAAAAGCGTTTTTTCCTTTGTGTAAAAATAGGATTCATGAAGAGAAGATACATTTCAGAAGTAAATGTGCAATGTCTTATTTACCCATGCCACAAGTGCTCACATCTGTACAACCCAAACTTTGCTCTCTCTTTCTCTGTCTCTGTTGTTTATTCTATTATTTTGTAAGATTCCTGTGTTTTATGTGTTAAATCGTATGACTATGTTATTTGACTCTTTAAAGCATTTCTAATTCTAATGTATAATTGTACTTATAATTATACTACATACGAGTTGTAAGCAGTTCAAATTCAATTACTGAAATTTACCTTTGAAGTATTTCTCTCGTGTGTATCAATACAACTTTCTTCGTATATTTAAATCCATTACTTGGCATTGTCTAGTGTTAGTCACATTTTAGCAAGCCATGATCCAACCTACCGTATAACAAATGATCAGGTTTTAAATCATATTCATTAACATAACTGAGAAGTTATCAGAAAATTGTGAGGACCTCAATGTTATAAGTACAGTTTTTGCATATGTATTAAAAGGGCAAAAGTTCATAACTACATTATTCAAATGTAAAAAAAAAAATTTGTAGCTATTGGACAAATCATTGTTTTTATACAGAAGTGTCTATTTACATTTTTTCTGCCGATGACAAGGTTCAAAATCCTCGTGAAGGATTCAATCACTTGGCAGATGGAAATTGTCTAAATATTGGATTAAATTTTCTTTACACTTGTACCACTCCACTTTTGTACTCCTTTGAACTCTAAAAATAGTTTAAAAAACTATATTTTATCAACTCCTAGTTGTAAAATTACCCCTAATATCATTTAGATGCTAGGGAATTTAACTGTAGCTACTATACAAAAGCATGAGTGATATTCTTAATTACTTTATAGCGGATTTCATTTCTCTCACCAATGTCGGTCAAGTGTTTTCTCTCAGTATGTTAGGTATGTCAACGTGAATATATGATTTTAGGCATCACATATGATGCCTAGAAAGTCAATGGAATGCCTTAAATGGGACGTCAAATTATCAAAGGCTTAATACTTCACGCATTTGGTAGGATTTTTATGCAATGCCAAAAGGCAAATTGGAAAAGTACAAATTAGTATCCCAGTGTAGTTTTCTCTTTAAAAACGTCACGCATGTTCTTAGATTTCCTACCATTACATACAGTGTCTGCACTTTACACATAATCAGTAACATTCGTCTTTTCAATTAAAGTCTTTTCTTAACTCTCATTACTTTGCAAAAATATTACTTTTCGCTCTGAATAATGCCTAGGAAAAGTATATAGTATATTAAAATAACACAGACATTTCATGCTTTGCCTTAAAACGTCACGTATTTCATAGATTTCCTAGGCCTTATATACAATGTCTCCTTTTTACACATTGCCGGTAACAAATGCACTCTCAAATTTAGATGGGTCATTTTAATATTCTGTGTGAGGAGGTACTTTTTCTTATGAGTATATCAATTATATTAGTATTGAAGTACCACATTCTAATAATTTTGTATATGTAAGATATAGAAAGTGCTTGCAATTTATACCACTATGATATTGTGTTATTGTATAATGCTTAGGGAAAGTATATAGTATATTAAAATAACAAAGACATTTCATGCTTTGCCTTAAAACGTCACGTATTTCATAGATTTCCTGGGCCTTATATACAACGTCTCCATTTTAAACATTGCCGTTAACAAATACACTCTCAAATTTAGATGGGTCATTTTAATATTCCTTGTGAGGATGTACTTTTTCTTATAAGTATATCAGTTATATTAGTTTTGAAAGTACCACATTCTAACTATTACAACACTTGCTATCACTACTGTGTGTTCTTCCCATTATCTGTTTAGTTCGATGGAACTTTATGGTTTCCTCAAAAATGTGCTTTTTTTTGGCATAGAAACTTGTGTTTTCGTCTCTTTCCCTTTTCCTATTATCAGAATCCATATCCTGGATGCGTTGCAAAATATTTTTTTCACCTGATAACAAGACATACAGAAGCTATTTGTCAGATAGAACATTCTTCCTTACATACATCAACAATAACACAATTTCATAGTGGTATGAATTGTAAGCACTTTCTGTCTCTTACACATACAAAATTATTGTTTACCCTGTTGAACTAGATTATAAAGATTCAATGAATATATTATATGCAAAGTTATATCATCAATAGTACATGACATCACAACGTACGCCTTTTCCCATATGCACTGCGATCTGTCATAACTAATAGCATATTGCATAATTTAATAGCAAAAATAATTGCAATTTTAATGGGTGTTATATAATTTTTTAACACTATCTAAGCCTACAGTTACGAACTAATTTATTTAAAATAGAATTTTCTGTTATCTAGATAGGTAAGTTGTTGAATTAACATCACACTGGACCAACAATGGTTTATTATTTCTGCTATCAAAGTGAACTAATGTTAGTTTGTCTAAATTTCCTTCTAAAATTGTTCAACATAATGCATAGTCTGATTGAAACAAAAGTATTATGCTTTTTATTATGTGTTGTTGTTAAATGACTGAGTATGATAAACTGTTAATAAGCAGCTAAAATTACTTCTATTCAACAATATAAATATTTATTTTTGCTATAATGTAATATAATCAAAACGGAAAAGTTGCGTAACTTCTATCATTTCTAACAATCTATGCAGATTGTATATAAATCATTGGTAAATGACAGTAAAAATCGTTATTATTTACTAAATAGGTTAATTGTTCTGTTAAACATTTGTAAAACGGTAAAATTTCATCATTTTTTTATAGTGTATCATAACAAAACAAAAATTATGAAACTTCTGGGGTTTTGCATTCAAATGGCTGACGAACTTCCTGTACAGGAAACTGTTAAAAGTTTTGATTCGTCAAAAAATTGTATTTTTTCTTCAATTTTCTAACAGTTCATAAAAGTTTGAAGGACACCTAACGAAAATATGAAAACCTTTTTGTTAAAGGAATATTTATAATTGAATTAAAAATGAATGTTTTAATAAAAAATCTTTTAAATTACAGTTAGGTAACTAGTTGAAAAGAGTTTTAAAAGCACCTTTAAATTATTTCATTTTCAAAGAAAGTATTTAAAACTAAGGAATTTTTAAAATATACTTGAACGAGTTGTTTCATTGTGTCCAAAAATCAAGAGTGCTAAATTGCAAATAAATTATATGATATAATTCCTTTTGTTCTAGGAAATTAAATATTTCTATCAAGAAACTCGAATTCTCATCTGTAACCAAGGAAACTCAAAGCAATGTTTTCCTTTCCCATAATCTTACCACGCTGTTGCGTATATGATAAAGGTGTTACACTTTCATTCGGCTAAAGTTACACTTAGTTTGCTTCATTACGCCTTCTAAGAGCAGGAGCGCCCATGGGTATATATTATTACAGCAAAGCTTATTCCAAGTGGATACAAGAATGTATCCAGAGCCACAGTGTTTAGCTAAGAAATCAGCAACGCAAACATTGTTTGGACTGGACTTTTATCTATCTGAGAAGACGGCAAGAGCTATTTTTCTGTGCCATAACAAACGGAAAAGCCTTAATTGAGAGCGGATTACTTTCTGTCGTAATTTGATAGGAACAAAAAGGAGTTCAGAACTGTGCGAAGAATGGTGTGCCGCAATGTCTCTCCAGCTTCCGGTAGTTGTGAGCATATGTCCTTGGTGCTTCACGCCAAGCCCTTTTCAGAACAAGGGAAATGCAAATGGACGACTCGTCCGCTGCATAATTGAGTAGTGAACGCTTTTGAATGGGTGTGTAAACAACTCTGGACAGATTACGGGAATCGAATTTTGTATGGAATCTCCGATGCGAAGCGTTGGTGTTTTTTGTCTGATTGTGGTGTTTTATTTAAATAGAATATTTTGTATTTCTTTGTGGGGAAGCGTGTCGTGTATATGTTGGTTTAATTTGCTTTATCCCAATCACGACTCGGAACACGACTCAATACAACTCTTGCAGTCTAATTCGTTGATTTATTTTCAAAAATTCTAATACTGTCCTTAATTAGTTAAAGTATAGTTAGGAACTTGTGTGTATGATTTTGATAAATGGCAATGAATATTCTTGAGCATTTGAAAAGACTAATCCCTGAGTTAAGTCTAAGGATATCACTTGAGGCTCTTCAAAAGTTATATTTTTAGATCCAAAATGCAAAAAGCACCGTGTGCTCACGAATATTTTAGTACGCTATTGACTGCCAGTAAAGTATGAAAATTTCAAACCCATACAAAATCGTGACATCTTCTCTCCAAATATGTAAATAATAGCATCTAAAGCTTTCGTTGCAACACGGAAATTTTATGAACAGTTTATTTATTCTTTACATAAGACCCAATCCACACACAGTATTCCAACAAGAGTTTGCATGAACTTCTGCTAGGAGATCCTGAGGGACGGTGTTCCACGGATAGCCTTTTGTATCTTTGGGTTATACATATAACATCTGCGAATTTTGACTGACACGCAATCTTCTAACGCTACAAACAAGTCTATTACGAATAACTGCATTATACAGACCTTGGAGGTAGCACTTATGACTAACTAACGCTATTAATAGAGGAGGTCAAACAGTAAACTGAAACTAAGCACCGTGATTATTAATCAGCATCTGTTGCGAAAGCCTGTGCGAACGTTTTTCTTCCCCACCTAATAGCGAACCAACACTTTAGATCTTATTTATCAAGCAACCCTCGAACCTTCATCGAATAACTCCTACTTGTGACTAGTTTTGATCCTTTGTGGTGAACAGCCGCGATAACCAAGTCACTCCACGTAATTTCAGTTTTCATACACATATACATCTATCATAAGAAATATAAAACTAAATATAGCCTCCATATCAAAGATGTTGGTACTACTATTTCCAAACAAAATACCACCAAATATCATCAAAATATTTCTTACAATAAAACATGAAACTAAGTGAAATGCAACGACATTTTTATTCTGCCTTGGATTGCTGTACAACCGAACAGTCTCATTATGTGTGGTCACAAGCGAAGTTTTAGCTTTCACTTCCCTTATATAATATACATACTCCACTATATAACTGTTTCTTAGCTTAAAATTTTATTTCAACGAATAATTTTGTCATGATAGTCGAAAACAGTTAACTACTGTAAAAGCAGACACTGATTATTACTTATGAAACAAACTTAAATTAAAAAAGCTTAGCGTATTTGTTCGAAGTGATTATTTGTTATTTGTGTAAAGAGGTCGAATTTCTTATTGTTTATCAACAACTACTCATGGTGGCAGCTGAACTAGATAAATTACGGAGATTTTTATTCAAATATCTTCACCGTCCTTCTGAAAGAAAGAAGTTAATGCAGGTCTGCTTATCTCGATTTTGCTCCACTTTCATCACTTTTTGGGAACAAACTCATGGCATTCAGCTACAAACTCAAGTAAATAAATACATTAAGGCTTACTAAACATGATATTTACATTAGACTTTCTAGTTTTATTTCGATGTATTTTAGTTTTGTATCGTGTTTGCTGAAAAAAAAGTAGCAAACTTTAGAAGGATCTGGTGTACGTTTATATTATTGTATTTAATGTTAAGAAACTTTTCTTTGACTTTCAAAAACTCTATAAATTTATATAATAAATTGTAATCTAGTAAATAAAAAGGTTAGTTTTCCATCTAAATGCCGTTAATGTTCAAGATAAATGAAACAGAAGCATAATCAAATAATCTTACACATTCAATGAGGAGTTTCATTTTTACCGTTACTTATATTGCAACAGAAGAGGTTTCAATCAAATTCACTGAACATAATTGATTAGCTTATTGCTTATAACATGATATTAGTACTTATTAACATGATATTGTGCAAGGAGTCTATTGTACATATATCTCACGCTGCTCATAAATTTCTTCTGGAAAAATTGGCGATCACTCTTCTCATCCCTTTGTAGAGATCACCATTCACCGCGGCATTTTAATCGAATAGGTCACTTGCTGACAGTTTGGCGGCGCACAGTGTGTCATTTTTGTTTCTAGGTGGACACAAAATTCAATTTTCTTAGTGTCACAGATTGTCAAAAAGACATCATATCTTAAGTCATATCGTATGTCCCCTTTAGCAAGATCACGGTTTTATTTTTCAAAATTATTCCTCCTAACAGGATGTACAGGGGTCCAAAGTCGAACTTTCTGCGTTGGCTGCAAAACCAATCTGGCGAATGCGTATTAGTACTTTGAGGAAAACTGAAAAGTATAGCTCCTATATTTTCTTTAGCGCTATTTGGTGGATACTATCATTACCTTCTGTTCATCGAGGTTTGTTTCCATGCATTTAGTTTCTTCGGAACTATTTCTTTAATTTGCAAGATCCTTTTGAATTTATAGCTAATTAGCGTCTTTCGCAACTGCTGATTTCAAATTTCAAATAGACTTTTAACATATTATACCACCGTATCCCACTGAATTATTACATATGCATTATAACCTGACTAATTTGTGACGTGCGCATAACAAAAGATTACTTGCGGAAGTCTGCAGAACTGATAGATAGTGCTTAAGTTTTAGAATGACTATGGAAATTTTTCATCAGTTCATTTTTGACAGTTGGGAGATAAATTCGAAGCAATCGAAAATCGATGCTATTTTAACTTATATTTCTCAAGAAATGGTTGGATATTTGTTACCAAATACTGTTTTAAATGTTTTAAATAGTGTCAAAGTGAAACTTTTCGAACTACCCGCCAAAAAGAATTGATCAAAAGAAGAGTAAAACGAACGTATACAAAGAACTATTCCTCAGAAATAATTCTTCTTGAATTCAAGAAAATCATCTTTTCTCACACTGTGATTCAAGATTTACGAAGTAATTTACAAGAAATTTGAAAAATAGGCATAGAAAAAAGATTTTTAAGACTTAGTTCCAAGGTATTGAAAACGTAACTCGTAACCTTGTAGAGGCAACTAGTCAAAAAGAATTATAAATGACCACTGAAGTAAAATTCGAAAGTCAGGTGTACTATATTCTACTTCAAGTCGTCAGAGAGCTCTTTTCTGTTTTCTGGAAGAGGTACATTTATGAAAACGATCCGTGTCTTAGTAAAACGTCAGTAAAAATATTTGAAAATCACGTGCTTGCACCAATATAAAATTAAATAAACAACATAAGGAACATTAACTAATTTGTATACTTCGTGTAACACAAAAATGAGCTAAACGGTTCTTACTCTGCCAGAATGTTTATCACGGAAACTTCAGCCGCACCACAACTCACAACTAGTCACTTATCAACTGCTCTGTTAAACGGTTACGTATAATTTATGAGCAATCCTTCATTCGGATTTTGACGAAAAATAATATAAGAAATACAATTATAATGAGGTGCTGTGATGGCACTGAACAGAAAACTTTCCAGCATTTTTTTTCAGAAAAATATCACTATAAACAATGTGTGTTTAGAATGTCTTTGGTATCTATGCTTATACAAATGAGGGTAAAAATATTATTTGTCCAAATCTCAACTAGACCATGTCGTTCCATCAAATTTATTTTTGCCAAATAATTAGTAGATTTAACTTCAAGGGAAGTTAATGGTCCATGGGAATATTATTTCACTTCTTGTATATTTCTAATTGGTAATTGGTCCACTTCGTAAAAGCGCAAAAAAAAAAAAAGAATAAACACAATAGGCGATAAAAGACATATTTTCTATTAAAAATGTCAAGAACTGATACGAATAGATTAGTCATTACCTCAGATCCACTAATTGTAAGTTTACGAGCAAGGTCTAAAACTAAACGCAGCCAAATGTTTCCAAAAAAGGTTGAATATTTTTTAAAGAACTTTCCCAGTTGCGATTCCAAGTATATGATTTTGTAATATTTTTCAAATATTTTCCCCTTTAGTTTTGAATTATTCTTTATTTTTAAATGGAACTGTTATGAATATATCTGATCATTGTTCAGGTGTATATTAATATAAAATTGCAAAATATACGGTTAAAAATTGATCGAAGTATATATTTAATATATGGGGCAAAGTTTACAAAGTTCTTTAAATTTAGCATATTTCTGCATCCAAATAGAAATTGAAAACGTCAAATTTTCACCAAATCAGTATTTTATCACTCACAGCCTCTTATAATCACCCAAAACCAGTGTATTTTTGATGCAATAATTTTGTCCACTTAGATTGCTAAAATGACACACTGTGCGGCAGGAGAATTTGTCAAGGCAAGAGATGAGGGTAAAATCTCACAATGAGCTAACAAAAGACGGTCTGAGCGACCAAGGGATACCGAAGGGCAGAGCGGAGCGGTGATTGTCAAGCAATACCTAAAAGGGACGAAATAGGGGAGCATCTTTATCCCAAAATTCGTCTTGGAGAAATGTCCCCTAAAAGTTACAATCCTTTGATCTTTGCCGACTCTTGATGGAAAACAAAACTGGAGTCATAATCTGAACCCGATCACATTCCAATTTGTTTCAGTATTATTCAATGACAGGCCACCTTCCTTGCACTCTTTGATGAGCTGTTCTTTCAAGAGGGCAGAACGCCAGAGACAATCCAATGTAAAAGCGACAAATAATGGGTTGCAGTTATGAGGTAGGCTGTAAATTAACGTCGCTCTGGAGAAACACAAACGAGCTATTGGCAACGGTCAGGGATCAATCCCGCTGGGAAATATCCAAGGACAACGAATTGTGATTTTGAACCACGGTCAGATGACGCACAGTTTGGAATGTTATACTCTTTGTAATCTGCAATGATCCAACGGAAGCTCAGAACTTAAAAATTTTCGCTCAAAACTAAGAACTTTCTTGGCTTGCCTCGAGCTTTAGCACGGCTGTCACGATGATTTTCGATAGGTCTGTGGGTGATGTGTTGTGGATTGTAGATGATGAACTGATTTCTTGAGAATCTGTTTGTCGAACCTCATTAAAAGCAAACTAGTAGATGCAACAGACATTGAATTATGTTTAAAAAAATTATTTCTATTCTGCTGACACGAAAGTGGGTTTTTAAAACGTGTACATACTGACCATCGTTTCCTAAAAGTCCTTTGCATTTCGCTTTATAACAGGAAACTAGTTTTCTTTGTTTCATTTTAAAAATAATCTTATAAGTTATTTGATTCAAAATTATAAAATAATATTTTATGCATTTGTAGATTGCAGAAATTCATAATAAAGTTAGGTAATCGGTGGCGAAAAAAAAAAAGTCGTACGACGTATTTATGATACACATTTTTTCACGTTCAAGTTTTATCTGGGTGTCAATAATAAAATAGAGTCAGCATTCAGCAACTTTATGGCAAAAACTTAGGCTGTAACAAGGTATGCAAATCCGGACAGTCGATACTAGAAAGCTTTTTGTCAATCCAGTTAGCAATACCATAACAAATTTTTAAAAAATTCTTATACTCTATTGACTTTACTTTTCTCTCCCGAAAATTAATAACTTTAAATGTGTATCAGTTTGTTTTTATACAACAGATTTGTTGGGCAATTTAAGTATCCTCCCATTTTAAGGAATCAACAGAGTAAGAAAAGACATTTCGTGATAAGATCGGATTTCTCAGACTGGGGATAGATATTGGACACTAAATTCTTCCTTAGAAGCAAAGAAAAATCATGTAGTAGTTTCCCGCAGCCAGTCTCCCCGGAGCCTCTGAAAATAAGGTAATCGATCGCATAACGGAGACTTATATAGGTTTTAAAAAAGGCCTTGGCATTGTAAGAAATATCTAGTCTATCTTTTCTAGGCATGAAGCATTCATACAGTAACAATCTATTCACATCGGGATATTCTAGTAGCTCGAATATTTTTCATTGTTGAATTTAGAGTATTTATTTTATTTTTTCTTCACCAAAACAGTGTTTTGTGCAAAGTGATATGTTAATACTGAGAATTACAGATTTCTTAGATGTTTACAATAGCTTTTAGGATTTAAGAATTCTATGGATTTAAAGAATTCTTAGTCAAATTCTATTGTTCCAAAAGTCTGAAACTGGTTAGATAGGTTGTTTATTTTTTTTTATAAGCGCAATTACATAGCTGGGTCAAGTAAATGGAAATACACGCAGGCAACTAAAACTTGAAAGAAAGTATGCAGGGAAAAGTGAAATAATGCTCATGCATGACCATCAGATTGTTAAATACACTAAATTTAGAATAAATGGTGGATATACGATTTCATGTTAACAGTATATAATATACTACCCTACATGGAACGGACGGCAACGGATTTGCATAAAATTCGACTATTTGTTTGGAGGTGTTTTTCGGGGTATGGCCTGGGACCTTTGTATGGTGTTCCTGTTAAATTTAACACAGACACCTACATGAAGATTTTGGGCAGTCAGGTTCTTCCAACGCTCTGGAAATTTTATGGAATGGATGAATGTTACTTACAGGACTACAACGTTCCATGTCATGTTGCAGCCTCTGTCGAGCAGTGGTATCAAGATATGGATGTAAAACGTCTTCACTGGCCTACTCTGAATCCCGACCAAAACCCCATAAAATAGTTGTGGGATGAGTTAGAGCAACGCTTACGGACGACGAAATATTCAGCTGAGCTGGCAACCTTCTAACAGCAGGAATGGACACAAATACCCATAAGTGTGTATCAAAACCTTGTTGAAAGCATGCCCAGATGTGTTGCTAGTTTAATTACAGCACGTGGGGGAACATTTCCCTATTTAAGCATGTATTCGTTCTCTTATGCCATCACATCTTGCTGTCCGGTCCATTATTGTAGGGTAGTGTTTATTAGTTAATCACAATAAGCTTTATAGGATTTATGAAAGCTTATGATATAATTAATATAGTGGAAAATTAGGTATGTTTCGTTTCAATGTATACATATATTTTTAAAACTTTAGAAAATCTTTTCTTTGTCCCGTTTTGAACTTTTTAGAGCTTACTTTTGACGCAGGTAGCACACTTAAAAGTATTCTTTTGTGGAACATCATTCACGTTCTGAAATAACCTGCGAGATACTAGACCAGGATGTCACACGGGTAAAAACATCAAATTATGCGAAAACTCTAAAAACCTATGCACTAAAATTTCTTTTTAAAGTTGAATGAAATTATTCGTATTCAAATATTGATTGAAAGAAGCTTGATGTTTTTCATTTTTAACGACTTAAATTAGAGTTAATTTATGTTCATTACTTTGAGTTGAGTGAAAGTTATACCTCTATATTCCATATAATGGGTGTCCTGGAATTTTGCCAAAAGAACTTTCAACGCAGATAAGGCTTAGTTAATGCTAGACTGCCATTTACAGGAGTTTGAAAATGAGAAAAATAAGAGAATATCATTTGTATGAGAAAACAAAGCATTTATTTCTGTACAATGCATTTACAAACGGAAGAAATTTTGAGCTGACAAAGTAGTAATGAAATGATAAAAGCAATAACAGCTCTTAAGATAATGTCACAATTATTACTTTATATTATAAAAATAATATTCAAGCTTACTTGAAAATATAGGAGCTGTGGAATACTCATTTTAGAATCTAATCGTGTACCTTTGAATTTCAATCATCATTATCGCATTTTAAAAACTGTAATTCTATTTCCACACAGCATAACGAGTAATATTAAATAATTGGATATTTAGAGTTATTATTATTATTAATATTTAGAGTAATTATAATTAATATTTAGAGTTTTATCTTATTTCAAATTTTAATGATATTTTATTCTATTTTATTGTATAAATGGCAAAACTGGTACTCAAGTGACATTTGAGACATCAGATGGGATGCTTCGCCATGTAAATATCATCAGAATGCTTATACTCTGTGTAATTTGAACGAAAGTGATTCTTGAATCTAAAATAAATGTTATACATTTTCAAGTGTTACTTTAAATGATACTTCATTTTCAAGTAAACTTAATTACGTTTTATGATTATTAGATTTTCCTAAGAGTCGTAATTGCTTTTGATGTAGAATATGTCTATCTATTCGTTGCAATATTGGGTTACTCGCTAAATATCTGCGTGTCCCAGAAAAGTGTACACTACTTCGTCAATAATGTTAACTCTTTAAAAGCTAGTAAAACTATAACAATCAAGTTGAAGACAGAGTCGATTCTAAGCCCAGAATAAGTAGTCCATTCTCTCAAAACTTATTGCTCTCTGCACAAGATATCTGCAAACAGCCAAAAAAGTTAAATAAATCTGTATAAGCCTAAACTCTGCGAATTCACTCATTTGTAAATACCCACTTAACAGCCACACGATGTATTCGTATCCCCAAATATCTGCAACCGTGGCTCCGACATAGTCCCAGATGTTTGTCAACAGTGTCATTGCTTGTTTTCAAGCCTTAAATTTAATACTTTCCCAAATGCACTGTAATATGGCCTTAGTGCGCGAGTCATAAAAACCCAAACCATCCAACTTAAATGCAGTGCACAAAAATAAATATAATATTTTATTTATAAAGAAACCAGAGAACCAACCATCATACGAACGTTTCAAAACATTTATTGAACAATAAAACATCCATTAAATTCGTTTAACAATACACAAACATTTAACATCGTCATTCATCAGCATTCCGTTCATGTCACGGTACACAACTAAGAAAGCCCTATCGATAAAAATAAACAAATGAGAATCACGAATTGTACATTACATCAAACAATGAATCAATGAAAGACAACAAAATCACACGTTCACGAAGATCTTAAGTAGCATACTTGGTAACATGGCACTGCAATCTTGTGCAAGGGTCAACCACAGCTTTTCCAGCTTCATCCCAAAAATTAGACACTTTCTTTTATTTATTATCACCGCCACTATATAGAGATAGAAAATCAGAAGACATATGTATATTTTTACTACGACATTCAAGCATGTCTAACTGAATTAATGTTATTTTTGATCGAATACAGTCCCTCTTCCATGGCGGCAAGACCTTCGTTCAAAAACGCTTCGACGCAAGGATCTTCGACGCAGATTTCCGGATTGTTTCTCTTGTAGAAAACGCGTCTCTGTCGGAGAGGGACAACCAGGAGGTTGGCTGTGCTTTCACAAGGGGCATCGTTTCGACAGATGGTCTGAGTCTGCTCTATGAAGCTACCGTCGCAGTTCTCGGAGGATAGACCATAAGCTTTTCCCTAGAATAGAAGGATAATTTGACAACACAATTTCATTATGCGAAAAGGGTTTGACTAATGCACTAGATTAAGCATGCCTGCTCAAACATATCCAACTTAGTGGTTATCAGAAATACAGAAAGTATACGTCCATGTGTTAAAATGCCTCATATTTGCATAGCTGAATGATAAAGTCGAGGTTTTTCGTAAATATAAAATTGTAGTGGAAGTACCACCAACTTTCACCCTGCTTTCTTCTTATTAAACATAACCCGGTGGTGCTCGGGTTTCAAATACGACTGCGACATTTCCCTGTGTAACTCAAATACACAAACTCTGTAGAACGTGTTTCCTACGGCGACAGCTAAAATATGGCCTCGAAATTTCCCTGTTTAACTCAAATTCACAAACTTTGTAGAATGTTGCGTTTCTTTGTCCATGTCCATTTATTGCAGTAAAACAAATTGCAGAAAAACAACTACAGATTGGTCTAAAGATAGGAAAAAATAGCCCAGGTTTTCCGCAGTGTTCTAAAGCATAAGTGTACGAAATGTGGGGTGGATTGGTCAAACGGTGTAGATTTGTGTGTGTATATATATATATACACACACACAAATCTACATATATATATATCTCTCTCCTCTCTCTCTCTCTCTCTCTCTCTCTCTCTCTATATATATATATATATATATATATATATATATATATATATATATATATATATATATATATATAATGGAATCTGCGGCAAGAGGCCGCAGATTCCATTAGATCAGGCTATCTTTTAACAATGCCAACTTTTAAATTAAATTTGACTATAAGCTGTTGAAAATTTATCCAAATAATTATATCATTCAGTATTTCTAAATTCGACTCTAAACTTATAATTTATTTTTAACTTGTAATTTCCAAATTGAGATATAGTGGATTCAATTTCAGAAAAACTACTTTTTCCTCAACTATTACAATACATAAGGGGTATACCATTGATTTGAACATATCAAGTGAAATTAATCTGATTAGGTTATAGAAAATAAACAGATGTATACTAAATCTATGGGTCATGAATCTTTTACCGTGGTAATTACTCGCAATTTTACTCACAGATTCTCATAGAATTCCAAAAAGACGTGTTTTCAGTTCAAAACATATCCCATGCAAAAACATTTACTTGCAAATAAACAAACCTGATATGTAGCCCATTTAATACTTCATACAGTATTACCGTTATCAAATAAAATTAAATTAAAGTTTGATTCAATACTAGAATATAAAATAGGAGCATGAAATACTTTTTATGAAAAACTAAATGCAAATGTCGTTAGTGTTTTTGAGGTAGTGCATGCTTCTGTAAGCGTATGAAATATTGGATAAGCGTAAATAAGAATATCGTCTTCCGATGGTTCTTATGCACTTAAAATCCCTTTCATAAACGTTTCCTCAATACTGTAATGAACCACGATTACTTGATAGATGTTTTATGATTTATTGGATGAAGATAGTTAATACGTCGCTATCATAAACTAATCAGAGTAAAAAAAAATTAATGAAACGATAGAAAAGTATATTTTAACGTGCATATAAAAATATCGGTGCAAATAAAAATGCTATCAGGTATGTCTTTAAATGACAAAACACCGCAAAAACATTCGCATTTAGTGTGATAAGAAATATGAAAATGTCATATCCACAGCCCCATAAACGAAAAGCTTCAGCAGCTTCCACAGAACAAAACATCGATAAACAAGACTGATACTGCGAGGACAAGTCTAATGTCAAGAGTTGATCAGTAACCATAGCAACTGTGCAGGGTGACAAGATTCCATTTTGGGCTACAAATCTTGACATTAATGCTTTCCTTAAATAACCGATCAGTGAGCTTAATGCGAATGGAATGACTAATATCTGCCTGTCTAGAAATCGCTTGTTGGAAGGAAGTGCACCATGGAAACTGAAAATATGTGATGTTGCATTGCGATTCAGTAGCATTACCCTGAATTAATTCCAGGTCTCTCAGGAAGAACTCATTTATATTAATGTGATATTTTTTTCAATCTGCAAAAATTAATAAGTTTATGCAAATTTTTAGAGTCTAATGGTTCGTACTTAAACTTTTTGCAATAAAAAGATTAAGTACACACCATTACAGTCTAAAAAGTCGCATAAAATTATAAAATTTTTCAGACAAAAAAAATCACATAGAAATAAACGAGTTCTTTCCGAAAGAATTGCAAATTATTTTAGAGCTGAAATTTAATTTAATTTGCTTTTAATTTAGAAAAGTGCTGCTGTGTTGAAGCTTAGCTTTTAATACTCTAATTTTTTATTAGCTAATTTTTTATTGCAAATTAATTTCGTGCTGAATTTAAATTTATTATGGAATGAAATAAAGGAAGTCCCTCAATCCCCAGTTGCAATAGTTTCATAAAACAATTTAAAACCTAAAATACACAAATACCCAAACACAAACATTAAAAAACAAAACATATGTCGGGAGAAATTCACGGTTCCATTTTTCAAGTCTCGCAGTCTGACGATCATAATTGATGTTCTTTTTAATTTGTAAGTGCCACAGATAACGGAGGTTTATTGCTCCGCAGCCGGTATCATAACCTGCGCTCATCTGCTAGAGATTAAAGTTTTCGCAGTTTATTCTCTCGTTACAATCTCTTCTCACCGAATACGAAAGTATCACGGCGATTAGGCAGGATATAGTTTTTAATTTAGAATATATTTAAAATATATATTTTATAGCTTTTAATTTAGAAGAAATTCCGCACACTAACTTATCTTTATATATTACTAGCCACTGCGTGGCCTGCACGTCGTTGCCCGTGACAGTTATTTTCGTGGGGTCAGGTGCGACTACTGCTCGCTAACCCCCGGGGATTGCTACGAATTCAGCCTATTAGATAATAGCCATCATGGCGTTGCCCTTGGTGTTGGTTTGCTTCGCAAACCAAATTATGAATGAAAAGTATAAACTATGGTTTGCTAACCAACGCCGTAATGGCCACGTCGATGTCAAATTCGGCCAAATTCTAATTGTGAAGAAATCTAATCGGCGTGACGTCACAATCTGTTGCGAAAATATGAATATTTAATTAAAAAAATATTTATTAAAAGAAAAATCAAATGTATAACGTATCGATCTGGTGTAAAATTTTCTGCAGATTTCAAAGCCGTTGAAATTTTTTATCTAACTTTAACGATCCCGATTTTACAAAAAAGAACTAGTAACTAAACAATGCCAGTCAAAACGTTTTTTATTTGTTTTGCTCTCTGAGCGCAGGAAATGAAATCTGATTTCTCGAATAAAACGATAGTCATTCTGCGCAACGGCGTTCGTATTGGGAAAAAATATAAAAACTTCAATTTAGAAATCTAATGAGAAATTTTTCCGCAGATTTCAAATCCGTTGAAATTTTTACTCTACCTTTAACGATCTATGAGAAAGAAAAAACAACTCAGTTAAAACTTTTGTTTTCTTTTTAAGTCTGAGTCCTGTAAGGTCCTCGGAGAATCAAACGGAAGCGGAAAAAATAAATTTAGAATATGCGATCTTTTATGCTGTTGCCTTTCTAAAGAAAAAAATAATAATTTAATTAAATTCATTTTAAAAAGTTCTAGATTAAATTTTAAAATTCGGGCTTTGCACAAAAATTGCAAAAAATTCGAAATACCTGTGTGTAAAATATCATTACTGTAAGTGCCATAGATTCGTCACAACAGTCCCACACACACACACACATATAAACACTTCCTTTTATAATAGTAGAAATCACACAGGAAAATTTTAGCACTAAATTTGAACTTACCATTCGTTTAATTCGAAAGATACTCTGTACACCAACTTAACTTTTTATACTTTCGTATAGAATATTTTTTATTGCAAATTATTTTAATATTGCATTTAAACTCACTAATGTATTAAAACCAGCAATGCAAAGAGATGACCCAAATTCTTTTTAAGCTATATTATTTTATGAATTAAAACTACACTCTATAACAAAAAAATCGACGCACCAAGAAGGAGTTGTCCGATGGAGATAAAAATTGGTGGATAGGAAAATTATGTACAGAATAGAAAATTATTAAAATTTCGGAACAATTGAATGATTTATTTCAGAGTTACAGTAACGAGCTCAATAAGGTGTTGACACCCGCCTCTAGCTTGGATGCATACTGCCACACGGTGTGGCATAGACCGATAAAGCTCCCGGATTGTCTCCTGCGGTATTTCTTGCCAAATTTGCTCCAATTGTCGGACTATGTCATCAACATTCCCTACCGGATGCAGTCGCCTTCCCATCATATCCCAGACATGCTCGATGAGAGATCTAGTGAGAGGCGTCTAGTGAGTCTAGAGAGAGGGAGAGAGATCTAGTGATCTGGCTGGCCAAGGAAGTGTTTGACAAGCTTGAAGACAGTTCATAGCAACACCTACCGTATGTGATCTGGCATTGTCTTGCTGAAAAATAAGCCCAAGGTACTGCGAAAAGAACGGTAGCAAAACCGGTCTCAGAATGTCGTCAACGTACCGCTGTGCAGTAAGTGTACCTCTAATGACGACCAAAGGGGTCCGGTTATCAAGAGAAATGGCACCCCAGACCATAACTCCTTGTTGAGGGCCAATGTGGCGTGCGATAGTGAAAGCAGGATCGCACGCTGCCCTGGGCGTCTCCAGACGCGTCTTCGATGATCGTCAGGACACAGTTGGAAGCGGGATTCGTCACTAAAGACTATACGTCTCCAGTCAGCATCATTCCAGCCTGATCGAGCCAAGCACCACTGTAATCTGGCTCGACAGTGTGCAGGGGTGAGTGGCAAGTGGCGTAAAGGGTCGGTACGAGCGTAGATTTCGCTCTCTCAACCGTCTGTGAATGGTCATGGTGGACACTCGTGTGTGGGTCGCACGACTGAGGGTTGATAGCGATGAATCAGGCGCTATGACAGCTGATCTGACAATCACTCTGTCCTAGCGATCTGTTGTGGCCCTACGTCGACCGCTACCATCATGACGCTGAAATCTGAAATTGTCCACCCACTCTTGCCAGCATCTTCTAATCGCCGCATCGCTTCGACTCACATGACGAGCGATTCTCCGATTTGCCCAACCTGCCTCTTTCAATCCAATGATACGACCTCTTTCAAACTCTGAAAGTTGCTCGTAATTTCAAAGCAATCGGATGATTCCTTCTTGGTGCGTCGATTTTTTTGTTATAGAGTGTAGATACACTCAATGGAGGTATATTTTTTTCCCAAAATTTTACTAGTGGGAAATTAAATCAGACTTGATCAGTTCAAACTCAAAAGAGGCGACCGAGGCCTGTAAGGTTTATTATCTCCAGTGTGTGTGTGTGACCGAGAAAATTCATATACATCTGATATACCTTTTACAACTTAAATTAATTTAGCTCGTATAATTACTTAAACCCGACGTAGTTGTGAAAGTCAGCGTACCTAAATATTGAAAATGCTGACACTATGTTTCAATTAATTCTTGAAATAGTAATACGAATTACTGATTGTTTAGTTTGAGCACGTCAATAACCGATGTCCTATACATTATAATTTACAAGCAGGTCGGAATTCCAAGAGTCAAAATGCCGTGTAGTTTCATATGGAGACTCATTATTGCAAGTAATATTCACGAGGCTCGCACCCACTCTTCGTGACTGAATTCCGGGAAATTTAAACTATACGAGCTGCATAGTTTACATTTTACACATCATCCGATGCATCAGATGGGTCAGAAACCGTGTCTCATTGATTTACTAATGAAATAGAAGGAGCACATGGGTTGAAAAGCTTTCGTCAGAAGTGTAGGTCACATGGACTTGCGAATCGACTTTTTCCGATTGGCTATCGAAGTGTAAAACCACCATACTCCCGTCAGTTCGTCCTACATTAGGATTTGTGATTGCCCTATAATGGAACATGATCTTCAAAACGAAGGATAGGGAAAATATCATGAAGCTGGGTGCACATGCTCCATCTGTTCCATTAGACGGTCGATGCCTTGTCGCGTTCATTTCTGTGACATTCAACATTCTTCAGGACAGAGGATGCGCTACTTTTCCCTTTGCGCCCCGGATATTTATCTCAATTATTAGTCCAATTAGGACTTTCTTTCCACGATGAAACAAGACATTCTGATTCACAAATTTTAAACTTTCAATCATCCTTGAACACCTACGGATACAGCTACACTCTACGTTTATGAGAGGTGGCAACGGCCTTAGCGTTTTTTTTTTTTGCGCACTTCTAAAGTTGCTGAGGAAAGAATTATTTCGTAACTCTTTTTCTTTCAGAAATTTTTTTTTTCTTTTCACATCGGAAAATGAAATCTTGAAAACACATTTGAAAAGTTTTGAAAAGTATATTTTAAAAAAACTTTCGCAGGTAGTCAGCTTAAACACATTTCAAAACACATATGTGAACTAGCAGAAAAACTAAGCTGATAATGTTGGGTAAGAATATACCCTGAAATTTATCAATTACACTAAATACAGTAGGTTGTTTGAAAAGAGAAAGATTTTTAAAAGTAAAAAAGCAAGAAATAATACAACCTGATAACGTCAGAACTCTTGCGGGAAAAAAATAACCAAAACGAAAATGGTAAAAAACAAAACTCTTAATCGTTTTGCGAAAAATATTATAGTAAAATAATACTCCACAACTGTAGAAATTCAAATAAATGAACCAATGGTATCACAGAAAAAATCTAAAAGGACCAATGCAATCAAAGAATATTTTTAAATCGAACAAACCAATGTGAGCAAAGAAAAAATTTCAAACGAACCCATAAAATCAAATTTTAAAGGATTTTAGAAGAATTTTCTAGAATATTCAAAATGAAACTTGAAAGTTTCAGTTTGACGAGGTTGTTATGAAAACCACAACAACCGTAAAGACAGATGGGTTGCCTTAATTTATCGTAACTCGCTACTAGAAGTGCGCTAAAGAAATCGCCAAGGTCGTTGCCATCGCTCATAAACGTGGAGTGTAGCTGTACCCACCTACGTATGCACCAATATAAAATAATTTTTGTTAGACAAAAACAAGGAGTAAAAAGTGTGAGTGGGATGGTGTGGTGGAGAGAATATTTTCTAACTCATCCCACTAGGCCTAGTCTGATCTAGATAAGATCCAAACGACCGTTAGCCCTGAGATCATCGAGAGAGAGCTCAAGTGTTTTTTTTTTAAGAAATCCTTTCTAGAGATTTCAATACAGGAAAGAAGGGGCTCAGAAGAAGCCGTAGAGGTCGTGTACTAGGTGCAATGTGGAAATTCTTTTCTTCTCCGTACCAACTCCATGGGCTTTAAACGCCTGCTTCTGAATCTTGAAAAGGCAATCTGATCCACCCTGTCCCCAGAGAACTCGAAGGTTGCACTTGAACGCATATTAGTCACGCGCAATAGGGATATTTCAAGCTATGCTGGTCGAGTGTAAGAAGAGGCAACGGAGATTAAGAAGTGAGGTGTGAAATCTGTTGGTTTGTTCTCGATACTAACTTCAGAGAACGGTATAATCAAGTAGCTTCTAAAATTAACTTTTGTGCATTCTGTTTTTTGTCCACTTTTTACCATTGTGATGGGATATCTTCATTGAATAATTGTACAAAACTTGTTCTGTTTTATTGAGAAGTTCGTCACAGAATTTCTCTCACAGACAAGTTTTTCCAATTTGTTAAGAATCTTAAGAATTGATGTTGCTTAATATAAGATTCACTCATTTCCCCATATATATAGATTTGTGATAATTTGTTATAAATAAAACAAAATCACATTGTTTTAATTTGTTAAGTTAATTTCCAGCCTTTTTATGATTTTATAAAGTGATTTACTGTTCAAAACTGGAACGGTAAATTAAGTTGAATAGTAGTTCAACTGAAAATTTTGATAGGCTTTACAATACACAAAAATACTATCAAAATATTGGTATGGAGCAGAGGTGGGCCCCTACACCACCTTTCATAAAGGAATATTAGGAAAAAAAAAAAAAAAAACATTTTTTAAAATCTTTGATAGCAAAACAAACAATGAGAATTTGCAATCTGCCCTAACATGTCATCAACCAAAATTTCGGCAGCTAACTGCTAAAACGGATAACATTCGTAAAGGATCCACAAGCAAATCTAATATTTAAAATGTTTCTTTATAAAATTGTTTGATAGACTCAGAACAATATTTTTCTTTTGAATAATATTTTCCTTTTCCTTTTAATGTTTTTCAACAACTTTCGAAATTGTATAATTTTGAATAACTTTGTAACAGGAAATGAAATAAAATACTAATTACTTTTGTATACATTGATCAGTTTTAGTTTACCATATATCATACATACATTTTATTTGCATAAGAGAGGCACCACTTGCCTGAGAAAGCCGCGCTATGGCCACCCCTGGTATAGAGATTTTTAAAAAATGACAAATTCGCACCCAGATTGTTCCTTGAGTATGAATATTGATGGAACCAACAAAGGTGAATGACCTACCTTCGATCTCATAGCTTATTGTAATGCATTTTTCATAATCTATAAAGTGATATTCTCACGAGAGCAAGTGATTTCCGACTATTTCATATCCTGGATACAGATTCTAGGTACACAACACTTTATCCTCAAATGTAAGTGCACTGCACTTGTATTACATTTGAATGGTTTCATTTGTGTCGGTATGATAGTACATGCTCTAGTCTTGCAGCATTGCCTTTTATCAGTCTTGTTTCAGCTAAGTATTCTAGGAGTACCATTTTATCATCTCATATATGCATACCCGATTCTGGATCCCTATTTCTCGCAATCAAAAAGCTATCTCTTTAAGATCCATTCTCTTTTAAGTTATTCGCACTCTAATTGATCCCTGAGAGTAATACAAACACATCTATTAATATACATTACACTGCATTAAGAATACTCATGACTTTTAGCTTCAAATTCTTAAAAATTCTGTTGTGGCATCAAACTATAGTTAATAGTTCAGTATTCTAGAAGTACCATTTTATCATCTGATAAATTCATACCCGATTCTTTATCCCTGTTTCTCGCAATCAAAAAGCTATCTCTTTAAGATCCATTCTCTTTTAAGTTATTCGCACTCTAATTGATCCCTGAGAGTAATGCAAACACATCTATTAATATACATTACACTGCATTAATAATACTCATGACTTTTAGCTTCGAATTCTTAAATTCTGTTGTGGCATCAAACTATAGTTAAATTCATTCAAAAAAATATGCATTCGACGAGTAAATGTTTTTTAACTGAACAAGACATATTTTATTGCTGAAACAATTGTTCTGGAAGCAGTAGATGTTGGAATTGGGAGATGACGTGTAAATAAAATTATTAAAAAAATGACCAAATTGTAAAATAAAATCTGGCAATCCATATTTTGTTTCTTTTATCAAAACTAAAAATTTCTATCTTGAGACTATGTGCCTCTCGTGTAAGTATGTGATACATAAAATAGGCCTGAACTAGTTTTAAGTTTTAGGCAGAAATCTTTTTTCTTACAAGATAATTTTCACTGAAATCTAAAATTTCTTAACCAAAATTAGAGTTCAGATTTCGACTTTAGAAGCGTATGAGGAACTCTTAAACCTATATTTTTATTTCGCTAAGACTTTTTTAGAACATTAATTAGAATAAAAAATCCCATTGCGTCGTCGTTTTTTAAAGCAATTTTACAATCACTGTCTAGATATCGGTATAATGCTAGCGTAATCCTGGTATCCAATATCTACCCTTATTTTTTTAAACTTTTCTTTTTTACTAAAAGATAATCTTTAACATTGTTCGAAGAAAATTTGCGTGGACACTAAATAAATAAAAAAGCAGTTTATTTGGTAGAAAATATTTGTTCTACAAACAAAACCATGGACACCTAGTGTGTTACAAAAATAGAAAACAATTTTTTTATGATCTTAAGCGCTGGATTTGTAAACAAGTGATTATACATTTAATATTTAAAATTTAACTGCTTTCCAAAGGAGTTAATGTAATAGACGTAGACTATTCCAGATTGTTTTTATTTGTAGATCTTTGGTAAACTTTTCTACATGAGGAATGTTTATTACCCCCATGGTATAATAAAATGTAAATGAGGGATATCATCATTTAAAAAAAATATTCATTGATATATAGTATATGCTTAGGGAAAAAAGGAGCGAACTAATATTTTTACTGAATATTTCGTTAACTAATATGCTGATAAATTTCTTCCTTGTAAAATACATTCCTAAAAACTTTTTATAGGTCGTATATAAATTAAAACCTTTTTCTACTACAAGAAGGCGATAAACAGGCTCAACAGTGTAGTGGATCGAATATCGAAAGAATAAATTTGATGAATTTTGCAAATCCGTAGACCTTTTAAACCTTTTTAAGATAGTGGTTAAAGGGTTAAGTGACCACCTTAGAAATTGATTTTCAATTACCGATTTTATACAATGAATGTTTTTTATCTTTTAGATTTCCAAAACTTCTTCAATTTCGTTTCTACGTTAATTCTAAGCCAATATTAATGTAACGCATGTGAGAATCCTTAAACAGTTGTGATGTTGATATTTTGCTTCAGATTAGCTTCTCTCAGTTTTGTTTTTGTATTCTCTTGTTATAATAAAAAAAAATGTATTTAAAAAAAAATGTTTCAAAATATATGAACGTTTGCTTGCATGCTTGAAATAGTACAGAGCATATAAGATAAACTACAAAAAAACTAGGTGATTCCTTTATTTTATCCTGAATCAGTAGAATAGCTTGATATACATATAAAAAATTGAATTTATACACAGGAAATTTTAATCGTTTCTCTCTCTCTCTCTCTCTCTCTCTCTCTCTCTATATATATATATATATATATATATATATATATATATATATATATATATATATATATATATATATATATATATATATATATATACAAGCTGAGCAGAAAGTTATTAAAACAGCAATGACAATGCCATTTCTCTAATCAATATAGATAACTCATACATAACAAAAATAATGCATTTAATAACAGGTTTTATATATTTCGAAAGCATATAAAATAAAATAAAATGTATGGTAAGTAAATTTCTTTTGTTGGTTTTTGGACAACAATAATAAGAATACGGTTCTCGAGCATAATATTCGAATAACGAATTTCGTGAGCATTTTAACATAAATGACAATTTTGTTTAAATAGATGCATTCGCTAGTTTGCTTCATGTACGAAAATCGTTGACATCTAGTTCCATTATACTATTGAATCTCATAATGATTATCGATATTTTCCATTCACCTGTCCCCGATGATTACAAGTCTTAGTATAGCAAATGATTTCAAATTCCCAGCTGAATGCAATTTCAGTAGAACTAAAATGGATTGGTGAAGATATTTTAAGATCGATAGTCAACTTACGCATGTATAGCACACTTCATGCCAGTTGCAAGCACGCAAAAGGAGTCGTTTCAGGTTTCCTTCAGGCATTATGTCGCTAAGGGAGGAACAGTCACTGGTCAGTTGGTCCAAGGATGGGCAATCTCTACCTGATCGAAAGAAAACATACAAACATGCAAAACCTCTTTTAATAATACTGTTAAGAAAGAACAGTTTTAGAGTGAATAAAATTTCACTCCAATTTCATAGAATGCAACATGTTAATCTTAATTTTTCATGAGGTGTTATCTCATTAAATTACTTTGAATATTTTACATCCATTGAGAAAATCGAACATTTTTATTTGGCATTCGACTCTTCATATAAAATCTATTTCTGAAATCGATGCATTAAAGTATAAACAAATTGAGCTACAAGCTTCGTATCAGTTTTGGAAAAAAAAAATAGTTTTTTTACTCAGACATTTTTATACACATGTATTAAAGCCAAGGAAGTAAGTTTATTTTGCTATTTCCTTAAAAAGAGAGTTTCATGCTGCTTCAGTTAGTCGGTTTCCATACTGTAGCCGGGGATAGAAATTAAGTTATTTGCTTTTTAGAACGCAAAGGGGAGATCTCGCCAAGCAATACTTTTTTCGTGAAGTAATTGAGAGTTTAACAGACACAGAAGAGAGAGAAATGTACTACCAGGGTAGTTATAGGAATTGAGCCTGCCTAGATTTTTTTCTATGGTTATGTTTTGAGTGCAGAAAAAGAAATTACATTTACGTACTGTAAAAATATTTATAAATTTTTATTTGACAAATTTAATTTGGCCCAATGACAAGTAATATTTCTTGTAAGGCAAACTTCTAGAGTAAGGATATTTGTACTTGCATGTGTGTTTTATGAATTTTCTTTAAATGTAGTGAGATTTAATTAATTAATAAGACTCTTGCATAAAAATGTCGAATTTCACAACAGATGTTATACCGATTGATATTAAAAAGGCTATAGATTGCATCCGTTATTAGTTTCAACTACTAACTTTCAAATTTTCTACTACTTCCAAACATCGGCTTCCACATTCGGTTCATCCACTTACTTCGTTTCCTGCTTGTATGGTACATCTCCTCGTCGTCCTGAGACGACTCGCTTTCCATATTGTTCATAGTCTCCACCAGCCTGAAGAAGGCGTTCCTCATTGTCTCCAAGTCGTAGGCCAGGCTGAGGTCGTTGGAAATACGGTTCTGCCTCCGGATGTCCTCGTCGTAGTCCTCGCCGCCGTCCCTCATCACTTGCAGCGCGTCCTGGAACAGTTGGTCCTCGATGTTGCGCAAGTTGTCCGTTACATCGGTCAGGCTGTTGGAGGACTGGACGCTCTTTTTGGCCCTCTTGACCGTCTTGAATTTGGGATGAGCACTCGAACCATCCCGCTTGCGTCTCATGGAGGCGAACGACTTGGCCATGTTCCTGTAATATTCCCTACGAAGCCAGTCCTGAAATACGGAATGAAGGTTTGGCAATGGTATACGTGATTTCAAGGATGTCAGCATTCCACCACTATTTAAGTGCACACCTGCTTTTCAAAAATATGACCGAACCATAAATTTTGTATGGCGAAATCAAGGAAGATTATGCTTACCTACGAAAACACGATTTGGGTACTTATTTATTAACTAAAAACATGATTGGTCGAATAGGAGAGGGCTTTATCTATGCTTGACATTTAATATACGATACATTTAGAGGATACTGAATTTGAGATTAAACACAAATCAATAACAAAACCTTAACTTTCAATTTGTCTTTTAAGTAGGAATGCATGTCACTCATCTTTGGTAATGGCATACGCATGAGGTGATAAGTTGTATAAAATTATCTGATGACTCACAAAACAGAGAAAGCACACTCAATCAACAGTTGAAAAATAATATAGTTATAAAAAGTGTTATATTTAGAATAAGATATTTATGCAGCACGATCAAATAATTTTGAGGCCCTAGTAAGGAAACTTTGAGGCCAATAATTCTGAACTTTCTCAGATTTGTAAACCAAATTAGAGTCAGATTATTTTACTGAAAAACTTTTATGAATTTTCATAACTAAGCAAACTATTTTTTCAAAATGCTACCACGGCACTTGTAATGCACAAAGGCGAACTGACCGGTATTTCTGAGGAAGCACTCAGTGGGAACACGTCATTACTTCTAACAGGGACACTAACCAACATAAAGACACTTACAAATCACGATCCAAACAAACTCTATGACAACTATAACATCTATATAAAAAATGGAGTGTTTGTTTGTACATTGAATAGTTTCGACCCATTTCAAGTTTTCAATCCGTTTTGGACCCTTCTGATGCCAAATCCGCCTCCGTTTGGTGTCTGTATGTATGTATGTGTCCTATACACGTGCACACGGTTTAATATATTTTCATGGAAATTTGGATACAGTGAGTACCTATCTTTATTTAGTGAGTGAAATTATTTGCAAAAGTCTGTCTGTCCGTCTTTCTGTTCTATGTTCGATTTTGTGTTTGTGTGTTTGGGCAGGCATCACATGAAGTTTATTCCAGATATTTTATTGCAGTGTCTTATTTTATGCATTATCTATTAGTTTAGCGATTGCAATATTAAACATTTCTTTATTGTTATTAGATGAGTTTCATGCTAAAAAAACACTTGAGTAAGTATACTTAAATAAACCATAATTTGGTAGTTTTTGAAAAATTGGAATGTATGTTGAGTATTATGATTACTTTGTTGGATTTTACAGTACTGCTGAAAAAGCAATTATTCTTCAAAAATTAATTTTTTATGGAATTTCAGCTGTTATACTTCATTTATTTCGAGTCTTATTTTTGTTCTTTGCGCAATGTAAACGATTTTCGAATATTTGGGACAGACGATATTTTTCAACGAACGGGAATGAAATCGAAACTCGTGTTGATTGATCACGTGCAGTAATATTTTCTGTTTCTTTTGCTCTGAATTAATTTCGCATTTTTAAATTTGTGCACTTTTTAGTTGTAAGTTGTGGCAACTGCGAGATTAAGAGGTAAAAAGGAATCACAAATTAATATCTTTAAACAACTTTTTCCCGACATCATTTATTTAGTTTTATGTTGCTGTTTTCTGTTTTAAATATTTATTATTGTTATAAATTGTGATTATTTTTCATCACACGCAACACCATCACAAAGTATTCGCCTTAAATAACAGGTAAGTCAGAATTAAGCAAATTTTAAGTGTAATTACGCCATTGTTGAAAGAATATTTCCGTTATTGAATGAATAATGTTTAAAAAATCCGAGCAAGAACTTTTCAAACATTTAAAAATTCTTTGTCAAATTGGCAGAAGAATGTGAAATTCCACAATGTCGCATACCGGATGCAAGAGTGCCACAAGTAAAAAAAAAATATTATTTTGTTGACTATGACTGCGAGAGCACTTGCCGTAAATCGTCGTTTTTATTAATAGAGTTGAACATGAAAAGAACTGAAGAAAGGAAATTACTTTTAAGACATTAAAAAATTCTTTTTCGAAATGACAGGAGAAGATTGTGAAATTCCACAATGTCGCATGCCGGATGCAAGAGTGCCACAAGTAAGAAAAAAATATTATTTTGTTGACTATGAGTGCGAAAGTACTTGCCGTAAATCGTCGTTTTTATTAATTGAGTTGAACATGAAATGAACTTAAGAAATGGAATTCCAAATCCCCCTCAAAAGCGTCTTTTGTAATAGTAATCTTTGTGTCCCCTTTCGTCATTTTGTAGCTTCGTCTTACAGCAAGGGCGCGATGTATGTGAAATGTTTTACATGAATGGATATGCATGTGTAAGATTTGTGTCCAAAGTAAGTTGTAGAATTTATAAAGATGGCGAAAGATGTTAGAATATTATTTTATTCTACGAAAAACGTAAGTCCGTATATATTTTGATCATCTCTTCAATCTAGAGTAAATCAATTCAAACCGAGTAGGGTCGGGTATTTTGCTAGAATACTATAAAACTACCTATATCAATAATATTCATCACTTACAAATAAGTTAATTAAAATTAATTAAATTTGTAAAATTAATGAAAAGGTGCCTAGAAAATGTATCGAACAAATTCCGATCAAAAGAGAAAGTTACAAAAAAAAAATTCTTTTTTGCTCGAAATTATGAAAATGCTCAGTTAAAGGAACCCCTTCAAACTCGCTAAAAATGATTAAATAATTTGTTTTTTTAATTTTAGCTTTAAAAATTTATGTAATATTAAATTTTGAAGGGAAAAAAATAATTTTTCAATTATGATCACGTTTGAGGGAGTTGCATAACATAAGACATATAGTAGATGAATATAGTTAAACTATTAGAAAAACGCGTTTTTATCCGATTCATTTTTTGACATTCCTCTAATTTCGAACTGTTCAATCTGTGCATCAGGTTTTTCTTGATTTCCTTGAAATTTTTTGGATAGTCCTTGTAGTATGTTGTATCAATGTAAGTGCAAATGTGAAATTCAACATGCTTCCTAGTTTTGAAATTTTGGGTATAAATATTTTAGTTTTCCTTGTAAAATTTTGAGTGTTTTATTAAAAATATTTTTTTTTTATATTTAATATTACACTTTCTTCTAGTAAAATAGAGTTCACTTAATTTATATGTACATAAACTATTGTGTGAATTTAAATATGACAAAACATGGAAAATTAATGCGCATGAGGCCTGTCAATTTTTACTAATTTATCGAACTTTTTGACTATGCATTATGTAACAAATTACGCACAACGCAATATACACTACCCTACAATTATGAACTGGACATCAAGATGTGATGGTAGGAAAGAAAGCATGCTTTAATAGAGGGATGGTTCCCCCACGTGCTACAATTACACTAGAAACCCTTGTGGGCTTACTTTCAACAATGCTTTGATACACAACTATTGGTATTTGTGTACATTCCTGCTAAAAGAATGTCGCCAGCTAAGCTGTAGATTTAGGACGTGGTTCCCTGGATCGTAAGCGTTGCTCTAACTCGTCCCACAAATGTTCTATGGGGTTTAGGTCGGGACTCTGAGCAGGCCAGGGAAGACGTTTTGCATCCATATCTTGATACCACTGCTTGACAAAGGCTGAAACATGACATGGAACGTTGTCGTCCTGGAAAAAGATTGTCCGAACCGTTCATGCAGGCGTCGGCGTACAATTTACCAGGAAAAACATGCAAAAGTCCCAGGCCATACCCCGAAAAACACCCCCAAACAAGTAGTCGGATTTTATGCAAATCCGCTGGCGTCCGGTCCATTATTGTAGGGTAGTGTATTTTGTGCTAATCTTTATACGTTGGCTTTTTATCAGAAAATAGTAGTCTGATCATGTTATCATTCCTTTAATAACTTCAAAAGTTTGTTCTTAAAGTCCTCTTTTCTCTTGACAACAGTATATTTCAGTTTTGAAGCTATCCAAAAAAAAAGAATAGGCATATTCCTAGTTACTGTACATAGCATATAACCTCGAAAAGATCAAATCTGGAGGTACCTCCTCTTTGGACAGCATGTAAAATTCCTTGTCAATACCCTCAAAGCTTACCTGGAAGTCTTGGTTAGGTGCTGCCGGCTCCTGCTCCTCCTGTTCGGATTCCTTAGCTTTCGCAGGTTCTGGCTCCTCCTTTGACTGACGCTTGGTCTTGGGATGGTGCGAAGTCTCCTTCTCACGCACCTTCTTGTCCTTCTCTCCCTCTTCTTCGTCCTTGAGGATGTTGGCCAGTTCCTGCTGATCCGTCTCGCTGATCTCGTCGTCAGGGGCCAGCTCCGGGACATCCCTTTTCTTGTGACTGCGGGTGATCCTCCTGTCTTGGGCGGCGAAGGGGTAAATGGCTTTCCAGGTGGGTTTCATTATGAAAGGAGCGAGCTGACCTGATAAAAAAATTTCAAGGGTGTTTGTTTGGGCAAGAGTTTCTTGGTAATGCTCCTGACTAAGGATGATGACACACGAGGTGACGTGGGTCGGATTTCTCTCCTGTCGGGAAGCAAAAGCGAATCCGGGTCGCGTTACACAGATCGCAACGAGTATCATCTAAGAAATCAAAAAGTTGGCGAGTTGGCACGACTTGAAAATCGCCGACAGTCGCACAGATTTGACAAGCAGTGCTACCCCGTTTGACAGGAGTAGAAGTGTATTCACCCACCAGGTCACCCTGTGAATCTTCCATCCTAGTAGTTGGAATTAGGGATGCGACATCGATAGCAAAACATCGATGTTCAAAATGAAAACATCGATGTTGATAATACATCGACCCAAAAACATCGATGTTTTTAAAATTCAGTGTATTTAAACTTTTCCCCCCATTTCTTAAAACTGGTTTAGCAACTTGTAATGCTACATCGACAGCAAAACATCGATTTTTTGAAACTTTGATGTTCAAAATTAAAACATCGATGTTGATAATACATCGCCCCTAAACAATCGATGTTTTTAAAATTCAGTGTATTTAAATTTGTTTCCCCATTTCTTAAAACTGGTTTAGCAACTAGTGATGTGACAACGACTCCAATACCTCGATGTTTTTTTCGAAAACATCAATGTTTAGAAAACATCGACATCGATGTCGTATCTCTACTTTTCAGACCCTTCATTCTTGGTCACTTTGGTCTAAAAGTATGTTCAATTTGCTGATTATAAAAATTATGCTTCTTGGTTATTTTTAAATTTTTATAACGGTACTTTTTTTATTTAAATATAAAACATCGACAACGTAAAAACATCGACAAGTATAGACATCGATGTTACAAAAACATCGACCCTAATACATCGATGTTACAAAAACATCGACCCTAATACATCGATGTTAAATATATCGATGTTTTTTTAAAAAACATTGTTGTCTCATCCCTAGTTGGAATCTGCTATAGCAACGATTCCGTGATTAAAGGCGTTTATTTTTACTATGTAAAGCATATAAATCAGTGTTAGATATAAACTAATTTTTAATCTTGCTACCTTTAGAAAATGGTAGATACGAGACTGCTTTCCTTTGACTATATTTTTCAAATCATCACGGGCCAAGAGCTCATAGTCATTCAGACAAGAAAACTAAGCCCTCTTTCTGCAGCGCTACCCATTTGAGCATTGATCAAAGTTAGGAATTCATTTCGGGAAAAGGCAATACAAACGAGTAGGCGTCCAATAGGATACTTGGATTGGTTTATGACTCTGTCATCTTTTGCTACACGAGAGCTTATTATCCCGAGACCTACGTCTGAAAGTGGATTTAAAACAACATAAAATATAAGCCCATACTTAAATTTAAACTTAAATCCTATTGAACCTAGAGCAAGCGCTACGAGGCTAGAGGTTTCAATAGGATTAGATACCGGAATATGTGCTGGTGTAATATAATATCAAGAGCTAACGAGTGAGCAAAAGGCTCTATTTGTATTTATCTCTCAAACTTTATTTAAAAAAATGCTTTGTGTTGATTTAAAGTAAAAAAAAAAAGGCTGCAACCTCACGGTACACGAATACTGCCTTTTAAATGAGTAATTTACTGCCTTAAACATTAAAACAATCGAAATAATTATATTAAAACATAACATTTATTTTTTTAGTTGAAGTTCAGGAATCGCAAAATATGTGTGTTGTATAGATCAACATTGAATCTTTTTGTTGCTTTTAGACTTAAAAGGCTGGGTAGCATCTAGATATACAAGTAGGCAAGAATTTGTAACTTATGTCCTCGTGAAATAATATCAATTGACTTACTGGGATCTTGAAAGATTCTCTTCTTCTCTACGGACGTATCGAATGATTCTGAGAGGTCATTCTCTTCGGCGGAGTCTTCTGGAACCCTGACTTTAGAACGCGGGATGTGGCGTGGAAGACGTTCCAACATCAACCCGGAACACGTATCCACCACAGCTGTGACCAGTAAACAGAGCGCAACCTAAAACACAAAATGCTTACGCTAAAGTTTGTTGCCTTGAAGTTTAAATATATTTGAGATTGCACACACATGGTTCCAAAAATTAGATAATGCAATCTGTGATTAATCCCCAACGTCAAGTACCAGCATCGAAATACTTCAAACGACGCATAAATATTCCATAAACTATGTGGTATAAAATAAGAACACATTCGTGCCTCGTGGTGTTAATGAGAACTAAAGAAATGAAAAAAAGGCATAGGTGAAAGCATTGCAGATTTTAGTTATTGAGAAAAAACATGTTTTGTACTGTTTAAAACAAATTTAAAGATAATGTGCTGGCCTCTGATCCTAATACATGTCTCACAATGTGCAGATACGCTTTCCACAAGGCTGTTTAAGAGTTCATCGGTGGCACGGACGTTTGCGCGCTAGAGTATGTCTTTGCTCTTGTGGGAGGCCCTCTTGTTATTGCGTTTACTACAATGTGACGTCCAAGGACATCCCAAGCATGCTCTTGGATCCAAATCAGGTGAACTTGTATGAGGCGAATTCAATACCGTCGATATTTTTGGATATGTGTGTACTCAATATTCCAGAACAAAAATTTACTTTGCAACAGCAGTAGAACCTTCAAACGAACTTTCGCAGTTACCGTTAAGTTCTTAAGGTATATTAATCGTAAGTCACAATTTTTCGCATTGATATTCACTAAATTGAAACGATGGACGCAAGTAAAGATCGATATAGTTTCATATCGGAATAGATTTGGTTAGATTATTGCTTTCTAAACATCAGGTCATCCAGAAATAAATTGAAGGCAAACGGAAAAGTGCATTATATCATAAACTAATTTTTACTGTTTGGGATCCTAAAACGTATAAAATAAAGTTTCCAATACTTCGAAACTTAAAAATCTCTTAGATTAATTCGATTATGAGATAATAAAACGCATTTAAAGATATTTAAAATATTAAATGTTTATTAAGATTAAAATCTTTGTTTGCTCAAAAAAAATATACAAATTCGCCTTTTCAGCATAATTAGATGTTACAGTATTGCTCAAAAAAACTCTAAAATCTCAATTATAAATTTAGCAATTTATTTTACAATTCTTTGTATTTCCCGATGAAATTTAGTCTTGAAATCTCAGAATTAAGAAAGATAGTTTTCATGCTCAAAACATAAAAAATATTTCTGTAAAGACCTACAGTTTCTTTCTTAATCTTGTATGCTACAAATCTTCAAATGCAGGCAATGCACGTTAAATCAGTAGTGGCCACAAATGTCATACATTGGCGTGGTGTGGGAGTTCGGAGAGTGGGGGTGCCAGATCAGGTGTTAACTTCTTCATCTGACAGTGGTTAAAAATTACGATGTGTCCTCGGATCTTTTTTTTTTCGGGATTGATCCCAATTCCCCTACGGAATTAAACCTGGGTCGTAGTCAATAGCCCATAGCTTTGCTCCAGTAAAACGTAAATTCAACTACCTACCAAAAATGAAGGCATTTTTTTCAGTAGTCTAGTTAATTTTTTTAAGTAGAAATTGAGAGTGAGATTCTCTATTTTTTCTTATGCAGCATTTATTTATTGCCTGTATTAAAATATCAAAGGGTAATTTTTAAAGAAAATCGAAAACACATTTGTATCAAAAGTCTATAAAACAGAGTAGTATTTAAAAGACCTCAAAAATAAAAGTTACGAATGTTTTTAATTATGTGTATGCTTAATGAAAACATTCGAACACTTGTTTTAAAAATAAGCAGGTTGATTTTGTCATAAATTTTAATATTTCAAGAACTGGTTCTTTTTGGAGCAAGTATATTAGAGCCATTTAAACTTTAAAAAAAATGGGATTTTTTTATTTATTTTTCCTAAATTTGTTTAATGATGAGAGAGTGTATTTTAATGGAAATAAAAGCGGAAATTAATGGTTGAAAATAACGAATCGTAATTACCATTACATTGAAGTTAACGCACAAGCAGTTCACCATAAAAATACTTTCATCCATTTAAAATATAAGATTTTCGCTTCCAAAATAGTTTTTTTCAATCGAAATAGAAATCCATTAATTTTTAAAGACATTCACAAATAAATGCAGTGATAAAAAAAAATTCAGAAATGAAATTTTTTGTTTATTTACTTTTATTTACAATCTCGTATACTGGAAAAAAAAACATACGAATAGGCATTGATTACTTAAGAAAGAAACATTTCCTTTTCTCCATTTTCGTAGAAAAATGCAATTTATAAGGGTGTATAAATTATAAAACTGAAAACAAAATTGCTTGATAAAAACATAATTGTATCAAGTGGTAAGTATGTGGTTGAATTGAAGTCGTAATGGAGCAATACAACGTGCTCTTAATCGTATATCGCTCAAGAGCACAATAATAATAAATAATGTTGAATCTGTTCAACCTAAATAAAACTAAAGCCATGGATCCAGGGCTTTAAATAAAACTGATAGCAAAGATAAAAATCGACATTAGTCAGTGTGTAAAGTTTTTCAACTGAGTTTTGGACAAAATAAAAGTAAATCTATGGTCTTTTGACCAACAAAAAGTTAATTTAGAAAAATTACGCAAGATACGAAAGAGTTTACGTTTTTAATAATTTAAAAATTCATATTTCATGAAGCTGGTAAAAGTAAAAAGAAAACGGACGATATAAAACGAGAAATGGAAATTCTTTGTAATAACATAATTTAATAACAGTAGATTAAAAGGTTTAAGGTTTCTACCACGAGCCAAGATTAAAAACAAATGCAGTGAAGACTAAAAATAGTAAAAAAGATCAAAATTATCAGAAATGCAATTCATACGTTGTTGAATTTAACTTCCTCTTATACTGTTTCAATAGAAAGGAAATATAATTAAAATTATTTGCAATCTTGGTATGACTTCTTTGCAACTGTGAATGTGCTAGGAGATTGCTATTTCAGTAACATTTATTATTTTGTCACATTTGCATTATTAAATGTCGAAATATTAACTATTTTTTTCTTTTTCGTTATTAATTTTTATGTTTGAGTCTTGGAAAAAATAAAAAGCAGCCATCGTAGAGTTATTATCATTATGTATTATTAAAACTGTATTGTATATAATAATTGCGTCCTCTTTAAATCAATTTCCCTGCAGTATTTATTCAATAGTGGTATGACTTTTTCATCCATTTAAATTCAATTTCAATTTCATAGACTCGTTTTGCTTTACGTGATCGTACTACTTCGAACTGAGTGCGCAATAACACTGAGCACAAGGAGGATATACCCAGTATGTGTCGAAATTCTACAGTGCTGGGCGAACTTTGGGCCAGTATAACTTTAGGTGCAACTGTCGTTCATGGTAAGAAGGCGATTTGTCGCCAAATATGGTAACCTTCACCTTTTGCGGTTTTTCTTCACATCTGCCGTTTTTTTATGGCAACCCTATCTGCAAAATATCTCGCACTCCACGCTCTGAATGGTATTTTTTGCGTTGTTTCATTACCGACAAAAATTAGTTGGCGACAAACGTCTTACCGTGAACGATAACTCCATCTAACTTTAGATTGCAGTGAATGAGAGCTGCGTAAGTGGTGTTATTCGAAATCAACCAAACTACACTACAATTGATATTGAACAGCAACTATTGTGTACGATTCGAACTTGGTGATAGTTGAGTAGAATTCAAATTAATATCAATAAATATAAAATTTCATGATTTCAGGACTAGAAGAAACATGCAGAAGATAAATATAGCATCAGATAGACAAAAGAACTATGTACCTGATATGACCAATGAACGACCAGAACAGGGATGGTTCAACCTCAATCATTTCTATTCTTGTTACACATTGGTTTGACAGATCGGGATACTCAGAGTTGATTCGGATTGACATGCAAGTGTAAATGAGTCTTTAGGGTGTTATTTGACTCCAAACCTCGCCACATATTCGCATACAATATCAATGCCAAAACAACTTACTAATTTATGACTTTTCTAAAGCAATTCAACAATCATAAAAGAATCCTCGTGATTTGATATTGTAATCATTTCTATACATCTCCATCTACTACAATACCCTCTACAACCTTCACGTACTCCCATGTATTATACTGTTTATTTCTATATATACCTTCATTCCCGCAAAACTTTAATTTCGATCAAACTCTGTCTTCGGACTGCTTTGATTTTTTCGCAGTTTATTTAATTTGTCATAGTACTGACGTTTTAGAAAAAAAAATTAAGAATTTTATAAATTTTACTGTTGATCTAAACAAAATATATGGGCAATTGATGTGTGTTTGTTTAATACTCTACATATTGTCAAAAATGAATAAGTTATTAAAGCTTTTATATCATATTTTGCATTTAAGATAACGTAAATAATTAGGGGAACCATTTTATTTTTGGGATATCTGATAATGAAAGTGAACACATTTGACAGGAACTGTTTCACAATATTTAATGTTAGATTTGTTCACTTTGCCTAATTTGTCCATAAAATTTGTTTGCACAATTTTTCACAGTAAGATAAAATTTAATACCCAATCGTTCACAGAACTTGTGAGATTTAATGACTTCCAGTGTAAAGAAATTGTTTCTTTATTTGTACCAACAAAAACACCAGTTTAAAAAAACAATACTGCATCTACAAAGTTTTTGAATAAATTGTCCTTTCGTATTATGATAAGAAACATAATGGCTCTTCGATCATTAAGCTTTTTAATTAATGTTTGTGCAATGAAGAATACGTTTTGAATTGAAATAATGAAAAAAAAACCTTCCAAAAGAATTGTGGCTAATTTGCGGATTGTAAACAGTAATTGAGATTGAGAACTTATTGTGACTGCTAATTTGTACTTGACTTTGTCATTCTTTATTCCTAATTGAAGAACTCAAATGGTGTTTCTCCAGGGGAAAATATCTCCAGAAAAGAATTCAAAACTATTACTCTGAAGTCAATTAACATTGACTTGAAGGATTTTATTTCTTCACTTTTTCTAAGATTCATTACATCGTACATATAAGAAGACAAAACGACTTTAAAACAAGCAAATTTATTCTAATTGTGAATAAATTTGCTCATCTAAAAAATAATAGAATAAATTTATTCGTTTTTTTTTTTTTTTGCTTTTTCGGAAATAAGAAAAACTTAGTTTGATCTTGAGTTTCTCTTTACTCTCTCTACGTATATATATATATAATCCGTCTTGAGTGCTTAATCTTAGAAATCTGCTCAAAGGTCGTCATTAACTAATGATTGGGAAAAGAAAACTTTTTCTCGGATGCGAAATAAGAATTTGCTTAAGCATTTCTTTCGATTATTTATAAGTAATCTTAAGAATACTTTACTTAAAGAAATTGAATCAAATGATTGAAGAAAAGAAATTGAATTAAAGATCACCACAATACCATTGTTGAAGCTGCGAATCTTTAAAAATTTGTACCAAGTGCTATTATTTATAATACCTATTAATCTTCAACCTTGGATTCAAAGTTTGATTGCTCTGTTTTGATGCTTGTGACTAAATCATTATTATCAATAAGAGTTTCAAATCGTTTTACTACTTGAATTGACATGTTCTAGAGGATATGAAGAGTACTATTTTCTTGTAATATGTTCACTTTTTGATCTTCAACAAATCATCTAAGATCAATTATTGTAGTTAAATAAGCCAAATTCATCCATACATTATATACATTGAAAAGTAATGTGCATTATGAAAGTAATGCGCATGATTTTATTGTGACGCGACTAGCCATCGCAGTGTGCTCGGATTGGTCGAAAAATGTGGTGCGGGATCTGCCCTTGCAAACGCGCTCGGTCTCAGTTGGAGTGGTAGGACGTGTATTCGCGCAAAGTCTTTTTTTTTCCGATTGTGTCACGGCTCGATGGAGTGTTCGCTGGAACAGCGGTATGCGATAAAGTGTTTTGTGTGCGGCTTGGGAAGAATGCAACGGAAACTTATCAAATGGTTCAAGATGCCTTTAAGGAGGAATGTATTTTGAGATCGCAATGTGGAAGGTGGCACAAGGCCTTCAAGGAAGGCAGGGAGAAGGTCACCGACGAGCACCGTTCTGGACGCCCAACTACAGCCCGAACCAATGAAAACGTCCAGCGTGTGCGCGAAGTTTTGAGGTCAGACCGTCGGTAAAGCCTCCAGGCAATCGCTAACACCCTGAACTTGTCAACATTTGCGGTACATGGGATAGTGACGGAGGATTTGCAAATGCGAAAGGTCTGTGTGAAGCTTGTGCCACACGGCCTTCGTCGTCACCAACTACCTGACCCAGAGCAAGACCCCTTTGGTGTCTCAGCCTCCTTACAGCCCTGACTTGGCTCCGTGTGACTTTTTTTTGTTCTCCCGACTGAAGAGAGAGCTGAAAGAAAAGCACTGGGAGTCGGTGGAGAACATCCAACATCATGTTACAAGGTTCCTGAGAGGCATTCCAGTCGAGGAGTTCCAGGGTGCCTTCCAGGCGTGGAAGAATCGTCTCCGCAAAAGTATTGATGCACAAGGGGACTATTTTGAACAATTTCAACCATATGTGCCAATCGGATCAATAAATCTATTTTTCCCAGAAATTGCGCATTACTTTCATAATGCACCCTGTATTTAATTTTTATATGAAATTATGTTTCTTATAGATAATATTCCATTATCTTTGGAGGCCCATTACTACAAAAGTTTTAAAATCCTTAAAACAAAGAAAAGAAATCGTAGTATGCATGTGTTCAAATAAAATTAAAGGCATAAACAAACGTGATTTAACCATAAATATAAAAATAAAATATTTAAAAAATTACTCCTGGCACAAGAGTACTAATAACTTTTAGTAGCTTCAATAAATATAACATAGTTGTACAAAAAAAATACTCCATAATATAAATAAGAATGCAAACTCTAATAAAAAACTCGTATTTTAATTTCCTTTTCAAGTGATCCCTACAGTTTTAGCATAAATATAAAGGTAATTCACTAAGAAGCTCACTAGAGCAAAATATTTTTTAAAGAAGATATGAGATAAAAAATTAATTATATTTTCCACGCATTAAATATTGTACCCTGACTCAATTCCACATTAGTTGATTTTAGTTACATCTTTTGGTGCGTTTGAAAACACTTATTTATAAACAGTTATTGTATCTCAGAATCATGAATGGTTGACAATTTTGTTTCCTTTTCGCTGTCATGGTTTATTTATATATAAATCCAATACGGGGAATGGTAGCGTATCGAATCATAGTATTTCACTTGGTATATATAAATCTCAAAATATTAAGGCTTTTTTTTCTCTCATAATAATATATTGCTCTCATAAAATATTAACAACAGCAAGAGGTTACGTTGATCAATCAAATAAATGTGTTCAACGTAATAAGTAAAGATGCATCTGTAATTCAAAGGTCTACCGGAACTAGAGTTTCGTAAATATTTTTTTTCTATTCATAACTAATTTATTTATTCAACGAAAGGTCATAATGATTACAATTAAAAATAATGCAATAATACACTAAGGGTAAAAGGAACCAAAAAGAATTAAATATCTAAAAGTTATCCGTTACATAAAACTCAAAGTATTGAAACGTTTTTATTTGTTCGTAATTAATATTGAGCTTTTAAAGTATTAACAACACACACGATAAGAGATTAGGTTTATCAATCAATTAAATGTAAGTAATGTAATATGTAAAGATTAATCTAGAATTTAAATGTATACCCAAATTAAAGAATTTCTTAAGCATTTTTTTTTCAATTTGCAACTGATTAATTTGTGCAACGAAAGTTAATGAAGCAAAGCACTCATCTTTTAAGAGTGAAAAGAACGAATAAAAATATATATATATATAAAATGCCTGAAAATTAAAATACTTGAAAAAAACTAGATGCAAGAAATTTACGGGAAAAAACAAAAATTGATTGCATGTAAATAAATTAAGTTAAGTTATCCTCTACTTCGAATTTGTAAGAAATTATTCCTTTTGCATCTCGAAAAAAATACAAAAGAAATAATTATTTGCAAAAACTTGGGGTTTCGTGTTTGAATATTTCTTTATGGTTATTTAAAAAAGGATTCACACAGTTTTTGATTAAAATTTAAGTTGCCATTCACACAGCTTGCTTTGATCACAATTCTACTAAGGAAACACAACCATAAATATAATTTGTGTTCCGATAATTCTTTCATTCGGTCATTGTATTCAAATCATCTTAGCAATCCTCAGCGGTAAAAGTCCGCGCAAAATTTGTTTTCTTTGAATTAACTCACCATCATCAACTTTCAACCACTACACTTTTCCACGTGAAAACCTCTTTGAATTAAGGAAAACTTAATAAATTTCAAGCAATGCCACGCCACGAAATTTCTCCCATTTTAATTCCAAGAATCAAGACTGACAAGTACATGAATAGAAACCAAAAATAAAAACTAAGAACTTCTGTCGATGGCGGGTCAAAAGAAGGACATGCAATTTCCAGGGAATGTTTTTGCTCGTGACGAATGCAACAACAACGTGCGTTTAGCTCTTTCTTGGTCTTCAAACTTTTCCACCAAGGATTGCGTTCATGAATGTAAATAAATAGACTTACCGCTCTGCTGCAAGACATGGTAGATGACAAGAGATCGCGTCCACAGTTCTTTGTAGGGTGCTATGATATAACACCTCTGGGAAAGTGAGTATTTCTGTCCAGAGAGTCTTAGTCACTTCTCTATACCTTGCGATCGATTTTGAAAGATCGGCGTGTGTGTGGGCGGCACATGCGCAGTGGAAACACTCAAAGGGGCCGAATTGCGCAGGAAAAGCAGGACTTTTCCCAGTTATCCGCGCATAACAACAAACAGCAGAAATACCCCTTCAGCGGATAATCACCAACTATGACCGATAGATTACATTTGTTTCTTTCACTTGATATGTCCAAAAGGAACCGTCATTCGTTCATATCTGTGATTGAAAACTTAAAATTGAAATGATGTGTTGTGAAATTTTCTTTTCACGAATCTTTACCACCGTGAATCAGCTCATTTCCCCAAAAATAGCATAAAAGCCTGATTCTAAAATATTGTCACAAGTAGAATGGACTTTCAAGCGCCAGATCACGGCCAATTAACTAAGTTTCAAAGGTGAATAGATATAATGTATCAAACATTAAAAACTATACTAAACGTTAAAAACGTTGTACTAAAAAAATTAAAGTCAGATTTGTCGATTTGAAAAAAAAAATGGTATGTAATATGAGGGTTAGTTGAATTAACGTCGTGTCTTGTAATACAGCATACAGTAAGAATATTACGATGCTTGTAATAGTTAATTTTCAGATGTTGGTTGTTCAATTTCGTTGTCCGATCTTAGTCTTCGTCTCGATTTTCTTTTCAAGCTTGAGCTTTCATATGTATAAACAATACTGAACTATATAATATATTATAATTCATTAATGCGCAGTAGGATTTATTTTACTAAAAGACGATACGTGCGCAGAGACTGATCAAGTCAAGTGGGAGCCCCAAGCGGTAAAATTTTCGGGGCCCTCAAACTCAAGTTAGAAAAAAAATTCAAGAAAACTCTCATTAAGTTGGTAACAAAAATAAAAGCAATTAAAAATGTCACACTAACACACAAAATAGATTAGGTTTAAAATTGTTTGCTCTTTTTCAGAATGGCTATATTAATTAATCTTTCTTCTTCCATAGTACTCCTTAACTATTTTTTATAAGCTTTAAACTTTAAACCAGAAAACGATCTTTCTCCTGACGCATTAGATAAGGGATTTGTAAAAAAAAATTTCATTAATATTTTAACATTCGGAAATATGCAAGATATTTCTTTGGCGGCTCAATAGAAGTCTGATGTGGTTTTTATGGTGTTCTTGTTTTCTTTTAGAAATGGTCAAAATGATTAAAAAATGGTCAAATTCATCTTCAAAAGTACAAACATCAATGTCGTTTTTTAAATATCATTCAACTTTTATATCGTGTTCCTTTTTTTTCTATTGATAAATCCCGATCAACAAATTTTCGAAAAGGCTCCACAACTTCATACCGTCTGAGTTTCTTGAGATAATTTTGCCTTGGTGATATCACATGACATAAAATGAATTGGCTATGAAATTTTCTGTTATTGTAAATTCATATGTGCCCGACATTTTTGTTTTTTTTTATCAAAAAGCCTTTTTCTCTTTGGTTTGTGAATTCGTTCATGTTCCACATAAATGATAGACCTGAAAAATCAGTTGTCTCTTTTTCTACTTTTTCAAATTCTCTGAAATTATTGATAATTATAAAAGGAAGTGTTTATGTGTATGTGAGGAATGTTGTGACGAATCTATGGTACTTATAGTAATGAGATCTGGCACACAGGTAGTTCGAATGTTTTGCAATTTTTGTGTGAAACCCGAATTTAAAAATTTTGTTTAGAACATTTTAAAATTAATTTGATGAGATATTTAATTATTAGTGTTTTCTTTGGAATGGCCTGTTTTAAAGTGTTTTCTTTGGAACAGCATAAAATTTCCCAGATTCCAAATTCATTTTTTCTGGTTCCGTTTGATTTTGCAGAGGAACGATTTGTCAGCAGACTAAAAAAAAAAAAAAAAATAAAGTTTTAATTGAGTTCTTTTTTTATCTCCTAGAGAGATCGTTAAAGAGAGAGTAAAAATTTCAACGGATTTGAAATCTGCGGAAAATTTTACAATAGTTCGATACCTAAAGATATGATTTTCTAAAATTAAATAAATTTTAAATAGAAATTTTTATATTTTTTTCAGTACGAACGCCGTTGCGCAGAATGACCTTCTCTTGATTCGAGATTCGAGAAAACACAGATTTCATTTCCTGTGCTCAGCAAAACAAATCACAAACATTTTGACTGGCATTGTTTAGTTCTTATTTTTTTGTAAAATCGGTATCGTTACATACATTGAAAATTTTCAACGGATTTGAAGTCTGCGTAAAATTTTACACCAGTTCGATACCTTACATTTGATTTTCTTTTAATAAAAAAATTTTCAATTAAATATTTATATTTTCGCAAAACATTGGGACGTCACGCCGATTGAATCTCTTCGCAATTGGAATTTGAACGAATTGGAGAATGACGAGGACATCACAGCGTTGCCTGTGGTGTTGATTTGCGAAGCAAACAATAGTTTATAATATTCATAATTTGATTTGCGAAGCAAACCAAATGGAAATCTGTAGGAAATTAATTCCAATAGGCTAAGAAAACCAACACTACGGGCAACGCCATGATGGCTGTTTTCGAATTTGGCCGCATTTGACAATGACTAGGCAATCATGGCGTTCCCTTGTTGTTGGTTTGCGAAGCAAACCATTGTTGATAATATTCATAATTTGGTTTGCAAAGCAAACCAAATTGGAATTCGCAGGTAATTCATTCTAATATGCTACGAATTTCTATTCGGTTTGAAAAGCAAACCAACACCACGGCAACGCCATGATGGCTGTTATGCAATAGGCTACGAATTCCAATTTGGTTTGCGAAGTATTAAACTGTCATGGGCAACGCCGTGCTGGACACGCAGTGGCTAGTTATTGATAAAATTTTCTAATGACTTCAGTAGAATAGATCCTTTTAATATACTTGTGCATTCCACTGATTGCAGTGATTTACTATTAGCATTTATTCTTTGTAAAATAGTATTCTAGCTAACTGTCATTAGGGCGGTTTCATATTTATCCATTTTTTCAGAAGTGAAGTCGCATACGCCAAGGTAACTTTTTTCTTCTTCTGAATTAAAAATTGTAGTTAAAGTCTCATTTAAGTGGGTGAAACCAAGTATTATAGCTAATACAGCATTTACTATTGCTGACCATCTTGTATTAGAAACTCTTTTCTTTGCACTACGCATTGTAAAGACGCTGTCACAACTTTCCTCGAACCGTAATGAAAAGACATTTTAAGACCTCGGGGCCCCTTTGGTACTCCGGGGCCTTACGCGCCCGCTTAGTCCGCTTACCGCTTAATCTGCCTCTGTATGTGTGTGTATCTCAACTAGCAAAAGTGATTTTTCTGTGCTCAAAAGGTAGCAGCTGTTTCATACATGTCGTGGTAACAGAAATCTACCAACAATTATGTCTTGATCACATCTTTTATGCTACCTGCAGCAAAAGCACATCGATATCGCTTATATATTTATCTAAAGGCCAAATTATAAAGATAGTATAATTTATCACAGCTTCTCTGCTGTTCACTAATTGAGCTCCATTGTTCACTAAATTAGCTGTGCGTCTTATTCGCGGTGCAAACATCGTAAATATGAAAGGGAGAAAAAGGTTAGTGGAAAGTCTTATTCGCGTACCTATATACCTATCGATTATATTCAGCACATCTTAAAAACGTGACTGGGCTGCTTGTGGAATCCACATAAAAAAATTAATGGAAAGTTTGAAATCTTATATGGACATGGTATTTCAACGAAACTCAATTTTCCGGATTTGGACTTAAAATGCTGATGAATTAATTTTTCATTAAAAACTCATTTCTCATCGAAATTTTCATAACATAAAATTACATTGTTTTCATAATATAGTTCAGAATGTAGAAAATATGCTCATATTGCGTGCGGTCGGGGTATTCCATATTGTGTACGCACAAGTGCTTCGAAAGAAAACTTACACTTGTGTAAGGAAAAATAATGGCAAATTAAAAAAATAATGGTATTGAATTTTCCCCAAAAAAGTATCTTATGATAGATGAATCACGAAATAAAAATAGTTTTGAACTCTTTTCTATAAGTTGACTTTTTAAATAATCCTGAAAAATACTTTCAGTACCTCGAAGTACAAAAATGCTTCGATTTAAAAACAGATTCTTGATTGACGCTCAAAATAGACTACCTTCTAGATCACAGGAGCATTTTATAAGAATTCCAATAGACCTGAATAATTACTTGTAGAAGTATTGAAGTATTACACGTCACGTGCGCTTACCCTATGAAGCAACACTTATAGTCTTCAGATTCAAGTAATCACACTTTGCGTTCTGGATCTTATAACTGTTTATATAAATGAAGAGGACGATAAATTTTAATTAAAACAAATGTTTTTGCTTTAAATTACAGAAAGGAAGAAGTTTTGGCTTTTGTTTTTGAAAACTGTAATGCCAAGAGTCACGCTATTTAGACCACGTTTATCTCACAGATAATACATGTTAATGTGGATAACATTTACATTTATTGAGCAGCAAGAGCAATAGACTGCTTGTATAAAAAGTTTTGAGATAGGCATAGGACACCACAACACTATTGGTATAGAGGACAAAGACCTGGAAATACCGCCAAATTAAAGTTACGTAGAGAAAATACATCATTTTCAAGATTTAGAACTTTAGCAATGAAATGTTTGGCAGGAAAAAGATTTATCCTCAGAGCTGTCACGATAGCAAAATGGCCAGTCCTGACCACCTACTGAGTGTTTCAGGTCGTCACAGAACATCCATGATGATTCGCGACATCTTTTGGACATTTATTGCAAGAGGGTTGGTTGGTTTTTAGTGTTTTATGGCACAAGGGCCCTATTTGGCCATTATTGCAGGAGGAACATCATGGAACTGATCGAATTTTGATACCGGATAAGAAAGAAAATTAAATATCGTGTAAAGGCTCCCTTAAAGCAATAGCAGCTTCTACACGCCATGGTAGCAAATGGAAGATATTTTTCATCCTAACATCAGGTTTATTTTATGCGAGTTCCGAATTTACTTGTGAACAAGTGAAGAGATAATATTCAACAATGATGCGTATCCTCTGAAATGAGGCGAGTCATTAATGGTCAATATTTCATGATGAAAATAGTGTCAATCATTTCTGATATTCGGCATCAGTTAATTTAAAACCATTCCGATTCAATTTAATTGTATTTTAAAATTATAGTAATAAGTTAGACTAGAGTATAAAAAAAGTTATAAGGAAAAAATTACGGTTTTATTTTTATCTAAATAGTATTGTTATGGTTTTAATTAATTTGCTGCTCAACAATTTTAAATTTGTTCGATATGAGATACGCAATCCACAGTGTAGTTTCTAGATTATTTGATTTATGTTTAACGTTAGTATATATGATGACTTTTACCAATAACGTAGAATTTTTCGTCATAGATAAATAACGTAGTAAGATAACGTAAATAATGTTTAATATCTTACAAATACCGTATTAAAAATTCTTGTATAAAATTTTCAAAAATCATACAAATTTCAGAATATTTTTACATTATATATTAATGATAAATTAATAAAATGTATACATTTGCTTTATGCATTTTGATATAAAATAATTGATTGGTTAAGACTTGTTTTTGAGAAAATATCATGTCATCAATTGAAAATAAAATGCTAGGAACTTTTTATCAAGTTTCATGATAAAATCCCTATTTGTATAGTAGCTATTAATATTTAACAAGCAAAATGAACTTTCTGTGAAAAAATGCTATTTGTAAGTAAACATGAAAAGTGAGACAAGACATATGAAAATACATGAATTGAAAATTCAAAAATGCCTGTTTTAAAATTTTCTCTGACATTCCAAGCACAGACAGGGTTTATACACAACATACCAGAAAATGAAGTGAATTCTGTGGAATTTCAAGCGTTAAAATAATATTATTATCATTAAAAAATAACTTTCCACTTTAATTTATAATATATTTTGTCAACATACTCATTCAATTATCAAATGGGACAGTTAACTCTTTCACATTCCAAATTTCAATCCCAAAAATAATAGTTATGCTAGCAATGTTAAGAAGTTCAAGAGATCACTGCATACAATGTTCTCTCATAGAAATTAAATCAAAATCAAAATTAACCTACGTATTACGCAAAACAAAATGGAAATATTAAATTGCCAATAATAAAGATTATTGTGTCTTTTAGATGCTTTTGTGATACTGCAGAAAACCTTTCATTGTGATTATGTCACTTTTTTTCATTACGAGACTACAGAACTAAATAAATAACTAGTATATATCTTAATAAAAAATACAAGCGACTGCAACTTTAATAAATTATTAGATATAGTTTAAGCATCTTCACTGCTCACTTGGAGAATGATAATTCAAAATTGCCCCCCCCCCTTCCCCTCCACACATGCGCGATTTATAAACACTCTACGCTGAAAACAGGGCTGAGATTTACACCTGTTGGAAAATTTCCCAAGATCAAAATACATACTCGCCTGATTATTGAGATCTCCATGAACCAATACTGTTATTTAGTGTTCTCATAGGAAGGATGATTTTTGGTATAATTTTTAGGGTTGAATTGAGTTACGAGCAAAGTGTTCTTAATCTATTTGAATAAAGTAACTAGCATCTTTAACATTTTCATTTCTTTAAACTTACTACAGAAATTATTTAAAATTTTGACTTAAATTTGTGTGGTGTTATCTATCGCGTCAGATATTTATTTGTTAAATCAAGTTTGCAGCATAATTTGCTTAGTTTTAAATTACCTCGTTTAGCATTGTGTGTGTGCTGTCATCATCTTATTCATTCATTTACTAACAGAATTCCCCGTCATTATTTGGTTTGAATTGGTTAACTGAAAGTAACCAGAAAAATCACTTTTGCTTTCACAGAAATATGCAAACAACATTTACGTGTCCAGAAAATAAAATTTTAACTTTGTTTCCAGATTCTCATAATTTCTACAATTTGCTTTGAATGTAAATCCCATCCAAGCTATATAATCAATTTCACATACATCGCAATACTGTTGTAAGACAAAAACTACAAAAGTTGACTAGTACAAGAGTAGTTTTTGAGTTTTGGAGTGGTTATAAATTTAACCTTTTCAGTCGTTTCCTTTAAATTTGCCGAAACTCAAATTGTAGAAAATTATTTACGGCAAATAGTTTTGCACTCAGGCTTCAAATCAATATTTCATACACAAGGTACTCTTGCGCATCAGGGATATATTTCCGAATTTCATCAATTAATAAATCATTCATTCAATTTAATCAACCAAATTTAAAATATACTCAAGATTTCAAAAAAATAGATCCAGTGTTTGGACATAGTGTGGGCACAAACATATATAGACACAAACGGAACGAGGAAACCACTGGTTTTGAATTAAAATGGTCCAAAACGGATAAATAACTTTAAATACAAGGTGATTATAATTAAAGTTGAACTTTAAAAAGCTGCAAAAAAAAAAAGAACCACTGCTCAGAATGACCTGAAATTTGAACTAAATATACTCGAAGGGGAAAATTGTACGATGTAAGAAAAAAATAGTTCCAAATTTTAGCATGGCGCTTTAAGCATCATATCGTAAATGTGTTCAGTTAAGTGACATTTGAATCGCAATGTGCGTGACTGTATTCTTTTTCTTACTGAAAAAATGACTTCCAAATCATTCAACAGTTGTGGCACGATTGGTGGAAAGCCCATCCACCGCGACAAGGTCGTACCACATCGGATGGAGAAAATTGGTTTTTAATTGTTCTGAGGCCAAAAACTGCATAAAAATCAACAATGAAATCGGTTGTTAACTATCGACAGACTTGCACAAGACATGTTCAATATGCTGTCCACTGTTTTCTGCCACAAGTTGAAACCGAAAAACAGCATGTTCCACAACAGATCGGATTGTCTCAGGGGTTACATTGTGAATGTGTTGCGCAATATGTGACTTCAATTCAGCTAAGATTGCAATTGGACCACTGAACACAACATTTTTCAGATACACCGACTGCCAGAAGTCCCAAGGATTATGATCAGTTGATCTTGACGGCCAGGTTGCTGGAAAATGACTACTGATATATCTATAAGTTGCAAAATGCATCTTGAGCAGCTGCTTCACTGGCTTTGCAATGTGCGAAGAAGCGCTATCTTGCATAAAAAAAAATGATGATACCCACACATGCATGCTGTTGAAGTGTTGGAATGACGCAAAAGACTCTCATAGCATTTACCATTGACAGTGCAGGTAACAGGACCCGCACGACACTTCTTCTCGAAAAAAAATGATCCTACGATAAACGATGGCGTCAACCAGCCCCACACAGTTACCTGTTGCAGAATGAAGAGGTACTGGTTGATATGCGAACGGATTTTCCGTTGCCCATATTCTGCAATTCTAATTATTGTCATGTCCTTGGAGATGGAAATAAGCTTCGTCTGTTTACAAAATGTTCCATGGCCATTCATTGTCCACATCCATGCGAGCAAGAAATTCTAGAGCAAACGTTAATTTTACTGGTAGGTCAGCAGAAAGCAACTCCAGAACAACCTGGTAATTTTGTATGGATAGCAAGGCAGGATGTTTCGTACAATTATATGCACCGTGCTCACAGGCATCTCTAAAGTCAAGGTAGTTCCCCGTGCACTACAAGTTTGCACACCACCGGTCGTCTCTTCCTGGAATGCTGGGGCCACATCTTCTACTCAGGGCCCGATTTAGAAAATTTGGTATAGTAGGCGCAACACGCAGGAAGGGGGTCCCCCCATGTTATCCGTTCATCACAAAAACTAATTTAAATCAATAATTGGTACTTACGTATTTGACTGTTGACCGTTTCAAAAATTGTTGAAAAAACATTCCAGAAAATATGAAAAGTTATTTTTGTTTAAAATTTTTAGATACTTTTGAAACTTTGGGGCCCTTTAAATCATGGGGGCCCTAGGCCCGTGCCTCACGGGCCTAATGGTAAATCAGGGCCTGCTTCTACTGTCGTCGAAGCAATTGGTGTCCTCCCTGTCCGATTTCACTTCAAAAGAACCTCTCTTCGAATTTCTTAATCATTTTCTCCAGACCTTGGCAGACATCGGACCACAGTCTTTTTTCATACCCTTTACTGTCCGAAACTTCTTCAGAGCTACTGGCCCACAGTCACCGTTCTTGTAAAAGATCTTCACAAGCAGAGCGCGATCCTTCATTGAGAGTCAGGACTAGCTTCTCAGACGCAATATGAGGAAAACACCATGTACCCCGCGATTTTATAACAAATGTAATGAGTCGAGCGCATGACGTCTTTTATTTTGCATTGTGTGACGCTTAAAGCGCCATCTATTGCTAAAATTTGGAACAATTTTTTTTCTTGTGCCATACTATTTCCCCCTTTTTCGAGTATATTCAGTTCAAATTTCACGTCATTTTGAGTAGTGGTATTTTTTTACAGCTTTTTGAAAGTTGAACTTAAATTATAATCACCCTGTAGAATGAAAATATTTTTGAAGAAACACAAAATTTTTTTGAGTATTCAATCTTTTGAATTGCTTTATTTCTTTCGTTTTCGTCAAATTTTAAAAATAGAAATACAAATAAATAATAGTAACACATTATTTACACGATTCCAAAAGTGAAACTTTGCTTTAAAAAATCGTGGTAGGAAAAAAATAACCAATAAAGATCTGCATTGTGCATTTAAGAAACACGGATGATTTTAAACAAGATTTTGCATATGTGTGTGTGTGTTCCACACACCATATATGCTCAAGTAGAGATTCAAAAATTAGCTTATTTAGAATTAGAAAAACTTCAGCATAAATAGAAATAAAGAGCCATTTGATTCCTCTAAGTAATGATGACGGCATATATGACCTAATGGTAATGGTAATGGTAATTTTAGTTAACGTCGTACTAGAGCTACACAACGGGCTATTGACGACGGTCCGGAATCAGCCCCTTAAGGGAAAGATTCGAGGACAACACCTCGTAATTTTGAACCACGGTCAGATGACGAAGCAACACCTGAGCTGGCACCCCACTCTCCAAACTTCCACGCCAACCCAACATGAGGACTTTCGGCCACGACAGATTTAAGGTGCACCAGCCGCCTCTACACCATACGTTTACAAACATCCATGCCCGGACCTGGATTCGAACCAGGAACCTTGCGATCTAGAGGCTAACACCTTAACCACTATACCGGTTGGTCGGCGCATATATGACCTAGATTGCCACAGAAGTTCGCAACAAAAAAGGATGCAAACGGATTGATTTTAACATCAAGAAACAATAATGGAGTTTTGAAAATAAACTTAAAATGGGAAAAATCACTTTTGTTTTAAAATTTTTAAATTATACTACATTTCAAATTCGCTAAAAAAATTGGAAAGTCATCTTTAGGACATGAAATGGTTTTTTGGAGAAATTCTTCATTTATTAAAACGATATAAAAACATACCGTTAAAATACCAGATTTTGCAAAACTAATTTGTTTTAAAATACACACTTAATGAAAAAAAAATATTAACTTATTAAAAAATGTAAGATAAATTCAGCAAGTAGAGAAGAATTATTCGCTCCCTCGCAGTTTGAAACTTTAATTTTCAATCTTTATATGTGTGACCTGTGACTTTATTCACAAAAGAAAATCTGCGCAGAAATCGCAAAATTAATTATTACAAAAGATTCTCATTAGTAAGCCTTTCATCGCGGCATCGAAAAGCTAAGTACCGTGTTGGAAAATCGCACATGTGCTTAAATAAACATCGGAATTGTTGTGTCGGTCTAAACCAAAACTAAGAACTAAATTTCCCACTAATGATGCTAAAAAAACACGAAATTTCTGTTGGAAATACTGATTAGGTAACTCAGATATCGTAAATGCGCTAAGAAAGCATCGAAATCGTAGGTGCTGAGCGACAACATCGTGACACCAGAAAACAGTGAGATAGAGGAAAATCGCGATGTCACGACGACCGCGAGAACTGCGCTAGCTAAAGCTACGGTTTCATAAGAAAGCAGAGCCGTTATCTAGCTGTGGATGACGTCACTAAAACGTTATTTATACAAACAGATGGCGTTGGTTTCCTAGAGAGCGTCGTTTGTGAGTGTAAAGAAAATTAGCGGAGCCGCCATTTGCATCACGATCGTCAAAGTGGTCTCAAACAGTTGGGGAACGTTTTGTCTCATGTAGCGGCAACATTTCATTTCCTACGCCGAGGAATTCGAGCGGAGGGTAGCAAAGCAAACAAAATTTCATTTCCTGTGCTCAGCAAAACAAATAAAAATTTTTTTTGATTAACATTGTTTAGTTCGTTTTTGTAAAATCGGGATCGTTAAAGATAGATTAAAAATTTCAACGGATTTGAAATCTGCGGAAAATTTCACAACAGATGAATACCTTGAATGTGATTTTCTTTAACTAAATAATTATTTTACAAATGGTAAATAATTGAAACAAAAATCTGTTTTTGGTATCGACCTGGCGTAGAATTTTATGCTGATTTGAAATCCGTTGAAATTTTCATTTCATCTTCAACGATCCCGAAATTAGAAACTTGGATTAGAGAATAAAAAAGCTTTATTTTGTTTTCCACGACAGTTGTCTGTATTGCCCAATTCTCTACCATATTTTGTCCGTCTAAGTTGACACCTCTGTTCTCTGTTAAGACGGCCGCCTAGTTATGCCCGCGGCATCATGGCGCATCACAGCTGCAAGATAACGGCTCCGCTTTCATAGGAAACCGTAGCTTTAGGGATGGCTGTGAGTGATCGAAAAAAATCGTGATGTCACGATGCATCGCCATCGTGGAAATCGCGAAATTGATGTCGACCTCACACCGGTTTTTTACGATGTAACAATACGTCGCCTACCCCTTAGTACATAAAAACGTCACTAGGACATCCGGTTCTTCAAAGCTTGAAATACACTCTCATTGACTAGAAACACCAATGACGTCATGTTCTTAAAAACGTTGCTTACGTTGGAAAAACGCGGAAAATTACTGAAAAATGAAAAAAAAACACAAAAAGCGGAAATACGGGGGAAATTGTCACGCCTGATAAATACTGTATCAATATGTGGTTCTATTTTTTAACACCACCCTTTGTGGCAAAATGCCACGAGATAACGCTACAGTCCGTCTGATGACTTGCCTTGTATGCAATAGGTTTGCAAGCAATCAACGATTAGATAAATTCATGTTCAAGAATTGTGAGACTATACAAATTCAATTATCAATAACGTACTTTTTACAGTGAGAGTAGTTCTTTTTGGTTAGTATTCATCATTCACATACAATTTGAAATTAGATCGTGAAAAATTTAGAAAAGTTTCCATTAATTTCCAGTCATAAGTCAATTTTCCTAGCATGCTATAACTAAATAAAATGGCATGAGATATTTTCAAAATATACATATGAAAACAGGAATTTATTCCAAACAATTAATTTTCTTATTAACAATAATGTTCATCCAGAAAATAGAAAACATAAGCTTTCTAACCTTGATGTGAATTCGCTATTTTTCAATTTTTTTGTAGAAAAATACGAGGGTCAAGCAGATATAAAACCTTTGAATAGATGGTACTTGAAAAAATTATAAAATTTGATAGTGATAAAAATTTAAGCAGATTTCAATTTGAATTCTGAAAAGAAATTTCTTACAACATGCATTAACTAGTTAAATGTTCCACCATCGAGTATATTGTTTCAGATTTAGTCCCTTTTTAAGGTGTTTGCTTTCTTAACAAACAAAATATCACCAGATAATTTTTTTACAAATATTTAAATAAATAAATACCTTCAAATCACCTTAAAATTTTACCCATTTCTATCTGATAAAGGCACATGATAAAACAAATTCCAAAACTAATGATTCATTTGGAATAAAAACATCCATCCAGATTTACAATTAATAGTTGAGGCAATATTACTTAAATATCTGAAATGCAATAAATTCAGTCATCGTTTAGTTTAAACCAATAAGATAGTTGTAAATTAAAATTCTTAAAAAAAAGTATATATTTAAAGTAAAATGTTTTATTTTTATCAATACTAAAATTTCTAGATTGTAAGTATTTCACTGCATATCATCTGCAACAGGTATGTTTGATTCTTAGTTTAAAAGGAATAGAAAAATTAGCATTGACACATAGTAAGAAATAGCAAGAAATTTTTAAATTCCCAATCCAAACACACTGAGAGATCACTGATGCCAATGCATCAAATATCGAGCCAAAAATAATCCAATGAACACCTTAGAGAATTTTTTCTATTAAAATATTTCTGTTTTCAAACAGGAATTCTGTATTTACAGGGAAATTAAAGATAAGCTTTGCAGTGTTCAGAGAGAAAAATATTTTTTTTTGTAAATGGAAATTAAAACAATCATATTACGTAACTAATCTGAAACATATACAAAAGTACAATACAATATAGAAATAGTGAGTATTATGATGTATGATATGAGTAATGTAAAAATCACGTAGAAGCAAAATAAAAACAAAGGTGCCTTCTATCAAAATAACATATTTATTTACAACATGAATTTACAATTGTAATAAATATATGTGCAGAGTGGAGCAGAACTCAAGATCTGCATGATGAACTACCACAGCCACCTCCAGAACTACACTCTATAGAAAGCTTCTCAATCTGAAAATTAGCATTCAAATTTATTTTAAGCACAACTCATAAAAATCTGAAAGTACACTTCACATAAACAACCTCATTTTAAGAAATAATTAATTAAAATCGATTGAGAAAATCAATCAATACAGCTAGAGTCTCACAGAATTTAAATATTTGTATTGGCACTTCATAGTTGTACAAATGTAGTGATAATTCCTACTATCATTTTTTTCTTGGTTCTTATGACTAAGGTATGTGATTTTGCTTTAAGAGTTATAATAGTATATATCCTGACATTAAAAATAAATAAATTCTGATTACATTTTACTTTTAAATATTGAAATTTTGAAAATGGAGGGTTTAAGAAATAGAAAGATTTTATTTTAATGAAAAAACACAAGAAAACTTTTTTTCAATGGCAGCTAATTGTAGGAAAGTAGATATCAATCAAAACATAAACTAATGAATCTTCAGTGAAATTTCTACTTTTTCAGAATATCCATATGCGCACAAGTAACCTTAATATATTTTCTGTTACAGGTGTTTTAGTACTATACTAAGTGGAAAGAGACAACTTTTAATGTTATCTAATCAATCTGAAGTTAATGTTATCTAATGCTTTAATGTTATCTAATCATCAACTCTGAAGATATTGCAACTTTGATATTTGATTTCAACCAATATTTAAGTCTATAAAATAGTTTTTATTCATATAAACAAATCACCAATCTAACATTAAATATGCAGAATTAATATAACATTTAGATTGAAAATTTGAATAGTTGAGCAAAAAAATATTTTCAACTGTACAAATTTTAAAAATTACTAAATTTGGAAATAATTGTGTAGTGAAATGCATTTAGAGCTCAGAAACCTTTGTTTAACAATTATCTATATATATAATTCTGTTGTGTGGCACACAAAAAAGACACTTTTTGTTATATCGTTATGGCAACACTGTACGATTGTTTGTTTACCACAAAACCTCGCGCCTCAATTGATTTTATAGTGTTATTGGATGAAATTTTATTGAAAAAATAATAATATCAGTCAAGCTGTTGCAGCTTAGCTACAAACAACATGCTGGGAATTTGATTTCCAAAACAAAGCTCACATTTTAAGCCAAAATTTGCTCATATTTTTCATTTGAATTCCAAATTGTTGGAGTTCTTATTCCAGAGGTACTGTATAACTTTTCTGTAATGCAACAAATTTATATTCGAAAATATTTTTTGGATTATCATGTTTTGTAAACAATCCCTTCTGCTAGGACACATGTCTTCATTGATGCAAAGCGACCTCCTAGCGCTGGCGAGCATTAGCCAGCAGGGGACGGGCCCCCTAGTAAATATTTAATCAGCAAAACGAGTTAATTATCAAATATTAAGTACCTGGTCCTTGACTTTACTGCTTTTCTTCACTCCAAGCCTAAATAAAGATAAAAATAACTCCATCAATTTCATATCAATATCATCAATATATTTGTACTTGTAAAAATGCAAACAAAAATTATCTAATGAAGGAAAAAACCGTCAATCCATAAAATTTCAAACTGTTTAATGGACAAAGATGTAATTGGTTTTTAAAGTTAAAAACTAAACAGCAGAACTTCATTTTTATGAAACTACTTTTACAAATTCCTAATAAATAATTCATGTTAATTCGTTTTCTAACAATTCTAGTATTCTTCTTTCTCTCTTTTGTTTTCTGTTCCTTTCATTTCTTTTGCTCCTCCAAAAACGAAGTAGGATTTAGAAGTGTATGCCATACTCAAAAGCTTTATGGTTATTGGCACCTTCGAAACATTCTCAAATTCCTTTATTCCATCTCGGTTATTCAATATGGTCAAAATTCTCAATACAAATCTCAATATTAAAAAAACTCAGTCCTCGGAAGAAAATTTATCGTTGCAAAATGTGACTAATTTCAAACCTTGTGAGTGGCTATTTGTGTGTTACAAAAGTAGGTATTACAATGAAGTCTTTAAAAAAGCATAGATAATTTTAGCAGATGATCAGCAAAGTTTTTACACATTACTAGTCAGAGCTAGTTGTAATTCCATGAAATCGCTCAAAAATGCTTCACAAACTACCCTCACCTGACTGTCTGTCACCTCCACCTGCCAATATTACTCAATCAAAGTAAAAATATTCCTTTCCTCAATGTATATAAGTTACATTTTCAGAAATAATATAAAATATACGCAACACATATACATACCCTGGAACTCCTGTGTTTAGTCCCTCTAACATTATACAGGCTTTACAAATAGCTTGACTGGATATGTAGCCACACTTTTGGCACAAACCTACAATTATTTTAACATAACTAGAATAGAGTACATGAAATCAATATATCAAAGATATTCTCAACCTACTTCACATATTTACTCCACATAAAACTTTAATTATATTTCACCAAAAAGTTTCTATGTTCTATTTTTAAACCTTCTCAATAAATAAAAACACTTCTCCACTTCTGTTTTTATTTCTTAAAATCTAGAAATATATTTGTTTGCATAAAATTATTTTTGAATACTCAAACGCTATAAAATATTTTTTTTAATTACGCTAGTCTACATACTAGCCATTCAAGACCACTGTTATATATACGATTCAAAAGCAGATTCTTAATCAAAGCTTGCTTAGTTTAGCTGATTATTCCAACCTCTCTTAGTATGGCCTAATCTCTAAAAATACCACCTTCAAATCCCAAAACTGCATGAATAAAAAGGAAAAATACTTTTATGCATATCCTTTTAACATTTGTTGTTTATTCATGAGAAAGAAATGTTGATTTTTGGTAACAATAAATCTATACATATATATATAGTAAGAAAATATAGATTCAGAGGACAAAACTTTAAAATTAAAAGATCCAAGAGGAGCAGCATTAAAAGTTTTACAAAATTGAATTTGATATTTTTACCTTTAGTTTTACAGATTTGAATAGGGGGTTGATTGCTTTAACGGTAATTTATAATGTAGTTTTGAAAGTAACACTGAATCATCTTAGAAAAGAAATCCTAATATATTATCCGTTCTGACAACAATATAGTTACCTTGTGAGGGCAGCTTAATCTCTTCTTTTAACCTCATGCATTCTCCAGAGTGTATGATATCTAAAATGTTTATAAGAAACATCAGAAAAATTTCATTAAAACATTTTCAAAATGCAACAGATCAAAATATAAATAAAACTTCAAACATAACACAATGAACACAGCATCATAAAGTTCTCAAAACATACTCACCCAAGATAACAGGTGGGGATATAGTCTCCAAATCTTTTAAATATGCTCTAACATGTCCTCTGTGGAAAATATAAAACATATTAATGTGAAAGATGCATTTAAGAAATACTATTAGAATTTCAAATTTGTGCACTTCAAAAGAAGAAAATAAATACAGAGAAATCTTTATTAAAATGTAAAGGGTTGGTTATTTATGGTTGCTAACAATTTCGAAGATCATTAAAACATAATAGCAAGAAACATTTCTTAATTGTTGTAATGCATTTTATAAATCCAAAGAGAGCTCTCTTCAACAATCAGACATATTCAGTTCACAAGAAAATTTCCTTATCCTATACCTTGCTCATATATCATAAAACAAAACAAAAATGAAGCATGACCATTCTCTACTGGTATTCTTGTAGACAATGTTCTCAACTCTTCTTAAATTGTATACACCAGTTGTCTCAAACTAGTTGTCAAGGGCAACATGTGGTTCAGTGCCAACTGTTTTGGGGTCCACATGACTGATTAAAAATAAAAATAAATTTTTTTTTCAACTTTTTGTAATACATAAAAGATAGTCTAACCTCAGTAATGCTTGCCAGCCATCTTCTTGGATATAATTTCATTTAGAAAGAATGAGAAAAATGGTCAGGTGCCTCATTCATAACAGGTTTTGTCTATGCTTGGAACAAATTTCAAGAATGAAACCAGTGCCTCATTCATAACATTCGACATTCATAACAGGTTTTGTCTATGCTCGCAACAAATTGCAAGAATGAAACCAGTAAAACCTCTTGGTTATGAGACATTCACTTACACCGACTCTTAAAAGCAGTATGTTCAAAGTATATTTTATTCCAATTGCAACATTTTATTGATAGGTTAAGGACAGGAAAGGAAACACATTTCTGATTAAATCATTTACATTTTTACTACATCCAGTTCAGTTTTGTGAGTGTCATAAGATTTAAGTGAATGCAAATAAGCAATTATTTTGAGCTATACAAAGTTATAAAAATAAAAATGATTGATAAAGCATTTGTTTTACTGCTTACTGATAATTAGAAATAATATCCCACACTTATTGATGTACTTCTGTTAAGTTGATATTTTATTTATGTAAAATTTATTAATATTGATGCAACCTCAAAACAAAGTTCGATGAAAGCTTCAGGTGTCTTTTCTATTAACCACTTTACTAAGGCTAACTAATAGTTCTTATGTTAAGAGGAAACAACTGCTGTACCAGCACTTGTGTAAACATTCAGCAAAGCTTCGTTCTAATAATTTGAATTTCCTTGACTTTTCAGCCAAAGTAAGTATATTTATATACTTAATGGTCATAAAATTTATATCTACCATCTGAGAAAAGTAAAAACACAATAGAAAGCTACAAGATCAAATGTAAATAGTTATTATAACATATGAAAATGAACTTAATTTGGTTTGGATTATAATTGTTGTGTTGAATATGATGTTATTTTTTCCAAAATCATAATTATTACAGGACAAAAGAAGTAATAAAGAGGTAAAAAGTAAATAGTTATTGTTCAATAAGAAGAGAAGTACTGTTTCTCTGTTAATATCATTTCTGCTGTTTAAAAAGCAATGGTTATGTGAGATAGGAGCTCTTTGAAGAAGTCAGAAGTGTGATTGTAGGTGTTATCTAAATTTGTAACTTGTATAAAATATTTTATGTTTAGTACATGTCAATAGTATAATAACGAAAATAAATAATTGAACACTAAAACATTACTCAACAAATCATTGCAATTAAAAATATTTAAATAACGATTTTGAGAATTCGCCATTTTGACTTGACCCTTTTTGCCCTGATATAGAAGATATATGTGCTTGTAATCTATAATTAAAAAGAAAGCTTATACAATAAAAAAAAACTTTTCAAATCAATACCTGTAAGCATTTGGTGAATATATACATTCAGTTGAGAAGTAATCCAACTTCTTAAAATAAGCATACATAACAATTTCTTTTTCATAGGTATACTTGAAAGGTTTGGACCTAGGAATCAAACCTTCAGCATCCTACAAAATTTTAATGTATTCAATTTACACGTAGTTTTAGATAATTTTTTGCATGTTAAATTCAATACATTATAACTAACTCACAGTAGTGATATTTGTACATCTCTGAAGTCTTGCTATGTCACCACGGAGAACTGAAATTCAAAGTCAAGACAATTAAAATCATTGAATTTTCTCAAAGAAATGTCAACATTTTATTGCTCAATTCAAATTAATTGTAATATTTACATTTGTTTAACAGAAGTCCGTATAGTTTTTGTACTCATGTAGTTTCAAGATTCAAAGTATTTCAAATATAAATAACAGGTTTATTTCTCTCTCTTGTATGTAAAGCATAATAGTTTACTAATAACTCAACAGTAAAAATAATCCATTCACAATTTCTTTTTGCATTCACTATAACTTAAAAACTTTGTAATTTTATTACGGACCATACTGAAGTAGTTCAATCAACTATATTATTTTATTGCACTGTTCAAATGATCAAACAACTCAAAGTATTTGTGCCAACAAATTTTGAATCCTGGAACTTGCCTTGTAGAAAAATTAGCTATTTTAAACCTCCATCAGAGGAATGTTTTATAAGGTTACAGTTTGCCCTTTTTAGACATCATATGCTTAAGTCATTTGGAAATCGCAATATTATTCATTCTGTCTCTAATTTGAATATGTGAGGAAGATACAATATTTGTATGAAGTTTTTGTTTTGAAAAATAAGCTTGGTTATCTGTCATTTACTCAAATAGATCGCATGATTAATATTGATAAACAAGATGTGGAAAAGATTATATTCAAAATCATCTGCAATTTCAGAAAGATATATAGCACAAATAGCTTACCATTCATTATCACTGTTTCAGCAATATCATCAGCATTATGACCTGATAAAGATGAAATGTGATTAAGTTTCCGGTATATTTAGTTTGATCCAAATGATTGATATACATTTTAAATCCATGCTTGCAAATCTTTTATCAGAAATAGTCCAATTGTTTTAATGCATCTTTTTAATCTTACAATTTCTATAAAGAAGGATGTACACACATAAAAAAAATCACAGTAGATATAAAAATCCCTCAGATAAGTAAAGAAATCTGGTTGGCATAAAAAATTAAGCTATATAGCTTTCATACAATTTTAAGTGATAAATTTTAAAATCAAAATTTTGTTGCTAAACAATTTCTGTAGTCTGTACACTCTTTTTTTTTTGTCCTATATGGTAATTTTAGTATTCTCAGGATTATAATTGTATTGTTCAGTTTGTTGCTCTACTGACATCTTTATGCTGAAGATTAAAAATAATATTGTTCTAAATTCAATAAATAAATGCCATGTAACATCATTCAAGTATTCAATATGGATTTTAAAAAGTAGTTAGATTATTATAAAGAAAGTTAGTTTCAATTTTCTTAACCTGAATATTGGTCTGTAATAATAATGATATAATCTATATATTTTTTTTAAATAAAAACTTATTCATAAAGACGATATTTAAACACAAAAGCTCCTTAATCAAATCATAAATTATGTCTTGTTAACTAGTCTTTCATGATATGAATAAACAAGATCAAAATGTTTCAGGATAATTTATCATTTGCATGGTTGAGTGAAATTTGAGACTAGAAATATTAAACTGTCCACAGATAAATCTCATTACACAGTGCATTCAGTTAAATTTCTTCTGTAGTTGTTTCCAATAACCTTTATTTTTGTGCAAAGCAAAGGAAATCTCAATCTATTTCTTTTCAACTGAAAGGTCACTTGCTTCAAGTAATAGTCCTAAATGGAATTGGTATAAAGGTTTTGGTGTCTTGAGAACGTAGACAAAGAGGAATTTATTAAAAAATATATATCTATTTATAGTTTCATGTTCAAAGGTTGCAGCATTAACTTTGCATTAAACTTGCAGTTTAGAATAATTTAAACAAAAACTTTTAATTTAATGTATAATTTGTGTTTTTTTTTTTTTTTTAAATTTCTAAGAGGCACATTTATCTTGTCTCTTGCTATATTGTGCTTTTTTTTTTGTCTCCCAAGAAGTAAAATATATTGAGTGATTACTGTACTTATTTTTGTACTAGAACTTTGAAAGATGATTTTAAAGCAAACACAAATAATGCAGAAGCAAATAAAAATTGAATGAAATAGTTGTGATAGGTACGTTTAAATTATTTATTATCTATTAACAAACAATTTGCATAGGTAATTACAGTATTAATGATGAAGAAACAATTACCAGTAACAAGTTTATCAACTCCCAGCAATGCTGCACCTCTATCTAGAGCTTGCCTCCTGAATACACCACAAAATGTACCTTCAAAGAAAATATAGCACAAGTTTAGTAACTTTCATAGAACTAGGGGGCTCTGCCCCCTACTCGCAAACCCCCAGGGATTGATATGCAATCCCATTTGGTTTTCTTTGCAAACCAACACTCCTTTCGCAGAGTGAATCTCCTACGACGGTGAAACTATCTTAATAATTCGTATAATCCTGATTTGACTTGCCGGTCCATGACGTCATAGCAAGGGCTCTGCCCCCTGCTCTACAACCCCCTGAAATGCAATCTTATGAAATCCATCACTTTTTGGGCAGTTTAAAGGGTAATAAACAATTGCTTGAAAGGGAATATCTAGTCCCTGGCTAATCTATTAGGCACTGATTTTTACAGAATAGTGACTTCCAAGGACCGGCATTGTAATATGGTTCAACAATAATTGCATTAATCAGTACAGCTTTGTTAAATAACTAGTGTTCTATAGAGTATTTTTTATGGCTTGTCACATGATTGACGAAAAAAAACTTAGAACATGAGTATATGCTAAATATGTTGTTAATGAGAGGGATAATAGATTATGCTATACATATTAGGATTTAGTTGGCATATTTTTGTGATGTTTAAATTAAAATTACAAAGAACTTATTCATTTGACATAATTTTTAAATAAAACTATCAATATTATTTTTAGTAACAGAATTAAAACAGGTATTTGATTCCTCAAAAGATTAGAGGTAAAAGGTCTGGTTTGACATCAAAATGATTAAAATTGAGAACCTTGACAAAGATTTTTTTCATTTTTGATTCACTATTCAAGATCGGACACCACTTGAGGCAAACAAAGTGATTGCAGTAGAGAATTTGAACCATTCAGAAAAATATTGAGGTGACAAAATCAATGAGGAGCTTTCAATGAGAATCAATGAGAGCAGCTTTGAAAATTTTGAAAACAATTCTCAGTTATGGGAAGGTCTCTAGACGAAAAATATAATCTAGATTGTGTTGTGCAGTTAGAGAAATACCTACTTAATTTATAATTTGTCTGTAAATCAATGGTAAAAGAAATCAGGGCATTAGTAATGTGGAAAAAAGAACAATATGACAGGACCATTGCAAATATTAAGAAACTAACAGCTACCTCAAGTAAACGAATGATTCCCAAACAGAAGATCCTGTTTTCATACGAAAGTTCAGCAAAAGCCTTATTTCAAAGAAAATGTCTGTTACCTTAGCTGGGTAATTTCCATTGTACAATTTTCATTATAAATGTGTACAAACTAATGAACATATGCAAGAAATGATATGATTACTACACAATTTAAGGTGGTTGAGATAATTTTTCTTGTCTGGAAACATAATTCAGGAAACAGTATAAGTATGTATAAACTGTATTCCAAAGTGAAATGGAGGTTTGATATTCTCAAAAGGCAGTTCAGCAAAGTATTAATAATTTGTGTAATTTTTTATTTGAGGATAGATATATGCAGGATTATTGCTAACAAATCAACATAATTTATTATCTTCCAATGTTAAAAGATAACAAATAATCACTATTAGGTGTGTAAAAATTATATTAGTAACTTTTTGTCCACCTAATTCTACAGATTAAAAAAATGAAGTATGTCTAATAACTTGATCTGGTACTGTACATTGTATTTATGGCTTCATAATTCTGTTAAAAAGAAAAAAAAATGTTTAGGGTAGGTGATTATTTAACAGCTAGCCATTGAGAAATTTCACAGCATTAAGTATTAGAAGAAACAAAAATCTGATATAAAAAAAGCATTCTTTAATTCTAAGGTGATGTTATGTTTAGCAAATCATTCTAAATACTTAGCAGTGGCCAATATCTGCACTGCATATTTGTATGCATAAAAAGGTTTTTAAGCTCGCTCTATGAGGTAGACTAGTCTACAATACACAGCATGCAACATATGCTAGGTAAAACAAACTAAATAAAACATTATTCAAAAATATTCAACAATGATAATTAGGATATATTGATGCTAACTTGGGACAGTTCGGTGATTTCTAGTTTCTCTATACTGCTGAAAATCACTCCAGAAGACAAGAATTTTCATGATGCTCTCTGTATTGAATACTGGAGTCATCGAAACAACAGTGCGATATCATAAATGGATTGATTTCTGTGCCTAATATATGTTGATTGATCAATCTCATATGAGTCACTTTTCAAAATCCTTTCTTCAATCATGAACATTAGGAGTAAGCATATTTTACTAAGACTATCTTTAACTATAGAACATTCTTTATTAAAAAACACTTCTCTTAGAGAAAATATGAAGCATCCAGCAAGAAAAGCTTTTCTTAAATTCCTCTGCCTTTGTCACTTTCTGAACTTAATTCTAACTATGTTTAGCACAACATACAATTAAGAAAAGCAATTGCTTAATGTCCTCATGCATTTTTTATTTAAATACTTACAATTGTTTTTCAATCCAACAGCCTGTACAATCTTGTCCATTGTCCATCCATAAAGATCCTTGAAACAAAAATAAAAACAATCCATTTTTCTTCAAAATATGTGAAAGACAAATAATGTAATTGGAATCACTATACCATTGGGATCAAGGAATTTAAATGGGAATCACTGTATCAAATAACAGAAGTTATGTAAAACAATTTAAAACAGAAAAATACACAACACACAATCATAGTTAGAACGTTTCAGGGTTTTATGACGCAAAGGGCATAATTGGACATGATGCACAAGGCATACAACATCAAGTAATACACACACAATGAAAGTTTTACTGTCACAGAAGAGAGAAATACACCCAGGGTGGAATGCACCTGACAGGAATCAAAAACTAATAAATAAAAACACTGCCTCAGGGAAAGTTTTATTTCATGTTCTAACTATTGCAGCTGAAAATACTGATATTTTTAAAACTTCAAAGAATTTATACTTCTGCAGCTTCAAAAACACTAGGTTGGTTGGATTTGGTGCAAGGTACTTATCCAAGCTTACTTGCAAGTTGTACTTATCCAAGCTGCATAAGCTTTCACTGATACAGAAGTGAAAAATACATCTAGAGGAATCAAACATGTGCTGCTTACAACTCACAGGTTCACATTTAAAGGCATGAAATTACTAAGGCAGTAGGGAGGTCTTGAGATATTTAAGAAATATTTGAGAGTAGCAAAAAGTGTTTTCTTTTAGAGTCGAATGTATGACACACTTAGTTGAGGTAACTAAAATATCTATTTATGAACTGTTACTGTTTATATGCCTAAAACATACCATTAGGAAAAAAAAAATCACCAGAAAAACAATCTAGTACAGCTATTTCTATTTCATGCAAAAAGTTTCTTTGCACCTATTGTATAATATTATTAAGAATATACCTCATAGGACAAAATTTTCAAAGGGATATCATAGTCCTTTTCATTCCTTTTGACAGACTGTAAAGAAATATAAATATATTATCAGACCAAGATCAAATAAGATAACATTGATAATTTTTTTAAAATAAAATTGGTTGGATATCTAGCACAAATGTATTGATTTATAAAATTTCAGTGTTCAAGTGGCAATAATGCAAGTTTCATAAAAAAAACTTTATACATACAGTGAAACTTCAATTATCCGTCAAGGTCCAGACCATGATGGTTAATCAAATTCACGGATAACAGAAAAACCTTTAAACAACCCTCCCAATCCATTGCATATGAATGAATGATAAAAAAATGCATGCCTACGGACTGGAAATACACTGAACATACATGATTTTATTTTACAGAAACAAAGAATATACAATTTACATTAAGTACAGTATAGTACATATTGTTACATGAACTTAGGCTCTAAAGTATATACTATATAAAAATTTTAAACTAGTCACAGGCATGAGAATGCAAAATTTCAAAAAAGAGGAAAACCAAAATGTGAAATTAAATACATACGAGTCAGGTCTGTGTGCACAGGATTTCGCAACAGTAAAAATTAAAATTAACAACTCGAACATGCTCGAGGAACAATTTGTACACTATGGAGTTGGTGAGCAGTGGGCGGACCCCCTAGTAAACCTGGGCGATGTTCAAATTTTTACATTGCGATACATCGACATTCTAACATTGCAATATCGAGAGATGCTAACCATGCATTTTATATATAGTAAAAGCAAAACCTTATTCCTATATCACCATACATATAATTATTGTTAATTTCTTTTTCTCTTAGTTATTAAAAATCGCGGTAGGAAAAAAAATAATAACAAGTATAGATCTACGTTGTACATTTAAGAAACACGCATGATTTAAAACAAGATTTTGCATATATATCTGTTAGGGTGTGTGTGCATCAAATGCCCCATCTTTTTAAAAAATTCATGGAAATGGTCTGTCATTGTTATTTTTGTTCGAAATGCAAAAAAAATATTATACATAAAAGTTTTGAAAAATTGTATAACATCCATGTGGTCCACCTGTACTAGGAATGTACAATAAAAGTGGAAATTCTGATACACAAAGCATCGTGAGTAAAACAAATTTTTTCAACATATATTCTCATGAAATAATGCAATTAAGATTGTTTTGTGATATAATAAAATTTTTATTATCCTATGCTATTAATTTTCTAATTTCATTTTAAATTCATACAAGTACACTCAATTTAAGAATCAGTCAATTTTGGTCGTTTTCGCAGATTTCTCTGTTTTTGTCGATCTTGTTCGACAACCTGCAGAATATTTTGGTAACGATTTTCACATTTTGCTGACTGTATGAAATCAGTACTTAGCTTGATCCCTCTTTCTGCAGTCATTGACAACATTCAATGCTTGTAACTTTGTGAATGATGTGGTATAGGATGCAGAATTTGACCATTCTGAAACATCTTCTATTTAAAAATTTGAGTCTAGTTCAAGCAGATAAAATAAAAACCAATAATATGATCCAAGTAAATCAGAAAGAGTTGTATTTAGAGTGAGATTTTTTAGGAAATTTGGGTTTTCCAAAATCCATGCCATATCTACCTTGCAATTTAAAAGCAGTATTGATGGAATTTGGTTTTGTAGCTAGCATAGCATTAGCGATGGCCTATTTTTTAAAGGGGTATTCCTCTTAATTTTACGCTGTCATCAAGAAGTTTTTCACAAGCTTTTCGTTCACTGATTATTGGGATATTTGCTTTTTCATGAAACAGCTTTGCTTGGGAAAGGACTAGTTTTGCAGACTCCCATTTAGTCCTATTTTCTTGGACACCTTCTTTAATATGATACATCATACACCTGAAAACTTGCAAATTAGCTGGAAGTTTGGAGCCATTTATTTGTGAATCATCACAAGTTATCATCCAAGACCAAAAATATTTGAAGTCAGTCTGGTTTCCATAGGGAAATCAGAACAAAAAGTTCAGTTAAAGTTAGGCCAGTGTACACTGTCCAAATCAGAATCAAACTAGCAATAAACAAAAGTTGAAAATCAGTTCATAATGAAAACCACAAGTTGAAATTAACAGGAAATGTATTGTAAACAAAGTTAAAGCTGCAGTCACTAGCCTAGTCAGTGTTACCACATGGTTTTGGCAACAACTTTATCTTGGTTGTAATTGATGATGCTGATACAGAAAATCTAAAATTTCAAAGTTGTCGTGGACCCCTTAAAACTGTTTGAAAGAACAGAAAGAATTGGTATGGTAACTTTTTATGGGAAATGGAACATTTGAGATTGGGGACAAACCCTAATATATGTGTGCGTGTGCATGTGTGTCCCAACACACACCATATATGCTCAAGTAGAGATTCAAAATTAGCTTTTAAGAAAAACTTCAGCATAAATAGAAATAAAGGGGCATTTGATTCCTCTAAGTAATGACGACGGCATATGTGACCTAAATTGCCACAGAAATTCGCAACAAAAAAGGATGCAAACGGATTGATTGTAACATCAAGAAACAAGAATGGGTTTTTGGAATTCAACTTCATTGTGTAAAATCATTTTTGTTTAAATTATACTGAATTACAATTTCGCTAAAAAAAGTAATTTGGAATCGAAAGTCATCTTCAGGACTCAAATGACTTTGAGAAATTCCTTATTAATTTGGCGCTGAGCGATAACATCGCGACACCGGAAAACCGTGAGATCGGGGAAAATCGCGATGTCACGATGACCGCGAGATCTGCGCTAGCTAAGGGATGACTGAATAAGATCGGAAAAAATCGCGATGTCACGATGACCGCGAGATTTGCGCTAGCTAAGGGAAGCCTGTGTAAGATCGGAAAAAATCGCGATTTAACGATGACCGCGAGATTTGCGCTAGTTAAGGGATGCCCGTGTAAGATCGGAAAAATCGCGATGTCACGATGACCGAGAGATTTGCGCTAGCTAAGGGAAGCCTGTGTAAGATCGGAAAAAATCGCGATTTAACGATGACCGCGAGATTTGCGCTAGTTAAGGGATGCCCGTGTAAGATCGGAAAAAATCGCGATGTCACGATGACCGCGAGATCTGCGCTAGCTAAGGGATGCCTGTGTAAGATCGGAAAAAATCGCGATTTAACGATGACCGCGAGATCTGCGCTAGCTAAAGATGGCTGAGTAAGATCGGAAAAAATCGCGATGTCACGATGCATCGCCATCGTGAAACTGATGTGGTTGTCGTCCTCACACCGGTTTTTCACGATATATCGATACATCGCCCAGGCATACCCACTAGTACATAAAAACGTCACTAGGACATCCGGTTCTTCAAAGCTTGAAATATACTCTCATTGGCTAGGAACACTGATACGTCATATGCTTAAAAACGGCCTAAATCAGGTTAGAAAACGCGAAAAATTACTAAAAAGCGGAAAAACATGAAAAAATCTAAAAAAGCGGAAATCCGCGGAAACGCGGAAGATTCTCATGCCTGTAAGTCAATCATTTTCTTTTGTTTCTTCGAGGTTCGTGCTTTTTGAGCGGTAATGTTCCGCTATAATGGACTGATGGTTAACAGAAACCAACAGTCGAAAGAGTGACAGTTAATCGAAGTTTCATTGTATTCATGTTTCAAAGCTAAACTTTTCTCTACTTTTAGTATTATTATGCATTCCTAAAATATAATTAATAAACAATACTAAATGTTTACAGTAAAATGTTATATTACTTCCAAAGAATCATCTCTGTAACCAGTAATTCCTTCATCAATTGATAACAGGACAAGTTTCAATCCATAATCATAGCGATCATTTAAAATCTTCATAACATAGGCTAAGACTGTGGAATCTAAGTAAAGAAAAAATACCAAATAAACAATAAAGGAAAATAAGTATCACAACAAATAAGAACTAGAATGGACATTAATTTTCATCAGTGTGCAACATGAAAATTAAATAATAAAACCATTTTCACAAAACATTTTAGAAAAATTAAAGCTTTAAATAGTGACAGGATATTTTACATACCACTTTAAACAAGACAGCATTCTATGATTCCTAAGAGTGATTGGAATTTTATTTCACACTTTTAATTGAGATAGTAATTTCATAAATACTTTCTGAGGAAAATAAAAATATCCTTCATTCAGGTCAGGGAAATAGGTTTTCAAAATTTTTCAGAAACTCAAAAATAAGTAGCATAAAAATCAAAGAACGAAAAGTTTGCGTAGTTATCTTTGTAGGAGATTGAGGAGTCTCCATGAAGCCATACAGATCAAACTCAATTGCACATTCTTAAATGTTACAAGACTTGAAAAAATTTATGGCTGGTAGGAAATGGGATAGTGGACGATTTCTCGCCAAAGTGGCAACCTTCAATTTAATGCTGTTTTTAAGACAACCCTATTTAGAAGTTTAGAACTGAAGACATTATCTGATTGGAATTAAAACTTGCTTTGAAAAAAATTTAAACATGCTCTTATTGGTTAAATTTTTTTTTCTTGTTTAACGATTAGCGATAACGACACTTAATCCACCATTTCTTTTTTTATCGTTTCAACATGCAATTGTGTTGCATCTTTGCTCCGCCTTTTTTTTTTTTTGCAATTCACATCTTGGAAGTATTGCGATTCACGTCCTGGAAGCATTGCGATTAACGTCTTTGGAAGTAAGTTGTACTTTTCCCCCCCCTTTTGTTCGTCGTTCACATACCCGATATTAACTATGGCAGTAGATGGTTTAACTGGCAGAATAAATGCTTTGTTTTTTGGTAAAATGTATATTGATAGTATGAATGATCCTGAGAGCTTGGTTGTGATTGAATTTTGTCAGAAAGTTGGATTGATTGCTACGAGTGTGAAATGTCCAGCATGTGGGAATGAGATGACTTTAACGTTGTCATCTACCCGTGTCCTGTATGCTACCACTCCACACCAAAAAATTAGTATCAAATCCATTTGTGCTAAGGTTCACAGTGTGGATTTTGCTACATGGATGCCGCCATCTTGTTCTGGCGATTTTGCATTAACGCCGCCATCTTGGTTTGGCGACAAAAAAAAACCGCCTTGGCGCTACTGTCTCGTTTGCTACCACTCCACCGATTTATCTTGTAACCCACACATTGGGATGTCTGGATTAAAGAATTTTTTCATACATTATACTGATATGCAAAAACGCAATACATCCAAGTTTGGCCCTTTTGAATTGACAATTTAAAAATATGGTTGCTTATATCAGTATCTGCTACTTGACACCACATTATAGTGTGATTACTCTCAATCTAGTATTAAGTTCATTTAGTGATGTGAAACATTTTGAGGTATACACAGGTTCTAATAATCAGTAATTCTTAAGATAAGGTAAGTAGTTGAAACAACATTGTTCTGGAGCAACACAATATGCTATTGGTGATGGTCTGGAATCAATCTGAATGGAAAGAAGAGATGACAACTCCTTGTACTACTGTGCCAGTCAAATGACTGTCTCACTTGAGCTGCATCCCACTTTCCAAACTTTCACATCATTCCAATGTGAGGACATTTGAGGCCATGACAGATTGTACACACACCAGCCCCACATAAATATTGGTCTTTGGTTAGATCAAGTTTCAAACTTTATGGTTGCTTCTTCACAACTTTTCCAACAAGGCTACCACAATGCCAGTAACGAAAGATGAAATTTGGAGACATCGCCTTCTTGTTCAGCCATAACAATACAAAGATCATCTTACCTTTGCCACCAGAAGCTGCAATTGCAACATACTCTCCTCTTTTGAATAAACATCCTCTTGTGATTGTTTCATGGATTTCAGTTTCAAATGCTTCATAAAAGCAATTCTTACAAACAGCATGACCCTATAAAAAATTTCAGTATTCAGTAATTCAAAACTTTTATTCAACACAAATTAATTTTCTCTCTGATGTTCATGTTACATCATCTCAATCTCTCTGGTGTTCATGTTACATCATCTCCCTGTGTATGGTGTTCATGTTACATCATCTCCCTCTCTCTCTGGTGTTCATATTACATCATTAATTTTCCAGAAACATTTTCATCATTTAAATCGATATGGAAAGATTGACGTGGGTATTAACTTCCTCTGACTAGACTCAAAACACGATATCAAGTCAGTATCCTTTTTGGAACACTCAAGTCACTCTTAAGTTAATCTATTTCTTAGCATAAATACCAAAGAGATTATTTTAATTTGGAGAAAGTAGTTACCGTTTTGGGACGCTTTACAAAGGCAGTTGTTTTTTCGCACCTAGAACAATTTATAGGCATATTGAGAAATTACGACACAAGATTCAAAACCATTTAGTTTATTCGGAAAAGAAATGCACATTGACGCAAAATCAACGCTTCAAAATACCAACTTCAGCACCGTAATTAATAGTCAGAAACAAATATTTTTTTGCTTCATTATACCCAGAAGCTGATCTCATTTTAAATTACCCATGTGCTTGTGGACTTGCAACATTGTTTACTAAATTTTCTTTGCTAAATTTGGAAATGCTGGTTGTAGTTAAGAATTTTAACTGTATATAAATCAGTATTATTTAATTTAAAGTCGTATTGGAGAAACACAACGGGATATGGAAGACGGTCCGGGAGTTAAATTGATACAGCTTTTGTTTAATTGAGTTGTTCAATTGAGTAAAAATATTTTGAGCTCAAAATATTTTCTGAAACGCAGGGTGAAAAATGAATTCATTTACTGTAACTTATCGAATTTGAACGTGCACCTTCTACAAAGAATAGACTCTTATCGCAATAAAAAATCCCTCAAAATTGCAACAGTTACTGTGAAAAAAAGAGATTGTTTTCTTCTATTTTATCGAAACGCAGAAATAAATCAATTTTACTTGTATGCTCTTTAAAAATACATTAAAAAAAACAATAACGAATCGACTAAGAGCTGAAGTGAAGACAGTTTGTTTACTTATTTGTTTTGTTTTATCAGATGTGTCGTGCTGTCTGCTTCTAAGTGTGGTTTCTTTGACTAACTGTGAATTGAAATAGAACCTCCCTTTGTAAACTCACCAAAATTTTCCAATTGTTTTGTTTTGACACATCGACACATTTTTTTCAAATAAAGATGGTTTCCTGAAAGGATGAGTAACTAACTTATTAAATTTTTATTTACTTGTTCCTGGTTTGTGTAAGTAGGATGAAATCACTTACATGTGTTTACAAAATTACGTCTTAAGTGTTTTCTGTAGTAGTTATGGATACGGAAGGCTGTAGTGGTGCACTTCTGTCAGAATGCCTAGAGCTTCAGTTGTCCGAAATTGAAATGTTGAGTAGTATGTACCCTAATGAGAGTGAATTTAGCATAACACTACCTCATATATTGATTGATATGAATAGATACATATCCGGAAAAACTGAAATTACTCCCAATGAACTGGATTTTACAATGAACCTGGAGGTTCAAGATGTCAATGTAAGTGAATGAAAAAAAAAAAAGAACTAATAGTTATAAAATATAATACATCAATGCTTAAACTAAAATCTTGTTACTTGAACTATCAACAAAAATATGTTTCATTCAACGCTTATGTATTTCATACCATAAACTCGGGTGTTTTCATTTCACACAAGTGTACGACAGCCGTACTGTGGTACAGTGGTGTGCCTTACAGATGAGGAAGTTGTTTAAATTAAGATTTATTCCATTTCAACAGCTTAGTTTGGCAAGTGTGTTCACTAATTTCAAGAAGCTCATTTAAATAATTTGATTGTTTTGCTTTTTATTACATATCATAAAATTAAAAAAGTATAAAATTAAAAAATTTACCTTTAGTGCAAAAATTAGAATATAATTTCTGATATTTTTTTATAAATCTATGTTTATTTTGTTTTTGTCAGATCGCATCAAAAAGTATATTTTTTGTGTGCTTCAAACATTTTAGTAATCAGTTTATATGTGCCATGAGATGAAAAATTGCTGCTAGGGAGCAATGACAAATGCAGTACCTGCACAGTATGTAGTTTTAAGGAAATAACAAATAAAATAACTTTTTTTCCATTCGAACATTATTTCAATGAAGAAACATTATTATTGTTACAAATTGTAATTGAAATTCATACATAACCGTGTAGTAAAAATATGCAAGCCTGATGTATTATGAACACAATTTATGATCTGCTCTTGGATGGTGTTTTTAATTTTTTATAAATATTTATTTCTTTCCTATTGCAGGACTGAATCAATAGGGACGAACTGTTTTGACAAAATCAGCTATCAATATATATTCTACATAACAGTATGTAGGAAATGAATAAGTTTGATAGCTCAGAAATTTAGGTTACTAAATATATAAAAATTCAAATTTCTCATGGTTATCAAAAAACATAACATTTGCTTTAGGGGGTTTACTTCAGTTAAATTTCATATAGTATTAAGTTTCGGCTACATTTTTAGCTGCATATAATTTATATAAACTACATTGAATGATTCAGAATGAATGTTTACGTTAATATTAAAACCAGGAGTTTGTCCTAAAATCACATGAAAAATTCGTTGAAATTGCATTTATGACCAACAAACTAAAAACTTCCCCTTTAAACAAAAGATTGATCTAAAAATAAATTAATTATTTTTCTTTTTTTAGCTTAAAAATAAGAGGTGCATGAAACAAAAAATAATCTGGAAATTAATTTAAGTAATCTTTACTTTTGTAAATAAAAGGAAGTGCTCGTGTCCGCGTGTGTGGACTGTCCTGACGAATCTATGGCACTTACAACTATGGAATGTGGCACACAGGTAGTCCAAAATTTTTGCAATTTTTGTACGAAGCCCGAATTTTAAAATTAAATCTGGAAAATTTTAAAAGGAATTTATCGAATTTAATTAATATTGTTTTCTTTAGAATGGCAACACCATAAAGATATGACAGATTCTAAACTTATTTTTTCCGTGTTTCCATTTCATTTTGCGAGCGACGATTTTTCAGCGGACGAAAAAAACAAAGTTTTAATTGGTGTTATGTAGTTCTTTTTTCTATCTCCTAGATCGTTAAAGCAAAAATTTCCAACTGATTTGAAATCTGCAGAAAATTCCACATTAGTTCGATACCTAAAAATATGATTTTCTTTGAATAAATAATTTTTTAACTATAACTTTCACTTTTTTTCCAATACAAATTTCGCTTCCGCGAAGAATGACCTTCGTTTGATTCGAGATTCAATCATTTTGATTTCCTGAGCAACGGATTCGAGGGAAGCAAAATAAATAATTAAAATTATGACTGGCACTCTTCAGTGCTTTTTTCTATCTCAGCGATTGTTAAAGATAGAATGAAGATTTCAACGGATTTGAAATCTGCAGATAATTTTTTCGCTAAATAGATACCTTATTCGTTTGATTTTCTTTTAATAAATAATTTTTCTATCAAATATTTATATTTCCCAAGAGATTGTGAAGTCACGCAATTCGATCGCTTCGCAATTCGAATTTGTCCTCATTTGACAATGACGAGGCCATCACGGCATTTATTCAACAGGCTACGAATTCCCATTTGGTTTGCTTCGCAAATGGAAATTCGTAGCAATCACCGGGGGTTGGCGAGCAGTAGTCGTACCTTATTAAATGTAAACGAGCAGTAGTCGTACCTCACGAAAAGAACTGTCACGGGCAACGCCGTGCTGGCCACGCAGTGGATAGTAAAGAATGATGAAGAAATACATCTTAATTTTATTCCACCATTTAAAAATGTGTTGATTTAAAATATATTTTTGACAAAGATATTAAAACTGTAATTCAATTTGTATAGTTTTTCTGTAAAACTGAAAGCAAGTATGTTAGCAACAAAATATATTGCCATATGAAAGAAAATAAAAGATGTATGTTATATCTTCCGGTAGCTCCTGTGTCAAATTTAAATGTTGCAAACAGAAATTTAACAAAATATTTGTTTCATATGGTAAACCGAAAGTTTTTGTAACAAGAATTACTAAGTAAAACAAAAATCATATGCAAGTTTTCAGAAAAATAGTTTTAAACATTAAAAAGTTTCTTTCCACCTCTGATAACCAAAGGAGTATACACTTGAAATATATATATATAATTCCCAAATAATCCCAGACCGATGTAAATAGCCCGTTGTGTTGCTCCAGTTCGACGTTAATTAAAATAAATACCATTTAATTGACGATGTTAATTTGAATATGACCCTTGTGCTATAAAATTCATCTAACCACGAAGATACCCGACACTGTACGACAACAAATCTCGCGACGAGGTCTTCATTCCAGTCTATAAGACCACACATTAGTCTAACATCAGTCCTGCGACACTAAATTGGTTCAAGCCAGGTTGGTAGGTATTTTAATTAACGTCGTACTAGAGAAACAAAAAGGGCTATTGACGACGGTTCGGGATCAATCTCCAAGTGTCCAATAATCCCGAAGACAACAACACCTAATTTAGTCACCATGGTCAGATGACCAGGCAATACCTGAGTTGGCACCAATGTTGCCAGCACATTTCTTTAAAAGAGAACATGTCCTCTTTTTCCGCTCGGATCTTTTATTCACTCTCTTTTTTAAGTCTGGTCGTTTTATGTCCTTTTTTGGCTGTTCATTTTTTGTTCATTATTTCGGATTGTGTTAAAAAATATATTTTAAGGTGGAGGAGGTTGCATGACTCTTTGGTATTTAGGTATCCACTGAGAGAGCAATTTAGCTCTCATATCATCAGGAATTTTATTCTGTTGCAACAAACTAATAATATTGTCTTCCAGTCGAATTTCTGGTTTATTTAACTGATAGTATTCGGATACCAGCTCTGGTGGTACTAATGCCATTTTCTTCGACATTTTTATATGCGTTTTCCTATAGCTTTACCCGCAACCCCCCCCCCAAGCAAACTCAACACAGCAGGGAGAATCAAAGGTAAAAATCCCCCTGATTGTTTCGTTATCAGCTTGCGTTTTCGATTGATGGATATTGTTCTGTTGGCCAACTGACGAATCACTCTCTTGTGAGGAGAAAGCTTTTTCACTTTAGAGATAGGTACATTTCCTGATAGCAAGTTCTGGCAAATTTCACACAATGATCTGATTTGGTCATTCGAAAGTGTTTTTAAAATAGCCTTTCGCTGCTGTGGACTTGCGTTGGAGAGCAAATGAAGTAAATGTACATGTCGTTTTAATCTATTCATTTTTTAATGGTATGAAAACCCAATTAATAAGTCCACGATCTGGAAATATAGACTGTCGGAGGCATTGTTCCTCTGGGGTTCTCGGGTGAACATCAACCAGCAAATAAGTGAAAGGTCTTGTGGTCGCTTTTTTATAAGCATCCATGAAATATTTCCCTTTACCTGGAAATGCTTGTCTAGTGAAACAGAGAGCTTGAGATAGATCTCGGCTATTACGAAACATGATAAGATAGTGTGTATTTAAACTAATATCTCGCATCACTCTCACTCGAGGAAACAAATTTTGTGTGATTAATATCACACTATAATTATTGTGATGTGAACCAACAGTAAACATATGTGATGTAGCAGTCGTTAAGTCGTTCATCATATCATCGATTACAATCAAATCATAGGTTTCACCTTCCTGTGGTAAACCACATACAAACGTTATGTTTTTCTCTTCGGTAAACCATGGTTGCCACACTGAGTAACACCACAAAATTTTGTCCATGTTATATTCATATACCTGCTCAGTAATCATTTTTCTTACAAGCTGTGTTTTTCCACTTTGTGATGGTCCTGTTACCATACAGGTTGAGGGGTGTTTCAGTTTCAGCATAGTTCACATAACTGAATAAATTCGGATTCAATCAGCTGTACCCCTACAACATTTGCTTTTAAACCTAATGAATCGTCCTTTAAAAAAATAGCGTATATCGTACACGTGTAAATGTTCTTTTCGACAGACATGTAAAAACAAATTCTTTCTAATACCCAATCTTTTGGAATAATAACAAGTCGAATTGGAAATGTCGACCTCAGAATCGTCGTCTTTCGGAATCGATGCTATTATCACTAAAATGATAGAGACGGTAGCTAAAACAAGCGTACACACAGTCTTCCAAATCCATGATGTGTGATATAACTTCTTAACTATCGTTCTTATATAGTTCACATAACTGATGAAAATTCGGAGCTGTACTCAATTAACTATACTCAACTTTTTTTTTATCGAGATCTGATTATCCCAGTAAGCAACAACTTTTTATCGAGAGGTGATTATCCCAGAAGGCAACAATTTATACTACTTTTATGCGCTAATCTGTTCAATTTGCATACTATATCGCTATGTAAATCGCAGCTATTCAAATACGTACTAGATCTAGTACATAGTACGAAAATCGTACGCATTACTAAAACGCATCAAGGTATAATAAGAAGTTCAACCTCTAGTGTACATTGAGCTCCTTGTTAAAACGTCTCATTAAAAGATCAAATAGATAACCAATGAGAATTTAGATTCGTGTTAGAATAATATGAATAAGAAATATTGCTCTTATTATATCAGAATATATATATATAGTTTGAAATATTGTGTTCTTATTATATCAGAGAGAATGAATAGTAAGACAAACGAGAGATTCGTAGCCTCTTTTAGTTTGGAAGGAAATCGTGTTGTTTACTTAGCCAACCCCCCCCCCCCCCCTTTTAGCATTAAATCGAAGTCAATAACTCAACTATGATTGCAGCTCAGGATTCGGCGAGTTATAAAATTATGTGTTGGTGTATTATTTTTTTGTTGTTTGTCAGTATTTGTATTAGTTCTGCCCATTGTTAAGTTATAGTTTTTCATGCTTGTTTATGTAATAAAGTTAAAAGTATATTATTGGTTGGGCAGTTAATTTATTAATCTAAATTCTAAACAAGCTATACATTTGGATATAGAATTGTGTAGGAGGTATAGAGTGTCATCCATGTATTTTGAACATAATCTTGTCAGTAATTTTCCCCGCAGGCTCTTTAAATGATCGAACACTCTTTCAGAAGTAATTAAAAAACTTCTCTGGATTTTCACTTTTCCTGCCCTCTTTTTGTTCTCTTTTCAAAATGGTTTTGCCAAATGTTCTATTTTCTGATATTTTTCTGGCGACCCTAGCTGGTACCTCATTTTCCAACTGTACACGCCACGACAGTTAAATTGGCTCAAATTTCTGTTCAAACCCCGTCTTTGTTTTTAGCCTCTAGTCTAGTAGCCAGGTGGCGATTTTAACCTAAGCACAGGTCTATAAATTATTACACCAGTAATGAAATGTACTGCCCCCCCCCCCTGTCTTGTCGTGTTGAAACCTCTCTTGTCGACTAATATCCTCCTGGAATATTATCATATTGTGTTCAGATTTGAATTATTCTTGTGACAGTTTAATTTTAAGTAGCAGATTGCTGTTCCGTAACTGTCCTTTCCTATAATATTATCCCTTTGCTTGTGACAGTAAATGTCTAAACATCAACAGCCACCATATTATCGATTAACACTGTGATGTATAGCATACACAGTTGAACAGAACGTTTTGCCACCTGTCAGGGAACTTAAAAAGTACCCTATATTCCCAAACTGATCATAGCCCGTGTTATCTGTTAAAATTATTTTTTTTGTTGGATTTTGCTATTATTAGATGTAATTGCTACTTGCTAGTTTGATTTTAAAATATCTATTCTGAATTAATATTCCAAAGTATCTTTCACTGCAAAATTTCCCGAATTTTGCCGTTCTAGGCTGCAGCCTACATAGAATATTAAAAATGAGGCACAAATACCATAACAGCAGGGTTAACAATTTTCCTTTTCTTTTAGTCCAAGCTGGAAGTGAACGTCACCTTACCTCACAACTATCCTTCATCTAAGCCTCTTGTGACTGCCAGAGCGATCGGACTAAATCGATCACAACAAAAAGAGCTGAACAAAGCTATTTATGAGTACATCAGTGAGCTACCCTCTGGGGAACTTTGTGTTATATCTCTAATCAACTGGCTAACCGAGAACACTAAAAACTATTTCTCATTCCAGCCTTCATCAGATGAAAGTGAAACTCCACAAGATGATACTGCGACTGTATCTAAAGATGTTTTTTGCAGAATGTGGGTTTACAGTCATCACATTTACAGTAAATTTAAAAGGCGGGAGATCATTGATATTGCCCAAGATTTGAAACTTACGGGTTTCTCTTTACCTGGAAAACCTGGGTTTATCTGTATTGAAGGAACCAAAACGGATTGTTCTGAGTTTTTGCAGCAATTGAAGCATATGAGCTGGAAAAAAATGTCTCTGGTGAAAGAGGAAATCGTGGATTCCGAAGATGCAGATATAAATGCTTTTAGAAAATTTGAATGTTTCCAAGAAATAAGTTTCCAGGTTAGGAGAGGACCGGCGAAAGAGTACCACATGGACATGGGTCAGTTTTTGAAATATCTCGAAGAGCATGAATGTACATACGCATTTCATGATTTATTCGGTTTGGAAGGACATGTATCAACTGACAAATAATAACTGTGAAGCCTATAATGCCTGTCTTTAAAACATCGATTTTTCTTACGGAACAACGTGAATGAAAAATTTATTCACCAATGGATTTTGCTGATGTAAATATGTTTTGAAATTAAAGAAAAATGTTGACTAAAATGCATTGTTTTGAGGTGTTTCAATTTAATATTGCTGGAGCATCCTAATTAAAATCAATGTAAATTTCGAAAAGGAGTTTTATAGGGATGAAGTAAGAGTTTGAAAAGTGATATAATATTAGGTGAATTACATCCAAGCTCCAACAATCATGAAAAATAATTATAAGTAGTTTTAAATCATGAATAATTATATATTTTTTAAATATTTCATTCTATACAGCCTCTTTTTATAATATTAACCTTGCAAATAAATTTCAGTCAGGCGCTTATGCTTGGAATATTATCAGAAACGGATGATTTTCATAATTTTAATTTCAGACCTTTAAAAAGAAATGTTCTTGCCCTTTAATCCCTAGTAATGTGTAATTTTCTAGACACCTAAGCAAAATGATTTGTCATTATCAATAAATATTTCCAGACAATTTTTCTATGCGGGATGAAGTTCAGCAAAGTGTGTTGGCAGATGTGGATCGGCCTTGTATCAAGGTTGAGTCTGAAATAAAAGTAAAAGTGGGCTCAATGACCCCGCTCTACACCAAATCCACAAACAATTCCAATTTGAACTGAATAGAGCCCGGAACTATCAAGAAAAGCGGATTTGTAATAATATTTGATAGAAGATAATTTTTCATGTGGAGTTATTCATTGTGCGCATTGGTTTATCCATAATACAATGTATCCAATAAAATTTGTGAGTATTGCAGTTATAGTTGATTTAAAATTCTAATTTTTTTTTCAATTAAAGGTATTTTTTTTTTAAAGTTAAAGTTGATCATATTTTTTTGTAAGAAACTACAAATATTGCCAAATTTTGATATCGCAACTGTGCTTGAACTTTGAATAAACTATTTAAGTATTTAATTACACAATTAGGGACGAGATGTTTTTTCTTTTTTAGTTATTCAGGTTCTATTTTTGACTTTCAACATACAAACAAAGAGTCTTGATATCACAAACACCAGTTTTGTACATGCAATGAACCATTTAAAGTGCGGAATAAGACTCGGTATTCAAAAATTGGAAAATAAAAGAAGCTATAGAAAATTATAGTGGCACAAGTTTACAACTTATTTTTTGCTAAACAAAAATTATTTTCCTAAATTCCGAATTTTGGTTTTCTTTATTTTAATTGTAACGTTACTGTTTTGTAACGCGCGCGCGTGTGTGTGGTGGTGGTGGTGGTGGGGGGGTATATTATTCAAATAACAATGCATGACGGAAAATTATAATTTCTGTCTTTCTGAAGAGGTTAGAAGACTGAAATTGGTAAAATTGCGTTTGTGACTGAATGTTTAAAAAGGTCGAAAAATAATAGTGCAATGAAGGTAACATATCACAGTAATAAATTGCCATCAGTGAGAAAAATTATATTTCTTTCGTCACTTCAAATTTATCGATAAATTTGAACTGACTTATCGATCGCACATACTCTGAAGTACACCTGATGCAGAATTATTTAGAAATTTTAATGAAATCTTCATAAGAATTAAATTCTATGTGCTCTTGGGGGGGGGGCAATTTTCTACGAAAATATATCTCATTAAAAATATTCGAGTTATATATGTGGATAATCTATTATCTCACGAATATTTTGAACATTTTAATAGAATATTCCGTTGTCAAATACTTTTACGAAAAGTAAAATCAAATTATTTTAAAGTTAGCCAATCATACATTTTAAATTTTCTGTCATTTTAAAGACAAAACATGATTTTATTGACTCGTAAAAAAATACTACAACCATTAAGAAACAAGGAAATTGATTAAGCACTTTTCATTTCTTCCTTAATCTTCAAACTCACATCTGTAAAGCATCCTCAACAGCAATACAAAAGATTTGAAATGCGAGTGTCACAAATGTGTATCGCGGATCCGACACCCTCAAAAAAACTCAAAATTCCACAAAAACAGAAAGTTTCTTCTCACGAATAATGCGACGACTTTTATAAACACTGCGGTGTTATTTATGAGACAGTCGGGCACATCTGGTGCGTACGAGTGGGGAAGTGCCAAATAAAGAATGTATCTCAAATAAACAGAAGTTTCGGTGTTAACATGGAAACGGTGTCTACAACGTGTGAGATTCCTATAAATTCTTGTGAAACTTTTAATAACGTTCTGAGGGCTTAGGCCACTGAATGCCAACTGTGGAGGGCCCTATACTAGAGATGTGACATCGACAGCAAAGCATCGATGTTGATAATACATCGCCCAAAAACCCATCGAGGTTTTTAAATTCCAGTGTATTTAAACTTTTACTCCCATTTCTTAAAACTGGTTTAGCAATCTAAAACATTAATGTTCAAAATAATTAATAGGAACCATTAACAAAGCTTTTATTTTCAAATTGAATAGTATAAAAAACGTAAAATTTACAGCAATTTGACATAAACTAAATATAAGTGCAATTAGCAATAGACTAAATATAAGTGTAATTAGGTAGGTACATAACAATAATTATTGTTAGTTATTATTTATCAATTTATGGGGGGGGGACACAACAAACTCATTTTTTATTTTCTGTTAATAAAAAATATTGGGGCCTATAATTATTATATGCCTCAATATTTGTTATTTACAGTTTGTAAAAAAAAGTTCCACCTTGAGCCGACTTCTTTTTTCGCTAGCTATCCCACCAGTTACGGAAAAAACTCTTTCTGATGGGATAGATGTCGACATCACTGACAAATACTTAGTTGCAGGGTTATTTTTCTTAATTTTTACTATGGTGCTTTTTTTCAATCAAAAATAAAACATCAAGAACGTAAAAAAATCGACAATGTTAAAACATGGATGTTAAAAAAAAACATCGGCTGCAATAAATCGATGGTAAACACATCGATGTTTTTATAAAACAGCGATGTTTTGAAAACATCGACATCGATGTCGCATCACTACCCTATACTAGACAATGAGCTTTAATATGAAAAAAAGATTGCGGATATTAAAAGAAGTCCAGAAATCTATTTCAAATATTCGATGATTCAATGTTCAAACTAATACATTTTCCTCTTTTCCTTCTTATATTATACACCTCTGTTACAAAAACCAGAGTGAAAACTTTCAACAACTTGATAGTTGTTTTTACCTTGGAATTGAACAGAGCAAAGGTCTGATGAGTAGGTAGTGAAATATATCTATTCGAAAGGTTTAAAAATTATTGGATTTATCAAAATATACTCGAAAAGATTTTCTGCAGTTTTCGATTTTTTCTAGGGTTTAGTAGAATTTATTTCTTGGATAGAATAGATGCAGAACGCATGGTTTTAAGATGCCGAATTTAACTTCTGAAAATATGAAGATATCAAGTTTCAAAATAGTCAAAAAGTTGCGGAAATTCAGAGGAAAAGGGTTCTAATTAAAAAATTTTATTTTTTCAAATAAGATTAATTAAAATCAAAATAAATACAATGAAATATTCTTTTGAAATTCTCTAAGATTATCAAAGTAATCTCTAATTCTCAATTATCTTTAATAGCTTTATTTTATGAACATTAGCTCCTGATATTGAGTAGATGAAGATTTCTTTCAAAGTCCAAAAATCTGAAAATAATAATAATTTGTGCTTTATTTAATGTATTAGTTTTGCACGTTTTATCTATAAGCTAAATTTAAAGTTAATTTAAATTTATAAGTTTCAAAATTCTAAGTCACAAAATTGAGTATACGCCCAGTCTATTTCGTACAGAAACGCATGGAAAAAGTAAAATAAAACTTTGTTAGAGTAGGTGTTCCAAATATCGCCCTCTGCTTAATATCGCCTACTTGTTTTTGCAATCTCCTGTTTTTGAATCTCCTATGCACGACATCTGTGAGTTTATGTAGTTACCTTGACGGTCTAGGGTTTTGCCACACGTAGTGCCACCGACAAGTTTCCTATCAGTTATATCAACAACACTATTGCATCGGAAGTATTTGAGGCTGTGATTAACGTATTTTTTGTCTCCAATCTATTCAGGGAATATCCAGGTAAGTGTTTCCAAATCATAATTTCGTTTATATGACTTGAAAGTACATTAATTACTAAAGGTAGGTATGTATGCTCTACTAGCAACTTTTTAATAGTAGCTCCTAATTTCGCCTGGTGTGTTGTAATAGGAACAAGGGTAGGTGATATTAGGAACCCACTCTTAAAAATTATCTAGGGAAACTTTTTTAAGTTTTACTAGTTAACTTAAATTGACATAAGTAAAGAAGGTATATGATCTCAGGAAACCAAAGGAGAATAGTTCCTAGTGATATTCATTTAGTTTCCAGCTTGATTTCCCAACCCAAGAGGCTGAGATACAGAGAAATAGTTAGGGTTGGCGTTATTTGGAACATCTACCACATACATTTTTTTCCGAGTAGAACAACTTCTAATCCAAGAGGTACTGAATTAACAAGAATTTATGTTGTTTTCTGAATATTTTTGCCCAGTTCTCTCATAAAATCGTTCTTGCGTTCTGTGCTCTGAATATCGTCATTTTAAAGCCATTTTTCCACATGTATTCGAATTTTCAAATCCATTAAATTCTAAGTTTATAGTGGGGTGTATAGTTGCTGTTTGAGATGATACGGAGACTTATTAAACTGTTTTTGCTCTGCAACTCTTATCTCCCTGTAAAGACGCTATGTATAGACACAGAAATTTGACTCTCAAATACAAATTTTGGAGATTTAAAGTTGTGTTGAACAAAGAATAGAATAAAAATATTTCATATAATTTTAAAATATTATTTCATCAGTAAAAACTAAATTTCCAGCCTCTCCAGTAGCAGGATACACTATACATGCACCGAAAACATCCATATTTGGGAGTGGATAAGCGTGCTGAAGAAGTTATACACATAAGGTTTTGATAAGCCTCTCATGTGCCGTCGTCTGGAGGAACATTAAATTTGCCTTTTTAGCTATCTGTGTAGTATTTTTGGACGTGTTTCCCCATTACATGTTAATCAGAACTCTTCCAGGTTAACGCTTGTTCAGTACTACCCACTCCCAAACGTGGATGCGTTTCAGTGCTTGTCTGGGATTATGTTATGTGTTGGAGTTAATGAAAATTTAGTTTTGTTTACGAAATCATGGAAAGTTTAATTTTTAACTATACTTTTGCAAATTTCATAAAAAATGCTCCAAATTTGGATTTAAGAGTTCATTTTTTTTGTGTCCATCGATACCATCTTTAGAGGCATAGAAGAGGCACGATGTAGTATTATTTTAAAATCTTTTGTACCACCTTAAGCAGCAAATATACACCCCACCATAATCTCAGGACTTCAATGTTTTTTTTTTTTTTAATTTAGGACCTTAGCAGGAAAACGTTGTTAAAATCCCGCTATTCAGAGCACAGAAAGTAGGAACGATTCTAAAAGAGAAACGGGCAAAAATATTCAGAAAAGCAACACTAATCATTCTTAATTCAGTGCCTCTTGGCTTAGAATATATTATGCAACAAATATTTTCCACTTTTATTATATTTCTGTGCGAAGTAGTCTAAGTGCATACTCAATTTTATGAGAGAATTTAGTAAATTTGGGATTTAACCCTATCTTAAAAAATATTATAGCGAATAAGAAATTTTTTTAACCTCATATATTATTTCTAAATGTGTACTTTACCTTTCCCATAAAACTAAGTTCAAATTATTCATTAGAGTTTTGGAGTAAAGAAATCTCTTTATGAAATGGGGGGGGGGGCATTCTCATGTCACTTGCAAACTCAGTTTTGGGGGTTACTGTATTTAAAATTTTATTATGCTTAAAATCGGTTAAGAATTTTCCAGATTCAAGCCCTTTTAACAATTTATTTTATTGCATACCTTCTTATTTGAAGATAAAAAGAAACTATTCTAACATTCATGTTGCAATGCAATTGAAGGGAGTATTCTCCGAGTCTGTATACTGCACTAATATCACAATATTAATCATTGAAAACTACTATTCTATTATTTAAAAATTTGTATCAGCTTTTTCCACCGCCACCTCACATAATACACACTGTTTTACAAAAATTCGTAATATTCATGGCTGATCAATTCGTGCCTTTGATTGAAAAAATTTAATAACAAACCTTTTTTTTTTTTTGTCCAATGCAGGAAAAATTTACTTTACTGATTTCATTCAAATAAAAAACTTGTAATATTAATTGTAGCACGAGTAATGGGTTTTCAAGAATAGAATATGTTATCTGTTCTAAAAATAGATTTTAAAGAGTACTCTTGCACGATGAAAGTATCAATTTTGATAGAAATGAATAATTTATTTAAAATTATCATCTATATTTTTCCATTCTAACGTTACAAATTCCAAAAAATGTTGGAGTTTTATTTCATATATTCTATGGAAAAGTTTTAAAATTCAATTTAAAAAAGTAAACGAAAAACATTTATCAGCAAGTTATAAGCAGTAAACTTGCTACCGTACGTCAACAAACATCTTTTTGGAAAATATATTCGTAATTAGGATTCAGTTTGATAGATTTGCTTGATTTGCGCTACGAAATATGAATTTTAATTAGTTCAGAAAAAGTTTCATTTCTCAATTGGAATGATAAAGTTTTTTTTAATCTTTCGTCAACTAGGTTCTGTGTCTCACCTTGCAAAACACCGTGCATTTGTTATACATTATTAATAATGTGGAAGTTAACAGGGAAATTTTTGCAAACATGAAATGTTTAAATCAATTCCAAATTGAAGCATATTGTTCATTATTGTTATTGAAGGGTAAAGAATCTACTGTCAACAGTGGAATTAACTAAACAAATTGTAAATATTTTCCAAGCATCTTCAAAAGCATAGGTTGGCATTTCATCAAGTGAATGAATCATTAAGTTGTATAGTCTCGTCAGCTTCTTGCAAATCAATCCAGAAAACACTTGCAATAACGAACGGTAATTTATCACGGGAACGAAAGATGCGAAACACTGGACGGAAAAGTACTAATACGCATGCGCGAGGAAAGATCAATGAAAAGATTCCAAAGAGAAAAGCAAATCAGCATGACTCTGTCTCATCTTGAAACTGCAGAGGGAAAGTCCTGCCGTTGTGTGTAAACATGCTCTGTTTCCACATCCACTGAGGTTCCCTCTAAACATGAGGGAAAATCCGGAAGCTTACAAATTGGAATTGGAAATAGATGAAGAGAAATACACTTCTTGCTGTGGATTCTTTTGTCCGGTGAGTTGTAGTTTGAATTATTGCTTTTTCCATCTTTCGAAAGAATCATCTGCTAACTTTTGGAGGAGTTGTAATTGCAGCATGGTTACTGTTTGAGAAAACATAGTTACGGTTATTATCTGTTGTTGAATTTGTATTTTTTCACGTCTCGTAGATATTTAAAGGGTTGTTCTAAATTGTATACATGCTGACGGTTCGCTTAAAATGTATTTTATTTTTTGCCTTAAATCTTTTTTATCATTGTAACCTTACAGAATTTTTTTATTCTTTAAGTTTTACTAAATGAAGGGAGTTGTGTTATTTAAAATGGATGTTTCTGTAAGAGTTAAGAAAATCAGTTTGCTGAAAATTGATCGTATGTCTGAAGTCGTGTTCTTTTTCCGAAAACTGAAATGTCTGAAGATACTCAAATGAAAAAACTACGTTGAAAAGCTAAAGTTCCAACAAGATGCAACGAAAACATTAAATTAAATTAACTATTATTTGAAATTTTTGCTCATTTTTAGTTAATTTGAAGGAAATTTTAGTTTTGTCTTTGAAATTCCAATTTTTCATGTACATCTATTGATGTTATACGATTGATGATGAAACTGCATCAGAATGCATTTGTAAAGATGTGGCAAAATGGGGAACCTTGATCAGGAATGCCACATTCCTTTATTTCATTTTAAAAAGTGCTTCAGTTTTTTGCAACTAAGTTTCAATCTGAGCTACTAGATTTCTCAGACACCTGTCTGTTTTGTGCACCTTCTCAAAAAGTATGAAAAGATTTAATTTCGAATATTTTTTTTAAGCCAAAGAGATAAGCTGTTTAGATATATTTTTATTGCTTTTCTCAATGCATTTTTTTAAATGTAAGCAATAAGGGATTCATTAATGTGGGAATGTTAAACTTTGTTTCTGGAGATTAATTGTGCATGTGTAAGAAAGGTTAAAATAAACATGATGTATGATTGGAGTTTAATTAGGTTACATGACGCATGAGTTTTACTGACACAAAAGAGAGAAATACACACAGGGATGAGTCGAACCTGCGCAGCTTACAAATCACAGGATGCTAGCTTAGTGGGCAAACCCATTGAGCGACAGCGACTCCCACATGAGGGAAGATTACCCCACTTTTAATACTAACGAAGTAAATTGCATCAATCTTTCATTTTACATATTCTACTACTGTTCAAAACAGATGATAACTTGAAAACTTTAGTTGTGATAATTATGTTTGAATCTCTTCAATTTAAAAACAATGTTTCTTGTCAAGAAAGTAAAAACCTATGTAAACTGTATCTTATTGCATCGTAAGTATGCTGTTAAAGTATACAATAACGTCTGCGAACAAAAGTGGAAAGTTTGAACACAGCATTGTCCAGAAGTTATGATGTCAGATGCAAAGAAGGCCAGAAATTGCTAAGTAAATAAAAAGGTATAGAGTTCAAAAAATAAAGAAATTTATTCCCAGCAGAATACAGGAAACAGAGTTGATCTTTCTTCCAACAATACCTCATTTAAATGTTTCAATGACAGTAGTAAATAAAGCTTGTATTTTTCAGACCATAAACAATATATTTATATTCATCGTGAAATTCAAATTGACAATATATTTGTATTCATGGTGAAATTCAAATAGACAATGTATTTATATGCATCGTGAAATTCAAATAGACAAAATATTTGAATCCAGCGAGAAATTCTAAGTAATCTGATAAATTATATGAATTTATATAATTATAAAAATAAGAAAATATTTCTTAGGAAAGGTGGTTAACGTCCTTGGTATGTTGTATGTAACAAATAAACTTTTGTGACAAATCAGAATTATCAATAAAATTATGATAGATAATGAGTACAGAATGCAAAAAGTGTTTTCCTTTTTGAATAATTATAAATGTATATATTTCCCAAGATTTTAATATGCCAGTGAAAATTTTAAAATTAAATGTTTCGGGTAATAAGGTTGAAATTTCTAATTTTATAATAAACTACAGGATAAGGACAAATTTAAAATTAAAATTTTATCAAAATATATTTGCAGCATTAACATATTTTTCTGATTGTATAGAAAAATATTTAGTTTTTTATCAATGGTTAAGTTTAAGTTATGCAACAATACTTCTGACATTTGCCGACTCTTCTTCTATTGAGGTAGGATCTCTATATATATTTCTCTTACGTGGCACGCAAAAAAGACGTTATTTGTTACCGCGTTTTGGCAACATTGTGCGATTGTTTGTTTACTAGGAGCCTCGCGCCTCATTTGAATCTATAGCGTTGAGAATTGCGAAGCAATACTCCGGCGGTTGGCGAGCGTTAGCGAGCAGGGGGCGGCCCCCCTAGTTTTTAATAAATGAAGGACTTGGACGGTTCTTAATTAACTGAGAACCAATCTGTGCGTGTATATGCTCACTAAAATGGGGTTCCAGATCAGATGTTGCCTCGTAATCTGACCGTCGTTCAAAATTACGTGGCGATACACCGAATGGCTAAGGCTGGAACGGTGGTAACTAGTTGAATATGCTCACAAAATATAAAAATTATGCTGCGCTTTAAGCAGTTATCATTCACTGTATCAAAATTGTTTTATGACTTCTCTGACTTCTCAGCTTTCGAAGACCCGATAAATGCATGTTTTCAAAAATATGCGAATATTTCAGCTCACTCAGTTGAAAATGTTTTCATTCCGGGAAGAAAAACTTTTATTTTGTTAATCAAACTCAAATTTATTCATTTACAGGAAGTATAATGCTATACGATTTAAAGAAAAAAAATATACTACAGAAACGTATTTTCTCAAGGCGATTAAAGAAGGAAAGATCAGATATTAGAGAAGACACAGAAGTGCAGGATATCATGTACACGCTCTCCTATTTTGCTTCCTGTAAAAATAGTAAAAATTGTTTACTTACAACCTCCTTAGAACCCTCACCTTAAGATGAAAAGATGATGAAAGAACCTTCATCAATATTAATACAAATACAAATATATAGTCACGATTGCATCATATACTCTCAGAGTTAATATTGAAATGTGGTATGTAATAGAAACTCATATTAATTTCAACTTGCTTTTCAAACCTATCTCACGAATTTGAATATAAGAATTCAGCATTTTAAAGCTAGCAATATAAGTTGTGTTGTTTAATATAAATTAATGTTTTAACTTTACCAAGTCCTGAATCATCAATGAATAAGGTATTTTGTATCACATTTGCAATATGTGTGCATAAAAATATATTTCTTGAATAAGGTTATTTCAAGACCTTCACGGTGTAATTTGTATCACGCTCAGATTCAATTCGCAAATACGAGAAAATCGAATCCTATAGTTCAAGAGGTGTAGGGGTTCTAAAGACCTAACATTCCTTCTAAAGTAATAAGTAACCCTCCTTTTTCGCAACATGCATACTTTACTCATGACGATAGACAATCACATTTGCATAAAACGAACTTAAACATATATTATTAAAAGTTACTTTTTAAACAAATGTAGGACTGTTCCCTCTCAGTTCTCAAATAAAATTTCTAAATGCAAAGGAAGAAACTACTGATACAACAATACTGTGAGAATGTTCAACCATTTGACTTTAGAGTATGCAAAATATCTTCTTTTGTAACATTAGATTTGTTGCATTAAATAATATAGATAGATAATATGATAGACACCTATTTCAATCACGATTACAAACACCATTTATCTAATTGGGTACCTTTACTAATAAGTAACTATACGTTTTTGTGAAGTAATCATTACTACACATACAGAATAGGAATAGTTTCTTGTTTAAAGTTCAATGGCCTTTTCAATGGCCAATGGAAGATTCATAGAATAATCAGTAACATTAGATAGTAACATAGTTAGTATTTTAGGAATGTTTTTACTTAATCATGGTTTTTATCATTGCAATGAAGACAAACAATTAAAATGGTAAAAATAAATTACAAATTAAGGTTAGTTAGGTAATTAAGGAAATATTATAAAATAATATACAAAAATCAAAACATTGAAACATTCTGCATTCTTAAAAACCAGTGCTGTCTCACAAATCTAATTTTTTTGTTGTAGATAAAGTAGCTAATGTATTAAAAATAAGTTATTGAAATTCTAAATATTGAACAGATAAAACCGAATAGATATTGTAAAAGACTATCGAATAAAAATCCAAAGCAAACAATAGTATCGAACAGTAATACCAATTTAAACTTCAAAATAACCATTGCATTTTTTTTTCGATAATGCTTCCGTATTGACCCAAATAAAAAATACATAAAACATTAGAAACACGCATGCTGTAGGAAAATCAATATAGTTCTTACATTTTTTGGGGTTACATTTAAAAAACTTGCTGAAAATAAAAATAAATGCGCTGTAAAAAATAACAGCATCACTCCCAACGTAACGTATTTCTGAGTTTTATGCATAAAACGCTTAGCGAAAGCACCCAATAAAAATAAAACATCCATCATGAGTTGGAACTCGAAACGATTCTGAGCCGTCAATAGAGTAGGTCGGGTGTTGTTTTTCCTGCTAGAGCTTGAATTTTATTTTACCCTTTATAGATGCATATAAATGCTTGAATATCTAAAATGGCACTGTTAGTTGACCCAAAACTGTTTGTTGTTCTCGTTTAATACTTTTTGGGTTCTACGAAAAATATAAGATATAAATACGAACGAAACTCTATAAATAGATGAAATAAAGTTTGTATTAAGAATAACTAAAAAATATTCATTCTTCTTGCTATCAATACCAATATACACTACCCTACAAAATTAGACTACTTGTTTGGGGGTGTTTTTCGTGGTATGGCCTGAGACCTTTGTATGTTGTTCCTGGTCAATTAAACGCTGACGTCTACATGAACATTTTGGACAATCAGGTTCTTCCTATGCTCTGGCAATTTTATGGAATGGACAAATGTAACTTCCAGCGGCGGATAAAGCCTAGTGGGGGCACTAAGCGGTAAAATTTCGGGACCCTCAAACTCGAGTTAGAAAAAAAAAGTTTACAAATAAACTCTCATTAAGTTGATAGCAAAAAGAACACATCAAATAAGTTTATTAAAAAAAATAATAATAATAATAATTTAAAAAAAAAAAAAAAAAAACGATTTTTTTACATGAATTTCCGTCTTGCTTTATTTCTTGCAAATTCGTCAATCATCTTGACAGTGTCAATTCGGTTTAAGATTTTTGTCCTACGTACAGAATGGCTATATTAATTAATCTTTCTTCTCCCATAGTACTATTTAAATAATTTTTACACGCTTTAAAAGAAAACGATCTTTCTCCTGACGAATAAGATGAGGGAATTGTCAAAAGAAATTTCTATAATATTTCAACATTCGAAAATGTGCAAGACATTTCTTAGGTGGCTCGAAAGATGTCTGGTGTGGTTTTTAGGATCCCTCGTTTCTTTTAGAAATATTAAAAAATGGCCAAATTCATCTTCAAAAGTACAAACGTCAATGCCATTTTTGTAACTATCCTTCAACTTTTTTTATCGTGTTCTTTTTTTTAATTCTGCTTTGGTGTTATCACATGACAAAAAATGCGTTGAGTGCAATTTTCTTATTGTAAAAAATAATAATAATAAATAAATTAAAAAATATTTTTTTTAATTTGTTGTCTTTGTGTTTGTCCATCTTCTACATTAAATGATAGGTCTAATAAATCATTTGCCCATCTTTCAACTTTATAAAATTCTTCACTGAAATTATTGATAAAATTTTCTAATGAATTCAGTAGAATATTTTTTTTAAATATATTTCGCATTCCACTGATTGCAGTGATTTACTAGTAGCATTTATTCTTTGTAAAATAGTATTCCAAATAACTGTCATAAGAGCGGTTTCATATTTGTCCATTTTCTTCACAATTTTTTTTTTCTATTTTGTTGTCTGCATGTCGCCTTCACTATGGTAACTTTTTCCTTCTGAATTACAAATTTCAGTTAAAGCCTCTTTTATATGGGTGAAACCAAGTGTTATAGCTTATACAGCACACACACACACATCTGCTCTTGCTGACCATCTTGTATTAGAAACTCTTTTAACTGAACTTAAAGACGCACATTGTAAAAATGCTGTCACAACTTTCCTCGAACCCTAACGAAAAGACATTTTGAGACCTTGTGGGCCCTTTGGTATTTCTGGGCCCTACGCGGCCGCTGAGTCCGCGTACCGCTTAATCCGCCTCTGGTAACTTCCAGGACGGACAACGCTCCATGTCATGTTGCAGCCTCTGTCAAGCAGTGGTATCAAGATATGAAATGAAAACGTCTTCTCTGGTCTACTCAAGAGTCCCGACCTAAACCCCCTAGAACATTTGTGGGATGAGTTAGAGCGACGCTTACGAACCAGGGTACCACGTCCGAAATCTACAGCTGAGCTGACGACATTTTTGCAGCAGGAATGGAAACAGATACTTACCCATAGCTGTGTATCAAAACCTTGTTGAAAGTATGCCCAGAAGGGTTGCTAGTATAATTGCAGCACGGAGTTTCTAATTGTTTTGATTGGCTGTGTGATGTTACGAGCGAAACGAAATACGAAATATCAAAAATCATTATATTCGAAATCGCCATGTAAATAACATTGAGTATAAAACGATTGCCGTACGCAGCTCATTGTTTTTCCAGTGTTGATCAAAAATTAAGTTTTCCAATAATATTGTTTTACCAGTATTGGTCAAAAAATACCATCATTCGAAAGCAAGGCAAGTTGACAAATGGTGGTGGGAAAAGGCTTATACACAGCCAGTGATCAACAAAAGTTAACAGATAGTGGTGATAAAATGCTTAGACACAGACAGTGATCACGTACCGTCAGGCTAATATATATATATATATATATATATATATATATATATATATATATATATATATATATATATATATATATATATATATATGAAGTTTGACCAAATTAAAAAAAATTGCCAAGCACCCGTCGTATGACGGACCATTTATCCTAGTCAAATCGAAACAAATTTGGTACTATCAAACTTGTTGTACAGGCACCAATGTAGTAATTAACTTCAAAACAACAAGTCTAAACGTGAAATAAGTTTTAATTTTTATGAACATACAATCGCTTTCTATGCATGTCTTTTAGGGTAAGAAAGCTCTCAAATAGAAGGGATGCACCAAAACCCCGCAAGAAGTAGGCATCGAAGTTGATCAGTTTTAAGTTTAGAGTGAAAAGTGTCTTACGAAAAACTTACGATAGTCTTCTTAATATATTAGCTTGATCTATCAGTAACTGTTGAACTGTTTTTCCCAAATTAAAACGCCATCGGGATTTGATGATTAACTGCTCACGTTTCAAGAACATCAAAAACAGAGGATAAGGAACCGTGTATCGAATCTCAAGGTCGGATTCTGGAGTGCCAGTTCTATTTTCCCATCGCACTTAATTGTATCAATATTTGAGCTTTTCTGCTTACAGTTCATGGGATATCTTTTCGGTTCCACCTGTTTTGCATTCGGCACGTGTATGACCGAATATTTCGAGTGCACGTATTTTATTGGTTGGTTGTTTTGGCGCTTTATGGCGCGCGGCCCATATTTGGCTAAGCTGCAACGCAAGAGAAAGTCAGTTGAAAAATCTCTTCAAATGGGAAAAAAAGAGAATTTGGGGAACAGAGTTAGTAGAATAAAAGATCACTTGGGTAACCTGAGTGCGACTTACGGGGTTTACTAAAGACAGCAAACCCCGTGGGGGAAAAAAGATCCCTAGTGTACCTTGAGTCAGTGAAAGTCCGTATGCGCCGAAAGAAGTGCCTCTGAGGGCATATTTAATTTTCTATCATACAATTTGCTTAACTTTCAAATTATTTTTATACGCCTTTTTAATGTATTGTCCGTTCAAGTTGCATAATTCCCAATCTTCTTTTAGTACGTCATAAATAAGTCAACAACGTTTCGGAACATGGAAGTACTATATGCCTACCTATATACATGCATATAGTATGGATTTCTTTCGTTATTGCTATCGTTTTCAGGACCGAGATCTCGAGACTTGAAGCATAGTTTGACCCCTACATGATCGGCCTTGCGTTCAAGTATACTTAAGACTACAGTTGTATTGTAAAATAGTATGTTTTATTATTGATTTATAGCAATTTACTGTCTTTTTAATTGAAAATGGTAATGATAATGGTAATTTTAGTTTAACGTCGTACTAGAGCAGCACAACGGGCTATCGACGGCGGTCCGGGATCAGTCCCTTAAGGGAAAGATCCGAGGATAACACCTCGTAATTTTGAACCACGGTCAGATGACTAGGCAACACCTGAGCTAGCACCATACTCACCAACCCAACGTGAGGACATTCGGCCTCGACAGATTTAAGGTGCACCAGTCACTTCTACGCCATACGATTACAAACATCCATGCCCGGACCCGGATTCGAACCAGGAACCTTCCGATTTAGAGGCCAACACCTTAACCACTATACCGGTTGGTTGGCCTTTGTATTTGAAAAACATTTAAATTGCCAAAAAAATTAACCCTGTGTACAATGCCGGCAGCGCAGCTGGTAGAGTCTATTATTAGCAACCGTTGGGTTGCGCGCGCGCGCGAGTTCGAAACTCGATCCAATAAAAGACCATCATGTTCTTGGGGGCTGGTATACATTAAATCTATAGTGGCCTCAAATGTCCTCACTTTGGAGTGGTGTAGAAGTTTCGAGAGTGAGGTGCCAGTTCAGATGTTGACCTCGACACCTGACCGTGTATAAAAATGGTGTTGTCCTTGGATATCTCCCCTTCGGGATTAATCCAAGACCTTCGCCAATAACACGTTGAGTTGCTCCAGTAATTAAACTACCTACCTATCTATGTCGAATGCTACATCGGTTTTCTATTATATTAAAAGCCTACCTTTCTCCTAGAAGCATCAGCCTCTCGGGATGTCTACGATTGCTTAGTAGACCTTTTATATGAAATATATGTGTAAAAGGTAACAAAGTAACCCCCTAAAATATAACATTCATCACATATTATGTCCCTTTAACGTTACAGAATAACGCCTCTTCATTTATACTCTCCACCCGCTAGCCTTTGTTTCATTGCTAGCCATGTGGGAATATGAACTCAATGCATGTTTACACCACTTTAACCTTTTGAGCTTTCCCACCTCGGTACCACGACTTCAAACACCCCGCTCGCTCGTGTTGTTTATTTCTTCCTCCTTTTCATTCACCGGGTGAAATATACCACAACACAACAAATGCACGTGCGATCTTTATAGAAAGGCCGCCTTTTTACCAATAAACGTATCTTGAAAGGTCCTATAATCGAATAAGTTTCCTTTTAATCCCTTCCCCATAGCGGATAAATTTTTGACTATTTGTTTTAACTAACAGAGAAGAAATGCAAGTCATTCCACACACACATACACACAATAAGGGCACATGTAAAGCCCCATCCTCTGTATTGTTTTTCGCTATGTTGCAACTTGTCTGACGGATTAGTGTTGTTTTCCGAACATTCATCTGCATCAATATTAAATTGCTGAACTTGAAACTTATTCAGCATTACATTCGTCCCAAATGGAACTTTAAAACTGTTAATATGACTCGCAATACACCTGTGACTTCGATTTCTGTTCTGACATTATGTGTTAAATGTAAACATAATCGGTAATATGTTATTTGTGGAAAATATAAAATAGTAATAAATACAGTAGTGGCATACAGACAAAGAGTGAATCGTATCAATCACCATCGTAACCGGTATCAAAGTTTAAGGCAATCAAACAATACGCTCCCCCTTACATCGTGATTTAAAAAATAAAAAAACATTACTTTCTATCGACACTTGGACAATCCACGAAGTAATTTGAAACTCAAATAAGGACAAAATTCTGTACTGCAGTCATCGAAACACACATGTAAATATTCATTGATCATTTACAAATGTGAATGCTTTAATCTATGGACCACAGGAACAAAGAGACTAAACAATCTTGAATATTCAAAAGCAACTTAAATGAATAAATATCCACAAGCTATATTAATGGCTACGTATACAAAGCATCAAAATTAATAGTGCTAGAATTTTCAGCTCAATTACTTCAGTCTTCTCAACTGATTTCAAAAATCTTTTGAAGAGTATCTGTCTGAATATATATTTTTATATTTCATTGTGATTGGTAGTTGACAACTCTACTTGGCGCAGAAATCCTCAATTCAACGAATCCATTGCTTCAACCCTTTGCTTAATTACATCTTTACAATTTTAAAGTGACATCGATAATATTTGTAAAATTCTAATAAACCAAATGTGAATTAAATACTTATTTTCCCCAATGCTAGCATCCTTCGACAATCGTTGGCGAGAACGTGGCAGCCTCAGTGTTAACCGGGAGCACCATGAGAGGCCTTGAAGCGTTGCACCTCCCATCAACAGATGGGACACATGTTATCCTGGAGGACTTTCGGGAGCTGCTTCGCATTTATGTACTGTCTTGAAGATACCAGGAAACTTGAATCAGTTAATCCGACTTCAGCACCTAATAGATTCGAACTCGTTTATCAAGAGCTTCAGTCTACCAGTTTCTTCAGAGCGTCACTTTCAGCTGCTAGTCCACTGGTAGAGAAACATAAATATTAAATGAAACATTGAAAGCGAATAGTGAAAGAAATGATGTACTGCATCCCACAGGAACGTAGAGCTCTTTTATAAACAAGAACTTATATACAAAGTACTAACTGAATAACCCGGCGTTTTGCTCGGGATTCAAATATGACCTTGACATTTCCCCGTGTTAACTCAAATACACAAACCCTGTAGAACGTGTTTCCTTGTTCTAATTCTTGCAAGAAAACAAACTTTAGAATTTGAAATTGGGGCTTCGAGGGGAACTTTTAGGACAACCTGTGTGTCAATTTTTATTGCTACAGATTGGTCTGAAAACAGGAAAGAAATGCCAATGTTTTCCGTAGTGTTCTAATGTATAAGTGTACCATATTTGGAGTGGATTGGTCAAACAGTGTACATTTGTATAGAATATATACACACAGGCACATCCTTTTATATATATACTAGCAAAATACCCGACCTTACTCGGTTTGAATTGGTTTACACTAAATTGAAGAGATAATCAAAATATATAATGACTTACGTTTTTCGTAGAATAAAAATTTATTTGAATACTTTTTGCCATCTTTATAATTTCTACAACTTACCTTGGACACAAATTCTACACATGCATATCCATTCATGTAATACATTTCACATACATCGCACCCTTACTGTATGACAAAACTACAAAATGACGAAAGGTGGCACTAAGGTTACTACTACAAAAGACGGTTTTGAGGGAACTTTGGAATTCCTTTTCTTAAGTTCTTTTCATGATCAACTCTATTAATAAAAACGACAATTTACGGCAAATGCTCTCGCAGTCACAGTCAACAAAATAATACTTTTTTTTACTTGTGGCACTCTTGCATCCGATATGCGACATTGTGGAATTTCACAATCTTCAAAAATATTGAAAGTACAAACAAACACTCCATTCTTATTTATATAGGTATAGATAGATAGATAAAGTGATTTAACTTGAATCGATTTAACTTGCCATATCAGTGTGATTTAACTTGCCATATCAGTTATAGTTCATGAAATTAAAATTTGCTCAATTTATAAAAATCCTAACGACTCTAAATATAAAAAAAAAAAGAGAAACTGTATATATTGGATTTTTTTTAGGTTGCCGATGGTTTCGAAGGTGACTTTTAACATTCATTAGCGTTTCGAGTTCCCATCTTCCTTTGATGCAGGAATCATTACCGATATCATTACATTAACAGCCTCGTTATCGAGTGATATTCTATATCCCTCCTTTCCAACCAAAAATACATCTGATCGAAAGGAAAAGATAGAACGAACACACACACACATTTTCTGTTGGGGGAAAAAAAGGAAGAAAAATAAAACCCCGATGGCTACTGATAAAATGTCGGTTATTACTTGCTTAATACAGTTCTCAAGCTTATGTGTCCGAGTGAGCCAATTGGCATTCGGCCTGTATTTGTGATAACACAGTTTGGCCGATTTTCTTTCTTGATGGGTGTTGGCAAGTCTCTTTTTAAGTGCTGCCTTCAGTCCTGGGTAAAATAACACGCTTCCGAACAGTTGCCACAGAAACGGTTCCAGCCCCGACATCCCCCGATCAATAGCACTCGCTAAATGGGAGTAAACAAGGGTCTCAATTTTTTTTCGGGGAAAAGATTGAAATTAATGTGTTCTATCGTAATGAGTAGTTGGGCAAAATTGGATTTGAAAGTTTGTGTTAGAAACTTGTTAATAGAATTATATAGGTCAGTGCCAAACCAAATGGATAAAAAAGACTGAATATTCTAATAATCGATGAGGCACTTGTTATAATATACACACGTAAACATTTAAAACATGCTTGCTAAAGAGTAAATCAAACAATACTACATTTACAAGAAACAAAACTGGTATTGGTTCATTTGTTTAGAGGGCATTTTAAATTCGTGTTTAAGCTAGAATTCGTTAGATCTAGATTCGTTTAAGCTATGCAAAGTAATCTAGCGAGGGTGTTATATTTATTAAATATATCACCCTCGCTATATTTCTTTGATTAAATTCTTTGGTTATGTGCGACTGTTTCATTACTTGTTGTTTTATGCATTAAATATTAAACTGTAGACTTGTAATTGGGAATATGAAATTACTTTTCTCGAGAAAAGCAATGCGAGCTATGGATGAAAATTAAAATGTTTACGTCATACGACTGGAAATGAAAATCAAAAATATTTATTTAACAACACTCCATACTGATTGCTAAATCACATTTTATCTGCAGGGAATCGCCGGTCAACATCGCTCTTTCAATAAAATATTCTCATTGTGTGGTGAATAACAAAATGTCCATAAAAGAAATTTAATAAATTTGCATTATGGGTTGGGGGGTGCTTTTCGAATACTTTGACAATCTTTTTGCTAGTATAAGTAGCTAAATTCATTTTCTCGAGCAACAAATAACCGAGGATATCGATCTTATAACTACATAATCGTCTGTAGAAAGTATGCATGCGTTTTTTACAAAGACGAGTATTTTTTGTGTGTGTGTTCTAAATTTGAACCCTAATGTTGTTTTTTCTCTGTCGGCTCACCAGTGGCCGATCAGCAAATGGTGTTGATCTTATGAAACACTGATACACTGAAGCGTATGGTTTAGAGTTCGAATCTTGAATGTGGCGAAGGAGTATTGGCAACTTTAAGTTTCCTGGTTTCTTCAAAACTAAAATTAAACGTGGGAAAGTTTCCCCAAATTCCTCCAGAATGCATGTCCACCTACAGTTCACCGTGGTCGTAATGTGGCTTCAAGTCCCATGGTGCGCCGGGTTAACATTGAGATAGCCACGTTCTCGCCAACAAACAAACCATCGTGTACATGTAGTAACTGGTGAACATTAAATCTGTCGTTGCTTCGCATGTCCTCACGTTGGCGTGGGGTGGGAGTTTGCAGAGTGGGGGTCAGCTCATGCGTTGACCTCTTCATCTGACCGTGGTTCAGAATTACAAGGTGTTGTGCTGGTAACCTTCCCTTCAAGATTGATCAAGGACGGTCGTCAATAGCCCATTATATTGCTTCAATGTAACATAAATTCAACTGCCTACCTACATGTACGAATACAATATAACAAGCTGCACATTTTTGCACGTTAACACTATGAATGGAAATGTGGGTTGGTGTTAATCAGAAACAAGTTTCTAATTATATTATTAGTCATAAACATAATCAACCTATATCGAGCCTAAAATATTCTACATACTATATTCATTTGGTTGAATTTTTTGGCACAAGGGTCGCATTTGGCAAAACTACACCTAACACATGAACGATAACATGAAGTAAAGGGGCACACACTTGGAAGGTTCCACAACAAGTAAAGAAAGAAACACAATCTGGGTAAACTACAAGGACCTAGCTCACCTATCAAGCGGATTGAACCACAATAAATCATTAAAAAATAGTCCATGATATGAAGAGAAAAAGGCTGGTTCTGTAAAACATGATCTTCCATTAATTAAATAAAGCTATTCTAATTTTTTGCAGTTCAAGAACCATTTCGATCACCCAATTATGTTTCATTCATGTAAAGAAAAGGAGGTTAAATCAAAACTAATATTGTTTTAAAATATACCAGTTCATTTAATTTACGGTGCATAACTCTTTTGGTTAAAATTGCTTTATTAAAGACGTCACGAATCATGTGCAGTTAAATTGGTTTTTTAATCATATGGTGTGGCGAGACATTTCCTGTGCGCAAAAGAAACACTTATGTCGGACTCGTGACCATGACAGTGTACCCAATTAGCCTTGCAAGTCTCGCCAGTTTGCGTGAGACTGCCTGATAAAAAATAATGTAATTTCCCTTAGGTTTCTCTACGAGTGCAACCAAACCAGTGATAAGAACCGATATAAGTGTTGAAATCTATCCAACCGGACTTGGTTAATCTATTTTTTAAGAGTTCACTATACTTTTCTCCGTTTGTCGTGATATCTTTTCGAATCCGGAGTTTTGGTTTGTATTTTTGTAACGATAAAACTTGCTTGGATTTGGCAATGTTTTTGAACTCTAGATTCGTTTGCAAAGAATGTGTGTGTGTGGTCAGTTCAAAAAATTAAAAATTTGAAAGCTCAATACATTTTTTGAAAATCATACAACCTTAATAAACAATATTCGACTTCTGTAATGCGTTTCTTTTTTTATCTTTTTAGGAAACAGTTTTAGATCACTCGGGAAAACATTCGAAATTTTTATGCTACTGTAACTATTGTTTTTAATACACAAGTACACCCGTAAGTTCTAATACATGTGTAATTACTGTTTAGGATAATCTCCGTTGCTTTTGAGTAATGCTTTATATTTTATAAAACTTATAAGATTTTTACTTATCTTTTTGCAATTTATTCCTTTTGTAGAGTTTTACGTAAAAACTCAGGGTGTAAAAAAGAATGTTTTAAAAAAATCACTACATTTGAATTTTTTTAATTTTAATCAGATTTTTTTAAATCGGATTTTCATGATTTTGATTAAATCGTTGTTCTTATATGTTTAAACGTGTCAGATAAGAGACATGCAAATCACAGTTTAGGCTCTAGATAATATTATGTTATAAATTAATATATAAGAGGGACCAATATCTACAATAAATATAAATATAACAGTGAGTTTTGCAAATAAAGCAGGACTAATTTTTTTTAATTAAAACAATAAAAATCATCCTTGGGTTTTGTTGTGGTTATTTAATTTAAATTCAATTTCATGATATATATAAAAATCCAAAATACTGAAAATTCTGTATTAAAAATCAAACATTTTATTTGGAAATATAAAATTTTAAGTTTAAGAAATATCTGCATATCATTATAATTGAATCAATTTTAATTTCTGTCCTTCAATTTACCCGATTTATTTTTTATAAGTAAAAAACTGTAGATTGAAATCACTCTTAATTTACAAATATTCTGTATATAAATACAATAGCATACAATCCAAATGAGTTTCCCTAATTCCAAAGAATTGTTTGGTCAGTGTGAAGAAATCGCGATTCTTTTTTAAGTGTTTTTTTTTTTTAATGTTGTGTTACTTGATTCAAATCAAATATTTTTGTCAGATTTTTATGATTTTAATTCATTTTTCCCTATGTGTTTTGTTACTACTTGTTAGACATCAGACATGCAAGTCGTATAGTGTAGTTACTATATAAAGATTTATATTAAACACATGTCTGAGAGTTTAGTAATTCAAGATTTCTTTATCAGAAATAATAAATTCCTTTTTAAGAGGGGCATCATTTTAAATCTAGCTAAAGTTTCCATGGGAAGAGTATGACAAAATTAAACGAAAACCAAAAATGAGAGTGACTTTTATCTGTCTTAAAGTCAGAAGGATCGAAAAATACTAGAGATCCAAAACTCTATGGATCCTAATATTTTTATACTTACGGTATGAGACCATCCAAAATGTGGTAATATTACAAATGTACTAATAATATTGGAGAGATTTATTTAAACAAAATAAAGAATTCTAAAACATAATGCAGCAAATAATTTATCGAATTTGGAACCCACAGTTGACCCAATTATACCCAATCAATACAATTATCTTTAGTGTCTTTTTGTAGGGAGACCAGTAATTTTCAGTTTTAAAAAGGATCAATCTAGGTTGCTACTGTTTAAATCACATTGTTTAATGGATTTCTATTGATACATTTTGTCTCGGGTTATTTCATTTTCAATATTATAAAATTTATTAAAAAAAAAAAAAACTAAAGTGTTTTGAATTGATTTCTTAAAACAAAAATTACTTAAATTAAATCGTGATTTAAATTAAACTGATTCAATTTTTTATTACTTCAAATTAAAACCCACATTTAATTACCATTGAATTTTTACTCAAAATGCATTCAACCTCATTATGTTTTTCCATGATGGATACGTTTCTGAAGAATATGTGTAAAAAAATTCCTGTCAAAAAAGACATTGTATTTATGAAAAAAAGATGTTTGGTTCCGGATCTAAAAAATCAGTAAAAATAATTTAAAAAATATATGAAAATATTTGTTAAAACTTGTTTTTTTATTTCAACAAAATACAAATGTAATAATATGTAATAAAAATGTATTGAAATAAATTTACATTTGAAATAATAAAAAAAGTTTTCATGAACAAAACAATCTGTTTTACACGTTAGATTTTATTCATTTTCATTTTCTGACAATAAATGACGAATACGTTTGCGTACGATTGTATTCTTTATGGAATATCACTGCTATCACTAGAAATGTTGTGGACATCGTCTTCTCCCTCTACTAATGAGTTTGTTCTGTGATATCTTGAGCAAAATCAGTACGAATCTTCTCTAGTGCTGATGTTTCACCGATTTTTCGAACGAATTCAGTTATTTATCGTTGTGTTCGTGTTTTGGTTAGGTTGTTATATAATTCTATGTAAGAAGCTGTCAACAACTTCAGTTCAAGTTGAAATTTACTAGCGCGTTACTTATTAGTGCGTTTAGTATAGAAATGATAGTACTAAGCCACAAATAAAAAAAACTTTTAGAATTTAGGCAAACAAATTCATAAAAATTGCCTTGGGCCTGCTCGTGTTAAATCAAACTGACTCACGCAAAAAGAGAATGAAATTTATTTTAAGATTCAGGTTAAATCAAATTTGTAAAAAAAAATTCGTGCAAAAACAGAATAAGGTGTATTTAAATTTATTCTTATTATTAAAAGGGTATTATTTTAAATAATAAACCACAAATTATAAAACAATTCTCCCGCTTCTTGAAGACAGTTTTTCTTTCAGTCAAAATTTACGTCATGCAGCACAAGAGGACTGTAATGTGAGAGACTAAAAATTTTACTAGACGATTAAACTTTTAATTGTAACGTCAGGATGTCTATACGATCGTACCAGATAATTAACGTGTACGCGAGTTTCAAATGTTTGTAGTTTGCCCTCGCATTGATGTGTTCGCGAAGAATTAAAAATCGCTTGCATTCTAATTATTTTTATTTTATTATTTATTACTTATATTTTTTTTAATCTTCAGTTGCGGCAGATCTGTTCGTGTTAAATATTCTTCTACATAACGCACCCCGGCAAGAAAAGTGACACTATTAAAAAATACAGAATTTGAGAAACATCAACTTAAAGGATTCTATAAAACTTGTATTCAAATAGTATAAGCTTCTTTTAAATTTTAGATATGTATTTATGGTGGTAATTTCTATTATATTCTATAGAATAGTCATGTAACACGCTGGGGCACCTCATACATATTTTTCAATGACATAACATCAAAATTTTTATTTTTTGACTTGTGTCACTTTTCTTGCCGGGGTGCGCTATGCCGATTCTTTATTCCTTATGCTAGACCACCACTTGCGATTTCTAGTCGCGACGATTGATAAATCGCTGAATTAGAACAGTTTTCCAGTGGATCTCACTGAAACTACTTGTGTGGTAGCTCTTTTGCTTCGGACGAAAAGTAAACGGCGAAATCATCGTTTTGTTTTTTATTCCCCTGATTCAAGTTTCTATCTTTGCGATAGTTGAAGATAGAATAAAATTTCAACGGATTTAAAATCAGCGTAAAATTTTACGTCTGATCGATGCCAAAAACAGATTTATTATTTCATTATTTACCATTTTATTTTTAATTTATTTATTAAATAATTAAATATTAATAATTAATTATTTACTTAAAGAATATCACATTTAAGGTATCGATCTAGCGTAAAATTTTCCGCAGATTTAAAATCCGTTGAAATTTTTACCCTATCTTCAACGATTGCAAAGATAGTAACTTGAATTAGGGGAATAAAAAACATAATTTAATCTATAAGAAAAGTTGACCTTGGAAAACGCGTGACTTAACTATCGCAAGTGCGTGCACGTCCATGCCTGTCTGTGTGATTCATTGGGTAGAGCGACAGTCACGTCGCAGCGAAAATAGAACCGGTTGCAACTTTTTAATCGCTGCGATTGTTTAGTCGCAATTTTGTGCACTTGAATTTGAAATAATGAGTTTTATTTTTGCGACTGAAAACTCGCGCGACTAGAAATCGCTATTAGAGGCCTAGCCTTAGATCAAATTTTGTACGGACTAGTGGAAAGGCACCCCATGGTATCATTATTTGAGCCACTGACTCTGTTAACGTGCATACAATTTTGTAAATAAATTAGTTTTTTAATTATACAGACCATTTAGTTTTTAACCAACTACATTGCACGTGACAACATTTTTATTTGTGGTTATTTATGTCAAAATATACGCTATAAATAAATTAGGAAATCGTTATGGTCACATTTCAAATATGATTCATAATGGTTGATTTATCAAAGGGAATATAGAAACTCCCAATTCACGTGCTTGTATTTATAGACCTAATTTAACACATACGAAGGTTGAATAAATCTCTTTAAATCCACTCAGACTTCATACAAATCGAGAGGTGCTTAGAAATATTTAATCGCAGTTCAATCATTGTCAAAGATCCTTCAAACAAAACTTAAACATTCCCCCTGATTTGAACAGCGCTCTCGCGTGAACGGTCACCCATTTCAGAATTCCATTCTTCTCTCTGTGGAAGTTATACATTATTCCCTCGGTGGAAGTTTAACGAAATCGAGTTAAATTAATTTCCTTCCTAACTGCGAACGAAGAGCGGCCAAGGAGGAGTGAATTTCTGGAAATGAAACAAAACTACTTCGCATTCCCATTCCTATGTGGAAAATAGATTAATAATTCAACTCGGGTCATTTTTATATGCTCTCCACGCACAAAGGAAATGAAATGAGGGAAAACGGGAAAATCGTTAGTGGGCAAATTGCCAGTCACTTTTCCCCCCAAATATGGACTTGTATCTCTGGCTGGAAGTGTTATTGTTCGACACGGATGCTGGAATGGGATGTCCACGAAATGTCTTAAACACTTGTTTAATCCTGTGAAGGGTTCACATGCATAATTACACCTTGCAACCTGAAATTTTCCTTAAATGACTTCTAATCTTCTTGACGAGAATCTTTCCAAAAGATTATATTCTAAGGAAATGAGCAACAGAATCCTTTCAAAGGATGCTATTGTAAGGAAAAGACGAGAAGAATCTTTCCAGAGGATTTTATTTATTTTATAAACACTGAGCAATTGACTTTATTGCAATTATAAAAATAATATATTCATGTTTAAAAGATTCTCAGTGTGTCTCAGTGTATTCTCAGTGTAATAAAACAGATAAGCCTAAATGATCTCTCATGGTACTTATAGGAATTACCTTAAAATGTAATTTATAGCTGTTTTGGCAACGTCTGGCGCTTGATATGATTGGCGTTGACCATTCAATTGTCATATTGGAATTCACTCTTTGGAATCTTTATCGAGGAAGTGCTAAAAATCGAATTCGAAAAACAAACAAACTTCACTTGATTAATATTATTTTTTAAAAGATGCCTATAAAAGAGAGTTTCAGTGTAAACAAAGAAACTAAATGAAATGCGAAGATTATACCTCTGATACCCAAATGGGTCTCACATGATACATATTGGGGTACATTAAAACGTAGCTTATCACCGTTTTTATTTATTGGAATGAAATTTATTTTGTGAGAGTTGGTTGAAATCCACGTCTCCGAAACTCACAAAACATTTTAATTAACAAATCCTTTAGTTTGTTTTAAATTTATAAAAAAAATTTGATGGTCAATTTAATATCAACATCTGCAACATTCTATAAAAATGCAATTTTGAGGTTGATTAGGGAGATGGTTTATATCAAGAAATATAAAGTTTCTTGTAAGTATTATGTTTTAGATGTGTAGATTTATGGTTTTGACGTTTTCAACCTCCCTTTTTATTGTTCGTATTCAGTATCATTAGTAACCTTCTTATCTTTGGTAGTGAACAAATTAGTTCTCGGGTATCTAAATTAGTTTGGAGAGTGCTCAACACTTTAATTAGTAAGAGGTGATATTATTGTTCCGTGTCAGCTTTAGATACTAGATTTTCTAGATTTTTGGTTGTGTAAAAATATATCGGAAGAGTTGTTTATTACCTGATTGATATTTAATGGATGTAAAAGAGATGGGATAATTGATACATAAAAAATAATATGAACTAATCAGTTGAATATTTTTTTCTGTATTCAGTTATTACTCTCTTGCAATAAGCCTTTTTTATTGGAATAATTTAAATACTGTATTTATGCAATTGATTTAAGCAATAAAATTCATCAATATCTTTACACATTTTGTAAAATTTTAAGTGTCCGTTTCTTCAAGTAATAATCCCTCTAGTACTCCAAAAACGAAGTTCAACTTCATGGAATAATTCCTGTAGTTGAAAATATTTAATTTCGCTAGTTTTTGAAAGGAGATTATTATTACTCTTTATGCTCGCATTGAACGATTTCTAAAATTTTGAAACAGATCAAGTTTAGCTAGTTGTTGCACAGAAATTGTTGTCACTCTTTCATGTTTTCACTAAGCAATTTCTAAATTCATTAGTTCTTGCATATAAATTATTACTCTCATACTACCATACTTCAATCGTGGATTAGAATGAAATCACATACCAATTTTTCGAAAGTTTAATTTTATCTTATTTTTGAGTCAATTCCTGTACTTAATTATTAACATTTCAATAAAGCACAATTCACTATCCCATAATTGTAAAGGCGATTTCATAACATACGACACACGTCGTGGTTTTGCTTCAGACCTTCTTAGTAAAAGTCTCTATGATTCACCTAGCTAAAAGATTGTATGAACACTTCCCATGAATATTTGCTTCCAGGCGTTTCGTTGATCATTCAGTGAAACTTTCTTACAACAGCACATTGCTTTAAACATATTTTTATGTAATAAAAAAATCAATTTAAATAAGTTAGCTTGAAATGCGATACAACTCAGTAACAGCATGCGAATTCCAAATTTTAATTTTTCTTTGCAAGAACCATCAGAATTCGCTTCCAAATAAAATTATACAGTCGAGGGAATAGAAAACAAACCTTTTAATTTGAGAAATTTTTAATAGAAGAGAAAATTCAAAGATGGCGTTCGACTGGAACTGACGTCTTTTATAAATTATATGTATAAAATTTGAATAAAGGGCCGTTTCCATATTAATGAACTCATAGATAAACTCTACTAATCAATGATCAGTTGAAGTTCACATTTTGGAGATTATCGGAATATCAGTTCGATTTTATTAAATAATTCTTGTTAGGCTTTTTGGTTGCTTACATTTTGTATTTTCAAACAATTATGCCAAGAATGAACATTTCCTTTAAGGTTCATTATAGACTTCTTTCAGTCAGGCATGAAATGAACAGTTCCTAAATAACTACAATTAATCTCGATCTGCGAATAGTGATTTTCGATTTGAGGATCCCTGAAGTTGACAACAACTTTAATATTAAATATCTCTGTATATTAATATTAAAGTTAATAGTTATAGTTCTGTATATTAATATTAATATAAATATCTCTGTATATGAATATTAAATTAGTAAGGTCATGAAATTTCATATTTAGACTGATTTAACGATGCAGAAACTGATTAAGGTATCCAAATCATGTGTTTCCATTAAAAAATATTTCATTTGTGTAAAATTTTATATGAAGACGGACCTAATGTGATGATTTTGCATTTGAATTAGTAGAGGACTTTCTTTCCCTAATGAATGACATCTTTTAATTTTCTCTACTATGAATAGCACTCGAAATAAAGGGGGTGGTTCAATTTTTCCCCCATGACTGTACATTAAGGAGTTTCTTTGACAGTTTTTCGTAAGACAAGAGTTACTTTATATGGGGAGGTGGTGATTCTGGATAATTGAAAATTCCTTACTGTGATTTAACTGACACTTGTCAGATAAATCAAAGTAAGGAACAACACTTACTTAGAACAGGCTTACAATACAGTACTTACACCTGTTACTGGTGTAATAACAAATTTTCTTATATAAACAAGAGTGATGATTTTGTTGACTCTTATTCCACTCGGTCCACACAAACTAGACATAGTCTATGAGTTCATGCACCTTCAAAATGTCCAGTCAAATAATTAAAATGCTGGTTTTTCCTCGACAGCCCCACAACATGCCATGAGAAAAACATGTCAACCAGAAGAAAGCCTGCACCGTATTGTTTTTACGACTTGTCAATTAAATGTTTAGTCCTTGATAAAATTAAATTGGTCTCAAATGTCTACGGGTCAATGCAGAGATGGTATTCTGCTGAACTCTATTAAAATTCATTTAGAGAGTACCTCTTGTGTTTATTCTGTGTTGCCAGCTGTGGGTGGGAGGAATTTTCAATTAATACTGTTCTGAATTTTCATTTTCACAAAAAAATTTAATAAGTACGACAATTGTATAAATCATAGCAAACTGCTATGATACAAAAAATTTCAACTTGATGAACAAACGTTTTTGTTACTAAAATTTCAGAAAAGATAAAATTATTTAATATTTATCTTCCTCTCTGATAGGTATGTGCACTATACATACTCTCTTCAATTCTTATAAAATGTGCAAGATATATTTATTTCTACCGATTGTAACACATTTAAAATTACATGCGCGTTGACAAAAAATATAAATAAAGCTAGAAACTAACGATTAACACTGTGGGATTGCGTGATGACATCTCCGTTCTTTATCCATGCGTCTGAAATCTGTCTCTCCAATGGGACAGGCACATGAAAAAAATATCAACACAGAGCTTTATCAGACACCTGCCATCCGAAACACCCTGCTCAAAAGAATCCGGCACCCACATACATCACGACCTCATAAATGAATCATAGTGTATGGTCAAAAAATAGCGAATCTCTCGTTAACGAGCATTGTCTATTCCATCACAAGGGGGCTCAATGACTGCTACAGTGCGTATCGTACATTTATTAATAGTAGAGCGGTTTTTGGTTACTTTTCTTATGCTTTGAAGAATCATATTAATGGCTGAAAACCCGTCACTTTTGACCAATTTGTATCGATTAGGCAATAGGGTTTTGATATAAGAGATGCATTATCTTTTTCTACACGGCTTATTTTTGGGTGTTTAAAAGCGATGCTTTTAGGGGATTATGTTATTAAAATATGAAAAGGTATTCGTCCTAGAATGATCTACGCAAGAGAAAAAAAAGGTCCTCAGTCATTTTTTTCGATCATTAATTTTTTTTCTCGTTCAGCAGTTTTCTTTTGGGTGAATTTTTTATACTGTCAGTTCGATTAATATGATTAAAAAAATGACTCCTTGCAAATTGTTTCAAAAGGAATGTCGAACTTGTGGAAGTGCTTTGAGGTTCAAGCGCTCCAAAATAACTTGTATAGATATTTATAAATTACGTTTTGTAATAATAATTTCTTCAAAATATTCAAGATGAAATTATTTACAAATAAATTTTACTCATGGAAAATTCGATTTTATCAAAGAAATTAAAAATAATTATAGAAAGAAAATTTTATGATACATAAAAATAAAATACTGTTCCTACAGAACTCAAAAAGTATCTTATCTTAAAATCAAATTGTTGAAGAATAGCGAAAAAACTTATTTGTAGTGACATTCTGCTTTGCAGCAGAACAGTTTACTTTTACAGAGAAGCAACATTTACAGAGATCACTGCTTATAAAATGGTTCATTACGACGTATTTGACAGTGCACTCTTATGAACGCTCGATGCATAACAGGCATAAAAGCGTTTGTATTAGAAAATAAGGCTCTTGTTGGAAAATACCATTTAATACACCAGAAATTTCTCAGATAAGTTGCAAAACGTAATTTAATTTCGCTGAAACCCAATAGATGGCGCTGTATATTTCTGTAGATTATGATTATTTTACTGGCAAACGTTTCATCAGCGAAAGAAAATTAACAATTATAATAAACAGAATCATTATAACAAGCTTAAAAGTGAATTCAAAAGGTTCGAAGCTTTGAAAGACTTTAAATGGATTTTTGAAGAGAGAAATGAAACAATATATCTTTTTGGGCGGGTATACCTGCAAGTATATTTGAATATAAATAGTATATACCTGTGAAGGTATATTGAAATATATAGGAAGATAATAGAAGGTTTTTAAATATTTTTTCCCAAAACATTACATTTCATTCCGAACTAAATAAAACAATATTGTAATTCCTTTTTTATTTTCTTTATCATGATTAGTCAAATGATAAAAATTATATTTCATTTGATTTGTTCTGAAATTTCGAACAATATAAATATCCATGTTGTGAAGATGTTTTCCTATTGCTTCTGTTGCAACGATGCTGCTATTACTAGTTAGACGTTTTTTAGAAGAAAAGAAAAATAATATGGTTATTTCAGTGATCGAAGAATAATTAATTTATTCTGATATTCTCCTCTTGGGTAGTAGCTTTATAAATAGTAAAAATTCGTATTTCTTAGTTCCTCTTCCCAGAACTTGGGACTTCAGAGTGATCCAAAGTATATCGAATAGAGCACCGTTTAATCTTAAAACCTATAGCTTTCAATAATTTATAAAATACTGGCTTCTATGCAGACGATAAACAAGCGAAAGAAAACGGAAAGAGTTCGTGGTTCCAAAATAACATTAGACTTCGATGGTAGACGGCATATATATTTTTCCAACCTATTTCTTCATTCAGATCTAAACCTTTTATTTTGAATTTTTGGTAATGAGATCATGAACTTTCTAGAAGATTCTTGCAACCAATCCAAAACCTTCAATGATTTACAAACCATTTATTATATTATTTAACGTTGGTTATCATTTATTTTCTTTCCTTTCCACTTCTTCTGCTAAGCTTCTCTGTTTCTAATTTTTCCAAATAAAATTTTAAATTTCCTTTTTCCAAAATTTTAAGTAATTTGATAATATTTCGATCAATAGTAAGTGTAGTCTAGCGTAACATTATAAATCCTCTTAGGATAAAGGAGTGATTTTTTCCTAGTGTTCTAAAATTAACCGTACCCAGCGGTTGCTCTCAATGAAGTTATCTCGCGGCATGTTTACTTTCCATGAGGGGTCGGTGGCATAAATGTTTTATAGGTAGGAAAGAGGCTCTTCATCTACCTAGAGCCATCTGCCAACGTTAGACTCGTTGCAGCGAGAAGATAAGGAGGAGCAAGAATATTGTGACGCAGCAGCACCATCCGTGCAAGAGTCCGCGGTGGTTATTTATAAACTTTTCCCCCGGAATTCAGAAATGATGATTTTGTAGCTCAAAGTGGGATCAGTATCCCATCATTCTTTTCCCACAAGCCTCCATTTCGGATGGGAAATTGTAGTTTGGACAGCGCCCATTGAATGTATACCAGCAGCAGCAAACAAAATGAGCACCATTGGATGAATTAAAATGTATCATACCTTCAAGTGATTATTGAAAGAATGATGGGAACCACTGAGGTAGGAATTAAGTCTTTTAGTTATATGCCATCCGACTTCCCATTTAGACTAGGACTCGACTTTTGAATGCATTCAATCTGATATTGTAAAATAAAAGGGCCTATATCAGTACACCAAATTTTCCTAAGCAAATTCAGTCACTTATTTTTCCTTTTATTTTTACACAACATAACATAAAAATTATTTTGGCTTAACAAGAAAAATATATGTGCCACAAACGAAGCTTTTCGTGGTTATAAGTCGAATATCTTTAAAGGGATGTTATATTGATACAGTAAAAATAATATTTTACTCTTACTTGCATGATAGGTAATGTCATATTCTTTACTAGTATGATGGAAGTTTTATAAAAACATAATTTTAACTAGCAGATAGATAATATTTCCTCTTTCTTGTTTGTAATTCTTATTTCCAGTTTAATAATATTTGAATGTCTAGATCCGTATCAAGTCGGTTTTGATTCGGATCCCTAAAGTTGAGTATTTTGAAATTGATTCTGAAAATTGATATATTGGACTTTTTTTTCTTGGCTGATGCTTACATCTCAAATCGTCTTCAATTATGCAAAATTACAGTTTATAAAAGTATATTATATACTACTATATAATAATTTTTTATTACTATATCATCTAGTGTTATATAGTAGTACATTATATACTACTATATAATATACTTTTATCAATCGTAACTGTACTGTTTGTCCAAAGAAGTTGAAGAAATTCTCTGTCTGTGATTTCCTGTAGCAGTAGAAGTTCATTTCCCATAGCTGTTGTTCTTAAAGAACACGTTTATCACAATGTCAAATTGAAATTATGTGTGCTATGGTTTTCATTGGATACTGAAATGTATTCTAGTGAACTGCCTATCCCCCCCCGCCCTGTCAACATCTCTAAAAACAAAATAAAATGGGATTTTCACCAGAATCATCCCTTCTTAAAACTAATACCTACTGGACGAGATATATTCGTATAGGGATCTATCTCTACCACCTAGACATAGCGCAGGGAGCAATTCTCGTGGTAGACAGAAAGTAATTACGGTAGTGTAGATTCGATGTAACACGCAGGTTGTGGATTCTATTTTAAATGTTTAATAACGAGTTGTGCTGTACAAGCAATTTGGTTCAAGCCAGATGTAAGAGTACAGACGATACGTTAACCTTAGACGGTAAAATGTTCTCAACAGTTTTTTTACAGAAACTCATTTTAAAACACCACAATACACCCTAAAGCTCGAACGTTTAGAACTTTATTCCTTCAACATTACTTGGAACAGATGAAAGTGGGAAAACTGAAACAGGGGTTTCAGAAAAATCTTAATTGTGAACAAACTAAATTGATTTTTTCCAGAATCAGAACATATAGGTCGTTTTTAAATAATATAAATTAAAAAATAGATTTTTTTTTTTAGTTTTAAAGGTACTGTGTTCCCTGAAATTGTTTTATTTGATATTTAAGGGTATTAGAAGTATAGTTTCAACCTACTTTTTTTTCATCTGAAAAGCATCTTTATTACAGTTTCCATTTGGAGACGTGGTCTAGAGTTAACTTCAGAAAAATCTTAGACAAGAACAAGAAAATATGTCGCTTTATTAATTATGTTATACACAAAATGAACGCGTTGGGTACGTCGGGATGTTTATAATATTTTCAGTAGTTGTAAATTTACTGCATCTAGATTGTTGTAACAAGTTGATAGACAACAAGTTAACTAGACGTTGAAGTTAGTAGTTCAAAAACACACAAGATTATTCGTTGTGAACGAGAATGCTGCATTACTGAGGAGAAACCGCAGTCTTTCATTTATGAAAAACTAATATTTTGAATAGTTTCCATTTTATTTTAATAAAGCTTAGAAAACAAATCCATTCAAATGCTGAAGACACTGCACTATTCGAGTGTTTTATTATGACCTAGTAATTCTGTTCACTAAATAAGTCAGCACATTTTGAAATATATGCTTAAGTATACAGATTTTTTTATTTTTGTTTCAAATAACAGTATTAAGTCATGTGACGTCTATTCCTGTTAACAATTCTTACTTATTTTGTTACGTGGCAAATGAAATATTTTTAGTTTTACATTGTGATAATTCTTCCTGTTGGTAGAAAACACTTGAAAGCAATTCGATTTGCGAATGTTAGTTCCTTTCTTTTTGTTCAAATACATCTACTTTCATTTTAATTATTTTTGTTTTGCTTGTCAATCTTTATTGTACCGTAAACTATTTGGAAGACGAGATTGTATGTATATTAGTATGGTGCTCAGGTTGTAAAACGTTTTTAAGTTTATTTAACTCCTGCTCGGTATGATTCAAGTGATAATATAGTCGTAAAAAAGCATCTATCAAACAATAAAAACTCAAAACTAATAGTTTTAAGTTTTTGATTGATTTAGAAAAACTGATGGATTTTAGTTCGCTTTCAAATTTGTAATTTATTTAAATGTTGTATATACCAAATCTCAGTTTAAAGTTGGTTTGTATTGTTATTATTTCAACACACAGTTCGTTGACGCGGATTTTATAATAAAGTGTTCGATTGTTAATATTAAATAATTAATAATTCGACTCTTTTAACTAAAAATCGACCTAAATGAAAGTAAAATTTGGCATTCTTTCGTCAATTTACCGTCAAAATTTCTTTGCTCTTTGAATGAAAACGTGAAAATTGCCTGAACTTATATGAATGGTAGTGATTTTAATTTTGTGGGAAAGTAAGTTCCTGGGGAGATAGGAGAAAATTAAATATATCCCGGCATAAATGCACATATTTTCATCATGATCTACACAAGAAATCTCATTACTCTTTTTTCTAAGTTCCATCAAGAATGTCCTTCCCTCTCTGAACTAAATATTTTTAAATAAATATTTTCGTTATATTCTCTTTACATATAAATGATTAGTTTCTGTTTCGAACAACAGATGGCGCGAATAATCAGTCGCCGAAGTTATCCCGTTTCCTAGATTTCCCAAATGTTCAGAAATCAGTTTTAAATAGAAGTTATATGGAAACGTTTAAAAAGTTACATGGAAGAATGTTTTTCATCTACATAAACATTCAGAAAATGTTCGAAGACAAAATTTTGTTTCCAGTTGTTTGATTTTTAAGAAATGTTTTTTAACTTCATAGAAAATATCGGACGCTGAAATAGAAAACATGTTTTGACAAGAGTTTTGAAGCCCATTCGCATAAAATATCAAAACTCTTTTGATTTCTCAAAACATTAAATTTCCATGCCTTGGAAAATACAAATCCATCTGATATTCGATGATGAATCTGAAATGTCAATATTCAATTAATCTAATTTAGTATTAATATAATCTGTATTTTTCGATTTCAAACCTTTTTAGAAGCAAGAAACAAATTACCTTAAATTGCCTCCACGGTTGCGAATGGAATAATTTATATACTTGTGTTTCGCGAAACCATAATTTCAAAAACCCAGTATTTGATTTGGGACTCCAGCTGATCCTGTCTCATTAACAATCGTAAATATAGATGAACCAAGTTCAAATCAGCCCTATCAGAATGTAAATGGTTAAAATTGATCGAGCCACTCCTAAAACTCGTGTCAGAACTGGAAAGTGAAAGTCATTCTTATTTCGTAATTAAGTTGAATGTTTATGGTGTTATTCAATGTTGTACTTGAACGATAAAGTTCCGAGATAAACTTTGTCCAACCTTAGTTGAAAAATATATCGGGTGAATTGAAAATTGCTATAATCAATCAAAATTTAGAAAAAAAGTAGCGCGCATTTTTTGCATCCTTTGAGTTGGGTTTTATTTTTGATAGTGTACGCACGTCTTTAAACTAGGGTTCTTGCAAAATTAGTATATTACGTTGATTATATAAGAGAGCGTAAATGCAATAAAATCTATTGTGCTTATAAATTGAATAATTTAGTTTAATTCTTTAATATTTGATAAAAATCATCAAAATTTGTCTATATTTGTAAAATCTAGAAAATTTTACAATTGTTACAAAGATATGTTTATTGAAATACGCCATTAAAAACCATACAACAAATTTACTTCAAAAATGAAAATTTCTACTTATATTAAACTGATTTTAATGATGCATTTAATTAGTTGTTGCAATTGAATATTTTGTTTAATTTATATTAATTAATATAGATATAAATAATCGAAGAAAGAGTTGAAATAAAAATTAATGTTGAAAAATATGGACTTGCATAGAATTTAATTAGAAAAGCTACACCAGGTTACGATTAAAATAAATTCATATTTACGATTCAATTATAATCTATATAAATAAGAATGGAGTGTTTGTTTGTACATTCAATATTTTCGACCCATTTCAAGTTTTCTATCCGTTTTGGACCCTTCTGATGCCGAATCCGCCTTTTTCTCGTTTGGTGTCTGTCTGTCCGTCTGTCTGTCCGTCCGTCCGTCTGTCTGTCTGTCTGTCTGTCTGTCTGTCTGTCTGTCTGTCTGTCTGTCTGTCTGTCTGTCTGTCTGTCTGTATGTATGTATGTATGTTGTGCCCTATACACGTAAACCACGCGGTTTAAGATATTTTCATGAAAATTTGCATACCGTGAGTACTTATCTTCATTTAGTGAGTGGCATTGGTTGCGAAAGTCTGTCTGTCCGTCTTTCTGTTCTATGCTCGATTTTGTGTTTGTGTGTTTGTATAAACATCACATGAATTGTATTCCAGATATTTGATTGCATTGTATTTTATTTTATACATTATGTGTTAGTTTAGTGATTACAATATCAAACATTTCTTTATTGTTATATTTAGTTGAGTTTCATGCTAAAACACCTGAGTAAGTATACTTAAATCAACCATAATTTGGTAGTTTTGGAAAAATTGGAATGTCTATTGAATATTACGATTACTTCGACTGCTTTACCAGTACTGCTGAAAAAGTAATTATTCTTCAAAAAATTATTTTTTTATGGAATTTTATCTCTGATACTTAATTTATTTCGAGTCTTATTTTTATTCTTTGCGCAATGAAAACGATTTCCGAATATTTGGGACAGACGATATTTTTCAATGAAACGAGAATGAACAAGATCGCGCGAGCAGTGATATTTTTTCTGGTTCTTTCGCTCTGAATTAAATTCACATTTCTAAATTTTGTACACTTTTAGTTGTAAGTTGTGGCAACTGTGCGAGATCAAGAGATAAAATTGAATCACAAATTAATATCTTTAGAACAATTTTTTGCGACATCTTTTATTTTGTTTTACTTCGCTGTTTCCTGTTTTAAATATTTATTATTTTAATAAATATGTTTTCCTTCTCATCACATGCAACAGCACCACAAAGTATTAGACTTAAAAATGTTAGGTAAGTCGGTATAAATTTTCAGTAAATTTTAAGTGTAGTTATGCCATTATTGAAATAATAATGCCGTTATTTAAAGAATAATGCCGTTATTTAAAGAATAATGCCGTTATTTGAAGAATAATGCCGTTATTTAAAGAATAATAATGTTTAAAGATCCAAACTAGAACTTTTTCCAACATTAAAAAATTCGTTGTAATAATGACAGGAGAAGATTGCAAAATTTCATAATGTCGCATACCGCAGGCAAGAGTGCCACAAGTAAAAAAGTATTGTTTTGTTGACTATGAGTGCGAGAGCACTCGCCGTAAATCGTAATTTTAATTAATTGAGTTGAACATGAAAAGAACTTAAGAAAGATAATTTCAAATCTCCCTCAAAATCGTCTTTTATGGTAGTAACCTTAGTATCACCTTTCGTCATTTTGTAGCTTTGTCATACAGCAATTGTGCGATGTATGTGAAATGTATTACATGAATGGATATGCATGTGTAGGATTTGTGTCCAAAATAAGTTGTAGAAAATATAAAGATGGCGAAAGGTGTTAAAATAAATTTTTATTCTACAAAAAAACGCAAGTCATTATATATTTTGAGTATCTCTTCAATCTAGAGTAAACCAATTCAAACCGAGTAAGGTCGGGTATTTTGCTAGTCAACTAATATGAACAAACGTAACCTCTAAGATGACAAACGACTTTATTAATACTTCTATCTCATTGTAAGGAAACACATGAACGGCTTAAGAAAATTATAACATTCTGGACAGTTAGCCCTCGGAGTGGCAGATTTAAAAAAAATGCAATTTCAAAGGATTGACGACTTTATTGCAGCGATTAATAAATGGTGACAATATACATTGATATTTTATATTTGTTCGACGGTTTATTAATTTTATTTTAGGTTAACAATTGCATTATTCTTCAAACAGAAAAGACGAAAGTAAAAACTAGTTTTCGCACTTATTTCTTAAGAAATATGACAAAGTACTTTACACAGTAAAACTAATTTTTCTTCATTGTTTTTAGCGTACAAAATTTTAGGCTGTTTAAATGTGAGTGAAATTCATAAAGTTCATGGGACTCATAAACATTTTCCCACGAAAATTGGTCATAATTGCACTCCAAAATTTCTGAATAGTCTGCGATTAAAAATTATGAATCACATATAACTAATCTCAGAATCTATGTGTCATCCAAGAGTCGATTATTATCAAGATCACGCGATGATATATTTTCGTTCTTACGTTGAAAGCAATGGTTCTGGTTACCACGAAATCATTCGTTGTTGCTGACTCATTTTATCATTCGTCATAGAATTTAATTCTAGAACATTACGGGATTCTTAATTTCAAGAAAGAAGCAAAACCGCTTAGAAATATGAAAACTAAACAAAAGTGATTTATTCATGATTTGTATTCAATTAATTAAGATTACGACGATAGTTATAGGTGATGAATTAATAAATATAAAAAAATGAAAATAGCAAAAAGAATCCAAGGTAAAAAAATAGCAAAAAAAATAATTTGATACCAATATATCGCACCCCGGTAAAAAAAAGTGACACAACTCAAAAAAAATAAAAATTTTGATGTTATGTCATTGAAAAATATGTATGAGGTGCCCCAACGTGTTATATTACTATTCTATGGAACATAAAAGAATTTAAAGACCTAAACACTTGCCTAAAATTTTAAAGAAGCTTATACTATTTCGATGTACGTTTTATAGTATCCTTTAAGTTGATGTTTCACAAATTCTGCAATTTTGAGTTGTCACTTTTCTTTCCGGGGTGCGATATGTATAATGCAATTCCAGGCAATATATTTTCTATCTTTTTGTGCTTTCAATGTTTTTCGTGCTTTTGTGATATTTTAGTTTAGTTAAGAGTTATGTACCTGAAGTATGCCATCTCTTAGTGACATTTTCTGTATCATCAGTCATTGTCCTTATTTTGTTAACTTCTTCAATCAATTGTCCATTATTTAATTTATCGAGTTCTCTCTGAAAATACGAAAACTCACTGCCCTGTCTATCTATTGGATAAAACAATTTATACGCACTTTTAAAATGCCTAAAGTCAAATCAAATTTACACTATAAGGACAAAGGTATTTGGACTTCATGTTTTTCAGAAAAAAGGCTTTATTATTCTATTTAGTAACGGATAGGCCCTCCTTTTGCTTGTATTACAGCTGCAATTCATCGAGGCATACTTTCCACAAATTCTCTGGGCAGGAATAGCTTGCCATGCATCTTGCAAGGCTATGAGAAGAGTTTGCTGTGAAGATGGGCGTGCGTAGCGGAGTTGACCTCGTCACTCCAGTTCGTAAGACAAGTGCTCGATCGGATTGAGATCAGGGCTCTGAACACGCCAATTAAGCAAATTCATCTCATTTTCAGGAAACCGAAACAGACACGTTTTGAAGTATGGCATTGAGCTTGATCCTATTGGAAGAAACAACCATCATCGCTGTAGTATTGCCATAGTGTAGGCAAGGTCGAATTATCCAGAACGTCGAGGTACAAGTCGGCGTTCATGGTACCAGGTACATAAAGTAATGGGAAGAGTCCTAACTAGAAAAATTAACCCGACACTAAGATGGATTTTGCCGATTTTATGCAATGTCCAAATACTTTTGTCCATATAACGTATATAAAATTGAATACTTTTCAGGTTTCTGTTTGGTGTTACTTTTATCTAGCATTTCGACCTGCTCAGTTTTGAAACTAATGCTTCTTTATTAAACTTGGGAACTCCATAACTTAAAATGGAAAAAAAAATTAGTGTTTATTCTAACGCATTTGCAATAATATTCAGAATTATTAAAAGCAGAAAGTAGAGTTTTTCGTTTTAAATACTGAAAAATTACCAGTCTCTTTCCAATTTTAAAATACTTCACTCATGTAGGATTTGAATTAAATATTAAAATAATTTATTTTCCTTTTTCAAAAACAAAATATTCCACCTGGTTTGTCCGATGATACATTATAAATGTAACAAAAGTACAATGATGTTCACAAATGATCCGACGAAAGAATATTTATAATGTTTTTGATTAACTTTCTGGGTGTAACATTGCTTTTATTGATCATCACATTTGATGACAAATAGTTGCATTTAATGGGTTGAAAGAATACTACAAAACACTATTGCCCTAGAAGATTTGATCTTATTAGAAGCCATGTAAGGAATTCATCGAGTTGCAAGCAGATATGTGTTAACTCTTCAGAGAGTTAAATTAATTTCTTTACCGATCCATAAATTTTGTTGTTGACACCAATCTTTTTTATGAATTAGGAAGCAATAAGCTTTTGAATATACTTTTTCTTTTCAACATGTTAAGCAAAAATTAAATGTTTTCAAAAAAATAATATAACATTAAATTTACCATCCTCTTGATAGCATTTTAAAGTTAATCGGATTATAGGCTTACGTAGAATTACTTAAATACAATCTGTGCTGGGAAGGAAAATTGATCAAATAAACTATTTTACTACCAATATACTAATTGATTCAATCGAGGCAATGGCATCACGTTGGGTTGGTGTGAAAGTTTGGAAAGTGGGGTGCCAGCTCAGATGTTGCCTCGTCATCTGACCAGCGTTCAAAATTACGTGATATTGTCCTCGGATCTTAGGGAATTGATCCTGGACCGTCGTTAATAGCCCGTTGTGTTACTCTTGTATGACGTTAATTAAAAAAATTACCAAGCAATGGCGATAATTTCTGCTATTTCTGTATAAAAGAAATTATTTTCGACAGTTAATTGAGTTGAGTACTGGTGTTACACACTAAGTCACAATGCCCTAAAAAACAGTGACTGCCTTTCTTAAATTTTTAAAGAAATTAGTGCACAAAATTAAAGCATTGTGTCTAACTTCCTACATTAAAACGGAACTATCCACACTCCTGGGATGAGCTGAAAACCTGGGTTACACATTCACCCAAGGTATTCCAATTTCAAAAACATGAAATGTTAAAAGAGTATTCTTCGGATTCAAATCGGAAACAGCAAAGAGCTACATTAATGGAAGATCCCAACTCACTTAATTTCATTCTCATGGAAATTAAACCACAAAAACAATGTCTACCTTTATGTAACGTTCATTGTTTTTTCATTATTCCATCTTTGTGGTAATGAAATTTCTTCGACCTTTCAGTTTTCGGTTACTTCCACTTTGTTCTGTGGTTTCTAGCTTCTTTTGAAGATCCGTCACAAACACTCTCCCATAAATTGAATACTCTTTATTCTGTAAGCTCCATGTGATCTGAAATTACAACCGTGTGTTGTATAATATTTTTGTTTCATGTACGTTTCGTGAGGATCGGTTGCTTTCATGAAATCGTTTTAACCTTAATTTTTCTTATTTAGTGAAATTCGAAAACAACTGATTTTATGTTCTGCAAAACTGCTATTCAGGAATTACTGGAAGCGTATGTGCATTTTGGAGGATCATAAAAAGGTCTCAACTCGAGAGTAGTGAATAAATACTCTTATAGGTTCCTAGAGTTACTGTGAAAATTGGAAATTTTAAAATTTTAGAAGGGATAGAATCCTTAAACGCTATTTTTTGAATGAAAACAGATAGTTATTTCAAAGTTCTGTAAAAAGTGTATCTTTATGTGAATTCCTTTCTAATGTAGAAATTTCATAGCATGAATTATGTTATATTTTAAAAGGAAATTTCTTTAAAGCTTTGAACAAAAATGTTTTGTGATGCTATTTTTCACTAAGCACAGTAAAATGCATCGTCGCAAGTTTATCGCGCTTATTCCCCAGAATATGAACAATTAAAATTGAAGAGGCTTAGTCAGTGTTTTCTTACAGAAAAACTTTGTTATTCTACAACATAAATTATATTTTATATTATCATAGATTGTAACAGTAAAAAAAGAATTTATCTGTACCTTCCCCATATATGTACGATGTATCAATACTTCCTCCTTGTATTAATACTATATAATCTATACGGGTGAGAAACGTGTACATAACATACTAGACGAATTATATTTGATTTTAGATAATTTTACTTCAGTATTAATGAAATAAAGTAAAACCAAAGAACATCAAACCCAAAACCAGATCACAAAAAATAATTAATATAAATTTAGGTGAAACTAAAAAAATGAAGTATCAATTCCCAATAATTGTCAATGATATCATAAAATGGAATATATAGGAATTTAAAATTTAAATAACAACTTATTTCACTACGGGAAAGTGTCAATGGAGAGAATCGATGCATTTATTGAATAAGTACTGGTAGAACATTTAACTAATTCTAGGCTTCCACTCGCGATTTCTAGTCTCAGCGACTAAAAAATCGCTGCCGCAGGAAATCTACTAGGTGCACACACTGCGATAGATAAATCGTTGAATTAGAACAATTTTCCAATGGATGTCATTGAAATTACTTGTGCGATCGCTCTTTTGCTTCGGGAGAGAAGTAAACGGAGGACGCATCGTTATTGGGTACATCCAATAACAAGTCAAAGATTATTGAAAGGGCAGTTTTACAAGTTATATGAAGATTTATGTGAGCACCCTGCAAAGTTTTTCCATTATTACCGAATTACAAAAAGTAGTTTTGATGAATTGTTGGGAATAAAAAGGCCAATCAATAACAATCTTCAATTTCTTGAAATTCTTCTTTTCAATTTTTTTAATACGTAACTCAGTTTCAATTACAATTAATATTCGTCCATCATAACCTCTGAAAAATTCGTTGTCAGGCATTTTAGATCAGTATTTGCAGTGTTTTAAACAGAGATCAGAAGAAGGTTGCTTCAGAACTGCGACTAAACTGTAGCAAGTGGGTGCATGTCCATGCCTGTCTGTGTGATTCATTGGGTAGAGCGATTCGCGCCGCAGCGAAAATAGGACCGGTTGCAACCTTTTAAGACCCGGTGCACACATCCGGTTTTCCAATTTGTACCGCAGTTCCCCACGGCGCCGCACGGTCGCCGCACATGAGTCTCCTTTCTGAAGTAAATTATTTTCATAAACAAATGGAATACAAGTAATAATTAATAAATGGTTGTGTCCAATAACGTTTATTTTGTTTCAAAATATACTTTTTTTACACCAAGTAAGCGAAATAAGCACGTTTTCTTGGATAGAGTATTTATCGCAAATGGCTCGAAATGAGTTCGTACGTCATTTCACGGTTATGTGTGCATAGTTGGGCTTCGGTGCCGCAGTGAAAAACCGGATGTATGCACCGGGCCGGTTTACGCATCCTATTTTTCAACTTGGTGTTACTTGGTGGTTGGACGTGCGTCGCCCCAGCGGCGCTGGAGGCATGTGTGCACTGCTCCATTGGATCAAATGTATCTCAGACCGCACTTGCGTTGCAGCGACGGCGCCGAAGCCCAACTATGCACAAATAACCGTGAAATGACGCACGAACTCATTTCGCGCCATTTGCGATAAATATTCTATCGAAAAAAACGTGTTTATTTCGCTTACTTGGTGTAAAAAAAGAATATTTTGAAACAAAATAGACGTTACTGGATACAACAACTTATTAATTACTATTTTTATTCCATTTGTTTATGAAAACAAGGTACTTCAGAAAGGAGACTCATGTGCGGCGACGTGGGGAACTGCGGTACAAATTACACGCAAGTTGGACGTGCGTCGCCCCAGGGGCGCTGGAGGCATATGTGCACTGCTCCATTGGATCTAATGTATCTCAGACCGCACTTGCGTTGCGGCAGCGGCGCCGCACGTTGAAAAACCGGATGTGTGCAACCGGGCCTTAATCGCTTCGATTGTTTAGTCGCAAATTTGTGCATTTGTATTTAAAACAATGAGTTTTATTTTTGCGACTGAAGAATTGCGCGACTAGAAATCACATGTGGAGACCTAGCCTAATGAACTACTAATTAAGAAAAGAACGTTGTTTGCGTTGCATTTTTAATGAAAAGCAAAAATGGTCCTCTTGGTTTCGTAATAAATGCATGAAACACGGAAAACAGACTTAATCTCATCATTTTTAAAATGAACGCGTCATTTCAACTAACAAGCATTTAAAAACAACACAAGTGAAATACTGATGGTCCCACTCATTCTGTTGTAATTTTCACGAGTTTTGAAAACATCGTTTGTTATTAGAATAAGCATAGGAGTAACAAGAAATACCTCCATTTAGCTAGCTACCTGTAATCAACTTATGTTAGTCCATCATCAAACAAAATACATAAGACGTCCTAACTTTTTACAAGAAAAAATTTTCAGTTCTAATTTGGAAGCAAAGGAGGATTACATCAATTGACAAATTTTCGATGGGTTTGCTCTCCATTCTTTGCTTAAAAGGTCGTGTAAGTACTAAAACTTTAAAGTTTTATTTTATGCTATTATGGCTTTCTATTTTTCTTCGAAATGTTTTAGAACAGATGATAGGATATTATAATTTACTTCAACTCAACCTTAAATTATACCTCTCTAAAGTGCTAAAATATATATTTATAGATTCTTACCTTTAATCAGTCATACAGCTGAATATGTCCTGTATTTTAATTGATTTTAAATATATGTAGCTTCCCGGGGAAAATAATGCTTCGAATTATAGCCAATATTAGGTAAATTATAATTAAATATATGTTCTGAAATTGATACTCAAAAATTTTAGCCTAAAAAGTTTCTGAAAAATCATTTAAACAAATATAATCCGCAGTCAGCCGGTTGAAAGTTTTCCAATTGAATGGCTTGGTTCAGTTTAAAAACTATCAAACGATTTGTAATACGTTACTTTTTGTTATTGTCGTTTCAAACAATACGTAATCTGAAGTAGTTAAAAAAGTTTTAAATTAAAATAAATCTATCAAATTTATCCTTTCCTTTAACTGGCTTTATTTTGAACCAAGCCTATCTTTTGAATACTTAACAAGATTTGATTTGTACGTTTAGATCTTAAGTGTTAGAAAATTCTTTTCACAAGTAAAGAATTATTTGGATAATTTTACAATTGGGCTCAGTATGTATATTTTAAAATCTTTATTAAAATTAGTAACAATTTTCATGCTCTAAAAGAAAGCAACATTTTTCCAACACATAATTACTATCTGGAAATAAGTGTTTTATACTCATATCAAATGCTAATTGTTTTTATTTTCCTTTATTGAAATATGCATATCTTGAAACACAAACTACTTTTTAAAAATTACTCTAAAATAGAAATTTTGAAATTGCACTTTGCATTTCATCAAACTACATACCTTTTATAGTTGGTTGGGTTTTATGACCATTATAGACTAAACTGCTCCAAAAACAAGACAGATAAGATAATGGCAAGTAACCGACATACATACACAAGGAGAGAGAGGTAGATTGTGTTGAATTAATGTCGTACTACAGCAACACAACGGTCGATTGGCGACGGTTTGGGATCGGTATGGACGAGGGTCAGTGTGTCCCACGGTGTACCACATAACAAAAATAAATGTTGAAATAAACTCACTCCCTGTAATTCAAATTTTGCATAAATAGAAAAACCGTGGACATGTTTAAAGATATTTAATTAGACTTTCAAACGAAACGCTCATTTAGTGTTATAGCAGTTCTATCGGTTGCTAAAGCAAGTACAGAATCCATCTTTGTAGTCGATAACTATCTGAATGGGAAGGGATCAAAGAAGACGAGAAAAACTCCTTGTATATTCGTCTAGACAAGAAAGACTAAGGTAATATACAGAGGAAACACCTAAAGAGCATAAGTACGAGCTGAAGCTATTTTATTCTTAACGTAATACTAATTTATTCTTACGTAAATTGAAGTTTTTTAAATAGGTAAATGGGGGGGGGGGATATTTAATTAGACTTTCAAACGAAACGCTCATTTAGTGTTATAGCAGTTCTATCGGTTGCTAAAGCAAGTACAGAATCCATCTTTGTAGTCGATAACTATCTGAATGGGAAGGGATCAAAGAAGACGAGAAAAACTCCTTGTATATTCGTCTAGACAAGAAAGACTAAGGTAATATACAGAGGAAACACCTAAAGAGCATAAGTACGAGCTGAAGCTATTTTATTCTTAACGTAATACTAATTTATTCTTACGTAAATTGAAGTTTTTTAAATAGGTAAATGGGGGGGGGATATTTAATTAGACTTTCAAACGAAACGCTCATTTAGTGTTATAGCAGTTCTATCGGTTGCTAAAGCAAGTACAGAATCCATCTTTGTAGTCGATAACTATCTGAATGGGAAGGGATCAAAGAAGACGAGAAAAACTCCTTGTATATTCGTCTAGACAAGAAAGACTAAGGTAATATACAGAGGAAACACCTAAAGAGCATAAGTACGAGCTGAAGCTATTTTATTCTTAACGTAATACTAATTTATTCTTACGTAAATTGAAGTTTTTTAAATAGGTAAATGGGGGGGGGGATATTTAATTAGACTTTCAAACGAAACGCTCATTTAGTGTTATAGCAGTTCTATCGGTTGCTAAAGCAAGTACAGAATCCATCTTTGTAGTCTATAACTATCTGAATGGGAAGGGATCAAAGAAGACGAGAAAAACTCCTTGTATATTCGTCTAGACAAGAAAGACTAAGGTAATATACAGAGGAAACACCTAAAGAGCATAAGTACGAGCTGAAGCTATTTTATTCTTAACGTAATACTAATTTATTCTTACGTAAATTGAAGTTTTTTAAATAGGTAAATGGGGGGGGGATATTTAATTAGACTTTCAAACGAAACGCTCATTTAGTGTTATAGCAGTTCTATCGGTTGCTAAAGCAAGTACAGAATCCATCTTTGTAGTCGATAACTATCTGAATGGGAAGGGATCAAAGAAGACGAGAAAAACTCCTTGTATATTCGTCTAGACAAGAAAGACTAAGGTAATATACAGAGGAAACACCTAAAGAGCATAAGTACGAGCTGAAGCTATTTTATTCTTAACGTAATACTAATTTATTCTTACGTAAATTGAAGTTTTTTAAATAGGTAAATGGGGGGGGATATTTAATTAGACTTTCAAACGAAACGCTCATTTAGTGTTATAGCAGTTCTATCGGTTGCTAAAGCAAGTACAGAATCCATCTTTGTAGTCGATAACTATCTGAATGGGAAGGGATCAAAGAAGACGAGAAAAACTCCTTGTATATTCGTCTAGACAAGAAAGACTAAGGTAATATACAGAGGAAACACCTAAAGAGCATAAGTACGAGCTGAAGCTATTTTATTCTTAACGTAATACTAATTTATTCTTACGTAAATTGAAGTTTTTTAAATAGGTAAATGGGGGGGGGGATATTTAATTAGACTTTCAAACGAAACGCTCATTTAGTGTTATAGCAGTTCTATCGGTTGCTAAAGCAAGTACAGAATCCATCTTTGTAGTCGATAACTATCTGAATGGGAAGGGATCAAAGAAGACGAGAAAAACTCCTTGTATATTCGTCTAGACAAGAAAGACTAAGGTAATATACAGAGGAAACACCTAAAGAGCATAAGTACGAGCTGAAGCTATTTTATTCTTAACGTAATACTAATTTATTCTTACGTAAATTGAAGTTTTTTAAATAGGTAAATGGGGGGGGGATATTTAATTAGACTTTCAAACGAAACGCTCATTTAGTGTTATAGCAGTTCTATCGGTTGCTAAAGCAAGTACAGAATCCATCTTTGTAGTCGATAACTATCTGAATGGGAAGGGATCAAAGAAGACGAGAAAAACTCCTTGTATATTCGTCTAGACAAGAAAGACTAAGGTAATATACAGAGGAAACACCTAAAGAGCATAAGTACGAGCTGAAGCTATTTTATTCTTAACGTAATACTAATTTATTCTTACGTAAATTGAAGTTTTTTAAATAGGTAAATGGGGGGGGGGATATTTAATTAGACTTTCAAACGAAACGCTCATTTAGTGTTATAGCAGTTCTATCGGTTGCTAAAGCAAGTACAGAATCCATCTTTGTAGTCGATAACTATCTGAATGGGAAGGGATCAAAGAAGACGAGAAAAACTCCTTGTATATTCGTCTAGACAAGAAAGACTAAGGTAATATACAGAGGAAACACCTAAAGAGCATAAGTACGAGCTGAAGCTATTTTATTCTTAACGTAATACTAATTTATTCTTACGTAAATTGAAGTTTTTTAAATAGGTAAATGGGGGGGGGATATTTAATTAGACTTTCAAACGAAACGCTCATTTAGTGTTATAGCAGTTCTATCGGTTGCTAAAGCAAGTACAGAATCCATCTTTGTAGTCTATAACTATCTGAATGGGAAGGGATCAAAGAAGACGAGAAAAACTCCTTGTATATTCGTCTAGACAAGAAAGACTAAGGTAATATACAGAGGAAACACCTAAAGAGCATAAGTACGAGCTGAAGCTATTTTATTCTTAACGTAATACTAATTTATTCTTACGTAAATTGAAGTTTTTTAAATAGGTAAATGGGGGGGGGATATTTAATTAGACTTTCAAACGAAACGCTCATTTAGTGTTATAGCAGTTCTATCGGTTGCTAAAGCAAGTACAGAATCCATCTTTGTAGTCGATAACTATCTGAATGGGAAGGGATCAAAGAAGACGAGAAAAACTCCTTGTATATTCGTCTAGACAAGAAAGACTAAGGTAATATACAGAGGAAACACCTAAAGAGCATAAGTACGAGCTGAAGCTATTTTATTCTTAACGTAATACTAATTTATTCTTACGTAAATTGAAGTTTTTTAAATAGGTAAATGGGGGGGGATATTTAATTAGACTTTCAAACGAAACGCTCATTTAGTGTTATAGCAGTTCTATCGGTTGCTAAAGCAAGTACAGAATCCATCTTTGTAGTCGATAACTATCTGAATGGGAAGGGATCAAAGAAGACGAGAAAAACTCCTTGTATATTCGTCTAGACAAGAAAGACTAAGGTAATATACAGAGGAAACACCTAAAGAGCATAAGTACGAGCTGAAGCTATTTTATTCTTAACGTAATACTAATTTATTCTTACGTAAATTGAAGTTTTTTAAATAGGTAAATGGGGGGGGGGATATTTAATTAGACTTTCAAACGAAACGCTCATTTAGTGTTATAGCAGTTCTATCGGTTGCTAAAGCAAGTACAGAATCCATCTTTGTAGTCGATAACTATCTGAATGGGAAGGGATCAAAGAAGACGAGAAAAACTCCTTGTATATTCGTCTAGACAAGAAAGACTAAGGTAATATACAGAGGAAACACCTAAAGAGCATAAGTACGAGCTGAAGCTATTTTATTCTTAACGTAATACTAATTTATTCTTACGTAAATTGAAGTTTTTTAAATAGGTAAATGGGGGGGGGATATTTAATTAGACTTTCAAACGAAACGCTCATTTAGTGTTATAGCAGTTCTATCGGTTGCTAAAGCAAGTACAGAATCCATCTTTGTAGTCGATAACTATCTGAATGGGAAGGGATCAAAGAAGACGAGAAAAACTCCTTGTATATTCGTCTAGACAAGAAAGACTAAGGTAATATACAGAGGAAACACCTAAAGAGCATAAGTACGAGCTGAAGCTATTTTATTCTTAACGTAATACTAATTTATTCTTACGTAAATTGAAGTTTTTTAAATAGGTAAATGGGGGGGGGGATATTTAATTAGACTTTCAAACGAAACGCTCATTTAGTGTTATAGCAGTTCTATCGGTTGCTAAAGCAAGTACAGAATCCATCTTTGTAGTCGATAACTATCTGAATGGGAAGGGATCAAAGAAGACGAGAAAAACTCCTTGTATATTCGTCTAGACAAGAAAGACTAAGGTAATATACAGAGGAAACACCTAAAGAGCATAAGTACGAGCTGAAGCTATTTTATTCTTAACGTAATACTAATTTATTCTTACGTAAATTGAAGTTTTTTAAATAGGTAAATGGGGGGGGGATATTTAATTAGACTTTCAAACGAAACGCTCATTTAGTGTTATAGCAGTTCTATCGGTTGCTAAAGCAAGTACAGAATCCATCTTTGTAGTCGATAACTATCTGAATGGGAAGGGATCAAAGAAGACGAGAAAAACTCCTTGTATATTCGTCTAGACAAGAAAGACTAAGGTAATATACAGAGGAAACACCTAAAGAGCATAAGTACGAGCTGAAGCTATTTTATTCTTAACGTAATACTAATTTATTCTTACGTAAATTGAAGTTTTTTAAATAGGTAAATGGGGGGGGGATATTTAATTAGACTTTCAAACGAAACGCTCATTTAGTGTTATAGCAGTTCTATCGGTTGCTAAAGCAAGTACAGAATCCATCTTTGTAGTCGATAACTATCTGAATGGGAAGGGATCAAAGAAGACGAGAAAAACTCCTTGTATATTCGTCTAGACAAGAAAGACTAAGGTAATATACAGAGGAAACACCTAAAGAGCATAAGTACGAGCTGAAGCTATTTTATTCTTAACGTAATACTAATTTATTCTTACGTAAATTGAAGTTTTTTAAATAGGTAAATGGGGGGGGATATTTAATTAGACTTTCAAACGAAACGCTCATTTAGTGTTATAGCAGTTCTATCGGTTGCTAAAGCAAGTACAGAATCCATCTTTGTAGTCGATAACTATCTGAATGGGAAGGGATCAAAGAAGACGAGAAAAACTCCTTGTATATTCGTCTAGACAAGAAAGACTAAGGTAATATACAGAGGAAACACCTAAAGAGCATAAGTACGAGCTGAAGCTATTTTATTCTTAACGTAATACTAATTTATTCTTACGTAAATTGAAGTTTTTTAAATAGGTAAATGGGGGGGGGGCCTTTAGATATCCTTGAAAAGAGTACAAAAATCATTAATGTTCATTTGCCTTTATTGTCTTTCGATTGGAATAGAAAATTCGTAGGGAAGATTGGGATCTTTTTGAAATTATGACTGAATAAGTGTGTATCATTCTGGTTACTAAAACGGACCATGGAATGGACCCAGTGAACCATTTGGCATGGGGTCTGACATTTCTATTGCCCAAAACGTCACCCCTCTTCCATAATCCGTAGCCATCTGCCTCCCTCATTCATTGACGGACATTGCCCCTTAAACGTTGTCCAATGGAAATGTCCAGATGACTAGTAAGCTGAAATTTCACAAAATGAAGGGCCGTTGGGTTGCCTAATATATCAACTTTCGTGGCATATATATTTTTATCAAAAAAATTATTAATGCTAAAGAACTTCCCATTTTAAAAGTTATTAAAACGTATGCTGCGATGTACAGAAATTAAAATCCAACGCAATTGTGCGATTTGACTAAAAATAGTTTGCATTACAAGCCCTATCAGAATCGTTTTTACCCTCGACGATTATTATTTCTAATTCGTACTTAAAGGTATTTGAAGTTTGTTGTTTTTTTCAGTAGGTAGTTACTAAGCAGATGAAGGTGAAGTTGACTGAAATTCTCGCTTTATGTTGAGTGCTTGAGTATAACATGGTGTACCGTCGATTTTAACTAGAGACAAATCATTCAGACGTTAAAAATACTGACTGAGGTGAAGTTCAGACAGATCATTTGTCACTTATTGATGGCCTGGCTTGTCCCATCAGCAAGCCATGCCTACTCGTAAATCCTGTCTATTGGATTGATCTGTTCTTTGTGCAGCATATCCATGACACAGAAGCGTAAGGGAGTATATCTTTTTCTCTCCATTTTTGACACATGCTCGTGATTTTTTTTTATTTTGTGTGGAAAGACAGAATTGATATTTTTATACCAATTCAAGAGGGTAAAAATTACACAGATACGTCTTTATAATTTCAAACCAAAAAATGATTTGGGTTATTCTTGAAATCACCCACAGAAATACATTTTGATTGAAAAAGTTTCATATTTATAGTTGGCTACTAAACCTACCATTTCTTATAGTCGGTTATGGATTAAGATATATTATGAAGTATCTGCTTCTGTGGTTGTCAATTGACTAGCAAACTGAGTTGCAGATGGTTTGTTCTTAATTTCTTCTTATTACAACCTGGATGTGATCTTCCCTTTCTCAGTAGTGAAAAGTCCTTCTCTAGGTCAGAGTGATATAAATGTAAGTTGAAGTTTTGTCCTCAAACAAAAACGTATATTACTTAATTCAATTAAAGTGTGCATACACACTATAAGTTTTTTTTAATTAAACTTTAAAAATCCATTTTTTTCACAGTAGGTCATTGGTATATGCTTAAAACCATTTAAGAGAGAAAAAATCATATTAAACTAATTAGTAATTAAATAATTAAGATATAATGGGCTAATTAGCGTGTTTTTAACAATGATATTTTAAATTCTAACTTGCCTAGAAAGACAATTTTAGTTGAAGTGTTTTGACCCTCAATCAAGTTGGTAGAGAGAAAAGGTATTTTGTTACAATTTTTTTCGCCAAAGATGCATAAAAAAATTAATATTTTTTCGGAAATTTAGAATTTAAAAATTTATTTCTCAACTAATAACTCAGATTGAGGGTCAAAACATCTCTGCATATACAGATTATAATTACATAAATAATGATATAAAAATAATTCTAATAGGTGAATTCCTTGTTGAGTCATCACTGTTTGAAAAAAAGGATCCTATTGCAAAAACTTGTTTCTTCAGAAAGCGAGTTTAAAGTTTTGAGAACATGTCTGTTCATGATGACAGTACCTAACAAAAACACTTGTAACTAGAAAACTATTTCGAATATTTGCAAGATCTTGGTATTGTTTGAAAGCTTAAAAATTAAAAATATTTTGAAGCAATAAAAAAATTAGACGTTTTGGTCGATTTTCCGGATTTTTATTGTGTACATACAATTTAATTAACATAAAACTTTGAAATTATTAGATAAAAATCCTACTCTAATCAATAGCAGCCCAAATAAATTTTTAAACGAATAAAAAAATTTATCTGGAATACATGAACTATTAAAATGAAAACACCAAACTGGCTAAGATAGCATTTAGGAAAATAAATAGTTTGACTCAAATTACAAAGCAATAAGATTGTTTAGCTTCTGTCTTTCTCTTTCTATCTCTCTTTTTATCTCGCTCTTTATCTCTTTATCTCTTTCTCTTCCTTCTCTCTCTCCTTTCTCTCTTTTTCTCTTCCTCTTCCTTCTCTCTCTCCTTTCTATCTCTCTCTTTTCTCTCTCTCCTTTCTCTCCTTTCTCTCTCTCTATCTCTCTTTACTTTCTCTCCTTTCTGTTTCTCTCTCTGCAATAAATAGTTCTTAAGATTATTAGCAACATAAAATAATTTAAATCCTATTTGTGCTATTGAAAAATGCAATGCATTAAACCATTTAAAAATTACCTTTCATCATATACAACACAAAAATTTCTGCATTAACAATGCGTCTGCTATGTTTATCAATAAATATCGCTCTCATGCCGAATTCCCCAGAATCGGAAATGTGAAATCCTCATTTTTTGCTGCTGCCCTTTTCCCGATTTCCGCTGAAAGCGGATGAGACGCAAATGCTGAGTATCCGCTGCCTCTTCCCGTGCACCAGGAGCTTGCTATTCTACCTAAGGTCACGAAGGAATCTAAATAGGAATTAGAGTGCAGAATTATCTTTAGTTCAAGAAACTCTTTATAACTAACCTTGACACAAAAAATGTGCAAGTCCAGAAGAATCACTCTCTTCTGGATTTTATTAAGTGGAGTATCCAAGATAGAACATGGGTCATCTGTATTCTTGAAGATGCAATTTTAATTTGTAGGTAAGATTTACTTTTGCATATTTTGAGTAAGATTTGATTGAGGAGGTTCCCGTTCAATTTTTTTTAAGATATCAAGTAATATTTTTATTTTTAATGACTTAACTATACATCACATGTGACTTAACTATGCATCATATGATGATATTTGTCCTCCCAAATATAGTTTTAAAGTATCAGTCCATGACATTTTATTTAAACCATACTATTGATATATTTTTCATGCTGAGCATCAACATGCTTCACTTTCTACAATTTCTTGTATTCATTTTGTTGACCAACATAATTGCAATCTTATAATTTTCTATTTGACTTCTTTTTTATTTTGCAATTTAATTCTTGCACTTATTGCTGTTATATTAACTTTTTATTTGATTTAACTTTACATTGGTTTTGTTAGTTCGTCTTGTGTTGGCCACAAATTTACAATTTTTGACCTTGTATCACAAGTTGTACGTGGTGTAAGTTCGATTACTGAAACTTATCTTGGGTTTATATATCTCTTCAGTGACGGAAAAACCTACCTTGTGTGTAAGTCCATTACTTGGTGACTATTTGTAAAGGGGTCCCTAAGATCAGGCACACAAGTAGGAATTATTTACTCAATGAATCGACCTTGTTCCATAAAACCTAAGCAACTAACCAACCTAAGCAGATTTACATTTTTATTCGTAATTTTGAAACATAACTATAATGCTAGGCATACTCCATAAACAATTTTCGTGACTCTAAAACTACACTAGCGTTTAATAAAATCAACATTATGAAGTAAATGTATTAAATAAGCACGTTTCATTTATTTCTGATTACTTTAAATCACTACAAAGTTCAAATCACAAAAAATGTCATGATTTTGGGTATTCAAATGAACCACCTAGTTAAAAGGACGCAGTAAAAATTTAATAACAAAAAAAGAATTATATTGCCAGGGTTTTTACAAAACGAAAAGGTTTAGATTTGGACAGTTGTAGCAATGAGACAGTTTTTGCGAGGAAAAGTATTTACAACTAAGTTAACTCAATAGATTGGAATTTCGAGTGTTATTTTCAATGTTTCAACACATGTAATCAAATATTCGAAAAAACCCATTCAGGTTTTTGGAACGCCTATTTCCTGAATACTTACATAAGCAATTACAATACTTTTCCGTAATATGTTATTGAGTTACCTTCTTTCTTTCACAAGATTGAAAATGTTCGAGTTGTTATATTCCTCCCCTATTTAAGTCCTTAATACTTCGATTTAAAATCTTCAAGTGAGCTGAAAAAGTAAACTGTTTGTTTTCACAATCTAGAAAGAGAGAAAATAACCGGAATTACGCACCAAAGTAAAAAACGAATGATTAATCTATGCATCAATTTGACAGTATCTACTATTTACAGCAATACCCAACTTCCTATTTAATTTGTATTTACTCTTACTTTTATTGACATAGACTCACAACTGAATGTATTCAAACAGGCTTAAAATTCTAAGAAGATTAATGACTAGGCGTTTCCTAGTCATTTTCTTAAGCATACGACGGATACAAAAAAAAAATTATTTATCTTGGTCAAACTTCATTTATATATTTTTTAAACCTGACGATGCGTGATCATTGGCTGTGTATAAACCTTTTTTCGCCCCATCTGTCAACTTTTGTTGATCACTTGCTATCTATAAACCTTTTCCCATCAGTATCTGTCAACTTTCTTTTCTTTTGCATGGTGTTGGTTTTTAAGCAATACTTGTAAAACACTATTGTTGGAATATTCAATTTTTGATCAACAGTGCTAAAACAATATGAGTTGCGTACGGCAATCGTTTTATACTCAATGTTATTTCCTTGGTGATTTCGAATCTAAGGATTTTTGATACTTCGTTTCTCGTTTCGCTCGTCACATCACACAATCAATCAAAACAATTTGAAACTCCGCCTACTCGTGACGTCACACAACAAATCAAAACTTTATTAGCCAAGGAAATACAGCAGAATCTAGCATTTTATGTAATAAGATATATTCTAAAATTCTTTACATTTTGATTTCTCTTGCTGTCAAATTGATTTTGAATCTTATAAACTAAAAGTATTAAATGAGAACTAAAGGGTGGATTTTTTTGCTTAGCATTTACTAACTGGGATAGTTCCATTTTTTTTTTAATTATTTCTTTATATATCGTGGTAACACAGTCATTAACGTCTAATCCTTATGTCGTGTCCAAAACCAGCTATAACGAGATTGTTAATGAGGAGATATGTTCAAAGAGCACAGTAAGTTGGGTACATAGTGGTAGGTACATACAATATGTTTTATTTTTAAGGCTGTTTTAAGAAATATTAAACTTTTTACCGATAGAATCACCCCATATCATAAGTCAGTAATTCCCAATCTGTGCTCTATGGAGACTTAAGGACTCTGCCTGCCTATCCAGAGGGCTCTAAGGCACCTCCTGTAAAATAAATTAAATAAAATTTAAAACTGTTGCAAGGCAAATGGTTTGATTTATAGCCATACAATGCTTTTATGTAATGAAGTACATATTATATACTCTGAAAATCATTCTGAGATATGCCTAAACAATTATTTTATAATAGATTTGAAAGTTAATCAGCATTTATTTTTTTTAATTACAATTAATTAATGCCATAAATATGGATAAATATCAAATTGTATAGACTGTAAATAGTAAAAGAGTTCCAGGTTCAAAAGAGTGACATTTCACTTAACTCACGACAGTTTTTACTAACTATTTTTATCATTTCAATTTAAACATTTTATTTTTACTATTGGTATCATAAAATCTAGAAGGTTCTTGAAACCAATCCTAAAGCATCAAACGATTTTTACTACTGTATATAACATTGATTTTTAAATATTGGTTTTCCAGTTCCACTCCTGTTGTTCCTTTGCTGTATATCTCTTTCCTCCAACTAAACATTTTAAATGTTATTCTTTTAAATTCTTATTTCTAGGTTTTAATGTCTTTGGTCAAAGAAATTTGGCAAAATGAGATTAGTGCGTCTGTTTATAGATAAATAATGTGCATGAAAAAAGAGTAAGAAATAATGCAATCAAAATAAATTATTACAAAAGTCGATTTCCAAGAAAAGGGCAAAACTTAAAAACGCACTCCTGAAAAGTAATTTTTAGACTTATCCAGTTATTTCCCTTGACCACAAATATGCGTCCTTAGGTTCAGCATGAATAAAAGTCAAAAATGACTTTATTAGGGGGAACTGGGAATGACGGTAGTACTTTTATTTCGCCAACAGTCGTGACACATTCTCGGATCTGATTCATCTAAGATATTTTCTTTTGGTAATTAATTGTTATAGTTAACTTAAATTTTAAAATCTAACTGTGGATATATTAATTTTTCGACATTCTAGATATCGAATGAATTACATGGGAATCGAGTTACGTGAAGGTCTTTATGATTGCAATATTGAAGCTCTTATAACCTTCTCAAACCATACATCTTTACATCCTTCTTTACTTTCTCAAACACATCATAAAAAACCTCCATCTATGAATCATCTAAAAATATGGTTCTCATTAAATCGAGCATGTTCTTGTTAGATCACTCATGTTTACAAGACAGCAATCAAGAATTTGCTATTATTGGAGCAAACTGAACAACTGTCTCAATGATTCTTTTATCTTGTATTGTCGTAGGATTTTCCACCATACACCATAACCGCTTCTCTGGGTTTTCTGTGGAATGTTTCCGAAAATCGTATTTTTTCATGTCTAAGAGTAGAAATTCCGTTGGTAGGAGTTACAAATGTTTTCGAATAAATAAATATCGACAATAAGTACTTTGAAAATATTGTTGATACCACAGAACTTCACGCATCAGTCGACCATGACATTGTAGTAAAATATTTATTATGACGCATACGTATAGGCTCATTTCATGGAAATATATTTTTATGACTGGATCAAGGTTTTTGTTGTTTTGAATGTTCGAAAATCTTCAACTTGTAGTCTTGACTGATACAATGGCAGAGTGGTTTCAGTTTGATATAAAAATATGTTTACGCATACGGGTTCAACCTTCATGAACCTCAGTTTCGTTACAGTGTACAATATCCGGATTTTTTAGTTGCATGCATTTAATAGCTCTTACTCTAAGCGCCATATTGGTAATTTTAAATCAAGCTATCAAAATATGTTATTTGTGAAACACTGATGTTATTTTTCAAAAGTAAACAAGATTACATGAACTGTACAAATCTCTCTATATTAAAAAAAAGTTGCCGCCGCAGGAATGAAAAATGTGCTGTTTAGCTCGATTCTTAGACGGTTTCCCTAGAAAGTTCGGATCAGAAAAATATGAAATTAACATTGTTTGTTCTTCATCGTGTTCCCATCGGGTTGACGAGCGTAAGCGAGCAGGGGTCGGAGCCCCCTAGTAAAATAAAATTAAGTATTTTCATGAAGTGATATGCACTGTCCGTAACTTTTAAAAACATGAGATAGTTTGAGTACATTGGGAAAGTGCACGTATTTTGTGTTATTTTAATCAAATCCCCACAATTAATAATCATTACTCAAGACAATGAATGGTTTTACCCTCTGAGTGGTTTACAAGCATAATTTCACCTTACGACCTGCAGTCTTTCCTGCATCACTACTAACCAGTTCCGACCTTCTTGACCAAAAAAATCTTTCAAAAGGACGCTATTGTAAGGAAACGAGCAATAGAATATTTCCAAAGAATTCTATTCTAAAGATCGGTGCAATAGAATATTTCAAAAGGATACCATTCTCAAGAAAGGACTAGTAGAATCTTTCAAAAGGACGCTATTGTAAGGAAACGAGCAATAGAATATTTCCAAAGAATTCTATTCTAAAGATCGGTGCAATAGAATATTTCAAAAGGATACCATTCTCAAGAAAGGACTAGTAGAATCTTTCAAAAGGACGCTATTGTAAGGAAACGAGCAATAGAATATTTCCAAAGAATTCTATTCTAAAGATCGGTGCGATAGAATATTTCAAAAAGATACCATTCTCATGAAAGGACTAGTAGAATCTTTCAAAGTGATGCTATTGTAAGGAAACTAGCAATAGAATATTTCCAAATAATTCTATTCTAAAGATAGGTGAAATAGAATATTTACAAATGATTCTATTCTAAAGATAGGTGAAATAGAATATTTCCAAATAATTCTATTCTAAAGATAGGTGAAATAGAATATTTCCAAGGGGAATTATGTTTTACAAAATAGGCAAATACAATCGTTCCAAAGATTGGTTCTATTCTAAGGAAAGGACATAAAAGAATCTTTCTAAAGATTCAAATCTATGGATTCTGTAGAAAGATGTGGTTGTTTACTCATTGTGGGTTGTGGGATAAAAGCAGCTCTACACTATAGGGACATCTCGCTACACTCAGATGGTTAATGAAGAGTTACTCTTTAGGGATGTGAAAGCTTGAAAAGACCATCAAATAAAGTATTCAGGATGTACCAGGGTGAGAAAATTGTAACTTGCGAACAAAATTAAGTGAAATTGTTCATTGAAATTAGTTAAAATGTAAAGAGAACATCAGACAAAAGATGTAAAATCTTCGGAGCAACTGCTGATGAGTCAAAATGTTAAGGACTTTAACTGCAGGTTGATGACCGGCTACGACTATTTGCAGGCACATCTAAATAAAATCAGAATACAGGATACTGCTTCCTATCCGCTGTGTAACACTAATTTAATTACTAAGTCCTTAACATTTTGGCAAGCCATTCTGGTATTTAGGCGATCTACACACCATCAGTCATGCGACACTAAATTGAACAAATTTTGCATGCTTACAAACATGTTTTCTGTAAGGAAACGGAGGGCGCATGCTCAAGTCGTGTGTTTGATTGAATGCTACTCCAGTATGTGCTCGGATGTAAAAGGCTGGGAAATCGACTCCACCTTTTCTACCAAATGAGCTGTAAACTCATGCTTCTACTGGACGATAGGTAAAATAAAAAAATATTCTGTCTTTAGTCAGAGTATTAAAAAAAGCACCGATTCTATTAAGACAACAATGGCAGTCACATTTCCCAACACGATTTCAATTATGTTAAGCATCAAGGGATGGCATATCATCACAGCATCATCGAAGGTAATAATAGCATCGATTAGAATTCCTAGGTGTGACATGTATGGCCCTATCAAACCTGTTCGTAAAAAGACGTGGAATGAGAATATTTTTTTTCAAATGATTTGACGAAGATTTTTAACAAAGCATTCCTGAATGTAACGAGTTTAGCTCACTGGGGGTAACAAAAATTATAAAAAACTAGCAAGTTGTGGATTATTACATAATGTGTAATTAGATTTGCAATAAAAATACAGTAGTAAGAAATGCATTTAGAGCTCAGAAACCTTTGTTTAACAATTGTTATTGTTAATATTGTAAGTGGAAAGATTATATTATGTTCTCAAGCATAATTTAATATCAACTTGAAACTGTGTAAACAGTTTATCTAAAATAATTTTATTGAGCAATCCTACAATCCTCACATTCCTTTACGCAATTCATACCCAGGTAACTGTGAGTTAAAATTTAAGTATATCGCACCCCGGTTATAAAAATGACACTAGTCAAAAAATAAAAATTTTGTGTGAAGTTATATCATTGAAAAATATGTATGAGGTGCCCCAGCGTGTTATATTACTATTGTATAGAATATAATAGAAGTCACCGCCATAAATACTTACCTAAAATTTAAAAGAAGCTTTTACAATTTCAAAATAAGTTTTAAAGAATCCTTTAAGTTGATGTTTCTCAAATTCTGCAATTTTGAGTTGCGTCACTTTTCTTGCCGGGGTGCGATATGTTAATTAAGGTATCGGAACTCTTATGTTAATTAAGGATACGATATGTTAATTAAGGTTCGAGACTCTTTTTTGAATGTGGTGTAAGAACATTTTAATGACATTTTTTTATGTTTAGTGTTATTAAACATAAACATTGGGCAATAAATATTTTAAAAATATATATTAACAATTTTGAAAAAAGGATAATAATGTATGGAATTTTAAAGAATTTGGTCAAAGACTTCAAATGTACTACATGAAAATCTGTTCAACCAATTTGAAAAATGATATTACCAAAATAAACTACATGCATTTGTTTAGGGAATGAACTAGAATCAAAACGATATTTAAGTAAGCAAAACTTTTACAAGCTATCGAAAAATGAATACACGATTTTTGATAGTTTTTGAAGTCCTATTTTTTAAATAAATTGCCATAATTTAAAAACTTTTCAACTCAACATAATTAATCTAATACATTCCCTGGAAAACATGATAAAGGACGTTCTCAAAAAATTTTACGAGAATCCATCAATATCTTTTTGAGTTGTAACAATTTAAGTGAAGAAATAATGCATAAATATTAATTTAGAGTCCAAATACACTCAAACCTGTTTTTGTGCTGTAGATAGGGACCGCACAAAAGAAAACGCATAAAAAAATCTAAAACTTCAATAGTAGCTATAAAAAATATTTTTCGCAACACATTTAAAAAGTATTTTTTATGCGGTGAATAGGGACCGTATAAAAAAAAAGTCTCACGTAGAAAATAACTCAAAACCTTACGAAATAACTAGAAATTGCCTTTTTAAACGAAATCAAGACACTAGGCTCGTCAACTACTTGGAATCTCGTCAAAACTTTTGGAATCTCATTTAGAAATCTCGTTGAGAAAATACACATGCCAACATTTTTAAATATTTTATTTACATATGTACTTATTTTACACATATTAAACTTTTCAAAATGTATAATCATTATCCTTCGTAGTTTGACAACACACGGATTTTCTTGTGGTGAACTGGTTCAAAATCACTTTCGTCACTTGAAGATACTACCTCGCACTCGTTTAGAGTTGACTTTTTTTCAGTTATGATGTACTAGTCGGTGTAATGGACTAAAAAGTATAAAATTATTTCTCCTGGCCCCATACAGATTTATAACCCCATACAGATTGTCCTGAAAGTTTGTGATTGTGAAGTTTTAATAGCTATAAAAATATTTGTAAGATTTAAAACGAAAAACGTGGGGCGTTTTACTCTCCTCACTTTTATCTATTGCATGCGCCCCAAGATTTTCATTTTAAACCTTCCAAGTATTTTATAGCTATTAAAACTTCACAATCACAAATTTTCAGGACAATCTGTATGGGGTTATAAACCTGTATGGGGCCAGGAGAAATTATTTTATACTTTTTAGTCCGTTACAAAAACGCGCTCAATTAAAATGTTTTTTTATTTAAGTAATTTTCATTGATAACTTCGTCAATTATGTTCTAATTTGATTGAAATTTCGAAGGGACTGTAAGTAGATTGTACTGAATAAATTTTTTTCATATACCGCACAAAAAAAGATCGCACAAAAACCGGTTTGAGTGTAGTTTGAAGTGTATCGTTTGCTCTCTCCTAGTTTCTACTGTTTGTGTAAACAATTTTGTTCTTCACTTTGCTTTAAAAATGTTCACAATATTTCCAAAAGAGAAACCATTTTACATTTGAAAAACCTTTCAAAAATTATATTTGCAACAAAAAAAAAAGTAAGTATTAAATTTTAATTTTATATGTTTTTGGTCTTTTTTTTTCCGGCTTTTTCCGGTGTTTTCCTTCCTACTTCCTGTTAATTGGCCTTGATTAAAATCTTAATATCTCTGCAACTAATTAACTGAAAGAAAAAATTAACATTTACTTTGGAAAGTCAAATAAATAGTCTATCAAATAAGACCAAAACCTTTTTTGGGATTTTTCGTCAAAAATAGCTTTTTTAGCGTGTTCGGATACCTTAAATTAAATGGAGTAAAAAGCGAATTATCAAGATTCTGAATAATTCAGTCAGGTTACATATATTTATAACCGATTCATATTATACAAATGAGTTACCACCTAACTGGCATGGCGGTAGATCTAGGTTTGAATCCTGGTTTGTACGAACATGGATGTTGAAAATTGACCCTGTTAGGAGTCACAGCTGGTGTCTTACCCACTGGGTACTCTTTCATAAATAGCTGCATGTTCGATTCTTGTAGTACCCATGGCCAAAGAGATCAGTGGTCGAGCATTAAAAATATTAATCTGGGTTGGAATAAAAAAAAGGTAGACAACATTTCTTACGGTTATATTACTTACTAGGGGGACCGCCCCCTGCTCGCTAACGCTCGCCAACCCCCGGAGGATTGCTCCGGAATCCTCATTGGTTCGCTGCGCGAACCTATGCTCGCTTCGCTCGCATCAATGAAGACATGTGTCCTAGCACAAGGGATTGTTTACAAAAAATGATATTCCAAAAAAATATTTTTAAAATCTAAATTTTTTGCTGTTTTTCAGAAAATACAGTATATATACAGTACCTCTGGAATCAGAATTCAAATGAAAAGTTTGAGCAAATTTTGACTTGAAATGTGAGCGCTGAGTTGGAAATTGAATACCCAGCATGTTGTTTGTGTGTACATTTGCGTACCCCTGCACTTGAGCTACTTTTTCATTGAGTTTGTTGTCGAAAGTTGTAGTGCAAGCGTCTTGTTGAACTATAATTATTGGCCTTGAAAAGGGCCTTTTTTTATTAAATGGCCCTGAAAAGATCCTCCGCTTTCTTTGATTTCTATTATCAACTGCAACAACTCGACTAAAATTCTTTTCTTTCAATGAAATTTTCATCCGATAACGCTACAAATTCAATTGAAGCGCGAGGCTTCGTGATAAACAAACAATCGTACAATGTTGCCAAAACGCGATAACAAATAACGTCTTTTTTGCGTGCCACGTAAGAGAATTATATATATAGATTATTAGATGTTCTTGTCATTAGAAATGTGCTCAATAATAAATGCCATGATAGAAAATGATTCTGTTCTCATTGATATAATATTTTGAGAAGAGAACCTTAAATACAGTTTATTTGGAATTGGTGGGTGACTATTTATAACATCCCTTAATGCGGTGAACTCATGAAGGAAAAGTGTGTTAATTTTAGTTGTAGTGTTTATTATCATATTAATATAAATTGTATGCTTGATGTGGTGTTACTGATCTTGGTTACAACGCTAGCTTAATGTCTTCGTACACTGCAACAATAGTCAGTAGGTTTTGCACTTAAAAGCCTTTTAATTCCTAATCATATGATTTATCAATGTGTTATCTGGATGAAATAAAATATCTGGAGATAGCAGGTCGGTACCTTTCGAACTATTATTTTCGTCAGTACCGCTGTCAGATCACTTGTTAGTGAGAAGAATATTTTGAGATGTCACAGATTGTCTTGAATGACAACTCAATATCTGTAGCATTCGGTAACTAAGAATTTCACTTAGTCATCCATTGTAACATTGTCAGTTTTGAAGTCGAAGACCAGGTGTAAATATTACACAATGTTGGATTCGTATTACTTTCATTCCACTACAAATGTTTTTTCCCAAAAAAATGACATATTTTGCTATAAGAAATGTGCTGTTTTTCATGAATTCAAGGTTAAACTGCAAATCGAAAGGGATTCATCTTTAACTTTATAGTTCTATTGCTTCATGTCTATCCAGAAGGAATTTGTGTCATCAAAATCCCACTCTTGTCATAAGAATTGGTTATTTTATGTAATCTTTAATTCGTTCTTCTCACTTTCTTATCAGAAGAAATCAAAAAAAGTAAAATTATGTACGCAATATCCATAGGGAATGCTAAATAGTCTTTCGGACAGACCCTTCTGTGAGAGATAGATGCATACGGTATCCTAGATCACAGGTTAAATTCAGATGCTAATGGATGAATTAGTACTTGCAGAGATAAATTGAACATTAGCGTCCCGAATGTGGAAGTAGTTATTGCACTATGAATTCTTAAAGAATTAAAAAAATCAGAATTTTAGACCCTTCTATAAGGAACAGGAGCACCAGGTATAACAGGTCTGGGATTGGGATTAAGAATATTTAAAACAAGCATCATATACCCGAGCAAGAAAACGAGTAGCCGTTCTACAAGAGATCAAAATTTAGAACTGGTCATTACTATTAAATGCGTCAGCAAATAAGATTTACCCTAACCGTCACAATTGTCAGGGTCACAGCATGGCTAGTCCTGATTAATTAAAGTAGTGTTTCGAGGTGTCATGGAAAGACATTTTTTATGATTCAAGATGTCTTTTGGATATTTTTCGCAGAGGAAAACATCATAGAAATGATTTAATTTTGATCCCGGAATAAGATCAAAATACGCTTACTTTGGTTTTCTACAAAGACGATGCTACATGATTATAAACTTCAATCACTTTTTACATGAAATTCTTTATCCCCATTGCTCTTTTGGTTTACTTAAATTAACTAAATAGTTTATTTTATGTATATGAAGCTATATTGCTTGTTAAATTAACTAAATTGTTTATTTTATACATCTAAAGCTATAACGCTTGTTAAAATATAAAAGAAGAGCTTTTTTACAAGGCATGGTCAAAAAACATATATATCCTCACAGGTTATTCTTCCGAAGAAATACGTTCTCTACAAGCAAATGCAGGATCTCCGTTACAATTCATTCCAAAACGTGTGTCATCAGTCCAATGAGCCCAAAAGTTCAGTAGTCATTTAAACTTACAGAATGCATCTCATCATCGTTTATGAGCCACTTATCACACACAGCATAAAAAAACAATGAATCTTGTTTACAGGCGGCACTTAAATGTGTCACTCTCCACCTCTTTGAAGAACAGCATGCCGACGACCATTCCTCCTCGATTACCAAACACGTGTTTTGCAATTAACAATCCCGTATCAAACGAACTGCCCACTCAACAAGGGCTATTGAGGGTGGTGCGTTTAATAAATGTCCCTTCTGCGTACGAGCGGGCAAGGAGCCAGGCCCGGGATGGAGGTTAATGACCGCCAAACAAGCAATGTTGACTGAGGAAATAAAGAATGGAGTAAAATTCATGGCAGCTCTTTTGCACGCAATGTTTACCCAGTACATGTGTACTAGGAAAAGTGAGCCATTTCCGTTGATAGCACATAGTTCTCGATATTTGCTCGACTTTTAAATGATCTCGACCCCATGTCTTTGGTACAATACAGCTTCCGGAAGAAAAAAAAAATGCTTTTTTTTTTTGTCAGTCTGTGGTTTAATTTTTTTTAATCCTTGCGGCAGCCTATTTGAAGATTTGAAAACGGATTTTTAGTCGCAAAATCTTTACAATTTCTGCGACTACGTACATGAACGTAAGTGAGTGACAGTGAAATCTCTTTGAGGCAACGTTTTATTCTAGTTTCCGAGTTGAATTTATTCTAGTTTCCTAGTCGAATTTATTCTTCGTCAGTTTTCGGTATTTCCTTTTGTGAATATAGTCTCACCGCAGTACAAATGCCTCTATTCTTTGTGCAAGAAAGTACTATTACAGTGCTTCGCAACAATGTAGCTTCCGGAAAAATTTATATATTTTTGACAATCTGTGGTTTAGTTATTTTCACCCTTGCAGCAGCCTATTTGAGGATTTGAAAAACTGATTTTAATCGTAAAATCTTTACAATTTCTGCGACAACTTATATGAACGTAAGTAAGTGACATTGAAATCTCTTCGAGGCAACGTTTTATTCTAGTTTCCGAGTTGAATTCATATAGTTTCCTAGTCGAATTTATTCTTCGTCAGTTTTCGGTATTTCCTTTTGTGAAGATAGTCTCACCACAGTACAAATGCCTCTATTCTTTTGCAATAAAGTACTATTACAGTGCTTCGCAACAATGTAACTTCCGGAAAAATTGCTTTTTTGTCAATCTGTGGTTTAGTTATTTTCACCCTTGCGGCAGCCTATTTGAGGATTTGAAAAACTGATTTAAATCGTAAAATCTTTACAATTTCTGCGATTACTTATATGAACGTAAGTAAGGGGCAGTGTAATATCTTCAAGGCAACGTTTTATTCTAGTTTCCGAGTTGAATTCATTCTAGTTTCCTAGTCGAATTTATTCTTCGACAGTTTTCAGTATTTCCTTTTGTGAAGATAGTCTCACCACAGTACAAATGCCTCTATTCTTTGTGCAATAAAATACTATTACAGTGCTTTGCAACAATGTAGCTTCCGGAAAAATTTATATTTTTTGTCAATCTGTGGTTTAGTTATTTTCATCCTTGCTGCAGCCTATTTGAGGATTTGAAAAACTGATTTAAATCTTAAAATCTTTACAATTTCTGCTATTACTTATATGAACGTAAGTAAGGGGCAGTTAAATCTCTTCGAAGCAACGTTTTATTCTAGTTTCCGAGTTGAATTCATTCTAGTTTCCTAGGCGAATTTATTCTTTGGCAGTTTTCGGTATTTCCTTTCGCGAATGTAAGTCTCACTACGCTACAAATGCCTCTGTTATTTGTACAATAAGTACTGTTACAGTGCTTCGCAACAATGCAGCTTCCGGAAAAAATGCATTTTTTTTTGTCAGTCTGTGAGTTAATTTTTTTTTACCCTTGCGGCAGCCTATTTGAGGATTACAAAAACGGATTTTTAGTCGTAAAATCTTTACAATTTCTGCGATTACTTATATGAACGTAAGTAAGGGACTGTGAAAACTCTTCGCGGCCACGCTTTATTCTAGTTTCCTAGTTGAATTTATTCCAGTTTCCTTGTTGAATTTATTCTAGTTTCCTAGTCGAATTTTTTCTTCGTCAGTTTTCAGTATTTCCTTTCGTGAAGATAGTCTTACCACAGTACAAACTGCCTCTATTATTTGTACAATAAGTACTGTTACAGTGCTTCACGATCTTAGACAAGTGCCGATGTTGGTATGATACTGTAGAATAAATTATATTATAATTAAATTTGCTACATTCGAACTTTGAATTAAGTTTGCTCTAAACAAATCTACGAGATTATATCACCGTAAAATGTTGAGTCGTAAATGTCCGAGAGAAATCTTCAGGAAAAAAACAAAAAACTAGGCGGAAAGCGATTCTTTTAATAATTCAAGTAAAATTTCGATTTTCAAAAGTGGAAAATCACGAGAAAATTATCAAACTGATTCTGTAGAACAAAATACGATTTTGATACTTTTCCACGTGATTTTTCAGGTGTTAAGTTCCATCCACCTTTGCAACGGAACCAGTACTTACTGCGAGTTTTGATTATGTATGTTAAGTAACACATTGCGCCTCATGCATTTAGAAATCTGAGGGTAATCTATGCATTAATACTCCCATAGCTTTTCTGAATTTTAAACAACTTAAACAGATTCCTTATTTCATAATAAGTACGTAATTATTCTTGCTGTGTTAAAAGGTATTTTTGAATTTCAACAAAGCAAATCAGCAATTTCTAACAAATATTCTACGGAAAAACGCAAAATCTTTTTTCAAGGCAAAACATTAAAAAAAAATTCTACATCTCTGATCTAGGTCTAACGATAATTTTCGTAACTCACGCATGTGTAATGCATCTTAAATTACAATAATTCTTTAAAAACACGAAGATGTACATTTTGTTTTACCCACAACACCACTTTGATGGTAAAAGAAAAAATGAATCAAAAGTTCCGATTTTAATTGCAAAGATGTGAGACAAGACGCAGCTGGATCACAAATCATTCTTTTGTCTTCAACACAGATGTTCTATCCATCTCAAACCGGATGTTGTGCTATCAACCCTCAACCCGTCTACTCATCTTTTTTCTAAGTTTCGTAATTAACCAGGAAATCCATCGGAAATGAAATGCATTGTTTGCACCTATCGTGTCTGCGACATTTAAAGGCGGTCGGAAGAACGGCTAAATGGTCGTCACCTGATGAGAAAAAGATTAAACCGCCTCGAGGTGTAACGGTCTACCTGTGATCAGAAAGGGTAGCATTATTTGGCAGGTTATTGCTTCTTAATTACTCATAGTAGTAAATTCATTGTTGTGTGTCTGGTGGTGCTAGAGGATTTTAGAAGCTCCCCCTGCCAAATCTTTTCGTATTGTTTCCACTCCGTGATAAAAATCTTCCCCTTTTTGGTGTCACAGCTTTTCCGCGTTCTCATGAACCAGTCATGGTGAACAGAATGCTTAAGTAGATGGTACAAATATTGATTAAGATGAAGGACCGTTGACTTCAGGGCTGCTTTCCGGGACCTAGTGACAATTTCGATGACCCTTGTTGAAATAAAAATATGTGTCCTAAGTATCCATCTAGGTCAAATATGATCCCTTGTGCCATGAAACCCCAATCAAACAAAATATAAATGCCGAACTTGCACAAGTTAGAAGTTTTTTTCCCTTTTTTCATAAGTTTAAGCCGTTTTATTGCCTATAACAATGAAGATATTTATAATAGTTGAATAAAGAGAAAACAGACAATAACAGGACAGTTTTCACGTCTTCGTAGTCTATTTAGTATCCATAGTACTAATCCGTAGCCCATTTCATAGCCACAATACTATGACACTATCGATACGAAAATACTTATACCCTTTGGAAATAAAATTATGAAGTTAAAGGATGTAAAATTGCACTCCCTTTGATAAGAAGTAACATTTCCTCATTTGATTAATATAAAATCAATTAATATTCTGCACTATAGAGAACATTTTACAAATTTATAACATTAGCCCCTCTCCTTTCTAGAAACGTAATAATTTAGATCACATTAGGATAGATTAGCTTCCTTGTTAATTATAGAACAACTGTAAACTGCCCACGATTATTGCGAGCATAATTTAATCCTCTGATCTGCACGAAATTTCCTGCTAGAGTAGTATTGCTTTTATCCCAATACACATATAATGACTTAATAAACACATCTATAGGCTAAAAGAATCCTAGAAAACATTCTGTTTGTCGAGATCAAAATTGGTTGGAAGTCATGCATGTTACAGAATGGATACATGCCTATAAGCCCCCAGAGTGTTAAACTCTATTCCCAAATGCATTACATACGATTACATAAAAACAACCTTAATGGAACCAAATGGCCCCATTACTTTCATGATTTTTTAAAACTGACATTGTATCTTAATGGTTTCATTTGAAATCATATAAAAGACACAGTTACTGGCTATTTACTAGTATTTTTTATCAGTATATTGCAGAAAGGATTCCCATTACTTATAAATTTGGTACACATTTAACTGCCAAGCATTGTAGAAATATTGTATGTATTAAAACTAACTTTTTTTAAATTTGTATTTGCAGTAGTAAATAAAATTGGGGTTGCAAATGGAAAAATGCACTTTAAAATTTATTAGAAAATTGAAAACTTGTTTTTTAAAGAGTATTTGTGTTGATCTGAGTAGCAACCTTAAATCCAGGAATTTAAGACTTTCTTTTGGAAAATAAAAATGCAGGTCGTTCTCTTTTGGCAGACATATTTAAAAAATAGGTATTCCAAAAAAATGAGTATCCTCTTACATTTCATTACATCAATTAATGACAGACAGTAAAATAAGTATTATTTTATTTTTTATTTTTTTAGGAAAATAAAATAACGATTCACAAACTTTAGTATGGCTGTTTTAATAAAGTGGGCCAACCATCTATAACAAGAGTACCCCATTCATTTAAACTCAAAAATAATTGACCGTTGTTTAAGATTCCATTGATTTTATGTTCTATTTAGAGGTGCAAAAAGTTTTTTAGAGATTAAAACTCACAAAACTCAGAAAAAAAGACTATCTTTCTTTGTGTTTCACAAAACACAAAAAAAAAAGCTCAGAAACCTTGGAGATCTATTACCATCTTTATTTTGGAAAAAAACTGAAACAAATGCATTGACAAAAGAGAGACTTTTTAAAAATGTAATCAATCAGAAAAAAATTCAATTTGCCAAACAATTTGCTATAAGCAGAGCCTAAAAAGAGAAACGGAAAGGAACTGAAGAAAAAAAAAGGAAATTTTCGGTTCCACCTGGCTGCTTTCAACGGTAACTGTTTACTGGATTTCCAGACTGGCAAACCTGATGATAAAACCGTCATTCGCCATCTGTGCGGCAGTAAGAAGTTTGGCGCGGTCGCCCCAGGGTACTTTCGTGCCCTCCAGCTCCACTTTATTTATTTGTGTTCGTTCTTTTTTCGCCTTTCCTTCCCTCTTGAGCCCTTTCCCAGCTCATGGATGGTCTTCCACGCTCCCAAAATTTATGGCAGCGCCTCCGTTCATAAATCTGAACGATGGGAACGGAATGTTTCTTCCCTCTCTAAGTTCTGTCCCGTGATCGAAACTGTCCACAATCCCATGCTGCTAGTGTAAACATTACCATTCGAAAAGTGACCTCTACACGTGTTAGGACATCTGTACGCATGCCATACAGATGATGCAAGTTGGAAATGAAATGGAACAAATTGTTAATGAATAAAGAGCGGACGAAACATTAAAAAGTCAGACAGTCCTAATGAAATTCTAATTTAATTTTCTTATTCAATAGGTCTATGTGGTTTAATGAAATTAAAATCTTGTTATTCTAGGTCAGCGTTTTATAAATTCGAACTTTCAACCTCAGGCTCTTGGAGACAATTTTTGAAAATTCTTTATTTGTTTTTCATAGCATGTGTGTGTGTGTGGTATTCCATTCTGTATTCATTTTCTTCCATTCTTCATGGTATTCCATGGGTCATTCGCAGAATGGTATTCCATATTGCGAATGTAAACATAGCCAATAGAAAAGTGACCTTAATACGTGTTAGAACTTGTACTTATTTCTTGTGAATAATATAAGCTTTTAAAGAAATTAACAGATTTTGAAGGAAGTCGGGAATTACGAAAGATTAAAAAGTCAGCTTCGATTAAATTTAATTATTTTATTTTAATTCGGTTAGTATAGGTTAATTGTTTTTAAATTTCAATTGCCCACCATATTAATTAAGGCTCTATATGAGACAATTTTTTTATTCTTCAGTTGTTTTTATACTACAAGAAGGTATCAAAAAGAATAAGCAATTTATCTTTAAATAGAACGATATATTTTTAGAAATTTAAGCAGATTATACTTTTACAAGATTTCAAAAGGAAGTAGTTTTTTAATATTTCAATTTTTATTTTAAAACTTTCGAAAAAAATGTTATTTAATTTTATTTGAATCGAAATATACGTATAATCCACTGATATTAGGAATTTTAAGTTCTGAAATTTTTACGCATAGCAACAGATCTTTACAAAACTTTTCATTGTACATTGTTATAAAAATATAATTTTGAAACAGGCAAAAAATTATACATATTCTTCACTTAGAGTGATAACTATAAGTCAAAGTTTTTGTGATTGAAAGAAAGCCCAATGAGCTCTAATTTTACAGTTGCACAAAAAGTTTGGAATAGATAGTCATCGAAGTATTTATAACTATTATTATTTATATTTCTTTGAATATCAATTTTATAATTCACATATTTTCATTCCATTAATTCATTGAATCTGTACCTGGTACATTTTAAAAACCATATCGCACCCCCGCAAGAAAAGTGACACAAGTCAAAAATATTTTGAGGTTATGTCATTGAAAAATATGTATGAGGTGCCCCAGCGTGTTATATTACTATTCTATAGAATATAATAGAATTTAAAGGCATAAATACTTACCTGAAAATTAAAAGAAGCTTTTACTATTTTAATACAAGTTTTACAGTATTCTTTAAGTTGATTTTTCTCAAATGCTTCAATTTTGAGTTGTGTCACTTTTCTTGCCGTGGTGCGATATGATAGGACGTGTTCTGTGTCCATTTTGAATAGACATTTGTAATAATATTGTCCAACTTCTTTTGGAGTTCCTATTGATATACATCTCTGTCCAGTCACAATACGTAAAGAAATATTTTAAACTGCAATCCCAAAATTTTTTGACATAGTGATCTATACCTCCGAGGTAAAGAAATATCAACTCGGTTAAAATTGAAACGGTCTCAAGCACCTCAATAATACTGGAGTTTTAATGAAAATCTTATAATTAATACAGGCACACACAAGTAGTTATATTATGTCTCATTGTATATAAAATGAACTAAACACTATGGAAAATATTTAATTTACTTTAAAAAATAACTGGGATAAGAGTTGTAAGCGTAGCATTTTGCGAAGTATATGAGAGAGCGTTTATTCTGAATTTCTACATTTCGCTCATTGCATCACATAGGTTAAAATGCAGCAACTAATTGGTATCATCTAACCATTTATAAACGGTCAATCTTGTAAGGAATTCGAAAAAAAAAAAGAAAAATTTTCTGTCCACAGTCTTAATTAATTTCGCATATATTAACAAGAGAAAAATTTCTCAATCCCCTTCCATCTCCTAACCTTCGAATGCTGGGGGTCTTCAACCCTGGAGGCACCATCGAGGTTATCAAAATGGGTCATCCGCAGTGAAAGAACATTTTTTGACTTCTACTCCAGGTGTGTATTTATGGATTTCGGGGGTGCACCGATGGGGTGTGTGGGAAGAAAAAGAACTCAACTACCTATATTTTTTTTTCTATTCATTCAAACGAATGAGAATGCCTTCTATAGACTGCGGGAATCATACAAGGGTATAATTAGCGATTAAAAAACCAGTGAAAGTGGGCAGATGTACGACGAATTACTTCGCAGGTTAATCTGTTGGGGGAATTTTGCTTTTTTTCACCTCCTCCTCTTTCACGCTTTTAGCCTCCCTTTTGGGAATGTGTGGAAAGCCAAATTACTTTCTCTCTTCGCCACTTGTTGAAGTCTAGATTGGATACCTAAAAACTCTCTTCCGTAGGAGGCCTTGTCCCATCGACAACGTTTAAACTCATTGAACTATTCGGGAACAAAGATGGGCAAACTGGGACGCTTTTGACGAGAAGTGGCTTGGAGGAACTAGGAGGACTTTGAATAAGAGGCTTTTGACTAAGTGGTTTAGACAAGAGATCTCGTCCATCACGTTTTGTCCAACTGTGCCAGTAACGAGATATTTCGTCATCAAGATATTGCCCATTTTTATGAGTACTTGATCATGACCTGGTCTGGTTTTTTCTAATGAAGAGAAATCTTGTCTATCAAGATCTGGACAATATCCTTCTAATGACAGAGATATCTAGTCGAGACAATCCCCAGGAGGGTTAAAGCTTCCAAAAAAAGAAACCTCGGTATCAAATTCGGCTCGAATAACCCGGTATTTGGTTAATCGAAGAGGTAGAGCTTCAGTCTACGTTTATGGTGGTGAAAACGGCCTTAGCGGGGTTTTTTTTAGCGAGTGATTTATGGCAGGTTAAGGCAACCCATCTGTATTACGGTTATTTCGTTTTTAAGGCAACCTCGGCAAGGGGAATGCTTAAATTTTCATTTTGAATACTCTAGAAAGTTCTTCCAAACTGTCGTTTGATTTCATTGCCTCGTTCGAAATTTTTTCTTTAATTCCACTAGTTATTTTTATTTTAAACTATCCTTTGATTTCATTGGTCCTCGCCTGCTTGCTTTTCTCGCTGTACTGAAAAAACAATCCCAATATAAACGCTTGTTTAATTTGCATTCCACCTTCTCAAACTTCACCAAATTAAAATTGATTTAAGTGTGAGTTTTCAGCTGATATTTAAAGTTAACTTGCCTAAAAATGTAGTCAAAGTGAATTTCAATAAAATATTCACTAAGTCGAAATATGTTGTATAAAGCAGATGAGAACATATACAAAGCAAGGCTTTACGTCATTCAACTGTGAATCAAGCGCTTTGCGCAAATTGAATATCTGAGTCACTTTCTGCAATACAGCGTTTGATTTCAGTGTGTAAGGACTCAAAATGGCTGTTATGGCTTTGAAGTTTTGGATAGATTTTATAGTTGCATAGAGACGTTCTTCTGTTAGAGAAATAACTTAATTAACTTAATTCCCCATGACAATGTATCCAGCCGTTTGGATCAAGTGCGAAAATATTCAATGAATAAACAAGCACAACATTTTTCTTTACATAGTTTGTTACAATACGCTAAAGAACTATATTATTCTAAGAATACTCTATTGACAGATGACTAAATGCTTTTGTTTATTGTGCTTCACTCAAAACTCAATTTAAACAGATTACATTCGCTAAATTTTCATCTATTTTTTTGTGTATGCGGTCTTATCTATAATGCTTACCTAGTGTTATGAAGTACTAATTTTTTATTCTACGATGACTACTCTGTGAATGCAGCCTTTCATGGAAAGATTGCGACTAAATCGAATTGAGAAAAATAAAAAATAACACATTAAAATTTAGTCAAAAGTGCACCTGCTGTTAACTCGTTATTATATATCTTTTTATCAAGGTCAAATATTATAACCACAGGCAATACAATTAAAGTTGAAGATGCACCTTGTTTCTAAAAAGCCCCTACAAGATCCGCTCCACTGGTTTTCAACACCAAAAAAAGGATTGTGGCAATTATAGCTGTTATAATGGTCTTGCGAAGAATCTGATAACGTGTTTCAACTGCAGAAATAAAAAGGTAATTTTTAACCGTTGAAAATTTTTTTTTTGTTTCCCAAACATTGTTTAACGAATTATTTATATAGATAAAAATATATAATCGGAAAAGAAAGATTTAAATAATTAAACCAAACCTGTAATCATTCTGTATTTCTGTACATCTTATAACACGAAACTCAAAGTAACTCAAACATTGATGGTTTTATAAAGTGTACTTCAATTTAGCTTGAAAGTTACAGGATGTAAAATATAAAAGAAATTCAAAATTTTCCGTGACAAAACAAGAGTGAAGAGTGTATCCAAGCTCAAATCCTATGAACCTGCAAAACACCGAAGCCACCTTTTTGCACAGGAAACCATAAAGCTCGGGGTGTGTTGGTTATTTGTTCCGATCAAAGATCACACGTGACTTATTGCGCCTGCAAACGTCCTTCAAACCTTACCTATTTTTTTTAAAGTTTAAATCCGTTTCTGTCTCTTTTGAAATATTATTGAAACGCTGTATTGATAGTTCAAAATCAAGGTCTATTTTCTTCAAGTCTCAAATGCGAACAATAATATTATAAAGGGGTAATAGAACTCGTAAAAACAGCGCTATAACATACAGAGCGTAGGTTTTTCTCAAAATAAAATCATGGAACATTCTAAATGCATCATAACAACAATTATTTTTTATTCTAATACTGTGATTCATAAACAAGATAGAGTTTGTTGATATTTTCCTGTTAATATTCCTCCAACTGAATATTACTCCAACTTCCTAGGACATACACGTAATTTTTTTATTGTCGCAGAATTTATGATTTTAAGTTGTACATGTACCCCCTTTTTGCCTTATTAGAAAGATGCAAGATTAAGAGACGCAAGGAAAAAAGAATTTGTTTGATAAAAATTACCAGAGTAATTTAATCTATTTTTCTTGCAACCTGATTGATTTCGCTGATTTTAAGTCCAGACGTTTCAATCACAGAAAATGTATTATTACACCGCTCTAAAGCAACCAGCAAGAAATCTTAATGTTTTGAGTTGCGCTTTTATAATAGTTGATATTTTTATCTTCGCACCCAGTTTTCTTAGATCTTACGATGATGATAAAGCTAGAAGACTTCTGTACATGATTAATCAGTTACGGAATCACTTTGAAATGACTCAACCGTTTTCGAGTTTTGAGTGATACGATACTCGTATTTATGCACTGGCTTTTATGTATATAGTAACGGAAGATATTTTGAAAATTACTTTATGAAAATTGAATCGCCACACAGACTGCTGATAATGAATGTGGATCGCGTTGTTTAGAATAATAGTAAAATTTATAAATAAAACCTAAAACATCGATAACAAGAAAATTTAAACAGATTTTCTTTGATAAATTTCCATTTCGCATCAGTTTTGAAATTTTATTGATAGTATCTTGAAATCTTTCTTAATACCTATCTTTGACGTTTAGTCAATATTTATTATATTTTGTCAGTTTGACACTTCTATAAACATTGTTTATTAAATTGTTAACTATATGTAAAATAACATAAAATATTTAATTACTTATATCTCTCTTACACGATCACAAGTTATGGATTCGTTGTAGAAGTAAAGTTTAAACATCTGTAACAATAGGATAGCAACTAAATTTTACTTTTTGCAGTAATTCAACATCTTTATGGTGGCTGAGAAATAGCTGTGTATAATTTTAACTTTTTATTTTCCGAATTTCTATTGAAATACTAATATTCCTGCTTCAATCAACAGTTTAATTTTATGTAGATTTCAAAAAATATTATTTAAATACTTCCTAGTAAAAATCAGCATTGGGGAAAATTCATGTTTCATGCTTTTAGAAACTTCGGAATTTTCACGTTTTTTCTCCATATGCAGCATGTATGCATTTCTATCGGGGTCCCTGTATCAGCTTAGAAGAGGAACTCTCATGAAATACAAACAGGTATCCCAAGCAGTCAATGTATAATTTGCACATTATGAGCATTTTTCTCTTTTTCTGTTATACATTTTACACCTTTGTTATTACAACACCAATGAAAAGATGTACAGCGTTTTGAACCTAGAAACTGATTGCACATAACAATACAAAAGCAGTTCACATTTCTCGCTCCCCAACCTTAGACCTTAAATCCATACCATGGTAACTGTATAATAATTCATCAGTTTCTTGGCAATAACTGGTATACTGCAGATAAAAGTTTAATTATAAAAAATATTTCCACAGATACAAATGCGTCTTCAAGAAAATTTTAGGCAATGTTACAAACTCACTCAAATTATCTCCTGTTGTGCAAGATTAATATTTTCACCGTTTCCACCTCATCAATTCACCACTTTTCAATTGTAACGCTTCTGTAGTTCAAGATATCATGTCTTTTTCCATTACTTGATTCTCATATATTTCATTTTCAAAGAACTGCTTCTATTGAGGACCTTGGAACACTTCAGAAAAATCTGTTCCCTTCTGATTCTTACTTAGCTGCCTTTGAGAATTTGCTTCTGAAATAAAAAAAATTTTAAGAATAATGTCACTTGTAGTTTTCTTTTAACATATCTTATCTGTACATGAGAAGGGTTTTCAGAGTGAACAGACTAACCAGACGATCTCGCAGATTTTTCTTCTGCTGTCCAAATGTTCTTGCATGATACGCATCGGGGTTACCTTAAACAGTTTTTAATAGCCGGTTTGGCAACGTTTGGCATTTAATCTAGTTAGCGTTGACCAATCTGTTTCATATTCATTTATTTCATTCATTTTTTTTTGTATCGATTCGGTACTCATTCGTTGGAACTTTTATTCGCGAAGTGCTGAAAATGTATTCGAAAAATAACTCAGCTGACGTCACGTTCCTAAGACGCACTGTGGAAACACGCTCTTCTCAGAAAACCCCCATCTACATTTAGCTTGACAGAAAATGTCTGTCATAGGGAGAAACAGTGTAAGCGACGTATATCCTATCCTTTGGTAGTTGTTTGAATACAAAGTCAAACAATCGTAAGAGATTCTGGTCTTGAGCACATTTACGACAACCACATATGCGTAAACTAAACCAAGTAGGGACTTATATTTAAAGCAGGAACACAACCTCCAACTACATTTGAGCTTGATAGAAAATGCCTCTCATACAAGTCATTATTTTTATGGTGCTTAAAGAAAATAAATTTAAGTAACATTGTGGGAGTCTTGATCCCTTTACACCAAAAATAAATCCTTTTCTGATATTTTAACACCAACTTTTTCCATCTCAGGTTCTCGTTTAAAAAAAGAATTCCGCTTAGTTCACTTTGACTTCACATCCACATGACTTATGTCAATAACACTAGCAGAGAGAATCGCATGCCCGCCACCTTTAAACGCCCTTTGTTCATTTTAATCGGGGAGGAAATACTTTCTTTCAAGGCGCTTCGACCCGTAAATAAATCGAAATTGGATTCTCATTAGAAGCACAACAGCAGAAACGAATACAAATAATAGGTATATTTCGAGTGACAGTCATCTCGTTACAAACCCCACACTGAAGTCCAAAATAGCCCTTAACACTTTTACACACTATACTACGTAAATCTTGCATCTTACTTGTTGGCTTTGACAATAATTCACCGTTCGCGTAGAAGCGTGCTTAAACCATGCCGTCTAATTGAGTTCGATTTCGAAATCCATGTCCTTTCTTCCCTCCCCTGTGATTATAGTTTATGGACCACTTTCACAGTACGAATACTGGCGATTTGGCCTTCAATCGCTTATTTCTTATGTTACTTCATCTGTCGGGGATAGAAGGACGTGTCTGTGGAGAGCAAAGGCATGAATCGCTGCCCCTGACCTCCAATGGAATAGGAATAGTGTCGCTAGGTAATCAAAATAGTGCCTTTTATTTTGCTGTAATAATGGAATTTACTGAAAGCGTATGTTTTATAAAACCGAGTAAAAATCATAGGCTTTGGAAATAAATTTGTAAAAATTATGATAATAACGGTTGCTTCTTGAAAATATATTGTTCGCTTTTTGATCATAATGATAGCACTTGTGAAAAAAAAGCCAGTGCTATTTATAAATAGACTGAGTAGCCTGTTGGAACAGCAAATTTTCGGAATAAAATGCCGTCAACTTACAACTGAAACACGAGTGATATTTTCTCAAATTTACTGTGAGGTTACATTTACGAGGTGACTTTACTCGATTAGCTTTTCTAGAGATTAGCTAGAGATTTTCCAGAGATTAGCATTTCTAGACAAAAACGTGGCAATTTTTATATTGGTGTCCTTTAAGTCTATTAGCATGAAGGTAAGATTTCTTGAAAAACACACTTAGGTCAGGTGCACACATCCGGTTTTTCAACGTGCTTCGCCGCTGCGGCACCGAAGCCCAACTATGCACGCATAACCGTGAAATGACGCAAGCACTCATTTCGCGCCATTTGCGATACACATTCTATCGACGAAAACGTGTTTATTTCGCTTACTTGGTGGAAAAAAAGCATATTTTGAAACAAAATAGACGTTACTGGATACAACCATTTATTAATTAGTATTTGTATTCCATTTACAAAATGAAAACAAGGTACTTCAGACCAGAGAAGCGTGTGCGGCGATCTGCGGCGCCGTGGGGAACTGAGGTACAAATTGCACGCAGGTTGGACGTGCGTCGCCGCAGCGGTGGCATGTGTGTACTACTCCATTGGATCTAATGTATCTCAGACCGCACTTGCGTTTCGGCAGCGGCTCCGCACGTTGAAAAACCGGATGTGTGCACTGGGCCTTAATCAGTAAAACTTTCCCCTTCGTTTCCTCATAACTGTTTTTTGACTATGTGTGTTTCACTTCTTAATCGACAGAATATCATCGTATTAGAAGTGACAAGCAGAATACGTAGTTCTGTCTTGAGATAATGAAGAAGAAAAATTCTACTCATTATGTGTTTTTCGAGAAGAAATCTAAACTTCAAGCAAAAAAAAATGACTTAGCTAACACACACATTTTACCAGTCTAATCACCACATTTTGGTCTAGAAAGCGCATTAGCAACCAGAGAATTGAGAGTTCAAAAATTCGATCCAACCAAATATCGGCCTTTACGTGAGAGCTGGTGAGCATTAAATCTGTCATGGCTTCAAATATCCTTAAGTTGACTTGATGCGGAAGTTTGGTGAGTGAAGAGATAGGTGTTGTCCTCATCAGCTGACCGTGGTTGAAAATTACGAGATGTCCTCTGATCTTTCCCTTAATGTTTAGAAATGCCCATTAGCATTACAATTTCATTCCTGTCGATGGCGTCTAATGAAAACAAAAGTCTCAGGACATTTATTGAGTAATGGTGCAAAATTATTACACTTCATTGTGTTGGTTTGCTGTCCAACAAAGGTGCAGCTTCTCTTCCATCCAGAATTGAGGATGCACGTTTTAGGTTAAATCAATGACTGCACTAGAGTGGAAAGACTAGAAAATCCCTAGATACTGTCCTAGAAGGGTCCTGGATAAATATAGAAAGCTTTTGTACCGTAATTACAGTCTGATTCCCAGGTTCAAAAATTATAAATCTTTTTAATACGTTTATGGTAATAATAAAAATGCAATTGAATAGAGGAAAAGAAGAGAAAATTTATACATCTGTGTAGTTAAGTATTCAGTACTTGGGACACGTGTTTTTTATCACGGTGAGTCCATTTGTTACCTAAAATGGTACTGGGGCCTGTCACTAAACTTGATACTGAGCCCGGACTTCAGATATGAGGGTCCCGTGGTGGCTAAACGGTAAGCCTAACCCTGAGAAGAGTCCAGATCATTCAGTTACTTTGTTCAAAAAAATATGTAACAAATTGAAGAATAATTGTGAGTTTGTTAATAGCAGTGTAGATCCTAGCTACTTGATTTTTGGTGTAATTTTGTATTAATGCTCTCAATTATAATCTTGGGAATTCATTCAGATATATTAATGATTAATAGATTTTGCTTTCAGTTGTAATTTTCAATCAGTTGTGCAGAATCTTTCACAGTTCATAATTTGATAACATGGATAAATTCTCCAATAATATTTTGCATTAAATATATTTCTGCTGTGAACATCATTTCCTAATTATTTTACTTAGAATTACCACATATTAATTCTTTGAACTAATGAATCAATATCCGAACCAAGTATATTTCATTTTATTGGCCTCTTTTTCCCATGATATATGACATGAATGATGAGGATTCAAAGAAAAGTTAGTTCAATAAGTAATTATTTTTATTGCAATCGTTCAAAAATGAAACTACTTTAGTTTTAGTAAACAATAATATTTTTATGGAACTGGTATATTATCCTATTGTTTGTTTTGTTCTATCTAATGTTGAATCACCATGTTGGTCTTAGGTATTATAGTTATTGGTAGTTTTAAAGTTTACAGTTCTCCTTTAGTCCAAAAGCGAGGTTTCATGTGTACTGGAAAACGGCATCGGTTTATTTTGCCAATTACTTTACAAATCACATTCCTTTCACTTTGTTTACGACTTTACTTAGTTGCTTTAAACATCAATAAAATAATATAACTATTTACGATCATCGAAAGAATGAAGATAAAACTTTAAGATTGAGCATGGTACGCAATGACACACATGCAACACTTGAAACCTTGACCTTAGAGTAGCATATTGAACAGTATGTTCAAAATTCCGAGTACAAAGAACATAAAAAAAGTGGCGGGAGAACTAGCTAGAGCAGTATGTGATTTTTTTCTTTCGGTATTTTTTCCTTTGCGTTTTTTTTACTCTCCCACTGGTGAATTTTTAACACACATTTTTTTTTTCCATTTTCCCCCACCGTGAGGGTTTGAAGGTTATTTTTGGGCTGCATGGCTCCCCGAGTAGGATCATGTGCATTACACCAGTCTTCCCTATTAACAGGTGTTGGTGGAATTTCGTGTATGACATTGCATTATCGTACGAAACTATAACTGTCTCCAGTTTAACGTGGTATTTCTAATGCCATAGAAGGAAATTTAAAAATGAAAAATACTTTTCAAGATTACTATGTAAAATTCGTGAAACTAAATTGAAAATACTCTATAGAGTACAAACAATATTTCTGAAATTTTACATCTCTTTACCTTTTTTTTTCCTAGTCGAAAGGAGTATCGGATTAGCAACCGGAAGGTTCCGAGTTCGAATCCAGTCAAAGACCGTCGTGTACAAAGTAGGCTGGGCCTCAAATTTCCTTATGTTGGCGTGGTGTGGAGGTTTGGAGAGTGTGGTTTCAGCTCAGGTTTTGACTCGTCATGTGACCGTGGTTCAAAATTACGTGGTGTTGCCCTCGGGTCTTTCACTTTGGGATTGATCCCGGACCATCATCAATACCCCATTCTCTAGTACGACGTTAATTAAAAATACCAAATACCAATACCAAATGTTTGGATAGCCGTGCTGTCAATGAATAGAATATTAAAAATATCTAACACAATAAGAAATACTACTTACGTCTACTCATACGTGTCACATTTAGTGCTGTAATTCTGTAGAAAATATTATTTTCAATGATTTGACTCAAGATCAATTCTCAATGATCAAGACTCAATTTTTGATGAAATGGTTGGGGATTCATGAAGTTTTCAAACACGAAAGTTTTAAGGTGACTTTTAACTGAACATTTGTTTTCCAAAGAATAAATGATTGATAATAAATAATAAAATTTGACTTTTTAACTGTAACGTTGGTGTTTGTTTGAACTTCTAAAGTATTGTGGAAGATACTATAAGGATTGTGACAAATATAGCATTCACACAAAAATAATCAGCAGAATTATCTTTTAGTTCACGTGGAATTATTGTTTCGTTGAAAACTTGTTGTTGGGTCATTAATTTTCATTTCAAGTACGTCCGCTGTTTCTCATCCCCTGGTCTAAAATATTCTAGACCTTGAAAATCCCTTTGGTTTTCCACCAATAATTTCAAAGAGGCACCCATGCATTCCATGACATAAGAAGGAGTTGCAAGCGAGACAGTAGAGGAGTAAGATGGAAAGCATCGAAAAATATACTCTTGACGTCTGGACTTCTGAGTCTCGCATAAGCAGTTTACAATGATCTGAAACCATCAAACTGAATAGAAATTCCAGCGTGCTTAGCCATATACCAATGTTCAGCAGATGAGTTCAAGGATTTAGGATTTCACCAATGACTGGACCTCTGATGCAGTAAGCGCTATGTCCAAGAGAGAACTCTGGTCACTGCCCTCATTGCTGACAGAGTCGGTGGTTTCGTTTTTATTTTTAAGTGCTTCCAAACTAGTTCACCAATGTTCAAACAATAACAAATTATTTTGCTTTAAAATTATAAATCTAATACGCAATTGGGAAAATTAAAACGATTCTAGTTTTATCTTAACAGTTGAAAAGAATGTATCTAAATACTGGAACATTGTATTTTCAAAAGGTGAAACATGAAATAATTTCGGCATGTTTGCAGACTGATTTTTAAAATCGTGTTTCACATCGCAAGTACGAGTAATATTTTTTGGAGTTATAGTTTGGAACTTATCAGAGTTGCTCTCGTTAACTTGATGCCTTATGAGTCTTTCTCATCCTGACATAAATTTTTCGCTTCAAGGATGTTTCGCTCCCTCGCCTTCATAGGTACATCTCTATGCGGGAGTTCAAAACCAGCTGCTCACGGTTGGCTTTAAAACAAAGCGATCCCCCGTTGCTAGGCAACTACATCTCACGTGGTTGAGTTGTCAACACGCTGTATGATTGGCTTCGCGACTTGTGTGCGGGTGCCGTCGTCAACCGCTTATCGCCACTCTTGCTACCCAAATCGCTTGTGCAAATCGAAAGTTCTAAGCAATAGAGTAAGCATGAAATAAAAAATACTCGATTGCTGAATTAATATTTCTGTGAACAAAATAAGTAGAAAATTTTGATAAAAATTAATAATCTGAGTGACGGTAGGTTTTATGTAAAAATAAAATAAGTTTCTGAAAAATAATTAAGAAATAGTAGTTATACATTAATAAAAACTATAAACTTTCTTCGTTGACTACTGAAACTGGAATTACTTCAAATGTTTTATTCTTGAGACTTCAATAGCATAAATGTGGGCGTATTATAGTGAAATTAAAAATATTCAACTCATCCTCACACTAAATTAGTATTCTTACGTCAACGTAATGACTTTTGCAAATATAAATGTTGCAGAGTCTACTTTCTATTATAAATAATTTTAAATTTTTGAATTTTAAATTAAAATATTCTTTTTTAAATATTTGACAAAAATAAAAAGTTTTCAACATTTTTTAGCTTTTAATAACTGTTAGAATTACCCGTTATTGTCAATTTCTAACAGTTTTTAAACGTTAAATTTCGTTTTCTAACTGTAAGCTTCAATTGCTTACTGAAAATAAAAGTATTGATAAAAAACAGATTTGCAACAACAGTTAACACAGTTGTAAAGTAACAGTTTTCCCTATTTCTAGTTTGCACCTTCTTTTGACACGTTGGCGAGTTTTGGCGATGAAACCTTCCCTTCCTCCTCTCGGCAACCCCGAAGTAGCGGGAGGCACCGCTCAATAGTCTCTTATCCCAAGCATCAAAAAGAAAATATCTCGCGTGTATGTGCCTGAATGATCTTCGTCAGCCGGGCCAACTGATACAGGCAACTTAACAACACGGCAATGATTCCGCCGGCATAAAGGTTTTATTTACCTTTTGCTGCCCCTTGCTTTTAGGACGATTTGTACTGTCACTTGAGATTTCAGAGAGCAGATTATAATTTAATCTTTATGAATTAGCAGAACATCCTTTCGTTCTCCGAAACAAAATCATTCCTTGAGCTCATTTAGTAATGAGTGTCACTTGAGTGGTGATTTTTTGGCATAAAAACCTACTCAGTTTTCAGATCGAAACCGGTGAATTTTTTTTAAATCGATCAACGATGCTTCATTTCTAACTCGACTAAAGAGAAAAAATTTAAAAGTTTATAATTTTTAAAATGGCTTTTCCTGCATCCCCACGAAGCTCAAAACCTGCAAAGAAGCCCCCAGTTTTTTATCTAATAATAGATTTTCGAAATGAGAAACTGTATTCGAGATATTATAAGAGGGTCGATGGAAATTGTGGTTTTCCAAACTCTCCTTCCACAGCAAGAAAAATTGTGGTCATCCGTGCCAAATTTCTACCTAAAAATGTAAGTACCCATTCCTGTTCAATCTTTATCTAAAGTGTAAATACACACAAAATTATATAGATTTTTGGCAGCTGATGTTAATTATTTGTTCATATGTAAACAAAATTACATTTATGTGTGTACATGTACGACTTGTACACCTCCACCGGTAACTGAAGTTATATTAGGTCATTTTAATTACCCTAACCAGAAAATCATTTTTATTTTGTTGTAGTAGCTTCAAATCAACTGAATATTTATAAATCTTCTGTATGCATAATGAATGAAACATACTGTGTAAGAATTGTTCAATGCATTTCATATCAAGTATTTGTTGATAAATGAAGGTACTGTTTCTTAAGATGTACACATCAACAGGTTTATCTAAGTCTGCCATCAGTAATAAAATGTATTATAATATGTACACCGTTAAAACAACCTAAATCTACAGCTCATTTTTAAAAAGATCTTATAAACATATGTATCTTTATGTTTATTTCTCTTTTTTCGACCATATTATGTCGTTATTTGGAGCCTGTGATCCTTTTCCTCATTCATTCGACTGTCTTATGTAAGGTTCTCAGTTCAAGTCTATTTGATTTCAATTTGTTATTTAGTCACATGTTTCAAAGGCACCAAAATTATAAACTGTTTTTATTTAAGACTCAAAAACTTGGAAAGAAACATTCAAAAAGGTGAACAGTGCAAAAGAAAGGGTTAAGTTACTTTTATGCAAAGCCTGTTTTTACGTTTTACGTAGTCGCAATTTTATTGGTTTGAATTGCTATTAATTAAGTTGTACTAAATAACTCGATACTATGTAAAAAATCTTATTATAGTACTCGGATATAAATATATATTTTGCTAAATAACACGACTTCCACTCCAATCGTGATCTGAAGAAAGAGAAAACCACGTTTAGCAACCTTTGAGCAGGCGCAGATGTTTTTTCACATAGGGGACGATTTTGTAATGTATCGTATTCGTCGAAAATTAACATGAAAAAATGTTTCTACCCACTGCTTGTTAGTGTCATGCAGTTTTGCATGATTTACAAATGAGTTCTTTTTTATTCCACTTCGGCTTTCACGAATGAAAATTTCTTTAAAAAGCCATGGGAAACCTCGAATATAAGAGAACTTCACTGATCAAAAAGTTATACTAACAAAGAAATATTAATTAAATTTATAAAATTCTTTAATTAAGTGTGTGTGATGTTTGCTTAATTTTAAAATCCATTATTTATACTGCCAAAAACCTTAAAATTTTAATAATGGATTTAATTTTACGGAAAAGTAAATTGCACCGAAATATTTTTACATATTGTGATTATCAAGTTACATTACAGGATCAAGTTTTGCGGATTCAAAACAGTCTGGGATTTTAGAAGAAATGGAAGATCCTTACAAACTAACAAAAGGTTGGGAGTTAAAATGGTTAAATTATGGAAACACTTGTCTGTAGACATTACAGTTATTTTCTTAATTCAGCATTATATTAAATGGTGTGAGAACACTCAGCACCTCCATACCATTTATGCACCTCAAGCCCCAGTACCATGTTGTGACGGACACGGTCATCAGTTTAGATGGAGACCTCTCTTGCACTAAAAATATATAACCCAAGTACTAAATGAATTACGCACAAATTTATAATTTTTTCTTTACATGTTACATACCTTCATTATAAAAACTGAGATACCTACAACTTGTTTAACCAAGAAAATAGATAGCAGATCACCGGTTTATAAGTAAAATACACGCTGGTTTATAAGTGAAATACGCATCCAAAAACAGTTCTGAGTAAACGAAAGGGCGGGGGTTGGGGGATTCTACTCAATGGCGAATTTACGAAGTGTATTTCTCGTTAAGAAATCTAACCTTCATTCAAAGAAAAATTAACTTTCAGTTCCTAAGTCTAAAAATCCCCTCATTTTGGTCATTAAAAGCTAAAAAAAATCTTATTTCGAACATTTTGACTTGGTGGGTTTCATTTGTACGCCGGCGATATTACAGAGCAAAATATTTCGCTCCCATTAGAGCTATCGGTTCCGGTAAAATGGTACCGACTTTCCCCTTAAGTGGAAGACTCGAGCACACAACTAACAGAAAACCATTTTAATGGTCAGTTTATCCAATAAATGAAAGAACGAAAATATCTCTTGCTGAGAAACGAAGCTAAAAGTCGAATAAAGAACAGTTATGAACCGAAGAAGTGTGAGAAAATCCCTCTCCCCTCACCCATGAATTTTTTTTCCTTCTATCGTTTGTTGTAGTTGCTACTGAAAATTGATTCCAACGCATGAGGCCCCTTTCTGAAAGTGAGGTCACATCCCCGCTGAGATTCGCGCTCTTTTATCACTGGCATGTGGTTAAAACCACTTGCGGTATTGGAGTGTATAACATATGGCAGGCAAATAATGCGAAAATAATCGATATGAATCTCAACGTTAGGCTTATTTAACTTTTATTGCCGCATAATGAAAACTAACCGTTGTTAAAATTATATTTTAATGCGTGTTTTATATGAAACTGAAAATTCGGTAATATGATGTAGGGCAAGGTACAAACCCAAATCTTCAAAATTCATATTAAATAAATTCTTACCGTGTCTCGGTATTTTTTTAATTTTAGACCTTCCACTAAGAAAATTTTAAACTACCCTTCGCAATTTTATTTTAAGGGATCATACTTGTCCTACACGATGGGGTAAGTGGACTGTTTTCTTGTTTGAAATGTGATAGTATTGCGAGTGGAGACAGAGAATAGCATTGAATTCCTGTCCTTCTTTGGGTCTACGTAAATTCCCTGCCGAAATTTTGAATTGTTATTGCAGGAAACGTAATCTATAAAACTCCTCCGGCAGGTTGAAGCGTACGGTCTTTTCTTTTTGCAAAAACACGAATGTAATTAAACCGTGACCTTCGACTTGAAAGTGGATCCGAACCATTAGAAGTAACCATGCCTAGTCTGGAGTTAGATCCTAGAGCCTGTTGAACCGAAAGCCAGAATACTAACACTCAGCGTACAAGCCAGAGAATCGCTAGAATAATGATGATATAAAATAACAATGGTTGATTTGAGTGACACATGTGACTATGTACAAATAATATTTGTCGCTTATTTTCTCCAGTGGGAAGACATAGATCTGCCTTCAATGGCGAGTAATTGTCCATTCGCAAGCCCAGCTTCATTGCCACTTAGATCACTTTGTCTCCGACTCTAGAGCTACCCTGTAGTCAATTAATTCTTCCAAAGCACACATCGTTTAAAAGTCATTGAAAAATGTCAGTCTCTTAATAATTCTATCTGACCACAATATAGAGGTTTGTCTTCAGTGGATGCCTTGTCACTGCTGTATCGCTAGCCATAAGATGGTTGATCTGCTGGCCAACATAAAGGAGTATATAGTTCTTGGACATAAGATTCTGAGACACTCCCCCCCCCTCCCCAAACATACTATCAAATCAAAACTTTCAAGAATATCCTCGCAAAAGATTTTTGGAGAGAAATTCCATGAAAACATGGTGGAACATCTTAGACCTTCCTGAATGGCCATGGAAAAGAGCAATACCTAAATTCAGCTTTTCTACTGGTCACGCATGCTTTGTCCAACACCTGGATCACATATCTATACTAAACAATATGTTTGCAAGCTCTTCAATCTTGAGGAGGATATGGACCATGCACACCTGTTCCGATTTCTTACGATATCGTAAGCTTCGATGTGGAAGAGATACTGAAAAACGAGAGACCGAATGTTTTCATAGACTTTCTTTCTGTTGCCATTTGTTCTGTTCGGCTTCAGTTGGTATAATTTAACTATTCCCCTCCATTTAAAATAAAAATGGAATTTTTCTGTTCCAAGGAAAGTTTTACAAGATGATAAACAAAAATCGGAGCAATTTAATCCTAGTAAGACATTTAAACGAGAAATTGGAACTATTTATTTAGAGTGCACATACACTTCAAGCTAATGAATTGAGGAAAATGATATCAGGCGTACTGACACAACGAAACGTGAAAGTGGAAGATCGGCGAGTACCGTTTGAAAGAGCGAATCCTGTCGGTTTATCTTACACCCACATTTCTCCTTAAATCATATCGTGAACGAACCGCGGGTGAGAGAAATCGAAAATGAGCGGTTTCTTCCAAGGTCAAGTATGGACGTTATTCTTCCGTTACGTTATTTATTCCGGTTTGATGATGTTGCACAAGGGAACTCCCCCTCCCGCAATAATTAGACTGCTCCGTTGAATTCTAATGACAACCTTGTTTGTGTCCCGCAATAGAGATAAGCGAAAGCTTGGACTTGGATTTAACGGGACTGGAGCAAACAGAAATAGGCAGGATTTTCTGACAAGGAGATGGAAGCTTCTATTTTCAATATGAGTTACATTGATGTTGTCTCGGACCAAGATGAGCTCGTGATATTCAAGAGAGGAATGTCTTCTCTTTTAGTGAAAACACGTACCGACCAATCGGTCGGGTGCTGGCTTCTGGAGCGAAAGGATTCTGGGACTAAGGAATGGAGATTTGTCGTCTAGAATGAATGTATGACCTCTCTATAAACTGTTTGTGTTTGCGACTAGAATGTGTGTATGTATCTAGTAAATTAACCCCCTCGTGGTGCACAAGATAGCTCTCATTGGTTCCCAAAACCGTCCTTGTTGCTCAATAATGATAAAGTTCCATTGACTTAACATTAACCAAAAAAAATTAAACATTTCCTCCAAACAGACACAATACCTTAGCAAGGGTTTCATTTGGGAAGAGACCAAAACATAAAGAGTATAATTTATGTGCCAAATAAAGATCCGATACTTATTAAATTTTATATAAATTTTATTAAAAGTCTGTACATTGTAGTTAGTGTAATATAAAAGGCTGTAGGCACATAAAATTCAAAGCACCTGGGCTATTCCGATTACAGAAATCGCTATACAATAGCTGATTTGCTCAAAACATTGATGATGACATTTCAATAAAAGTAAACAAATACCGTCGACTTAAAGCAGAAATTCGTTAAATGATATTTTTTTCGTTGACACTAATGTGTATGTTCATAATAATGAGAAATAAATTGCCGTATTGCGATCTGTTTAATAGAAGACAAATTTCTTTTAATTTTTTTTATTTCCTGACCCAATAACTAATAGTTAGTCTTTAAACAGCTGTAAAGAAAAACAATGTTTTGTCAGTTAATCAGTTTTGCTCTAACCAGACGGTAGTCAAATTGCGTTCCTCGAAGTTTCCTCTTTATTGTTCTGCCACTTTTGAAACATTGATGTGATATGTAGATATATGAACATGTGCGATGACTATGAGATAAATTTAATGAACTGAGTGAGATGGTTACGAGGTAAATGAATTTAATAACTATTATTTTTTTATTGAAAGTCGTATAATTATATATAAGTATTCTTTGTATATATAAGTTTGATTTGTATATAAATGTAATATAAAAAATATTTCGGGTTTATGGTTCCTAAGTGTCTCCTTTCTTTTCGACCCCGGCAAGACCAAAAAAACTACGACAAATCCCACATAAAATTACTGGCACAAAATTTTTGTTTCAAACGGTCATGCATAGACTTTTTTTCTCTGTAGGATAAATCATAATGTGATACTTTTTCTTCGTTTTACACTTGTTTTATAGCAGCGGTAATAAATATTAATAACGAGTCGCCCATTCGCTCACTTCTGTGCTTTTATAAACAGGTGTGTTTATGGTTTTAGTTAATTGAAGCAGCACACGAAATGGAGCCATCACATTCATTATTTATTATAAAAGAATCAAATTAAATTTTGGATTATTTTTTAAATGTCTTCTATTTCGCCAATTTCAGACTAGTTTGTTTTCATTTTTTATTCTTGCATTTATTTGTGTGACTCCCATATTCAATCGAAGATTCATTAATTAAAAGCTGAAATATCAACATTTCAATAATAATTCAATCAATGAAAATGTTTAATCATATTGTCATCATACGTCGTTTTAATCATACGTACCTATATCAAATAAAGATACAAAATTTTCTGCAAGAATTCACGTGGAAAACATTTTTTTGCGATATCTAGAGCTAAAATGTTGCCTTTCGTTTATTACATTCCATCGGATCAACGAAATGCATAAATAGAAAGAAATAGGAAATGTACAGATCTCAACAAAATAACTGATATCCGCATTTCAATTATGCAAGGAATAAATTGTTAAATTCTCAGTCAAATTCTGCTAAATGGAGATGGGACTTAAATAATTATTACACTATACCCCAATATACATTCGCTATTATTTGACTTCTACCCTTTTAAATGTTGCTTTTTTGCATTACTCGTGCAATTGCAGGAAAAAATAAGTCAAGAATGAAGTCAACGTTTGTGAAAGTATTGTACATCTATCGCCTATATTCAATACTGTTTTAAAACAAAATGTTTAGTTTATCCTACAATGTAAAAGCCAAACACGGTGATATAGATTACTTTTTACTCACTGTCATGGTTAGTTGTACGCTATTTTATGATTAGTTTATTCTCTGCCATGATTAGTTTATTCTTCGTCATGATTAGTTTATTCTCTTTCATGATTAGTTTAAATGTTTTATTCATCGCATGTTCAAAATATTTAGATATTGTGACTAGAAATTACCCGAACACAGTAAATACGTATCAAATCATGACGTATGTGTTGTGAAACGAGAAATGCAAACGATAATATTTGTGATAAAATAGTAGAAAACGCGAGTGATATTTGTACAGAAACGTAGCGAAAACTAATTATACTCTAAAAAAAAACTACATTTCAATTGCTAATACTAAATGCAACTGAAACCTAAAACAAACTGACGTTGCCAAATACAGAAAATTACATATAGTTTTGTGCTGCGAGCTGTCAGAGTTCTGTATTATCGATTTTTTTAATATTATTACAGAAACAGATATACATTTGTTGTAAGTTTTATTAATTGATTTACTATCTTCAGCATATAAAGGGTATGTTTCAATGCGCACTAATTATTTAAGAATGCTTACTCCGCAAGGGATAATAATAAGCACTTGACTAGCAACAAGTGATTTATAGTGCCTGTTGTATTCTTATCTCAATCAGGCCTTACATCCAGTCTGGTATAGTTGTGTAAAAATAACCAATATTTTTTAATTTCTTATCTTATAAAACAATCACGCACTCACTCACAGCAGATGCATAAAACTAACTCTCAAAGTAAAAATTGTGTCTCAAATGTCATTTCTCTTCCAGGAAGTTATCTTTTTCTAGAAACAATAAAATACATTATTTTCTCATATCGCTGTGTCCCTATATATTTTACCCTCTTCGTGCAAAGGTCAATGCACCCTACCACTAGCGAAATTCGTTTTTTTTCACCCTCCTGTCAGCGTTTCTTCCCCTTTTAATGGAATATATGAAGGGCTTAATTGCCAGAGGGTCGAGGAAAGGGGGTAGTAGCCCGGGCATGAGTCATCTCCGAGGGGAGAGTTGGCAGTCATGAAGTCGAGATTTCGTAGGGGGAGATTCGTCAAGATCGAATGCGAAAAACGGGAACGTTCTGTTCGATATTATTTGCAGGAAGTGTTCGTATGCGATAATTTTGGGGTATGTTGGGTTATGTTTAGCCCCCTGTTCGTCCATTTCAGTGCTGAAGGTCAAAGAGGTCTGTGATAAGGCATTAAAAAAGTTTTCGTCGGAACTTAAAATAACATTGCTGCCAATTAGGGCCTCCGCATTCAGAAAGTTGACGCTATTCGTTTGTGAGGTTCAAAAGGGAAGGAATTTTTGTATTTTTATAAGTTAAAGACATTAATGATCTGTATATAAAATTTAATCCTAATCTATAATTAATTGTAATATTTTTTTTGAATTTTAAGCTGTCTCGGGTTAATAGATTTGACTATTTTCAACTTTTTAAAAATGTAATCTTTTTTTAATTAAAGAGACGGCATTCAAGAGGACTTTGAAAACTCTTGCAGTAAAACTATTTTTGTAACTCTTACAAAATAACAATTACTAAAATCTACATTTTTGTTTATTTCGAGAGAAAAAATAAGCATCATTAAGTTCATGACAGTAAAAATAGTATTCTAATTAAACTAACTATTTAATGCTGACATTTTAAAAAACTGGGAATTATAATACTTCTTGTTGCTTAGAGTATGATTCTTTTTATTCCAAAAGACCTCACAGGTTTGAGTTTAATAATCCCAGAATGTTAAACACTGTACTCAAATGAACCCATGTGATGAAGGCCGAAATGGGTTACACTTTGTCCTTCGAAGACCCGCACCAAATCTTTAATCTTTATGGCACATGATATGGTTTGGCATTCAGTCAAACTCGAAAAATAAACGTCACTGCAGGATTGAAGGCTTTGATGAATGACGTTATTGTTTGGAAAATATATTATTTTAAATCAAACATAAGCGATACCTTGGAATTTAAAAACGAAGGTGGAAAACTCGGATATTCAGCATCTTTCGTCACAATGAGGAACTTGCACCAGTGAGGAAAATGCTCATTTCTGTGTTTTATTAATAGATTGATCGTCAAAATGTTCAAAAACGATAGTTAAAACCCATAAAATGAACTTAATAAATTAAAATTTCAAGTTTTAAATTACCGAAAAGTACGGCAAAAGCACATGATCTCAAAACGCTACGTGACGTCATTGTGCATCACGATGTAATGTTTACGTTTGTCTAGCGTGTTGAAATTTCATATTGCTTGCTCTTTTAATTTTTAAACAATCAATTTTTTAAAAAATTTCTTGCTATTTCAACGTCGCTATAAAATTAAACAAACCGTCATAGTTCATAGTGACGTCACAAGAAGCGGCGTAGGAAAACTAACGTTTTTGAGATGAAGTAAATAGCGCGAACGTAAATTTTTTTTATTTTACACTTTCGGGCTACAAAAATGAAAAGAAAGATACTTACCGTCTTATTTTTCATTTTCTATATTATAAAAGTATAAACAAAAAAGTGCAAGTTCTTCATTGAAGTTTATTTCAAATCCGCTTAATTAGCGAGCTCTTTTTTTTTCTCCAAGCCGGTGGTCGTATTGTGAGATATATCGCATGTACCATTAATTTATTCGAGATTAATTCCCAAACCGTCTCCAATAGCCCGTTGTGTTGTTTTAATGTGACGTTAATTCAACTACCTACCGTATCATAAATTTAAACTAAGTTATCAAATTAAACCAAAGCGTTTCAAATTTGAATTCATAGTTTTCCGTTACAAATTCAATCTTTACGCATCCCAAGGAACCGGGAGAAGTTCGTTACAAGGAAATTAAAGCATGTTCTGTGACATCTGATCATGACTTCCGTAAAATATCGTGGGTTCGTAAAATGAGAGTTCGTTAAAACGAGAGTCAGCTCCAATAAAAATTCCCCTTCATTGTCAAAGGTAAGTATTTCGTTACTGACATGAGAAACTGCAAACAGGTAACCGATTGGGACAATACCAGAGAACACAACGCCCAGAGACAGACATGGTTCAATGCCCCCCTGAAAAACTCCCGATTCCACGAGGAATGGTTCCTCCCCCTTGGATACCCACCCACTGATGCCAACAAGTTAAAGAAGCTGTGGGAAGTGGAGAAAAAATGTCCCTCAAGTATCCATTGTGGAGTACCTGGACAATGGCCCCAAATCGGGGTCATACTGGAAAGGGGATCCATCAAGTCCCGCTATAGGTTGTCCTTTTCTTGAGAAAACTGGGAGTACTACGGATTTGTTTGATAAGAAAGATACGCTTTTAAGCACGATTGATTTGCAAAATAAGCTATTTCGTTTGGTTTTAAAGGTTTTGCGCGGGAAAAGTTGTTTTTCACGAGTTTGGTTGATCGGGCTTCTTATTCCGAATACTAACAGGAATTTCGTTCTTTAAGTTGAGACAAACAGTTTTTAAACAGGGCTGACATTTTGTCTGAAGTACTCGTAAGTTCTTAAATGGTACGTCTTATTCCTAAAAGAAAATGGCCTTTTTTAAACGCAATAAATATTAAAAGGGTCCATCACGTTCCGCTTTTGGCTGTCATTTTTAGAGAAAAATTTCTATCGGAAATATAATAAGAAGCTGTCTGCTTAAAAATGTATGCTTCTGTCCAAATGATTCGCAGGAAAAACCATTTCGTAAAGGCTTTGAGAGTGAAAAGTTGTTTTGCTCGAGTATGTCTGTTTGAATGATCGTGTTTCTTGCAAAACTTTGCTTTTTACGCTTAGAAAAATGTTTTTAAACTGGGGTAGACATTTCATCGGTAGAACTCGCACGTTTTTAAATGGCATGTCACAGCTTTAAGAGCTATACATTTTCAGGAGAAAAAAGAAGCAAATTCTAATTAAATCGCTGATTTGAAAAGACATTTTTACGATTTATAATTTGTGATATTTGGGTGTAAAACAGACGTGAAGTTATTCTTTTTCCTAGGCATTGTTTCCAACATGTATTCTATATGCTTAAATTAAAATCTACATTATTTTTTAACTTTGACTTTTTTTAGAAGTATGAGTCTGGAGATAACACTATCATTGCGTCTTTTTTAAGATATGGCAGACTTCGTGAAACATAGCAAACCAATTGTTACAACTTATAGTAGATCTGCTGAAATATCTGAATCAAAAAGAAATATTCCATTTGTAATTTAATAAAAACTTATATTATTAATGTATTATAAAGTAAAGAACACGTTCTGTTTTAAATAAGGTAATTTTATACCTGGTAATTTATATGGGGAATGAATTAACGTCGCATTGGACCAACGGGGTTGGCGTTTATGGAAATTGCATTAAAATCTTCTTGAACCTGAAAAGGAGTTTCAAATCAAAAGTTTGAATGTAAAAAGAATTGAAAAACTGAAAGATATCCCCTTGACCAATTATTATTTAAACGTCTATCGAAATCTTAATTATGATCAACCTGTTAATCATACGGTTAAGCCCTTTTGAACAAAGACAAAAACACCGCTGGGCAGTTAATGACGCAACAGTTGCAAATATGTACAAAATTAAATTCTAAAAAATTATAAATTTTGTGTTTAAATTATGTTAACCTCTTTAACCCCATCATAACCTTCATTTTCAATACATTATCAACAATTGTCTTCAGCTATTAAATTCTTATAACGTGAGATTTCTTCAAAACAAATGGCGAAGGAAAATTTGAAACACAATTTCCAATCCATTTCCTGCAATACGAGCAATTTAAACCCGCTGCCTCAGTGTATATCGAGTTGCTGCGGTCATATGTTAAATATAAGACGAGGACAAAACAAACGTTCACGCAGTTGTATATAAATGGGACTATCGGCCGGATATGGTTCTTCCGTCGGATTCCCAAGTCAAAACAAGCGGTGAAAGCCACGCCTTCGTGCGAAAAAAGATTCGCAGCCTTTGTTTTGGTTTTGGACCATTTCTCTCTATCTCTCCCCCTTCTCTCTTTCTCTCTGTTATTGACTTCCGTAGATCGTTACACTCTTGAGGAAGAATGACGGTGAAAATAAAGCGTGGTTATTCCAAACCAAAAATTATTTGTCGGAGTTTTGGCATCCCACAGCTCTTACACCATTTCAATGTCGGGAGATAGCATGGTGATTATAGTCGATTCCTAATTCAACTGGATAAGAAGAACCTAGTCACTTTTCGAATGATCTGAATATCAGCAAGATTGCACTAAACAGTGGACTATTATGTTTTCGGTTGTACACATGGAAACAAACGCTCGTTAGAAAAGTATAGACAGTCATAAAAATTATTTATGACAGTACAAAATTGCAAAGAATACGGGTTCACTCTTTCTTACCTTCAGTCTTTTAAATTTCAAATTAATTTTTTATTACATACCATATCATGGCTACAGTTTGCACATGTATAATTAAAAATACGTTTGCTAATTTATAGTTTGCACGTGCTTAATAAATATAATATCAAGACAAGATACAATTTACAGATAAGCTAATAAAAGTTGCACGCATTAAAAAATAAATTTACGAGCTCTTACACGCTGCTCACACTATTGTTTCGAGATAAGGATGCCTTCTTGACAATGTTGTCCAATATGGACTAACAATTTTGTAGGGAAGGATGTATTAAGAGCCGTTATTTAACCCTTACAGGTACGGTGTAACGTTTTGCTTCCCTACTTCCTTGAAAAGGTTACGGTCAGATACATAAATATTCTAAATATATTAAGGCTGCTAGTGTATAAATATTCTCCAATGACCTAGGAATACTTCAGATAGAAATTCATGATAAAAAAAATTCTAATTTTATATTTCAATTACGTTAACTTCCTTAATCTCCACGTCACAAAAATTTGTTTTCTTATTCTGTCGTACCATAAAAAAAATTTCAAGGTTATTTTTTTAAGCCACTTTGTAGCAAAAAGGGTTGGTAATTGCTGTTTTTTTATTTTATTATTATTATTTTATGTAAATCAATCAAAATTACACCAATTTATTTTTATCAGATGGGCCAAAACCATGTTTTTGGTGTGACGTATAGTTTTATGGTGTGCCATGAGATAGGAAAGGTTGAAAATCGCTTATCTAACATGAAATATTCATTGGTTGAGTGTAAACTCAAAACCGTCTACAACAATGTTTTAACCAAGCAGGTCCCTGAACAGTATTTTCTAGAATTAGTGGAATAAAAGTAGCATGTTCGGACCTAAGCGATAATTCCATTCAGTTTGAAAGTTCGGTGACACTTTGGGGCCACAGTGCACTTGCTAGGCACCTCTTTCGTGTCGCGCACATTCAGGGGGAGAGGGGACACAATTTCGTTCTGTATTATGGACGAAAGGGTAATAACCCCGAGACGCGCTTTTTATAGCATATTTTTTAATCGCTCCCACTTTTCCCCGACTCGGCGGCCACCTGCATTCTTTCTCGCTCACGTGTATACGCACTTGTCAAGGGCCCATGGCAGTAGATGGGGGCTGAAAGACACTACGATGATAATAATTGAACCGGGTGCTCCAAAAGACGGGAATTATTCTGTAATTCTAGAAAAATTAAGAAATGCACAGAATCCCGCAGATAAACTCTTTATACTCGCTGAATGCCTTTCAATGACCTCATTTTTAAATAATCCAATTCAATTACTTTGCATTTTCTGAAAGAACGAATGTTTCCTTTTAAATATCAATAAAGTATTCTCGCAATTTTTACATCGTACAATTCAACTTTTTTATTATTATTTAGCTAATTCAGTGCAAGCAGGCATAAAACGGTTACTTAACTATGTTGTTCCACTGGAGATTAAGGCCACTTTTGTGGCTATTCACTCCATGCTACGCACGTTCCATAGATCGAAGACGGGAATTGTTTTAAAGTCAAACAGAGTACCTAAGTTTAAAAAATATCGATTTTTGAAAAAATAAGTTTTTTTTTATATTTTACACAATGTTAGTAATGGCAGTATACGTAGGAATTTACAAAATAAAAAATACATTAATTCTTATGATAAATGATTTTAGTTTTTAGACAAAATACTTGTTTGAGTAAGGATCGAAGATATACTTATGCATTACAAACAAACCTTGATGAATGAAAACAATACTTTGAATGTGGTCATATCAGTCATATTAGTGTAACCATGCAGAAAGGTTCTCTCTATCTCTCTCTCTCTCTCTCTCTTTCTTCCTTTCTTTCTTTCTTTCTTTCTTTTACGCACCAGAAACATGATACAGAGGTTCAAGAATTGTAAGTTTTTGCTCTGTATTCTAGTTTGTTTTCTAAATGCAAAATATTATGCATGTTTCCATTGTATATATTGAAAAGGTGTTTGTACGTGAAGGCACCATTTTGTTTAGAAAAAATTCTTGAGTAGAACATTTCAATTAAATTTTTTACACATCGTTTACTTAATTAATCGTATTTATGAAATATGACAACGGCGAAAAGATTGTCTCTAGAGTATAGGCTTTTGCTATTGGCTCTTTCGACCACATTTTCCAGAACTTCTGATCACATTTCCATGACAGATGTGATTTGTTCAATTTCTTCGCGAATGTTTTGAAAAGCTGTTGAACCTTGTTAGCTTGAACTCGTTATTTTATGTAGTACTATAGAAAAAAACAGCATTGTAAAATCACGGTAACGAGAGGTCCAATCTACATCACCAGATTTTGATATTATTCCGTCAGGAAATGATTATGTGGAATTCACAAGGTCTTACTAGGTGTGTAGCATGTTTCTTCATCTTGTTGAAATTATGTGTGCTTTAAACCATTTGTTGATCAATTTCAGACAGAAAAGGAGGAGGTTAGTTGAATTAACGTCGCACTGGAACAACACAATGGGTAATTGACGACGGTCCGGGATCAATCCCGAATCAGACAGAAAGGAATTTTACATCGCACAATATCGTTCGCAATTGATAGCATCATAGAGTCATTATCATCCTAAAATATAATGCAATGATTCACTCAAATTAAAAAAAATTATGTGTCATGTTCCATAAATTATCCTTAACTAAGTACACAAGTGAAAAAATCATAGAAAATATTTTATGTTATTTCCAAGCATTAATATTTCCAAACACTAAAAATAATTTGTCACTTGTTAGATGTCTACAGTGACAAACGTTCTATACACTACAAGTTCAGACATAACAGATTTAAGGGTTTTAAACTGTATTCTCTTTTTACATGTCGCTCGATATAAAAAGTGTATTATATGTGACCAATTTGCGAAATTTAATACGCTGAATTGAGAATGAGCTGATCATCATAGGTCAACACGGAGATCAAGAAAACTCTACTGAAAAAAGTTGAGAGTATAATGAAAAAACTGTAAACTCGACTTCTGTAACATTGTTCTTCATTTTGGTGGTTCACTAACATGAAACGAATGCTTATGTTTTTGGCCACTAAAATATCTGTAACGTGATTTAAAGCTACATAAAATCAAGTTTATTATATTTACCCTAGTGTCCCAGTAACGCTTCTGAATTCCAAAACAAGGTCATCACAGCGACACACGTGCAAAAAAAGAAATTCCTTCACACAATACAATTTGGTTTTTTCTGTTTTCATCTCATGCTTATTATACAGTACTAAATCGAAAGTAAAGATCATAAAGTGGTGGCGGGTGGGGAAAATTGATGATGCATGGAGAGAGTAAAAAGAGAGAGAGCAAACGTATAGAAGGGAATCTGAAAGGAAGAAATGGGATCCAAACAACTCCTGTTTGCCCGTATTCTTCGAAGAATAAAAAGTTTATGGTATTGGGATTTTCACCTCTGGGGGTTTGACCTTTCACAAATAAGATTGGCATCTGAAAGTCAAATACATGGGTGAGAAAGTTATAACATTCCAGTTCATTCTAAGCTGCTTTTTTAAGTACTATTCCCTTGCGAAGTCAACAAGGAATTCGATTTCTAAGCGGGAAACATGCTTTTGGAAGTTCAAGAAAAAAGTTTCGGGAATAGCCCCGTTTTCACTTTTGCCGATCTCTGTCACATTCCCATGACATAAAGTTATGGACATGTTTACATTTTCATACACACAGGTCTTTTAAAGTCACTTGTTCTTCGATTTACGTTAATTAAACTACTTCGATACTACTTTCTAATATTCTTTTGGTTACATTTCAACACCAGAAATATTTCTAAGGTGGATTGAATCCCATGGTCCCCTTCTACATACCTCGCCATTGAAAACATGATAGAAATTATTTCTCAAATATTTTACATAGATATGAAATCACAATTTGTAAATGAGATTTTAATGTGTAGTTTTTAGGAAACGCTATTAATCTTTCAAAATGTTTCAAAAAATGGGGGCTTTAAACATTACGATTGTGAGTTATGGAATTTCAAAATGCTATTTCGTTGTAGATACTCGTTATGAATGGCACATCGGTGTCGTTAAGGGACAATTGATACACAACTTCAATACTCTCCACAGTAATTAATAATCTCAGTTTCTGTTTTATAAATTCGTAAAGTACTTTGGTACAAATGTGCCCGTATCAAAGTTTCCCATTAATAACAAGACTATCAAAAACATCTTGAGATTGCTGTAAAAAGTGAATGGATTCAATCAGAAAAATAAAATGCTAGGTGAGTATACGACGTGGAGGTCGGACGGTATTTTAATTACGTCACACTGGAGTGATACAACGGGCTATTGACGAAGTTCCGGGATCAAACCTGAAGGGAAAGATCCAAGGATTTTTACAATATGGTCTCGCTTCTGTTTTAATCTTCTTAAATTTAAGAAAGTTCTTCCCGATTTACGATGCATCAATGCCTAACATTTTAAAAGTAACCAAGAGAAAAAAAATTTCATAAATACTAAATTACATTTTGAAATAAATATTTGAACACGCTGAGTCCATGCTGAAAAATTTTTTTGAAGTGGAAATAGATTTTATGAGTGAAGATCTCAAACTAGATAAATGCGTTTTGCACAAAATAAAAATTTTGAATTTTCAATTTGTTTTTTAGGAGGAAATGGACACCATATGTTCCACCTCCCATTTTTAGAACGTTTCTTGACATTCGAATATCAAATGAAAGAATATCGATATGCCTTAAGATTAACATATCTGGAATATTTATATAGCCATCGAATATCTTTTACATCTGAACTCTTTTAGAGACGACATGGTGCCAGATGTCTGAAAAGGTTTTAATAAAAGTCTATTGCAGTAAATCGACTGAAGTTTTCCAAAATGAGACCTAGAATTGCTTTAGGTTCTATATAAAACTTTAAAAAAATACAATGTATTTTTTTCTTGTACCACTGAAAAATGCCTGAAGTATATTTTGTGGTACGCGTTAAAAATAAGCTCAGATTTAATTTGCCCTCGAGTAACAAAAATTGCAGTAAAACGACAAACACAAAAATAAACCTCCTTCTAGATTCAAATACGAGCCGGCGAATTTAACAATTTCAGCAACTTTTCCAAGGTGAAAGTTGTTAAATCTCTTGTAAAATAACACACCTCTTCCGAGCGAACATTGCGAACTAGCTCTATTATCCGCCCCCTTGGCCATGTCATGCTTCAGAGCATACCCTGCGTTTGCTATTAGCACCACATCTTTTGCAATCCCCCGGTTCTTCTCATTGACTGCGTGTGACTAATTACTGTAACTTCGACAATCTTGTAGGGTTTCAGTGACCCACTTTTTTCCGAGAGCGAAAACTGTGTAGCAAAACAAAGCCGTGTGCCGGCTAATTTCCGCAATAGACGTACGCCCTGATAGTTTTCAGTTTTCAAAACTAACTGAAAAAAGGGGGAAAAGTGAAAATAATAACTCTGCTTTAAGCTTTCCGAATCCAGAGTCATGGCAAGATCGATATCTATTTCGTGTTTTTCTTCGGTGTCCAGTTTACGGTCCGCCGGATATCCTGACCTCGTTCGTATCCTGCCATCTGAAGATCCGACATTAATGTAGAGTTCGATATTTATTAACATCTCCTATATCTGATATGACACTTATCCATTCCCGGTTCGTATTGAATCCGGTACTTGAATGGACTGCGTGTATTTAACCGAAAGCAGTTCTTCACATTCGACGGATTGGTACTAAAACTGGGATGCATAAAGTATTGCCATGCCACACTATTCTTGACAACCTTATTCATAAATATACATATAGCTTCTAATTTAATGGCTCTTGAATCAATGGCTGTAACCTTTATAGTGAATCACAGGTGGCAAATTTGGTCGGCTTATTTCGCGATAAGTTAGCAATATTGTTTCACAACTAATATTCCCTAATCTATTGACGGAGACGAAAAGCGTATCGTGAATGCCATGTAATATGTATATGCTGTCCCATATCAAAATTTTTATTTTCGTAAATTGCACTTTCTTAGTATCTCTATTGTAATTAATTGAAGAATTTTTACACTTTACTCAATACTTTGATTCTTAATAAAGAAAAGTTAGAATACAGACTAGGGAAGAATATATAGTGACAACAGATATAGATGACAATTTCACTGTTTGTACGAATAATACAAGGCTAGATGCCTTCTTGTAATAAAGCTAATCAGCATCATGCCATACGTTGTGTGCTTGGTATAGAACGTTGAGGTTCTGGTACCGGATGAGGTTTTCAATAAAGCATTGTTTTGAAATCAGTGGTTCTTAGGTCTAAAATGAACTTTTGTGTCTAATTTCTGCAAGCTTCTTCCCGGTAGGTAGTTAAATTTACTTCGCACTGGCGCAACACAGTGGGCTATTGGCGATGGTCCGGGATCAATCTTGAAGGGAAATATCCAAGGACAACAACTCTTAATTTTAAATCAAGGTCAAATAACTAGATCAACACCCGGAATGGCACCCACTCTCGAAATTTCCACACCACTCCAACATGACAGTTGAGGTCACAGCAGATTTAACGCGCAACAGCTCCCATGTTCACGACAGTCTTTGGCTGGCTCGAGTTTCGAACTATCAACCCTGTTGTTTCTAATCCGTTGCTCTCCCAACTGGGGTAAACTGGTGTGTATACGATTGTCTGTTTTCTAGGTTTCTTATGAGGCAACGTATACTTTTACAAACAGCATTTTAAGAACCGGCAATCTCAAAATTCAAATTTGGAGGTACTGTCTTCTTTACTAGCTCAGTGGTATACAACATCCAATATATATAATGGTTTCTTAAGATTCTTCACTCGAAAAGATTTGTCTTCCTTGTTGTCCTGGTCTAAATTATTCCAATTACGTAGGTATGGTGTTCCTTACATTTGATTGTTTAAGAGTGAAAGTAAAGCTATCTAAGGACATTTTATGGGCTGAGCCACTTTCTTTTCAAACCCACGTTCTCGTTCGGTGGCCAAAGTGTCTCAGTAAGGACGTTTAAAATCCCATTAACAGGTTATTAAAAGCTCTGCTCCGTGATTCATGTCCTATTCAAATCTGTTTGGAGTGGGTCTTCGGAGCAAGCGCTTCCTTCTTGAACTGTCATAACCAGAAGCAAAGACTATTTCGATGTTATTAGCGGCTTTACAGTAAATAAAACTGCCTCTTGATTGGCGGCCTCTTTTATGCTACAAATATTCTCTTTTCGAAGAATTACTTGATGGATTGTTTCTCGTCTTTCATTCTTTGGAGTGATCGAACAATGCGTTTTCCTCTTTTAGAATCATAAATCACTTAATGAAGAAGTTCTTCAGAATTCTAACGTTTCTGACTCCAAATAATCGTTTTCGAAAACGTTCTAACTCTAGCGTACGAGTTAACTAAATAGCAATAATAATTTTTGTGAGTGAATTAAAAGTGTTTGGGATGGATTCAAACCAGTTTCTCTTTGTATTTTTTTTCCGTCATGATACAAGTGTTCAAAACTATTCATTTTCATTTGCCAAGCACTAAAATTGTAGTTACTTAACTCTAGGTCCAAAAGGTTTTTTCGCATAACTTAATCTCCAGGAATACATGAAACTACTTTGTGTGAAAGTGGACTACTCGTCTGCACACCTATAATCTGTAGGTTCATTATTCTTGCTAATTCCAAGTTACAACTGGCAAAAGATTCGCACATGTATGAGACAGGAAATGTGCTAGTCGGATAAATTGTAGTATGGAAAGGGAGATTGTGCTGATCCCTTTTGCTAAAATAAGGCATTAGACAGTTAGTCATTGGGTTACAGTTATAAAACGAATGAAATTAAAGGAGTCCTTAAAAATTGAATTTCTAGCTACAAAGATATGATAACAATAAATTGATTCATATAAATAAACAATTTAAGTATCGAGAGGAAAAATCGACATATACTAATTTGAAAGAGTTCTATATTTGAAAAGCATAAGGAAACAGGAAATTTGTTAGTGAAGCGCAGATTTATCAATTCTCGGGTTCTTATAACAAATTTATGTCTATGATTTAAAAAAAATATCTATATGACTCTGTATAATTTACCTATAAAAAATACGTGCAAGCAAAAATGAAGGTTAAATCCTTAAATGAAAGATTCGATGAAATTTTTTTTAAGAATGTGAACTCCTTATTTTCTTATACTTGAACAGTGTTATGAACTTTAATTAAAAATTTATTAATGAACAAAAATAATTAACAAGAAAAGAAACCAAAGACCAAATAATTATTTTTTCTTCTACTTTGCGAGCACATTCAACCTTTTTCAAAGGATTAAACTTTTCAAAGAAAACTTCATGAAAAAAGGTAAGAATACCTGTTTACTGAAAAATAAACAAGCAAACATGCTGTATTTAAGGAGATTGTGTTGTCAAGAAAATAATTATCTGATTTGGGAGGTTAAAAAGGAATAAACTATTTGCAGGAAAAAATGGCACTGAAAAAATTACTTAAATGTATTTTTTTTTAAAGTTAACGTTTCTAAATCATTATTTGCTAGTGTATTTTTCGTTCCTGCCTTTAGTATATTATATTTAATAAACTGCTATCTTATGATCTAGGAAGACAATACTTTCCTTAGAAATATCCCTAAATAAATGAAAAGCAACTTAGATATGAATATGTTACAAAATACTTTTAACAACCTTTTTTTACTGCCTGCTTTACATGCAATCAACCAATGTGAGATCCAAAGTACTTACACAAGAGGATTAAGTTTCTCTAATCCTACCACTTGCCACTGAATTTATCCGTTTTAGTTCAATAAACTTTTACGCAGACCGACGAATCCATCATATTTTTGCTGCAATATCATTTTCAAACGAGATTGGCAAATAGGTTTCACATGAGTACATTCCGTTGGGGCATAACCTTGGAGGAAGATATACACCAAGAAATATTTCGCACTCGGTTTAATAGCATGAAGCAAAGTGACCAGTTTAAGAGGAGCATTTAGCGACGAGCCAGATTAGTTGGGCAGATAGTGAGCAGAAGCGTCTTTTCTCTCGCTGAAATGAAAAGACAATTACTGCTCACGGTGCTTTAGTAATGAGAACTTAACATGAGACTGGAATCGGGGTGGATTGGCGCTTCCACATGGTTCAGCTTTTCCGCCTTCACTTTTTTGGAAAGGTAAGGTAAAAGATAATTTGTTTGGAATTTTTTTTTTAAGTAAAAATATTATTTACAAATTGGTGGATTTTCAATATTATTGGTCTTTTTTTCAATATTATACAAATATTTTAGCATAAAAGTTCTTAATATGTATAAAAATATTCTTATGCTTAAATCTATTTTTGTTTTTCATTTATGATCATTTGCAAAAAAATAATTCGTACACATATCACAAATGTAAAATTGAATGTAACAGAATGTGTCCAGTTTCGGAGAAAAATCAAAAGACCCTATTAATTTTTAGCGTTCATTGAAGAACATATTCAAAGGTATCATTTAATTGGGAAAACTTTTTCTTGAAATCTCTATGAAATTCGAAAAAGTATGTCTTCATATTAAAATTTCGAATTCTTCACCCCACTCCCTAATTTGTATAAAAATTTAACCCTGAACTCCAGGTTTCAAGTCATTTGGTCCATTAGTTTCTGTATTAATGAATATGGAACATTTAGAGCTTCTAATGTTAAATTAGTTTCTCCAGACTCATACTCGTCTCATTCAAAATAATCTTTTCACGTTGGAATGTTTATTACTTTTCTATTAAAGAACACAAACAAAATCTACGTAATGTTTCTTATCTAACATAATTTTTAGTATGCAATATTTATTATGAAATCAAATTCAGAAAATTTGGTATAGCAATAGTAATATTTTGATGGAAACCAACTCCGAACTTTTATAAAATATTCCAAAATTTTAGAACTTTCCCTCTAGTAAAAGATAGAAATTTGTTTTGCAATAAATGGTTAAGAACAACAAATATTAAATTTATTACAGCAGAAAAACTGCGAAGAAACATTTTACAGTATCGTATCTCGGGAACCAAACTAAATATTTTTCCTTTGCGAGTTTCTTACTTATCACTACTAGGTTATACCTATCGTTCGAAAACTGACAGTATAAAAATTTTCTTTAGCAAAAAATAATTGAACACTTTTTTATTATTAAACTAGTCATCACTAGTTATCACTGAAAAATGTATGATCTTTCATAGTAGAAGCTGTGTTATTCAAATATTTCAAGAAAATTGTTTCGATTCATTGAGCAAGAGACGGGTTAGTGTTAATAAATTTATGAGTAATGTATTTTCAAATATTTGTTATCGTCTGCAACACAAAATTACATGACTTTAAAGATTACCATTTGGCAACTGTTAGATTATCTATTTTTTAATTTATTCCATTATTTTCAAGTATTATTTGACTTATTTCATTGTTGAATAGAAAAGAATGATAATTTAATAAATGTGTGTTTAGGCAAAGAGTTGCTGGAAGCAGATTAAAATGTTTACGAGTTGAATGTATTTGGTAATGGAGAAAAAATGTGTCCGAGTAACAAAATTCAAATTAAAAAAGTTCATACGTAAAAGGTTTGATGGATCTTCCTCTGTTCCGGAAATAATGGTCCATATCTCATATTAACTTCCTTTGAAAATATAAATTAATTTGTAAACACTTCAAGAATTATAACTTTGAAACAGCATATTTTTGTTTAAAAACTTTCACAAATAAACGTAATTAATTGTGTTCTATTTTCAGTGTCGTCCAAAAGTGAAAGAATCGGAAAGTAGCATCGCATGGCGCCACAAGAGCAGTTCCAAGTCGAAACATCCTCACAGGAGATCTTCGACACCACCCACTGCTCGCCCCACCTTGCTTCTGCCCCCCATGCGGTGCACCGGGGAAGGAGGTTTGTGCTTGGAAACCAATGGAACCACAGCCCCGGTAATTACTACCCGGGTGCAACGGAGTGAAGGAGTATCTCAGATACCAGACGCTTATCTAACTCCAGTAAGTGCATTCGCCCTTAATCTATATTATCGCGGAATTCTTTGTTGCATACTTTTTGTTGTTTCATAAAATTAATGTATTATTTTCCGCAGTTGCGATGCCAATGATTCTAAAATCAACTAAATTAAACAAAATTCCATCTTGAGTTTACCAAAACCTCTAGGGTTTGCTGAGAAACATTATCCCACATTGTCTAGAGCCTTAAGCAAAGCTAAGCCTGAATAGAGGAATTAATAAAAAAATGTTAACGAGAATTTGGAACTGTTAAAGTCACATGCCTGTGTTGCTCTGATAAGGATTTTACGGTAAAATCTGGGAGGCAATAGAATATAGCTGTTAAAGTCACTATAGAAAAAATATTCAAATTGGGGATGTAAATTTAACATGGAACCGACCGTCTTAAACAGTCCGTTTCAAGTCTCCGTTAGTTGTACAATTTAAATTATTTTCCGCTAGAATGAGAAATGGTGAGACGGGCATCATAATGGCTGTGGTGCTTGTTCCCTGTAATGTGGATCAGGTTGTGTGATGGACTAGTAGTAAAGTAACAGCCCATAATTCCATACCAGGGATTCAGAGAACGCTGCTGTGAATGTTCATCCGTAACAAGTATTTCAGAAAAAAGCCGTGGCCCGTGAGCAAAACATTTGGTAAAATCTTAGAATAGCCGACTCATTTCGCTTTCAGATTTTCGTTTTTGGTTAAGAAAATTCTCCAAATGACTTGTTTCCTCATTGAGTCGAACTACATGCACATGCATCCCTATTGGAATTTATATATTTGAATAGACGTGCTCAGGATGCGCCTAACCTAACCATATCGCCCAGAGATTAACATCCTCAACTTGGGTGGACTCTATGCTTTTTCGGCCTTTTATCTATGCTAGTTTGTAATTTATGTGACTCTGGACAATCTATGACGGCAGAACACTTTGACGCGTGCACTGCACTGCGCATGCAGCCAAAGGCAACAAAACCCCTTTTTTGTCTCTGGATGGCTAATTGCGTGAAAGGTAAGGTCCAGTATTTGTGTACAATTTACTATATATTGAGTTTAAAACGCTAAATCTTCATTTTATTTATTATTATAAAAATGTGAAATAAAAGTGTTCAGAGGAAGATATAAAATTATGCATTTATGTAAGTCAGGGACGACTCTAAGACGATTCCACCATTTCCCTAAATGGGGTCGTCCCACACGTATCAAGGACCCCGTCATAAATGAGATTCGGTGCAATACCTAAATTATCTAGAGACACAAAACAATTATTTTTACTAGGAAAAAGTTTTGTAGCGTCAGTTACTCAATACACTCCATTTAAAAAAGCATCGTTTAAATAATTACTTTAATTTTTATGTTTTGTGTGGCCCCCTCGAAGATTTATCAAATTAGGCCACACGTAAGGCCGGCCCTGACGAGTGCTTGGAATACATATTGGTATTTCGTGAGGGCCCCCCGTCATCTAACCTGGACCTGGTGTCAGACTTCCTAGTACAGATGTGACGTATCTGATGTATTGCTGAACGAAAATAAGAGAGTACGGATTAATAAACATTTTCTTTCTTTCCAGGATCATAGTAGTCAGAGCCAACATATCCAGCAGCCATCAGCACCCAGTCCTGGACATCTGTTTTACAATAGTGAAGATCATAGTGATATCACTTTTATCGTAGGCCACGAAGAGTGGAGATTTCCTGCTCATTCGTTTATACTTGGTAAAACGGAACCCACCCTCACTGCTCTGCTCAAAGCAGCCCACGGACCTCAATTCGAAGAAATCCGCTCTCAACTGAACAACATGGAAATCAATCCTGAATCCACCACTCCTTTGGTTTTGAAACTGCCCAATTTCCAGCCAGAGGTGTTCGAGCAAATACTCAGGTGATTATTTTCAGCATGACTTGAATAAAAAATTCTAGCTTTCATGATATCATTCTAAGTATACTAATGCAGAACTTCACGAAACGATCTCCAGTTATCCGCAACTTTTACTATCCAGATTGTTCGTTTTGTTTGAGCAATTTATTTACTGTTTCCAGGGCATATCCAAAGTGTGGTTTTGGTGTTAAAAAGTAATCAAAATTATAAACTGAATGGCTTCTTCAGTGTAAACTGGAGTCTGCAGATCACACAGGTCAAATACAAATCTAAGGGACTTCTGGAAAGAATAAAAAAACTTGTTCAAAGATATATTCTATCAATATTTTGGCAATTCTATGGAATGGGGAATCGGGAGAGATGATTGTGCCAACACAGAAGTTATTTCCTACAATTTCGTCGTTCAGTTAAGTGCAAACAATAACTGTCTTGGAAACTTACACTTATTACAAGGTACTATAGATTGGCTTTTAACAGTTTTATAACCTCAAACAAAACACCAGAAGAATAATATACACTTTTTAGAGTACGTCTCGGTCGATGTAGCTCTCGAGCAGCAAAAAATGGAACCTAGAATAGCGGATTTATGGTATGAGCAGCATGGGTCATTAATTTGATCGGGCCCATTACAATACCACACCGGGTATAGGCACATTAGATCCATAGATAGGTACGTTCTTCCGACTAGTGGGTGGATATGTAGCATGTAATGAAATCCTCTGCGATGCTTCAATAAGTCTCAACCTAAATATGATTTATACAAATAACACATAACAATTATTGTAACAGCGAATAGTACATTGAGTAACGTTGGGGTGCAGCTTCTAATGTACAAAATGAGCACATTAAAAAGCAAATAATTGCTTTGTAGGCACTTCTCAAATGCTTAAATTACATTTTATCTGCGAGATAGTTTTTAATTTGTAACTTTTTAGGCGATTTATTTAACAGCTCATGAGAAACAAGCTTCGTAATTTAACAATTAATTACATCGTTTATGATATCTAAACAACTTATCTCTCACAACCAGTTGTGTATACAAGAGTTTTTTTCAAAGGGAACGAAATTTTAAAATGTACACATTTTTAATGCCAAATTACTACATAAAAAAAGTTTTTGTAATTTTGCTAAAATATGAACATTACAACATTTAAAGGTAGGTAGTTGAATTAATGTTGCACTGGAGCAACACAACAGTCTATTGGCGACGGTCTGGGATCAATCTCAAAGGGAAAGTTCAGAGGATATCTCGTAATTTTGAATCACGGTCAGATGACGAGGTCAACATTCAGGATATAGGATTGTTAAATAAATCATCCTTGTTAAATAGATAGCCATAGTCTGAATTGAATTTGTGAGCATTACATTTTGAAATAACACCGTAAGTGTTTATAAACATTAAAACATTTTTTTTTCTCTTACACACTTGTGAAACATGAATTCTTGCTTCATCTCTAAATTCAAGATTTCCCAGTATTCTTAGATTCTGATTAGCATTGTTGCTTGATTTGCATTTCTAGGACCCGTTTCTGATACAAAGGTAGCAAGTGAACATTTTACATTTCAGTTAAAATACAGGGTAACGCACTCGGCATCCGTCATATCAAACTTAAAAGAATTTCAGATACATGAAACTTGGAAGAGAACGTCTAACAAAATCAGACATTACTCCCTTTAATTCACAAAATCAATCAAACAAGTACAAACTTAAGAACAAGTAAAGGTATATGTAGGATACATTTTTAATGGTTTTAACCTTTTACCCGCCAATGTTCCCAAATGGGAACATTTTTTTGTGAATTTTTTTAATAACTTTATTTTTTGTTTAGAATATTCATACTTTCCGAAATGTCACATAATAATATGAATTTATTTTAGGTGCCACCGTTTTTCAAAAAATAAATTCAGTTTTTTTACCTAATTTAGATTAAATTTACTGAATTTGTGAACTTCAAAGTGTCATGCACATTTTAATTTCTGCTGTTTTTAAATTAAATTTAAAAACAATTTTACTGACGTGATTTGGTAGTCAAGGGACATATATTCTCTTACAAATTAACAAAATATTTTCAAGTATCATTTGTAAGTAGTAATTCTTACAACAATTTTGATGTTCCCATATGGGAACATTGGCGTTTGGGGTATAGTGTTTGAGGGGATTTTTTTAACTCTCAAAATTTGAGTCAATACTCTCTCTTTTTTTTAATTATCACAATTCTTCTGCTATGAGTAACTTAATAAATGTGGTGGCTGATTCTTTCATACTTCCAGCTGGCACTTTTGTATCTGCATGTTCCTAACACCCGTTTTCTCTGCAAACCGTGATACTCTATTGTAAGGTAATCGCATTGTTAGAGTTATAATAGTTTGCCATTAGGATGATTTCTTTCAATCTAATCACTTTACAAGAATTGTAACCACATTCCCCTTTGGTGAAATGTATCACGTGATTTACGGGTAGAAAAAGAGTGTAGAGCGTTTTGAATGACCTTTGCAAAGATCCCATTCCAACAACATTCCTTTTTCAAGACTTGACTAAGGTGTGACCTGTAGTCGTTACGGTTTCAACCAATGGGTTTCATTCTGACCAAAGATTTTCTTTCTGGCCTATCTCAGAGAGTATTACTGTATAGTATACGCTGAACGATGTAATTTTAATCATTTTTTTTACTTTAAACGCCATTCCTAATAGGAATTGACTATTCAAGTGCTTCTAAAGTATCACTCCGTGTCAACTACATCTTTCAGAGATATATCGCAAGTTCCTGCGAGACGCGCAGGAATTTTTCAACAACCTATCCGATGACGAGCTCGAGGACATAGACGATCCGGATCTTTACATATTTCCATCTGATGAAGACGCTGATTTGAGTGATGAAGAACAAATCAACGTTGAAGATTTGAATGAGGTTCGTTCTCAAGATGTTTGTGGCCAGATTGACCTGCTGATTAACAATGAAGATGGTGATTCGACTATTTCAGATGACCGAATTCCCGATTCGGGCGAAGATCAAAGGAGAAGCGCACCCTCGTGTTCTGCTCCAAGTGCAAAGAAGCGAAGACAAGAACCCCATCCCAGATGGAAAAGGGATGCAACATTGGATAACAATATTTCAGGAAAAAGCCTTGAAAAGCTGGCTGAACCGAGACAATGGATCATCTAGAATTATTCCACAAAATACTCTCTATGAATTAAGTGCAACATCTAGTTGAGATGACAGCGTTGTATACACTGCAAAGGGGCAGATTATAACAAGTAACTGTGAAGATATTCTTCAATTCCTAGGTCTACTTCTTTTGAGCAGTTACCGCACGGTGCCTGCAGAGGACTTATATTAGAGTAATTCTGGAGACACATGTGTTACATTCTTTCCTACGATAATGCCTAGAGCACGCTTTCGTCAGCTTAAAAATTACTTTCATCTTGTTGACAACACTAAGGATGTTCAACTGGGTAATAAACTAAAAAAGATTGCGCCAGTATACGATAATATGTGTAGAAACGTGATTCAGTTTGGAGTTTTTCACGATAAACTCAGCATTGACAGATCAATGGTGCCATATTACGGACATCATTGTTGTAAGATGCTTATTCGCGGAAACCCCATCAGATTTAGGTACAAAATTTGGGTAATATGATCATCTAATGAGTATCTATATAGGATGGAAATTTACTCAGGCAAATAGGATGGCGCTAAAGCAGCGGCTCCACTAGGATCAAGAGTAGTCTCAGCAAGACCAGGACCACGATCTCATCGACCAATTCACCTTAGAAAGACAGACGAACACTATCTCGTCGCTTGCACCCAAGGACGTTGCAAAATTCTGCTAGAAGAATGTTAGAAAGCAGTGCCTTGCATGCAAAAAGCAGATATATTTATCTTGCTTCCCCCGTAGCACTGGCAATAAGAGAAAAATGTATCCTTCCGAAGAGAAATATATAAAGGTATGAAATAGAAACCAAATTTAGTCCTCCTTTTGAGTCTATTGCAAAAAAATTACCTTTCGGAAAAATGCCCCTATTTACTTCATCCCAAACGCCAATGTTCCCAAATGGGAACATCCTCAAAATCATACTTAGGATTTTTTTTCAGCCAAAAAAGGTCTAGAACAGTTATGCTAGCTGTAAAATAAGCAATTTAAGCGAAAAATTAAAATAAAAAACTTTAAAAATGAATTGCGGCGTTTAAAAGGTTAATAATTTTTATAAATTCCCTTAAGAAAGATCCCGATCACCACAAGAGTAAAAATCCATCTATTTTTTTTGGAATTCCGTAATTATTCAGTCCATTAAACGTACGAGCACATTCACAAAGAAATTAGTTTTCAAATTGTTTTCTAAGGCCACGTTCACCTGAGGAGTTTCAACGCGCGTATAGCGAGGCTAGCAAGGTCCCGCCATTAAATTATGTTTATTTATTCCTCTAATTCAAGTATCTATCTTTGCGACCTTGAAGAGCGGGACCCTGACAGCCTCGCCAAACGCGCGTCTTACGCGCATCATGTGAACGGAGCCTTAGTCAATGGCTATCTAAAAAAAATTCGATGCGAAATTATGCAGTAGTTTCAATGTAGATGCAGCAAAAATAATTGCTTATAATAATCAAAAGAGGGATTTTCAGCGTAACATAAGGAAACTACCAACAACAAATAATTAAAGCTCAGAACTAATTGGGATATTATCACCATTTTAACGATGGTAGGTGCTATTTTTTAAATAGAAACAACATCTGAAATTGCATTCGAATAACATGTCACGTGAGGTAGATTGAGAAACACATTGAAAATTGACTGACATACATAAAATAGCAGGGATGGCCATAGTGCAACTCGTGAGCCGCATACGGCTCTTTCAGACGAGTGGTGTGGCTCTTTCGCAAAACTAAAACTTATCAATATCGAAAAGGGATTGCTTTATTTCATTTCTTGTTACAAAGTTATTAAAAAACATAGAAGTTACAAAATTATTCAAAGACATAAAAATAGAAATGTTATTCAAAAAAAATATTGTTGATTCCATCAAACAATTTTGAAAGGATAATCTTTAAAAGTTATATTTGCTTGTGGATGCTTTACGATTGTTGTCCAACTTAGCAGTTAGCTGCCGAAAATTAGGTTGATGACTTGTTAGAGCAGTTCCCACAAACTCAGTTAAAGGCTGATCAATTAAAACAGACCGATGCTTAGTTTTTAATAAATTAAAAGTTTAATACAAAGACTCGCAACAATACGAAGTAGCAAAAATAGAGATTAGTCTCAGCGAACACTCTTTGGTTTTAGGATATTTTTGTTCCGGAACCCGTTTTCAAAACTCAATAGTTGGCTAACCATTTTGTTTTATCTTTTTCAATCCTTCATCTTCTTGAAGCTCCAGTAGTTCCAACAGCTGACTGAGGGAGGGGGATCTGTGGGTAAACTTTAAAATATTGAACTAATTTTTAATTTCTCACACTGTTTGTCTTGTTCTCAAAGATAAATTTTGAAAATTACTTGTCAAATATTCCTTCCTGAAATGTGACTGCTAAAGGTAGTGTAGCTGGCCATCCCTGTATAATACTACTGTAAAAGCACTACGGAAATATAGTAATATGAAAGAGTTGACATGTGGGTAACAGGTCTACGCAAACTTTTAACGTTATACTATGTATATACACGTGGGCCCCTCTCATCTAGAAGAAGCTCAGGTGTTGACCTCGTCAACTGACCGTGGTTCAAAATTGCGAAGTTTTGTCATGGAGATTAATATCGGACTGTCACCATGAGCCCGAAGTGTTTCTCCTGTGTAATGTTGATTCAGCTATCCAACTATCGCCTTGAAAAAATAAAAAATCCTCCAGAGATTTCAGACGAAAAAATGAAGGTTTATTGAATTATTGAAAAAATATTACGAAAAAGTTGAGGAAAGGGAAACCTACAATATGAAAAAATTTCAGCGATCTAAGTTTACGCCTAGCCGCACCTCTTTGACCAAAAAAATTGAAAATCTCGGGAAAAAAGCGGGTATTTTAAACATAATTAAGGAAAAGTTGATATTGAATTTGTAGGTACATACGTAGATAGTAAGAGATAGGTAAAATTACAGTAGTTGAAGATTTTTTAGCCCTTATTTAAAACTTGGTAGCAAAAATAGCACATCATGGGAGTGAGATGAAAATGATACGGATATCAAGTGGCCCTCATAACAAAGGCAGATAAAACTGAAACAAGGAAGCCCACGGAAACAAATGAGAATTCCTTTGACGAACACCATCAAAACCGCAAACTTTACAGATGCTTCGCATAGTACCGGAACAAAAAAATTGTACCATCTGTTTTCAAAGATATCAAGCTCGTTAAGAGTTCAGCGCTAGGCCTATTTATATCGATGCAAGCTTGAGAACAACAAGTAGAACAATCAGTGAAATATAAGAAACACAGATAGCTATTTTCGTTCCGTTGCTAAATCTGTCAGAAAATAGCCCACGATGTAATATGAATCCTCTTTGAAGTTTTGTAACTCTATGTATGTTAAAATTTTATCACAACGCAGGTTCTGCGTAATAGAAATGCAGTAAAACCCCGGTTAACCGAAACCCGGGTTATCCAAAATGCCTCCGAAATCAAGAACAACAAAAAACACGTACTGTACACTGCACGGGAATTGTCGCGCGGGGAGATCGCGTTGGCTAAAAATGTAATTTTAACTTTAGTAAAGAACATAAGTGTAGCCTACAAAGAGAGTTTTGAATTCGCTTGACCTTCAAAACATTTCAGAATTTCCCATACATACTGTATTTAGATACAAAATACATAGCAATGTATGTTCATGGCTTAAATGAAAAAAATCGTTATCCGAAACACACAGCTCCCCCTTTTAGTTCGGTTAACCGCTGTTGTACTGTATGTTCAAAGTACTTAAATTTCATTTTTGTGTTAGTATAAATTTTTTTTGGACGGAAGAGCTCGGCTTCGAATTGATGAAGATCAATTCGAATTTGCGAGCACAGCATGGGATATATTAGTCAATATTTTTGCTCTGACACTGATTAAAAATTTAGTTTTCCAAAAACAATTTCAACATTCGTTTTATTTTCGATTTTATTCCTCAAGATGTATTCTGGTAGGTAGGTATTTTAATTGACGTCGCTCTTGAGCAATATAACAGGCTATTTGGGACGGTTCTGTGTCAATTCCAAAGAGAAAGATGCGCGGACAATACCACATAATTTTGAACCACGATCAGATGACGAAGCAACACCTGAACAAGGTGTTTTAGTATATAATGTATCTCACAATAATGCTAAAACGCGAGATTAAAAAAAAATAATAATAATTTTTTTATTATTATTATTACGTTATTCGATCAAAGCAAGGGTAGGTATTTTTTTTAACTGTTGAAAATTTGTCAGATCTGTGATCCACTAGCCAACTTTATCCGCATTAGGACAAAATCCATTTCAAAAACATTTCATCGGTCCACTTTAATGCCAAGTTATGAAAGGACACCAAATTACTGGCGCCCTCTGCGTATTTAGTTTTAAAGATCGTGCGTGGACCTCATCTACATTGGTGTTCATAAATTAAATGTCAGTTTTCCTTTTAGAGAAAATCTATTCTGAAAGGACTATGATTAATATAATAATTAAAAATACAGACATACTTCAGATATTTATACGCATAAAAAAAAACGTGAATGTATCGGTAATACATGATAAATTTAAAAAAATTACCATTTTTGGTTTTTGGCGAGACAATAAAATGTCCACCTCTCACTGCAATGCACGAATGGCATCGATTCACAAGATTGTGCAGTAAATTGTGAGGTAGGTTTCGCCATTCCTGTGTTTCATCATAATAACCAGGTTTTTTTACTGTTCGCGATCGGAGATTTCGTCCATGCGCTTCTCAAGAACATCCCATACATGTTCTATAGGATTGAGGTCAGAGGAGTATGCAGGCCACGTCATCCTATCTATTTCTTCGGTATGTAGCAGGTCATCAACAGACTGAACAACGGGCATTATCCTTAAAACTTAAGGAATTTTCAGCAGTACCACGAAAATTGTGCACATGAGGAAACATTACATCCTAACAATAACGCTGAGCATTCATGGTTTCTTTTTCCAGCACATTGAGCTTGGTACGTCTATTTATAATTATACCGTCCTAGACCATCACCCCTATTATGGTCTACTGCCAGGACGTCAGTGGAAGATTAGGCAGGTGTGTGGTTCACTCAAACTGCAGCGGCGCCTCCAATCGGACGACAGACAAAATTTAGTTGAATCCATTAACATGACATTAACTCTTTTTTCCAGTCCAGTTGGCATGTTCACACCATCGAGTTGTATGTTTTGTGTGATTTAGTAAAACGGGACTTGTGGGCATACCAAATTTGATTATATCGCCTGGTCACGGTCTGGAGCGATAATATGGTAACTGTGCTTGCCTGAAGTTCTCTTGCTTATAGCAGTTATGCGACCGATATCTTTTCGGTATTACTATCATATAACGTTCTTTAACTAAGGTTGTACCGTCTGGCAGCAGTTCCACTTTTGGAAGGTCGTTTTAACAAGCCTTGCGATTGCTTTGGCCCACTTTGAATTTATTGGCTACATCTCTCGTTGAACGTCCTTCCAATTTCCCTACGATTCTTCAACGGGTAAGATTATCGAGAAGGGGTTCTTAGAGATATTGTCTACCATTTTCGCCGTAACTAATTTATAAGATTCAGTTAATCCAGGGGTAGCCAACCTTTTACATACCATGCGCCAATTTTTTTGTTAATTATGGGCTTTAACTATTGTACGTAAAACAATGTCTATTACAGCACGTAAACATTACCATTAATAAGACTTTTGAGCCTGTTTGGATATCGCTAGTCTTTCAATGTTTGGTGTAAAGTTGTTACTGAGAGCAACAGAGAATTTTTCAAATTTGTATCATTCGCTACCTCGTTTTCCTTTTAATGAATTTCATGGATAAAAATGCTTGTTCATTTGTGATCAAAGAATATGTAGGCGCAAGGATGCAATGCGCCACTTGTAATCATCCAATACGCCAAGTTTGGCGCATGCGCCACAGGTTGGCCACCCCTGAGTTAATCAGTCACCACAGACATAAGCCCTTTCGGTTTTTTTCACATTTCAACAATCTCCTGCTGCAACGTGACTCAAATATGTTAAATGGTCAATCACTCTGTCGTTTCCATTACGTTTATTGCTACCGTCATATTTCTTCACCACGAAATATCAACTTTCTAGTCCACAAATTTTCATATTGCACCTTACCCTTAATTTATGTATACCCGGTGTAGTTAAGGGTTTTTTTATTGCCTTTATTTTTGAATCAATATTTCAGTAGTTACTACGCTTTTACGATCTCTAAAACTCCATTATTTTCATTTTCAGATACATTTATACGGGTCAGGTGACTTTACTAACAATAGACTCGACACTGCGCCTCCTTCACCCAAGCCGAATGTACTACCTTCCATCGCTCACATCCCACTGCCTGAGTCACATTTCAAAAAACGTCAATACTTCAAACGTCCTCATGGTGCTAAGTCATCTTCTCTGCCCAGAAGTCCATCAGCCTTCCATCAACAATCACTCCTCCGACCCATCAGCCAGCGACATGGCATTCAGTGAAGAATGCCATGACAACGAAAACGAGAGGAACGAATTGGTATTCAAATGCTTTCTCATAGTAGACCACCACGCCGACGACGTTCTGCAGAGCGAACTCTTCGAAACTCTGGAGCTCGAACTCATGGTCGAGATAGTGAAAAGAGACACTCTGGAAGTCAGCTCTGAGGCTGTGGTGTTCGATTCTGTGATGAGATGGGCCTGCCGGGCTTGCAAAAAACAGAGGAAGGAGTTGACGTCCGAAAACAAGTGTTCAGTGCTGGGGAAAGCACTGTTTCTAGTCAGATACCTCACCATGACTCCGGAGGAGTTCCTTCGAGGACCAGTCAGTCATGGTGTGTTGAGCAAAGAGGATAAAGAGATTTTCCTATCCAGGCTGACCAGTCCCAAGTCTCCGACTCCAACTTCCTTGCCAGACCGGTGGACCGAGTGGAAAATATCTGAAAAGCGTCAGCGATACCAATGCCTTCTGCCAGTTGCTTCCCCACACTCGGAATTGACATCCACCAATACGGATCTGTCCGTGTCGCCTTCAAACTCAATCCAGCCAATGAATTCAAATGCAAAAAGAAACGATCGTAAGAAAAAATCGATGTCTAAGAAACTGCTTAATGGAGTCGGTGATCTGGTCATTTGCGTCATTCAACTTCTAGATTAAGTCTTAAACCTGGTTATGAAAATGCAAATCAATTTAGTGGGCACTGCGTCGTGTAAGAGTGCCAGCAGTATATTTTTTACTCTTAATGAAGTCAATGTATCTCAAAATTATATAAGTAAAATAAAACACAAGTGAAAAACTTCGAAACTACATTTGGTTTTTTATGTACTTATACAATCCTATCAACAATTTCTGAATGTGTTCGAGGAGCTTGGATGTAAAAGGACTAGATTCCATTTATGAAAAATTCTAGTTTATGTCCCAAGATCTTATTATTTTAGCCAGGTGAAAGCTAAACTATTTAATTTTGCTATCCTTGACCATTCAATATAAGTATAAAATATATTACTATATAAAATGCATATATTTGAAGCTTTTGTTATAGTTTTATTTAACAAATATATGGTTATCAAGTCCATTTTGCATTTAAGTTCCTTGCTATAATATTCAAACAAGATCATCCTTCACCAAATGTTTTCTTTTCTACTGTAAACTTTGCTGGATTTCTTGCAAACGTGTAATGTGATTTTTTTGCTAAAGCTCCTAAGGGTCTGTAGCTACTTGATGCAGTAGTTTTTCTAGTGTTGTTTTGTACATATGATTTAACTGTTGTGATTATTGTCTTTTTTACAGCCATAATATGCATGTTGTTTTTTGTTTTCAAACTTTTATGTTGTTTTAAAAAATGTAGAGCTCTTAAGTTTTTTTTAGTTTTGTTAAATTTGTTATAAATTCATGCAGGGGATATATTCGATTGTTAAATATAGATTTAAAACCACATTGTTAAAATGTCACCCAAACTTTTCTAGTGTTTTATTTCTCCCTTTTAGTACATGAAATTAAGAGTTTGCTATAAACTCTCCTCTTTGGACCTTTTGTTTTTTGTGGTAAAGCTAAAATTTTCAAATTATCAAAATTAACTATCCATTCATAAACTTTAAAGATATAGCATAAAGTACTTATTGAATTTAAAATCCCTTAAGCATACTTCAAGAAATTTTATGAAATTTAAAATAGATTTTACATTTTAAATAGAAAGGAGATAGAGCAGATGTTGAGTTAATTAGACTTATTCTCTGAGAAAATGAGGATTACTTTGGGGGTCCAAAATGTATCAGTTACTCTTGTTTAGAATGCCCTATTAGATTTTTTGAAATTAGTATATTAATCGACATTCTCAAATACCCTCTAGTCTACAGAGTAAAGAAAATTTTACTGTAATATTACTTTATGGGAAAATATTGTCAGCTTACAAGAGAGACACTAGTCAAAAAACTTCTGAGAAAATGAAGGGGACAAAGTTTTACTCACTTCTTTACTATTTTACTCGAGAAATTTAACTTTCATAAGCAAAGAAATGGACATCTTATGGACATCACTACATCCTGGTCTGAAAAAACTAAAAAACACATATCTTGAAAGAGTTTGACGTGATATGTTTTTCACTTACAAGCTGATATGTACTTTACATAATCTATGTATTCATTCCTAATATAATTGTAAAAACAGGGTTAAAAATTCTTAATAATTTCATTCTATATACAAATTTAATAAATCATTTATGAAAATGCAGTATGTGACGCAAAGTGCTTCATAATAAATCTTTTTATCACTTGGAATTCAATTAATTGCTCATACTTTGTGTATTGATATTGTTAAAAATGTCGATTGCTAAAGGTGATTTTTTTTATATGAATGTATTATATGCAAATGTGATCTATATATCATAAAGAAATAAAACTTCTTTTATACAGAATGTTGACATCTTTGATTTAAAAAGCAGTAAAAAATACAATAACAATGTCAGAAATTTTATTTCAGAAAAAAATCTTAAAAATTCAATACAACAGGTACTGTAAAGGCAAATAAACATCTCTGGATCTTCAAGAGTATTAAAACCTTTACTAACTTCAAGCATTGCACTTTTGATTTTCATATAAAACTTAATATCACTAATTTTAATTATTATCAATTGCAGATAGAATGCTTAATAATAATTCTTGAGCAGCATTTTATTATTACATTTGAGCTTTTGGTTCCATGCATAATAGGATAAAAATTACAAAAAAGTACATCTAAAAATCATATTTTTAAGTACTTTTTTTTTTCATATTTTTTTTTATTATATGGGTTTTATGCCATTGTAACCATCACTGATTGAAATTGGAAAATTATTTTTGCTAGAGTTTCGTATAAATTAGTTTTTAATGCTAAACCTCGATTGATTTTGATGATTTCGAAACTCTCCTCAGTTCATTCAACAAACTTTGTTCCATTGCCAGCTAAAACATTCTAGGATCATTTTTCAACACTAAGCCAATAAAACTTTAACATCAGTAAATATTGAATATCCCATGAATCAGATATTCCTTTCCACTCCATAAGCTCATCTTTTAACACAAAGTTATTAATTTTTTTAAATTACAATACACAGCTTAAAGAATTATTTACAATAAAGCCAACATTAGTTAGTATCACATTCAAAAAATAAATTGGTTTCAAAATCGAATAGATTACACATTACTTAAAGTACAAGAGCAGATTGAAATGTTAACAACTTGAAAGCTTTTCCTTTGTTAACTATCCAATAGCAAAATTTCCAGATTTAAAAATTAACTAAAGAAATATTTTAGTTTTTAGATGCAAGAAAATCTTAATGTGCAACCAAATTTACAGGATGTTCATATTTTATTTTATTTTATTTACTAATCTTATCCATCTTAGATAAATACCATTCTTCATGTGATCCTTTATGACTTGTTCGAAACATTATTCCAACTACTTTAAAAATACTGAATAATTCATAGTGATATTTTTAAAGTACCATATTAATTTTATTAGAAAATATTAAAATAGAAATTATTAAAAGTACTAGGTATTTTTAAAACTAATTAATAGTGGGGGGGGGAACTTTTTTTTTTTTTGAATAAGCGAGGATCAAATTTGCTAAGTTAATGTACTGAAGGTTAAGTTATAGAGTTAAACTTAACATGGCAATTGAAATCTTCAAAACTTGAAACTGTAATCTTGATACAAACACCAATTTTATTGTCAAAAAATGTATCACTTATTTTGATTAATGCATAAATAATTCTCTCAATTGTAATAAATATAAACACAAATATACAATGATAAAATACCTTATCAAACTCGTGTTCTTAAAAATAAATTATATTAACCAACATATATACACTCTTCAAATGTATGCTTAGATTACTTTTATCACTGTTGGAATATATAGTACATCACCAGACAAAGAATGCGAAAAACTACATAAATGCCACTTAACTCATAGAGATGTACCATTTAAAAACTAGAATTGTGTATCCATATTTTCCAATACAAAACTAAATATTCTTTACCCATCAGGTCCTAATATCTTCATGTTTCTAAAAGTTAAAAATTGTGCCCACATAATACCAAATGTTTAAGTATATTATAAAAAGACAAGTGTTCCAAATTGAAAAGAAATAAAATGAAAAAATGCATGGAAAGTTCTGCTTATTTGGAATGTAACCAAGAACTAAACATCATCTGATTCGTTTACACCTTTCGTTGAGCTGGGGGATGGGGAATGTGATCGGGATCGAACATTATTCTCTTCTTCATTTGTAATGAAACTAATAAGATCCATTCGGGTGACAACTCCAATCACAACCTGCTTATTTTCAATCTTTTCTTTATCTGTAACTGTAAGCAAACATGTATAATAAATAAAAAATGAACCCTTTCAACACATTTGCAGTAAACAGGTCAAAATTCTAAAGGCAATTCATTTTAGTCTCACATTTCACAATGCTTTTATGAAACTCATTTGATTGACATTGTTAAGTCATGAGGTAAATGTTAGAAGTCTTTCTAATTTCTGAAGTTAGTTGCATTCCAATTTCATGAACAATAGTCACTTCTTCACCTCTGCTAATTTTTAGTTATATTAACTTAAGTACCAGCTAGTGAATAAGTCTACTTCCAAACTTAATTATAACCAGCCTAAATACATTAAGATGTGATCTTTTCATGCAGTAAAATGGATAAATTGTTACGTACATGAGTTATTAAAATATATTTTCAAGATCCAAATAAGAATATTTATTTTTTTAAATTTGTTAATGACATTTTCCAACTTGGATAAATTAGTGGTTAGCAGCTATTTAGAAATATTTCTAATGCTAATAAGAATTAACACTTTTATTTGCTTATCCGATTCCTTTACATCTTTCATAAGACTTTATCTTTCAAAAGACTATCTTTCAGTGTGTTCACTTTATTTATGATAGTGGAAAGTGAATCGAATTTCGTTTACAAATTTAAATACAGTAATACTACCTTTTGACGTAGAATACGTCTTACCTTTCGAAACTGGGGTAACATGCTTAATTTTTGAGTGTCACAAAAAAAAAAACTGAAGTACGAAACATTTAATAAAAATGATACATAAATGAATGGTATTGCATTCAAAAGAGCACAAAGCAAAGAATGTAATAAATGCTCCTTGGTCCTGCACTGATGTCATTGGCTGATGCAATCACAGTGCAAAGTTGAGTCATGAAAATGCACACAGCCAGTCGCATTAATTTAGTCTAGCCCTGGCCTCCTTTGTGTGAGCACAGCGTTTGAGGTGTCATTTGTTTCGTCTCTTTGCGCACTTTGGAAATAATAGAAACAAAACTTAAATATTCAATACATGTTCAGGTACTAAACTTCAAAAGGTGGAAATTTTTACAAAATTTCAAACTGTTCAAACATATGCATAAGAAACGCAACAAAAATTATAGAAAAGTCAACATAAAGAAACATCAAAAGATGGGGAATCCAAAAAGATCTGGACATTCAACTCTGAGCATCAACGAGCTCGGCAAGAGCGCCTCAAAGTTAAGACTTTGTGCTGCTCACATAATTTAGTCTAGCTCTGGCCTCCTTTGTGCAAGCATGACGTTTGAGGTGTCATTTGTTTAGCCTCTTTGCGCTTTTTAAATAACAATAAAAATAAGACCTAAATATTTAATAATTGTTTAGATATTGGAATTAAAAGTGTAGAAAACCGCAAAATTTTCAAAATGTCGAAATATATGCAAAATAAACACCAGAAGAATTATAGGAAACGTCAACAAGAAGAAAGGTAGAGAAACCATGAATCCAAGAAGATCCGGACATCCGTTCCAGAGTGTCAATGGGCACAAAGGCAGTTTTTGAAAGTATAGGTGTCGCATCTTCAAGGTGAACAAATGCCCAATACGAGTGCGCCAAGTAGCATATGTGATGGCATAAACGTTTTATAATCGAATGATGGAGTTCAACCAATAAAGGTCGGCAATAAGCCACAACTTTCCATATCAACGAGTGCACCAATTGTGATATATGTGCGGAGCAATGAACATTTGATGTGTGAAATTAAAACAATCTAGTGCTAATTTGTTTCACTCTCATTCACCATTGAGCCTGACTGACGTATTTAACGCCTTAACCTAGCGGCCATGTTCCAATACAGACTAGTCTATTTTTCAATATTAAATTCTTGAGAATTTTTCTTGTTTTCCAAAACCAAAATATCTATAGCAATAGAAAACTGTAAAATTGATCACTGTCATGTTTTTGTGTTGCAGATTTAGTGGAGGTGGAGGTACAAGAAGCAAAACAGGTACTGACTTTTAGATTCTTAGATAGCATAGGAGTCTTCAGCAAAGGGTTACATTAATAAATTTGAAAGCTTCCTTGACCCACACATCTGTCAGTAGAAACAGTTGGCACTATTAAAGCTACCCAAAAATAGCTTTGATTGCCAAATGCATATTTTACAGCAATGTATTTTGTATTTTAACTTAGAATAATACCTTGGAAATAAGGTACATTACAGCAGGGATGGATGTTCTTTATACACTTAATGAGGAATTTAACTTTAGCTGTACTAAAAATAAAAGATTCAATATCAAGTACAGACTACATCTAACGAGTTTTTATTTATCTGATTTTGCAATTTACATTTGACTAACTGCTCATATAAGTAGTGACTGTCTAAAATGAACAATGTATGTTTGCATAGCTCTGGCTACTTTTCTTCAGACAAAAAGTTGGTTTCAGAAATAAATTTGCTGTGGGAACATGTAAAATCTGGCACACTGCAAATCTGCAAACTTTAATTGCACATGAGAGACACTTTCAAGATCAATCTAGAGGTGAAGTAAACACTGCCACAGAAATTTTAATGAACCCCGATATAAAGTTTTTATTGATAAAGATAATAAAGACACGTTTCAAGAATGTAGATTGTAGTAGCACTATACCAATACAGAGAAAACTCAACTGAATGTGTGATTGCGTTCCAGTATATTTCAGATTTTCACCATTTCCAGGTAATCAATACCAAAACCTGTTTTCCTAATATTTCACAGCAGATAGAGTACGAAAAAAATTTCCTGGATTACGAGTTCTGAAGAAATTTGTGGATAATAAGAGGATCTAAATAAATGTAATGCAGAAAACAAAATGCAACAGAGTTAATCTTTTAACTCTTGGCATTTTTCAAGCAGTTCACACAAAAATATGTTCCAGAGTGTTCATATCTACAATTACAATGTTACACACACAAACGTGAAAGTAAATAGTTAAAGACAGTAACCAGATTGTTGCCACAGAAATAGATCATTTACATTAATTTTCATTAAGTTTAGCCTGTTAAGAATTTTTCGGGTTTTATTTTATGAGCCTTTGGAAAAATGTGCTATTAAGAGTTGATAAATGTATGAATAGGATAGAAAATTAAATAAATTAGTCTACATAAATATCAAAATTAAAGTCTTACATTGTCTTTGATTATGTACAACCAAAGCAAAATGACCAGTATCCAAAATTCTGGACAGACGACCCAATGTGGAATCAAGAGTTATCTACAAAAATAAAGAATATGAGCAAAAATTAATTTTTTTAGGAATAAATAGTATTTATGAACAATGTACGAAAAGCACTTGCGATTTTTACTGGCAGTTAAATATTAAAACAATGGATTTACAATCTCTGAATATCAATAATTGCAAGACAATAAAATATCTTTGTACGCATTTGCTAGCAGTTCCAAAAAAGTTAGTAGTCTGATGTTTTAGTTATTAATTTTCAGAAAAATGGATCATCATAGGGAAACTATATTGTTTAGTAGATGTGCCTTTCATAACTTATCAGAAGCAAAATAGATTTTCAGCATCGAGTTATGAATTAATAAGTATGATTTAAAACTTTTTAGTTAAAAAATTTTTTATTATCCTAAGTAATGCTTCAGCTTTTTGGAAAATTTCAAATAATGTCTTCGTATTAATCTTTTGCAATTGGACTTTAAAATTAATTATATAATTTACATTGTCATGAAGAAACCTGAAATGAAATGTATGCTTTGTAAATTATGCATGCAGTAGAAATAGAATATTTATCAGATGAGTATTTTACTTCGAAAAAATACTATCAAGAGATACGAGTATTAAGAAAATTTGTTGGTCATAAAAACATGCAGAAATTACAAACTTTTTTTGACTACTTACCTTATGAAATGTAGTATATAGAATTTCTGAAACCAAAGCTGTTGACATCACTTTCCCTGCCATTATTTTAGCCATTATATTACCAAGAGTAACCATTCCTTTAATAACCCTAGAAATAGACAATGATCACAATAGTATTTACACTAAATAACTATCAGGATTTCAAAACCAAGCATGAAAATATTAAGATCAATCCTTGAATGTAACTGGCAACTGACTGCATTATCAAGTATAAAAACATTTTAATTAATGAATACAATTTGTACATGATTTTAAAAGGAATAATTACCAAGAGAAACATTGGAATGTAATATAAGTTGTTTTACATTATGAAAATAATTTGCTCCATCCAAATAATTTATAATTATTTCCTTTTTAACCCATGTGCAACCATGTATTCAGCTAGTACTCGTATATTTGAGAACTGAGAATTTAATTCGAGATTTGACATTTGTTTCAACGCTAAAATGAATTAACAAAATCTAAGCATTTTTTCATTGATAAATTTTTTTTTACTTAATTCATTAGAATTTATTCTCTACAAGAACAAAAATATGAATTAGAGTCAATTTTTTTTATTGTTTATTTTATAATGGAGGATTTATTTATTTTGTTAACATTTAAAAAGAGCTAAAAGTCTAAGGTAGTAAGGTGACAATTCTGTAAAACTCACCCAGTATCATCTACAACAGGCAGTTGATCATAGCCTTCCTTATTCATAATGTCAATAGCATCCTGGCATGACATGTGAGGCAATATAGTAAGAGGAGCAGCTAAATTCAAGCAGCTAACTTTCAAATCCCACCACCTGCAAAACCAAATAATTTCATTATACACAAAGGAACCAGCTTAGGTAGATCTGAATACTATTGAAGCTTTTGGCACTTACCAATGTTTGGCAATCATTTCAGAATGGATATCAATAAAATCTCTTTCTGTCAGCCAGCTATCTGTAAGGAACTTGGTCATATAATTACGAACTCCATCAGGCAATATAACCACACATCTTTGTCCTTCCTTTAAATCTTTTGCAACCTTCAAAGCCGCACTGACAGCACTACCACTGCTTCCACCTTAACAGAATAAATGTTTGTTTTTTTGTCATAAATTTAAAAAGTTCTTAAATTTAAAAAAGGTTTCAAAGAGATTATGCAAGAGTTCAAAAGTAAATAAATAAATAACAAAAGCCCATGTGGGATTTTCTGGGCTGGGCCCAATCTGCCATCTCTGTATACAATAGAAATTTTAGTCATACATGTATAATGTAGCAAATGGTAAAATAATGCCAATGGATGGAAACTCTTTTTGCAGTTGTGTAGAATTTAGATAAGGGAACATCCTTAAACTTAACTTTAAGGGTACAGTTACTCTTTTAAAAGTTCAACTCCTTTTATTTCACTGATAAATAAATGCCATTGCTCTAATGATGATGAAAATGAATTTCAAACCCAATCAAATTTCTTTGTCTTCGTAGTTCAAAGTAGCGATGAATCTTTCTGTCAAGCATTCATAAGTGTTGATCTATCAGTTCTGGTAGTCCTTTTTTACGATTCAAACTACAACATGGACTACATTTCGAGATAATCATTTTTCATCACATCTTTCCAAAGTTGAATTTTGTTTATAAATCCCTTAATTTTGTGAATGCAAGTTAATACATTCTTGAGTGGTCATTTTTAGATCTAGTTCATTTAGGTATTCAAATATGTAAGCTAAGTAGGCCATTCTTTGCAACCAGTAATTGTCTTCCTAGTTAACTGAATACTGTGAGTCACCCTTAAAAAATACATTTAATTCCTTTCAGCTTACTTCATCGATTCTATGCATAGTTTTGACAATTTCCATACAAGCTGGTAAGATGAGTGATTCAGCTATTGTGTAAGGCTTTTTGGCTTGAGCTATCAATCTAACGACTTTGAACATTCTTCTAGAGCTCAATTAGTTAGCGTAGTTTATCTCATGAAAAATTTTGCACTTTAATTTGACTTTGCAGACGTTTAAAATAGTTGAAATCCTTATTTATGTATGAAGGATGCTTGGTAAAAAGGTGTTGATGTTGCTTACTCAGCATTACTGCTTCATTTGACAACTTTTTCAGGCAAATGAAACACTAGCCACTGCGTGGCTAGCCCGGTGTTACCCGTGCCAGTTGCTTTTGTGGGGTTATTGGTTTGTTTCGCAAACCAAATCGGAGTTCGTAGCCTACTGGATACCAGCCATAACAGAGTTGCCCCCTTATTTTGTTATCAGCCATAACAGAGTTGCCCGTGGTGTTGGTTTTAGAATCAAAACAAAAGGGAGTTACCCTTGACAGTTCTTTTCATGGAGGTCACATTTGCAAATTTAGTAGTTTGAATCGCAAACCAAAAAATATATATATATAATTGAAAAAAAATTTTATTAAAAGAAAATCAAACATATAAGGTGTTTCTGCAGATTTCAAATACTTTGAAATTTTTAACCTATCTTTAACAATCACGATTTTACAAAAAAAGAACTAAATGATGCCAGCCAAAAAAAAATTTTCTTTGCTTTCTTTCGCTGAAATTGTAAGAGGGCTGGAAATGGAATATGTTTATTTTTGGAACACGCATGTTAGCGTAACGTCACATTCTCTTATGGAAATATAAGAGATAACTATCTAGTGTAAATTTTTCGGCAGATTTCAAATGCGTTGAAATTTTCAATTTATCCTTAATGATCCCGATTTTACAATAAGAACTAAACAATGCCAGTCGAAATGTTTGCTGTGGAATTGTTTGAGCGGAGACTACACATTCTGATTTAATTGCGAAGAGTGGAAGGTGAAAAAACTTAGCACGGTTCCAAAGGCTGACGTCAATAGTGACATGACGTCAGAGTGGAAAATAGCAAAATTCTGTCCTTCCTTCAAATGCCGGAGCGGGAGGAAACTAAGATATAAGGGTGAAAAAAATTATTAAATTCATTTTTAAATGTTCTAGATTGAATTTTAAAATTCGCCTCAACCCTAATTTGAAAAAATTTGGACCAATTGTGTGCTCACAGTAATGGTACTGTAAGTGCCACAGATTCGTCAGTACATGATTTGGCAGCACATGAAACTACTCTGAGGCCAAAACCTCAGGCAACGTAACCCCATAATCAAAACTTTGCATCAAAATTTTTCATGGGGCACATTAGATGGAGAGCACTGATCTAGGTAGTACATACATGGCTTTGTTGCCAGGAATGCCACAATGATAAGGAATACATTGCAAGACGATTTCTGTTGTGATCAAAACACTGGCCTAGGTGATTCCCACTCTGAAGACTGGCAAACTAACCATCTTATTTTTGTTAGTCATAGCTTGTCTCTTCATAGCTTGTGTCATCATGTCAGTCAAATAACCTAAATCCACTTTAGAGTTCACCTTGTTATAGTTGCCAAGACAACTTACAATTATGAATGTTTGCAGTAGTTTAGGATGCATAGATGATGTGGTGTGATCTGATATGCTTGATTTTTAACTGAGACAATCAGTTATTAGAGATGATAAAAAAAATATCTGTTGCATATAATTTACAAAACAAGGAAATATGATAAAATAGTGAGCTATTATAAAGGTAACAGGTTAATAAATAAAGCATAAATGTAGAAAAAATTGTAAATAAATCCATATTTTGGATTACTATTTATACATTTCCTTAAAATCGAAATCCAAAATTTTATTAAATTGCTAACATAAAATCTATCAAATCCTACCACATAGCAATCCTTCTTTTTTAATCAACATCCTAGCCAGCAGAAAAGCTTCTTTATCTTCAGATTTAACCCATTTGTCAACAATCTACATTAAAAAAATTAATTATCAACTATCTAACAAATTAAAATAGTACCGAAAGCAAGTAACATAAGAATAAATTAAATATAAAGCAAAAACATGTAATTATACTTTAATTGATTTGCCACATCAAGAGGATTTGAAAGAGCAAACATTTTCAGCTTCTTGTTTCACTATCTTCAATAGTTAGATTATTGTTAAAATGTTCAAGTATTACAAAGAAAATAATTTGATTATTGAATAACATAATACTCACTGTTCTATCAAGAACTGTTGGGATAAAATCATATCCAATGCCTTCAACTTCATAAAATGAGGTGTCTGAGTCATTTAAAACTTCAGGTTCAGCTAAAATTGAGCCATAAGGATCTACACCAATAATCTATAATAACAAATATCATTAAAAAATACAATTGGCATATTGTACAGTACAAACTTATATACTACAACCGATATAGAACTTGGAAATAATTACTTTTAACATGATAGTAATAAATCGTCAATAGTTTTTAGTCATTCATGCTAACAAATAATTTATACATACATTATAAGTATATTATTCGAGTAGTAAAAAATATTATTTAATAAGTCATTACAAGTTGGAGACATTAGATGATGTTCCAACATAAGCATTATAATTATTCTGCCACTTATAAAAGCTTGGATTAGTTTAGGATAGAAGTTTAATGTTATTTAATAACTGTTTCACGCTAACCAATATTTATTTTTACACAAATAGATGGAACTAGACAATAACAATTAATTTTACAATGAAAAATCATGTTGGAAATATTTTAATCATTATTTAATATGTACTATAAATTCTTAGTTTTAAAACATTAGAACCAAAACATTTTCATATCAGTTCATTTCATATTGTTTTAGAGCAGTGAGTTATTCCATGGTTTTAGTACAAGTAGCTCATAGTGTTAGTTTGACCTCAGTAGTTCAAATCAAAGATACTACTAATCAAACGCTGCATATTGTTTTATTTTTGAAGTTCATCAGGCATTAATAAAATAAATACATATGTAACTATAAAAAAAAACAGGAAAATTTATTTTCAAGCAGCAGACAAAATAATTTAGATATCTATTAACTAACACCTAATAAAAGGCAAACATTTCAATTTAATAGTGAATTTTAAACTCAAATTCAAACTTATATAGAAAAGTGTGTCACACATAATGCATCCCACATATGTATCCCATAATATACAACCACGCTCACAATTTGCTTATAATTTTGACAATTTTACATTGTTTATATCAGTATACCATTCATTAGCAAACAAACACTGATTTTTGTGCCACATATGAAGTAATATATGTTATAATTATATATATAAATATGGTTTTTAACTAACTTTGCAATTTGGACACCTTTCTTTGATTTTGCGTCCAATTCCAGTAATTGTTCCGCCAGTACCAGCACTAATAACAACCATGTCAATTTTGTTATCACACTGATGAAGTATTTCCTCTGCTGTTGTATCATAATGAGCAAGTGGATTTCCCGGATTTCGATACTACAAGGAATAAATGAGAGGTATAAACATAAAACCATTTAACAAAGTTTTGGTAAGTGAAAAACAAGTTTGCAAAGGTTTTCAACAACGTTTCAACAAAGCAAAAGTATTCAATTCATTTCCCCCCACCTTTCTTAAGGTGCTCTAAATCTTTATAGTGAGGCGAGGGTGTGAATTTTATTTGTCTGTATGAATATCATATTGTCATATAAAAAAAATTGAAGACTCAAAAGAAAATTTAAACAAAGAAAGGCATAACCGAAGTGGAAAAGGAATCATCGATAAATAATAATTAAAAATATAATAGTAAATATTGTTTGATGTTTTAGAATTTGTTACAGGAAGCTTCTAAAAAGATCTGTGATGCAACTACCAAAAATATAAAATGTTTAAATTTAAATAAAAAAAACTAGAGGAAAAGTGTCTGCCATCATACTAATAGCCACTAAAATTCTGCTTTTTTTTCAGTTATTTGTCGTCTGCACAGCTCAGCATGTGGCAATATTAAAACTCTAAATTATTCTGTAAAAGAAACTGTTTTGAACTTTTTTCATAAAACCAATGAAATATAAAACTTAAATTTTAAAAAATTGCAAAACAGCAGTGACAAAAATATGATTTGAGAATTTTATTCAATAGTCAGGTATTTGTATTAACTGAGCAGCACAGCGGTCTATTACCAACGATCTGGGATCAATCCCAAAGGAAAAATCCTGGGACAACACCACATAATTTTGAACCATGGTCAGATGTAGAGGCAACATCTGAGCTGGCAATGAACTCTCCAAACTTCCACACCACTCCAAGGAGAGGACATTTGAGGCCACTGCAGATTTAACATGCCCCAGCCCACTTTGTACACAAAAGTCTTTGGTTGGATTCGAGCTCCAAACCCTCTGATTGCTAATCCGTTAGTCTTCCAACCAGATTAACTCAGCCTTTTTATTCAATAGACCAATGTAAAATTAAAGATAAATTATAAATTAAATCAGATTATTTTCAGCTAAATTTTCTTAAATTAAAAGTAAGAAAAATTCAAAATTCAATTAGAATATTTGAAATAAATACAATACTTTTTTGGTCAGTTAAAATACAAGCACTTTTTAAATAATTTTTACTGAGACTTTTATATACAGCAGAATTTTAAAGTTAACTTTAAAATTCAGCTGTATAAACGTACCTGATCAAGGATAACACTGTTGGCTATTTGACAATTGAATTTTTGTGCAACACCTATATGAGATTCTGGTGCATCAAAACGGGCACTGGTAGGAGTTCGAACAATTTCAGCACCAAGTGCTCTCAGAACATTAACTTTTTCATTACTCATTTTCTCTGGCATAACAACTGTGCATTTGTAATCTTTCACAGCAGCTGTTAAAGCTAAGCCAATTCCTAAAATAAAAAAATTTCAATACATTTATATAAATATACTTCAATAAATTAAATATATGAACAAATGCAATCCTTCTTACAGTAAGAGGCACTTTTGAAAGATAATTATTTGTATCCATTTTTCGGTTAACAATTATCAAACCCATCAGTAATTTAGTAGAACTTATCTTTTGCAAGACTAATTCCACTGAATTAGTGATTTGTTAGGTAAGAAATTCTCTAAATGAAATTAAACAGCAACAATTTGATATCATCCAAACAGTGGGGGTAAAGTTCCAAGTGAAAGAGTCATTTTTAAATTTAATTTGATAATTAAACTTTCTTTACGGATACGTCTAACTCTTAGCAATAAAACCAGAAGGGGCAGGAGAACAAATTTGTATAAAAGTCTAACTCACAATAGCAGTTCTCGACTCAGTGGGGTTTTTTTTTCAGTGAATCCTTCATGAATTAAAGTAAAACACACGAAACTGTAATTCAAATGTAAAACAAATCCACAATATTTTAGGACACCAAGTTATATAAATACAAATATCTGTGAATAAACTATACTGTAACTAACCTTTGTGTGTCACAAAAAGGAATCATTTTCATTTGCTCAAAGAAAGCAATATATATGCAAACACTAAATTTGGATACTTTGTATAACATTTTGGCAATATTTAATACTCTTGGGATTTTTTAAAAATCAAATTTAATATTCTTCTATCAGTTTTTTAAAATTTAAATTGGATATTTATCATTTTAATTAATCTGTCCTTAAATTTTTTATGGTATTTTTATGGCCCATGAACCCCAAACATACAGAATAAATATCATAAATAATATGACTAACCCAACATGTAGTGATTTAATATGTCTTTAATTAGGTTATTTTCTTCAGAAGTGGTGCAAAGATCTAGGGACCTGAATTTCTTGAGTCATGATGTTCTTATGGTTGGGTCGTAACCCAGATGAAGGACAAATATTTCAAACTAGAGGGCTAACGCCCCCTGCTCGCTGACGCTCACCAACCCCAGGAACTGCAAGCAGTTCCCTCCGGATCGCTTCGCTCACCCATAGGACACTACAATTCTTTAGTCTAGCTTAAAAGGGGATCTATTTAGTCTACATACACCTGAAAATTGATCTGATTATGTATTGCTGAACGATACAGCTACAGTTCTGAGAGAGCAGCGAGAAAGAGGATCTCTGGGGACTACTACGTACTAAATTCACTTTGAGGAACAGTATGGGTGAGTATTTACACTGATAAATAGATTTTTGGGACAATATATAACAATGTATTTACAATAATAACAAATTCTGGGGGATATGATATTTGAGTATTTACACGGTGCAAAACAGTTTATCCGAAGACCCTTTTTACGTATTGCTGAACCATACAGCTAATGTACTGAGGGAGCAGCGAGAAAGGCGAACTCTTGGGACTACTATGTTCTAAATTCACTTTTAAGAACAGTGTGGGTGAGTATTTACACTGACAAATAGATTTATGGGATATGATATGACAGTGTATTTACAATAATAACAAATTCTAGGGTATATGATATTTGAGCATTTACACGGTGCAAACAGTTTATCCGAAGACCCTTTTTATGTATTGCTGAACGATACAGCTGAGGTTCTGAGAGAGCAGCGAGAAAGGGAATCTCTTGGAACTTTTAGGAACAGTGCGGGTGATTATTTACACTGACAAATAGATTTCTGGAATATATGAATGAATGAATTTACTATGATAACAAATTCTGGGGTATATTCATTCACATAAAACCTCCCTGCACACACAGTTGTGTATTTGAGAACTCGCAGATACAACAGTAACAGATTCGAAAGATCTCTCTAGAAAGACCTACGTACAATTGGTCATGAGTAAAAACTGGTTTGCTCAAATCTAAACATATTTTGTCAAAAGTTTGGCCCGGAGCTTTATTAATGGTCATTGAAAATGCTAACCTAATAGAAAATTGTTTACGCTTGAATTTAAAAGGCATATTACTATCAGATGGAATAAGAGGTATTCGAGGTATCAGGTAAGATTCATTGTTTTCGTTACTTATTTTTTTTGCTTCAATAGTATTTTTCTGCAAATTTACCACGATAAGTGTAGTTTTATTGCACAAAACTTTTGAAGGTGCTAAATTTCTGAGTAACATTATAATAACACCTGTTTTTAATTTAAGTTTATGAGGTGGCATTCCAGTTGGTGTAACGCTATTCAAAAATTCCTCTGAATATGTAAGTTGATCTTGTGGTTATTCACTGACTATTGTAACAATACTCTCATAAATGACTTCATTTACTGGCATACACTGCAGTACATGATTATTGATTTGCATTGATGAATCATTTGTTACAGTGAGAAAGGCACGATTTTTGAGCTCTTCAGGCGTCACTGTTTCAAAATATATATCATTGAACAGTTGTTTGAGAGAAATACAGGCCAATTTTGCGCCACGCATAAGCGCATTATATATATAGATATAAGGATAATATCTGTAATAATTTAAAAACAAAATGAAGAGTTTACTTAGGCCCCATAAATTTCTCCTTGTTGGCAGCCACTGAATTCCAATCAATACTATTATCTCTATTGTCTTCAAAGTTGTGAAGTCTGTTATTTTCAGTTAAGGGTCATTCATTAGGTGTCACTGAGTAGATGGCTCTATGTCTCAGGTTATATCATTTTCAATATTATTAAACTTTTGAGTAAGAAAAAAGGAAATTTTAAAATTGGATTTAAATTATGATTTTTTAGAAAAATCAATTGATTGAAATCATGTCTTAAATCAACTTGATTGAAATCGTCTAACCCTTATCAATACAGAAGTATAATTTTCACAAATCAAAACTTTAAATTGCTATAGTTTAAGACAGACAACATTTTTAACTAATTTGATGTGCACACAATATCTAGCAGCCTAAATAGGCATTCGCAAGACAAAATGAGAATGAGGTACTAATTAAATACCACAGGTTTATAAGATGAATAATATTATAAAATGAGCTAATTAGAAGTAATGATTAGATTCCTATTTGATTTACATACATTTGTAACTCAAAATTAAATGGTAAATTTAATTTTTTTAATTGTAAATCACAATTTTAATTTTTTATTAGACATTTTATTCATTTATAGAAATTAAGATAGCATGGAATTTATAAAAAAAGCAATACCAGTATTTCCAGATGTGGGCTCAATTAATGTAAAGCCAGGTTTAATTCTTCCACTCTTTTCTGCTTCTTCTACCATACGAAGACCAATCCTATCCTTAACACTACCACCAGCATTGAAGAACTCACACTTAGCCACTATTTAAAAAAAACTCAAAATAAATCTTTAAGACGGCAAAACATGAAGACTAAAAACAAGCATTTAGTAAAAAAAATAAAGAATTTTAATACATAACATTTTTTTTTCATAAGAACAAACACATTTTCTTTAAAATCCTCTTATACAATCTCTAACAAAAAATTAGATTCCCAGATATTTTAAAACATGGCTACATTTAAAATTTAAAACAGATTAAAATGGAACATAACTGTTACTGAACAAAGCTGTCCGAGTTACAATAAATGGTATGAAGAAATTTTAACTTAGAATTCAATTTTTAATTATGTAAAAAGCTCATTTTTTATAAATAGTAGATTTAATAAAAGGTTCAATTGATTGTCTCCTATAAAATGAAACTCATCCCATTCTCAAAATGTTTTTGAAATTATTAATACAGTACAAAGTCCGGAAATGTCCAAAATCCAGATGTTTTGCCAACCAGCATTTTTTTTCCTCTCACTTTTTCTATCTTTCCTCCTCTTTTAAGAACAATTTTTAAAGAACAAGGCATTATACCTGGACCGAATTAATAAAACAACGCAAAATAACGGACGTGTTCAAAGTAAATACCACACAGAAAAAAATAGAAAATTTGTAAAAAAATTTGTTGCATGGAATTTAAAATTTTTTTTAATTCATATATTTGCTATTTTAGTATTGCAAACGTATTCCAGACGTAAATAACGATTGGAAAAATTCGACGAAGGGGAGGTGGGTTAGATTAGGGGGTTTTTGATACAAAAATACTGTAAATAATCCAAAATCTGGAAAAGGCTGAAATCATGAATGGGCATGGTTCGGAGGATTCCGGTTTTTGGACTTTGTACTGTACATCATTTTTCATTTCCTTTGCACAATAAATGAAACATATTCTAAGACATCTTCATTAGAAAAGTTAAATAAAACAATTAACCTTTACACTGCCGCACTTAGATTTTTTAATCGTCTCACATAATGGCTCTTTCGACTGCATGTCCGACCCCCCCCCCTCCTTACCTAATTACCTAACTTGAGGGCCTTGAATAGCATTTACGACTGACGCTTTCCTTTCATAGTATTGTGTGGTGTATTGTTTGGCATGAGATAGATATCACTGGAGCGACCTTCTGCCTTTCCCCAAAAGCATTTTCCATCTCACGGTAGACAGTGTAGGGTACCGAACAAAAGTAGGAACCCTCTAGAAGGTCTATCGCTGACAGATCGTACATGGTGATCGATGCCAGTTGTCACTTAAAAGGAGGATAACATCTACAGTACACAGATCTATACCATAACACTGGTGTAAACGAAATTTTTGTGGTAACAATTGTCTATCTGCCATAACGTAAAGATTAATAACATTTAAGAAATTGAAAACAGTAATTCTCATTTTGATTTTCCCCTCTAGTATACAACCACAATTATCTAAAAGAAAATCTTCATTGGTTTTAATGAACAAAAATTTTAATCCAGAATGCATTTTCTTTTATCATGGAGCAACACCTGTAGTATTAATGTAACAGACATAGTTATGTAACATGAAAAGAAATGTAGCGATCGGCAGAAAAGTGACCTATATGCATGTGTTTATATTTTGACAATATTGATAAGTTTGTGGTTTTACTGGCCTTTAAAAACTTTAGATACCTCGGTTTTCCCGAATTTAAAAGTTCCCTGAGAATTCCCTGATTTCCCAGTTCGGTAACCACCCTGCAGTTTTAAAAACAGAAATTTTGAGAAAATCTATAAGTTATTTTGATATGGGGTGACACTTAACATTGGATAACTTCAATTTCAGATCTTAGGTTTTTTAATGTGAGTGATAAAATGTGCAGTATTCTTGTTTAAATTAGGGCTATTTAAAACCTTTTGAGGACTCTCAGTAAATATTAAGTCTTTTTAAGGGCCCTTTAAAACTAAAATGAAAAATTAGTGGAACATCAAAAAAACTGGGCCAATTATTTGATACATGATATTTTCAATTCATGTTGTAACATGTTTCTCCCAATAATCTTCTATAGATATAAAAAGAGTGCATGTGTATATTCTCTATAACAAATCTACACCATTTGATCAATCCACACCAAATTTGGTACACTTATACCTTAGAACACTGTGGAAAACATAGGCTATTACTTTCCTGTCTTCAGGCCAATCTGTAGCACTTACGACCATGCAAATTAGCACACCGGTAATCTTAACCCTCTGCACACAAACGCGCCTGAAAGAGCCCGAAAATATTTTTCCTTTCCTTACGGGGGAAAGAGAATGCTGTCGGATTCCCAACGAGACGCCTGGATCCACTAAGCGCTTCTTTCCCCTTCGTCTTCAGGCCTTTAAAGAGGGCGTGTTTTGTGGTCACTGTTGATCACTTCTAGCTGCGAGATACTGATACTGCTTTCTCAATAGTGTCAATTTTTAGACTAGTCATTCAAATTGAAAATGGAAGATAGAGTTTTTTAGTTTTAAAACGAACGATAAACGTTGACATGGCTATGTCGATATATACACAATCTATTACATAATTCAAATTTAATTATCTACTTTGGCTATAACTTTTAAATAATTATTCTAAAAGCAGGTGGTTCAGAGAATTTATTTTTAATATTTCTTTGATTATCCATATTTCCTTTGACTTTGTTTTATATGATAATGAGTTTTTTTGTAATTTTATGGGTTAATTTCTGCGACTTTTATAGGTTCTCTTCAAAACAGCTTTTGCAAAAGCATTTCTGACATATTTCGTACACCCATGTGCTCTCTACAAATCTGTTAGAAAACGTTTTTATTTCGTTTTATTACATTTTTTCTTCAGAAAGTTTTAAGGCCTTCACGTTACTGAGCAAATATTTTCTGTTTCCGTTCAGCATCACGCAACCATAATGTGCCATTTTTAATAAATCTAAAGGAGAACTAAAAAAAAAAAAAACGGTCAAAATTTATATTGTGGCTTTTATTTTTCAGAGTACTTATCAAATACGTGACCACATCATATCCTAGTCCTTTCAGGGACTTTGGTATATTACTCATCTTTCCAGCATATAGTTCAAAATGTAAAACATTGCTGGATTTTGATGAACAAAGGAGCCACATTTTCAGACCAATGTTTATCCTCTAATCCTCTTTTCTATGCACAGAGAATTGCATATTTATTCGTGCTTACTTGAATAACTTCATTCATCTGAGTAATTCATCCGAAATTAACAATTAAAAAAAATCCAATGCTAGTGAGCCTGTTGGCAAATTATGCACAGGTACTGTGTGATACACAAATTTTGTTTCCTGTATGCATTCACTCTGAACGTCATTTGACCAGTCAACATTAAAACTAAGTGTCGACTCATCAAGGCTTTCACCAAATTTCATTTCAAATTCCCCCTTATCTTCTTGACATAAACTGCTATCTAAAACACAGTTTACTTTCTTAGTACTTTTAGATAATCATCATCATGCAATTTAAAAAAATATGATTCGTGAGTATCTTAAAACAAAATTGCTTCAATTTCCATTCCGTTCAGCGATTTGGTTTTGCGTGACATAATAATCACGAATCAAATCCGTATATTACAAGCCTATAAAGCAAATAGATTTAAGATATTTTTGCCAAAATAGGAAGAGTCTTGAAAAAGACTTTTTTTAAACGAGAACATAATTACAAAGCACAACCTGAAAACAGGGAGTGAAGGTAAAGTACACATGAGAAAATAATTCAAGAACACAATGGCACATACAACGGCGCACATAAAAATTTCCCACATAAGCCCGTATGAATTGGTTCTGTGTTACAGAATACCATGCTTCAGAAAGATAAAGGACAACTTCTTGAGTAGTTTTTGACCCCCTACAGCCCATACAAAGGAGATGGTCAAGTAGAGTGACAGGGTGACACCCTCCTAGGAGAAAACACTAATCTCGGGAATTCGGGCGCTCTCCGTATTCTGCTTGTCCGGGCGCTTCTCATAAAGAGGTGTTGAATTGATATTTTGAGGCTTCATATGCAGAGGGTTAAAAGTTCCCTTTGAAGCACCAATTTTCAAATATAAAGTTTGTTTTCTTGCAATAAATGAATATTGACAAGGAAACATGTTCTACAGGAAACTTAACATGGAAATGTCGCAGTCAAATTTGAGCATTACTAAATTTCAAAAATCACTATCGTCTTTCTCAATACTTTTCTAATGTCTTTTTCGAATTGCTCCATTTCAGCTCAGGAAGTTGAAATTCAACACTTTGCACATATTGTTCTTCAGAATTCTGCATTTTTCCATCAAATTTCGTTTCTGTTTGGATGTCTTAGTCTTTTGCATATTCCAATATATTATTCAGGAATTAAATGTTTACATTTGCATCCAAAGTAAATTGTAGAAGCTATGAAAAAGTTAAAAAGTAATTTCCGTACAACTTAAATGATTGCATTTTTCTATGTAAGAAAAGTGATTATTCTAATTCACTTTTCAATCAACATTTAACCATTTCAACCTGAGCAACGGCGGGTTATTCACCTAGTTATATATAAAAACCACACCATCAAGACACTTTTATCAGACTTATAGTCTGTGTTTTAAGAGCAGTTTTAATATTTTTAAGTAATTGATTTTCAAATTTCAGTGAAATACCTAAATACAGCAAACTTAACACAAAAAATTACTCACACATTTCGCATTTTATACCATATTCTGCAGGAATTTTATTAAGTCTGATGAGTGGAGTGTTACCAATAGCATATAAGACATTGGGAAATATTTTCGGTCTTTCAAGGCTGCAAAAAAATAAAACTGTTAAAAACAATTCTGACGTTACGAAAAAGATCAAATACAGAAATAGAGACAAAGAAACATTCACCTAATTTTTATTTTATAGCTCCAAATGAGAAGGCAGATAATTTTGGGAAAGTTTATTTGAGCACAGGTGTTTATAATCAAAGTGAAATGCAAACAAGTAAACAAGTGAATGCTACATGCAAAAATAACATGGTGATTGCCAGTGGTGATTATTTATATTGCGAACTCGTAATCACTGACATTGCTTCTTACAAAGAATGATTAACTCAGAGCCATAAACAATATTAAATACGCCAATTGTGAGAATGCATTGTTTACTTTTAATTTACCACAAGTAGACTCCTCCAAAATGACAAGAATCAAATTCCAACTTTCCAGAACCACACACACACAGATTAGACTATATATACATACTACTATCTTTCATTCCTTGTGTTAAGAATATATTTATATTGATATAAAAAGTATCCATATTAATTTAAAATGATTTGTTCTATTATTTAAAAATTATTACTACAACACTGATTATTAAATTACCTTCAACTTGAAACAATTTTTTTTAGCAATGCTTACTGCTCAATAGGTATGAATTGAACAAAAACAACTCGCATGACAATAAAATCAAATAGTAATTTCTATTAGTCTTATACTACTGTGGTAGATAAGTCCATAAAATAGAATGTAATGGAATTGTTCAAACTTATTTAAAATTGTTACATAATTAATGTATATAACCCAATTCATATACAACATCCTTGATTGTAAAATATGAATAGGAGGTACAACCGACACATTTCAATTCAATTTGAAAATTTGAGAGTTCGTTTGAGAATCAAACCAACACCACAGGCAACGCCGTGATGGCTGTTATCCAATATGAATTCCCATTTGGTTTGCGGAATTCGTAGCAATCACTGAGGGTTAGCGAGCAGTGGTCACACCTGACACCATGAAAAGAACTGTCACTGGCAATGCTGTGCAGGCCACGAAGTGGCTAGTTAAGAAAATAAATGTAACAAAGGCGTTTTGAATAAGCAAAAAATGATTACCTAAAAAATGTTTCAACTATGATAGTATATCATAAATATTTTCATAAATAATATGCATGTTTTTTTAAATGATTTTCTTCATCCCATTGTCGAAATACATTAACTACTTTTATAATTATTCCAAAACATGTTGGTTTGGGTAATGGTAATGGTAATTTTTAGTTAACGTCGTACTAGAGCAACACAACGGGCTATTGACGACGGTCCGGGATCAGTCCCTTAAGGGAAAGACCGAGGACAACACCTCGTAATTTTGAACCACGATGTTGGTTTGGGTTTTGTGGCACAAGGTCCAATGGCTGCACCAGATGCAAGATTAATTAATATTCAATAGCAACCAGAATAATAATGAAAATGAGTCTAAAAGTAAGCACATACACTAAGAGGGAACACAAAAAAATTGTCAAAATTATGAAAAGAAAAAAAGAACATGTCAACAACATAACTTTTTTGAGTGACTTAAAAAAACATGTTGACCAGCAACATGAAATATGATATGAAGTATGACAATGATATGTAAATATACAAGTAATGAAAGAATAATCTAACCTTTCAAAGTGTTTGACTATGAAACAGAATCAAAATATTATGCATTTTATGAGGTATAAAGCCAGTGGTGTAAAAAGATAGTGATGATCCAGCATAGTGATGATAGTTAATCCAGCAAAACAGATAAAACAGGTGATCTTCCATTAAAAAGCTGTTAAAACTTGGTAATGGTGGTAAGCCTAATTAACATTGCACTGAACCAACACAACAGCTTATGGATATGGCCAGGGATCAACCCCCGAAGGGATAGAACCGAGAACACCACATAATTTTGAACCTTGAACAGATGACTTAAAACTGGCTAAGACGAAAACAAGATGTTAAAATGTGACTAATATAAAGGGACTGTTGGCAATGTCGGCATGGTTTCACCATCCGATAAAATTATGACTCCAGAATGGCCAATGCGAAGTTAGAAGAATGTGCAAAAAGAAATTGTTAATATACATAAAAGAAGCAAAAAAACTATAACCATAAAAATTGTGTAACAAATATTTTTTTTTTAATTTCAATAACAAATTACTAAAACTTTACCAAGGATGTTAGCTTACTAATAACTTTCTTTTATTCTTACTTTAATTCTAAAAATACCAGCAAAACACTCACACATTTGTAATATGACTGTGAACAGAAGTGTCTTTTTTTGCTCCTAAGTGCCAAGTACATTTGCTTGGTAAGTCTGGACGCACTATTTCAATACTGGCAGATGATCCCCTTGTTCTTGATTTGCTGGGTGATGGAGACATTTTGGCTTCTGTTAAAATAAATGAATTTATAAAACACATAGGAAATATTACAAACTGGATCATAAAAACATAAATGGTTCAAGATTAAAAGCTAGTAAATTTTTGATATCCACAGCACTTTTAAACCTCAATTAAAAATCCAAGTTTGTAAACCAAACATATTTTATATATAACGTAAATTCAGTTTTGAATTCAATGTTTAAAAAACAATTTAGTAGAATAATGGATCAAAAGTTTTGAATCTGTTTCAGAACTAAAATATCCATTACCACTGCTTTTATTCACATACATATATGTTCCTATTTGACTGAATGAATCAAGTTCTTACCAGCTGGTAAGACAGAACAGAAAATCAACTAATAGTCTGTCCTCGAGTTTCTTGAAAAAGAACGCTAAAGAAACAAGACACTTCATTTCAATCCTCACTTTAATCTGAGATCTTCCGATAAGAGCAATAAGATAAGTCTTACAACTTTTTAGAAGAAAATTTGGTCTTATCAAAAGAAAAGATAAGATTAAAGGGTAAAATAAAAAAAAGCAATTCATCACTCAGTCTCTTTCAAAACTATTACCCATGCATTAAAATATGTGTTGTTAAAAAATATTAAAGGGTAAATATTTCAATAAAATTTTATTACCATCATATTGACCAAAACTCACATTTACAATTAATATTAAAGCACTAGAATGTACATCACAAACATTTTTAACAGTTTAAATTTCTTTGTTCTAATTATTACTTAAAACATATTTCCGAACTGTTTAGACATTGTCACAAATTATATCAGATACAAATGCTGAAATGAAGTGAAAAAGAAATATTCAAAATACTTTCATAATTAACTGGCAAATATATATATATATTTAAAACTTGATAGAGTAACACAGCATGAGTAATTTTTTTTTCTTTGTGAAGCAGGACAACATACCTAAAGACCACTGAAAACTGAAGTTATTCAATTTTTAAACTGAACTGTTTTTGATTTCAAGGAAAGTATAAACTTTAAAATAAATTAATACTTACAAGATTTTCTGTAAGAGTAAGCTGTTTAATTTGTTATCCAAAGTTAATTTCTTGCTTACTATGTACATGTGTGTACCTACTTTCTATACATGTAAATTAACTTTTAATAATTTTATTTTCAGGGAACAAAAATATTTTTTATGCTGTTTAACTTGAATGACAAAGTCAACAAAAACCAAATTCCAAGGTTTTAAATACAAAGCTCATTGAGATAGAAGCATCTTTTAACAATAACATTTTAAAAACTATAAAATTTTTCAGTAGATTGAAGAATCATGGAACATTTTTACAAAAGCAAACAATTTTACAGGTATGAAATATGTAAAAAACAGTTTCAACACTAATTTTCCGTAATTATATCATCATTGTCAAAAACCCATGCATAGTATACGAACCTGTAGGAAGGATAATTTAAATGTAAACAATGGACTGATGTTTTACTACCACCTCTAAACGCATAAAACGATAATAGAAATCAATCCAATTAAAGGAAATTAACAATTACGAATGGAATGGTCATCAAACAAAATTGACATGAATTTGCAAAGGCAAACCAATGACAAAAATGAGTTTAAAAAAAGGCGAGAACAAATAATTTTCGAAAGGTAACAAAATTATTAAAATGCCAAGTTCAATTGAAAGTAATTGCCTTGGTAAAACGAGCAAATAAAACTAAACCGATGTTTAGAAACAGATGGTTGAATTTTGCTGATACTAATGTTTTGATACAGAAATTATATAGTTACCGAAAACAGCACTTCAAACAATAAAAACGTCTCTCAAATAACAAACATCAAATTACATACTTACAAACTTAACTCTGATAGTAAAATAAGAGTGAAAAAATTATCTCCCAAGTTCCTCAAGGAAATAACCGGCGTTTTGATTTATGTGTCGACTAGGCTATCAGACTGAACAGACACGACGTGATGATGACGCAAGATAAACCTTGAAAAATCAAGGATAAAACCCCTTAGGGATCATCCACTAATCTAAATTGAGTGGCTGTCATGTTCGGTTACAAAAGGGGTTATCCGAAATTTTACTCCTCCAAAAGAGATGATCACGCTTCAGATTTTTAAGTTTCAGACAATGCAAAGTGGGTTTCTTCCAACTTATATTTTTATTTTATAAATGGCTGTATGTGGGTTTTATTAAAGGTTAGATACATTTTGGGATTATAAGTTCTAACAAAACACCCCTCCAGGTCGTAACCATGACATAGACATACCCATGGGGAGGGAGCTATGTAGGTTTAAAAAATCATCATGGGACTAATTAGGGGGTAATTAGGGGGCTAATAATGGGGCTAATTAGGGGGCTAATTAGGACCCCTCAACGTTTCCTTGTGGTTTTTATAAATTATTTCTATCAATCCTCCTAAAAGAAAGAGTTTGCTATATTGACTATACACCCCCCCCCCCGAATAAAATCCTAGGTGCGCACCTGACCTGTCTGTCTGCATTGAAGTTGTAGATGTAGAGAATCATGATTGGTAACACAAAATAAAAATACATTTTTTCGTTTATGTAATGGAAATTTTTAAACCACGTACTTTGCTTTTTTGTAATGACATTGTAAATTTTAACACCCTATAAGAGATCCAGTGGAATGACAACCGATTGCTTTTATTTAGTAATTAATAAGAATATTGACAACTAAAAGAAATGAGCTCTCAAAAACAGGACTAGACCTTAGAATAAGTTTCTGGAGGGTTTTTTCTAGCTTCTAGGTCGGAAGGTTTCTGGTTCGAATCCGGGTCAGTGTATGGATGTTTGTAAACGTATGGTGTAGAGGCGCCCAGGCCCTGATTTACCATTAGGCCCGTGAGGCACGGGCCTAGGGCCCCCATAATTTAGAGGGCCCCTAAGTTTCAAAAGTATCTAAAAATTTTAAAAAGTTTTAAAGTAGTTACATAAATTATTGGGTATTTACGTAAATGTCCGTCGACCGTTTCCCCCACAAAATCACATTCTTGCAAATTACATTAATTATCTAACTATTATATTTTTGATTTTCACCTGCTTTATTTTGTTTTGCCAAGAGTTATAAGTGATGTCACGATTTTCTCAAACTTTTTGGTGACATCTGTGAAACGGTCAACAGTCAAATACGTAAGTACCAATTATTGTTATAAAATTGGTTTTTGTGATGAACAAATAACATGGGAGGGGGGGGGGGCTTCCTGCGTGTTGTGCCTACTATACCTAATTTTCTAAATCGGGCCCTGGAGGCGCCTGATGCAAATTAAATCTGTCGCTGCCGAAAGTCCTCCCGTTGGGTTGGTGTGGAAGTTTGGAGAGTAGAGTGTCATCTTAGGTTTTGCCGCGTCATCTGACCATGGTTCAAAATTACGTGGTGTTGTCCTCGAATCTTTCACGTAGGAGATTGATGCCCGACCGTTGTTAATAGCACGTCGTGTTGCTCTAGTATGATGTTAATTAAAAAAATACCAAATTCGATATAAACAATATTGGTTTTGTGATTTCTGGGTTTTTTTTTTTTCTCATTTTGTGTGTTGTGTTAAAATATTTAAAACTCCAATTGTACAACACAAACACCCATTAAAATATTATAACATGGTGTACAAAAATTTAACGAGTATTTGTGTACAATTCTCACAAACACCAGCCGTGTCATTCCTCCAACAGCGGGCCTACCAACCGGTATAGTGGTTAAGGTGTTAGCCTCTAGATCGGAAGGTTCCTGGTTCGAATTCGGGTCCGGGCATGGATGTTTGTAAGCGTATTGTGTACAGGCGGCTGGTGTGCCTTAAATCTGTCTTGGCCAAAAGTCCTCACGTTGGGTTGGTGAGGAAGTTTGGAGAGTGGGGTGCCAGCTCAGGTGTTGCTTCGTCATCTGACCGTGGTTTAAAATTACGTGGTGTCGTCCTCGGATCTTTCCCCTAGCGGATTGATCCCGGACCGTCGTCAATAGCCCGTTGTGTTGCTCTAGTACGACGTTAACTAAAAAATTACTAAAATTACCTCCAACAGCGACACAAAATAAAATAGAATTTCCAGAAACGTTGTTTGAATATTTTCTCATTGCTATTTAATGTAATTTGTGTTGTTAATATTGGCAAAACGATCAGTGTAGTCATTTGTGGATCAAACGAGCTATATTACTTCTGTGCAAGAGCTTATTACAATTACTTTCCAAGTTCTTAGTCTGATAAAACCCAAAATAACACAAGTATACCTTTTTTTTTTAAATGGGATAAAATCTTAATTAATTGTAAATAATCGATCAAATCGGTCAAATTTTAAAAAATCGAACATATTCGGGCTTTTTCTTTGCAAATTACAAGTCAGATGGTTCTATCGTGATAAAGATATCAGAAAAGCCCTCAAAATTAGATTAGAAACATTAACAAAATCTCCCACAGATTTTTCTTTGAAAATGAGATAAATTAAACCCCACTGTAAAAGAAAATCCTCTTATCCAAATCCTGCAGTTGAAGAAACTGAAAATTATGATTCAACGCTCCACCAAAATAAAACAAGACTTCGCAAAACTCTTCTTGGAGATTAAAATCCCGCAACTCCCTCAGTTCAACCTCCTACCTTTCGTCGTGCCGCCGGTAATAAATCTGCATTTAATTTCGTACAGCCAATGAGAAGCTCTTTTCCAGTTCAATGCTCTTGATCAGCTCTCCCAAGGGCTCGTCGGAGACTAACCGGTCTGGGGGTTAAGGTGTTAGCCTCGGAAGGTTCCTAGATCGGAAGGTGCCTGGTTCGAATCCGGGTCAGTGCACGGATATTTGTAAACGTATGGTGTAGAGGCGACTGGTTCACCTTAAATCTATCGTGGCCGAATGTCCTGACGTTGGGTTGGTGTGGAAGTTTGGAGAGTGGGGTGCCAGCTCAGATGTTGCCTCGTCATTTGACCATTGTTCAAAATTACGTGGTGTTGTCCTCGGATCTTTCTCTTAAGGAATTGATCCCGGACCGTCGTCAATAGCCTGTTGTGTTGCTCTAGTACGACGTTAATTAAAATTATCTTACCCAAGTGCTTGTCCAGATAGAAGCTAATTGTTTTCAGAATTTCAATCAAAAAACTTACTTTTGCATACTTGCCTACTTTAAAAACTGTGCATGAGTAAAACATTTGCGCCCCGAACGCCCCTTGCCGTAAAACACAACAGAAATACTTGAATTAATGGGCATTTGAAATATCCTTATATGTCATAATAACTAGTATTATTTGTACTTAAAAATACACTCATTGCCATAAAAATGTGCGCACCAAGAAAAAGTCGTCAAAATGAAACGAAATACTTTGATATAAGTATGACCTACTTTGATATAAGTAAGTGATTAGATAATCAAAGAAAAAGGATCATTTATAGCAGAAAAAAGTACAAATGAACGGAAGTTTTAGTACTCTGTTGGACCCCCTCTAGCGCGAATACACGACGCGATACGAGCGGGCATTGAGGCATACAAGTTCCGTATGATGACCTGAGACATCTCGTTCCACAGTTACTGTAAACGCGCTTCTAGTTCGACTAAACTCGTAGGGTGTCCAACTTGCCGTCCCAAATGATCCCATATATGCTCGATTGGTGACAAATCTGGGGATCGAGCAGGCCAGGGAAGGGTGATAATGTGTCGGAGGCAGTCTTGTGACATCCTTGCTGTGTGTGGACGAGCATTGTCTTGTTGAAAAATGGCTCCTGGGAGCCCTACCATGAGTGGCATCACATGCGACTGAAGGATGTCATGGACGTACCGCTGGGCTGTCATTGTGCTATGGATCAATATTAGGGGTGACCATGTATGGTAAGCAATGGCACCCCATATCATCACACCAGCTGTGGGAGCGGCGTGTCACTGTAAAGCGAAGGCAGGATTGAGGCTTTCACTACAGGGCCTACACACAGGAACACGATTGTAATCACTGCTCAAATTGAATCTAGATTCGTCGCTGAAGACGACTTGGTTCCATTCCGTTGCAGTCCAATCCCGTCGTGCGCGACACCACTCCAAACGGAGGCGTCGGTGGGTGGGTGTCATTGGCAGCACACGTAATGGGCGCCGCGATGCCAGATGTCCTTCAGCCAGGCACCTTGCGATGGTTCGGGAAGACACAGGGGCCCGTAGTGAAGGTGCTGCCTATGTCTGGATAGCGGCCAATGAGGCAATTGGCTCTACGCGTGCGTTTCGTGTGATGTGATGGTTTTTTCGACAACTGGTCTGTCGAGGGCGTCCTGAGCCTGGTAGCCGTGTAAGTGACGTCTCTTCTGTCCATTGATCCCAACACCTAATCACAGTAAAATCAGAGCGGCCTACTTGACGAGCTACTCGCCGAGCTGACCACCCAGCTTCCATCATCCCGATGATTCTTCCCCTCTCGAACTCTGACAGCTGCTCATATTGTCTTCGATGGCGGCGTAACGGCATATCTACCTAAGCGTTTCCTTCGCAAAAGATTACACTCAAACAAGCTCTGCTTACTTGTTTTATACTCCAAGTAGAACGAAGTTCAACGCCCTCAAGAGGCATTAAGCAATGCGCAATCACCCTGCATTTCTAATCATTTGCATAACTGGCCGACATGTACCTTCATGCCAAGTTTCGTCTCGATCCCACAATTATTTCTTTGTGCGCAAATGTTTATGGCAATGATTGTACATAAGTAAAGATTCACATTTTTATCAACTGCAGAAACTTTGCAAAGCAGTAGTGTTTTAATACCAAACTGAACACATCCACTGTAAAAAAAAAAATTAAAAAAAAAAAACATTAACTTTATGAGTACCTACACATTGCATAAAATATTGTATGTTACATACCATTTAAACGTGTCAGGATTACACTTCAATGGTGTTCATAAAGCTTATTTAAGTAGATGAAAAAAAAAGCAATGCTCTTTTTAGAAAGTTGTATCATTTAGTGTTTTGTCCAGAAGAGGGGGTTGCAGAAAATGTCAATGAAGCTGTAGTAGCTTTTTAGGGCTTCTTTAATAATTCTGCACTGAATTGCTGCTCAAAACAAGGTTTGGGGTTGGGGGCCATATGGGGACACCTAAAGGGTGTTGCACCATAGTCATGGATTTTTTTCAAATTTTTACCACAGATAGACATGGTAGTATAACCCAAAGATCTAATTTTTTTTTTAATTTTGGCCAATATTAGCCGCGATACAAAAATTTAAAAATTGGTCAATTTTACAAAATGGCGGCCATTTTGGATTTGCCACACTGTCTATACAGGGCCCTAACTATAGAACTAATTGTTAAAATTTAGTTATTTTGGTACCAAATGGAAGCCATTTAGTTCAGGATTGTACATAACATACAAAACCAGTGGTAATTTTACATTTTAGTGGAGTTTTTTACTTGTAAAGTGAAAAATTCACTTTTAAAAACAGTCGACTTTAAAGGGCCATAAAAAAATGAACCCTCTTATTTTTCTCTTAAACTTTGTAGAAGTATTAACTAACATATGTACTTTAATCTGAGAAAAATTCAGAGCGTGCAACACATTTTTCATTTTTTAATAAAAGCTATTCTAATGACAGCATGGATTTCAAAAGGTGGTCATCAACAGTGCCAAAATGAAATGAATGAAGAGGGTTCATTTTTTTTACAGCCCTTTAAAGTCGACTGTTTTTAAAAGTGAATTTTTCACTTTACAAGTAAAAAAACTCCACTAAAATGTAAAATTACCACTGGTTTTGTATGTTATGTACAATCCTGAACTAAATGGCTTCCATTTGGTACCAAAATAACTAAATTTTAACAATTAGTTCTATAGTTAGGGCCCTGTATAGACAGTGTGGCAAATCCAAGATGGCCGCCATTTTGTAAAATTGACCAATTTTTAAATTTTTGTATCTCGGCTAATATTGGTCAAAATTTTAAAAAAATTGAGATCTAAGGGTTGCACTGCCATGTCTATCTGTGGTAAACATTTAAAAAAAATCCATGACTATGGTGCAACAACTTTTTCTCAAAATGGGTGTTTTCACATGGAATGACCCGGTTTTGTGTCTTCAAAACCAAAAAATTTTCCTAGGTTTTGTTAGAAATGAAAGAACGGTATTCAGTTCGGATCTTTCTAACGAGAATGAAGATTCTCACGCCATGCATGGGAATGGGGTATGAGCAGAGTAGAAAGCATAATGTTGACCTATCTAGCAAATTTTAGAAGTATTTCAGACCCTCTTATTTTACCTACTTCAACCCACTGCACGACTGCTTCAACCCACTACGGTCATGTCCTTCTATTATCACAGATAAATCTTCCAGCTGAAGACAACAAAACTCCTTTTCCAACTCATCCATTGTTTCGTCTTTGCACTTCATCAAGTCCGATAGAAAATTTTAGTGGATGGTTGCAGAGAACGAAATATTTCGATTGCACTATCGAAATATTAAAAATCCCTAAAAAAGGCAGACCCATCCGTAAATCAGTAAAATTAAGGGGAAATCTGTAAAAATTACGGATAATCCATAAAAAGTTGTAAAGTATGCTTTGGGCAGGATATTGCCTAATGTCAGTCTTTTCAACCTAAAAAAATAAAACCTCAATGCTAAAAAAACCTGTCAATACATATAATTATATATATTTAATTATTTTCTTAATCTATCTTCCAAATTACTATTATGATCCCCAAACATTAAGGTAGGTCCTTGGTCTATTTATCAAGTGCTATACTGATAGGTTCTCCATGACCTCACCAAAAACAGTAAGTGTCGTTCTTTAACTGTTTCAGCTTGAAACTTGCCTTTAAATTTAAACAAAGGAAATTTAAATAATGTATTCACTTCTCCAAAATTTGTAGCATTTTATGAAATTTTATTAAATTAAATGCATGTGATACTTGCACAAACACGAAAACCGACATAAAGCGGAGAGACAGGCAGACTGACGCTGTTAGAATCCGTTAAGTACTCAAAAAAAAACAAAATTTTACGAAAATATATTCAGCAGTTTGAACTGAACGTAGTGCGGGCGCATACATACATGCAGACAGACACAAAGGGTGGAGCTCACTTTGCATTACAATGACCCAAAACGCATAAATAACTGGAAATTAGACAAAAATATTCAATGTACAAACTCGCCATTTTCTTTTACATCGATTTCAAAATTTTCCCATCCATACCACGCAGTATTTTTTCCCTTTCGATAGTTTTGCCAAAACACAGTTTATGACTGTGATTTAAGTTTTCATAAATAAACTGAAATACAAACAAATAATAATTGTTCATCACTTATACATGAGATAATGATTTCGCAATGATTATGGTACTCACTTGACTTTTCAAATCTTGTGCTTTGTACAGTTTCTATTGAAGAAAAGGTTGACACTATCAATGATCTTTTATGTGCTTAGCGGGGACTTTGTACCTGGATAAGAGTAGTCTGCATTCAGTCATCGAGGGCTAGAGAGTTGAGAAACATTCCTGCTTCCTTAAATTCTAAATTCATATGAATTCCCAACTTGTGAACTTTCGTAATCTTCGTAACATCACGATCGAATACCTTCCGGCCAAAAGCAGGAACTTTAGATGGATCTTTGTTATGTTACAAATCTGATTGGTTTAATATAGAAAAGGCAGAGATTAAGCGTCAGAATATTGCTTTACTTCAGTGAATGTAGGTATAAGAGTGATAAACCATGATATCCAATGCATCTGTTCTAGAAAACGAAATTTCGCGAAGTCAAACTCAAATGCCGATTAAAAGAAATTCTTTGTACAAGATACTGTATCTATTTTTCGATAAACTGAAAGCAGGTTGTTTTTTTTTTTTTTTTTTTTTTTGAAATTGTGTATCAAAACTCCTTTGTAAAGTAGATCATTTAAACTTCTTTGTTCTAATTTTCAATTAGTCAGCTGTGTACTACTGACTCTAGAGCTCGGATTTTTCAAGTATTTTTTTAGTCCCTAATGTTGATAGAAATACATATTGAGTGTTTTTTAGCAATTTGCAACAAAAAAAAAAAAACGAATGTATTTTGCATGTTTTTGCATATTTGGGACCATTTTGCATGTTTTGTGCATATTTGGACAATTTTTCTCTATTTTAAAACATTTTTTTTTAAATAAATTTTTTTCAAAGAACTTTGCTCAGCGCGTTTGGAAGGAAGGTTTTCAGAAGCAATCAAATTAAAATCAACTACGACTCACAAACACAAAAAGTGGAAAGGGCGCAAAAAGATAAGAATATTCAACAGCCTTTCATCGCGTCAAAAGTTTGAGTCAGTGTCCCAATCTTCGGAGAAGAACGAGATGTACCAAGATCAAGGCTATGTTGAAATCCAATATTGCTCTTTATAAGTTGGAGAATGAACATTTTAGAGCCTTCTTGACGAAGACACAAGAAATTACTCATGAATCGACAGTCAGAAAGAACTACATTACGCCAGTGTACGGGAAGGTGATACAAAAATACAATATGAGATAGGCGATTTCCCCATCTGGATGTCGATGAAACGATTGACCCTGCTGGCGATACCTAATTTATGTAGAGTTGGAAAAAATCAAATCACTCCACGATCGCCAGGACAGTGGGTGAAGCTATTAATAAATAAAAATTTGTATTAATTGAATGAAATTGTGGCTCATTTTCACTTTATCCTCGTCACTACCCTTTTTGTAAGAATAAAAAAATTTGTGTTTGCAATTTCACGTATTTTGGGGGTTTAGTGCATATTTTGTGGTTTGTAATGCATATTTCAGGTCACATTTTTGCATATCAATCCGAGTTCTAATAATGACTAATAACTTAATTTGGCAAAATAGGCTAGATTTATGAAGTATTTTAGGAAAGTACTATGAGATTATGTTTCATTTCCTTAAATTCCTTTACATGTTAATTGAAAAAATATTTTACAATCGAAGAAATTTACAAAAATTAAATATTCTTGAGAAAAAATTTAAAGCTGCAGGGTTACACTCCATTTCAGAAATAAAATTCCAGACAAATTTTACAAAATTACAGGTCATGCTTAAGCAATTCAATACATTTTTAAGGTGAAAAACCAAAAAACCATTTAGCTTTCAATAACTAGAATAAAAACCAATTTAAGAATTATACAAAATTAATTCACAAAGCACAAATAATTTTGCATTTTAGTAACTTATTCAAATAATCCAACATATTTGACTTAAATCAGTTTGTTATTTAATGTATCGTAAAGTATTAAATTTTTCAATTTAAGGAATTGGATGAAACAAAATTTTTTACCTGTTATATATTAGCTGTTTCTTTTAAAATCGTTTGAAAAATTCTATTCATAAAAAAAGTGATATGAAACTGTGTACGAATCTTACTGGCCACTTTTCTCCAAAGCGCCTGTGAAGCCATGATCAATCATTTTCCAGGTCATTGAGACGATTTTCCAGAGTTAAGACGCAAATAGTAATTTTTCCTGATTTTTTTGGACAAAATTAAATTTACTGACCCGTGGGAAACCTGCGCTGTTATTTTACAAGTAACGCCTGTTTCTGAAAATTTTGGAAATCGAAACTATTTAGCTTGCTAAGTATCCGTAGTTGAAACATTCCGTAATCTCGTGAGTAAAAGATAGGACACCGTAATTGTACAATCAAATTGTTTGAGACGCGAACCTCGAAATGTACATGAACATTCCCAGCACTAAATTTTACAATGTAATTAATTTTATGTTTATTCTGCCTTTGTCGGGGACAAAAATCCTTCCCGAAACAATTTTGGAATTAAAAATTATCAAAAATCACTTTCAACATGCACAAGTTATAAAAAAGAAAATCGTTATTTCGTGCATTAGTTGAATCTATGTCGCACTGGAGCAACACAACGGACTACTGATATCGATCCGGGATCAAGAATCCGATGACAACTCCTTGTAATAACGGCCACCTTGTAACAAATCAACACTTTTGAACAACGGTCACATAACGATAGTTGCGTTACCTAAGCCAGCACACCACTCTCCAAACTTCCACACCATGCCAAAGTGAGTAGATTTGAGGACAGGGCAGATTTAACGTGCACCAGCTCCCACGCACACCACGGTCTTAGGTTGAATCTAGTTTCGAACTCACAATCCACTTCGCACTGACTGCTACCGCAGCCCCCTACATTACAGTTTTAAATGCCCACTGAATTCGTCAATGGTCTGAAAACTCGAAAAATAATCACTAAACATAAAATATAATTTAATGTAGCGACGTTTAGAGAACCGGAAGAAAGAAGACAAGATCATTAAAATCATTTTTCTGAATACGTGCTTCATGAAGGAAGGACGTTCTCTTAGAAAGTCAAATGTTTCTGAGAAGAGCGACGACTTGCTGAGGTTAGCACGTAAGCAGCTCATATTTTAGAAAAATGGCTATTATTCGAAAAGTTTTTATAAAGTAAACAGAAAAATAGAATTTCTACTAAGACGGCTGGGACAGCAAAACAATAAGGCAGACATAAGGCATGAACACTGAGGCAAAGATAATACACTGTTCAATAAAGCTCAACAGTGATTTAAAAAGGTCTTCTGTTAAATTGGAATCATTTTAATGATTGAATAATGGTATGGAGGTTTGGTCATGAGTACAGCATAGAAGGCTGAAGACCATTCTTTCCTCTTAAACTGACTATAATAGCTTTAACTCATTAGCTCTCCACGTGCAAAAAATATCAAACACTCGAATGCAACGCCTGTTTAAAATATTTATATCTGCCCTCATTTTCGATTAGTTGCACAACTCGATACAGAACATTTCATACTGCTTTCAAAGATCTGTAAGATGTATTTATGCGGGTAAATGTATTTGTATATGTGTATCTGTATATGTTTAGTAAGTAAAATATGTTTTCTTTTCTAGTTCATGTTTGTTAGAGTATCCGAATGTGTGTACTTAAGAAGAACATATGTGCTTTGATATTTGCGCTTCTGTTTTTATGGCTGTGTTAATATTGAACACGGGTTTGAAAGAAAGTTACTTTACTGTATTGAACTAAAATATGCATTTTGAGAATGAATGGTAACTGAATGAAAAATCTCTCAAAATTAAAAAAATGTTGCCACCGTCGCCGCCGTAGGATTGAAAACTCGCGTTTTTCTCTTGATTCTTAGACAGTTTCGCGAGAAAGTACCTATCAGAAATTACCAAATTGACATGGTTTGTTCAAAATTGTCCAGGTAACACGACGAAGAAGATTTTTTTTTCCGATGCGGCTATTAGTTTAAAGTTTATTAAGTGTCGAAGTTGAAAGAGCGAAATTTCTACCGTACATACAAATTTTCAGTCGTCAGCCGTGAGTTTTTTTTTTTTTTTACGGAGTACCTCTAAACGTGAATTTTTGCAGTTAGTCGAGTTTTTTTAGAAATTTCAAACTGGTTCCTGATATTATTTTTTTGAAATTCGGGGAAAATCGGGACATTTTCGTTATTTTTTTAAAACTGTCATATCTATATCTTATTATAATTAGTTTTTAAATTTGAAAATATAGCAGTGTTTCTTGGAATGTACTCTTTCTTACGGTATCATTATTTTTGAAATTGGTTAATAAACAAATTCGGTGCTATCAAAAGTTGGTCACACAAATTTCGGAATATTGTGATATTTTCGCTACTTTTTGTTAAAACTGTTCTATATACACCTTGATACTATTATTTTTTAAATTTGAAAACATAGCAGTATACTTTAGAATGTACTCTTTCTTATGGAACAATTATTTTTTAAATTGGTTAATAAATAAAGTCGATGGAATTAAAAGTGGGTCATACAATTTTCGGAACTTTCAGATCGTAATTTCCGATACAAAACTAAAACTGTCATATCATTAGCTTAATACTAATAGTTTTAAAACTTGAAAATACCACGTGAAAGAAGAGAATACTCTCTTTCTTACACTCTTTCTTACGGTAAAATTATTTTTCAAATCGGTTCATAAATAAATTCGATGTAATCAAAAGTTGGTCACACAAATTTAGTATTTTTCAGTTTGCGGAGCATGTTCCTCAAACAGATGAAGGTTGTATTTTTGACGATCGGGTTTGCCAGACATTAAATTTATCGCAGCAACAATTGCCATAAAAACCGATTTCTTTTTATTTTGCGAGGAAAATGGCTCGCTTTTTTTCACTCTGCTCTAAGACGGTTTACCGGGAAAGTACAGATCGCAAAATTACGATATTAACACGGTTTATATAAAATTGTACAGAGCGACTATTAGTTTAGGGTGCATTAAGTGTTAAAATTAAAAAAAAGGAAATCACTTGCGAAATGAGTGTTGGTTTGCGAAGCAAACCAAGTGGGATTACGTAGCAATCACCGGGGATTGTCGAGCGTCAGCGAGCAGGGAGCGAAGCCCTCGCTGTGACGTCGTTGACCGAATTATTAAGATAGTTTCGCCGTCGAAGGAGATTGATTCTGCGAAAGGAATGTTGGTTTGCGAAGCAATCCATATCGGATCTGTGAAAGGAATGTTGCTTAGCAATCCTCGTAAGTATATCCTCGTAGCAAATGGGATTGCTTAACAATCCTCGGAGGTTGACCAGGGGGCGGGGGCGACCAGGGGCTCCAAGTTATGATAAAAAAAAAAGAGATGGACTTAAGCAAAAAACTCCTTACCAAAACAAAATTCTAACGAAACTAATAAATTATTTAAACCAATGTATAGTTGTTTTCTTTCATATTTAAACCGCGATATATTCTTGTCTCCGCAGATTCACCCGCTGCGTTTGCAACCTAGAAGCTGTAGAAGATGCAGGTTCCATTCCTCATGAAGTGTATTTTCTCATTCCTGTGTCAATAAAACCTTATTTGTGCATGTTTGTCTATTACTTGTCCTTGTCTGTGTTTGGCCAAATATGTATATATATATATATATATATATATATATATATATATATATATATTTATTTTTTTTTTTGCCAACAAAAGCCATTGCTTTTTTATTTTATCACGAGCCCCCTAGTGAGATATCTTTGTATGGTATGTTCCCTTCAGTCACTCGAGATCAGTTACAATAAGAAACAAGCGCGCATGTTTGAGATAGGTGATTCAAGAGTATTAAAACACCACTTGAATATTCGAGATTGAATTGAGGAAAATATTCATGGACACATCCCCACTTAAACTTGTTTCAATTTCAATCTTATCATAACATTATACTATAGTATCTTTCTTAACAATGAAAATGAGGAAATGATTGTGAGATTGGGCCTTGAGTGTGTCATCTTACAACTGAAGATATCTGATAAAAGAACCGAAGACTACTTGTAAATATTTATTTGTAGATTTTGGAGCTTGGAAGTGCTGATGGCCGCGGTTCGCATTCGACCCTGCAAATTTAGTTTTTTGCTGCTGCTTGCCAAGTCACGAAAAAATAAGGTACATTAAAACTGTCCCGTGTAATGTAGTAGGTTCAAATAATTGGACTGAATAATAAACTATTATTTATTTATAAAATTTTATGTACATTCAGGCCATGTTTACAAAATTATTGTTTTTGATGCAAACGTTCATCTTATTTTTTGCTGCTAGGTCTCAGAACAAAACCATCACATCAACATTCATCTGGATTTGGATATAAATGCTGATGTTGTTTATGCAGTAAAATAAACCGATATTTTCCCCCAAAAAAGAAAATTTAAATTTTAGTGAAACAATTTTCCAGGTTGTAGTTTTGTATATATGGGGTTTTCTCTTTATATTTTTACTTAGCATCAAACCAAAAGAAGCCACACGAAGTGAAAAAATGGTAGGTTTAGTTTATTCCCAATGTTCCCCAAAGTTCCGGGTTTATTCCTCAAAATTCCCGGGTTTATTCCCCTCTTCCGAAATTCCCGTGTTTTTCGCATCACTCTATGGTTCTGAAATAATGATTACACGCGGAGTGTATTTATGCGTCCGTAGAAAATTTGCGCTAAGGCATTATGATCGGCATATAGCTAGTCGATAACAGTTATACAAATTCTGAAGACATATTTTTAAATGTTGCCACGACAAGTATTTAAAGAATGAAACCCAAATAATTAAACTGAAAATAATTCTTAATTCTTCGCAAGCCATGTAATCAATGCTCGCGTGCAAACAATTAATCACGTGGTAGTAGTGCAAACGATAACGAAAGAATTCGTGCAAACTTAGCGACACACACACAGGCGTAAACAGGGGGAGGTTTGGGGGATTCAACTGCCCCCCCCCCTTCATTCATTTGAGAAAATTTTGCAAAGATATATACTGAGTTTTACACAAATTAATCCTTTGTTAATAATTCTTCAAACTATTCATAACTTAATTCATCAGTGTTTTACTTGTGTAATAAATAAATGAAACAATGGTGCATAAGTTAATAAACGTAACCAAGGGAATTTGAGGGTGCAACCCCCCCCCCTCCCCATCTGTTCGTCGAACAATATAATCAACTTTGTTAAAGACGAGCAATCGGAGCTTTAAGCTTGATGGCTATTTAAACTAGATTATATTAAATAGAAGTTATTTTTACCCTCATAATATAAATAATTGAAAATTTTTGTTCACTTGATTTTTATGTTCAACTTAGAATGTTTTTTGAAGAACCGACTAGGAAAATGTTTATATGTATTTACAACAAAAAAAAAACTGATTAATTTCGTCCAAATGTAATACTAGTTCATGAAGTTCTATTTTTCTATTCTTTTTAATTTAATGATAATCAAAAAATCTAAAAGTATGTGCATTCTTACCAATGATGCTTTTTATTTCAATAATGTTAATATATTATGTTGTTACTATTTTATTGTATTTTTTTTATAAATTTTAAAAACATTTGGTTCGGATTTACGGGAGGATGAAATATCAGATTTTTAGTGTAATTCAAGACTGTACTTAAATAATTTGTTGTCCAAACTGTGTTTCTCATGCATGATACAATAAAGCAACACTGTTTAAATGACTTTATTTGAAATGAAAGTGACTAACTTTTGCTAGACGCAAGATATTTAATAATTTTATCAATGTACTATGAAAAATTTATTAATATATCATGTGATTTTTAACATAAAAATACAAAAATTTCCCTAAGAGATTTCCAGATGCTTCCCTTTTTTATTGGTGCACAATCCAAACTTCTCTCAGGTTGTCACGAGTTGTCAAATACAATACAGTACACTCCCATATCCGAACGTCCGAAATTGTCCAAAATCCGGACGTTTTGATTAACCGCGGTTTTTTTTTTCCTTTCACTTTTGTTCTATCTTTCCGCCTCTTTACCCTACTGATAATTTTTAAAGAGCAAGGAATTAAACCTGGACCAAATTGATGAAACAACGCAAAATAACGGACATGTTCAGAGTAAATAACACAAAGAAAAATGAGAAGATTTGTAAGTAAAATTTGTTGCACTGAGATTAAAAAAGTTTTTTTCCTTTTTAAAAATTATTCCTATGGATGGATCTGCTATTTTAGTATTGCTAATGCAAAATTCGCACGGGGAAAGGAGGTTAAATTAGGGATTTTTTGACGAAAAAAACTGCAAATAATCTGAAATCCGAAATGGCCGAAATCCGGAGGATTCCGGATTTTGTAGTGTATATGAACTTCTTGCTTCATGATGCAAAAACGTTTAAATTCTAATCCTAGTCGAAATTGAAAAAGCTACAGAAGTATTTTGTTCAGTGATGAGTTTTTTCACATTGAAATAAAAATCCAAAATGTGTGGAATAGCCCTAAAATAAAGTCTCATTCTGTATAAAGATACGACGAAGATGAGATGTCAGAAACTTTCTGACTACTTTGATTTAACAAAGACGACAAGATTTATAAAAAGACACGCAGCTGTCTAACCACATGAAAATACCTTTCTTAGCTTGATTACATATATCTTTAGTAGAAGCGTGTTACAAACATGACGACATTGGTAGTTAAAAACAGTTGTGGATTGAATTTTAATAATATCTTTCCTATATAGGGTGTCCTAAAAATGACCGACACATTTGGAAATTGAATTTAAAAAAAAAACGGAAGGCGATTGAAATATACTGTTTGCTGCATTTTACTTGGGAAACCAGGGAATTTTAACCCACCAATTTTCAAAATTAGTTCTGAATTTCACCATCAGATGCTGAATGGGAAAACTAAAGAACGGTATGAACGTGTTGAAAAAACTAAAAAACGATGTTTTCAAAATAACCGCCATTTTCTGCGACAAGGAGGCACAGTTTGAGAACTAAATTCGCAGACACCCGTGCAAACATTTCAGCCGGAATGGTCTTACATGCAGCAGATGTATTGTACCAGTTCCGCATTCATTTGTGGATTTTGGTGATACACCTGGTCTTTCAGGTGTATCAAAGAGAAAGAAAGAGGTCCCCTAAAGAAAAAAGTAACATGGCGTCAAATCTGAATTCTTGTGTGCATGCCGTATTCAAAGACAATGACATGATCATCCAAATTTCGGTAGGAAATTGAACACTTCAGCCGCTTGATGTGGTCGGGCACCGTCTTCCAAGAACCACAAGGTTTTCCTACGGTCCTCCAAAGCATTTTGAATCGCCACAAATTCATGCAGACAGCCCAGATACCGTGCTGCAGTAATCTTTTGGTGCCGGAAAAATGACACAATGAGCCTTTTGGAAGAAATGGCAGCCCACACCAAGATTTTCAAGGGATGAAAGTAAGGCAGCATGAGGATTTTCTGTTCCCCAAATGCGCCAGTTCTGCTTGTTGACAAAGCCGTCGAGTGAAAAAAATGCCTTGACGGCAAACCAAATGTTTCCATCTATTTCGTAGGCATCCAGCTGTTGTAGCCATAGCGTTCGCGAACGTCTCGTATGCATTCATGGCACCAGCACCCAGGGGTTGGCGAGTCTGGATCTTGTAAAGGAACGAGTGAAGGCTGTGGCGCATGATACGGTGAGTGGACATTCGTCGTTGTCCAGGCACTCTAGTCCAGACTGAGCTGCAACACGGCGAACGGAAACCTGGGGCCTCTTTTGATCATCTCTTAGACGACTTTGTTACTGCCGCTCGAGCGGCCGACAATTCCAGCACGGTCATCATTGACGTTCCCAGTCCGTTCAAATTTTTCGAACAGAGCCTTTGATGCATTGATTGCCGGTTCTTTATTTACATTAAATTTCCTTAGGGAACTGCGCCTCGTTTCAACAAAATTGTGGTCCAGGCGGTGAAACTCCAAAACAAGAAATATCCGCTGTCCCAACGAATAAACAGCTGTCAAAGAATAAACCAACAGTAACTTGACATCTTTGAGAAGCACACGCTTGCAGAATACTTTGCCTGCGGTTCTCACAGATCTGCAACGCCATCAGTCGACAAACTTCAAAACTAATTTTGAAAATTTGTGTGCAAAAATTGCCTGGTTTCCCAAGTAGAATGCAGCAAACGGTACATTTCTATTACCTTCCGGGGTTTTTTAAAATTCATTTTTCAAATGTATCACCTATTTTTGGGACACCTTGTGTAACTACTTCGGAGAATGATAAACTGATATTGAAAATTGAATAAAAATTAAATTTAGTTTTTAGATTGACTGGACAAGTCTATGAGGAATTAATATAATTGAATTGCCTTGTCGTTATCTGGATTCCTTCAATATTATTTAATCAATAATTAACCTTTTGTAACTATAGTAGATCTTTATGTACCACAAATGTATTGAGAATCGAGTAGTAATAATTTTTTGTACGAGGAGGTTAATTATTCTTCAATAAAACGTTTTTGCATTGCATTGATATGAATTCCAATACGCAGCTCAATAAACATATTATACAGCGTACGTATTTCACTTTTAAAATTTCGAAACTTTGCACTTAGCCGTATTTTTTTCCGCATAATTTGAAGCCGTTATATTTCAACAGCTGATTTACTCCTTTTAAGTGCATATCGATTCTTTTAAATTGGAGGGGTACACATTGCAATTTTGAATATCTATACAAAGTTAGCAGGTGATTTCTTTAAGTCTCTGAAGCCTCATTAGTTACATTTTGAGATGAAATTAGTTATTTTAAGATGTCATAAAATAATTTCCTGAATTGTTGATAAATGCTTTTGTGATGCTCAAATCTGCAATTTTTCTAAAAATGTTCGCAAACTATTTGAATTGCTTTTCCTTCAAAATGTGATGTGTCCATTGTCTCAAAATCTGACAGCTCCATTTTAGTTATTCATTTTTATGTTTTGAGTCTTCGCTAAAAATGAGTGAATTTCGTCCAAAATTGTATAATCTCTTGCATTACATTATTTTATTTTAATAACTAGCAAAATACCCGACCTTACTCGGTTTGAATTGGTTTACTCTGAATTGAAGAGATAATCAAAATATATAATGACTTATGTTTTTTGTAGAATAAAAATTTATTTTAATACCTTTCGCTATCTTTATAATTCTTACAACTTACTTTGGACACAAATCCTACACATGCATATCCATTCATGTAATACATTTCACATACATCGCACCCTTGCTGTATGACAAAGCTACAAAATGACGAAAGGTGACACTAAGGTTACTACTACAAAAGACGACTTTGAGGGAGATTTGGAATTCACTTTCTTAAGTTCTTTTCATGTTCAACTTTATTGATAAAAATTATGATTTACGGCGAGTGCTCTTGCACTCATAGTCAACGAAACCATATTTTATTACTTGTGGCATTCTTGCATCCTGTATGTGACATAGTGAAATTTTGCAATCTTCTCCTGTCATTATGACAACGAATTTTTTAATGTTAGAAAAGTTCTAGTTCGGATTTTTTAACATTATTATTTTTTCAAAACGACATTATTCTTTCAATAACGACCTAATTATTTCAATAACGGCATTATTCTTTCAATAATGGCATAACTACACTTAAAATTTACTGAAAATTTATTCTGACTTACCTGCCATTTTTATGTCGAATACTTTGTGGTGGTGTTGCGTGTGATGAGAAGGAAAACACATTTATTAAAATAATAAATATTTAAAATAGTAAACAGCAAACTAAAACAAAATAAAAGGTGTCGGAAAAAATTGTTCTAAAGATATTAATTTGTGAATCATTTTTATCTCTTGATCTCGCACAGTTGCAGCAACTTACAACTAAAAGTGCACACAATTTAGAAATGTGAAATTAATTCAGAGCGAAAGAAATATCACTGCTCGCGCGATCTTGTTCATTCCCGTTCGTTGAAAAATATCGTCTGTCCCAAATATCCGGAAATCGTGTTCATTGCGCAAAGAACAAAAATAAGACTTGAAATAAATGAAATATCAGAGCTGAAGTTCCATAAAAAAATAATTTTTGAAGAATAATTACTATTTCAGCAGTACTGGTAAGGTAATCAAAGTAATCGCAATATTCAAAAACATTCCAATTTTTCCAAAACTACCAAATTATGGTTGATTTAAGTATACTTACTCAGGTGTTTTTGCGTGAAACTCAACTAAATATAACAATAAAGAAATGTTAATATTGCATTCATTACACTAATAAATAATGTATACAATAAAATACATTGAATCAAATATCTGGAAGAAAATTCATGTGATGCCTACACAAACACAAAATCGAACATAGAACAGAAAGACGGACAGACAGACTTTCGCAACCAATTCCACTCACTAAATGAAGATAAGTACTCACTGTATGCAAATTTCCATGAAAATACACTGCTGGCCACCCAAATTGCAACACCGAGAAAGACAAGAGATATCACAACAAAATTTATTTTTTAGATAACATGTTGACCAAGTATCAAATGTTTATAAATTTATAGACTTCTGTGAAGTGTGGTTCATGCCAAAATCAGTAGTCAGAGAAGCCGCCATTGTTGGAGATCACCGCTGCCACACTTCTCGGCATTGATTCAAAGAGACTTTGGATGTGTTCTTGGGGTACAACAGACCAAGCAGCTTCCACACGTTGATCTGGTGTGGCAGCTGGGGATGTAATCTGGGTCAATCGTTGAGCAACCATGGACCACATGTTTTCTATCTGCGAAAGATCCAGAGAGCGAGCTGGCCAGCGAAGCAATTCAATCTGGCGATTGACAAAGAACCCTTGGTCACGTGTGGTCGCGCATTATCCTGTTGAAATATGGCTGTGGGCAACCCCTGAAGGTAAGAAAGGACAACTGGCTCCAACACCTCAGAGATGTAGCGCTGGCTGTTTAAAGTACCGGCAATGCGTACTAGAGGAGTGCGAGAGTGATATCCAATATCGCCCTATACCATAATACCCGGTACAGGACCAGTGTGGCGGCGCATAACACAGCTGTTCAGCAACCTCTCTCTACGGTGTCTCCAGACTCGAATCCGACCATCGTGGTGTTGCAGACAGAAGCGTGACTCGTCAGTAAAGACAATTTCATTCCATTCTGCTGTCCACATCCTTCTTTCATCGCACCATTGGCGGCGGAGACGTCTGTGGTTCTGCATCAAGGGTAGACGAAGCAATGGACGTCTTGCGGACATACCACTCTGCTGTAAACGACGTCGAATGGTACGCGCAGACACTGGATGATGCGTTACAGACTGAATGTGCTGTGCTATGGTTCGTGATGTGGCTGAGCGATCCGTCACTGCCATACGCACAGTATGCCTGTCATCACGTGAAGTGGTGCACTGAGGTGTATGTGATCGAACACGTCGGTCCGTCGCACCCTCCTGCATCCAACGATCACATATCCGCATTACAGTTGTTTGGTTTCGTCCAACACGACTACCGATTTCCTTGAAAGATAATCCACAATCTCGGTAGGCCACTATCCTTCCTCTGTCGAACTCGGATACTTGATCAAAAGATGATCGCTGTTTTCTACGAGGCATAAGTGATCGTTTTTTTTTTAAACACAAGAAAAACACAATTGCCGTATTTGAAATCGTCGAAATCCTCCAAGCCTTAAATAGCGCTTTGAAGTGGCGCCACAGGCGCGCGTGATGTGCGCCTGCGCTGAAATTCTAATCATTTGCATATCTCACATCCGCTAATGCATGTTGTAAATTTCATATTATTTGCATGCTTTCTTCAGGGTGTTGCATTTACGGTGGCCAGCAGTGTATATTAAACCGTGTGGACGTGTATAGGGCACATACATACATACATACAGACAGACACCAAACGCGAAAAAGGTGGATTTGTCATCAGAAGGGTCCAAAACGGATAGAAAACTTGAAATGGGTCGAAAATATTGAATGTACAAACAAACACTCCATTCTTATTTATATAGATTACATGCATTGTTTTTCTATTTCTTTCAGGTGGTGAAAAAGTAAACTTTGGATGCGTCCTCTTTTAGAAACGACTCATTGCCAGAAAATATTCAAATCATTAATATTGTTTATTTGTATGTAGATAAAATTGTGTGTGTGTGTGAAATCAATCTCAGTTGAGGCGGAGGCTTCTCAAACGTGTACATATTCATCCCATTAGGATATCTCTTCTATTATTTCCTATTATCGTAACGTGTCTTAACGTATTTTATTTAAATGTATATCTATATACTGTTTGAATACTTATAATTTAGTCTGCGTTTGTTCTCGTCTGTATTCAAAATTTTTGTTTGCTTGTTTTAAATGTGTAGTAATCAATTAAGTTTAATCAAACGATTTATTCAGAACTATTGTTTGTTTTATTTCGAAAGAGATGGTGTTTTCCTTGAAGCTATAAATTTTTATCATCCAGTTCCCGCTTGCAAAAGATGATTGTAAATATATATGTATGTAATATCTTTTAATAAATATGGCCCGCACGACAACAACAACAACATCTTTTAATAAAAATTTTATTGCTATCTGAAACCTAGTGCTGATGGCTGCTTTGAAACCAGAAATCCCTACAGGCCACCCTGCCCGGCCTTAAGGCCTTGGTAGACTAGAGTGCCTATATAATAAGAGTGGCGACGCGCGGCAGCCATTTTTCTACCAGAATCGTCTCAAAGAAGGTTGCTGGGCGAATTAATATATAATTTCAAGGAGAACAAAAAGCATATGATTGTTATAATATGGATACATTCGGTATAAATGAATCATATAAGTACTCAATTACATGTGTAGTTGATGAAATGGGGATTGCACAACGCGCTAACTTAGATTGCGGGAAACACCATGTTGTTCAAAAAGAGCTATTTACTTAAAAAGTCTTTAAATTTATACTGACAAAACACTAAAATAATAATAAATAAACATTCTAGAACACGAAATGGAGCATGAATAAGCTATATTTTCTTTTTAATTTAATATACACACGTTTTTCTCGAACAAACAAAAGTTCCTATGTTAGGTCTACGGGAGCTAGGAAAAGACCGCCTCTGGCGGTAGAAAAGGTCTCTAAGCCAATCAGAAAGTGTTTCCCGTATGTCGCTTTTATATAGGCACTCTATGGTAGACTAGGTCATAAAAAAATATATCTCAGTAACGATGTAATTGATTTTTTTACAAAGAATGTATTATTAACATTCCTCTAAAGTATCTAAAATTTTCTCTTAGACTAATTAATTAAAAGATAGATCTCTAATTATAAAAAATATAAAATAACTTTTTTTTTTCAAATTTATTATGTACAATTATAATGAATCAAGTACGAATAAAGAATGATTTGAAATGTTCTCAAAGCTGCATATATGTACATCTCATCAGTCCCATATTTCACTAAAGATAATGGTGAATGCATTTGAATTCGATAAAGTTTCCAATCCTTAATATCAGCGAATCGTTCGGAAAAAGGCTTCGATTGAGATTTCATCTTTACAAAATTATCTGATTTCCAGTCGCTACATAAATGAGTCGGTAAAGCAATACGATGGCTTGCTAAGATAGAGATAAGGAAAATTGTCCAGCAATTTTCAACGTGCGTACATTGTTTGTCAGAAGATTAAACTAAAACAAGTTGTTCTCAGTTCATTCTAGACGTTGTACGACCTTCTGGCGTTCAGCTTGAACTGAGGAAAAGGGTAATAAATGTACCGTATTGTAATTCAAATGTTTTCTGTAACCATTTAAGTAACACATTATGAGGCCACGTGCACATGAGGCGTTGCAACGCGCGTTTGGCGAAGCTATCAAGGTCCTACCATAAAATTATATTCTGTTATTCCTCTAATTGAAGTTTTTATCTTTGTGACCTTGAAGAGCTGGACCCTGAAAGCCTCGCCAAACGCGCGATAGACGCGCCTCATGTGAACGGGGCCTTATGTCAAAACTGAGAAATCCGAAATCCAGGAAAATTGTATTTTTTCCGTGTTTTCGTTTCGCTTTCCGAGGAACGAGTTTTCAGTGGACGAAGAAAACAAATAAAGTTTTAACTGGAGTTATGTAGTACTTTTTTTCTATCTCCTACATCGTTAAAGATAGAATAAAAAATTTCAACGGATTTGAAATCTCTGGAAAATTTCACATCAGATGAATACCTAAAAGTATGATTTTCTTTAAATGAATTAATTTTAAATTGTGACTTATATTTTTTCCCCTTACGATTGACCTTCGCTGTCGAGAAATCAACGGATTTGAAATCTCTGGAAAATTTCACATCAGATGAATACCTAAAAGTATGATTTTCTTTAAATGAATTAATTTTAAATTGTGACTTATATTTTTTCCCCTTACGATTGACCTTCGCTGTCGAGAAATCAACAGATTCCATTTCCTGCGCACAAACAATTCCAGCGAAGGAGAGTCAAACAAATAAAAAATTTTTGACTGTCATTGGTTAGTTCTTTTTTGCAAAATCGGGATCGTTAAAGATTAGATTAAAAATTTCAAAGGATTTGAAATCTGCAGAAAATTTTGCAACAGATAGATACCGTATACATTTGATTTTCTCTTAATAAATATTTTTTCAATTAGATATTTATATTTTCGCAAGAGATTGTGAGGTCACTCTATTGAATCTCTTCGATCACGCCGATTGGATCTCTTCGCAATTCGAATTTGGACGTATTTGAGAATGACGAGGCCTTCACGGCGTTACCCTTTTGCGAATCAAACCAACACCACGTGCAACGCCGTGATGGCTGTTATCCAATAGGCTACGAATTCCCATTTAGTTGCAATCACCACGCAGTGTCTAGTTTATTATAAAAGAAAGAAATAGTAGTTCGCTTTGATGATACATTTTTCTGCTATTTGTGCTAAACCATTAAATTTAGCGAAAAATTAAAGGCTTTTAGTCGATTTCGCTGTTTTTGTTTTCTGAAATGAGAAGGAACAGATTCCTGTAAAGCTGCGACTACTTTAGTTCAACGAAATCAGATTAACAAGAAACCGCCGGAATCATCAGATGGACCTATGCATAGCTAATCGAAATTATGCATAGCTAATTTAGGAAAATAATATCTTTAATTAGGAACAAATTGATTTTAAATTATTATACTCTTTTCCGTCAGAAGCATTGATTTTTATTTTTTGTACTGAATGATTTATTTCATTCATAGAGTAAGGTATCGCGATTTTTGAGATAGTTACTGTGTGTCTAACATGGGAATTGATTCTGCCACAAACATTTTGGGCCTGTTTGTTGCCATAGAAATGTATCTTGTCCCATTTTCAGTAGACTATTCTTGAAGAATTGTAAGTTGTTCTTTGCTAGTATATCCTGTCACAAAATTTATTTTGACGACAAAAGAAACTTGGGCGACATTAACAATTACTCCTGCTTCCATCTATCGATGCTTTTATTACTTCACAGAAAGAGAATCCCATTAATATTTCACTACTTTCATGATAAGCATAGTGCCTTTTCATAATTTATAGCATTTATATCACTAATATCATAATTGTCAGGATGGTCACTAAGTAGCATAAATATTGTTCGCATCAGTAGAACAATTTCCAAAATTATAGTTACAGTATTACAACGTAAGAAATGGAATTTCAAACTTTCGGAACACGAATAAAGTATATTTTAGGTAAAGATGTTAATTATTTTCTTATTTACTTGCTGTTTTTGTCTAATTCTAATCTAAATCATACAAATAATACATAGAAAATTTTTATTGGTGACCAAAGTTTGTGAGACAAACAGATCTTAAATAACGTTCATGAATTATTTTCTTTATACATGAAATAAAAACCTGTCCTCACACACATAATGCCAGTGGTACAAGTTTCTCAGTATGCATTTAGTAACATCCTTAAATAAAATTTACAAAGTACCAATAGATGGCAGCACTGGTAAAAGCAAACTGAGGTTGTCTCTTGCCAAAAAAGTCGCCAAGAAAATGTGACGAGAGAACTGAGAAGTGCCGAATAGTATTCACGTTCGCAATGCACCCAATGACGAATTGAAAATATATTTTTCATGATTTTTATTTGTTGCTGAGATCTTTTAATGTGAACTACCTCTTTCCGCCAGCAACGCACTCGACAAAATTAAATCAGTCAATTATTCAAAATGAACTATCCCAAATCGTACCTCAACCGCCAACATCCAGACTTACTGGCAGGAGCAGTCAGTTTTAATTTGGAAACAATTGCTGTCCCAAAATCAGATCAATATGCTTTCTGAAAACGGTACGTTGGAAACTACTTTTCTGCTTTTATATTTAACAATATAAATTGCATTTGATAAGTAGTAAGGCGGATCTTATAATTTTTAAATGTTTTGTTTGTTCAAGAATAAAGTTATGAAATATTTTTTTTTATGCTTTTTATTTATTTTTCTCACACTTATTAAGATCTGTCTGTTACAACTCACGTGACTAGTCTGCGGATTCCTAGGGTTTTACCTATTTAGCTTTTCCTTACCCTCTATTTCAATTTTGTAAAATATGTTTGCAATTTGTGATGTCCTGAATAAAATAAGTCAATTGTAAAACCCCTAAAAATACCTATTTCGTAATTTAGGATGTAAAAACACAAAACGACTTTAAGCACCTAAGATTACCCAAACCGATCTTTGGTTCCTAAAACAGACCTCATCCAATAATTTCTTCATTATTTACGCATTTTTAAAACGCTTTTAGACAAAATAAAGAGGTGCGCTGAGTAATTCCAACATCCTAAATGTGATTTTCTACCTACAAAACATACAGCGAAAACAAAAAGTCAACTTACATTCAATTACTTAATCTTAATCTCAGTAAGCCGATCATAGCCAAGTCTATTTACTAAAAATTATACACAAAAAAGTGCCACACAAAAATGATATTTTTCAAAAAAAGCCTAGTCTGATTTTTACAAATGTCAGCAGTTCATATATGTGCATTTACGCGTACACATATCAGTACTATGTAAGTACATAAACAAATTACACAATGAAGACAGCAATAAAAAAACTTTCACTTACCACAATCTTCAAGGTTTAAAAATTATTTACTTAAAAAATCCTAAAATTAAATTATATGAAAAAACTAACCTCTGTGTGGCTAGACCGTCATTGCCCGTTCCAGTTGCTTTTGTGGGGTAATTGGTTTGCTTCGCAAACCAAATGGGAATTCGTAACCTATTGGATAACAGCCATAACTAGCCAGTTCTTTTCGTGGGGGTCACATTGTACATGGTATTAGTTTGCTTCGCAAACCAAAAAATATAAATATTTAATTGATAAATTAATTATTAAAAGAAAATCAAGCGTATAAAGTTTTCCACAGATTTCAAATTCGTTGAAATTTTCATTCTATCTTTAACAATAGCTGAAATGGAAAAAAAAACACTAAAGAACGCCTGTGATAACTTTAATCATTTCTTTTGTTTCACTCGAATCCTTTTCTCTGGAAATCAAAATGAATGAATCTCGAATCAAACGAAGGTCATTCGAATCTGTTCGCTCCCATTCGAAACGGAAGGTGAAAAAATGGCATGGTTCCAAAGGCTGACGTCAATAATGACGTGAGGGAGAAAAGTCTAAACTTTGATGCTTCTTCAGTTCCGAAACAAGAAAGAACAGTGAAAAAACTATTAAATTAATTTCAAAATGTTTAAGATAAAATTCGTCGCGACCCTACAACTACAAAAAAATCGGACTAACTGTGTGCCAAATCCCATTACTGTAAATGCCATAGATTCGTCTGCACTTTGCATGCAGGAAACAAACAAACAGACAAACACTTCCTTTTATAATATTAGGGAAGAGAGTAGTGTAGGGTAAAATTAAAATTCTAATATGATTGAACCCTAATAAAATTCTAATAATGAATCCCTTCGGGATTAATCCTGGAACGTCGCCAATAGTACGCTGTGTTGCTCCAGTAGGACGTTAATTAACTACAAAATCTCAGAAAAGTATGTGCCGACCAACCGGTATAGTGGTTAAGGTGTTAGCCTCTAGATAGGAAGGTTCCTGGTTCGAATCCGGGTCCGGGCATGGATGTTTGTAAACGTATGGTGTAGAGGCGGCTGGTGCACCTTAAATCTGTCGTGGCCGAAAGTCCTCACGTTGGGTTGGCGTGGAAGTTTGGAGAGTGGGGTGCCAGCTCAGGTGTTGCTTCGTCATCTGACCGTGGTTCAAAATTACGAAGTGTTGTCCTCGGATCTTTCCCTTAAGGGACTGATCCCGGACCGTCGTCAATAGCCCGTTGTGTTGCTCTAGTACGACGTTAACTAAAATTACCATTACCATTACCATTACCAGAAAAGTATGTCACGTGCTCTTGGGTCAATAGACATTTTCGTAAGGTTGATTGATTCTCTTGGCACCAAGGCCAGTTCTGCCCAAGCTGCACGCTATAATCATTGTTGTTGTTTTTTTAACTTAAGCACAGAAGTTTTTCCTCCTAAAGAAGAGAGAAAACATCCTGAGATTGTTTGTGTTTGCGAAAGTTATGATTGTTTCGTGAATACTCTACTTTTACAGAAGGAATTCTATGGAAGGGCCGTGGTATTCCGATTGGAAGATAAGCGGGGAAACATACCGAGGGTTGCGAGTTCTAAATTCGATCCAACCAAAGACAATCGCCAAGTTTGGGCTGGTGCTATCTAAACCTGTCTTGGTCTCAAATGTCCTCACTTTTGCGTGGTTTGGAAGTGTGGAGAGTGGAATGGCAGCTCTGGTGTGACCTCGTCATTTGACCGTGATTCAAAAATGTTATATTGTATTCGTATTTTTCCTTATAGCCAATAGACCGTTGTGTGATTCAGTTCGTTGTAAATTCTAATACCTGCCTTGCTTCTAACCCTGGGCAATGAGGACCAGCTTTTTTTTTACTTGAAACAAAATTTCTTCCAGGCTCTATTGAGCCGAGGCCAATGATTGAGCCCGTCTTGTTGGATTGCGTTGCTTGCGCAGTTCAATCCAATTAAAAGTTTTACTCTGGAAACCAAATCAATCAAATGTTTAGATTTTGTTGCATTATTTAGATACTGGGCCTTTCACGGGTAGATAGGTAAGTATTTTAGCTAACGTCACACTGGAGCAACATAACGAGTTATTGTCGACGGTCTGAGATCAAACTCGAAAGCAGTTCCGGCACTGCTTATTTTTTTTATGAGAAATAAATATGGAAGAAATGTAAAATACCGCTCCATTTTATTTTCTTCAACCCCCTCCCCTTCTAAACAATACCTCGCAGGTCAGAGCGTTCCGACTATGCTTAATTTAGGACTACATCACAGCTCCCCACTCTCAAAGCTTCCACACTACGCCTACATGAAGAAATTTGAGGCCACGACAGATATAACGTGTACTAGCTCCTTTGTACAATATGGTCTTAGGTTAGATTTGAACATAGACTTATAATATAAGTAGACTAGGCATCGTTATTGACAAGAGCTTCGCAAAGCGTCCGCAACGTATTGTCAGTAGTCACGTGACTGCTCCACGAAAATTCAGCTTGGTTGCTTGATTTGGCCTTTTATCGCCTCTCTTGGCGACATTTTTTAATAAAAAGTTAGCGATTCGATGAGCATACTACTGAGTATTTCTGGAATTTGAGTTACATTTTAAGATTTTTGAGCAATACAAATGAATATTTATGTTTTCACTTCTGAATAATTTTTGAATTTGTATCACTTTTTAATGTTTTTAGTTTTATTATAGAATTCTCATTGGGATTAAGGGTTAACTAGTACACTTAAGATAAATAAATTGTAGTCAATAGATTAATTCCATATTTTATTTATAGTTCTTCAACTGTATTAGGTGTGGAGAAATTATCTGATTTAATTTCAGAAGTATTTCAAACTTTTGGAAAAATTTATAGGTTAGCATGAGTTCGAATTAATTGAAAAATAAATACCCACATGTTTGGAAATAACTTCAATTAATGTGCATAATATTGAATATGCAAAATAATGCATGCTCCTTGAATTTGAGTTACATTTTACTATTGTTGGGCAATGCAAATGAATATTTACTAATACACTACTGAATATTTTTTGAATTCATATTACGTTTTAATGTTTTTAGTTATTTGAGCTTTTTTATAATTAATTAAGTTATCATTGGGATTAAGGCAGGGCTCGAAATACCCGGGTGCACAGGTGCACTGTGCACATGAAAATAAAATTGTGCACCTAATTTTTTCCCGCTAGGCGCACATGTGCACCTAATTTAAAAACTTAGGTGCACCTTGTGCACCTGTATTAAAAAAATATATTTCGAGGCCTGGATTAAGGTTAACCAGCACATATACAAACAAAACAGTACTCTTGAGATAAATAAATTGTAGTCAATAGATTGCTCTGGGGTCAGGAGTTCAGATTAAAATTTGGTTCAAGATAGTTGTTCTAAGCCCGACATTCTTTATTTAATACAATGAATAAATATTTTACTGATGCACAAAACAAAAATACTGAAAACATATTAGAAGATTCCCTGTTCAAATGATGTTTGGGTTACTACTAAAGCTTTTATTGATATTGTGGATTCTTAATTGCTGACGTTTCCACACAAATTTATTCAAGGAGTTACGCATAAAAATATTAACAAGAAAAGTTATACATATATCTTTAAGATTGAAGGAAACTATTTTAAACCGTACCCTTGATGTTAGCTATTTTGCAATTTTAGATTTCTGGTTCAAAAACTAATTAAGTTGCAACTGTGTGTCCATATATGAATTTTGAATTCATCAAAGTGATGATGTAAATAACTCTTGACAATTTTTATGCTTTTAAGCATGTTCAAAAGTTTGGTAAAGATTTTTGTATAGAACTTTTATTACTTATTGGGTGTGAAATCAATAATTAATAAATACAAAAGATAAATAAAAAACCGTAAACGAATGAAATTTATTGTCACATTTTAAATGAACTAAAAGACAGAAACAAAATTCTTCGATTAATTAATTAAAACGATTTTCTTCTTTCTTCATCTTTGGGAAAACTAATAAATGAAACAAAATAAAAATTTTAAATACATAAGAACTAAATAAATGAATTTTCAGCTGGTGCACATCTTTACAAGTTCTTATTACAAGTAAATATAAATTGTTTTACTTATAGTTCTAAAAAAATCATAAATGGGCCATTCCACGCAAAATGAGCAAATCGCTGTGGCTGACCCATCACCGATTTTAATGAAAATTAATTCTTAGATAGATCACATATAGTAAGGAGGAACTGCCAAGTATTAGATGTCCAAGATGTATATATTTTTTAATTGAATTTCAAAGTTCAAGGTCACACAAGTGTAGATTTTTTTGCACTAATTGTAGCCTATTTGAGACCCTATATTTCAATAAGTTATTAACACAAATTAAAAATTTTTATATTGTTACATTCTTCAGTAAAAGGTCTTTTAGGAAATTTCAAAATATAGTTTTATATCCGTCACTGCTCATTCGCAGGGATCAGCGAAAATAGAGATTTTGCCTGTTTGATACAAATTTCAAATTGCGCTAGTTCCTTTAAAAATGGAGAAAAACAGTACCAAAAATTATTCTTAACAAAGCACTTCTTCTGTCTAAAAGTTTGGTATCTTTTAGTGACTGTGTTTCTATTCCTTAGATAAGAAAAAAAAAATTGTAAACAAAGAAAATTATTGAAAACAGAGATTTTTCTAATTTTTTAAATACAAATTTCATTGAGAAGGACAACTCCGAAAACCTCAAAAATTTTCAGGATTATGTGTCAAGATGTATATTATCTGTCCTGAAATTTCCATCCACGTAATTTGTTTATTTTCGTCCCAGGAATATTTTTACCTAGATGGAAATTAGCGTTTTATTTTATCGCAGTTGTGAGATCGCTTAATGTTGCATGTTTGAAGTACTGTTTCTCAAAAAGTACTTAACGTAGATAAACATATTTTACATCTTTATAATCTGTACAAAATTGTCTTTTTTTCACTTTGGCAACAACAATTTTAAACATCATATTTAATCTAAAATGTAGTTGCAAAAAAAGGAAAATTGTCATTTTTGACAGAATTACAAACATTTCTGTGGCCTAAAGAAATTTTACGACATACTTTAAATTCATGCCAGTTACAGTGCTAGGTATGATAATACTGCTGATAGAGTTTCGAAGTCGCATTTTAATTCTTTCATTTTCAAAACACACACACAGCTAACGAAAAAAGCAATTTTCTACTCTAAATAGGTATAAGTATTCAAATGAAGGACATCTCTGATAAAACCGACATTTCACAGGATTACAGTTTATAATATGTTTATTACTTGTAAAAAAATTTTCAGGATTGTAATCTGCGTCCTAAAGCAAACAGTAATAAAATCAAAATCATGACATTTGTATCCCAGTCTATGTATATTACGAGAACTTCAATGATAACAGAGAAATTAAATACAAGTAATGAAACTCTAAATTAACAAAGAAATACCAAATCAATTTTAACTTAAAAGGTTACTTATATAAGCAGAAAAAATCAGTGTCAAAACAAGTTTAAAAATTTTAACTTAGTAACAAAGTTACTGACTTTTAACTAATTACCTTTTCAAGTTCACTACGTTGTAAATCTCCCATGTTAAATTTTGCATCTTCTATAATTGAAAGCTAATTTTATTATGCTGCCGAATTCTTTTTAAATTATTTGCTTCTTTTGTTGGTGATTGTGATAAATATGAAACAAGAATTTTGTGTCGTACAGTTGGGAATATGAATGTAGCAATGATAGTTACGCGTTCCCGTAATGGCTACGGTTACTGATGGAATACTTCTGGATTACCATCGAACATTCGCCGGTGTTCGAAAGCTTTTGGTTTAGCAAACCAAGCACATTTATAACCATAATTCATTTAATAGTGTTTATTTATTCGGTTATATGCCCTTGAATGTAATAACATCTCTTTCAAAGGCGGAAATGGATCTCACTGGCGTGTTCCCGCCTTTTTTGATTTATCATGCGATAAAATAAAACGATAATTTCCATCTAGGAAAAAATATTCCTGAGACGAAAATAAACAAATTACAATGATGGAAATTTCAGGACAGATAATATACATCTCGACACATAATCCTGAAAATTTTTGAGGTTTTCGGAGTTGTCCTTCAATCTTATGATTTCGATTTTTATTATTGTTGCTTTACGACGCAGATTACAATCCTGAAATTTTTTTTACAAGTAATAAACATATTAAACTGTAATTCTGTGAAATGTCGGTTTTATCAGAGATGTCCTTCATTTGAATACTTATGCCTATTTAGAGGAGAAAATTGCTTTTTTCGTTACCTGTGTGTGTGTTTTGAAGATGAAAGAATTAAAATGCGACTTAGGAACTCTATCAGTAATATTACCATACCTAGCACTGTAACTGGCATGAATGTAAAGTATGTCGTAAAATTTCTTTAGACCATAGAAATGTTTTTAATTCTGTCAAAAATGACAATTTTCCATTTTTTGCAACTACATTTTAGATTAAATATGATGTTTAAAATTGTTGTTGTGACAAAGTGAAAAAAAGACAATTTTGTACAGTTTATAAAGATGTAAAATATGTTTGTCTACGTTAAGTACTTTTTGAGAAACAGTACTTCAAACATACAACATTAAGCGATCTCACAACTGCGATAAAATAAAACGCTAATTTCCATTTAGGTAAAAATATTCCTGGGAGGAAAATAAACAAATTACATGGATGGAAATTTTAGGACAGGTAATATACATCTTGACACATAATCCCGAAAATTTTTGAGGTTTTCGGAGTTGTCCTTCTCAATGATATTTGTATTTAAAAAAATAGAAAAATCGCTGTTTTCAATAATTTTCTTTCTTTACTATTTTTTTTCCTTATCTAAGGAATAGAAACACAATCACTAAATGATACCAAACTTTTAGGCAGAAGAAGTACTTTGTTAAGAATAATTTTTGATACTGTTTTTCTCCATTTTTAAAGGAACTAGCGCAATTTGAAATTTGTATCAAACAGGCAAAATCTCTATTTTCGCTGATCCCTGCGAATGAGCAGTGACGGATATAAAACTATATTCTGACATTTCCTAAAAGACCTAATGTAACAATATAAAATTTTTTAATTTTTGTTAATAACTTATTGAAATATAGGGTCTCAAACAGGCTACAATTAGCGCAAAAAAATCTACATATGTGTTACCTTGAACTTTAAAATTCAATAAAAAAAATAAAATATATATCTTGGATATCTAATATTTGGCAGTTATTTCTTACTATATGTGATCTATCTAAGAATTAATTTTCATTACAATCGGTGATGGGCCAGCCACAGCGATTTGCTCATTTTGCGTGGAATGACCCAAATACAAATTCACAATTATAATACGGCTTAGAAAATACTTTAATCCTATTTATATTAAATTGATTTTATTTAATATATAATTAAAATTTTCAAACGTTATCTTTCATTTTAAATATTATTCTTATGTAATTACACTTTGCAGATGGGTGGATACAAAACAATTTTTCTCAACAAGAAAAATAATTTATTTGAAGTACTTAAATTGATGCTACCAAATTCATAACATTTTTATCGTGAGACACGAAAGAATCTAGTACTCTTAGTTGTGCCAAAACATAATCGCCAAGACAGAGAACGATTTCGCACAAGTTTTTACATTTCGGTTATCTATCTTTAATATTTTAAGACAGTATAAATTTCAATTCACAATTAGAAACACATCCACTCGTTATTTTGTTTAAAACATTATTTTAGATACATACTGATTGCAAATGTATGAAATCTTCTCATAGAACGGGAAATATCCACAGGTTGTATTTATTAATTCCAAAGTTAGAACATCTATTTTATCATACTACAGGGTGTCCTAAAAGTTCCTATACCGACGATTCTTGAATTTATTATACAAAATCAACAAACTTTAAAACAATTATTTTTTTTATGCTAATGGTGAAAAGGAAAAAATTATATGTACTTGCATTTGGTTATCGTTTATTGTACGGTCCCCGTGGCGCGACTTTTAAAAATAAATCGCCAAATTTAAGATGGCGTCGATGAATAAGTTTCAAACAGCGAAATTCTCTGAATGCGTGATAAATTCATTTTGTAATGAAGAACCATTGATGAAGAATAAAATGACATGGAACTTTACTATCGAATAATTTGAGTGCGAAGAAACGATAAAATTAAAGCGTAGATAAAAATAGGAACAGCTACACTCTATGTTTATGAGCGATGGCAATTGCCTTGGAGATTTTTTGGCGATTGGTTTTTGAAAATTAAAAGTTTCCGTTTGCCGAGGTTGCCATTAAAATCACAACAACCGTAACGAAAGATGGGTTGCCTTAATTTATCGTAACTCGCTACTAGAAGTGCGCCAAAAAAAAATCGCCAAGCCGTTGCCATCACTCAGAAACGTAGAGTGAAGCTGTACCTAAAAATATAAGCAGACGATAAAATTCAATAATTAAAAAAAAAAAAAAAACACGGACAATAATTTTTTTTTAAGTTGGAGTACGGGAAGTTTTAGGACCCCCTGTAGAAAGTATTGAAAAATACAAATGTGAAAGAAACGTTTCCCTCACCTGTGAAATTCAATGTTTCCACCTTTAATAAATTTGGAACTGCATCCATATACGCAGCACTGTAGACCCATTTTAACTTGAGTATTGAATGCATTTGTTACTTAATAGGGAAGAAGGAATGCGCAAACAATATGCGCGAAGAGAGAAGGAGTCACGGGACTACTGATTTTGGTCATATGATCATGCGGACATATAAAGGTTGTCATAGCACACTCTACTATTATATCTCCTCTATGGATTTGAACTCCCAATCCACCGGTTATAGTGGTTAAGGTGTTAGCCTCTAGATAGGAAAGTTCCTGGTTCTATTCCGGGGTCGGGCATGGATGTTTGTAAGCGTATGGTGTAGAGGCGGCTGGTGCACCTGAAATCTGTCGTGACCGAAAGACCTCACGTTGGGTTGGTGTGGAAGTTTGGAGAGTGGGATGCTAGCTCATTGGTTGCTTCGTCATCTGACCGTGGCTCAAAATTGCGAGGTGTTGTCCTCGAATCTTTCCCTTAAAGAACTGATCCCGGACGACCGTCGTCAATAGCCCGCTGTGTTGCTCTAGTATGACGTTAACTAATAATTACCAATTTCCTCCGGTTGCTAATCCGTTGTTGTACCAACCGGGCTACCCGGCTCTCACTATAAATTTGAGAATAACTTTTCGATTACCAGTTCTACAACAACTAAATTTTCAATCCTTATTTTTTATTTTTATACAGTAAAGAAAAATGAAAGCTTGGTTTTCTCGTACATATAAATACAATAATTTCAACTGTATTTGAGTTTAAATAAGCTGGTAGGTATCGAATTATGCATAGGATTTATGAAAACTTGACTATAATTTTGAGGCTAATAAATGCTATATTTTTTGATAATTTTGTCAGTTTGTTGACCCTTTCCGTTCATCACATATTACTTATAATCATTTTTGATAAAAGTAAAAGAACAATGACACATTTGAATTAAGTTTTCTTCGTATTGATTGAAATTTTCGAATTTAAACTATTGGATATTGGCATGTTTTGTATCATTACACTAGCTGGTCATGACAGTACTTGAGTTATTTCAATCGTTAGTATAAAGTTAATAAGTTTGTAAAATTACTATCATTGTGTCGATCCTTGTCTCCAAAATCTTTGTTCTGTTCAATGAGCAGAGTATTTAGGAAACATCTATTTTCTTTAAGAATTTATTTGCTTTTCCATTTTTCGAAAATTATGATCTTATAAATCTGTTTTTTCCCATTAATTTCAGCTGAAATAAATTTAATATCAAGCTGTGCACACACATAATTGTGATAGATATCAAGGTACTCTTATGATTTGTTGCGTTGCTTTGCAAAATTCTGTGAAAAAAATACTATTAAGGAAACATGAAATTATATCGGCTTAGTGTCCAAAATCCAATAAAGCTTGACAGAATTCACGTTATTGTACATTTAAAAAATAATCATTGTATTAAATTACTTCAAAAGTTGTGACTAATGATGGATTTGAATGTTCCAGGTGTTTTTAGGTATTCATTATGTCTTCAAAAGGAGGTGATTCTCCTACAAGAGTACGTAAAATTTCTTTACTAATGTTTTGAGTAGAAATTTTGAATTATGCATTTGATAATGTTTTGATTATCTGTAAAAATATACAATTGACTTTCTCAAAAATTATAACTGACTTGTTATTGTATTTGTTGTATTTAATTTTTATTAAATTCTGTGTTAAACATTAAAACATAAATATCTTTCTTAAATTCATGCAGAATTTGTATTTTAGAGAACTATATTCTGTTTTTGGTAAAACATAAACCGCAATGTAAACTTTACAGTGCATAGAAATTGACAAAATAAATTACATAATAGTGCAAATAATAAAGCACCCATATACCAAACATAAGAATTAATCCTCGCTTGTTTTAGAGCAGTTTAGAAACCTGTGATCCTATATTACTCTGATGAATGAAAATAAAAACTAAAATCAACAAATATTATGCAGACAAAAATAAAATTGCCAATTATAAAAATGCATGTGCCAAACTGAAGTACAGGGTTACAAAAAATTGAGAGCAAGTAAAGAAGGGCATCCCTGACTCCCAAATATTTTTCTTTGGTTGCCAAAATATTCTGCTTGGGGGCTTTGTTTGCATAAATAAGGAAAACACCTTATTTAATGGCTCTCTGGTACATCTATGTGTGTATGAGCATCATAACCATGAAGTAATCTAGTGATCTTTCCTTCCTTTCACATTTTTAACCTTGCTTACCATTCAGCTTTATTTCCCTCATTGTGTTGTCTGTCTTGTGAAAGTACAAAATTGCATACGTTTGGCATGTTAAATTGGTAATTACGTGAATAGTGTGGGGTAGAGAAATGTACTATATGCCCTTCATGCATATATTTAAAATCCAAAGAGAAATGTTACTCTTTGGAAGGAAGAAAAACGATTGATTGATTGTTTGGATTCTGAACCATACAAGTGAAAAATTCTGAAAAGAAATATCAGGTGTTGAAAATTATGACTGGAATGACAAATTTGGCTGTCAAAATAAAATTTATATCATTGTAAAATACAACTAAAAATTAAATTACTTATTTTGATCCCCTTGTAAAATGCATTACTCTTGTTATGAATAGGTGTCTTCCTCTTTATAGCCAGAATCAGTGGTTCTCAAACTGGTCTACACACTCCCAAGGTTCTGGGATAAGGCTTCAGGTTGCCCCAAGAAACATTCAATAACTTACTTACCAAAATAGCCTTTCAAGAAAAAAAAAAAAACATTTTATTACTTTCTATGATTCTTTTATGTAAAACAAAATAATTATTAAAAATAATTATATGTTCTAAAAATCAAAATGAACTACTGAACTTGCAGCTTCATTGACCACATCAGGATTACAGTGCATATTTTGATACACCAATATTATAAGTTTTTAAGTTAAGAGACTTGATTTTATTACATTTTAATATATAAATTTGATTTTGTATAACATTTACGGTATATTTTATTTCAGATCTAGTTTTTCTGTTTCAGAACTTTAAATTGTCATCACTACTCTGAAGTTTTAATGTTTTATAATCTGTTTAACATAGATCTAAATATTTTATTCAATATATTAATGTGCATAATTAGGATTGCTATGGTCTTATGAAGGTCTATATCTGTGCTATTTAATATTATAATCTCATTGGGTCCAAATTTTTAATTTTCAAGAGGCACTTTAAGTGATTAATTTTTGAATCTGGTCTAGATGATGAAATTAATTATGCATTTATTTTTGATCAAATATGAATGGAGTATATTAATTTGCAGTAACAGCCATAACTTGTTTTATTGTCTATGTATGAAAAATTACTTTAATTTAGAGTTTAATACTGGCTTTTTATGGTAAACTGCTGATTTATTGTAGTTAACAAATCAGATTTAAACTTGCTATGCATCAATATCTTCATAATTATTCTTCTAACCTTTTGTATGTTTACAGATGTTTTGTTTTGTTATTCTAATATTGAATGTCCTTTTGTATTTTATAGTTAAGGTTAAACAATTTTTATTATATAGTTGAAATTTTTGTACAAATTTGTATTCTGGAAAAGGAGGTAAAGAAATTATCCAGTTAAACTTATTGAATGTCCATGCAGTCCTCTGAGAGCAGAAAATTAAGAGTTTAAATCAAATAATGAATTATATGCTTTATTTCTTGTTCCAAAGGGTCAAAAGATGAAGTCATTTAACATTGCTCCTGTGGGAAAAAAGAATACTAAGCCAGAACCTGATAAATTGAAAAAAGATCCTAAACTCAAGTGTTCGGTAAGTTTTTGCATATATTGCATGAATTCTTTTGAAAGTTCCAATTTTTCCAGTAAAACTAATACAGAATATTTCCAGTATAGGATAATCTTGTTAGAAGTAAAGAATGTGAAAAAGCTTTTAAATGAAATTAATTACTATAATTAAAATTTTTGCCAAAGATTTGTTTACATCAAACACTATTCCTATTACAGGAATGTCATAATCTATTTAGGTATTTAAAAGCATATTCATTGCAACCATTGTTTATTTTAAAAACAGCTACTTGGCAGGCTTAAGTTATAATTAATTGATATATAATTAACAATCATTCATTTGAATTTGTTACAATTTATTATGGTTTCATAGTTATCACACAAACCTAATATAAAAGTTTCTTAAGAAAAGTAGAAACTGAACTAAGCACAGTTGGTGTTTTTTCAACTTAAAAATATAAACGGATTTGGGGCGAAATAAAATTGGGAGAATTGTAGAGTAATGCTTCCGTGTTTTTATTAATTTGGTAATCAATTGTCACTCACTTTGTGTGAATAAAATTTCTTTTATGAACACAGTATTGGAATTTTATGATACATTAACACAAGCTTATGGGAGAAGAATGTTCCAAATGGAAACAGCGAACATGTGCTGAAGAATTTTGTATTTCTCAAAAGACACCTAGCCCTTACTTCTGAATAAGCTGTTGGTCTTTTTATTTTAAATCTCCTAGACTCTGTGAAAAGTTAATTAGCCCTTGTATAACAAAGAAATGACTAGAATGACTAACCAAACTATAACAAACTGTTAATCCCATATTAGCTTATTGGTTTGAATTACTACATTATGTGATCTCGTGAGAAACTCCATTGTGCTTGACCTTTAGGAAGGGTCACTTGCAGGGCAGGTGCCTAGTCCATTGTGTCATCGGAATGCTGAAAATATTCTGAATTTTTATTGTTTGGCGCTAGCTGCTGTTCTTCCGTCACATGCTTTACAAGTAGGGAAGATTAGGTGAAATAGAACATCCTCTGCAGGTGGTGTCCATTCCTTAATGTCTTGGAATAAAAAGAACTTTAATATCTTAGCTGTTGGACGTTTTCTTGTGTAAGATTTGTACTGTTTTCATGCTACCATTTTGGGGCGATGACACCACAATTCTTAAAGAAATTTGACTTTTAAGGAAATTGTTCCTTTTGTGTAACTTCTATCTTTATGAGTTCAGTTTTTTCTTATATTACCTGCTAAAATGTAAAAATTTGTTTTTAATAGGAGGAAGAGAAAGCAGCTGCTGAAGTATATGAAGAGTTCCTGGCCTCATTTGATGAACCTGCTAAGCATGGAAAACTCTTTGTTAGAGGAACTGTTATTAATGCAGGCTCTGGAGGTAGGATATTTTCACCGCTTGTTAACAAAAAATTCATTATAAAATATTTCAATTGGTTCTCTATATAAAAAAGTGCCAACATTGTATGACATTTTAAGACAAAGGTTCAAGAATTTCTCAATGTAGATTTTTAGATACAATTCCATCCTATGTATTTCCTTGAGTATTAAGAACTAGCCACTGCCTGGCCAGCTCAGCGTTGCCAGTAACAGTTATTTTCATTGTGTCTGGTGTGACCACTGCTTGCTGAAGCTCACCAACCCCTGGTGATTGCTACATATTCCTATTTAGCATGTTTCGCAAACCAACACCACAGGCAAAGCCGTCATGGCTTTAAAGTGGCTAGTAATACATAAATGCTTATAAATTAATTAGAAATATTTTAGATTAAAATTTAAAAATCAGGCTGGACATGTTAAATTTGCAAAAAATTGTGGCACAGGTATGTCACCTCATTCCTTCCACCACAGTCAATCTAATGTAAAATTTTCCGCAGATTTCAAATCCATTGAAATTTTTATTCTATCTTTAACGATCGTTGAGATAGTAAAATTTAGAATAGAAGAAAAGGTAAGATTTTTCTTAAAAATAGCCTGCCTTTTACTGGCCAAAAACTTTCAAAAAGACCAGAACTCGAAGTTCTGAATAAATCGTATTATCCTTTAAGCAAAATAACTCAATAAAGAGATCATTGATATTTATGTTTTGGAGTCGATTCTTATAATCACCAATTCAACAACTGTAAAAATTAGGAAAAAAAAAGTTACAATTCAAAAATTATTTATTTAAAGAAAATCTAATTTTTAGGTATTGACCTAGTATGAAATTTTCGGCAGATTTCAAAGCTGTTGAAGTTTTTACTCGTATCTTTAATCATCTAGGAGATTGAAAAAAGAACTACATAATTTCAGTTAAAACTTTATTTCTTTTTTCGTCAGCTGAATTTGTTTCCTCGGCAAGATCAAACAAAAACGGATGAAATAAATTTGGAATATGTCATCTCTATGCTATTGCCATTCTAAAGAAAACAATAATAATTAAATTCCGATAATTTAATTTTAAAATGTTCTAGATTAAATTTTAAAATTCGGGCTTCGTACAAAAATGGCAAAAAAAATTCGGATTGCTACTAAAAAGTTAGAAAGGAGTCAGTCTTTGTTTGCCATGTCAAATTTGGTGACATACATAAGTGAAACAAAATAATGCCTCCACACAAAAGTGATTTCCTTAACTGCTATCTTTCAACATTGTTTCAACACCATCCATTGCTGTGTAATTATAATGCTCTGTAACACCATTTCGATCAGGAGTATAAGTATTAGTGCGTTCAGCCCTAATAGTTTGTTCCTCAAATAAAGCTTCAAACTGAGTTACAAAATTCCAACCTGTTATCTGTTTTAACACATACAATTTTATAATTCAGATGACGTTTTTGATGACTACAAAAACATTAAAAAAAATCTCTCTTTTCTTTTATGGGGTAGGTTGTAACTTTTTTTGAATAGTCATCAGTTATCGCAAGAAAATTGTGGTATCCGCCAACTGTGGTGTTTTGAATGGGGTCACAAAAGATTCATATGAATTAACTCTAATGGTTTGTTTGACCTTATCTTAATTGATTAAAATTAAGATTTTATTGAATTTTGATGTGGAAAAAGAGTAGTTTAAAAATGAACTCTTAAAAGGCATTACTGGGAAATGCCTTTTAACTCTGGTAGTTTGTACTTGTAACTTATTTTTAATTGTTTACTGTAATAGGTTGTAGTGTTTTTCTATAAGATCTTTTGTTAAAAATATTTCTTTTTATATTCATAGAAGAGAAGTCTACAGTACAAACAGGCAAGTTGTATAAACCTCCAAAATTAACAGAAACTGTGAAAAAGCCTCCAGAAGAGAGACAAGAAACAGCTAAAGAAAAAGCTGACAGAATCGAACGACAAGTAACAATGTTTTTTCCTTATAATATTTCCTACTAAACATGTCTATCTCCAAGAAGCAAAGTAAAATAAAGCAGGGAACATATTAGTAACGTTCCTACAGCATAGAAACAATAGTTAGTACTGACCTACTAACATACTGATTAAATAACATCTTAGGAATAAGATAAACCAGCAGAGTTCCAAGTGCAAAATAAGTATTATCTCTCTTGTGCTTTTCCAAGTATGCCTGCATCAAGCTTGTGATCGAAAGATGTATTTGCCAATTTAAATTACTGTAAAACAAAACTCAAGAGTAATTAGAAAAAGTGTTAACAATGTATTCAAATTCTGAAATACTCATTTGCCAAATTATACAAAGGATAAAAGAAGACAAAATAGTTAAATTAATGTTTTATCTTCAGGAATCATTTACTTTATTATGTAAATATATCTTGACATTGTCTAAATTGTATATGAAATTATCAGTAATCTATCCCCCCTTTCATGTTCATAAAAATACAAAAAATTTACAAAACTCTTTGACACTGGCATTCTTAATCCATTCGAAAACAAATTTCAGCATTAAGCTGTTACATGTTGTTGTTTCTCATGCCTACATTGGCAGACCAGAGGAGAGCCAGGCCGGTCGAAGACGGCAAGAGGCGAGGGGGGTGCGCCTTCCATGTTATTGAGTCCCATTAGGAGGAAGTCCGACTTTACTCGACATACATGACACATCCATTTTACATGAAGGTCCCTTTCATACATCCATTCACTCACACATATCGTAATTTAGATCCCAATCAGAGGCCGGCAACCCCCTGATTAGTACCCCCAGAGGTATTGATTTGGTATGGGAACATGGAGGACTTTGTGACCACGACTTATGTAACGTACCCAAGTCACCATTATTGAACACGACGATCTTTAGCCAGGTCGAAGCGCCGATCTCGCAATCATCAGAATCGCAGGCTCTGCCGAGGACAGAACCCACAACCCTTCTGATGCGAGCCCGACGCTCTACTGACTGAGCTACCGCGGCTCTAAGCTGTTACATAAAAATATGAAAAAATTATAAATTAATCCTTAAATTCAATTCTCATCACCAGATAATTCCCTTATAACGTTCCAGACTATGTCCTCCCCTTTTCTTCTATTTTCACCCACTAGCCTGTCTCGCCACTTTTTATATGGTCATTACAGCTTGTCACCCAATTTCACTTCTGAACTCCACCCATCTTGCTAACCCTGACTTCAAACAGACCTGCCCACTCTAGAAGTTTGTTTCTTCCTTTCAGATTGCAGGTGCATGACTTTAGAGACACCAGCTTTCTACCAATGAATTTTCTTGGCAGATCTGGTTCAATAATCTTTCTCTTAATCCTTATCCTTTTAGCAAGTTCATTTTAAACTATTCAATATTTCACAAGCCCCTTAGAATAAGGACCTATGGGCTGTCCTAAGCACCCTACACTCCACAACAAACTTCTCCATTCACACAATGTTATAATTTGTCAACTTTATCAGTGAACTTAGTAAACCACTTTTATGGAATTTTCAGTCTCTCCCCCCCCCATGAACACTCCACTCAGCCCTAACACATTAATTCACCTATTGCCTTTCATCATTCCTGTCATGACTGACTTTGATATCTGTTATAATGACATACATGTATATATTACATAGATTATTATATAGATATTAATTTAAAATAGAAAAGAAAACAAATACACACACATTTAAGTAGAAGAAAGACATTTTATGAAGACAGATGGTTTTTTTTGGGGGGGGGGGATGAAATTAATTGAGAAATTGATTTGTGCCTACCATACCTTCCTGAAGGTTTCATTGCACTATCACTTGAAGGTTATATTTAACATTAATATAAAACCTTAGGGAAGTGCTTGAGCAGTATATTAATGTTTTTACCTTATGTATCTTATCTATTTTTAAAGTCAATTCAATAGTTTAAGCTAAAAAATTGACAGACTTGCATTGTTTCTTGCAATTTTTCTTTAAATATGCATAAATGCCTTGACAAAATCTAGTAAGTTTTTTATCATGACTTTTGTTTGCAGAATAAGAAAAGAGAAAAAGAGAAGAAAAAAAGTAATCTTGAGATATTTAAGGAGGAATTGCGAATGTAAGGGGCAAACTTTTGTGTAGTTGAAAAGTTTCTTTATGAGAAAATGTGATATGTATTTATACCGATTTGTGAATTTAGGATCCAGGAAGAAAGAGAGGAAAGGCATCGATTGAAAAGTCTTGTAAAAGAACAAGTGAAGGTTGGCAGACCTGTCGAGCCACAAGAAACTCAAATTCGGCTGGGTAAGTTTAATTGCGTTTTAATACAATTTATTTTTTAAAAGTTTACTTTCATTGTAATTATTTTTTATACTAATTTTCAAGCTAATTTTTTATTCACTTCTTCAGCCGATGACTATAGATATCCAACATATGGCTCGTATGACACAGGAGATCCAAGTACCACCAATCTTTACCTTGGCAATCTAAATCCCAAAGTAAGGTTTCGTTTAATCACTATACCAGTGGTTACATTTATCCATGCCAATTTTCAGTCCAATTTGATTCCTTCCTATGCATATTTCTTTGTCAGTAAAACTTTCCTTGTGTGCATGTCCATTACTTGATATTGTCTATCTTGTGTCTTGCACAGTGTGCCCAAATACGACCCTTGTGTTATAAAACTCAAACCCCATAACAAATTTCATTTGAGATATTGACATTGCCTTATAGAAGCCATGCTTGGAAACTAGATTGTGATACGTAATGCATTCTTTCATGACCTTTTTCTACTGCCTGACCACTGACCTATTGGGCCTTAGGCACTCACTATAAGTGGCAAACTGGCAGCTATGTATGAGGGAACACCTAGTGGATAAAGTCTGCTACACACTAGGCCAGTAATTTAGTCGAGTAGCGAGTGATTTAGCAGCTCTACTAAATGAGAAAGCGGCAAGTGGGGGAGTGATTGTTCACACATGAATTCTACTAAACAGACAAACACACCTGTCTAGTGGCACGTTAGTGGAGTGGGATGCACTACTCGTGACCGCCTACTATCCATTTGAATGTATCGAGTCCACTAAATTGTTTTACTAAACTACTTGACTAAATAGTTTTGTAGCAACCCGTTTAGTTACTAAATTACTCTCTACTTGACTAAATTACTGGCCTAATGTGTAGCAGCCGTAAGGGGCACAATCACCATCATTCATATTTATGAACTGGAATTTGAACCTGGGATTTATTGGGTAGCAGACAAATGGGCTTATGATGACTATACCAGATAGGCAATATGTATATAGATTGTAGTAAATTTAAATCGTATTTTTAATAAAGTGTACAGTGAGCTATAAAAATTTTAGAATTTTTTTTATTTTGAGTAACTATATGATTTAAATTTGTTTTGTTTTCTCTTTTCTTTTTGTTTGGTTCAGAACTACGACATTTTTCAACTTTTAAATATCTTGGTGTGTCTGTTATTGCAAACATTGTTTTTGTTCAGCTTTCAACTTGTAAAATTTAAATAATTATCTTAACGAAAATTTGTATGTGAATCCAACTATAGTTTTACCTGTAAATTTGCTTTAAACACAAGAATTAGGGCAGTAAAATATTGCCAGAGCAAAGCTATATTAATTTAATTTTGTTAACTTAAACTATCTGTCAAAGATATAATTCAAAATATCCTCTTAAATGTCAGCAGGTATTTTTGTACCCTTTATCGGCAGAAATAGTACATAATAATAGTAAGAATATAGAAGCACACACAATGGTGGTTTGGTGAACGACAGTAATCCATTGCTGGATTACCATCATTATCCAATGACCATAAGATAAGATTTAATTGAAAATAGATTAATTTGTTCCGGCTTATCCCCACAACCATAGTACATATTAAAAATGCAGATAAAACTCATTTAACATGTCCTAAAAATATGGTAAATGTAATTTATTATATTTGCTACAGAAAAATTAACATTAATAAAATGAATTGTTCTTGAAAACTGTTTTTAATCATCAATCTTAGTATTTACTGTAACATACACTGATTAGTAGTTTTTAGATATAACAATTATTATACAGATGAGATTTAATTTTGCCTTTTGATGGCGAACGAACAACATTATGTGTTGGTTCATAAACCAACACACAAAAAATAAATACTTAAATACTCATTTTCATCATAAAACGCATTTATATCTTCAAATTTTAAAATACAGCACACTACTTTACTAGTAAAGAAACAATAGAAGGAAAACAACTGGCTGTGATGGTTCAAACATATCTGAGCTTTTACAGCTACGCCTGTGGCTGTTCTCTATTCGACAATGCCTTCCCCCACGCATGGCTGAGTGTGATCACAAAATTCTGTTTTTTTAGATCGGATAGAGGTTCACATAATTAGGAGTTATTAACCAAAGCCTGTGCTGCTAACCAAGACATTTTTGTTCTTACAGCCACGCGTTGTTAATCATTGTTGTTTTTTGAAGCCGTTGCTAACCAAGGTATCATTGTATTTGTATGACCATATCTTAATTTTTGCATACTTAGTAAAAAAAATCTGGAATTTAAAACTCAATAGTGGAATCTATCTGATTAGTTTAACATATATTGAAAGTTCTATTAAACAGTGTAACTTTTGCTACTATTTTACATCATCTGTGACAAGGTATCTTTTAAAGCAAAATTGTCTCAAAATCTCCCATTTTCAAAAATTTTGACAACTTTTCGAATGTTATAGCGGATTTTTTCTTTGAAAATTCACTTAAGGTCAAGGAAAGTTTAGTTCCTTTTTTTTCAGAATTTTTCTTTCAGTGGAAAATTTTTCAAAGAATGCCAGTTTTGAAGTTTTGGCACCAAGTCTTGGCCAGCCTTGAAAAAAAAAAACCATCGGAAATTGATTGCTAGATTGTCATGAAAACCTTATTAATTTTTTTTGTATTTTAAAATTTAAATTTCTTGGTGACATCAGCATATGTTTGATACTTAATTAGCTCATTTTGTGTTTTAGCAGATTCATTTTTTTCATCTGAGCAACTGATATTGCTGCTGAAATAGGGTTGATGTGACTTTTTGCCACTTTAAAAAGTTTGAGCTACTATTATTACTAATGCTATGTTTCTCAAGTGCATTGACAGCCCTAATTAAATTATCTTTTGAAGTGTTTGAAGTTAATGGAAATGCTCCACTTGTCAACACTATCTTGAATACATACCTGTATGTCACACTACTGAACAACTGAAACTATTTTGATTGCTTTCACATAATGTTTTTATAAATCAAGCAACATGGACTATTAGGTTGTTTTTGTAACTAAGGACGTAAAGGTTGATGCACTTCAAAATAGCATGCTTTGGAACACTAATTTGTATCAATAAGTCATTTGAAATGTTTTGCTGTGTGAAATATAATTTTTAACAAGCTAAATTCTACACATAGCTATATATTTTATATTTTGTGTACAAGAATTGCCATTTTGAAGGTCCTTAAAATTTAGAAAAGTTTTACTTTGGAAATAATCAGTTTAAAAAAAATTATTACTTAATTTTCAGATGACTGAACAACAACTATGTGAAGTTTTTGGTCGTTTTGGTCCCCTCGCTAGTGTAAAAATTATGTGGCCTCGATCTGATGAAGAAAGAGCTCGTGGTAGAAACTGTGGTTTCGTTGCATTTATGAATAGAAAAGATGGAGAAAGAGCCATGAAAAACTTGAATGGTTTGTAAATAAATTGTTTAAGTGTTTTTAATATTTATGTAGATGATTTCTAAATAAACATGCATGAATCTGCTTACCAGCAAAACTAATATGATTTACTTTATGCGTTTAGGGGCACATATGGTGTGTACAGGCATCATGAACCCCTGGTACCATATTGATATTTTCTTTTTCCGTGGGGTTTACTGTCTTTGGTAAACAGTGGAGGGGGTTGAAGCCTAAGCAACCTTTCTCTACTTTCAGTTCACTGCCCCTTCTCCTTATAGGGATATAGTTTCGCATTCCCTGGTTATGGAGGGATCATTTTTTTTCAAATTCCTGAAGAAACGGCTAAAGCCCATTAAGATTTCCATCCCATCTTTTCTGTGCAACAAAGAGACCAGCGCATGAATAGACTTATCTCAGTACAGAGGGATGACAGGGTTCTTGACGGGAAGCTGTGTAAATCGTTTCTGCTTGAGCGTTTAGAGTGTGAAAGGTCAAGTAAATAAAAAGTTTTTAAAGCGAGATAGACTTTAAAAAAAAGCAAGGGAAGATTTAGTTAAGAACACGCAAAAAAGCATTTATTGTCCTGCTGTGGGCTTGTAAAATCTAGATTATATCGTAATAAATTTAGGACACAGATAAAGGAATTATTTAAAATAACTGTAAGTAACTTATTACAAGGTCCAGAAATTAAATAACTGCAGAAAAAAATCACTAACCAATTGCAATATAGAATTTGAAATTTAAAAATCCAACAACCGACAATTAAAATTTACAATTTATTGATTGAAAGGGTTCTAATTTTAGGGTCATGAAGACATTTGAATGTAATTATATTTGCTGTGAAATGTTTTTTTTTTTTTTTTTCATGTTTAATTCAGTTTATCATTTCTGAGATTAATTTCAAAAGGAATGTATTTTTTACTCACAAAAAATAGTGCATATTTTATACATTATGCTTAGTTTGTATTTGTCGTCGTTTGTATTGAATTAGTGTTTTACACAAGAAAGGTGAGTTTGCGAATGATTGTGAGAAATCTTTTCCCTCTGATCTATCCCTTTAAAAACATTGCTGAACATTGCAACAGTTTAAAACTCTAAATTACTCCAAAGGAGCAATTTCATCAGAAGCTTTGATCATTGTCTATGATGAGGGGTTTGAAAAAGAAATGAGGAGCAGAAAGTATGTGCTGCAAAGAGAATCTTGATCAAACAAGAACGAAACTTTAATCCCTCGAGAAATGTAATAATTACATGATAGTCTTGTAATGCTCACTGAAATCAAAGCTGTGACGTTCTTTTTTTTTATATAAATTGGTTGTGTTGCTTTCTATGTGAGATTTGGTCAAGACCCTCTGCAAGACTCAAATTCCCACCTGTGCTCAGTTCTCAAAACTAGACCACGGACACACTACATGCACAAAAATTGAATGCTACTTCAATTGCAAGATGCTTCTTAATCAAATGAGTGCCCAGGTTGTATTAAGAAAAAAAGAATTCCCCTATCAAAAGTTGCAAAAAATTTTGTCCTATACTGGGGCCTATAAATTGATTGAATCCCACATGTCCAAGCCAATTTCTAAGGATTTTTTTGCCAATATTCTAAGAAAAACAATTTTTATTTGTGGCATAGTAGTATCATTTACATAATTCATGCACAAATTAATTGCTTAACAGCTAGTGTATGCGTTTTGAAATGTGTGCTTTCGTATACTAATGTGTACATCTAGATATCTGTATCATCAATGTATTTATTGAATTTAGGGCACATCTATGTCATACGATGTCATCATTTCAGCCCATTAAATTTTTTTATTTTTGACACCAAAGAAAAATGTTAGATTTTATAAGTAATGAGGCTAAACCCACGTTCAATGAAAGATGTAGATATCAATAAACTGTCTGTTCACGGCATTGCAAAACAAGAAAGCCTGGGTGACCACTGCTATCTTTACAGAATAGTTTAATAAATGTTTTGTCCCAGAATTTGTACGTTATAGGAATGTGAAATGTCTTGAATTTCAATTTCTGCCACCTAATGCTACATCTTTCATACAACCACTAGACCAAGGTATAGTTATGTCATTAAGACAGGTTATCTACAAAATAAAAATAATAAAATAACTAGTAAATAAATACATAAGTAAATCATAAAACCATGAATCAGGAAATAAAAATGAACCAAGCAACTTTAAGAATTAAACTATTTGTTATAAAGTCTAAACAAATTGTAAGTGATGAATAAATAAAATGTTTCTGAGAAATTTGATACCAAACTAAGAAACTACCCTTCTGAGACCATAGTGATATAGTGTTTGATCATACATCTGAACTCCTCTTTAAAGAAAAGAACTAAATTTTAGAAAGCAAGATTGTCAAGAAGTTTAATAAATTTGAACTGCCATTGATACCATGTAAAGCTACACCACTTTTCAGTGTACCAAAATATACAAAATCATAAATGACTCAAGTAACATTTTGCATTTAAATTTTTTTTTTTTAAATAAATAAATAAAATAAAAAGAAAGTGCCCTAACAGAGGAACTTGGATTTGTTTAGATTTTGACTAAGCAGAATACGTCCTACCTTTTAAAACCAGGGCACCACGCTTAATTTTTGAGTGTCGAATATAGGTAAGGAAGAAAATGTAATTTGAAGAAAGAATGAACGTTAATGTGTTCAAAAGAGCATTACACAAAGAATGTGATAAATGCTCATTGATCTTGTGCTGATGTCATCAGCTAATGCAATCACAGCTCAAAGTTGAGCAGCACGAAAATGCACACTGCCGCTCATTAATTTAGTCTTGCTCCAGCCTCCTTTGTGTGAGCACGATGAGGTGTCATTTGTTTAGTCTCTTTACACTTTATAAATAACTAGGGGGCTCTTACCCCTGCTCGCTTATGCTCGCCGGCCTTTTGCATCAGTTGCTTTTTATAGTCTGTTGTGCGTGTGCATTCCACTATTTTTTTATGCATGATCATCCACATAATCTACCTATTTTACTTTTGCATATGTTGTGTTTGTTAGGGGGAAAAAAAATCTAATTGATATTTTTAAGGGACCTATTTTTTTTTCATACATTTTTGTTAAACTTATAATATTCTGTTCTAGGTAAAGATGTAATGAGTTTTGAAATGAAATTGGGATGGGGAAAAGCTGTGCCTATTCCACCTCATCCAATCTATATTCCTCCTGCAATGGTAGAGCTTACTCTTCCGCCTCCACCATCTGGACTGCCATTTAATGCTCAATTAGATAAGAAGGATAGGCACAAATTATGGCCTGGAGAACCTGAAACTAAAGAATCCTTTGAGCAGGTATATGCATCTTCAAGTTTGTTGTATATTCTTGATAAATTTCTTATTCAACTTTTTTTTTCCAATGTTTTATTATTTTAAAAGTTATAAGTAAGTATAAGTATGTTTCCCTCATCATTTTTACTAATTCTTGACAGTTAAAAAAGATGTTTGTTTTTAGCCTGCATAGAAATAAAAAAATCAAATCAATTTGTTTTTTATCTGGTATATAGTAGAGTTGGAAAAAAATAACTAATTCGCATTGACGATTTTTGTTTTATGTTAATGCATAAAATGCACATGAAAATTTAACTGGCTTTGTTCGTTATCAAAAGTATAAATTCATTCTTTATTCATTATAAAGTTAATTATTATTTTTTTTTCTGAATAACAATTAATGTAAAATAGTTTACCATCCTTATGTAATTGCGCGTCTTTCTATCATATATTTTTCACATTCCAGTGTTGGGCAAATGAAAGATAAGTTATTTCCTTAATTAATGATTGTTCCAAATATAACCTGAAAAATTGTGAAATCACAAAATTGAAGTCATAAGTTCAGATCAAGCAGTAAAGCTTAGCCATAGACATAAAATTTCACAATTATAGGTTTTAGGATTGCAGTTAATATTGCAGGAATTGGGTGTCAAGTTTAGGCAATGCATTTGTGTAATCAGGTTTTCTGAACATAACTTAAGAAGTACAGAACTTTATTTTTACATTCTTCTGATATTCATATTGGTACAGCTGCAGTTTACATTTATAGCAGTGGCAACACCCTTGGTGGTTTTTTTGGAGCACTTCTAATGTCGCCAAGGATATAATTATTTCAAAAATCTTATTCTTTTTACAACGGAAAGTAATAAGCTTGAGAATCACATTTGTGAACATTTAAAAAAATTAATATAGGAACAAAAAGCAAGGAATGATACAATATGAGACGACAGCACTGTACCATGACATAAATTAAAATGAAAGAAAATTCCAGAACTGACAAAAAACCAATGAAAATAATTAAAAAGAACCAATGAAATCAGACAGTAGTTTGAAATTAAAATAACCAATGGAATCGAAGAAAAAATTTCAAATTAACCGATGAAATCAAACGACAGTTTAACGGATTTCGATAGAACTTTCTGGAATATTCAAAATGAAAATTTAAACTTTCTGCTTGCTGAGGTTACCATAAAAACTGTAATACAGATGGATATATGGGGGTAAATTGTAATACAGATGGAGTTTGCTACTAGAAGTGCACCAAAAAAGTACCAAGGCAGTTGCTACCACTTTAAACGTAGACTGCAGCTATACCTTCATATTTTGTGTTTACATTTTAATACAGCAATAACATAGACAGCCACTTAAAGATTACATACCATCTGACATAATTTCAAGTTATTTAAATCTTATCTACAATGCATGTATTGAAAATTACACATTCTGAATGTGACTTAATATAGTTTTTATTTTGTAAATGGAATGGTGTATTTCATTTACAAAATTTACGTATTTCTTTTATCTGCATTTTCTTTATCGTAGTTTACCAATATAATTGTGTGTATGAGCAATGTTTGTTAGTATGTAAACTATTTTTGTTAAATCAAATGTATCATGTCTATCACTGGAATTGTGAAAAACTGGAAAATTTGTTCTATTCAAAATCACTTTTATAATACCATGAAATAATAAATTTGATCGCAAATTGAAGACTATTACTTACAAAGACTCTAAAAATCGGTTTTAAGAAACCTACCTCTTAACTTTTCAAATAAAAGATCAAGGGCATTTTCAAGAAGTGTTTCAAAAAGATAAATTACAAATTGGCTTTTTTTCATGTAAGTGCATATATTTTTATAATTTCAATTTTAAACTGAATAGTTGTGCTTTAAAAAATGCTTTAAAAACAAGATGGACTTCAGTGACTGCCTCAGTTTTGTATTTGCTAAGTATTTGTGATGATTTCTTTATTTTTGTTCACATTTCCTTCTGTATGGTATTTCTTATTGCATATTTAAAATTAATACTATTCTTCTACAATTAATAACCCTTCGACTGTCACAGACAATGAATCATTTCAAACAGAACTTTCCACCATACATTTGTGAGCTGAGCTCATTAATATTTTAACTTTTTAGTTTGATGAAACCATGTAATGTATTTGAAGTATTTATTGCTTTTATATGTTCTCTCGGAAATATGCCCACTTCAAATACGGGTTTAATTTTGATTTAAATAATCCCGACTATTTGAATATCCCTCCTGTTTCTCTCTTTGGCACGCCTGTTTACTGGGTACGTAAGTACCGTTACTTAGGCCTTGTGTTGGATCCAAAGTTGCTTTGTAATTAACACATTAAACGTGCACTACGTAATGCTACAATCGCCAAAGGGAAAATCTATTCGCTCATAGCCCGAAGGAGCAGGCTCTCCCTTCACAATAAACTCCTCCTCTATAAAGCCATTATTCGGCCAACATTGACTTACGGCTCACAAATCTGGGTCGGTACTAATAAATTAAGTTGTAGAAAACTGCAGAGTTTTCAGAGCCGCACATTGCAGACTATCACGGGAATTCCTTACTACGTCCGGAATGAAGTCATACATTTGGACCTCAAAATCAAACCCATAGCTGAATTCTTACAGCAAATTTCGGCCAAGTTCTTCCAAAAAATACCTCAGGTTCCAAACGAAGCACTTAGAGCACTACCACCATATGACCCTTCGGTCAAAAGCTCTGCAAAAAGACCTTGTGCTTTCCTACAACAAAACCTGCAGACTTACCCGCTGCGACCTAAACGTCAATGCAACATGTTTCGTTTGGATCCTGACGTCTTTGACTTCAATTTCTAACCTTTTCTCCCCATGCAAAATTTTATTTTGTAAATCCTATATTGGATCATGATCCTGTTGTCACTCGTAGATGCTGACCTTTTTTAGACTCGACTGGACCCTAATTGAATCACTAAAACACAACAGTTTTATTTCTCACTTTTCGACTTTGTTTTTCTTTTATTAAATTAATATTAAATCTTTTTTCAACTTTTGTAATGGATCATTGAAATAAGCCACCTCTGAATGCGGTCACAACTTGGAAGGGTAACCAACTGAATTGCTGATTTCGCTTAAGGAGGTGGCGCCATCTTTCGGAACTTCGTTCAGCTGAAAACTTTTTCTAATTTTTCTAGCCAATTTAATTCATTTTTTCTTTATAAATTTTCTCACTTAAATTATGCAAATCAGTTAAATGTTACACACACCTGATGACGGGGAGTTAAGCTGCTTTGCAGTAGGCACTCCGGAAGTGATTGTCCAGTCCAGTATTGCTTTTATAAAATAGATGGTCATTATATCTAACATTTTGTATCAATAAATTTAATTTAAACAAGTCCTTGTATTAAAAATGTGGTTTATAAAATGCTATAGATAGACAAAAAATAAATCAGACACTGGGTGAAGAATTGCAAGTTGAAAAGTAAACAGTCTAAGGGTTAAATTGTGTATTGTCTCCTGTACTTTTGTGAAGCTTGATCTGAAAAAATATTAGAAATTAAAAAAGGGACTGTAATTTTTGTGTTTAGTTGCAAGATTGACATTTTATGATAAATTATGCCTTTTGGGCTGCTGTAAATACGGTATTGGATAGAGAAGTACAAATAATGTGTTGTGTTAGCACACATTTTATTATTAAACTGTCCTATTAGATAATTAAAGTTCCATTGTTAAGATTTGATGTCCTAAAATTATGCAATTTAACATTTACCCGTATGCAAAACATAATTTTGGATAGAAAATTGAAATTTTCTTGTATAACTGAATTTAGAGGTTATAAGAATCCAGGTGTAGTTGTAAACCAATATTTATCTTCTACTGTTTCTGCGTGGGAAAATTGTTTTGTTGCTGAAATTTATAGTGATCATAGTATTGTACAGATTGCAAGAAGCTAAAAAAACATTGTTTAGAAGCAAAGGCATTTGTGCAGAGCTCGTTGCTAACTTAAAGTTTTTTTAATACTTATGTGGTTTGTTCCTCCTCAAAAGTTTGTTAATCTTAAAATTCTTTCGTAAAACAAAACCAATAAGTAATTAAACAGGAAATAGAAATGCTTCTGTCCAAAAGCAAAGACTGAATTATAATTGAGTGCAATATTTATGTACATTCATATACTTGATTCTCAACTGTACTTTAGTCTTTGATTGCCATTTTTCTTCAATATTTTTAACTATGCATTTTAAATTTATTAATATTAAAATCATTCTATGAGAAACGAAAGAATGATATAAAAAATTATAATCATTAGTTAATAGACAAGTTTATTTAATTGTTAGAAATGTTTGTAAAAGTATAAGAGTTTTTCTCTGTCAAGCTTTTCCTGTATATATTCCAAACGTGATGTCTACTTCCCTAAAGCTCTTGCGTGATTCATATTAGCATTACCTAAAAATGTAGATTAGCACCATTTTCACTGTTTGGCATTTAATCTAATTGTCATTGACCAATCAATTATCTTACATAAATTTAGAAGTTTAGTTGCAAAGTACTGAAATTGTATTCGATAAACAAGTCAAGGGACATCACTTTCGAAATTCATACAAAAACACATTCTGCCACAGGAATGCTACTGCCACCTACATTAGCAGGACAGAAAAGGCCTTTCATACTTTTATCAACATTTCTCACAATTAAATAAACTTACCTATAAGACCAATGATTAAAATTTTAATATAAATTCAAATTTTTTTTTTTCTTATAAATCAAACTTAAATTGTTGGCAGTCTAACATCAATAAATTTAAAGTTCATACTAAAAACGTCAGCATGGAAGAATTTTCAGAATGCTTGCACCAAAATATTTATCTGTACTTATAAAATCCTAATAACACTAATTTTTGTAAACAATAATTTTTTCATCGTTTTCAAGGTATTCCATTTTGATAGTATATATAGTATATCATACTTTTTGATCTCTAACTATATTACACATTTCCATTATTGCTTATTCATATGTAGTTGATTCATATTAAATATGTTAATGACAATGCTTTTCTTAATAATAATCGATATCTATTCTTACCTTTATTCGGTGTCATCATCTTCTTCTGCAGCTTTTATCGAATGCAGTTGTCAAAGTGGTAATCCCTACCGAAAGGTATACATTTTTTCAGTGCTTTTTTCCTATCAATTGACTTCCTAATTTTGCTTTCTTTAAAAATCTTGGGAGACATCGGAATCTCCTGTGTTGGTAAAGAACTGGTACACTCTTTGGAAGACTACACTAAAAGGAACGTTTGTATCCTTTTAAAAATACATTTCTTACAGATTTTGATTTCTTAATCTATGTTACAATTAATGCTTGAGAGAAGATAATTCTATTAATATTTATTTTAATGAATTTAATCTTTAAAAGGTTTATTTTGTCTCGTTTCTATTAATTTCAATAAGTAGAAAGTTTCCTACCTTAAAAGAAAGAAAAATATCACATTAAATAATTGTTAATCTTGGCTACTAGTATTTTAATTGATCAAGTTTAATATCATAACATATAATTCAAAGTCTGTTTTTTTAATTAACAATTTAACAAGCAGGTACTGGGAAAAATTGCTAATTTTTTCTTGAATTTGCAACTTTTTAAATATGATTCTGGCTTTTAGTTTGGTGCATTTTACCAATCATTAGAATTTCTTTATTTGAACATGAGTTGATCTTCTAACCAAAATCAATTATTACATGCTAAGCTACTTAATTTAAGAAATGGTCTCAAAAAGTTTTATTCTTTGATTTGAGAGTAAACTTCATCATTACTGTGTATTTTGTATAACAACTGTAACTCAGTATAAATTACTCTAGACATAAGCGAAAGTTTCAATATTCTATGATTTTCCGTATAAGAGTTGAACAGCTTATCCACTTTTGCGCCTTGCTCCATAAAACCCAAACCAATTGCATAAAAGTGCCTTTTGTGATTTCGGTTAAAAACTTTTTTCATGTGGCATAGGTTTCCTTTCATCCCATTGAAGACAAAATTAAATTTCAATTTTTGGAATAGAAATTTAAATTTTAACCTATTATGTCCCTTATTATATTTTTGTTTTTTTCTTCATTGTTTAAAAAATTGCATTTATAAATAAGTCATAGAATACATACACATTTCTAACTGAATGGAAAGAGATTAATCTGAATAAAAATCTTTTTAAAGAATATTAAAGTTATTAAAGATTAACAGGCAGATGTTTCCTTTAAAAAAGCCGTTTAAGTATAAAAGTTTTGCATTTGGAAACATGGTTCAACAGACATGTTACTTTTACAAAACTTATTTTTGTATTAGTATTTTTATCTATTTCATTCTAATTCTGAAAGCAATAAATACGGCTATTTATATTTTCTTTTTGTTGGTATTATGTATTTCAGCTTGCTATCACACTATAACGAAGTTCATACTCCATCAGTAATTGTTAAAGCAAATTAAATGAACCAAAAAGTTTAAAAGAACCAAAAGTTGAACACATACAATACTCTGGGGGACATGATAAAAAGTGATGTTGTATGAAATATTCTTAAGTATTTTCTCTGTAACTAAGTGCAGAAAACAATGATATTTTTCTCAAAATGCCCTTCATTGAAGGAATGTTTAAAATAAAATGAAACAAACATAAGTTCTAGAAGAACAAGTATGCTAGGCTAGGTAGTTTGCCTTGACTCAATAAATTGTGACTGCTATATTTTGCAGCATAGATTTACATTGAGTCTAAAACTTTGAATAGTATCTTAAGGAATTGTTGATCATATGCTAATTAGTGGGTTCACACTATATCATTTCATGGGAATCAGACATGTTCTCCTTTGATGGCTGAAAATGTTGTGACAAACTATCAAATGTAGACGTCGGAGGATTTCCTCAACTAAAAATAAACATGAACACTTTCCAAAGACCTATCTCTTTTTAGCTGTGTGTTGGGCTACCACAGTTAATTAAAAGGCAACTTTGCTGCTATTTTATAACTAGGGGTATCTTTTTATCAAAATCGTTTCAGATGCTCTTATTTTCAAATGTTGGGCAACTTCTAAAACATTTTGTTGACTAAAAATTTACAAAAGGTCAATGAAAATGAGCTGCCATTTTCAACTCGATTGACTTTTTAAAAGCTTAATGGTTTTGTCGCAGTGTCATAAGAAACATGGAAGGTTTGTCTTTTTTATTACTTTCAATTTTCGAAAATTGGGCAATCTTTCATGATCCTAGATTTTCTAAATTATCCATATTTCTTGATCTAATTGTCCATTCAGACAAACTAGGACTTTTAGTATTCTGTAGATGCATGTGCAACATTTTAGTGACATTTTTTTTAAGATTTGACCTTTTTAGTTTCAAAGCTATTCAATTTGACCTACTTTTTTAAAGATATGTTAAAGGCACACTATTTATACTTGCTTTTTGAAAGATCCATGTTAGGATAGATGTGTTCTTAGTGAAACAATTTTCCTAATCAATAGAATTTTAATCAGTGTCCATAAACACCTGTATTGTTAGACTTAATTATCCAATCAGGGCTTAAACAGATTGTTTTTTGGATAGAAGTAATAAAGCTTTCTGATGATGTATTGCCTAACACTTAATGACCATTTTTATTTTAAGGTCACTTGACAAGGGAACTTAATTTTGACTTAAGAAAATTTGACCTTGACAAACAAACAAAAATATATCTAAAAAAATTACTTACATATATTTAATTTTTTCTATAAAATATTTTAAAGATTTTACATGTCCTTGATTTTTGAAAGTTTCAAATTGGGGCATGCTGAAATGGTTCATGGTAAAATATATTCCAAGTAAACATAATTTTTTAAACAAGTGTATCTTTTGACCTAAGGGTTCAATTGATGTGAAATTTGACTCCTTTTCTTAATAAATAACCTTTCTAAAAATAGATTATACCCTGTGAGTGATCTTTTAAATTCAAAGTTATTCAGTTTGACTTTTGACCCTGACTTGAAAAAAAGCGATTACTTAATTATTGCATTTTTAATATTCAATGTAACAATTTTATAATTCAATTCTTAAAAAACAATAAATGTTCTGTTTAATATATTATTAGAAAAGTTATCTCTTACAAATTAAGAACTCTTCTTTAAAATGCCTCATTAGCAATTTTAAGGTTGTGGTTTTACATGTTTGGGAATAGTTATGGATATTGCTGGATTTTGATGCCACAATATCCTCATTTTTATTGTTTAACAACAGAGACAGCTTCAGTGGATAAACTCAACATAAAAGTGAGAGTGGAGGTTTAAACTTTAACCACTTTAAATTTCGCTTTTGGTTTCTGCTTTGTTCTTTATTTGCATGCTTTCAGTTAATTTTATCTTCAGATATATACGTATTAGCATTGGATGTTATTTGTCTTTGCTTTTTGTGATAGGTGATAATAGTTTTAACTTGTAACCAACTCTTAAGTGTATGAAGGTGATTTTTCTACCACAAAATTGAATTTTGGGATTGAGAAACAGACATGGCAGTTTGTAGTATTTTTTATTCTACAAAAAGGGAAAGTTATGATTACCTATGTTCTAAGCAGAATTTTAAAATGAAAATGTGTGTACAATTTTTTTTTTACAAAGAGAAAGTTTTGTTCACAAAGGCAAACTGAACCATCTCAAATAATATTTTAAAAATTATGTCTGTTAAAGACATCTACTAAGTTGTTTCCAATTTCTTTCAAAGAAAAATTGACTTTTATTAGTGAAATAATTTTAAATGCACAATTTTACTGTTAGATTTTGCATCTTTAAAACAAATAAGAGTCTAACCATAATGACTTTTCCTTGGATCCTTTCTAATGGCCATGTTTAATAGTTCTAGTTCTTACTGGTTTTCTTAAGTAAAATACCTAACTTCGGATTTTACTTTAACCTTTTTAAAAATGCAATTTTTATTTTGACTCTTTAAAATTTTAGTTTATCTTGAGCCTTTTTAAAAAAATTATAAACTCTGCTTATATTTGTGCTGATAAAACTCAATTTAATGTTAAAAGGTTTTCACATTGACTTTATATTAGCTCTCACCTTTTAGCTTGTTTTCTTGACCTGCACTTTTTAGTGTTGATTCTTCTATGTGTAGTGTAACAAAGTAATTTTTAATATTTTTTTTAATACCAAAAGCAATAGTTAAGAGATAAATGTTACCTAATTTTTGTACAGGTATGTCTTGTACTAAAAGCAAGCTAAAGTGACAATTTGATATCCCTTGGAATAAAAAAAATATATCAGTAGATTTTCTGTATGTTGTAATTCTAGTCCATCTTTAGATAACAGGGGAAATTTTCATTTATTTATTCACATTAATAGGCATGTAATGCATTAATAATTTAGAGCTGTATTTGTTAAAAGAAAATTTTAATACCAGCTATTTGAGGTGTTGCGGATGCAAAAGGCAAACTCAACATTGGTTTAAAAAAAAAATTATTCTATGATTAGATTTGGTTTGTCAGACATTAGTGAATAATGGTATTAACTTTTTGTTGAGTTTTCCCTTTCTAACCATATAAAAGTAGGGCTGACAGTTGCTCTCCTATCTTCTAAGAGCGGAATAGCTCTGGATACGAAATGCGAACTCAACACCCTTGCTCCCTTCTACTCTTACACCCTGCCTCCCCCACTGCACCTCTTTGAACATGGCTTGGATGATGCAATCTGTTTTGTTTGCCCGTCACTTGTATTGCGCAAGTTGTTTGAATGTTATCGCGATCTCATTACGTGAATAATTGAGGACTAAAAGTGGTGAACGTTTTAAGTGATAAAAGCAAAAATGTTGGGAAATCGCAAAAAAAAACTGTTTTTGCACATATCTGGCACTTACAGCCAGTGCCGTAACTAGGCAGGTGCACCCGCACAGGAACCATTTGGAAGGGGGCCCAAAAGAGAGAGAGAGAGAACCCAAAGAGAAGAGTTAAGATAATGGAAATAGATGAAACACCAGATGAAGGAAGTAACTTGGCACCTGAAGAATTATTTAAAATACAAATTTACAGTGTTCTTGACACACTATTGTCTCAAATAGATTGGTGTTATCAAAAAATGAAAACTATCTGTGCGATTTTTGCTTTCTCTATAGCTTGTCTTTACAATACACGAGTGTAGTCGATTAAAAAAAATTGGCTGCAGATCTCGCTATTAAATATAGCAAAGATTTAAAAAAGTACGAATTTACATGTGAAATTGAAAGTTTTAAGTTTCGAGTAACGATTCTAAAAAATATATAGAAACTGCATCTCCACTTAATATTCCACAGGCTCTTCATGATTTTGGTTTAATTGAGTCTTATCCAAATATCAATGTCGCTCTTCGAATATTTCTATCTTTTCCCGTTTCTATTGCTTTGTGCGAAAAATGTTTTAGCAAGTTGAAATTTATAAAAAATTATTTAAGATCTGATATCGGACAAGTACGATTATCTAATCGTTCTATTATTTTGTAGAATACAATAATGTTAAAACTATTAATTGTGATGATGTGATTAAGTTGAAATAATACCTAATTAATTAAGTGGGCCTAAATGCAAATTCTTACACAGGGCACAGGAATGGCTAGCTGTTTACAGCATTTACAATTTTAACTCGCCCCTTACTCACACCTACTAACCCCTCACAAGCAGCTTCCTGAAACTGGTCTTCACATGCTTTCCCCAAGGAGGAGATATAATGTGTTTCATCCATTGGTCAACAGAAGTTGTCATTTTTACTGTGGACCTGGTTATGCCCTGAATGTACAGAAACTTTACTGGTAAACTGAACGGATGGCAGTGACTTCAATGTGTATGATCGTAAACACTTGAAGAACCCAAAGTTGTCTTCAGCGATGTTTTTAAGGGGATAATAGATCATGGGAAAAAGATTTCTCAAGATCTTTTCAATGCAGACAAGCAAGTTTGCAGATGCCAGTTACAAACATAAACAAAGACTACTTTGACACTGTTCATGAGGAAATTATGGCTGCCACCTTGCTTGGCACTTCCATCGCTCACCAAATATGCATGTACGTTCTAACTAGCGAACTTTTTACACTCTCTTTTGAACTATTTAGAGGACTACCAGGCACTTTTCCTGTTTACCGCATTATAAAGCATTACCCATTTGTCACTTAAACATGTAAAACGGTGTTTGAATTTTTTTGGCACTTGCATCGTTTACCACTTTTAGTCTTCCATTATGGATAATCAATTTTCGGGATACTCCAGAAAGCCAGGGGAAAACGAGAAGATGTGGAAGAAGGTGGAGCACGAAGAAGAAAAGGAACTCATCGAAGAATATGTATCAAGACACGAATGTTGTGGCACCAGCTCGTCAAATCGGTGAGTCGTGTAGCTGCCAATGTTTTTTGAAAGCAGGCCAAAAGAATGTTAGAGATTTTAGATGCTATCTGGAAACTGGGTAGCTACAACTTACAGAACTCCTATTTATCAAAGCTGGTCATGGCAAAGACGTTAAAAGGTCTTGTAAAGGGAAGGCCAAGTTGGACTTTGCAGCATCTCACCTACACTGTAATAGTAAACAATGTGAAACACAAAGTGTGCTATGCTGCATTTTATAATATGCATGGAATTTCGGGAAAATGTATTTGTGCTGTTATTAATAAAAATTGTTCAACTGGATCTGTTCTTGACCTAAGGGGAAAAAAGAATCGGGTCATAGTGTAGAAGACAGAAAGACTAAAGTGAAACAAAGCATTATGTTTTTGCCAACAGTATCAAGTCACTATGGCCATGTAAAAAGTCTTCATCGAAAGTACCTCCCAGTTGAATTAAACATTAGTTCACTGTTTTCCTATATTTGGAGTGGCTAAATGAAAAGTATCCAGGAAGTGATTCCGTCACCAAGCATTATTATCGGGAATTTAACATTGGGCTTGAACCTTTCGGCAGTAATACATGCAATTTCTGTGATAAGACTGACATTTTCATAACTAATCTTAGAAATAATTACAGCTCTGTTAACCAAATCAAAAATCTCAAAAAAGGAAAACAGTTGCAATGTATGAAAGATAAATCTCATCAAAACTTTGAAAAATGATGCTGATGCAGGAGTTCTTGGGATTGCATTCAACCTAGAGCAGGTACTCCCACTCCTAAATTGACCAGTGGTATCCACTTTTATAAATGGAAATTGTTGACATACAACTTCAATATTCATAGCATTCAAACAGGGTCCTTTAAAATGTATTTTGTGGATGAAACTACAGCAAAATATAGTTTGGGCCAACTTGTCTTAAATCTACTAGGGTAAATTTGACGAAATACAACATGTTTTTATGACACCTGGCCATTCCTACATTCCATGTGACCAGGACTTTGGCAAGTCGAACCTCTTTCTCAATATGACCAATGTCTATTCCAAGGATCATTATGAGTTCTTCATTCAAAAATGTCGTCAGAAAACACCATTCACGATACAAGTCACTAATGATTTTATTTTGGACTGTGACGTTCTTCAAAAATACATGACAAAAACAGCTCCAAGGCAACAAATTTAAGGATGGTAAAATTTTGGAGTTTGCCAAAAACTACAAGCAGGGGGTTTACATCCACAAAGCTTACAAAAGCGTCAAAACCGCAGTGAAGGTTCAGAAAGGAAAGGCCAGCTCTTATGATCCATCAAAGTTCAATCTGGCTAAAGTTCAGTTACAGTGTCTTTATGATTACATTGTGTATGTGCTCCCTGCAAAATTAAAGGATATTCAAGGTCTAGTGCCATTATGTTCCTTTGCCATGGTCAACATGCTTCACAACCATTCTGGAAAATCAAACAGGAACTAACTCCGCACCAAATAAGGGTAACACCAAGGAAATAGAAGACGACCAAGTGGATTACAAAAAAATAAAGTAAATATTGTTCAGTTTAAAATAAAGTAATAATATTTTTTAAGTTGAATAAGAAAAGAAAAAGTTTTTTCATTATAAGTCCATTTTTCTCTAATTTTTCCTTGACATTTATTTTCTTTGTTCACCTTAGAATATTTGTTATCAATAACATTTATTACAAAAATTTAAATTAAAAATTAAAAAAAAAAAAAGAGCAAAAGTAGCAAAATACCTTTTTTATTGAGTTCGCCCGAGTGCAAAAATAATTAAATACATTTTCTTTGAAACCAGCATTTGTCGACTTTGCCCTTCGTATCCGCAACGCTCCATTTGTTCAGAAGAATTTTCACGTCGCTTTACATATTTTTATGTAAGCTGTAGGTACTCCGTTTAACCATGTGCAAAATTCATAGAAAGTGCTTTATTTGTCCTTATTCTCCTGTTATGAGGCCTAACCAAATATGACCCTTGCATCTTGAAACCCTACCAATTAACTTGTAACAAGATAACAAATGAAAGTGCTTTGAATTTTTTCTGAATATAATAAACAGCATTTTTGTTATCATATCTACATAAATGTGTTAATCAAAGCTTTATAAAATGAATTGCTATGAATTTCCTACTGTCTGCTAACAGTTTATTAGTGAACTCTTTTAGCTATACTATTTGCAATTTTTAGACCTAGGTCACAACCATTTATACACTTGGCAAGTCTATTTAGTTCTGGGCTCGTGTCTTTGAATTCTTTGAGAACATCATTACCAGTGGACAGTATAGAAATTTCTTTTGAAAAGTTTTTGTGAATATAATAACATCATCAGAATTAGTAACCACATTCGTGATATTTTTTCTTTGACAACATCACTGAATAGATTGGAACTGATCACTGAATAGATAGATAGGATTGGAACTTTTGTGACACAGGATTTGAGCATTTATTTACACTGGTAATAAACCGAATTCTGTAAATTTGCTGGGTTTGCACCAACTACAATTCTAAATTGGAGAAAGGTTTTAACGTAAAGATACAAACAAGTAATTCACCATTTAAAGATTTAAACAAAAGTACCTTTTTTAAATAATTATAGGTCTGAATTTGATGTAGCATTATGTTATGCTTGTATTTTGCAGTATAATTTCTCTCCAACATTTGGATTACTTACAAGTTTTATCTGTGTTACTTGTATTGCCTATAAACGAATCTACATTGAAGTCAAATTGTGTGCCAACTATGAAAAGTTTTGGCATAAATTTTAAGATTATATATATTTAAAATTTCTGTTTGTTTTTCTCAAGTCATTAATTTATATTATTATTTGTTGATGAAAGTGTTTTGTTTCAATGAATGAAAATAGGCAGTCACTGAAATTGATTTTGTCATAATTTTAAGAATTTTTGTGTTTTTATACTTCAAATAGTTTTAAGTTGGTTTTTTAAAAATTGCAAATAAAATTCTTAAAGGTCTGGTTTTTTTTCAAAAATTGTTATCTTTATGTTGATTGGTTATAAATATTACCAATATTCCTTGTTAAGCTTGAAAATATGAGCTAGATCAAACATAAATTTTACTCGTACCATAAATCTATTCAATTTATACACTTAAAGGCAAATAATACATGCAATACCTCTAATATGCCATAAATGTCTGTAAGTTTAGTCTACACTTAATTTATATTATCTTCATTGCAGCTCTTTCATATTTTGAATCCTCATCCCACATTGGACTAGTTTCATGAGAGAGCATAATGAGTGTACCCCAAATTTTTGTATATGAAAATGCTCATGATAACATCATTCTCTTGTGTGACAATCCCAAAACTTGATATTTCAGCCACTACTGCCTTCTGGTCACCTTTTATGGCTTCCGTCATGTTACTTTTTTGAGATTATTTATTTCCAAGTGGTTTGCACTCTGACATATTTTTATACAAGTTATCCCTACATATTTCAAAAACCACTATTCATTGACGGACAAATAGGATCAATAATTTGTATGCATACAATGCTGTTTCTCATTCTTGGTTAATGTTTATTTAAAACTTTTTTATAAATGTAATTACATCATTTGCACATATAGTGTGCAAACAATGATAATGCATCATTACCAAACTTAATATACATTCGTGAAAAAATGTGGTCAGTTAAATATGATTGTGCTTTGCAAAAGAGCAACAAACCCATTTACTAATTCAAATTGCTTAAACAACCAATAATACATGCTGACACTGTAGAACAGGTCTAGATGTACATGCTTGAAGAACCTAGTGTTGTGCCATACAAAGCATTATAAAGAGCATTACACGTATTCAAAGGAAATTTAAAAAGTTTTGTTTATGTTTAATCTTTTTCATGTTTGAAAATTAGTAAATTAAGATTTCCTATGAAATCATTTATACTTAGCGAAAATCAGAATTTCTATAACTCCCCTGAATTTGCAAAATAATTTGGCTTAACTAGATTGCAATGGTTTTGATGTACAGGGTGGTCATAAAAAAACTTGGCCGACATATGGACCTCTAGTGGCTGTTCCGTTACACCGATCAAGATGAGATTTCAGATATAGTTATTCAGAGGTATGAGCTCGGGATTCTGCGAACGACAACAAAGTGGTGCTCACAGTTACGGTTATAGGTAGAGAAACTCGAAATTTTCGAATGGCAACACCCACTTTTTTCTGTCTCAAAATGCTCAGCGCATGCGAAAACCCTAAATAGCGTTGGAACGGTACGTGTATAAAAAAAAACGGTAGCGTTATGCACTCACAAAAAACAGCTCTGCGAACGTGCAACAAAACCACGATCGGGGCACACGAAAGAAATTTGCATATGTTGGAGGCAAGACACCAACCACAGAACGCCTTTCGCCAAATATTCAGCCAGATCTTCAGTCGGGAGCTCGTACATGCCAACGAAATGACTCGGTCAGCGAAAGTTAATGGAAAATTGGTAAAATTCTATTATTAAAATGGGATGAATGCCTAGGAAGGGACCTTGCGTGTTTACCGTCGAAACCATCGCCACATACGAGGCCCATGTATCTGGCGAAAAGCGTTCTGTGGTTGGTGTCTTGCCTCTGTTATATGCAAATTTTCTCCGTGCGCCCAGAACGTGGTTTTGTTGGCCGTTCGCAGAACTGTTGTTTGTGCGTGCATAACGCGTCCGTGTTTTGTGATACACGTACCGTTTCAACGCTCTTTAGGGTTTTCGCATGCGCTGTGCATTTTGAGACTGGACAAAGTGGGCGTTGCCATTCGAAAATTTCGAGTTTCTCTACCTATAACTGTAATCGTGAGTGCCACTTTGTTGTCGTTCACAGAATCCCGAGCTCATACCTCTGAATAACTATATCTGAAATCTCATCTCAATCGGTTGAACGGAACGGCCGCTAGAGGTCCATATATCGGCCAAGTTTTTTTATGACCACCCTGTATATATTCACTTAAATGAATTCTTAGTAAATTTCTGTAAACTCAAAAAAAATTCTTATAACGTGTCGATATTTGAAGGGTAATTCATGTTTAGTAGTTTATTTAAAACATTCTGTATTTGCTATTTTTATTTTAAATATTTTAGATTAGTCATGAAATTTTTTTGAATAGCTGTTAATTATGTCTTTTAACTGTTAAAATGTATCTACTTTGTGAAGGCATGATCCCTTTAAACTGGACTTACCTAACTATAGTAAAGTTCCATAAATTCCCCCCCCCTATTTTAAATTGAACTGTATTTTTACGTGCTAAGCATTCAAGTTCACATAGAAGGCATGTTCATATTGCCCATTTGTGCTGCTTACACTCTGATACTGAAATTTAAATTAGTTTCATTCATGACATATAAAATGAAAAATTGCATTTTTTTCATAACTCTAAAACATTGTTTAAAACTATCTTTAAAAAGACAGCATTACTTTTTTGCATTCACAATAATTATGGGATTAAAAATATACCTATAAAACTTTCATAATAAAGTCTCAAGTTCCTTAAAAATGAGTTCTTATTTTATTCTGATTATGTTTATTTGAAAAAAAGGCAATTTAAATATATTATTAAATTTCATATATTCTCTGGAACAGTTAGCTAATAGCTCTAGCTCTGGATAGCTAAATCTGAAGAAGAAAAAATTTATAAAAGTATAAAGTAGGAAGCCTGATGGTTGAAAATGTTTAAATGTAAATTGCAGTTTATTTGTGTATGTAATAAATAAATATGGTAGGTACCACCTAAAATGTAAAAGTAATGTAATGTCAGATTTTTAAAATGAATGAATTGGTTTCCTATGTTTTGTCTTTTTTGTATGTTTCAGGAGTTTGTTATGTCTCATTCATCGAATGATAGAATTCGTTGTTCGTGAAGGACCAATGTTTGAGGCTATGATAATGAATCGTGAAATAAATAATCCAATGTTTAGGTATGTTAGCTTTATTCCTTTTAGTATAATTTAAAAAATTTTGTTTATACTTAAATGTATTGAACTACATATATGTAATAGCAGCTTACCTACTGAGTGCCTTTTCACAAATAGCTGTCAGTTCGCCCATGTAGAGGTCAATGGTCAGGCATTAGTGGGAAAAACTTAATTCATATATATTTGTTGTGAATTGAGTACATGGACATACATGGTTGTTTATATTATTATTAAAATTCACTGATAGTTTTCTTAGTTTAAAACTAATGAGATAATTTTCTTTTGTTGTAATAGCTTTTGAAAAAAGCATTGGAGGTTTTTACATTATTTTATTGTTTGTATTTCAGATTTTTATTTGATAATCAGAGTCCAGCTCATGTGTACTACAGGTGGAGGCTTTATTCAATTCTAAAGGTTAGTGTTACTTTTTATCAATGAACTTGCAATGCAAATACTATTGTAGCAAACATGTGTTTTTGAAGAAATGCAATTACTCAGGATATTAATTAAATAGTTTTTTGAGAAACATCTCCATTCTTAACATCTTTCTCACATAAAGTTCAGCTAGCCAAAGTCAGAAAGGACAGACTGAGGATTTGTGATCAAATCGCAGCGTAATTTAAACACAACCAATCTCACTCTTTTTTTATGTGTTTTCATATAGTACAGTAAAACTTTGATTACCTGTCAGAGTCGAGATTGGGACCATGACGGTTAATCGAATAGACAGATAACAGAAAATCTTTGAACAACAAAACATCCCTGTCCATTGCATATGAACGATTGATAAAAAAAAATAAACGTTTTGAATTGGAAATACACTGTACATGTATTTTATTTACCAGAAACAAACAATGTACAGTATATTACATTTGTACATATTGTTACATAACTTGCACTCTAGATGTACATGCATATTAAATTTTAAAATAGCCTGTCGTTTTCTTTGTTTCATCAAAGACTCATGCTTTCTGAGTGGCAATGTTCCGTAGTAATTGACTGAAAGTAAAAGGAGTGAGGTTAATCAAAGTTTTACTGTACTTTGAAACAATACACCTTTAATATGCAGTTTAAAAACATTTAAGATTTTAAATACTTGAAAATTTGCTTTGGTGTAAACATATATGTCTATTAATGTTTGTTTAAATATAGTTCAGTTCTACCTCTATTTTTTCTGTGATGTGCATGTGTAATGTCTAACAAGATTAGATGTACCAGGGCTATAAATTAATTTAAATCATAAAAATCCTATTTAAATTATGTTTTTTTATTAGCGCGGTAGTATATTTGAAAGCCATGAACAAGTTTTTTAATTGCTTGCTTTAATCCTAAATTATATTTCTATCTTAGGGTGATCATCCTAGTAAATGGCGTACAGAAGAATTTTTAATGTTTAAAAATGGCTCTCAGTGGAAACCTCCTCCACTCAATCCATATCTGCAAGGTATGCCAGAAGAACTAGTGGAAGTACCAGCACCTAGACCAATAGAACCCAAAAAAGGATCCTTGTCTGATAGGTACTTTTTATAACTATGAAAAAAGCTTTTTATAATTGAATGCATGTTTAAATAACTAGTTGATACTGTTGTACTTATGTTTAAGGTAAAATGTGCTGTAAAATTTATTCTGAATATTGCACTTATGAAATAGATTTAAAAGCAGAAAGTTAGAACTTCATAACCATCTCAGAATTCTTTTTGTCTTTCATGACATGTGATGGCAAGAGACTCAGAGTGACAGTGTTTTTAAAAGTATGATTTACTCAAGTTTTGCTTTAAATAAAAATACCATGTTCAATTGATGAAGATCTGGGAAATGCCAAATAATTGTTATTTTGCAAGCCTACAGAAATTTTTTTTCATTGTTATTGCTAAAGAATCTGTTATAATTGAATGTGTGTGCAATGTTTGCAGAAATTTGTGTTGAAAGTATAGATTTATCAAAGCACTTAAATATTCACATTGATAATTTAAATACTCTTTAAGGGCTATAAGTCCTGGTGCAGCAAAATATGACTAAAGCGGATAAATCAAATCATGGCTTTGAAAAGATTGTAATATGGATAGTTTGTTATTATCAAATGCTAACATTTAACATTTTAATCATTATTGCAATTTAGTAAAACAGATCCCTGTTCAATTTGTAAGCAGTCAACTTTAAAAATGGGCTTTCCATCAATTATATTTTATCTTTATGCAATGAAGTTTTATCTTCCTTGAAGTAAATATAACTATCATTTTAGCCAAAGAGACAAGTTTGAAGATTTACTACGTCACATAACACCTGAAAAATACCGAATCGCTGAAGCTATGATCTATTGCATAGATCATGCTGAAGCAGCAGAAGAAATAATTGAATGTATTGGTGAAGCAATTGCTATAGCAGAGGCACCTTTGTTTAAAAAGGTAATATAAAGTCCCTTTATTTTATTTCTTTATTTATAGTTAGTTTTATATAATCATTACTTCTGATGGTCAATACCAGAAATCAAAACCTATCGTTTTAGTTACCTATCATTACTACCTAGAAATCGCGATGTTTTACGTAGGTTTCAATTTTTTTAATACTAGGGGGCTTCGCCCCCTGCTCATCAACCTCCAGGGATTGCTACGTAATCCTATTTGGTTTGTGTCGCAAATCAACACTCCTTTGTCAGAGTCAATCTCCTGCACAGGCGAAACTATCTTAATAATTTGTATAATCCGGATTTTATTTTCCGGTCCATGAAGTCACAAGCAAGGGCTTTGCCCCCTGCTCACTTGCGCTCACAAGCCAACACTCCTTTCGAAAGGGATTTCGCTTTTTTAAAAACTTTAACACATAATGCACCCCAAACTAATAGCCACATCAATTAAAAACCTTCGCGATCTTGTTCCCTGTTCAATCTATATATATAAAACGCTAACGTGCGTGGACCCGAAATCGACGTTATTTGTGTACCGTCGAATGGCAACAGCAAACAGCTAGACGAATGTAAACGGCTGAAAAATCAGAAAACGCTCCGAATCTCCAATGCAAAATGGAATTTCAGTTAAAAAATGCACGAAAAAGAACTTCACGCTCGAATGAAACAGTTGAACAGTCATATGAACGGAGAACTAAAAGAAATACTGCAGATAGAGATCGCCGTGCGAATGAAACGGTTGATCAGTCGTTTGAACGGAGAGCTCGACGAAGGCTTAGTTATCAACAAAGCGAAAATATTTCTGACGTTCAAGAACACAACTGCGGGAATTTGGTAGAATTGTGCACTTTTTGTCATGCCCTTTATTGGAAAAATGAACTCAATTCAAGTAAAAAATTTACGAAATGTTGTCACGATGGGAAAGTTTCCCTACCATCCCTGTCCGAAACTCCAGATGTATTAAAAGATTTGCTTTGTGACAATTCATCTGAAGGTAAAAATTATCGACAGCATATACGCCAATATAATGCAGCTTTAGCTTTTGCTTCAATGGGAGCTGAAATCAGCTCACCTCCAGGGAATGGGCCATATTGCTTCCGCATTCATGGTCAGATATATCACATGGTTTCACCTCTATATACAACTGAGAGAAATAAACCTGGATATGGCCAGTTATATATATTTGATTCCGATGAAGCAAGCAATTGTCGTATGGAAAACAATGAGGGCTGCTTGCAAATGGTTATGGAAAAGTTGGATGCACTAATACGAACTATAAATCCATTCGCTCAATCCTACTTACAAATGCATCATTTAATACAGTGCAACCCTACTATGAGTGTGAAAATGGTTTTTATGGAGCATCCAAGTATAGATATGCGAAGATATAATGCACCTACATCTAGAACAGAAGTTGCTGCAATATTTGTTGGAGACGATGGTGAGCCACCTGCAAATCGAGATATTTGCATATATCCGAAAGCAGATAATTGCAAAAGTATTTCACCGATGAACCAATGTAGTGATCCCATGGTCTATCCGTTACTATTTCCCAGAGGGGATTGTGGTTGGTTTAATGGGATGGAGCACATTGAATCGAGAAGGTCATCAAAACGATTGAGGGTAACACAGCTTCAATATTATGCTTATAGGCTTTCTATACGCTCAGAATTTAGCCTTCTGCACAGCAGTGGGAAATTATTCCAACAATATATCGTGGACGCGTATGTAAAAACTGAAGGTTCCCGTCTAAATTACATTAGAATGAATCAGAAGGATTTAAGAGTGGAACTTTATAGTGGGCTTTTAGATGCCTTAGCTTCTCGAGCTGAAAATGAAAATTTGAGAACAGGCAAATTATTAATACTGCCTTCTACTTTTCAAGGAAGTCCACGTTCCATGCAGCAAAATTACCAGGATGCAATGGCCATGGTAAGAAAATTCGGACGACCAGATTTGTTTGTGACATTCACTTGCAATCCTACATGGCCTGAAATTTTAAAAGCAATGCCAAATTTTCATAAACCTGAACATAGGCCAGATATTGTCGCTCGAGTTTTCAAAATGAAACTATCTGAGCTATTAGATGATATACTAAAGCGTAATATATTTGGTGTTGTCATTGCTTATATTTACGTAATTGAATTTCAAAAGCGTGGCTTACCTCATGCACATATTCTACTGACACTCGATTCAAACTCCAAGATCCGTACCAACGACGATATTGACAAATATGTCAGTGCAGAATTGCCTGACGTTACTCTCAATCGAAGATTATTCGAGATTGTTACGAAATGCATGATTCATGGCCCATGTGGTATTTTAAACCCCCATTCCCCATGTATGAAGGACTCAAATGTATGCTGCAAAAAATTTCCAAAAGAAATTAGAGAAACCACTGCTGAAAATATCAATGGATACCCTATTTACAGAAGGCGTTCTATGGAACCTGTAAAAATTGGTAAATACGACATCGATAACCGTTGGGTTGTGCCATACAATCCTTTTTTGTTAAAAAAATTTAACGCTCATATAAATGTTGAAGTGTGTGCATCAGTAAAGAGTGTCAAGTATCTATATAAATATGTATATAAGGGACATGATGCTGCATCCATTAATCTACAAAAAGATGGTGTAATTCACCATGATGAAATTTTAACTTTCCTTGATGGAAGATACGTCAGTGCACCTGAAGCGATGTGGCGCTTGAATGAGTATTGCATGTCTGACAAATCTCATGTTGTGCTAAGATTAGCTGTTCATTTACCAGAACAACAACAAATTTTTTATCGAGAAGGTCAAGAGGATGAAGCTGTTGCCCGGGCATCTGTAAGACAAACAACTTTAACTGCTTGGTTTCATCTTAATAGTGTTGATGAAGATGCACATAGTTTTATGTACACCGATATTCCACATTATTATGTATTTGATAAAAATGAAACAAAATGGAAAAAAAGGCAAAGAGGAGGTCAGAAGATAATTGGTAGAATGGCTGTAGTTAATGTACAGGATAGTGAAAGATACTACCTTCGAATGTTGTTGCTACATAAATCTGGTGCAGTGAATTTTGAAGATTTAAAAACAGTTAATGGGATAGTTTACACCACTTTTCAACAAGCGTGCAAAGAGCTTGGGTTTCTTCAAGGAGATGAACATTGGCATAAAACATTAGCTGATGCTGCAATGATACAAATGCCAAGTTTCTTACGAGTGTTATTTGCTATTATTTGTGGATTTGGGGAAGTAGAAAATGTTCCTGAACTTTGGGTACAACATAAAACTTCTCTCTGCGAAGATTTTGTTCATAGATACTCTGAAGAGACTGGATCTCAATATGCACTTGCCGAAATTAATGAGCTTTTAAAGGCATATGGTTTGAATTTAACAAAACTTAAACTGCCAGATATAAATTTACCTTTTTATGTATCAGCATCCACATATGATAGTGTAGAGGAACAAAGTAAAGCTCAGATAAACATAGATAAATTGAACGCTGAACAGCGATTTGTTGTTCAAACTATACTAGATGCCATATATAGTAATAACAAAAATGTTAAAAAGCATTTCTTCCTAGATGGACCTGCAGGAACTGGGAAGACTTTTATTTATATCACTTTACTACATGCAATCAGAGGAAGAGGTGATAATGTTACTCCTGTCGCATCAACTGGAATAGCAGCTACATTATTACCTGGTGGACGAACTGCCCATTCAATATTTAAAATCCCGCTCAATTTGAATTCAACTTCAACATGCAATTTAAAAATAAATTCACCAGAAGCCAAATTATTATTGGAGTCAAAACTTATATTATGGGACGAAGCTCCAATGACTCATGTACATGCATTTTTAGCAGTAGATCGTCTACTTCAAGATCTTACAAAATCTACTGAGCCATTTGGAGGAAAAGTTATTTTACTGGGTGGAGATTTCCGACAGGTACTGCCTGTAATCCTAAGAGGTTCACGGTCGCTAACAGTTGCAAGCTGCCTGAAAAAACACAGACTGTGGTCTCAATTTGAAGTTTTGAAACTAACGAAAAACATGCGTGCTTTGGATACTGAAAGAGAGTTTTCAAGTTGGCTTCTGGATGTAGGAGAAAGCAAAAATGGGGATCAGGTACAGTTACCTTCCATATGCTACCCACCAATACAAGATCCAGTTCAGCAACTATATAATGATATTGATTTTTCTACTGTGACACCTCAGCAACTTAAAGGACGAGCAATTCTGACAGTCACGAATGATTCATCTATTGAAATCAATCATCGTGTGTTAAGTTGTATGCCTGGTTCAGAAGTTATTTATGAAAGTGTCGATAGCATTGTTAGTGAAGATCCTCAAGATCAGCTAGCATACCCAGAAGAATTTTTAAATAGCTTAACACCAACTGGCATGCCACCCCATAAACTTAAAATTAAATGTGGAGCCATGATTATGCTCCTCAGAAATTTAGCCCCTTCCAAAGGATTGTGCAATGGCACAAGACTTATTGTTACCAATCTACAACAAAATATTGTTGAAGCAAAACATATAGATGATAACGATACAGAAATTTTTCTGATACCTCGCATATATCTCATACCTTCTGATGCAAATATTCCCTTTAAATTTAAACGCAAACAGTTCCCGATTCGTTTAGCCTTTTCTATGACAATTAACAAATCGCAAGGACAAACCTTTGAAAAAATATGTCTGGATCTGACCAAACCAGTGTTTAGTCATGGACAGTTATATGTTGGTCTATCCAGGGTAAAATCTTTTAATTCTTTGACTGTTGTGTCACCAACTTCTCATATTTACAATTGTGTATATAGAGAAGTTTTATGAAGAAATATGAATATGGTCTGGATCTGACCAAACCAGTGTTTAGTCATGGACAATTATATATTGGTCTATCCAGCTTATATGTTGACGTGAACTTATATGTAGAACCATCCCTGGACTTAAGGCGACAGTCGTTGTCCCTAGAATATTATTTTAGAAATACCTCAACCCATCATCACCCATGTCATACCATTCATCACAGTTCATATTTAAAACTCCTTTATCAAGCAAAAACATTCCACATAAGAATGGTGGATTTGATGAACGGATCCAAAATTTCTTCACTTGACGCCACCCAGAAAAAACTATGCTTTCTTTCCTTGGTTTAATCGTTAACCGATACCTCTAATATTATCTACAAAAAACTCTTTCAAAAGTATTATTGAAAAATTCTCTAATTTTGTACAAATTTACACAGATGGATCTAAAAAGGCAAACTATTAATGATTCCCTTCACAATTTTAAACTTCATTCTTCATGTTCTGTTTTTACCACTGAAATAATGGCTATTTATAAAACATTAGAAATATATCTTATCATTGTCATAAAAAATGTATCATTTTCACAGATTCATTAAGTGTTTTACAGTCATTGAAACATCCTGATCATGCCAGTCATCTCATTGTTTTGGAGTCACTGAAAAAATTTATCATCTTTCTTCAAAAAACTTTTTAACTTGGTATTTTGTTGGATCACATCTCACGTTGGGATATTAGAAAAATAAATAGTTGATAAAGCCACCAAATCGGCCTCAAATAATATTAATCATACCATTCCTTATTGTGACTTAAAATCTATACAGAAAGAATGGAATGAACAAACAGAAAACAAACTTCACGCTATTAAACCAAATATATCTGGATGGAAATCACTACCTTTAAGAAAGCAGCAGGTAGTAATAACACGCCTCCATACATGTGCAGATAATCCATAGACACCTCCTCCTTGGAGATCACCGTATTTGCAATTACTGCATTTGCCCACTAACGGGAAAACACATTTACTAGAATGTTCTCATTTTAATAGTCAACGACTTAAAATTTTTAATTCGTATACTTTGGCTTTAGAGGACACGGTTGGAGAGAATCCTCATCCAAATATTTTTAACTTTTTACATGACATTGGGTTCATTCATCACATATAATTTTATATAGTTATTCATTTTATTATTAGATTATATATAATTTTTTTTATCTTGAGTTTGACATAATATGTCCCAAGAGGACTCAATGCCACAAAAGCATATCTAATCCAATCTATTCAGGGCAAATGTGAAACTCTACATGTCTCAAGAGAAGGGCAAAGAATCTAAATGTAGCACTTGATATGTCTCTGACCAATTGAACATTTGAGAGACTACTGATTTTTCAAGTTTTGAGTTGTAGTGTATTGGTAAATATAAAATGTTTCTAAGGTCTGAAACATTTCCTACCATTTCTATCAAAAACTGTGCATTAAATCAAAGATTTACCATGAAAATATTTATCTGTAGCCAGCTACTAATGGCTTACCTATACATAGAGTAAAACATAGATTTAGCCTTTTCATTCACAAATGACTTCAATATTCGTGTTTTATTCAGTTTTGATAAGACATTACAAACCGCCGAGCGCTAGCCGGCGCAGCCCGGCTAGTTTTAAATAAACCATGTTATCTTGAAATTTTTGGATGCGTACTTTCTCGCGAAACTGTATGAAAATCGAGGGGAAAAAGCGAGTTCAACCTTTTGGACTCCGACCCAGACGTAACAGCGAGTTTCAACAAAAAAAAATAAAAAAATCGTTGCTATGGTGATTGTAGCTACGGTAAGTTTGATGTCTGGCAAACGTGTTATTTAAAAATGTAACATTTCGTTTCACCGTTTTCTCAACGCAATCAACAATTTGTAAGCTTGCAAAATTATACTTTTCCTCACATCGAATTTATTTATGAACCAATTTCTAATTTAGTCTAATTTCTATTTAGAAGTTTAGAAATCTAATTTAGAAGCCTGATTATTGTTGAGCCTGGAAATATTATTGCTATAATTTATTTTTAACCCACTGCTATTATATTTATTTTTTGATCAAGCTCTTCGAACAAACTTTTTTATTTGACCGATAAAGCATGTTTAAAATCTAAACATTACAGAACATTATGAGTCTCATTTCTATATTAGATTATCAAAATAATAAAGAATATATTGACCTTTTTAATTCTAGATTGCAAGGTTGTACCTCATTTCTGACATTCTTCACAACTGTAGTGTAAAAGTTGCAAATGCTTCATTTTTCCGTAAAGGGTAAAAATTTTAACGTGCTTTAACATTAAATGTAAAAATCTACCTGTTATAGCTATGAAATGTGCAATAACATTAAAATTATTATTGAATTAATAATATGAATATTAATTCATCATTATTTTATTACTTTTAATACTTATTGTATGTATGATAAAATGTTTTAGATTCCAAGCAAAACTGCCTGATATATTTAAAGATCTCCATGAAATTTTTCAAAGTATAGAAGGCCGGTTGAGAGCAGAACAATTTAAGGTAAATTGTCTTTTATTTTCTCTTCATGTAAAAAAGTTAAATTCCTTTTACTCTCATTTTTAATAAAATACCCTGTCATTAATTCTTAATTAAAATAATCATTTCATTAGTTGAAAGAAATCTTGTAGTTGTTTGTAAACTGGTGCTTTTAATTTAGATTTTTGATAAATAGTAAGCAGCTATATTATTTGTTTTAGGTAACTTAATATTTTCTTTTTATGTGCTTGCAGTTTTGTTTAATGATTAAGTATCTTGTAAATTAAATGTGGATTATTTAATTGAAATTAAATTAAAATTTATTCCAGCAAAGAGTCGTTAGCTGTTTTAGAGCCTGGGAAGATTGGGCAATATATCCTAGTGAATTTTTAATCAAGTTACAAAACTTATTTCTTGGTCTGGTTCCATTGGTAAGTAAATATGAATTTTTCAAGCAATTTAAATCCTCAACTGGTATACCTGAATACAAAGTATTTATTGCTATTTCTTTAATTGTATGTCTTATACTTTTGCAAACATCATTAGTTGTAACATTTGTGAAAATCATGGCTTGGAATGCTCTTAATTGTGTTTTGATTTGTTCGTATTTAGAATCGTGAAAGCAATGATGACAGCAATTCTTCTCAAAACACACAAGTGCCCAATGCTGATGCTGAATTGCAATCAGCTGATGATATTGACGGTGTTCCTTTATCTGCAGATGATATTGATGGTGTACCTCTTGATGTTCCTTTGGCTGAAGAAAGAGATGACATTGATGGTGTTCCATGTATGTACTCGTTTTAAGTATTTATGTGAATCTAGATTAGTACTTGCAAATATTGCATAGATTAAAAGCTACACACTGGACTTATATTTTGTAGTTATAAAAGAAATGCTTGTATGACCTATATTTTCATTTGATACTTTTAATTTAAAATAGATTCACCAGTATATTAATTTATTTTCTAATTTAGTAAATGAAGATTTGGATGGACAACCTTTGGAAGATATTCCACAAGAAACAAATGATATATCTTCTAAATTTAAACCTTCAAAATGGGAAACTGTAGATCCTGAAACAGTTGAAGCACAAGGTAAGGAAATATTCAGTGTGATTATATTTAAAGCTTATCAAAGTAATGTGTAATTTTTGCGTCGTATCTTTGGTCTGGGAAGAAGTTATGGAAGCTCTAGCACCACTCAGGTGCAAGAAGACACAACGCCCCCTCCCTGATTTTCAGTTCCAGTTAGGTCACAGCCAAGACGCGAGGCCAGAAACAGTGTCGTTCCACAGCGTAAGACAAACCTGTGGAGAGCTGCCAATAATGTTCATATCTGCTACCATTGGGGACGCCCAGGACACATACTGAGGTACTGTAGGGAGAGACGACAAATATTTGCAGATACAAGAGCCATCAGAACATCTAACCCTCGACGAGAAATTGACACTGAGTCCCTACACAGCTTTGACGACAACTATGTACAGTCTACTTCTTCCAGTTTCAGAAGTAGTTCACCATACCCTTGCCGCTCCTTCAACCGCCGGCAGTCACCTGTTCGCCGCTCCAGCCGTTCTCCACGCCGACCAAATGAAGAAAACTAACTCAGGCAACCTGTCCAGGAGGTGAGGCAGCAGTTGAAGAAAATCCTCCGATGTATACTACAACCAAGTTAAAGTAAAATGCCACCTATATCACAGTGAATGGGCAATGTGTAAAAGCCCTTGTTGATTCAGGTGCCGTTTACTCCGTTATATCTGTAGAATTATGCGTACAATTGAATACTCCTTTGTTTACTGAGGATGGACCTGTACTGAAAACTGCCTGTGAAAATTTGTAGCCACCTCAGGATGCTGTGTATTAAAAGTCAACTTGAATAGGTCTGTGAAACTTTGAATTTCTTGTATTTCTACAGTGTAGCCACCAAATGATACTTGGATGAGACTTTTTCCGTGCCACTGATGCTGTCTTAGATTGCGGAAATAAAGAACTTCAACTTGAAGAAATCCTTCCAGACAATCAAGTGTCAAGTAAATCAGATTGCTCTTGCTCCTTGTTTGCTGCAACAGATAACGTAATTGAAGCCAATTGGACACAGCAAATATGTACTCTTAATCCAGAAATTCCAGAAGCAGATGAAGTTATGATTATTGGTAATGATACTTGGAGGACCTGTACTGAAAACTGCCTGTGAAAATTTGTAGCCACCTCAGGATGCTGTGTATTAAAAGTCAACTTGAATAGGTCTGTGAAACTTTGAATTTCTTGTATTTCTACAGTGTAGCCACCAAATGATACTTGGATGAGACTTTTTCCGTGCCACTGATGCTGTCTTAGATTGCGGAAATAAAGAACTTCAACTTGAAGAAATCCTTCCAGACAATCAAGTGTCAAGTAAATCAGATTGCTCTTGCTCCTTGTTTGCTGCAACAGATAACGTAATTGAAGCCAATTGGACACAGCAAATATGTACTCTTAATCCAGAAATTCCAGAAGCAGATGAAGTTATGATTATTGGTAATGATACTTGGAGGACCTGTACTGAAAACTGCCTGTGAAAATTTGTAGCCACCTCAGGATGCTGTGTATTAAAAGTCAACTTGAATAGGTCTGTGAAACTTTGAATTTCTTGTATTTCTACAGTGTAGCCACCAAATGATACTTGGATGAGACTTTTTCCGTGCCACTGATGCTGTCTTAGATTGCGGAAATAAAGAACTTCAACTTGAAGAAATCCTTCCAGACAATCAAGTGTCAAGTAAATCAGATTGCTCTTGCTCCTTGTTTGCTGCAACAGATAACGTAATTGAAGCCAATTGGACACAGCAAATATGTACTCTTAATCCAGAAATTCCAGAAGCAGATGAAGTTATGATTATTGGTAATACAATTCTCACGTGTGAAAGAGAGCTGTCTATACCAGCCTCAATCGTTAACGTTAAAAATGGCTGTTGTATAGTATGGGTAACAAATTTCTCTCGACGAACCCAACTGATACCAAAGGGAATGAACATAGCTTGCTTAACAACAGCAACAAACGATGCAATTTGTTTTTTGAATGATGAAGATCGAGAAGGTTCTAAGAGACACAATTCAAGAAGGCAATTAGCACGAGAAAAATGTAAAGAACTTTTAGATACTAAGCTGACTACTACTGAAGAAGACGAGTTATTGAATCTGCTGGAAGAATTTAGTGACATTTTCGACTTTAACAGGCAATTGAAGAAATCCAGAGGTAATGTTGTGAAACACAAGATTGACACAGGTGACAGCATCCCAATCAAGCAGAGACTTTACCGTATATCAGCCACTGAAAGACGTGGGATTGGAGACGAAGTACAGCATATGCTAAAAGAAGACGTGATACATCCATCAACCAGTCCATGGTCATCTCCAGTCGTACTTGTGAAAAAGAAAAATGGTGAATGGCGCTTTTGTGTCGATTACAGAAGATTGAACAAGGTCACTAAAAAAGATGTCTATCCACTACCACACATCAACGACGCTTTGGATTGCCTAGCTGGTGCAAATTTTTTCTCTATGATGGATTTAAAGTCCGGCTACTGGCAAATAGAGGTTGACGATAAAGATAGAGAAAAGACAGCCTTTGTAACGTCAGATGGTCTTTATGAATTTAAAGTCATCCCATTCGAATTATGCAACGCCCCCGCTACATTTGAATGGATGATAGACATGGTACTACGAGTCCTGATGTGAAATGTCTGTCTTTGCTACCTAGATGACATCATTGTGTATGCACCGAATTTCCAAGAACATCAAATACGCTTGAAGAAAGTTTTGGAAATGTATCCAAGAGGACGGACTGATGCTAAATTCCACCAAATGCTCATTTGGCAAAAAGAAACTGACGATACTGGGACAACTTGTTGATCAACCTGAAATCTATCCCAATCGACAAAACATAGTCGCTGTAAAGAATTTTCCTGTTCCAGAAAATATTGTAGATGTTCGAAGTTTTCTGGGCCTGTGCTCGTATTACCAACGATTTGTCAAAAAATTCGCTGATGTTGCAAAACCCCTACATGATTTATTGAAGAAAGATGTAAAGTTTTCTTGGAGTACTTCACAGAAGGAATCTTTTTCAACCCTCAAAAAATTACTAACAAGTGAACCTGTTTTGGTGCATTTCCTTCCAAATGCAGAAAAAAAGATATATTCGGACGCTAGTGGTTATGGCATCGGTGCAGTACTAATACAGATCCAAGCTGATAAGAAAAGACCAATAGCCTACGCATTCAGGTCCCTGACAGTCGCTGAAAAGAACTATTTTACAACCGAAAAGGAGTGTTTTGCTGTCGTCTGGTCGATCAGTAAATTCAGACCGTATCTGTTTGGAAAACCCTTTACCGTAGTAACGGATCACCACTCTTTGTGCTGGCTAGCCAATGTTAAGGACCCATCTGGAAGACTTGCACGATCGGCTTTAATGTTGCAGGAGTACGACATCACCATAGTCTACAAGAGCGGTCACAAACATTCCTATGCCGATTCGCTGTCGAGAAAGCCTCTTCTCGAAACAGTGATGAAATCCCTTTCCTTTCAGCCATCACAGATTACAGAAAAGAGCAGCTAGCAGCTGAAGTCCATACTTAAAATTCTTAAAAGAGGTGACGGATACCGAAGTTATCAATTGAGAAATGGTGTGGTTTTCAAAAGAAACTATGATCCTATGGGACAGCAATGGCTCTTGGTGGTACCAAAACAACTCAGCAGCGATGTCTTAAAAAGTCTTCATGATTCCCCAACCACCGTACACCTTGGATTCGCCAAAATCTACAACCAAATAAGGAGGAAATACTATCGACCAGGACTATATGGGAGCACACTCCGATATGTGTCACATTGTCGAGAATGTCAAAGACGGAAATCTCCACCTCAATTGCAACCGGGGCAACTTCATCCGATAAAACCTCCTGACATACCATTTGCCAAAATTGGGATAGATCTACTTGGACGCTTTCCAGTTACTTGAAACGGAAACCGCTGGATCATTGTTTGTTCAGATTACCTTACGAGGTTCACAATCACAAAAGCATTACCAACTGCTGAGGCCACGGAAATCGCTTAATTTACAGTCAAAGACATCATATTGAAGCATGTTGCTCCCAGAGAAATGATAAGTGATCGAGGACGTTCCTTCGTATCCAATATTGTGAAAGACATCAATCATGCCAGACGTCTCATCTTCTGACAACATCCTAATATCCACAAACCAATGGCTTGACAGAAAGATTTTACAAGACATTGGCAGACATGCTGTCCATGTACGTAGATGTCGAGCAAAAAAAATTGGGATACCATCCTACCCTTTGTGACTTTTGCCTACATTTCGGCAAAACAAGACACCACAGGGTTTAGTCCATTTTTTCTTGGTCATGGCAGAGATATCCAGACACCTCTAGACGTAATTCTTCCGCTCAAAACAGAAAATCATAACGATAATTACGTGCAACATCTGATCACCAGGGCAGAGGAAGCTAGATCGCTTGCAAAAATCCACATCCTTGACGCTCAACAAACTGATAAACGACGATATGACGAGAGACATCGACCAGTCAACTACAACGTCGGAGACCTGGTCTGGGTCTTTACTCCAGTACGAAAGGCTGGACTGCCCGAAAAGCTCGCTAAGACGTTATTTCGGACCATATCGAATAACACGACGGCTATCTGACGTAACATACAAAGTAAAAAGTATGGAAGAGAATAGCAGACGGCAGATCCCCAAAGATGTAGTCCACGTCCTTAGGTTAAAACCCTATCTTGATCCAAAGAAGCAACTAGATGACGGAAGAGGGCACAGTATTTCCAGGGGACCTGTTACGCGGAGCCAGATCAGGCTGCTTCGTCTTAAGGAGGGGGAAATGTAGCAAAATTTATTCACTTCATTTGAATATTGTGGCTCAGTCGGTATTGCACCTTACTGCGAATCGGAAGGTACAGAGTTCCAATCCCACTAGAGGCAAGTGACTTAAAAGTAGATTTCATTTTAAAGTTTATTTTCTGTTTGTTTCTCAGTTCTTCAAGAATATACTTATATTAATTTCTAGAACTTTCCAATTCTCGAATGTTTGATTCATTTTCGGAAAAAGTATAAAAGCAGATGTATCACTCAGTTCAAGTGGATAATAAAGTCTGGAGTTGAGATCAGTAATCTTTGTCCTCGCTTGACTTTTGCAAATATACACATATAGGTTAGCCTACCTACTATAAATCTACGCGACAATATATTGCTCCGTTGAGTATATCGGTCTTTTTTACTTTTCCCTGATACATTTTCGATGTGTGAACAGTGGATGATATCTTTTTCTTTAGAATTGAGAGATCAGTCATCTGTTTCTAGCAGTTATCTCAAACTGAAATTCTGAAAATGCTTTGGGAGCCATGGGTATGGATGAGAAGGGATTACTGTTTTCAAAAATATTCTACCATCTTCAGTATTTAAAAGTTTTTACTACTGATGTTTTGTGTTAAAGTTACATAATTTTACATAAATTGTTTCATAATTTTAAATAAAAAATTCATAGCATTGAATAATTTGTCCCTTTCAATTTCAAACAAGCGTGTTCTCTCAACTCTGGTTCTGTTATTTCTCTCAGTATATTGTGCTTTTCCTTGTCCTATACAATGATATATTGAGACTTTACTGTACTAACATTTAGACTTATGTTGTAAAGATTTCTAATTTACTTGAAAGTTGGTTACCCCCTCAATTCATAAGTTTATTCCAATTCAAGTTCTGATTGAATAACTACTTTTACCAACTTAAATTAATTTACCTTGTTTGTATTTTATTTTTCATGCAGAAGAAAGAACAAGCAAATTAAACCAATTTTATTTTTTAGGTGTCACAATCAAAATGTTAAAAAATTAGTCTATTTGTTTTTGAACTTGTAATGAAAGTTGAGTCTGCTTGTTGCTTATTTTACATAAAATAATCTTATGAGTTTAATATTTTTAGCAATAACTACTTCTAAATGGGATCTATTGGAACAGAATGATGATCAGGAGCAAAATGATGATATTGATGGACAGTAGGTTATTTAAAATTTTCTTCAAGTAAAATCATAATTTGTGCAATTTTTTTAAATTAGAAATGTAGAATTTGGATAGCGGGTTAAATCAAGGATATTTATCAAAATGTTAGCTGGATTTGTGTTATTGTTAAGTACTGAATTCTTTCTCTTTGGGTAAGCTGGCCACTGTATACCAGGCTGATGTTTTGGTGATTTCTGCTTGTACTTACAACTACCTCAATAGAGGTGTAGTTAAGAGGGTTATAAAAATCTTCTCTGATAGCCAGGCAGCCCTAAAGTCTTTGCAAAGTCACTGCTTCTCCTCAAAAGCAGTGTGGGAATGTCACAATGTGCTTGAGGACCTGGCTGAGAGAAACAAGGTCTCTCTTGTCTGGGTCCCTGGTCACTGTGGCATTGAAGGTAATGAAACGGCAGACCAATTAGCAAAACATGGGTCTGAAACACCATTTATTGGACCAGAGCCTGTTTGGGGTCTGCCTCACAATGTGGTTAGAGGGACTATAAGGGATTTGCTCCTTGCTGAGTCCTACCATACATGACTTCAATCTAATAATCAAAGACAAGCCATAGAGCTCAGTCAGCAGTCTCCTTGGGATAAATCAAACAGGGGTGAAAATCTTCCGCGTTTACGCGGTTTCTGCTTTTTTTTTTCTTCCTAGAATTTCCGCTTTTTCTACAATTTTTTCCTTTGAATTAAATTACATCATGGAATTACAGCCAAAGAATAAATGTAAAAAAAAAAAAAAAATGAAAGTGTGAATATGTCCAAACTTCAGGGATGAGATTCTTCCGACTTTTCGTAAATTTTGTAGAAAATGACCGATTTTTATCGTTTTTTACGCAAAAATTCCGACTTTTGCCCTTTTTTGTCTTCTATAAACGTAAAATGCGCCAAATGAGACATATATAGCCAACGTTGCACTCCTAATCCTTATTTTTTTCATATAAAATTTGTGTTTAATAAAAATAGTATTTATTTATTTGTTCTTTTGTAACATATCATTTTTATTTCCTGTTAATTTCATTTTTGTATCAAGGTTTTGGAAAAATTGCAGCTCTTAAAAAAAAAATCTCACCATTGGTGAGATGTTCAAAAATATTCATAAAAATAACATTTTCAACTTAATGCAACTTATTTATACTGTTTACGGAGTTGCCAAGATATTTTTTCTTTTACAAAATTTGAATTTAGGTGTAAGGTGCCTCCACCCCCTTTTCCAAAGACAAATTTCATTGTTTATAGTGGAATTTGTAGAGCTTTTAAGCTAAATAATAGGCAAAAATACATGCTTATCATAAACACATATTCTGTACTAGTGGTGCAGCTATGGGAGGTTATGGGTTAACCTCCCAACTTCTAGAGACAAATTTTTTTTAGTGGACTTTATAGTGTTTTATCAGATTAAAAATTTGCCCCCCCCCCAGAAAAATATCTGGCTGCACCAATGTTCTGTACACACAGTATTACACAAATAAAGTATTCTTATTCAGCTATCTTTGTAGTTCAAAATAACACTGCGTATATTTTCCTCTTTTCTACATTTTGACTGTTTTCACCCCTGATCAAGGGAGCTGCTAAATTTAGGTAGGAAAGAAATCAGGATATCTATTGGCCTCCTAACTGGCCACTGTACCCTGAATAGACACCTCAACATTATGTGTGTTATAGATGACCCATTATGTAGAGGTTGTCGGATGGTAGAGGAGAGTTCTGTACACGTTCTATGTGAATGTGACCATTACTCTGCACAACGATTTGAATATCTGGGATACCACTGTATCGAACCCTGGGAACTGTCAAACATTCCAATCAGGTACATGCTGAAATTTATATCGGCAATCGGTCTTTAGTGGATCAGTAGGGGTCTCAGTATAATAGACTATTAGTCGCAGTGCTGGCACTTTTCGGAATCACCCCTTTATAAGTCATAAGTACTGAATTAAAGTTTTGTTTGAATGCCTGCTATTTTGATCAAAATGCTATAACTTTAAAGTTGTAACAACTAATATATTGTGTGAAACAAAGTTTTTCACACTAGGCCAATTCTATTTTTAAAATATTAAATAGACTAAATTTTTTATGAAGTAATTACATCTACGTCCTTTAGTGATTTAACTGAATCAGTATAAGTAACTAAAAAACACAAATATTCATAAATGTATCTTTATATAAAGTGATATTTCTGAAATATTGTTTATCCTTTTTTTTTGAAACACAGAAATTTAAATTCATTGTTATCATTTCTCAATCATATAATATACTTACTCATCTGCAATTTCTCAAGCATTTTACATGCTTTAAATAAAAACTTTTTTATGCAAAATTAAAAGGGTAAATGTAAAGTTTTTGTTCAAAATACAAAAAGGCCAGAACTAAATTTTTTAATGTTGAAAGAGTTTCTATTCACAGTAGTAGTAAATTAATACTAAACTAAGAAAGGAATTATTTTCACTGTTATCATTTTATCTTTCCTTTTTGTAATTTATTCCTAGTCTACAAACATTAAAATGTCGTAATAAAAAGTATTTTGTTTTATTGTGAATTTAGTTCTGTTTGCTCAAATAAATGTTTCAGGTAGTAGAAATTTGTAGTCCTTTGTTATACTGTCATGTGCTTATATCCTCTATTTAAATTTAGGCCTATGGATGACACTGCATCAACTCAGGATGAATTATCTTTCCACGATGATGAAAACAGCAAAGATTCTACCACAATGATGGATCAGTTTAAACCTGATCTTAATGAACAAAGAAGAGCAAAATTAAGAGAAATAGAGGTATGTTTCGTATTTAATTATTTCATTTATTTTATATTCTGTACTAAGTTTTTTTATTAAGATTCATAAGTAGTCTTGTTTTTGACAAAATAGCCTTATTACAAATTTGCCTAATACAGTCTGACAAAATTCTTAATACAGTCTGATTCACACATTTTGTATGCTTTGTATGATTGTTGATTCTACTGAATTTTTTAGGTGAAAGTAATGAAATATCAAGACGAGCTAGAATCTGGTAAACGCTCCAGGAAACCTTGTATGAAGTTTTCTGAACAAGTGGAGCATTATCGACAGAAATTACTAAAAAAGGTAAAGTTATCATTTTATTCATGTTGGAATAACTCCATTATGAACCAACCATTCACAAAAAACATTTGTTCAATGAAATAGTTAATTATGTAATAAAGTTTTTGTCAAATTGATCAAATGATATCTTTTGGGGAGGTTTTTTACGGGTCAGATTTTTTCTTGGTGATGAATTCAAATTTTGTGTTTGAAAAAGTTACAAAATTATAAATTGATTATTCAATCATCTGTTATTGTATCTACACATTTGTGCAAATTGCAAGTAGACTCTCGATGCAAGTCACTGGGCACAAATGTGTAGTTGGTTCATTCAGCTGGTAGCGCTCACGGCAGAGTTATTTTTCTGGGTTGAGTCTAAGGGTTATAGAGCACTGACAAGACGCCATTCAGTGAGTCTTTGTTCAGTTCGCAATTAGATCAACATGTGCAGGGCGAATGTCGCCACAACCTCGATGGCGTCCACTTGGCTTGGCGAACACTTGGTGAGTATGTAAACGCTCATTCGTGATGGGGGAACGAGCTTGCGAATGTCAGCAAGTGACAAGGCAAAACACAAGCACTAATGTGTGTAAATGCACCATGAAAGATTAAAGATTTGTTTAATGTCTTTGCTATCCATCAAAGCATAAATTTTATAAAAGTCTATTTTGTGGGATGTTGAAGGGGTGACCTTTTAAAAAAATGGGACATTATTTCCAAATATAACATGTAAAACTGATTAATACTCGTGTCTAAATTTTTTTTCATTCAATATCAAAATTAAGTTTAAATTCTTAAATTAAAAAATTAAGTTTGAGTCCAAAGTTTTAGTAAATATAAAAATTTTTACTTAAACAAAACCTTTATATTAAAATGTTTTTCTGCTTCAATTGCATTTTACTTATGTAATTATATTTTAAACACCCCTTTAATTCAATAATTACATAGATGTGGTCTATTTTTATTAATGTGTATTTTTCTCTTCAGACTGAAAGGGAAAGTAAGACAGAACGTGATGGAAGTGAACGTGAGCGGCATAAACGGCACAAATCCCATTCCTCATCACCTGTCATACGAGCACAATCCCCATCATCAGAAGAAGCAGACCATAGTCAAAGTCCTAGTTATTATGCTACAATTAGAAAAATCAGTCCACGAAGTGTTGCATTATCACCAGCAGAACTACATTCCCCACATAAATCATATAGGTCACATTCTCCAAAAAAGATGCGAAGGTAAGTTTGATTTTCACATTAAATTTGCATTTCTTTATAGCTTTGGTTTTTATCCATCCTATTCTGGAATGTTCAAGCTTTTTCAAACGATTGTTCCTGCTCCAAAAACCGTTTTTTAGAAAATGTGCTCCAAATCATACCTGATGAAAAAAGTTGATGATTTACTGCAGATTTGTCTGTAAATTAATCTAAAATTAGAATTCAAATCTTAAGTTGTAGCTTTAATAATTCAGGATGTCTGGCAGTCATGAAAGTCATTAATTTAGAAAATGGTCATGAAAAGCACAAAAGTCACAAAATTAACCTATCACACGAATTTTTCTGGTTTTTAAATGTTTCCTTTTTTTAAACCCTGTTTCATACCAAATGGACCTTTGGTAAAAGGTTGAGATGTTACCGGAAGCTTTTTTAACTTCATGAGCGTCAACTAGCAATGTTGCGATTTTTGAGTGGTAGTCACACAATTTCCTTATACTTTTGACCAGACAGTGAAGGTTTCATTTAACTATTTGTCCACTATTTCTGTCTGTTTAGTAATTTGAAAATTGTTTCAGAACTCACAGTAATTTATAGCATTCTTCAAATTTATAGCTAATTTAACAGCACCAATTCTTGGTTTTTTCTAAATGTTAATTTGATATTGTGAATGATAATTTTGTTATTTCTTGAAATGTTTGCAGATTTTACTACATTTTTACTGTTTTATTTTCCCTTTTTTCAAAAGCAAAAATTAAATGTGTTTTTGATTGAAAAATTGATAACTTTTACTTATTTTCCTGAACATTATTAACTTTAAAAAGAGTGTGAATGAGGGTGCTACTTTCATTGATTTACCAACAAGAAATTCAGTGTGCGGAACATATCAATTTAATGCCATGCATTATCAGTATGAATAGTCTTGTATGTGTCCTGGGTCTTGCAAGAAAATAATGAAGCCTTTTTCACTAGCTGAATATTGTTTTTGAATCGTGTAGCAGAAATCGCCAGTTGTTCTATTACTGTGCTGAAAGCTCTTGTAGACATCTCTATAAGCATGTAGCAGAGCAAGGCAGTCTTAAAAGAATACAAGTAACCCTCATATAGCTTGGTACTTCTATAACACGGATTCTCTACAACACGGTACCAAAAATGCGGCATCTCTCATATAACACGCAAGGTTCTCCATATTACATGGTTTACAATAACAATGATAATGTATATAAACAAAAATGGAGTGTTTGTACATTGAATATTTTAGACCCATTTCAAGTTTTCTATCTGCTTTGGACCCTTCCGCATCTGTCTTGTCTGTATGTCTTGTCTGTATGTATGTCTTGTCTGTCTGCCTGCCTTGTCTGTATGTCTTGTCTGTCTGCCTTGTCTGATCTGTCTTTTCTGTTTGTCTGTTCGTCTATCTTTTCTATTCGTCTGTCTTTTCTGTTCTTCTGTCTTTTCTGTTTGTCTGTCTTTTCTGTTCATCTGTCTTTTCTGTTTTGTCTGTCTGTATTTGTTTGTGCCCTATACACGTCCACACGGTTTAATGCATAGTTAAATTGTTTTTAAAGCTAAAATTAATTTACTTATATTATTTAATGATCCCTTATGTAACTTTATTTATAATACAAATAAATATGTTAACTTTTTCTATGTTTTTAGTACTCCTTATAACACGGTTTGAGTTTCCTTATTACACAGAATGCAATCTACTTTTATATAATTCCTAATTCGCTCAACACGGTTTCTATACAACACGAACTATCCTATAGCACGGTTTTCATATTACACGGTACCAAATATACAAAATTGTATGACCTCCATGTTTCGTATAGCACGGTTTCCTTATAACACGATACCATTTGACCTTGTTCTAAGTGGGTCACCTGTGCAAGGTTACTTTACTCAAATGCATAACTATAAATAGTCAGGCCTCTTTGTTTGCCATCTACACTGGTAACCAGCTAGTTGTAGGCTACATGTTCAGTTTTTTGTATTGCAATCTTTTGTGTGAGTAAAACTTTCAATGCATGCGTATATCCATTACTTGATGTTGTGTGTCTTGTATATGGAGCAGCTTGGCCCGCAAATATGACCCTTGCGCCAAAACTGCAACCCGTCAAGCATAAGTTTTCTTGACATAAAGTTTATTTATTCTAATGACTGCCTTAATTGTTTTCAATTCTTGCAATGAATTAAAACTACCTATGTTAGGTAGTGTGATTTAAATTTAAATGTAGCATTTTTCTTTCAGAATTTTGTTCTTAATTTTTGGAATGTGCTCTGAAAATATGCAATAATATAAAATGTTTTATACAATAAAATGAGTGTTTTGCTTGTGTAATAAATTAATGAATATAAATAAAAATATTTGTGACAATTGTTACATCTCAAGAAATATTTTTCTTTAAGGTCAAGGAGTCGTAGTCCAAAGCGAGCACGGCGTTCCAGATCCAAGTCTCCTTACAAGCGACGTAATTCTCCAGAATCCCTTCCTGCAAGGAAACATAAATCGAAAAAAAGCAGACACTGACATCCTGTTATTTCCCTTAGTTTTAAAATATTTTTGTGCTTTTAACCATTAAAGACCTGCACCATAAGATATACTCAAATCGAGATTTGTGGCAAGTGTATAGAATTGTAATACATCAATAGAAATATGAACATTTTGTTACAACCTGTTATACATCGTCGTATGTATATTATACAAAATAAATTATGACTTAAGATGAATGATTTGACTTTTTTATTTTGAGCTTTGTTTTTGATTTATGAACAATATTTACTGTACAAGTTTTAGGATAGATTGTTGATGAGTTTATGCTTGCAAACACAGTTATCTTATTGATTTCATTTTAATATTTACATTAAAATAAATTTTTATTACTCTCATACGTTGTAACACGAAGTCTGAATGGATACTTATCTGTGAGTTAAAGGTGGCAAAGGTTCAATTCCTCCTTGAGTGTATTTCTCTCCTCTATGTTAGTAAAACTTCCTTGTGCATGGGTGTCTATCACTTGGCATTATGTGCATTGTGTTTCGTGCGGCATGAACATAATGAAATACAATTAACCAAGTGGATACTTTAACTATAAACAGCTATACTATGAATAAGCTTGATAAATAAAAAATTAGTTATAATGCGGAGTTATGGTTTAGGTATATTGCAGCACCATCATTTGAATAGTGAAACATTTTACTACAGTACAAAGTTCAAAATCCTCCGGACATCAATCATTCCATACAAAATAAATCAGATTATTTGCATTTTTTGTCAAAAAAAACCTTTATCTAACCTATCCTGCGCGAATTTTGCGTTTGCAATTATAAAATAGCACATATATAAATAGGAATAAATTTAAAAAAGGAAAAAACTCGATACAATGTAAGAAATTTTACCGTGCAAATCTTCTAATTTTTCTGTGTCATTTATTCTGAACAAGACCGTTTTTTTTGCGTGGTTTCATCAATTTGGTTCAGATTTACCTCCTTATTCTTTAAAAATTGATGGGAAAAGTGAGAAAAAAACGCTGGTTAGCAAAACTTCCATATTTTGGACAAGTATGGATTTGTAATTTTATAAATTCTTATTTTACAAGATCAAAAATTGTGTCTTGCCTTCAGATCTGTAGCTTCATGTTATGTGTCACTGAAGTACACAGTACATTTTCTTCATGTATTCCTTTCAAAACATTGAAACTTGATGATATATGTATGGGGCCTAATCTTATGAATGATATAAATTTTAAAGATGTGTTCCTCACCAGTTAGTCACCAAAAGCCATTATGGAAATAAGCCAAATTATACTGCAAAGAAATTTTTACCGTTAAGTTGATAAAGATGCAATTTTTCAGAACTTGTTATTTTAATGCATAGTTGCACAAAAAGAAATATTTGTTCTGAAGTTCTTCAATTTGATCAGAAAATATGTACACATTTTAAAATTTCACAATAAAATTATTTTGCTTCTGAGAAGCAATGACTACAGAAAAAAGCGAAAGTAAACGTTTTAATTAAGTGTGGATCAATAATATCTAACCAATTGTCTTCTGTGGGTAGTGCTGCCCTTCCATAAGAGGGAAAATTGTCTTTCATTAAAGATAATTGGCATAGTGGATATAGAAGTTTTATATTACATGAAAGAGTTACTGCTATGTTATTCATGTTGCAACAAAAAATCTTGACATAAATCATTCCAAATAAAAGATGCTATTTGCTAACTTGTGGGCTTATTAACTCCTAACTGACTTGTTAAAATTGTACTTGCACTGATGTGGAGTGATTGCTTTTAGTCAAACAACTGATCGCAAAAAAGTTTATTAACATATTTTCCTGCCGTATATTATACACATGATTAGATATAGGTAATTCTCTTGATATTGTTCTGATGACTGCACTGCGTTTCATCAGCAAATTTACAGCTCTGGCCAATCTGTAAGAGTGAACAAAATATTAAAATCACATGAAATAAAGTTGTTTTTTAACTTAATTGGGGTAATTATCAAATTCACAGTTATGTCATCAGCAATTAATCTATACAACACATTAAAAATAAAATTCTAGTTTGTGGACTAAAAGTTCTAAACTCAAAAGTTGAAGAAAGGAACTTAACTTAAAATAAACATATATCATTAATGTGAGAAAGCCATTTGATCTTTCTTCTAGGTGAAGAAAAACAGTGATAGCTTTTCATCAATTTTAAAGCACCTTGTCCACAATAATGTAATGATTGCGTGATACGAAGAGATCCTGATTTGTTGGATCGGCCTTAAAGTTTATTGTCTCTTCTAATGAATGTCTCTTTAAATCGGTTTGCAGTATTTTCTCAACCTGGTGCACCCTAATGTAATACATGAAAGAAAAAGTCCTTTCCTTTATACTTATTTCCTTTCCTTATTTAGGAAGGAAATTGATAATAATTTTTGATTTATTTAAATTTCATGCACATTATTTATTGACTTCCATTAAATGTTGTCAAGGACACATGTCCCACCTTATAAGCTTGTGACAAAAAAAAAAGGAATCCTGTGGGGCAAACGAAAACGAAGTATATTACACTACAATCCAATAATTCCTTTTAGTTCTTTCCCTACAGAATTTCCAGTCACCAATTGCCGTTGTGTTGCCTAGTTCGACGTTAACTAAAAATTACCATTACCGTTTGTATAGCAGAAGTTTGACGTAAATTCAACTATTTACTTTGTTCGTAATAACTTAGTAGTTCTAACAAAACTACTTAGTAGTTCGTAATAAAATAAACATCAGGATTCATAACAAAACAAAATCATTCATATCACTGAAGAAGAAGGAAGGTGGGTATTTTAATTTACGTCGCCCTGGAACAACACAATGGGCTATTAGCGACGGTCCGGGATCAATCCGAAAGGGAACGATCCGAGAACAACAAGTTATACTGTACCACAGATGGGAGTGCAACGGATTGCCATCAATAGGGTTACGAGTTCGAAACTCAGTCCAGCCAAAGATCGTAAGGTACATGGGGGCTGGAGTATGTTAAATCTGACGTGACGTCAAATGTCCAGTCATCAGTCCTTGGCTCTTTCCCTCGGGGATTGATCCCGGACTGTCCCCAATTACCCGTTGTGTTGCTCCAATGGGATGTTAATGAACCACCTATCGTTGGAGCTAAACACAGAGGACGCAAAATGCAATCAATAGCCCGTAGTGTTGCATCAGTGTGAAGTTAATTAAAATACCTACCTACGCTAATGATTTGGTAACCTCTTTCGTAACTTAGTTTGTTACTAGAATGCCATTTCAGCATGTCGCTGATATCAAACAAAATTTGGGAAAAGAAAAATGCATTGTTTGAAAAGGTTTTTGAGGTTTTCAGGAATAAAACTTATTGAATGGTCATAGACATGACAAGATTTAGCCATTTCGGATACATTTTGTATCAATATGCCAAATGGTTAAAACATTTTCTTCTTGCAGACTATTGTTTTAGGGACGATTATATCAGCTCAATGATGCTTTGAAAAACCAAATTGAAGATCATTGAGCTATCATCTGTAGAAGTCAGAAAACGTCTACCCGATAAGCATCTTTCATTCAGTTTCGTTTTAAGTTGTCTTTTACATGACGTCTTTATTTTTCGCTGCAGTTGCGGTTATGGGTGAAATCATTTATTTACTGCAGATTTGTTAGATGTCAAATGAATGAATGGAACTTCCGGTAGTTACACAAGATGGCTTCTAGGAGGAGGGCTGCCGAGGACAAAAACACAAAACTTTTACGTGAACTTGCTGCTATTCCAGCGAATAAACAGTGTTTTGATTGTCTTCAGCGTGGTCCAACTTATATAAATGTAACAATTGGATCTTATGTTTGCACAACATGCAGCGGAATATTGTAAGTTTTGTTTGCGAAATCGTGTTCTAACAGTGCGTCGTTTTCTGTTTATATTTACTGTGTTACGAAAACGTTCATTTATTACTATTTCATCAATCGAACCTTCGAAATTTCTAGAAACTTTTAACTGTTCTGTAATTGTAAACGTAACTTTGAGAAAGTTACGAGCGACTGATTCTTCTGGCTCAAGTTGGATATGCAGGAATTATGAAATATATTATACATCGTTTCTCCTTCATTCTAGTGTCAATGTTATTGATTCTGTAACATAATTCAGTACAGCATAGATAATGTTAGAAAATTGTAGTTTTTACACTGACTTATTTGTTCCGTTGCTTTTTATCTATCACGTTCTCCTGTGACGTTAGAAGTTTATCTGATTCAACTGTTCAGTTCAGGAATTTGTACATATTTTGCACGCGAATAATTTGGTATTTGTCATAAAACTGGTAAATTATCTGAGGAAGCACCTTTGGAAAATAAATCTGGTTACCAACTGAATGTCGTTTTAATGCTTGCATTCATATCCATTAAAAACAAAATTCCTAGATATCACACATTCCAACAAAACTAGGAAGAATCTCTGAGAAATAATACTTCCTTCCCTTGTTCCTAAATTCCTATAACAACATAAAAAAATCCCACTTATTTTTAATGTTGAAGACCATTTTGGGTTAAGTACTGCTGCTTGTATTTTGTAACCTCTTGGCTCATTGACAATACTTTTTAAAATCTTAATTGAATGAATTTTGATGTAAATTGCTGTTAGATTTATGTTGGTACCCAGAAGCTGATAAAAACTGATCTTTAGGTGTCATACAAAAAGTGTAGAATGATTCTATTTTACCATTGTGCTTTTCAGTTCTACATCTTTCAAAAGACCCAGTGTCACTGTTTGTGTTCACTGACTAGAGTCAAAACCAGAGGATTGGGACCAGGATATTCTCAAATTTACAAGTGATTATGAGTAGATGAATCAACTTCTGTTCTTCCATCACAAACTTTGCATGTATCTCAGGCCTTTTTGAAAAGGTTGAAATGAATTGTTGAAAAAATTTAAATATTTCAAGCTTTGATGAGACTCGATTCACATTTTCAATAATATTTTACTGTATTCTTTTAAGAAACTGAATCACTGATTTTGTTCAACTTGTTTTTCACATTATCTATATATCCATAAGGCACACAAATCTTGGTTACATAAAAAGGACCATTTTGGATTAATTTGTCAAATTTGTTGCTTAATTTAAATATGCTTGATTTTAGCCTTGGAGTAAAGGCGAAAATTAAGAAATTTGTAAGTGGCCACTGAGCATGTTTCATTCAGTGGCCACTTGCGAGCATCCAAATGTTTTCTAGAATACAGATGTATATATCTATCAAAAGTAGATTTTCTCACCATACGAAATACTCTAGGTCACGTACACACGAAAGTACTAATCTTCAGCCATCTTTCCCTAGATTGCTTTGCATTTTTCTGCTCCAAGGGTCTGCGTTTTTCCCCCTAAATTAAAAATACTATTTTCCATATTTATGTTCACATGCTTTTTTCTTTATTTAAGTTTTTTTTTTTTTTTACGGTCCGCCTTATAAATTAATGTTTTTATGTGTGGCGACTAGCAAAATTTTTCAGCCTCCACTTTCAAACATTCAGTCGGCAAGTGGCTACTGTTAATTTTCACCTTTCTCGTGGAGCAGCATAATATTGCTGACAATTAGACAGAGCCTTACTGCTCTAATGAATTTCATCTGCAGTTAGATTACACAAGGTAATTATATAGAAATTGGGAAGAAAGAAATTAACGCAGAAGAGAAAATTTAATTTCACTAAACCCAAAAATAGGTTTTAAGGTAAAAATATCCTTTTGCCTTTGAGCAAGTGAATAAAAGATGCAATTGAAGTTGATGTTTAGAAACTAATTGCAGTAACATAACTGAGGTTTGGACTATATTAGAAATAAAATTAACACCAGCGAGAGTACATTTGAAAAATATAAAAATTCCATTTTATATCTGATTCATTTTATTTTATTTGGACATCTGAAATATAGCTTTTATTAAATATAAATAGATAAAAAAAAAGTGTGAAAAGTGAGTAACTGATGATGGGGAATAAATAAGGTATGAAATGTTTTGACATTGCCATTGATTGATATTTGCAATTAAGAAACACAGAAACTTTTGCTCAAATACTATGAGTGGGTCTGCTTGTTAAATTAAAAGACTAATTGAGTAGAATTAAACATTTTACTTCTGTAATAAAGTTTTTCTCTGCTTGTTATAGTATTTTCCTTGATACATCACACTTTTCTTGTCTTTTAAGAAGTGAGATATATAGAGGGGGTTACTGTATTTTTTAAATATAACGTTTCATGTAATTTTATTATGCATGTTAAGTCAGGGCTCGAAATACCCTGTTGCACTGTGCACATGAAAATAAAATTGTGCACCTAATTTTTTCCCGCCAGGTGCATGCAGTGCTCCGAACGTTAAAAGAAGGGGGAAACGTGTTTTATGTTATTTTGATGTGTGTACACAATATTAGTATCGACCTCTCTTGCTGTAAAGGAACGTAATTAAAATTCCTACATACACACTATGCAGAAACAAAATCGCCGAGTAGTGACGGGTTTATATAGGAGTTAGGTTTACTTGGAGTCACTGCTACCAGAACTTTCCAATGATCGAAACTTTTTCCAGATGGTTCTGTTGAAGCGACTGTCGTGACAGCCGAAAGGAGAACTTAGATCACTTGAACACCCTCGAACAATAGGCATCATCCCGACTTTCTGTAAACACTTCCTTGTTTCAATAAAGTGTAAAGCAGCGTAGGAATTCCTAAGAATTGTCTAGCCACTGCATATCGTAAACAAATATTTTCATTATTTATCTTTAAACTCAGATTTTATCTGCTTAAAATATAGTGTACTCATTTTTTTAATGTGTTTTTTGCCCACTAATGATGACTGAACATTTGTAAGTAATATTCTCGCAGATAAAAAAATTTGTTTAAATATTTTTATTTACTATCTACATACCTAACTAATAAAGTAGTTTATATAAAGTTATTGCTCTTACATAACGTTTTAATGAGCACCTAATTTAAAAACTTAAAAAATCTATTTTGAGGCCTGTGCTAAGTCGTATTTCTTTTTGTGTTCAATGGCTTAAGAAAGAAATAGGTTTGATTTTAGATTATAATGTGTCTTGTTTATGTTTTAGGCGAGGGCTTACACCTCCACACAGGGTAAAATCTATATCCATGACAACATTCACACCTGAAGAAATAGAATATTTAAAAGGCAGGGGTAATGAGGTATTGAATTTTATCATACTTTTTAATATTTGTTTTAGTTCTATAAATACAATCTTTTATTACACAAAGCTAACAAGTAAAACGATCTTTTTTTACCTATGTAAAATTTGTGTTTCTCTGACGGGCTATCATCAGAATGTTGACAAATTCTATACTAAAATAGTCTTTAATCTGGCCGTTTACCTTATGGCCGCCTTTTTACAGTTTTCAGCTAGGTTTACGAGCTGATCATTATCCCTATCTACTAAGTTTGAAAGGTGTGGCTTTATAATTTTCCTGCTTTGATGGTGGCAGCTGTTTATTTCCTTCACAGATAAAATGCTTATGTCATATTTGGGTTATTCCATGCAAAATGAGCAAATTGGCCATGGCTAATTGCAATTGGCTAACATTACGGATTTTATTAAAAATTAGTTTTTATCTAGGTCACGTAGTAATTAATGAGCAACTGTGCAAAATATTAGGCTTCAGAAATCCATATTTTATTGAATGTAGTTCATAAATTCGCGCAAGGTCATAAATTTAGATTTTTTTAGCCCTGCAAGTGGCCTGTTGGTAACTATATTTCAATACGTTATTGACTTGAATTTAAAATTCTTATTTTGCGTTCTTCAGAAAAGGGCCTTTTAGGAAAGGTCAGAATATAATACTTAGCTTTTGTATCTGCTGGGATTAAAAGGGCAGGCAAATTAAAATTGATGTAATTATGACTTGAAATTAAGTTGTAACTCTTGTAATTGAAGTATCAATTTTATGAATTTATGAAAAGTAGTTAGTAAAATTAAGTAGAAATAAAGAATTTTCAAATGAAAAAAAATAAAAGCAAGAGTAAGACTAAGCATTTATTTTAATCATTTCAGTCTCAAAAATTTGCCTTGCTTTTTTCTTAAATGTGTAAATGTTTAACATAAAGCAATACTATCTAGAAACCACTGATTTGTATGTCACATGTCCAACAAGTTTAAACTTAGAGGCAACAAATTGATTAAAATCATAAATATGAGAACAAGTTTGTTGCAAATTATGTTCTGAAAGCATGTTATTTTAACTGTTAAATTTTAGTACCAGGTGGGAAACATATTAATGTGTGCATTTTGTAATAAATTTACATGAATAATAATTTATGTGCAACAGTACGAGTTATATAATGTATTTAATAAAATTTTCAGTACTGTAAATATGTCTGGCTTGGAACTTTTGATACTAGTACCAATAGTATTGAAAGTGAGGTGTCTGATGATCAAAAGAAAAGAGACTTCATGGTCCAAAAATATGAAAAGAAAAGGTGGTATGTTGATCCTGACATAGCTGTTAAGAAGTTGCAATGTGATCTTCTACAACGGCAAAAACAAGGAATAGCACAACCTCAAAATTACAATGTTCGATCAAGTGTACCAGAAACTCAACCTTTATCGCGTCTTTTGGGTAAAAGTCCAACACCATTAGTTGTTCAAAACAATCAGGTATGTTCAAGACTTTTTTGGTTATTTTTAAATTACTGCATTAAATTTTGCTAATAATTTCTCATGTTAAATTGAAAAATGTTTTTATACAAAAATTTTAAATATATTTGTGACGAGTAATCTTTCTAGTTTATAAATTTAAGATTTCAAATTGTTTCAGTCTCCATCATTCTTTAGTGGATAAGTTGAAATAATCTGCACGGAAAATGCTCTTTTTTATTAATTACTTTGTGAATTTTTATAACTTTGAACAGGTATGGGCAACCTTTAGAAAGTTGCAAGCTAAACTTTAGGATATTGATGAAGTCATGAGCCGTAGATACTAGGTATTTGTGAAAAAGTAGTAATGATAAGGTTTATTTTATTTTATATATTTATAAAGTAGAATGGTCAAGTTACATGAACAGAATAATATCGTATTGATTAAGTATTTACTTACAATCAACAGAAATTTATGAGAAGCTTGAACTTGAGAAACAAGACAATCAATGTTGGGATCGATCCCACTAATACACAGGCACAGTGTTTTCCAAGTTTTCATCTGTAAGCCTGGTTTGATACTTCAATTTATTAGTTTTCATCATGGAAAAGAACTGTTTACATTTACAAGTGCTTCCAAATGCGCAAATAATTTGTCTTGCAAATGCTCTCGGCTGTGGGTACTTTTCTTCGGCAAGGTTTGTTCTGTAGAAATTACTTAGCACCACTTCAAATTTTGACTTCACATGAATCTCTTCCTGAAGTTGGATCAACTCCACTGGCAGGAGTGTGTGAGCCTTCTCTACTTCACTTTTCATCGGAGTAGCAAAAGGTTAAAGCAGCTGTCCATGTTTTCAAGGTAAAAAAATCTATTAAAAAATTATTCCGACAGTGATTTTCATTCTTCAGCGTATTGAGTGTAATCAATATTTTTGGGATTGGATAGTGTTGAAAAATGATAATATCTTCTAGATCGCATTTGTGTTTCCCATAAGCGAATTTTGTTTCAGAACGCTTTCAAATGGCTGTACAATTCGTTTAACAACTGACCTTGTTTTTGAAGCCGTTTGAAATAACGTATTTCTCTGAAAATCAGACCAAACCAAAAGTTAAACCCTAACACCCCCAAAATAAGACCTAGTTGTTGTAAAGATAAATAAAACATAAAATAGAAAAAATGCAAAAAAAATAAACAGACTTATCATTATCCTGCAGAATTGTTGATGATGACTTGAGACTGGATTTTCATGCAGTAAAAACTGCCAAAATATGCCGTAAAATATGCAGTTAAAAATGCTAAAATTTGCAAGTAATATGCAGTAAAAAATGATGAAATATGCAAAATATGCAGTAAAACACGTCAAAATACGCATTTTTATGCACTACAAATTAAAATTGAAAATGAAAAAGACTATATTTGAATGGCATTTCTTTGTAAAATTTTTATTGAAATCCTTCATCCACCCTTTGACTTGGAACGAAAAAGATTGTGAAATTTTTGGCAAAGCACAACTTAATTAAATTAAAAATGAATGGATTGCTGTTTTGTGATTTTACATCCTTTTCTTTTTATATTCGTAGAATAACTTCCTGTCTTTGCTGCCTATTCAGCTTTGGAGCCTGAATGTTTATCCCCATTTGTTAATTTTCTTCATTGTTTAAAATTCTTACACCGAAAGTAACTTAGTTGTTTTCACACATGGAGGCGTCCTTAGAACAGATTCTTTATATAGTTTATTGCTTTTTTAGTCTATATGCCGTGATTATACATCTTTATGAGAATCCAATGATTGATCGGGTTGTTCTGCAATGTCCTTTTCTTTTTATTTTCATATTTTCTACGTTACGTAATTATAATTGCTCAGCCGGCGATGGTTTATTTCTATAATTCATTTGTGTGTGTACGCGGTACCATTTAAAAAATCTATTCTGCTGAAAATAAATGCAATATCTCGTCCCGAGATGCTCTATATTTCATTGCAAAAAAAGTGCTATAACATTTGAAATATTGATATTTTGGGTGAAATATGCAATATATGCAATAACTCTTCATTTATGCAATTTTATGCAGTAACCTCTCAATTATGCAAAAATATGCAATATAAAATTTCACCTATAGTATCCTTGAAGCATGATTCAGATAGAAAATTGATCTTATGACTTGTATGTGGTGTCAAACCAAATATGCAATTGCATAGGAAATTGCAATGAAAAGATCAAACTCCTTAACAATAACTTTCTAAAGTATGTGAGGACAGTTTTACTTTTCTGTGAGGGGAAAGCTTTCTTAATTTAATGAACCAGTCGGTTCAGATCTTCATACTCAGATTGTCAGCCAGACGGGCGCCAGCCTTTTTGCCTAAGTTTCGGGCTGTCGCCGAGACACCTGCACAGGAAGTATCAGTATTTTATGCCGGTGGACGGCAGAAATCCTAGTATTGTTGATTTGTATCAGTGTTTTTTTTTAACAATCACATCCGCTAGTAAGGAATGGAATCAAGAAGTGCAAGGCCGTTTCTCGGATACAAGCAACAACGAAATTTATAACTTGTCTGGGGACTTTGAAACCTCATTTTGATTTAATTTGTTCAAGAAAACAGGCTCAGCCTCATATATCCAACACCAATTTTATTAGTAATAATACTATATACGGTAGTATTGGAAATACATACTTTTACATTTTTATATTCAGGTGTGCCATAAATAATTTAAGATATTTTTAGTGTGCCGTCACTAAAAAAGGTTGTGAAACACTGACCAAGTAGTTCAGGTTTTTGTCCCTCCCTCTCTCACTCTCTTGTTGGTGAAAACCGAGAATATTTACTTTTTTCAAGCGCAATTTTAAAATGTTCCGCGGACCGGATCAAAAGCTGAGGCGTGCCACATTCGGGCCGGGGTTCGCCCATATATGACTTAGAATATCAAAAATGTATTAAAAAACAAACAAATTACATTACAAGTTAAAGTAATAGAAATAAAATTTTAGGTTCTTTTATGGCTTCTTTTATTCAAATAAAAATACTGTATTTTTTTGAACTAAAGGAAAATAATTGTTTGTTTTTCAAAGTTTTAAAACTAAACTAAATTATACTTAGCTCATAGAAAATCTCAGGCTCTTACCCCTTTTTCTCTGTTTTGTTAATTTATTTTGCCTTGATCACACAGTTCCAAAAATTGCACGATTTGCAAAATATCTAGTGATATTTTTATTTTAAAAGTTGACTATACACCAACGAATTTCTTTTTAGCCTTGTTCAGGTGTAAGTTCTTTGTTGGTTAAACAGTTTCTTAATCAGTAAAGTTTTTTCATTATAAAATACTGTCACTAAATGATACAATCAGATAGTTGTCATTTTGTTCACTAAACATAGTTGCAGGTATTTATTTGAAATATGAATTCAAATACCAGATTTGACTTGTCATAGCCTATGATTAATTATATATGTAATGAGTGGCCCCTTAACACAATCAACCCCCAATAAAACAATCATTTTGGCGTTTCGACATTAAAAAGTGTCAATTTCTCACTCTGGTATTTTTTTTGTGTCAAATTTTGACAATTTCTTGTGACAAATATTTTTGTGCAACTTGATTTAAAAAAAAAGTCTACAGCTATATATACTTAAGTCTGCTGTTGTTTTGACCAAGTAGAGTACCCCACTGTGAGCTTTCATTCAATTCAGCAAAAAATAATTGCAAAGCGAGTGGATTTCTAACCACTATTAATTTAACAATGCTTTTTTATTTTAACCTTGAATATATTTGCATCTATTTCAAAGATGGAAGTGAAGCCAAAGACCGTTGTATACAAAAAGGAGCTGGTGTATGTTAACCCTTCACTGTACGGTGTGCCATTTTGTAGTACATACCAAAAAAGACCTATTTTCCAATGGATCTTAAATATAGGTGATCTGAGCTTTGTGCCATATCTGGAACATACAGACCAGGGTGTAAAACAATCATGATTTTTTCAAAAAAATCAATTAATCGGATTTATTTGATTTTAATCAAAAATCAGATTTTTTTATTTAAATTTCTGTGGGGCCTATAAATTTGTTAAATAAAAAAATTGAGTTTTTGACATGACATGTGTAAACTAATATTTAATTAAGTAAACAATCGGAATTTGTGATATGGTAAATTAATATTTATTTTACTAAATATCATTGTGTGTTACATAACAATTCATTTAAAAAATAAATTTTCAAAACAAGAGCAAAAGATAAGACATTTGTTTAACTTTAAAACACAAGTTGACATCCTCCATAGTTTTTCTTGAGTAAATTAACATAATCATGTTAACAAATGTATCAGTAAGTGTAAGTGAGACCTAAATTAGTCTGATTAAATAAATATTTGTTATGGGTCACTACTCTTAAAGTGAAAGGTTTCAGGCTGCATTTTGCAAAATAAAAGATGTTCATTTTGTGTTTAAACTTTCATCCTTTCAAATAAGAAAGCTCAGTTGAATTTTTTATTTAATAAATTATTAATCACATTAACTGTGTTATTTTGTATTTATGTCTCAATTAAAAAAATGTAGTTGAAAAATCACTATAGCTAAGCCATTGGTCAATCAATTAAAGGGGTAACAAGTAGTTTAGGCCTACTTTGTGGGTATTTTCTTTGACTGTCTTGACATTTACGTAGATGTAGGCCTACTGCTTTATTGTTTGTAACATAAAATTATGCATGAACATTGTAAAAACTTTCAAATAGATGTCAACTTATTTTTTACTTTACTGTTTGGCAGAATCCCTGACTCAACACTCAACAGATTACTTAGTCCATAGACACCTCAGATTATTTGCAAGTGTCCAGTGCCAAACATTTTTTTTAAAAGCTCATCAGTACGAGCTGTAGCCATTAGTGCTGAAATCACCATGCGTGCAGAAAGTTCAAAGCATTTGACAAATTCTGTGTTTTTTCTAGAGTGTATTTACTTAGTTATAAAAATGTAAGATTGGTTGTGATTTAAATCAATGATTTAAAAAAAAAAATCATTTGATTAAAATCATGATTTTAATCGTTGATTTAAATCTTGACACCCTGATACAGACTATTCCCCTTTTATCACCTTACTCCCTAATTATCACCACAGCTCATGCATTGCACCACTTCTTTTTGGTTCTGATTGCTTACCCCTCCTCGATGTCCCCACCCCCTTTGGAACATGAATTTGTCATCCTTGTATCAATAACTAAATTCTATCATCTATCTAAATTATTTACCTTTTTCATAGTGCATTGTCACTACTTTTAACTTTCTTCCCTCATTTTTTAGCTTACAACCATTAAATTCTCTATTAATTCTGATGTGGAGGTTCGCAGTTTTCTGCGAGGTACTCCGTAATTGATACATCCATTCCGTTCCATACAGACAAAGAGTTTAGTACCTGATTTTTTTCACTAGATGGTAGCACGCTAGTATCTATTAGATTTTCATTTCAAAAAAAAAATTTTAACTTGCATCGTAAACAACGGTTGAATTTGCTTTAACATTTTCCAAGAAAATCTGGAAAGTATCGCAAGGTAAAATTTTCGACATTTAAATATGTCAAATATTTGTTATTTAGGCTGCTTTAAATCTAAAATATTTTAGTACATCAGCTTGAAATCTTGTTTTTGTGTTTGTACCAGATATGGAACAAAAAGAGCATAGATCTCATAATACATTCGAATAAAATATGGCGTGTAAAGGACTAACGCAAGATGAAATCAATGCAATATTCTTTGCATCTGATACTGATGATGAATTTCCTGGACTTTCTGATGATAGTTGGAAAGATCCAACATATAACTCCAGTTAAAAATAGAAGCCAAGATGCTATTTTTTCATCTGAATCAGACGTTGACTAAACAATAACAACAAATGTGACCCAAGAAAATGATTCAACAGCAACAGGAGGTAAGTTTTTATAATTGTTTATAAAGTAATTTTAAATTCAAATAAAAAATAATATTTAAAAGTTAAAAATATATAACATATAAAATTATTTCCCTAAATTCAACACTGAATATATAGATTGAGAAGCATCAATTTATAGAAAAAGTGTTTTATTCTTTCAGATGCTGCAGATATTCCTGCTGGACCTAGTGTTGATAGAAAAAAAGTCTAAAAGGAAAGACGAGTATAAAAAACTAATTTAGAAGAATACAAATATGAAAATTCCTGAAGAGCAAACAAAATACAGAGAAAGTAATTCCTTGAGTGCTGAAATTATGGCTCTGGATACTCCATATAAATTTTTCTCATTTTTAAAAAATGATGGAACTTTTGAATCTTATTTCAGAACAGACACATATACAGCATACAAAATGATCCTTCTCAACCTTTACAAGTTTCCATTACTGATGTTCAACGTTGTATTGGAATTTGTTGTATAATGTGTCACTTGTACATTTACCATCTGCGAGAGATTACTGGAGTCATAATTTAGGCAAACAAAACAATCAAAAAGAAAATGTCTGTCAAAGAATTTGAAAAAATCCTGCAATTTGTACACTTTAATGACAGTACTAAAGAAATTCCTAGAAGCATAGATGGCCATGATAGACTATTCAAAGTAAGGCCTTTAATAGAGAGTATCAGAAAATGCTTTATACAAGTTACTAAAAAGGAGTGTTTGTCAATAGATGAACAAATTTGCACAGCAAAATATTGAAGCATTTTGAAACAATATATGGCCAAGAAATCACATAAATTGGGCTTTTTAATTGTGTAGTATAAATGGTTTTGCCTATGATTTCGAATTAAATAGTGGCCAGGAAAATGGTGCCATAAGACTGCCTAATGAGCCAGATTTAGGGTCTGCATCAAATATTGTTGTGCATCTTAGATTAATTCCACGAAATCAGAACCATAAGTTGTTTTTTGATAATTACTTCAGTTCATTACCCTTGAATTTTTATCAGAGAACAGAATTCTTTCTTTGGGGACAATGAGACGCAATAGAATCCCAAATTGTAAGCTTCCTTTGGAATCTGAGATGAAAAAGTTAATTTCTTGTCAACACTCGATTCGATAAAAAGCTGAATAAGAAGACTTATATTCCTTGTCCTTTTGTGGTAAAGCAATATAATAAACACATGAGTTGGGTAAACTTATTAGACAGCCATTTAGGAAGATATAGAAATAAAATGAAATCTAAAAAGTACCACTTTCGAGTTTTCTACCATCTACTGGATGTCGTTATGATAAATTCATGGATCTTGTATAAAAAAGTGAAAGCAAATAATCCCTTATCAAAAATTCCTTTGGCTAAATTCAGGGAAGAGGTTGCAATCTGCCTTTGTAAGATTGGAAGCAAAACACCAAATGCTAAAAGAGGCCACCCAAGTATGTCTGAAATAGAAATAGGAATTATAGCCAAAAAACATAAAGGTCCTGCAACAGCAATGCCAGTCAAAGATGCAAGATTAGATGGAGTATGCCTCTGGTTGGAATACGTGGAAAACAGACAACAACGCAAACTTCCAAACTGTACTCTCAAAACTTTCGTCAAGTGTTCAAAATGTGGAGTACTTTATGCATAAATCGAGATAAAAATTGTTACTCTGAAATTCACCAGAAATGAACTTATGGAACGTTTTTGCTCTTAAAACAATTCTTTTACACTCCTTATAAGGATTTTTTTTTATTTGCCTTCTGATGATGCTTTATTGTATTGTAAAATAAATTTCAATACATATTTTCCCTTCATATCTTTTTAGCATCTGTTTTTTTGAAATATGTAACATTAAATTTTACTTTTTGCATATTTTAAATATGTGCTAAAGCATTTGAATACATATACTCATTTTGTATGTTTAATATACAAGTAGTCTGGATTTTGTGCCACGTTTGGCATAAAAAGATAAATAGCAAATGTGTGCATTGGGACACATATGGCACATACCATAAAAATCAGTATTAAAAAAAATATGAAGTTTTGATTTTTTTTAATTATTTTTCCTGCATTTGTGACTATTTAAAGTCATCAATTAATTTTTTTCATAGAAAAAAAAAATTGTGCAGTGAAGGGTTAAATCTGTTGTGGCATCAAATGTCCCTTCATTGGCCTGGTGTAAAGGTGAAAATTAACGGTCGCCATATGGCAACTGAAAATTTTTGCTGCAGTCGCCAGAATTTATTAAAAACACTAGTTTATATTAGTGGAACCTACAAATTTAAGTTTTTTTATGAGGACCGTAAATGTTTTTTTTTTAAACGCAAAGGGGAAAAAAAGCACATGAACATGAAAAATAGTATTTTGAAATTTAGGGGAAAAAACACAGACACTTGAAGTGGGAAAATGCAAAGTAATCTAGGGAAAGAAGGCTGAAGATTAGTACTTGTGTGTGCACGTGTCCTGGGGTATTTCCGTAGTGCTGGTATTTCGCGGGGTGAGAAAATCCATTACTGTAAGTGCCATAGAATTGTCAGGATTTTGTGGCCGCGAAAAAAACAGACAAGCACTTCCTTTTATTAGAGATATATTCTACAAAATGGCATGGTGTGGAAGTTTGGAGAGTGGGGTGCTTACTCAGGTGTTGCTGTGTTATCTGACCGTGGTTTAAAATTATGTGATGTTGTCCTCAAATCTTTCCCTTGGGGGTTTGATCCAGGACCATCGTCAATTTCCCATAGTGCCACTATGATGTTAGTTATTTAAAATACCTACCAAAAATGGAAATGTGTCAATCTATCTCAATCATGTGTTTACATCCTTGTTTGTGCATTATTAGTAATTATTTCAATACAATGCTATTCACTTGGGATTTTTGTTTTGCACATAGACAACAACGATAGTTTGCAGAAAAGGTTCTGAAGAAATTGGAAATTAATTGTGAGATTTTTCCAAAAATGATGTTGAGCTTTTTTGCATTATAAATTCAGATGAAAAATCCTGATTTTATAGAAATAAATAAATAACCAAGTAAATTACATATATGCTGCTGGAAATACCTAAAATAATTTGGATTAATATCACTGAGGATAGCACCTAATTGAAAAAGTATAATGGTTTGAATGATTGCTTTGCATCTAGAAATATTTTGAAAGTAAGGTCCTCTAATTTTTCTAAGCAAAGTACCAGTGAGTCCATCATGAGTTCAAGAGGGTAAAAGCACCAAAATTATAAATCAGAATCATGGCGAGAAACTTATCTGATATGCAGGAAATATGAAATTAAAAAGTAATTGTTGTGCAAATGATGCTTAGTAAATGAAGCACAGAACCCCCAGAAAAAATTGCTTTTGTGTTTAATATATTTTTAATAAATTAATGGTCTCCATAAATAATATGTTGCTAGAAAATTACTCATTTTCTTTTGTTTTCTAAATTTCATTGCTTTATGTGTATTCTGCAAGTTTGATAATAAATTGACATGCTGTAAAATAAGCTTCAAGCTTGTTAAAATGAGAAATTGTAAGGATGCCACATTTAGATATTATCACTATATATATTATTAACTTTATATACTAGTGTTGAAATGACACTGGCAGTTTCATAGAAACTTTTAGAGTACCTGTTTTAGAATTATAATGGCTCCAAAACTTTTTGCAGTTTTATTACTCTTGCCCTCCTAAATGGTTCTTTTTTGTTAAATAAAAGGCTGTATGGAATTTGAATATATTATTTAAATATTTACAAGTAGCTCAAGGTCCTCAAGTTTCACATGCTTTGGTATTGTTTTACACACAGCACTTGAGAATTTGTTATAAAATGGTTTCTTGAATGAAATATGTGTAATAATATATATAAATATGATAAAGGCCTTGTGTAACTATTAATAATGATAAAAGATGTCTGCCAAAATCAGTTTTATTGCAACCTAAGGATATCTTTATTTAATTTGATTGAAGGTTGGTTTTGCACTCAGATTACAAGATTTGGTTTAACATTCAGTAAACAGTAATTTCAGTATTTTATTTTGAGTACTATATACCCTTAACACAAACACTACTGGCAGTTTGAAAAACAAAAGGTTCACTGATCTACCTCTAAATCGTGCTAAATGTGCCTTGTTTTTGCATATTGGATCAAAGAGCAAAAGACTGCAAAAAATTGTACTTGGCAAAATAAGGATCCCCATACTGTCAAGTGTGCACACAAAATAATTTGACAATAATTCCTCTTTTAAATTAAAACTTGCAAATTTTTCTTTCCTTTACAGCCTCTGTTGCTAACTAACTGAATGACACTGCTCCAAATTGTTTGGGTCGCTGAATTGAATGCATTCTTTGTTAGCATAGATGACTTACTCAATGAAAAGATTGTTAACATCTAATTTTAGACTATTTAAACCAAGCATTTTTTATTTACATAGAGAGCAAAGTAAGTTGCAGCTAACCTAATTTGTTTCAGAACACTGATATATGGCCACACCCAGTTTCATCTGCATCGGCACCTACTATAAGCACAAAAACTTCAGCTCAGAATCATGGCAGTCGATCCATTGATTTACTTTCTGAATTTGCTTCTAATACTTCTGCATCAAATAATCAAGGTAAACATTCAGAGTTTTTTAGTATACATTTTTCTGTCTCTTATTTTAAAAATGCTGAGTAAAATTCCTATATCATTCCTATTCATGTTTTGTCTTTTGTGCTTTTTCACTGTAAATTATATTTTCTTTTAGCTTCCATGGTCAATAACTCTACAGCAAATGGGAACTTTGCCAATTTTGATTCTGCATTCAACTCTGTAGAAAAATCAGGTGTGTTATGCAAACAAAACTGCTTTATTGTTACCTTAATCATTTGAGGTGTTTTAATTTCTTGTAAGTTTGTTTATTTTTTATTTGAAAGTATTTAGGAGAATTGTATTTGTGTTGTCAAGTGCTTAATTATCAGTGGCTTGACATCCATGTCAGCCATTAAGCTTGGCATCCCCAAAACATCAAAATTAAGAAAATTTTGTTATAAAAAGTCAATACGACTGATTTCAGGAAATTCCTTATATTTCTGGTATTTTAAATATATATTTTATTTTGACGAAATAGTTTAAAGTTTTTACATTTCAGAACATTGGCATGTGCTTTTATCCTCACTGTATAACTGTATTGAAAATTATGCAACTTTCAGTTTTTGTTTTCTCTTAATAATTGGTATTTTTATTTTCGAAAACATTCTTCTCGTTTCTCCCAAGTACTATTTTGCAAGTGTTTCAATCCAAGCAATCGCTCTGTTTTATAAAACTATGCAACTTTCTCTTGCTTTTGACTTTTCTGCTTTGCTATTAAATGTTACTTTAAGATGAGAACCTTTCAAAAACTTCAGTAACCTAAAATTGTAATTTTTTATGTCATACTATTTTAATGAGTTCTACTTTTTATAACTTGCTAGCAATCAAAATATATGAACTAGACTGCTTATAAATATTGCTAAAAGAAATAAATGGAATAAAATTTTTAAATTGGAAAATAAGTTAATGTCATAAAACCTTTGGTTGACTTAATATATATTTATTAAATATTAGCTGCTCTTGCAACAAACCCAGTAACTTGGAATTTATATCTTGAACTTTAAGTTTGCTATTGTCATTTTAAATTTAAATTTGCTAACCAATAGAATATTGGTCTTGAGCACTTGTTTTCTCTTCACTTTCTAAGAACTTTGTGTATAACAAAAAGGAAAATGTAACACTCCTCCCATAGGTTGGACATCTTTTGATGACGATCTCGATCCTCTTTCTCCTTCTGCTTCTCATTCTTCAACTTTAGGCAAAGACTCTGTCTCTCGTGTAGGTTCTTATTCTTCGGTGATGCCTCGACCTTTGAGCCTTCCAACCTTTGCTCCTACAAACCCTTTCAAATCACCTCCTACTGCTAATTCAGTTAATCCATCAACACCATCTCAGTGGCCATCTTTTGTAGCTAGCAGTACAGGGCCCCCAGCCACAAATTTGCCATCATCTGCTAGCCTGGATGCTTATCCCATGCCTCGTCAACTTCCACAAATTCCAGCGACTGCTTTCAGTCCTCCTTTGTCAACCTCAGCTGCTACTTCAGCTGCGACAACTATGCAACAAAGTAACGCTGACCGTTATGCTGCTTTGGCAGACTTGGACAGTTTGTTTCATCAGCCGACTTCCACAAAAGCTCCGAGCTGGACAGTTGAAACTACAAGTACTGTATCTATGCACGATGTTCCTGTTGCAAGTGATAAGAGTATTAGTACGAGTAGTGCAGGTAATATACTTTATTTCTTTAATTAAAAGTTTAACTTATTTTGTTTTTATTAGTATACAGTTTTGTTGCAACTAGTATCCAACGTAACGAGATTTCTACCACCAATGGTTTAACCACACTACATGTTTAATGACCAAATAGTTATGTCTATTATAGCGCTAAAAGGTGATTTTGTTACTCTTTTTGTTCAACCGGGGGTATTTCTTTATAAAAAATTATTTTATCTCAAAAGCTTTTATATTTTCAAATTTTGGCTGCTTTAAGAAATCACCAGAGGTTAATGAAAATAAAGTCCTGCCATTTTTTAACTAAAAGCATTAATTGTGTCGCAAATTATACTTGCTATGTCATGAAATATACTGGTTTTTTTTATGACCATGACCTACTGCATTTCAATTTTATAAAAAATGTCTTACATGTGAACTTCTGATTACTTCCAACAAGGCACACTCATTAAAAGTGTATAATATTATCAAAAGGGAAAGGGATTTTAGTCAGTAACTTGAAAACACTTAAAATCTAGAGAAACCCATTTTCTGTTGAGCCAGTCTGTTAGTGCTCATATGGTAGCTTGCAGTGTGTATTGCTTTGTATAAGGGGCTATCAAAAAGTTTCTGTTCAAGGGCTGTACAGTCCAGATTTGGTATGCCAGTCATGAAAAAGCGCCTTGAGCATCTAGGCAATCATCCCACGTTTTCACCAGGTTGAATATACCCCTTTGGTAAAAAAAACTCCTGTTTCTGCTGCTTGAAGAAGTCCGAAACTTCCTGTTGCAATTTTACATCCATCCAGGAATCGTCGACCTTTCAAGGACTTTTTTAAATGACTGAAGGCGTGAAAATCGTACAAGGAGAGATCAGGACTGTAAGGTTGTTGACCATGCAGCGGTGTCATCCTTTGTCCCTAGAAGTTCAAGAGCCAGTCATCTGTTTTAAAAGTGATGCTTACCCTGTTCTTTGATTACCAGATTACTACATGCAGTTAAGGCGAAACATCCGGTAAAATTGCAAAATAGGGCGATTCTGCTTCATGATAATGCACGTCCCCATACCGCTAATGTCATAAAGCAGAAGTTACACTCACTAAAGTGGGAGACACTTGAGCACCCACCTTACAGTCCACTTCTTCAAGCAGCAGAAACAAGAGTTTTACCAAAGGGGTATAAAAAGAATCATCGAGTCCGAGAATGTCTTTTTGTGATTTATTTTGGGACATCAAACAAACAGTACAACAACACAACAAATAGTAATAAAACGATGAAATATGTAAATTTGAGTTTCTAGAACAAGAAGGGAGCTCATCAAGAAAGCTCACACCCGAAGCCGTGCCATTCAGCAAGTCTGGTTATTATATTTAATCACATTCCTTTTCGAATGATCACATGGTCTCGTCGAGAGTGACAGCAAGCTCCACCCTCAACAACACCCACATGGTATTGCATTCTCAACAGGGTATATTCAACCTGGGATGATTTCCTAAATGCTCAAGGCGCTTTTGTATGACTGGCATACCAAATCTGGACTGTACAGCCTTCGAATGAGAACTTTTTGATCGCCCCTTATACTTTGTCATATGTGTTGCAAAATAGTTCATGGTAGTTTCAACCATACCATTTCTGTTTTTACAGCTCCTTCCAACCCATTTACTTCTTCTGATTTATGGAGCCACTCTCAGTCTGTGAAACCTTCTTTCCAGTCAGCTAATCCATTCCAAACTGGAACAGATGGACTTTCGTACTCCCAGATATCTAGTAGCCAAGCTTATGCACCTTTTCCTATACCAATGGTGGGGAACAGCCCAAGTGATGATAATGTACGCAATCAGTTCAATGCAAACTACTCCTTCCCAACTCAGATGGTCACTAGTCCCACTAATGGGTATGGAACTAGTCAAATGGTTTTACAAAATGGTGGAATAGTGTCTCCAACATCTGGATCAGGATCTTGGAATATGCCAACAAACATGCCAATGTGGTCTTCTAGTCAACTTGGACTAGGTGGTCTATTTCCTAGTGAGAACAAATCTGCTGAAACTGCACAGCATTCTGATTGGATTCAAAATCCTGTCAATCCATTTATGGTAAGACTTGAGATTTTTTTACTCTTGCTACTTTTGGATTATATGGAATATAATTTTAAGGAGAGCAGTAACACTAGATTTCTTATTGGCAACCATTTCAGTGGTTATAGCATTCTAAGTCAATGCCTTTGCATGTGCATTTAGTTAAGTATTAAAAATATCTTTAATCAAACAGAATAATTGAATTTGTTTTTATTTCAGGTATCATCCAATACAGGATTTCCAGTAGCTCCAAAAAACAACTGTAGCAATCCTTTTCTATGACACTAATAGTAAAAGAAATCTTTTAGTTTTCCTTTATGTGGAGTGTCTAAGTCTTCGGCTTGCTTACTTATGGCACATCCTGAAAGTTTTAAAGCACAACTTGCCAACTAAAAGCAGATCTAATAACAAATGTTAAAGTAAGAGTGAATGGATATGGAATGAGTGTCTTATAAAGTATCTTGTATGAATTTATGTTCGTTTGTACATAAATTACGTTTTATCTGTATATAATACCCCATACAGATATATTATACTTGGTAGAACAAGGCTTTGCATTCTCATCTAGTCTTTGCTAAGTTTATTTTTTAAGTTTGATAGTTAATCTTATAGAAACATATTATATAGGCTAATACCTCAAAACTCTAAGGATGTTTTAAATGTTTTATGAAATATATATATATTTTGTTTGTTTTGAAAGTTATGTTTATTCAAATTTTATATTTGCTCTAGCTCTATTAACAACTCTTTATAAAACAAAGTAGATTTTATATGCATCTTTTCGTGTTAACTTAATAGTTATTACTTTAGCAAATTTACCCTTTTAATGCATGTATCGGTCCTTAATTCTCTAAATATTTTCATGAAATCAAATAGTAAATATGAAAAGCCTTATTTATATATAATTAATGAGCAGTGGAAGCAAATTCGATTAAACTGAGTTTATAAAGTGGCTTTATAATGAAGCTTATATCTATGCAAAACAATTTTCATGCCTTTATTTTAAAAAGAGGTATGTATAAATTGCCATTAAATAGTGTTATGTGTAAAAAAATTCCATAATGTAAATGCAAATGTATAAAAAATAAATTTACTTATTGATTTATTTTGCTAAGAAATATTGTTTCTTATTTCGTGTGAGTTGTATTTATAAATGAAAAGAAATGGTATCTAAATAACATTTATTATTCCACTTCATGAGAAACAGTTGCATATTATGTAAAAACTAATACCTTTTTTATTACAAATACTATTTTAAATAAATTTATTTTTACTCGTGCAAAATAATCACTTCTAAAATGCTTTTTACAAATTGAAAAAACAGTAGTTAAAATTTTGGAAATTAGTTTAATGAAACTCGAAAAAAGAATTGACAAAATATTGGTTAAATGCAGTAAATGTAACATGAAAGCAAATGCAAAAGTTGAAATGAATACGAAATGATGATGAAAAATGAAATGCACAAGGGGTGTAAATAGCAGAAAAGTACTTTTTACTTACAATGTTGAATAATTATATTTCAGCCTTTACTTAAAGCTTAAACTAAAAATTCTTGTATTCTTTAAATAATAAACACAAGGTAACTAGTGAAATAAAAACAGTTACTTGTCATGCAATTTGAAAACCCCTAGTGCATGATAAATAGCAATGATAAATAATGCTGCCTAAAATTACTGCAGAACAGTGTCTGTTTGGCACAAATCACTGACAAATGAAACGAAGTATGGCATCAAATTACACCAAACATTAAAAAGAAAACATAATTTGGCGAAAAGAATGGCTGGAATAAATATGGCAATTATTTTTCATCTTTCACAGTAACTTGTAATATGAAATTGAAGCTGCTCACTTCTCAATGGTAAAAATCTATTAAAATTTATGATAATGTCCAAAATAACTTATATAGCAAAAAAAAAAAATCCTATACAAAACCATGTTGTATAATGCTCATTTTGCAAAATAAGATCTATATCTTAAAAACTCTTTTATCTACTTGTAATATAACAAGCAGGAAAAGAATATAATTAAAAAATATCAAAGGCACTTAGTGATATAACTCTTTTGAGTAGTGCATTGAAGGATGGGGATATTAAAAAACTCAACACCCTGCTTCAATTCAAATACTTTTTTTTATGTTGGATATAACTGTTTTTACAACAAAAAAATTAGCCATCATAATTAAGAGTATATTTTAAAACTTGGCAAAATGCAGTTTCAAAAACAATTTTATGTTGTGGGGAGGGGTGAATAAACTTGTTTATCATTAGTATTTTGTTTTGGTAGTGGTTGAATATATTGCCTTCTCAAATGTTTAATAATTTAACTTCAAGTTGTTTATATTTACAAATTCCTGCATATAAAATCCTGATTAAAATGAGATAAATAATTTCCCAAGTTGATAGAAGATAAAAAACAATTTGCATAGCTTGCAAATTACACAAATTGAAAACAAAAATTCAAAACTGAATAGCAGCTCGTTTCTCAGACAAATAAACTTAGAACAAATGAAATTGTAAATGCTGCACTAGGAATTGTATCGAGTATTGTTTTTTTGAGCTACCATTTGAAGTTGAAAAAACTAGCTAACCAAACTTGTTTTAAAGTAATTGGGCAACAATAAAAATTACAGCAAGACATACATGTCTTAATGATTTCAAAAACACTATACATAAAATACTTTTTCCAAGACAATACGTTCACAAGTGAGACATAATTTAACAAGTCACTACACAAATGTCTCCATTTATAAAGGCACAGGATAAAAAGGCACATAACTTAGTGTTGAGCTCAAAATTTTATATTACAACCCATAAAAACATGACTTACATTTGATTAAGCATACAATTTTTACACAGTTAAAATTTCTTTTCATTGAAAAAGAAATTGGTGATTTTTAACAAGTTGATTGATTTATAAAAACAAATTTTAAATAACCAAACAATTATATAACTATTAATCACTATCGTGCCACATATGAACACACGTAAAATTTAATTATACTTCAAATCTTAGTTAAACATTCTTTAATTAACAAAGTAGTGAAGAAGATATAACAAATGGATATTCTATATACATTTCTGAAGTAATGATCAAAACTCTAACATTTTTACAAGGAAACACATTTAAAACAACAGATAATATACTGATATAATTTTGAGATTATCTTGAGTAATAAAAGAAGCAATAAAAATTCTAGTTTTCCTGAACAACAAAGTTTGATTTCATTCACAAGAAAATAATTATACATACTGTTAAACATCATTAACACAACTTGCACATGGAGTGCAAATTTAGTTGTATATTCAGGAATTGTTATTTGTGTAAAATCAAAAAACTTGCTGCTCATGGCAAAGAAACCTTGCATTATGCATAGAAATTACTCAACTGCACCACTTTATGCATATTCCTTCTGAAGTCAACATAATTTACAAATTAAGATTTTAAAACCTAGGTGATACAGAATTAAACTTTTTTTAAGGTGGTAAGTTATTTTAAACACTTCTTTCACATAACTTGCATAGTGATCTGTCACCTGTTCACATAAAGAGTCCAGCAAAATATAATGAAAGGCAAAGAATTACTTTATTCACTCTTTCATTACAGGCTGAAGTTGAATATTTGTTAATCTTAAAAATAGAAGGAAGTAACAAAAGTAATTTAAATGTACTTTGCTTTAAATAGCATATTTTATTCTAAAAAAACTTAAATTAAAAAACTTAGAAGTTAAATTTGACATCCAGTAAATTTTTAATATGATTAAAGCGCTAAATTTCAAATTGTTGATTTTAGCAGTACTGAGGATTAATGAGACACAATACACTCATCTCAAGTGATGAAGGGAAGAGTTACATGGACTATATTTGAGGAAATCCTATGCATATGCATTGAATGTGTTAGTATCAGTATGATTAAAAAGTAATATTTACCTCTTACAATAGTTAGACATCAAAAGGATTCATAATTCCAAATGATAAAAATATGAGATGAATAAAATCAACATTTCTTTCTTTCCTCTTATAAAAACATTTGTGAAAAATACAAAAAACTCTTCCCAGAGTATTAGTTTTGAACACTGCTGCCTGAACTAACATGCAAGTCTTCAAGTTTGAGTGCTGAACTTTAATGAGATTGAAAAATGCTTGAGATTTAAAAAAAAAACCTGAAAAAACAGCAGCCATCCTTAAAATACCTCATCATTTTTACAGCCATTTCAATGCATTTTCTTTTATTAACAGATCTTGAACATCACTCAGCTGTAAAATTTCTTCATTTAATTCAGCCTGAAAAATTAGAAATTTTTTACAAATGCTTAACACAGAATAGCTTTTAATTAAAAAAAAATTTAAGATAGAAGACTCAATAAAAATGATTGAATTAATTTAGCGCTTTTTTACAGAAATGCACTACGAATTCTAAGATAAAAGTTAACAGTTTTAATGCAAAACAATGGAATCTTTTAAACTCTTAATTTAGATTGTTACCTGTAAACTTGGCTCTAAATCTTCCGAATCCATGTTCTCTGGAACCATGTCCAAAGTACCACCAGAAATTGGTTCCAAATTCAGTTCGGCAATATCCAACAGCACATCTTTAAAATTGTACAAGTCATAATTTAAATAAAAGACAAAACTAGGTAAATATATGGACTTTATAATTACATGCTTTAGCATATAAAAAAATGAGACCTATTTAATTAAATTTACTCTTAAATTAGCCCCTTGTGTATATTTGACGACTGAGACTCATCGTGCATAAGTTACGGACGACGAGTATAACTCGGCATTCAAACTAGGACAAAATTAAACATTTACATTCTTGTTCACGGCAAGAGTGATTGTTGTTACGAGACTCAACTTGAATCAAATTATTCAATCGTTCTCTACAAAAATACACTTTATTTAATCTGACTCCATACATAGAAATATTTACACGGCTGCATTATCAAACATTCTTTTTTGGAATGAACGTGGAGATCAGAAGCTGTGTAATCTCTCATACTGTTGCCATACTTATCAAACGAAAATATAACAGTAACTAGTGTGCAAACGATAATATGAAAATATAACAGTAATTAGTGTACAGACGATAATACGAAAATATAACAGTAACTAATGTGGAAACAATAATCTGAACTACTTTTTTTCAAATAAATCTGTAGCCAATGGGTTAAATTAATTCAAATTTGCAAAGTCCCATATCAAAATATTTTTAACACTTACCATCAGTAGTACTTCCCTCAGCTCCTTCGTCCATACCCATTAAATAATCCTCAGGAGTATTTGGCAAGCTGTAGTTTGTACCCAAACCTAAGCCACTATCTCCACTTTCTTGACGAGAATGAAAATCTGAATCGGCACCCAAAAATGGATCAATAATTGCCTGAGATGCATCGGAAGGATTTGATGGAGATGTAGGTTGAGAATTCTTATCGCGTATAGTGCGCCCAATCATCATTTCCTGGATAAATTAAAATAAAATTTTAGATTCAAGGGCATACTTTCACGCTAAGCTGCTACATTATAAACAGGGTGTAAAAATATCATTATTAAAAAAATATAAAGTAATCTGATTTTTTTATTTAAATTTCTGTAGGGCCTATACACTGTTTTTATAATAGTTATATATAAATTTATTAAATAAAAAATCGAGTTTTTGACATGACATGTAAACCAAAATTTATTTTACTAAAAATCAGCTTGTTACATGATAATACATTTAAAAATAAATTTTCAAAATAAACGCAAAAGGTAAAACATTTGTTTAACTTTAAAACACAAGCTGACACCACTACACAGTTCTTCTTGAGTAAATGACATCATGTTAACAAATTTATCAGTAAGTGTAAGTGACAGACCTAAATTATAGTCTGATTAGAAAAATATTTGTTATGGGTCACTTACTCTTAAAGTGACAGGTGATTGCTTCAGGGTGCTTTTTGCAAAATGAAAGATGTTCATAGTGTTTACACTTTCATCCTTTCAAACAGAAGGCTCAATTATTTTTTATTTAATAAATTATTAATCACATTAATTGTGTTAGTTTGTATTTATGTCTCAATTACAAAAAAAGTAGTTGAAAAATCACTATAGCTAAGCCATTGACCACAGTCAATTAAAGGGGTAACAAATAGTTTTGGTCTACTAGTGGGGATTTTCTTTGGCTGTTTTGACATTTAAAAGTAGACCTGGTCATGGGCAATATGAACAGCTAAAGACTTTTTTAAGTAGTAAAACATTAATTCATCCTGAATAATGAATGAATATATTTTCCCAAGCTTCCCACACTTGAATGAATGCTTTATTGTTTGTAACATATAAAATTAGGCATGAACATTGTTAAAACTTTCAAATAGATGTCAACTTGTTTTTTACTTTGCTGTTTCGCAGAATCCCTGACTCAACACTAGACAGATATTTAGTCCACAGATTATTTGCAAGTGTTCAGTGCCAAACATTTATTAAAAAGCTGATCAGTACTGAGTGTAGCCATTAGTGCTGAAATCATTTAGAGTGCAGAAAGTTTAAAGCATTTGACGAGTTCCATGAATTTCCTACGGTGTATTTACTTAGTTATAAAAATGTAAGATTAGTTGTAAGATTTAAATCAACGATTTAAAAAAAATCATTCGATTAAAAGCATGATTTTAATAAAAATACAAAATATTTGATAAAATTGTGTGTGTGTGTGTGTGTGAATTTTTCCGCAGATTTTAAATCCACTGACATTTTTACTCTATCATTAACGGTCTAGGAGATAGAATTGTTGTAAATGCCATAGATTCATCAGGAGTGCAGAAAACAGACAAACACTTTGTTTGACAATAGTAGACTACATTTGCCATTATTCCTGTTCCTCAATGACAGTAAAATACAAATGATTTAACCCCAAGTTAAAAAGAAGCCCTTAAAGCGTAATTGCACACAATCCTGGAAACTCAATGTGGATGATCCAAGTGCTGTCCTATACAAAGGCGGAAAAATGAGAACAGGGAGAGAATGACAGACAATGCAACCCACTGCATACACTATCGGGACTGGATAGGGGTCAAGAGTTTGTGTTGAAGGTACACACAGCATGTGACAAACGTCATGACCAATCATAGTAAACCATTTGAAGCTGAAAGGATGAGTCATCAGTTGAGACCGGAATTTTATGCAGTGAAAACTGCCAAAATATGCAGTTAAAAATGCTAAAATATGCAGTAAAACATGTCAAAATATGCATTTTTATGCACTACAAATTAAAAATGAAAAAGACCATTTTTGAAGGAGCACTATAGGAAAGGAACAGGATGATAAAGTCAACTATAGACATCAAGTTTCAAATACAGATGCACATTTATTGCTTTTACATTGCACAGAATTCTCATTACAGTTTTATTAATAAACTACTAATAGATTAAAATAGTCTTTAAAATCAAAGAAATAATATACACACACAAATAATAGACATTAAAAAAATGATACAAAAAAAATATGAAAAAATACTATGGTTTTTTGGATAATTGGTAATTTTTTAGTTAACGTCGTACTAGAGCAACACAACGGGCTATTGACGACAGTCCGGGATCAGTCCCTTAAGGGAAAGATCCAAGGACAACACCTCGTAATTTTGAACCACGGTCAGATGACGAAGCAACACCTGAGCTGGCACCCCACTCTCCAAACTTCCACACCAACTCAACGTGAATGTTTTTTTTTTGGGAGTAGTTATAACTTTATTGTACTTGTGAATAATTTAAATTAATAAACAAGTATGTTTCATAATTATTTTCCTTAAAATTATGTCTACGATCATTTAAAATTCTTCTATCCGATGAAAAAGAGCGTTCCACATTAAAAAGTTATGGGGTTGAATTTCAAGAAACTTAAAATTTTAGGGTCCCACATGTCATTTTTATTTAGTTCAGTCCCTTCCTCAACTTGAAGGATTTTATTAATACTCATCAATTTTGTCAACCCAAGATTTTTTCTAACACATCATCTATCTTTTGTTTAAGTTTGTTACCAGTTTTGCCTTGAATCGCATTAATTTTCATCTCCACATGTTCAAGGATTGAAAGGCTTTCATTTAATGTTAATCCTTTTTTCCTTCGAGTTTTTGAATCGTATCTACTAAAAAGGAGCGATGTGTTTTTACAAATGTCAATGATTTAACGAGGTTAATGTTTTCCATTAATATAGCTACATTATCAAAACTTTGTGTGCAATCAGCATTTTTTTAAATTTTCGAATCACTTCCGAATATTGGTTCCAAAGCTCAGCGTAGAACTTAGCAGCAGACAGACATGTGCCCCATCTTGTGAGCACAGGTGTCGGAGGTAACGAAACATTCCTCAATTACTTGTAAACTTACCACACTGGAGGGTGCTTTTAGAAAGATTTTTTTCCATGTCCAATAAAAGAATTTAATTCAGGAAAGAAATCTAACTTTTTCAGCAATAAGGTTAAGTGCATGGGCAATACATGTGACATAGACTAGGTTTTTATAAAACGTTTATAACAATTTTTCAGCTTTAATCATATACGAAGCCACATCTGTCAAAAGTAACAAAACTCAATTTCCTATTCCGCTATCACTGGGAAAGATTTTAAGGCTAGAATTAATAAAACGGCATATTGTGTTGTGGTTAGTTTTATCGAGGATTTTAGAAGCCAAAACAAATGGGTGGCCAGCTTCGTGAGAACTCAATTTTCCTATTATAAAATTAGTCACATAATTACCACTAACATTAGTGATTTCATCGACGACAAGGTACACATAATTCTTGCCTATATGTTCCCTAAGTTTTTATAATATTTTTTGATCACAAAGATCTAAGTAATTCTTTCGGAGTGCTCTCATCAAGGATATTTCGGTTCGTGTATTTCGAAAGAAATTCATTGAGGATAGAATTCTTCAGTTTAAAGAAAGGAATGTCATCCGAAATTAATGCCAGACATAAATCTTTGCAAAATCTGTCTTCCAAGCTTTGAGGTTAATTGTGATTGACTAAACAAACCTTGACGCTTAGAAAATCTTTGTTTGGCGGAAGAATGTGCTCTTACAAAGAAAAATTGAAATCAATGCACTAATTTAATCAAGCCTAAATTGGAATGTAAATTTTAAAGGTATGTACACTTGGGCCTCCCGTAACACTGGAGTTACACCCCTGAGAAACACCATGAAAAGAAAAACTGTGTTACATAATTTAAATGATAATATGAGGGAGCTTTTGTCTTGCTTTCATTTAAGTTTATTAGCACCTGCATATTTGTATGAACATGTGATTGAAATTCTCAATTCACTTCTATAAAGACAATCAATGAAACAACTTACCAGTTTTAATATGTTATTCTAGTTGAGATTTTCCTTTCACATGTTATAGTTTTGCCACTTGGCAATATACGATCTGATCATCGTACGTAAACATTTCTTTGTTATATTTTTTATTTAAATCCTTCAGAAACCTTTTGAGCCTGAATGTTTGTCCCCATGTGTTAATTTTCTTCATTTTTAAAAATTATTCCTCTGATAGTAACTTAATTGTTCTCACACACTGAGGCACCCTTAGAACATATTCTTTCTATAGTTTATTGCTTGTTTAGTCTATGTGCGTGTGATTATACATCTTTATGAGAATCCAATGATTAATCGGGTTGTTTTGCAATGTGCTTTTCTTTTCATTATAATATTTCCTTTGTTGCATAATTATAATTGCTCAGCCGCTGATGTGATCATTTGGTTTATTCCTATAATTCATTTGTGTGTATGTGCGGTACCATTTTCAAATTCTATTCTGCTAAAAATAAATGCAGTGTCTCGTCTCGAGATGTTCTACATTTCATTGCAAAAAAAGTGCTATAACATTTGAAATATTGATATTTTGGGTGAAATATGCAAAAAATGCAGTAACTTCATTTATGCAATAACCCCTCAAATATGGAAAAATTTGCAATATAAAATTTTACCTTGTGTCCTTGAAGCATGATTTGGATAGAAAATTGAGATCTCCTGACTCGTATATGGTGTTAAACCAAATATGCAATTGCATAGGAATCCGGTCTCTAGTCATCAGTAATCCCTGGTTGACTTTTTGCAATGAAAATGAAGGTTATTAAAATAGAAACTGATGTCTCACTTTGATTAATGTTTGGAAAAAAAACTATTGCATTTCTGCTTCAGGTTTTATTGTTTTTTTTATTTCTTTTTACCCCACTAATTAATTATATTTTTTTTCTCAGGGGATGGATGCTACACCACTAGCATTAGCAAAATTTATTTTGTTTTTTAAAAGGTTTAAAAAATTTAAAAAGTATTAAAATGAATACTTACATTTAGCATAGGATTACCAAAATAAGAAGCCTAGAAATAAAAAATAAATTAATAGAATTTATACTGTGAAGAATACTTTAATTTTACAGATCAAAATACTACTAGTACCAACCAATAGTATGCACAAAAACTAAGTTTAAAAAATGTATCTTTTAATTTCATTAATTTTCAAAGTCATTTACTAACAAAATGAATTTTGTTCATTTTTTGTTATAATTTAAGATAAATTTTTACCTGTGACATTATCTCTTGCTGTCTAATACGCAGAGCCTCTCTTTCCATTTGCAGTCTTTGTAATCGTAGTTTTTGTTGCTGTTGTTGTAAAGCTTGGGTGCTTAGAGAGGGCAATGTAGCTGTTCCAGATGCAGTTGCACCAGAAATCTAAACATATATTTGGAATTTTAAAATGTATCACAAAAGTACTAATATATGTAAATTTTACACTGCAAAGTAATGATATATCATCTTAGATAAAAAACAAACAAAGTTACAATGCAGAAAAAATATGATACAAATGGAAATACAAATAATTTAGTATATATATGTACATCAGGTATTTTAATTTGTGAAAAAAAAAAAAAACCTTCAAGAACTTAGATATGAAATGTTACAATTTATTGCTTTTGTACCACTTCTGACAATAGTATAATTTATATATATATATATATATATATTAGGGTGTCCCTTATATGGGCGTTTTTTTTTTTTTTCAGTTATCAAAACGCATACCCTCTAATTCTTTTTAATATACTAAGCCTTACTTAAATATAAAATTTTAACTTCCTACGTTAATATTAACCCGTGCCGACAGGGCCACAAAGTTTATGGAAATAGCCGTTTTTGAACAGATCTTAATTTGTAGCTACGTCATCGCAAATATGCATATATATCTTAGGTAAATATTGACTAAAAGACAAATTTAAGTAATGTCTTTAATTATTAAAAAATAAAGCTACACATAATTATTCAGGATACTTTCATTTTTAGTTCTCTTTTTTACAGTCTGGATACATCTTAATATGTTCTTGCACACAGCGTAATAAGAACTGTTTCTGTTCTTCTTCTGTGGTAATCAAACCCTAGAAGGCTTGCATTAGCTTAACAGCACTATGAGCTGTGTCATTTACTGCTTTTAAGCTAAAATTCTTATTTTTAGCTTCCACAAAGGCTACATTTTCTTCCCACAAAGATACGTTTTCTTGGAGGAATCTGCTGTAAACTTTTAATCGCGAACACAAATTTTTGCTCTTGATGGTAAAGAAATCACTCAATGATTTCCCTAAAACAATAAGTATCACAAGACAATTAATAGATTTTAAAATAACAGATCAAACAAAACTCTCCCAGTACAAAGATAAAGACATCTCATCCTTTGATGGATAATATATCTTCCCAAAATCATATTAACTTTCTCTTAGTAAATTCGCCAATTTACAATATTCGCCTTGGTTTGTTTGTCAACAATAGCATCAAAGAGTGATAATACGGCTATTTCCTCTGGTAAATACCACTAGTGTTGACTGAACTTGCTCAGGGCTGCTTTAGAAATCAATTTGTCAACTATTTCTTACTCTTTCAACGTCTTTAAGAAACGCAAATCTTGATTCGGCGCCTTTACCGCCAAACTGCATCTAAGCCAGGGCATCACATAAACTGCCACAGTCATTAAACAAACATCTTGCAATGCTCGTTTGTCCTCAACGTTCATTTTGAACTGAGACTGCAGCAAACATATTTTCAAAAAGTAAATAGCTTTTGCGATCCATCGTGCTGAATGCATTGCTCCAGGAGGTCTGATTTTAATTTTACTCTTGTTATCTCCTCCCAATAGTTCGATCAGTTCCCGATAATCGTCATGCATAATGGATTTTTGCAATTCATGGTTAAAAAACGTCACCAATCCGTTAATGGTCGCGTCAAAAAGATGTTGTTTGGCAAAATCTGTGCATGTTTCGATAGCATTAAGATTAATGTTTTTCCAGTTGTCTCTGAATTTTTTGAACAGTGGAATATCGGCAATACTAGTGACTTGGTTGGTCTTTGATTCAAATACACTTTTCAGAACCAGTTCATAAACATGATGACGGCAAGCAAAGAATAACAATTATCTTTCTAGATTTTGTTCTAAAAGCTCACAAGCTCCATTCAAGCGGCCTGTAATAAATGCTGTCGTATCACAACACATTATTTGTACTTTATCATTGAGGTTCCATTCTTTAAGTGCGTTTGAAACTGCTTTAGCTTCATCTTTGCCGGAAGAGCTGTCAAGTTGTGGCACTGCAAGAAGTTGCTCATTCTCTCCAAATGAAATAAGTATTGGCAGGCGTTCTTCTTTAGAACTTCTCACATCCAGGCCTGGTAACAATTTTCTATCATAATGAACGGTAACTACTTTGGGCATGTTAGTCTGAAAATTGGATTTTATGAATTCAGCTCTATCCTTTCTTAATGGCTCACCTCACCAACCAAGAAAATGCCTTTTTTTACTGCTTCTCAGTTCCACTGACATCTTTGAAATACAAAACAATGTGCGTTAATTAGCCGACAAGCCGAGATTAAAGCCCGGTTTTTCAAGTGTCAAGGTAGCAGCGCAGCGCAAAGAGATTCAAGTCCAACGTCTCGAATTCCTCAACCGGTATAGTGGTTAAGGTGTTAGCCTCTAGATCAGAAGGTTCCTAGTTCGAATCCGGGTTCGGGCATGCATGTCTGAAGCGTATGGTGTAGAGGCGGCTGCTGCACCTTAAATCTGTCGTGGCCGAAAGTCCTTACGTTGGGTTGGTGGGGAAGTTTGGAGAGTGGGGTGACTGCACAGGTGTTACTTCGTCATCTGACCATGGTTCAAAATTATGAGGTGTTAAGGGAATGATCCTGGACCGTCGTCAATAGCCTGTTGTTTTGCTCTTGGACGACGTTAATTATAAATTACCAATTACAGCTCCAACAGGAAATCACAACTTATAGCAACGCTGCGTGTTTGTGTTTTCCTAAGAAACGCATCAACTCTAACAGTCAGTCACGTGATCGGTTATTTGAACTAAATTCTGCTGCTAGTACGTGGCTTACGACACATTTGACTGCTCTGGAACCAGTCTGCTAGGAAAACCTGCCTTAACTGACAGAGCAAGCACTGTGCACGCGTGGCACCTGCGACGCTACTTGTACGAGCATGTTTCCATGCAAGTCGGCACGGGTTGCAGTGCTCCAAATAAGGTAAAAATTTATTTCTGAGTGTTTTAGGGTCAAATGAACAAAACTAGAACCTATGCCTTAGAAAATAAAAACTTTGAAAAATAAGGGACACCCTAATATATATATATATATACACACACACACACATATTTCATTATACTTAAGGAAGCTACAACAATATTAAAAACTTCAGTATCCCATATCACATGAATGGAATATCCACATCATCGATTTATACTGCAGAAACTTGATCAAATATATCAATCTAATCAGGGTATGAAAGAATTATATATAAAAAATAATGATTGGGATTTTAATTAATTTTCTGCCTTATGCAAGTTTAAACTTGTTGGCCATCAGACACACAAATTAGTGTAGTTTCTAGACAGTTTTGATTTATGTCAAACATTAACATGCATGATGAACAACATTAATGTATTAGGCAGGGTATGTCAATTTAAATCAGCTTGATTTAAATGATGTTACTAAAACCAACATAGATTTAAATCTCTTTAATTTTAATTTCTTAAGTTTCATAGAAAAGGAAATAACCTGGGAGACAATATAAATTAGTTTTAAAATTTGCTTCTACTCAGTAAAACACATCCCAGATTGATCCTTTCAAACACTGACATTAAAGACCTCTTTATTTTAAGGACATTAAAGATAAAGGTATTGATTGAAACACACTGGGGGTCCAACTTGGAGAAATTATTTTCAGGTCCTTTTCTGTATCAGCACGATAATGCTCCTGTTCATATAACAGGCGTCATTGCCTCGTGGTTTGACAATAATCAGGTGGAAGCTTGGTTAAACTTAAACTTATGCCCTTTCAAGAAAACTTATTATTTCTGACAGGGTATGGCAATTTAAAACAAGTGATCAAAACTCATTGATTTAAATCAAAATTTTGAATTTCCTTTTCTTTTCTGCATTAAGTTTATGAAAATGAAATAACTCTGAACAAGATGTCGGTTACTTTATTCGAATAAATTAAGAACAATAAAAAAAACAAGTTAAGCAGTCTATAAAAGTAAATACATTAAGCAGTAGTAAGAAAATAAAGACACTTTGTTATAATAAAAAAGTTTTCTGCGGTATCACAAAAGCATTTCCATTTTGCACTTAAATCTTAATAATTGGGAAATGTTATGCACTGATCCCTAGGAATTTTTCACATAGCTAGAATAATTATTCTGTATTTATGGTATTAAAAGTGGAATGTGAAAGCTAATTCACCCATCTGATAAATTTAGTACAGTGACAAAAATATAATATGTATTGAATTAGAAAGCTATTTTAATGATTATGCTAATTTTTTATTTACAAACTTTAGATTTGAATGAATTGGCATGTTCTGAGAGAAGGTTGTTACACTTATTCTGTGCTATTCACAGAAAACATCACTTTCCTGTATGTATGAACCTTTTTTGTGTAATTGGAATATAACTTTGAAATACTTATCAATGCTCAGAAAAATTTTAAAACAGGTATATATGATTTAAATTTATGTATAGATATATTTTCATGTCATCTCATATTTTAATTCTTAAATTTGAAATTTGTCTGATTTGTGATTAATTTTACACACATTTTTATGCATTAGTGGGATCACGCAACCTAATTTATGTACAAAATATTTCATGTCACCAGCTATGTGAATGAAATTCAAACTTTTATAAACTGTTTGAGAACTATATGGGAGAAGATTGCTTACAAATGGTATTTGTGCTGTTCTGTTCTATAATTTAGTTAACTTTGCTAATTCCTACATTGCTTTTAATCTTTCAAAAATCTACTTTACTATATTTCTTAATACTGGGGTATGAAAAAAATCATAATATATTTTAATCATAAAAATAGGATTTTTAAAATTTAAATCAGATATTTATATAATTAATTTCTTGTCTGCACAACTTTACACCAGTTGGACATAAGACGTGCAAACCACAGTGTAGTTTCTAGATAGTTTTAATTTGTTATACATCAATATTTATGATGAAAAATAGTAATGTATTAGGAAATAGGGTCAGTGGAAAATATTTAAAAAATCAAGACTGTTCGTAAAATGTGTGCTGTATCTGATGACACAGTTCAATGGTGGTTTGATAAATTTAACTGCAGACATTTCAGCCTGGAAGATGATGCCCACTCTGGACTACCATCCTATGTCAACGAAACCTATTAAAAGATGCTATTGCTGAAAATCTATGTTACACAGTTCAGAAACTATAATACAGACTAAATATTCCAAAAAGTACAGTTCATGATTATCTGAAGAAGATTGGGTATGGGTACCCCATACTTTAAACACAGAATATGCTTGTTTGAATTTCAGCATGTGATTCTTTGCTGAAACGAAATGAAGAAGCTCCTGTTTAGAAACGGCTCATTATTGGAGATGAGAAGTGGATACAAAAAATAATGTCACAAGAAAAAGATCATGGGGTAACCCAAATGAACTACCCCAAGTAACATTGGGTGAGGGGCTGCATCTCAAAAAGGTAACGATTTGTGTTTGGTGGGAATACAAAGGAATTGTTCATTATGAATTGTTGCCACAAAATCAGACAATAAATTCAGAAGAAAAAAAAACAGTTCTCAACTGGTAGTATTAAAAGCAGAAATCGAAGCAAAGAGGCCAGAACTGACCCATTGTGGAGGTGTTGTCTTCCCGCATGACAATGCACAGCCCCACATTTCGCTGGATGTCAGACAGAGACTTATTGAGTACGGCTGATGTTTTGTATCACCAGACCTTGCCCCTAAGATTTTCACCTCTTCAGGTCACTTCAAAATTCTCTTAACTGCCTGGAGTTCAATTCTTTGGGAGAATGTCAAACAGTACCTCAATAACGTCTTTACAAATAAGCCTAAAGATTAAAAAAAAAAAATTTCCAGCTGCCGGAAAGATGGCAAAAAGTCATAGAACAAAATGGTGCTTATGTGATTCAATGATATTTTTTGATGTTTTTGTATTGCTATGTTGGCATTTATCATAAAAAACAGTAGAACTATCCGGATGACCTAATATATGGTGTTGAATGAATGCTGCTGAATGTATTTGTTGCAAATAGGAATGAAATTAAGTTTTATTCATGTTGTTTCTGTTTAAAATTAAAACTTTGAAAAAGGCAATAAGATTCCATAAATACTCACTTGAGGTGGTAGAGCTATGACATGACCTTGGGCACCTAATATTGGCACAACTGGTGGCTGTTGCATATGTATAGCTAGGAAATAAAGAAAAGCATTATTAAAAGAAACAAATCAGTTTCAACAGCCCTCTTCTTTCTAAAGCAACATTTAAACAGGGATTGTCTCCCCTTTTAGACGTTTTACTCATTTTCGACCCACTCCAGTAAACGCTTTTTCAATAATGCAAAGGGATGAGCACTCTTCTCACCGTTCCTAGAGAAGAGTGATCATCCCATTGCATTGTGAACAAAAGATGGCTTGAGCCACAGTAAGCCAAAGGGTGATATCTGTAACACTGAAAAAGATCGAAATAGAGGAGCATTTTCACAAAAATTTCATCATCCCTAAAAATGTTGCAGTTCTTTGATCTTTACCGACTCCTGTCAAACATGCCATGAGACCTTGTCGATAATATTAGTTTGCATGGGAAATTAGTCTATATTTTACAATCTAGGAGATAGAAAAAAGAACTATATAATGCCAGTTAAAACTTCATTTGTTTTGTTTGCCTGCTGAAATCCTTGCTCGGAAAATCAAACGAAAAAAAAAAATTAAATTCTAATAAATTAATTAAAAAATGTTCTAGATTGAATATAAAATTTGGGCTGGACACAAAAATCGCAAAAAGTTTGGACTATCGGTGTGCCAAATTTCATAATTATAAGTGCCATAGTGTCTGGATTTGGAACTTTGTACTGTATCAGGGCTCCTAACAGGTTTCAAGGTCCAAAAAGTGATTAATCGAGTAGAAAAAGGTGACAAAAAGTGACTAATCAAGTAGAAAAAGGTGACAAAAAGTGACTAATCGAGCAAAAAAAAAAAGTAACAAATAACAATAATGTTAAACATATTCTAGTATAAAGATAAAAAATAAAAAGATCCTCCCAAGCTACCCCTATCTTTTCTTTTTCTTTCTTTGGAAGGATATTTTTATTTTCTTCATTTATAAATTACATCATTTTAAAATATTAACATAAATTTTATAAAAAAAAATCGAAATTATGATTTTTTAATTTGTTTATTTTTGACACAGCTTGAAGAATTTCTTCCTTTTCTTAGAAAAATTATGTCTTAATTTTTTTGTTGTTGAAAAAGACTAAAATTAATTTTGTCTTTTTCTTCTCAATACAAGAATGTGCATTTTTTTAAAGTCTGTCTTTGCTGACCAGCATCATCTGAGACTTTAGCTGTTCCTTCAATCATTGCCTGAACAAGTGCTGCTTCCTTTAATAATTTTGAAGCACTTTACAACGGCTCATCCTCTTCCTTACGCATAATTTTAAATTATTGTTCTTCTATCACCATTCTTTTCTTTGCCAGCTGCTTTAAATTTTTTTCTCTGCTTCCAGTTTATATTTTTCTTCCCAGTGCATCTCTAAATTTTCTTGCGCCTTACGTTTTATATCTCTCTTTATTAAAAAAAAGTTTCTGACGCCGCAGGATTGAAAACTGTGCTGTTTAGCTCGATTCTTAGATGGTTTCCCTAGAAAGTTCGGATCAGAAAAATATGAAATTAACATTGTTTGTTCTTTATTGTATTCCCTGGACAATTATTAAGATTTTTTTCCCGATGCGGCTATTAGTTTAGGGTTTATTAAGTGTCAAAATTGAAGAAGCGAAATTTCTTCCGCGAGTGAGCAAAACACATACAAATTTTCAGTCTTAAGCCATGAGTTTTAAAAAAAAAAGTACATCTCAACGTAAATTTTTGCAGCTCGTTGAGTATTTTTTAAAATTTCAATTTGGTTCTTAATAATATATATTTTTTAATTCGGGAAAAATCGGGACATTTTCGTTACTTTTTTTTAAATTGTCATATCTATATCTTGTTACTATTAGTTTTTAATTTTGAAAATATCGCAGTATACCTCAGAATGTACTCTTTCTTACGGTACAATTATTTCTAAAATTGGTTCATAAATAAATTTGATGCAATCAAAAGTTAGTCACAAATTTCATATTTTTTAGTTAGCGGAGAAGGTTTCACGGTCAGGTGTGAGTTGTATTTTTGACTATCGGGTTTGCCAAATATCAAATTTATCGTAGCAACAATTGCCATAAAACGATTTCTTTTCGTTTGGCGAGGAAAATTGATCGCTTTTTACACTCTGCTCTCAGATGGTTTACGGACAAAGTACAGATTGTAAAGTTAGGAGATTAACACGGTTTACTTAAAATTGTACAGGAAAAAAGATGTAGAAGTAGCTATTAGTTTAGGATGCAAAAAGTGTAAAGTAAAAAAAAAGGGAAATCACTTGCGAAAGGAGTATTGGTTTGCGAAGCAAACCAAACGGGACTACGAAGCAATCCCCGAGGGTGGTCAAGCATAACCGAAGAGGGGGCGAAGCCCTTGCTGTGACGTCATGGACCGGAAAGTCAACTCAGGATTATACGAATTATTAATTATACGATTATTAATTAAATGAATTATTAATTACAGGATTGTACGAATTATTTATTTTCCCTGCATCAAAGCGATTTCCGGAGTGAACCAATGATTACGCGGAGTTGCGGATTTTTGATACTTTAGCGTAGAAACTCTGGAAGTTTTGGAGCACTTGGCAACTCTGCTAATGTCTCACCGTCTGAAGAAATGGTTCCAGTAAACATCAATATGTTTCATTCTAAATCCTTCTTCCTCAAATTCTCTTGAGTAATTTCCACTCACCCAGTAGTATGTCTGTTGGGACATCCCATAGCATTGCTCTTGCAAATTCTAATACTTGTCGGGAAATACTCTCGCTACTGAGTCTCTCAAGAGGACAAAGACAGGATAAACTTTTAAGGAGAGATGAACTGAAGGAGGACTTCTTCAAAAGATATTTAACACTGGCACTGTAATGATTCTGAGCCCTTAGAAAAAATAAATTCCTTTCCTTCTCTTTCACATTCTGTAGCGCTCTAGAAATTTGATCTCCAATCACAATATCTGCCAGAGGCAACAGTTTCTGTGGACATTATCTTCCAATTTAGCCATTTTCAAACCTCGAATAAATTCCTTTTTGTAGATCCTACCCAAAATTGTTCTTGTCAACAATTCAAGTTGAGAATGCAGAGTTTAAGTTTTAGAGGTTCTTTTTTCTGAAGAAATTCGGTCACACGATTAAATATACTTGTACTTGATACGACAAATATCACTTCAGCCTTCATAGTTTCTCTTCTAAATAAATGAACAATATTTTTATTGCCTGATCTTTGTATCATGTTTAGCTTCTTTATTGGAATATAGTCAAGGAAATATTTTCGCACTGCAATCCACTGTTCAAGTAACCTTTCAGCAGTTGGCTTTAGGCTTAGCCACCTGCTTGAAGAATGCTTTATGAAATGGTGAGTGGGAAGTTTTAAGTCTTCTTGAATTTGTTTGTATGTTGACCAATGCTTAGGCCAATGATTAAAAAATCTGTGAATAGTTAAAACTAGTTCAGACACATCTTCCCCAAACTCTTTTAGACCTTTAAGAAAAGCCTTATGTATTGTGTGAATATTACATGTCCCAATGTTAATTAGTTCTTTTTTTCGGGTAGAAAGTAATGAGTCATTAATAGTTTCTGACTTTCACTAAAAAAACTCAAGAATTTGTAATAATCAACTTCCGATGATAACAGAGAATGATTTTCAATACGTTTGCAACGCTCTTTTAATATTTAACCCTCTGGATACAGAGACGGACGAAATTTTCGCAATCTCTGGTTATGGAGGGGTTTGGAATCTTTCGGATCTCAAGCTCCTGAAGAAACGGCTGAAGTCCATTAAGATTTCCAAGCCCTCATTTCTGTGCCACAAAGAGAGCAGCATGTGAATAGCCTCCGTTCCGTAGACAGGAACGTCGGGGTTCTCGATGGGGAGCTTCGAGCGCTTAGAATGTGTGAGAGGTTGATGATGTATCCAATTAAAAACTTGGCTGAGGATACCTTCAAGTGCAAATTATCATGCATATAGAAGGTTCCACCTTCCTTTCAGAGTTTACCCTAACGTATCTATACCTTCTAGACCATAATCAGACCCACAATATACCTGGGATCCTCCTGGGTTAATGTTGCGTTAATATCAGCTTGATCCATCCGGTCTCTTCACCTCTCCATTCTCGTCTTATTCCAGAATCCGGAAAAAAAATGTGTCTGTTGAGACCGCTCTCAGATTTGTGTATGGAGGATGTTATCCCCCCCTTTAAAGTGACCACTGGCATTGATCACCATTTACGAACTGTCAGCGTCTGACCAATCAAGTTAGGTAAGAAGGGTCGGACATGCAGATGGCCCTGCTTCACTTAAACTTCGCTGCTTCGTTTTACTAATAGCTTTTTTCTGTGGGAAAATTTCCAGAACTTGCTGTTAATACACCGCGAGCAACATGAAGTATCCTTTTACAATTGAAACAGTACGCTTTTGAATCCATTCTGCGGTGGAATGTAGCACGCATTTCAAAATTGAATTCGCACGAACCCTGTTTTTTTTAGAGGAAATGAATTTTTTTAACTGTGCACCAAAAATGTTTCTTTTCTAAATAAGATTTAAGAACTTAAAACCCCTGAAAAGGTGACAAAAAATAAAAAGGTGACAAAAAGTGACGTGTTAGGAGTCCTGCTGTATATGTACATAGTTTCTACTTTGTGGTCCTACATGTTTTTTATTTAACAGCTCAACTTCACTATATATTTTTTCTTGTTTGGTTTAACTACTCTTCCATCAATAGTAAACATAGTAGGTTTGTAAATGCTTTTGGAACATTTTATGCAATAATAAATTATTAATAATCTTTTATAACAAAATATTTTAGTGGTCCAATAGTTCATTACAACAGGAAATTACAATGTTATTAGAACACATTTTACTGTCGGAGTAATATTCAAACTTACGTATTCTAGGATCATACCAACTCGTGGTACGTGCTTTATGATTGATAAAGTAAACTTCGCCTTCAGCAGTGGTTGCCTGCTCCCATCCATCTGGAAGTGGACCTAAGTTTTGGAGATTAAGAAGAGATGAGGCTGGACTTGTACTTGGACTTGAGCAAGTTATTCCAGATGAATTTGAGAGAGATCCAGTACTAATTTTTTTACGGGGGTCTTCCCATGTTGTTGTCTGTGTTACATGGCTGAAAAAGGATTTTCTTGATCAAGAATATAATAAAAGTTGAGAGGTAAAATCAAAGTTAATGATGTGGTCAAGGCTAAATGGTTACCATTGTTGGTAAGATGCCAATTTGGCAAACTTTGACAGTCACACCATATACCAGGATTTAACCCTTTCCCATAAGAAGCTAAAAAAGTTGCCTTCAATTTTAGAGCATTATTTATTTAAAATCAGACTATATTAAGGATAACAATAGATGTAAATTTTGTTAAATTATTCATGTGAAAAAACCACTAACAATCTCCTCAAATCTCAATCATTTTCAAAAGTGCATTTAGTTAGTCATTTTATAGACTTTAAATTCGAGCCAAGATGGAAATAAGAAAAAATATGACTATACGCAAAAAAATTTATATCTGTCTTGGCGTTGAACTCTCACCTCATACATTAACCTGTTGTGTAGCTGCTCTTTAAAACGTCAATTAGACAACATCCTGAAGTACAGCTTTACAATGAGAAAATAACCAGCATTGCCAAAGCTCTGCAAAATGCACAACGCGACATCCGACTCAGAAATGTACAAGACAACTACTGACTATCAATCTCGAAATTAATAACATGTATACTAATTCATCATTCTAATAACAGAATCACTCTAAGCACAGAGGAACCAGACACATTACACAATACCAATTTAAAGTGACATTTAGCATCACATCATGAGTCATATAACATGATTAAATATATGCACTTGTTTTGCAACATAACATTTGCATAAAAATTGTTATGAACTGAGTACAAACAACTTATTTAATAACACAATCCCCTAATATTCATTTGAACCAGGTATTTTCAGATTGATACTATGAATAGTCTACTTACTTGAGGAAATATCTCTGTCCCGTTGCAGTTTTGGCCATTTCCCAGCCCTGTGGAAGAGGTATACTATCTGTAATATCATAGCTCTGCTGACGCAAATGCTGATGCTGACCAGCATTATTATTGTACGTTTGTTGTAGAGATGCAGGGGAAGAATGTGCCCTTGGGTGGTTGATTGGCAGGCCACCAGGATGCTGGGGTGGTGGAGATCTGATGGCATTATTGTTGCTATTGCTCTGATTGGCATTACTAGTTGTTGTACTGTTGGCATTATTATTCTGATTGACCGGCTGAGGAGGTGGACTGGAGAATGTATTATCAGTACTGGATTCTCTGCTATGGGATGCCGATTTAGAACCTCTATCAGGCTGTTGAAAGAACGATGGTGGCAAATTTCGCATGCGCATCGGAACACTGTGATGTGCTTGGTTTCCTTTTGGTTGCATTACCGCTTTGAAGAGATCATCTAGGTTTGTTTCGCTGTCACTGCGTATCCGTACGATGTGATTACCCTGTTTCTGTTCGATAAGATCCCGCTGTTGGGACATGATTATGGCGATTAAAGGTTTGTTCTGATGAAAAGAAGGTACCTGTAGCAAGTTGGACAGAGAAAAGATCCTATCATAAGAATGTTACAACTCAAAAAAAAGCAAAAAATAAGAAGAAAGAAATTTTCTCACTACATCAATTCACATCACAATCAGATTGATGAACTTCATGTTGCCACCTAACGAATTGGTAATCAAGAGGCCTACAAGTGCGTTGCGCAGTAGAGAGCTATATGTATCGGCTTTGCGCATTACATGTAGGTATTTCAAAAGAGAGAGTGCTGTTGTTAAATTTTGGGGGAAAAAATTCTTGCCTAAGCTCCTCCTTTAACATAATATGTCATAGATAAAGGCGTGGTCTGTTATTCAGTATTTTCATACTATTGGACAAATAATCTCTAATAATCATATGTTAAAAATAGTCGTCTGATTTGGGCAACATTGGATTCGGTTTTGAGATGTGTGTTCGTTCTGTCCGCAATTCATCTGTTTTTGAGCTTGGTTTTGATTTGTTTACTATTTGAGTAATCAGAAAAGGGGTGTAATGTGACGTCGTCAGTAAATTTTGAAATTATCAGAAATGTAGTTAGATTTTGTTTTGTGCCACAAGATCTTTTGATCCGAAATCTGCAAACCATGTCTTCAAGCGGGGGAAACTATTATTTCGTGATAGTTGGCTATCACGATAATCCTGTATTTGAAATGGAATTTGTACCCTCTTCTCGAACAGATGTCAAAGTATGCATTCAAAACGGTGACATTTGTTGACACAATTACTTGAAACCGCTCGAAGGCAGTCGAATAAAACTTGGCATGTGTGATCATTATATCAAATTGAGGACTCTTGTAGAAAGGTCATAAATTAGTAGAACGTTGTAAAGACCTCTGATGGCGTGGTATGTAGTTAAATTTAGTCCTGCTGTCTTCTGTCAAATTGTGCCAAGCATTCTGTAGCTGGTACTCCAAATGACTTATGTTTCGATGGAAGGAGGGCAGTTGATGGCCTAGCATATCCTAGACATCCTCAGAGGACAGATCTGGGTATGTCACTGACCAGGAAGCATTGTTTCATAGTACAGGAGTGCCTGTATTGCATTGAAACCCTTTCTTAAGCCAGAGAGAAATCTCCAGATCATCTATTCAGATTGTCGAGGATATGTAGGCCGTCAAACACACCACTTCTTGAACATAATCTAAAGTTGCAGCTACAGAATGCTCGCAATAATTCACAAGAGGATAGCATGCGTTCACTATATTGGCATTCATCACCATCAGAGGAGCTGTACAACAATTCCTTGATGTTAGGATTATTATTTTTTATCTCTGCATCTAGTACATCACCATGATAAGTATTATTCTAATTGAATACTGGTTTTGGAGTGGGTTTTAGCTTCTAGTCAAACCGCGTTTGCATGAAACTGCTTATTTCAAAATTACTACCTAGTCCGGTCAAACTGAGCTAGAGCAATGTAGTTATTTATGAGTTAAAATTGAATTCTTTTATGTGAAAACTCAAAAAACACAAGGATTTTCCAGCTTGAATGATGTGGTATATCATCCTCTTTATATGAAGCTTCATTACAAGGCAAGAGAATGCCTTGTATTTACTTTACAACTTGAAAAATGTGTTCCATCCATAAAATGGAATTCTTTATAGCTGATTAATTTTGACCAAATGCCTGAGTAAAGTTTAAATATAATTTAGATCAATAAATGTAAACGATTAAAGGAAGTTGTTTTAGTTTTATTTCCATTCAAATCAAGAGTTGAATAAACAGTTTCAAATTCCATTACTTATGTGTCAGATTTACACTTTATCAATCCTTTTGGTTCTGTTTCTCTCAATGGAAAAAATTTTTTTTTTTTCTTGTTAGATAACATACAATGTTTTTTTTTTCAGTTTCGTATCAAGAAGGTTTGACTAGTTTTATTTTAATAAGTTTGTAGTGAATTAATTCCATCCATGGGATTATTAAATACATGTGATATTCTGTCGCATGAAATTTTCATGTGTTGTTATTTCAAAAGAAATTTAATACCTTTTTAAAACCAGCTTTAATTTCCAATTTCCTAATAATTTTAGAAAATTATGCAGATATTCTTCAGTTGCGTTGCATTACGAATATTTAAGAGTAGCATTTTAGGATTCTGTAAATAATGTTTTGACGATTCTGTGGCATAACTGATTTTTGTGATTTACAACTATCCAAATTTATCTAATGACTGATAGTATTAAAAAGTATTTCTAATGTTTATTTCTATGATTTTTATTGAGTTAAAAAAATTCTGACATGCATGCTTGATCTTAGGAATCTGCTTATTAACCATTTTAATTAACAGATGAAGGAAAAAATACTGGCTGCACAACTCATGCTTAAATTTATTTGTAGGAATCAAATTACTTTCTCGCTTTTCAGGTGAATGTATTCTTTATGTAACTATGCATTGATAATGCACCATTCTCATTAAATTCAATAAATCGTGCTTTTAAATCCATTGATTTATCATCCCCTATTCATTGGACGTGCCAAATCACCTGTTGTAAACTATATTTGGTTTGAGGAAGCCTCATCCCAATACTTGAACTAGAGTCGCACATCAACCTTCTAATAAAATGGATAATCATGGGCTTGCAGCTTTATGGTGTTTCTTCTGGTCACTTGTTTTGAAGATCTGTCATGTGGTTGTGGGAAAAAGTATGAATCCTAAATTACTGAGTGTTTAAAGTGATTATTTACTGATAAAAAACACCAGTAAGCTTTTCGATTGACAATCATCTAAGTAAATTTGTAAGACTGCATGATTTACCTTTCAATGAACTTTTGACAGTGACTCAGTCCACATGCTGTCTATTTCATTAGAAGGTCGATGTTGGTAGTCTTTAAACGCTATTGTTTCCTTTGTATTTTGAAAAAATCAAAAATAATTTTTCAATTTTGATGTGACAATAATTTAATAAACTCTTTTTTATAGAAAGAAGACCATCGGCATCTAAGTCAGTTCATTGCACATGCTGCATTAGATTTGATAGATGAGCACATGTGGTTGACTAACAACATGTACTTGAAAGTTGTAGATAAGTTTAACGAGTGGTATGTGTCTGCATTTGTGACAGCAAGTAGTATCCTTTTTAAACCGAAATAATCAATTTCTACTTTAAATTTTAGTTAAGATAAGTTCCTTTTTCATAAAACTAATGGACAATTCTAACTTTTATATGGAACTTTGCAAGATTGTTGTGTGCTAATGATGGTTTCAAGATCATTTTCGACCTTCATCTGTTTTTCACGCTTGGGATTTTAGTTGCGGTGCAGTTGAGTTAGTTTATTGTAGAAAGATTATTTCTTTTGTATTGGATTTATTTTTATAAGCTTGACACCTTTAATTTGCAGAAGTAGATGTTCAAGGTCTATTACATTGGAAGACTATGATGTTGTTTTTCGAATTTTTTATACTGAAGTCATATATATGGTCTAGGGAATTTCTCTTCAAGGTAAATCAGTAGAGGACTGGAATCATTGATATTGAGCATCTTCATCTTGCAGAATATCTTTTCTATTTTATGACCATTTACATATTGTTTCAATTTCGGGGTAAATCTCTACTTATAGAAAAGTATGTGCATTTTATCCCTTTTCAGATTCTTTTCTAATTTTACTTTTCTTCATGTGAAATCTTTTCTAATTGTATGTCTGATGTACTGATTTTGCTAATTTGTTTGCTGTTTTGTTAATTATATTTTTGTGATATGGAATCCAAATAAGTTTTTATGAAGATCAATATTGTATGTGCTTGGATTATTTTAGTTCCTAGAACCACTTTACTTGATCTATTGATGATTGAAAGTGTTAACAAGACTGATTTGCCAACAGGAAAAATTCCATGCTTTTTGATTTTTTGTGATGGTTAGATCTTTTACTTGCCAGATCTTCAACTGTGAATATTATGTTGAGAGTTATATAGGCAATATCCAAAGTATTTGTCTTCTGACCATTTTTCATTTGATGTGAATTCTTCTGATTTTGATGCATCTGTTAAGCTACGGATTCCTAAGAAAGTGGTGCTCTTATCTACAAGCCATAAATGAACTTGGATGATGTCACTAAAACGTTGTCTATATAAATCAGATGTAGTTGGCATGATATGCCATGAGTTTATTAAATTTTACTTAATCCATGTGTGATTATTTCAAAAATATCTTATGAAAATAGTGAATAAAAAAGTCACTGCCTTTGTCTTCTATACATCTTGAGAAATATGGGCTTGAAATGGCATTTCCCTATTTGACTTATTTTTCTGTTGGAAAATTCATGCATTTACAAATCTGTGTGATCTTTTATACTATTTTTAAGGTATTTTTCGATTTGACCACCAATCATGTGTCACGAATGTCTAGATAATTTTGTATGGATGTTTTGGTATTCTTTATTGATCTTTTTATTCTTTTAATGCAATTCTAGTGAATTCGCTACTGCTTTTGTATGATTAACCATAGCTGATTGATAGAAGTTTGCTGCCATTTACGGTATTATACTAATTACATGAATGACATCCAAATTAGTCTTATTAGCATCTAGGACAAATGCATAATAATGAGACATGAAAAGACTATTAAAGCTACTGGAACATAATGGTGCTTTTGCTCCACTCAAAGGTTGGGAGCAGAATAAGTTCACAGATGCACAGGTTAGTTCACACTTTGCCTAACAAGAGAGGTCACTACAGCTTCATGACCTGATGAAGCATTTGGTGAAAAATTCACTTTGATCTTTAGGAATTGTTAGGATTTTATGATTTTGAATTATTTGATTTTAGTATGATAGTCCTGAAGATCTGTGGGAAGGTTTTGAAGATTTTGGTAGTTAGGGATGTTTAAATTTGAACACATTTTGTTCCAATATTCTATCAGAAGCTTCGTTCTAAAGTTTACTGTGGGAGTTTTGTATGTTATCCAGTGTTTTTTGGAAAGCTAATTTTTTGCTAGATTGGGGTGATACATTTATGTAGATGTTCCGTTTCGTTCAGAATGGAAGCAGAACCCTCTGTACTAAGTTATTGAAAACCCACAGTGGATTGCAAGGGAAAGCCTGGAATTTATGTAGGTATGGACTATGTTTTGATGCCCACCATGTAGGCAATCTTTTGATGGCATAAATAGTTATTTTAATATAACTTTATCAGAGATGTGTGTGATTCCTCCATTTCCTGATAAATTAGCAATTTTTTTATTCAATATGAATGCTTTTTGAATATGAAAGTGGCCCTTAGCTATTGATAGAAATGCGTTTTGTGATGCTCCATGATCAGAAAAATGAAGACGGGATAAAGAATTTTTTTCATGAAGTGTATGAAATTTATATTAAAGTAAGTTGTAATTGATGGCAAAGTATTTTTATTTTCATTCACTGCATTGTATTTTAACTTGCAATGTTTATACAAACTTAAATTTTTACAATAGCAGTGATAAAAATTACTCAAATTCTTCTTTCACAGGAATATTATTTTACTGCAATTTCAACAAGTTAATGTTTATTAGTATGTAACTAAAACTTAATTACTTTATTTTTGTGAAGTATTAGGAAGAATGGTTGACTTATATAATTTATATTCCAGTATAAATTGTTAAGAATTTTAAATAATCAGATTCTGATAATGGATTAGAAAAGCTGGGATATAGATGAACTTTCAAAAATACTGCTGTTATTGAATAATACTATATGAGTTAATTAGAAACCTTGTTTGAAAGTGATTGTTTCACTAATTTTATTCCCAAATAACTGGAAATATATTATGAACAGCATATTAAAAACTTATGTGCTTGTGTTTACTACTTATATGAATTCAATTTATTTATTTCTCAGTTCAGTTTTAAAATATCAGAAGAGTGTCACTTATCTTTTGTGTAGGTTTTTTAAAGACTTGATAGATACAAGTGTTTATGTCACATATTTAGGTCCTAATTGAAATTGCAAGGTCCAATCAATCAACATTTTTGTATCAGAAAGTGGCTTTAAGTTAAGTTACAAATCTATAAAAATGAAATGTCTATTATATAATCAATGAGATAAAACTTTAAAAAAATATTCCTGCTTTTTTGCTTTAAAAAAATGCTACAGCACTCTAACAGCAATTTGTTGTATCTATTCAGTCTGAGAATTGATTACAATTTAGAAGTTTTTGATAAAAGTACATTTCACACTGGGTTAGTTTTAGAAACTTTTTGATGTAATCTTATAAGGTGTGCTTAATTTTTTTTTGTCCATTTCAACTAAATTATAGAAACTACATTTTGCGTAGTGTAGAAAACATATTTTTAAACTAAAACAATTGTTTTCAACAATTTTAGCATGGCATAAAATTTCTTGCTTTATTCTAAATTTATGCTTTATAGTGAAGTTTGTCAAAACCATTGTTAGCAGTAAATATTCTCGTTTTAAAAGATGAAAATATATTGATTCATTGATGTATGAAAATTTTGTTAAGTCAGCTATATATTTAAAAACGTAAACTAATGTATTGCATTAAGTCTAAACATTCTTGTTCATGCAGATTGATGAGGAATTGTTTTGTGAAAATATAACCTTGTTTTATTTTTTAGCATTCCATGAATCCTTTCTATGAGCATAATACTGCTATAAAGTCGGCTGCTTTTGAGAAGAAGGTACATTTCTTTGGCAGAAAACATCTAATTAGCTAAATTTTAACTAAGCTTTAAGTCATTAGTTGTTTTTATTTTTCTGAAGTCATGTTACTTAAAAGTGTATAAATATTGTAAATTATTCATTTATAGTTCACTTGATTAGTATGTACAATATTATTTACTGAATAAAAGCTCAATATGGGAAAAAAATAGAAATTACGTTTAATTTCAATTATTTAATTTTATACTCCAATTGTTTTTGGTGATTTCTATAAAAAAAATATTCATATTTTTCAAAAAGAACAACTTTATGAATTTAAAAGAAAATTGTTTGATATTACAATCTTAGTTGTCTCTGCACATCCACTCATCCCATATTTTCAGATATACTATATTTTTAAGTTATCAAGATTAACCTTGACATCCATACCAGCCGCCTGAAATCCTTATTCGTTTTTCTTTCCCTCTATCCATGAAGAGAATAATCCATTCATCTGTACTTTACAAAAGCTTCCGTTATCCCCTTGTCATCTGAAGTAGTGTTGTATGATCATCAGGTGTTAGGGGGTCAACTAACTGCGTACATCTGTTCAGTCTATCTGCGTATTGAATATAAACACCCTGTCAGGTTTGTGTGAAATACATATTAAGGAAGAACCGAAGCCTGAGGTCCTTGAGTGAACCATTGACTTTGTGTCGGTAAGTCAGATCCTCTTATATACAAAACCACTTCCATAGACCAATAGAAATAATAAAAAATGTTGAGAATATTAATCAAGCGTGTGGTCACATGGGAGTGTGTCTTAACCCAATACTCCAAAGAGCAAAATTCTAAGAATGTATCATAAGAACAGGATGACCTTATTAGCTGACTTTTGTTTCCTTCATCTGAAAAACCAGTTTCAGCCAGTGTCTTAATGGGAGTAAATGGATTTTTAACAAAAGGATTGGAAGTATCCTTAATGTGATCATATGTCCCGTTTTAAGAACAATTCGATAACAATTTCAAAAGAGGCGTGAAAATAAAAAAATCCAACAGTAGCTTGGTGATGACGGCATGCGCAATACGTTTCATACATATGGAAGTCAGTTGCGAGTACACAACAGTCAGAGCTTGCACATCTTTCTTGATGAGTGATTGTTTTTTTATTGTCGTGTGTTATTATAGTCAATTGAAATTTCTTGGATGTGAACCCTTCATTTTAACAATTCCTAAGTGTAAGTGCACTTTTAATGTTAACTTACAAACTAAGTACCCCTTTATAAAGCAAAGAAGTACTCAGATGTGAAAAGTGTACAGAATGTAACGTTCCCTATGGAGGTGCCAGCAATATTGAGCAACTTTTAATGTCAGAAAAGCAAAAATTTAGTTAATATATGGGCATTTACATGTACACATATTAGTAATATGTGTCAGTACATAAACAAACTATAGACAAACTGTAACTCTTCGCAGTGCATTTGCTTTTACAAAAAAGGAAAGAAAGAGTTAAGTTTGACAAGGACCGGACTTGGTGTGTTCGGTCTCAAAGCTGCTGTTGCGAGTTTGATTTCGTTTTCTTATTCCTTTAATATTCTTTTGTTTTTACTTTTTAATGGTTTTTAGGGGAGTGTGTGAGGAATTTTTTAGCATATTGCTGCTCATGTTTGCATTGTCTGGGTCAGGCCATTGAGTATTTGTGACCCGGATACAAAGAGAAAAAAAATTATTTTCGTTTTTGGTCAGCGGCCAAATACGATGAGAGTCCGAAATTTTCAAACGACTTTTCCCGATTTATGAAATTTTCTGACTATTCACGGTTCTCCAGCACTCTAGTTTATGTTTTTCCTCCAATGTTTTTTTTAATCAAGCGTTTTTTTTTTTTTTCGGAACTGATAACCGATTGCTTTAAATTTCCAAAGCAGAATCACTCTAAAAATCTTCTATTATTATTATTTTTTTTTTGGGGGGGGGATAGTTTTTACAAAGAATTAAAAGCATAAAAAAAAGCTAGATTAAAAAAAATTGCAACACATTGGGTTGCCACCTCAGAAAGCAGTATTAATTTAAATAAATTATCTTTATATTATTTTTGATTCACCTACAAACTTAAAAATATACTTCTTCATAATTATAATACATTTTTAAAACATTGCACTCACGGGTAACTGAATAAAACTAAATTGAATAAGATTTGATGATTGGATTCTAGTATCCTCTATCAAGGCAACTATTTTGTGCATTGCAAGAGCCACTCACATGTTGAAAACAGATCGGTTTTCAAGTTTTTAAAGTGTATTATGTACTCATCAAGATACTTGCACATCAAGAGTTGATCGACGATTTGTATATCAGGTATCAAGGGTTGCCATTCGAGCAAGCCAGTTCCCGAATCATCACCAAAACCGTACTTGTAAGCAGTTTGATCGCCGATCAGCCGCTAAATAAAAAGAGGTCGGAAGTATTGTGAAAAAATATTTGAAAACTGAATTTTATTTTCATAGGAAAATAAGCACTTTCTAAGGACTATTGATGAAAAATAAGCACTTCTAAGGGCCCTTAGAAATAGAAGTTCAAAAATAAGCACTTTCTAAGCACCCGTGGAAGCCCTGTTATTTGTAGTGTGAATATCATTAGAATTATTTACATTCTATTAAATGAGCCTCTGAGTAATGTAAGATTCTTTAAGTTTTCAACCTCTAATGATTTATTTACACTGAACCCACGTTCTACTGTAGCTTGTCTGTGACAAAATCATAAAAATTTTCCCAATTCTCCATAATTTTGCATTTGCTGCATCTTGAAGTACAAAATCACTTAAAAAAACTGTCTAATCTGTCTGATTTTGGATCAAAGTTTTTGAATGGTGCCGAGTACTTTGAGACTATTGTTTCTAAAAACTCTTTAAATTGAAGCAATAAGGCATCACATTCTTCTTCTCGTAAGCAGTTTTATCGCAGATCGGGTGCTAAAAAGAGGTCAGATATATCTCTATGTTAAAAAGAAGTTATTGATGCTGTTGCAGTATTGAAAACTCACTATTTTCGTTCAATTCTCAGACGATTTCCCGAGAAAGAATGGATCAGAAAATTGCAAAATTAGCATGGTTTGTTCAAAGTTCTACAGGGAACAAGATGGAGAAATTTTTTTCTGAAGCTGCTATTAGTATAGGGTGCGTGAAGTGTCAAAGTCGAAACGAGCGAAATTTCTAACATGAGTGAGCAAAACACATACAAATTTTCAGTCATCAGTCGTGACTTTTTTTAGAGTACTTCTAAACGTGAATTTTTGCACCTTGCCGTTTTTTTTTTAAATTTCAATTTGGTTCCTGGTAATATTTTTTAAAAATAGGGAAATATTCATTATTTTTTTGTTGTTAAAACTGCCATACATTATAACTATCATATATCTTCTTACTATTAGTTTTTAAATTTGAAAGCATCACAGGAAACCTTAGAATGTACGTTTTATGGCATAATTATTTTTAAAATCTGTTTATAAAGTAGTTCAATGCAATTAAAAGTTGTTCATACAAATTTTGGAACTTTTAGATCGTTATTTCCGATACAAAACTAAACTGTCATATCTATAGCTTAATACAATTAGTTTTTAAGTTGAAAATACCACGAGAAAGCTTAGAATACACACTTTCTTATGGTAAAATTATTTTTAAAAATTGGTTCATAAATAAATTCAATGCAATGAAAAATATAATTTCGCAATAGTGTACAAATTTTTCATTGCCGACCTTGTAAAACTCGCTGTGAGGTCATTGCCCAGAAAGACGCTTGCGAAAGGAGTGTTAGTTTTCGAAGCAAACCAAATGGGATTGCTTAGAAAACACGGGAGTAGGTGAGCGTAGCCAAGCAGGAGACGGAGACCCCTAACATTGACGAAAATTTGTCACTTGAAAACTGAATTTTGTTTTCAAAGGAAAATAAGCACTTTCTAAGGACTATTGACGAAAAATAAGTACTTCTAAGGGCTTCTAAAAATGGAAGGTCAAAATAAGCACTTTCTAAGACCTATGGAATTCTGTAAAACTTTTGATTAAATGTTACATAAAATAGTATCTGTTGGTAACAAAAACTGACAATTTTTCTTTCAAAATTTTTCAAATTTGTAGAAACCATAAAGAAATTTTTTTAAAACTCTTGGAGTACTTGTAGTATTTAATGAAATTAAATTTATGCTAGTCCTTCAACTATTTATAATAAGTATTAATCTTTCTAATGTCTGTTGATTTCAATCATGACTATTCAAAAGTTTTAAGGATATGTAAAGGATACAAACTGCATTTTGAATTTAGACTAATAAAATAGAAAATGACACTCTCTTAATAAGTCAACTAGTGTATATTTAAACAGATTTTATTCATGTGTAAAAATTTACATCATAACATAAATAAGCTTGATTTTATTGTAATTATAGCTGTGCTTGTATACACATTGGCCAGCATGCGAAAAGTTCTATAAATAACTTTAATTTTACTCATAAATAAATCTAATTATGTAGAATATTTTTTACTGAAGAAACAATTTTTGCAGAATATTTTTATATTGCACCTTATTCCTGCAGTATTTTGCAACAGTTAAAAAACACTAGAAAAAGTCGGTCAAAGAAGCAATCTGTTTTCTATTGCTCAAGTATATTAACCTTTTATAAAACACTTCATTTGCACATTATTGTAAGTATTAAGTAGTTAAAAAGGAAGCATTCAATGTAAAAGTTGCATGCTATTTTTTCTTTACAAATGTAACACAAACTAAGTGCAATAAATAAATAGCAAATCACATTACAAAAACATACATATTTACAAAAGTGTTTTTATACATGAAATATACATAATTTTTGTATTTTTAAACAAGGTGCACTAATAGAAATGATCGACATGAAGTCACAACCCTATATTAACTATATATTAACTCTGATGACTAATTTTCCAATGAAATGTTTACAACTATACAATGACTAAAACGGTCTATTTACAGTTTTGTACTGGTAATTTCCATTTATATATTATAATGAGCTGACCACCAAACTAATGGAATTCATGCATTATATATTCACAAGGAAAAAGATGTATCTATTTGAGTTATTTAATTATCTATTACTGTTTTTCATGCCATTTTCTATAACAGTATATTGCATCTAATCCATATAAAAGTTTGAATTTAATAAGGAAACATGTTTATCAAATATTTACAAAAGTAGGAAAATAAACATGTCTCATTCATTTAAAGTTTTTAAGTTTCTAATCGATTTACTGCAATTTAGAATATTTTCACTTTACTTTCAAAACCTTGCAGGAGCAATGAAATTAGATATCAAACTTTTGACTATGGGGTACAAAGGTTTTCCAACAAAGACTTTACAAGTGATTAAAGGCAGGAGCTTTTGAAACAAATTTAGTAAGCCTATTGTAACTAAGTACTGTTGAAACCTCAAAAACCAAAAGGACATGAGGTTATGATGGTAAAACAACTATATGTATTGTTATTTAATTAAAATAAATGCTTTCATAAAACCATGCCTTAATAGTATTTATCTTTTAATGTTATGGACAGTTGTTTCTGAAAATATTCAGAAAATAAACACAATTTGTATGAATAGTTTTAAAATAAATATTCCTACATTTACCAGAAATGCAATTGTTATTTGAAGTCCTTAAAAATAATATTTGTTTAACAGGAGAAAATTAAGGCTACCTGAACATATTCATAACATGGTGGAATTGTCACAATAATTTAGGATAAGAATGGATGGAAAGTTTTTAGAGAGCCATATACAGTTTATCATGAATTAACAGCTTCCTGACTTGTACTACTCATGTTACTGGCTACACTGGACTTGCTAGCTGCACGTTGAAGACTACCACTGCCTGAATCTAAAATAAAGTGGAAATATGAAACCATGCTAACATAACAGACATTATTCGTACGCTGATAAATCGTAACAAATGTAAATAAAAATCTACAATATAGACCTTGTCTCAGGTTTCAAGAAAATAAATCTGAAGCTACAAAATGAGATGATCACCCAGAAATACACAATAGGAACATGAAACTGGTTAAAAGACATGCAAGGAAAACTACAATTAGCATCTATATATTTACTATTCAAATCTACACTGTTTGACCAATCCACATGAAATTCGATACACTTATACTTTAGAATACTGCGGAAAACATAGGCTATTACTTTTCCGTCTTCAGACCAATGTGTATCACTAACGACCATGAAAATTGGCACACAAGTAGTCTTAAAAGTACCCCTCAAAAACCCCAATTTTAAAATCTAAAGTTTGTTTTTCTGCAATAAATGAATATTGACAAGGAAACACGTTCTACAGGAAACTTACCACAGGGAAATGTTGCAGTCATATTTGAGCATAACTACATTTCATAAATCATTATTGTCTTTATCAATATTTTTTTAATGTCTTTTTTCGAATTGCTCTATTTTTAGCTCAGGAAGGCAAAATTCGACAATTTAGACGTCTTTCGTTTTTCAGAATTCTGCATTTCTTCATCAGAATTTCGTTTTTATTTGTTTATGTCTTAAGTCTTTTGCATATTGCAATATATTATTCAGGAATTAAATGTATATACTTGCATCCGAAGTAAATTGTAGAAGCCATGAAAGAGTAAAACAAAGTTTAAAAAGTATTTTCAGTACAACTTAACACTGGAATGTGCGCTATTGTGATTACCCTTAAACGTCCGCCGGTGTCATTTCGACACTGGTAAACAAATCGCATAAAATAATTGCAATAACTAAATATTACCAAGAATAATATTCAGTTGAGTTAGCTTTTAAGATTATTTCATGAAATTTACATAGAATATGACCCTATATATCAGAAAAATGCAGCAAAAGAAAACATTAATATTATATATATAAAATAGAAATAAAACAGTAACATTATTTAAATATAAGAGAAAAAAATCTTAATTTTTATCTTAATAATTGTTGATTGATTGTTATGTTCTCACCAGGCTTGTAATTCTTTATACAATTGTCAATGAATAGATCGCAAACTTCCGAAATCATAGCAAAATTGTTGGTTCGAATTCCCTGAGAATGTGTAGATTTTAAATCAAATCTTAAAAGTCTAAGGATTTCTAAATCTATTTCGACCCATTTTTTCTTTATAGAAGTTTAGGCCCCCAGAGTTAGATAAGGACTGCTTTTCAATGTTCTTAGCACTTACTCCGCGAGCATAGAATATCGCAAGAAAATCACATAGTTCATCAATTGATACAGACCAGCCGATATCGTTCAAAACTCTTCTAGCTTCAACATTTGAGCATTTCCTTATGTGTTTTAATATGTAACTGTCGATGAAAAGTATAACCACGAACTCATAAAGTATTCATTTTGTTTTGCAAAATAAGTTTGATCACTACTTTGAAATTAAAATATTTCTAGATGCAACTCTGCTTGTGATATTGCCATTATGCTGTATCCATTCTGTGCCATCCCTAGTGACATATATATACGGATTAGTTGGGATATGATCAGTTTCATATACACTTTCTTCAGATTCTTCGCACTCACATTCATGTAAATTGGTGCCTGCATCGGAATCTAAATCCAAACAAGAGAGCTTCCCGATTCATTTTCAGAAAGTTCTTGCAACAAATTAGCAATTTCTTCAGGACTTTGACCTTTCCTATGAGTCATATTTTTCATGTTTGAACTACACAAGGTTCGAAAATCGAATCTATTTTTTGAGCAGATAAACAAATGTTAACGGCGAAAAACTTTGACTCAATGAAACTAGAATAAATTATTCGTTTCCACTATGAACATAACATTGTGCTCAAGGTCAAACAGATGTGCGATAAGAATCTTGTTTTGTTTGCTACTCAATGATCTCTATTTAGAATGATAATTCGCTTGGTGTCAAAACGACACCAGCGGACGTTCTAAGTAAATTTGGCTGTAACAGTTTAATAAATTAATCTAGACCAACAAAATTTCTAGTGTATTCATCTAGGAAAATGATTAAAAGTCACCAAAAATTTTTTTAAACAATACACAAATGCGGAAAGAACAAAATAAACAGGCTCTAGTGACAAATATACACTGACGGATGTTCTAGTGTTAAATGATTACATTTTTCTGTGTAAGAAGTGATTATTTAAATTCACTTTTCAATCAACATTTAACCATTTCAACCCGAGCAACACCGGGTTATTCAGCTAGTGGTGGAATAAAGTATACATGACCCTCAGTGGGCTAATCTATAAAAATTTTTACCTTGACTGCTGACTGATGGCGATGATCTAGATCCTCTCTTATTATTATGGATTGTAGTGGGTCCAAGGTAAGATGCTGGGACCCAGCCTTGGCATCCTGAATCCAAACAACGCACATACCACCATCCAGCACATCCTATTTTCTCTATTTCCACAATTTGACTCTCATGTAGGGAGACTTCACCAACATCGACAGCTTCGTAGTCTCCCAAAACTATATATCTTCCTTTCACCTAAAAATAAAAAAACATCACTCAAGGAAACTTTTTTTTTTTACTTAAAAATATTGTACTGAAGGATAAAAACAATATCAAAGACATAACTAAATTATAAACACAATTGGTTTTCCAACTATTCATAGTAATTTTTTTTTTTTTTGATAGCTGTCATTCAAATCATTCATTTAAAAATAAATCGATTTAATGACAATCTTTGAAAAGTTAATTTATCAGCTTACATATTATAAATACAAACAGCCAAATGATAAATTTTTTTTCGAATGTTATAATTAACTTAATAAGAATTCATTGGTCTTGTATGCAAATTTCAGAGTTTATAAACACTTAATTATTTCTGCTTTTACTATACATCTTTGAGTAAAATTGTATTATTCTTTACAAATACAAATATTGACGACCAGCTACAGGCTCAAGCCCAACAAGGCTGGTCCTTTGTTTATGAATTCTCCAATTCCCACTGACTATCCAATTGTGTCTTAAATTCGTACACTCCCTTTGAATTAACTATATTTTCTGGCAACACGTTCCAACTGTCTATTACCCTATTAAAGTAGTAGTTTTTCCTTAAATCCCGATTAAAATGTGTCTTATTCAATCTTTATATAAAGAATAAGAAGTGATATATTTAAAGTTTGGAAAGCAAATATTTCTGTCTAATTTTTTTAATGAGAAATGTATTTGGTTGACTATTTACTGTAAGAATTTTGAATTCTACTTACAGAATATGCCCATATTAGGAAACTATTTTTTTTATTTTTATAAATTAAGTCAAACAAGGCTAATGTACAAAAATTATTTGAATCTTATTAATTCAAGCACATTTTAAAAATTTGTAACTACCATGATACAATATCTTACATATTCATAAGAGGTTAAAATCTAGAATGTTTTAAAAAAGTTTCTCTGCTTGAAGTCAACAGATACAAGGATGTAGTTTTCACATTGCAACAAAGCAGGAAATAATCAGAAGTGATATGTCCCTCATTTATTAATACATGATATCAAACTGTAAAACAATTTTTTATAACAAATTAAGAACTTTGAAGTAAAAATATAAATGTTTTGAATGAACTAATTAGTTGGCTGTTTTAGTAAGGAGCCAAATAGCACGACTAAAAGTACACTAATAATGAGTAGCAATAAAATTTCCTATTGTATCAGAATTTTAAAAAATAGCTCATGTCAACTAAAAATAGTATAATCGTAGTACATAAAACTGAATCATTACAATACAAGTAGACAATGTTTTCAAAACCTTTAAAAATGGTCATGCATTTACCAGGTTTTTCAGCATATAATATAGATCACAATGAAATTTTCTTTCTAAGAATTCATTTTGATTCTTGTTAATATAAAAATATTTTCATAACAGAAGCAACAATTTGTAAGTGGATTACAAGTTAAAATTGAAAATTTTATCTACAGTATAAAGTTTTTCCTGTTACATTCAATCACTATGGATTTGTAAAGATATTTTTGAAAATAATGGCAATAGAAAAACAACCTCAGCTGTCTGAAGAAAAATATCCCCTTCTTCGTCTTCATCTTCAGTCTGAGAAAGTTCATCTGTAGACCATCCATCATCATGATTGTCAAGATCTTCCTTTTGAAAGCTGTCTTCAGAAGTAAAAGTTGCTCTGCGAGTTTTTTCAACTTTATCTACAATATTATTGTTTATAGGAGGAGTATTATCCCAGCTTTGACTAGAAACAACTTGGGCTCTGAAAAAAATAACATTTTAGTAATTTTACATAAAGCAACAAATATTTTAAAGAAAAAATAAAATTGGCCATGTTTAGAAAAATAGTTTTAAAGAATATTTAATTTTTTCCCAGTTCATACTCTAAAGGTTAAACTGATAGACTGAGAAATTTATTTAATGGTTGTTTTAAATAACACAAATAACATTTTTTTATCCTATTCTGTACCCCACAGAGCTAATGCTAACATGAATAAAAGTAACGCAAATTTTTTTACAAATATGAATACAAATGATCAATTAAAAAAGTTTTGGAAAAAGTGGGAGTATTTGAAATAAAATGACAATAAAAGGTCAGGATATAACAATTTAAAATAATTTTTGTAATTAAATAATGGAACCTTTTGTATGGTTCATTTATTTTACAAAGAAAATTTTTGTTTACCTTGTGATAAAAACGAATTTCAAGATTATTTTTAATAGAATCTAAATTTTCTAATTAAATATATTTTAAGCATTAAAGCAATGTCTAACAACAAAAAATACATGTAAATAAAAAATTAGATTTTTTATAGCTCTTCACAAATGCTTTCATATGTACTACTTAAAAGATAAAAGGGAAATATCATACAAATTATCTGAGAATGCATTAGTTTCATGTTTGAAAATCAATTGAAGAAATGAGTAAGAAGCATAAGTTCTTTTAAAATAATAAACAAAAATAGTAAATGTCTGACAGTATATGGTTGTATGAGTTTTAATTCCAAAAAATCGGATAATCGTATTTTAATTTAACCGTAGAGCAGTTAATACTGATGTTTGGATGTATAGTCTTAATATCTAATCAATTAATAGTTTTTGATTGAAATTGACAATTTTTTTTCAAGTGGAATGTTTTCTAATTAGTAAACGGTAGGAAAAAAAATGGTACTTAAGAGATAAGAGTAAATGGAGATGCTGTAAGAAAGAATATTTTCACCAGCTAGTTTTCCTCATTTATTATGACTCATGTTATTGCATTTCTTTTACATTAACCACCAAAAATATATGCTGGATTTATTTAGATATTGTTATTTTATATCCTAATAAACTTTTATGACTAATGTGTTTGATACTGGAAATCTCATGAACCAATCATTGACCACAAATGTCTGGATGTAAAGACACTTTGCGTGCTTGAGATGCCTACGCATATAACTCATCCAGCAATAGCAGTTACCAGCTAAAACGGGCAGAAAGATAAAGAACATGATTGGTGGTTGATTAACAAAGATGGCCAAGACATGAATTAAATTTAATTGTACATGCATAATACCATGTCAATTCATCTCATTTTGTAAATAATCCATATTTATCCATATTTAGCTCATTAAATTCCTCTTAATTTTTACGCATCTCTTCATTTCCTGAATTATGGTTATTGTGTCCCACATATATAGCTAATTTTTCCAAATTGTACTGTAAACAAGTTTACAAAAGGATTTAATAGTCTACAATGCAAGTATGTATTTTTAAGCAAATCAAATGTTTCATTACCTCTTTGATACAGGAGATTGAGATATTAATCCATTCAAACTTTTTATTTTATCAGAATATTGCTTCTTATTTTCATCTGAAAAAATAAAATGCCAAACTAAACCTCGTAACTAAGAAAAACAATAACTGCAAAAAACATTATGTGTTGTACAAATATGAACTAGATATTAGATTTTCAAACTTAAAAAATATCATTATAAATGCCCAAATCCAAAGATAACTATTAAAGGGATATAAGTAAAAAATAAAAAAAGTAAATCAGGCAAAAATATTCAATTGTATTTGATCTCTGCATATTTAACAAAATAAATAATGCAATTAGTCATACTATTTCTCTTGATACATATGGTAAACATTTGAACTGTTTTCATTTTTATGCAAAATAGGAAACTTTATCAACTTATGCCAGAAAACAGTTTTTCATTTGAAATAACTATAAAAAAGATTTTATTGTTCTTATGATTATTTCATTATGAATAATGCCAGAACATCTAAATTTGCTACAAACTCTTATATGCTTAAGAAAGAATACAAATCAATCATATCCCTCAAAACAGAGTTTGCATTTTACTACTTCTTGTAGAAGATAACTGATAATTTAATTTCTATTGCGAGTCTCATTTTATTTTGAGCATTTTATTCATTTACTTTTAATACTAGATGACCAATTCAGGGCTCCTAACAGGTTTAAAGGTCTAAAAAGGTGACAAAAGTGACTAATTTAACCAAAAAGGTGACAAAAAGTGACTAATTAAGCAGGAAAAGGTGACAAAAAGTGACTAATTAAGCAGAAAAAGGTGACAAAAAGTGACTAATCGAGCAAAAAAAAAAAGTACAAAGATAGAAAATAAAAAGATCCTCCCCTATCCTTTCTTTGAAAGGATATTTTTATTTTCTTCATTTAAAAAGTACATCCTTTTAAAATATCAACATAAAAATAAAAAAATCGTAATGATGATTTTTTAATTTGTTCATTTTTGACACAGCTTCAAGAATTTCTTCCTTTTCTTTAAAAGATTATGTCTCATTTTTTTGTTGTTGAAAAAGTCTGAAATTAATTTTTGTCTTTTTCTTCTCAATAGAAGAATGTGCATTTTTAAAAGTCTGTTTTTGCTGAACAGCATCATCCGAGACTTCTGCCGCTCCTTCAATCATTGACTGAGCAAGTGCTGCTTCCTTAAAAACTTTATTTTTTATCACCTTTTTGAGTCTATCATTGACTAATTTTAATAATTTTGAAGCACTGTCCAATATCTCATTCTCTTCCTTACGCATAATTTTAAGTTTTCGTTCGTCTTCTATCACCTTTCTGTTCTTTGCCAGCTGCTTTAAATTTTTTTTTCTCTGCTTCCAGTCTACCTTTTTCTTTACTGTCCTTCTCTAATTTTTCTTGTGCCTCATGTTTTCTATCTTACTAGGGGGCTCTGCCCACTGCTCGCTTACGCTCGCCAACTCCCTGGGATTGCTACGCAAACCAACATTACTTTCGCAGAGTGCATCTCCTGGACAGTGAAACTATCTGAACAATTCATATAATCCTGATTTGACTTTCCGGTCCATGACGTCACAGCGAGGGCTTCGCCCTCTGCTCGCAGACCTCCAGGGATTGCCATGTAATCCCTTCGCAAACCAATACTTTCACAAGTGATTTCACCCTTTTTTACTCCAACATTTAATGCACCCTGAACTAATAGCCGCATCTGTAAAAAACCTCCTGCACCTTGTTCTCTGTACAATTTTAAGTAATCCGTCTTAATCTCCTTACTTTACGTTCTGTACTTCATACTTTCTCCGTAAACCGTCTGAGAACAAAGTGAAAAAAGCGAGCCCTTTTCCTCGCCAAATAAAAAGAAATAATTTTTATGGCAATTGTTGCTACGATAAATTTAACACCTGTCAAACCCGATAGTCAAAAATACAACCCACAACTGCGTGCGGAACCTGCTATGCGAACTAAAAAATATGAAATTTGTGTGACCAACTTTTGATTGCATCGAATTTATTTATGAACCAATTTTTAAAGTAATTGTACCATAAGAAAGAGTACATTCTGAGTTAAACTGCGATATTTTCAAAATTAAAAACTAATCGTAATACAATATAGATTAGGGATGCGACATCAATGTTTCTTACATCGATGTATTGGAGTCGATGTTTTTGTAACATCGATGTTTATACTCGTCGATGGACTACACAGAAATGTCAGGGTTCTCAATGGGGAGCTTCGAGCTCTCAGAATGTGTGAGAGGTTGATGATCTATCTCCTTAAAAACTTTGCTGAAGACACCTTCGAGTGTGAATTATCATACATATTGAAGATTCCACCATCATTTCAGTGTTTACCCTGACGTATCTACACCTTCTAGACATAATCAGACCCACAATAGAAACTGCAACATGTGATGACAAAGGTACTAAACACATTACCTCTCCTCCTGGGTTAACGTTGAGTTAATATCAGCTTGATCCGTCCGGTCTCTTGACCTCTCTATTCTCGTCTTATTCCAGAATCCGAAAATAAAACGGGTCTGTTGAGACCGCCCTCAGATTTGTGTATGGAGGATGTTATCCCCCCCCCCTTTTAAGTGACCACTGACATCAATCACCATTTACGAGCTGTCACCATCTGACCTCCTAGAGGGTTCCTCCTTTTGTTCGACCCTGTAGACCTGTGATATCTATCTTGCCCCAAATCATACACCACAAAACTATGAAAGGAAAACGTTAGTCGTAAATGCCACTCAAGTTAGGTCATTAGGTAAGAGGGGTCGGACATGCAGATGGCCCTGCTTCCCTTAAACTTCGCAGCTTCGTTTTACTGATAGCCTTTTCTAGTGGGAAAATTTCCAGAACTTGCTGCTAATACACCGCGGGCAATGTGAAGTATACTTTTACAATTGAAACGGTTCGCTTTTGGATCCATTCTTGCGGTGGAATGTAGCGCGCATTTTGAAATTGAGTTCGTAAAAACCCTGTGTGTTTTTTTTAGAGAAAATTAATTTTTTTTACTGTGCACCAAATATTTTTTTCTTCTCTAAATAAAATTTAAGAACTTAAAACCCCTGAAAAGGTGACAAAATGTCAAAAAGGTGACAAAAAATAAAAAGGTGACAAAAAGTGACGTGTTAGGAGCCCTGCCAATTGGACTGGTGGTCAGGATGCTGGCTTCTAGCATGAATCCGGAGTAAGGCATGGATGTTTGTCTATATAAACAAGGTTGTGCCTTGAATATATGGCAAACATTTGAGGTTCAACATGAACCCATTTTCTGTGGTGTACTAGGTAATGCCATGTGGTTCATAATTCTGCCCTTATAGTGTCATAACGACTGAAGTTCTAACAAGTTCAAATTGCCGAGCATTGGTAAAACATTTCTTAATAACATAAAGGGGAACAATAAAAACTTCACTGAAAGAAATTGGAAGATAAATCATAGTTGGTTCAATAGTTTTTTACGAGGACTAGGAGCTTCAGTTTAATACTTATTCATTTCAGTACTTTTTGTAACAACTGTTTAAAGGTTTCTGAGAGAGTGGAAATTAATACAAAAAGTAGCATTTGGAAGGAAAAATCTACGATGTTACGTATGTTTTAATTACAAATAGAATGCAGCATTACAACATAACACCCAAGAGCAAGAATAATTCATTTGCAAGAAACTTACCTTTGAGATGCTCAAATTGTTGAAACAAAACTCTTTTAATTTCTGATACCCATTTTAATTTTACTTCAGTAGTTGGAGCCTGAAAGAAACGGCCAATATAAATATATTAATACTTAAACAAAAAAGAATTGTTTAAAAAATGACAAACAACGCTTGATCTTTCCAATCAGCATTTAAATTACGGATAACGTAGATATACACTACCCTACAATAATGGACCAGACACCAAGATGTGATGGTATAAGGGAAAGAATACATGCTTTAATGGGGGATGGTCCCCTAAATGCTGCCATTACACTAGCAACCCTTCTAGACATACTTTCAACAAGGTTTTGATAAACAGCTATGGGTATTTGTGTCTTAGAATGTCACCAGCTCAGCTGTAGATTTTGGATGTGGTTCACTGGTCCGTAAGCATCGTTCTAACTCGTCCCACAAATGTTCTATGGGGTTTAGATAGGGACTCTGATCAGGTCAGGGAAAACGTTTCACATCCATATGTTGATACCACTGTTTGATAGACTCTGCAACAAGACATGGAGCGTTGTCATACTGGAAGTAACATTCGTCCATTCCATAAAATTGACAGAGCGTAGTAAGAACCAGATTGTCCAAAATGTTCATGTTGCCGCCGACGTTCAATTGGCTAAGGAACAACATGCAAAGGTCCCAGGCCATACCACAAAAACCACCCCCAAACGAGTAGTCAGATTTTATGCAAATTCGAAGGCGTCAGGTCCATTATTGTAGGGTAGTGCCTCTAAAAAGGCAAACAAGTAGTCATTCTAAGATGATTTAAGTGTGGAATGCTAAATACAAAGTTTACAAGACAACTGGCAAATATCTGAACTGTCAAATCAATTATCTCCTTTTCTTAAACAAACAAATAATTGCCAATGACAGCAAGTCAGTTTTCTAAAAAGTGGTCTAAAAGTTGAAATTTGCAAAGTCATAATCGCTAAATACAAGTGTTACATGGATTTCAACCTACATGAAAATTAGGTAAAAATGGTCTGATACTTTTTTTTCTCTATTAAAGATATAATAATGCAATGGAGTGTACATTTAACTTTATTTTATTAAGATAACATCGTTTTACACAAACATTTCTAGACCATTGTTACTATGAGTTTCAGACATATAGCATGAATGACTTTCATCAGGTCATTCCGCTTCGATGTCCATTCCTTGAGTTACCTTTTCAAAGAAAATTTCCCTTCTCCTTCCCAAGACCAGGATTGCAGTCACAGACACCTCCTTTACTTTCATATGAAATCAAATGGTTCTTTCAGATCATTGTTCCTAACATGAGTGGCTGGAGAAATTTGCATGTCTTTCAGACAAATATTTGCAGAATTTGGGTATGCCAGCCTTTTAAAATATGTGAAGAACCAACATGTAAATCAAATACCTACATAACATGATGACATTTTTTAATTGGTTGAGTTTTTATGGCACAAGGGCCACATATGGCCAAGCTGTGCCAGACAGAGATTTTTTTGGAGAAAATGGTTGCTTTGTATGTTGTGTATTAGAAAAAGATCTTAGTCATTTTAAAAAGGTATAAAAAATAAAGAAAATATAGTATTGATAACTAAACTTTCAATACAATATTTTCAAACCAATAATGTATATTCTGGATCACATCTGGGCTTCTATGATAGCCAGTCTTACCTGTAATATGTATATCTGCTTGCGTCCATGAAGCCATAATTCAAATTTACGTCCTTCAGCTTTGCTGCCATGCATGTTTTCTGTCAACCCAATTTGGGATGTCTGAAACACAAAATGGCCTCATATAAATAATATTTATTTAAGTCTTTGATAAGTATAAAAGAGATTAATAAATTTTGTAACGTTGAAAAAGACAGAATTCATTTTTAGAACTGTAAGTTACTCATATAGTTCATTAGTTGGGTTTTGTATAAGGTAATGGTAATTTTAGTTAACGTCATACTAGAGCTACACAACGGGCTATTGATGATGGTCCGGGATCAGTCCCTTGAGGGAAAGATCCGAGGACAACACTTCATAATTTTGAACCACGGTCAGATGACGAAGCAACACCTGAGCTGGCACCCCACTCTCCAAACTTCCATGCCAACCCAACGTGAGGACTTTCAGCCACAACAGATTTAAGGTGCATCAGTCGCCTCTACACCATACGCTTACAAATATCCATGCCCGGACCCGGATTCGAACCAGGAACCTTCCAATCTAGAGGCTAACACCTTAACCACTATACCGGTTGGTCGGCGGTTTTGTATACGAGTCATATTTGGCCAAATTACCCCAAACAACGTCAAGTAAATAAACATATACACAGGAAAAGCTGTTATTGAAACAGACAAGAGAAGTGCACACACACACAGAGAAATGTAACACTACAAAGAAAGTTATGCATAATTGTTTTCAAGGTAAGCAAAAGTTAATGCATTAAGCTTTTAATTACTAAGAGCTTTTAACATCATATTTCTAGATATGTGAGATATAGATTTTAATTTAGACAAATGAAAAAGCTACACAATATGAATTATTAGGACATGAAATGTTGGATTTTTATACATTTTCATTTTTGTTCATTATTTTTAAGTCTGTTTAAATACATTTTTAACATGAACGAAATTTTAGACCAATTTAATGGTATCTCTACTATTATAAAAGGAAGTGTTTGAGTGTCTGTCTGTGTTTTCGGACAATCTATACTGCTTACAGTCCTGAAATTCAGCAGTCCTAATTTACACAGGTAGTCCTAATTTTTTCCAAAGCCCGAATTTTAAAATTTAATCTAGAACATTTAATATTTTTTTTTTATTATTTGTTTTCCTTAGAATGGAAACAGTAGGAAGAAATCAGATACTAAATTTATTTTTTCCTTTTATTTCCTGAGCACAAAAAATTCTAGTGATGTGGAACAAAATAAATAAAAATTTTTGACTTGCACTTATTTCTTTTTTTATTTAGTCCAAGTTTCTATCTTTGCAATCCTTAAAGATAGAGTAAAAAATTCAACGGATTTGAAATCTGCAGAAAATTTTACACCAGATCAATACCTTAAATGCGATTTTCTTTAAATGAATAATTTTTCAATTGTAACTTTTATATTTTCGCAATATGAATTTGGCCACATTTGATGAAGATATTTATTACAAACACAAAAAGGACTATTTGAGGTTTTCTATCTTCAAGATCATTAAAGATAGTAAAAATTTCAAGATTTGAAATCTGTGGAAAAATTATATCAAACCTATACCTCAGTTAGTCCAAATTTTATGTGAATTTGCGACATGCCCTTGTCGTATCGGGTGGATGTGGGACTCAGTCTTAAAATTATTATTTTTAATGTTTTCAGTATCAGTAACGGCATGGACTGTCACGGGCAAAACCGTGCTGGTCTACTAGTTATATAAAAAACTATGAAATTTATATTAACTGCCTACATAACCATATGATGATAGCGAAGTTACTTCTCATGCATTCATACACCATTTTAAAATTATTTAGATAAAGAAAAATATAACAAATTTTAACTATGAATATACATCATAATATTATAGTACAAAAAACTCTACCTTTAAAGCATTTTTAAATGCATAACTGGGACTTTCTTCACGGCCATATTTTTTTGTAAACAAAACCAAGCCTTCATAAAGAAATAAATATCGCTGATGAGCTTTAAAACGTAAATCTCTGATACGATCTTTTTTATTTTCGACCCATACATTAAAAGGACTTTGTAGTAGTAATTGGCCATAGTCTGTCAAGCACCCCTATATAAAAAACAAATTCAAACACTTTAGAAAAATAAATTTTTACAAATAACTGAAATGGTGATATATACTATATACTGTATTAGTTTGATTCTGAGAAATAAATAAATCTTTCACAAAAATAGAAAACATACAATTTAAAAATATCAACCAGAAATATGGCTTGAAAAGGAACTAATTTACAAAAATTACTGTGAAGGCTATTTTTGCATTTTCCATAATTGAACACACATAGTAATATTTTTTACCTCAATAGTCATCAAGAATACTTGATTTGCAGACATTTTAAAAATCTTAGATATTGCAAATGTGCTTAAAAAACCAGAAGACAAACATTTAATGTTTCATTGACAACAATTAATAGGAAAAGGAGCATGTGCAGGGTTTAACTGAAACATGCAAAGCTATACACTTCTTAATTAAAGTACATTTGGAATAATTTTCAGTTCTTAGCAGTATATGATTTCATTTTCTAATTTGGAATGCAATAAACTATCTATCTTAACTATTGCTAATGCACCTGTGAAATATTTTGTGAAAATTATATATATTTCAACATTTTCAAGGTATATCACTCATAAAAAATGAAGGTCAAATCAAACAAGGGTTAACTTACTTATGCATAAATACTTTGATTATGCATTTACTTTACTTTTAATCATGTATCAATAATGAAATACGAGTTTGTTTTTTGTTAAATGTGTTAATTGGTTATCATAAAATACACTTTATTACTCTATATTGTACAAAAAAAATTATAACCAAAATGCTTGAGACAGTGTAAAAAACCAGGAATGCTTGTACAACACATTTCTATCTTGAAATATGGTACAGGTCACTTATAATCAGTTCAATTGATATTTAAAGGTTTATTTTGTGTAAAAATAAGTTTACTCTTTATACCAGTCACATGCATATCAGCTTATAATAGATATAAAAATATTCATAACTAAAACTTTTCAAGTATACTTACATGAAATCCAGTGATAGCTACTTGATGCATGCTATCATTCACATATTTTAGCACAGTTAGCATAGTATCTAATGCTTCCTTAAGCTCAGTAATACTTTCTTCACAAAACTTAAGCAAGTCCTGAAAATAAAGTAATATTGAGTTAGAAAATTGAAGATTGATTAATTATGACATAAACAGTAGATAAAAAATATAACTGGGCTTACTTGAAGTAGCAGTTGGTATTTGGTAATTCTTTGGACTGGTTTTAGTAAATAGGCACCAAGAGGTAATTTATGACCAAGACTTTTCTGGCATTCCTGAATCAAAATATTTTAGTTATATATTAGAGAAAAATTTACTGAGGAAAATAAATCATACTAAAAGAATACAGGAATAGTAGGATAATGAGCCTAAATATCTTAATTAAATCATACTTGTAACTAGGAAGTTGAATAACTTATAAATCAACAGAACCAATTACAATAAGATTATATTTGAGATGTTGCATTAACATGCAATGGAGTAAACCATTCATATAACTGTAAAACGTGAAAATAAATTTAAAAACTGCTAAGTAAAACATTAAAAAAAATTATTTAAAATCTATTAAATTACTAAAAAATAACAAAGGTTAACAAATTGATTTTAAAACTAATTTGTTTTCTAAGCATCAAAAACTATGAAAAATCAATCATTTTATTGCTAGTTGGGTCATATTTGGCAAGGTGTGCAAAAAGTAAAATGGACACAACCACAACATAAGTTTTACTGACCCAGAAGAGAAATACATCCAGGTAGATAGTTAAATAACTTTACACTGGAGCAACACAACTGGCAATTGGCATGGGTGTAACTAGGTTTGTTTAATTGGGGGTAGTCCTCCCGAAAAGTATGGACTGTACCCCAGTAAAAAGGGGAATAAATAAACTATATTAATATATACATCAATTATTAATTATATCAACATGATTAATATTTATTAATAATTGGTTCCATTAATAAATACTTATTAATTACTACTTGATTTAAAAAATAAAAAAAAATTTACCAATACAATTTTTACCAGATGACTTTATGGTGAATTTTAAAACTTACAATACATTTAAATTAGAAATTAAAATGTCGTTTTTTAACAAACATTTAGATTATTTCATAATTTCTCAGATTTAAATTGGATTTGCTTAAAGCACATCAGTAAACATTATCTCGATTCTGACTCTGCCGCCTATAAAAGCTCATAATTTTTTAAAAGGTGTTAAAACTATATAATCTTGTAGAGATAACTATATACTTGTGTGATACACTCAGAAATACAGATCTCAGAGTGCACCTTACTTTGTGAACAGCAATGTTATTTTCAAACTAAGTTGTAAAACACATGTACACAAGAACACTCACAAACGTGAAAAGAGAGTGAAAAGCTCAGCTCAATAAAGAACTTAAAGCTTCAATTGCTCGTCAATACCAAATTTAACTAACTTGTTCGAACCTCCAACACCCCAGGTTATACCTATGAACTAATGTACCATTCATTTCATTAATTCATTACACAAGTAAAACACTGATGAATTAAGTATGTTTAATAGCTATTAATAAAGGACTGGATTTGTGAAAAACTCATTTGCAAAAAAATTTTCAATAGAATGGGGTGGGTTGAACCCCCAACCTTCCTGGTTACACTTATAGCTATTGGTGACAGTCTGGGATCAATCCTGAAGGAAAAGAACAAAGGACCATACCATATATTTTAACCACTGTCAGATAGCGAGGCCACACCTTAGATGGCACCCAACGCTCCAAACGTCAAGGACATTTAAGGTCATGGCCGATTTAACATGCACAAGCCTCAGTGTACATGATGGTCTTTGACTGGACCGAGTCTCGAACTTACAACCCTCCGGTTGCTAATCTGATGCTCTTCCAACTGGGTTACCGGAGCCCTAAAACACCCAGGGGGAAAGAGTTTGAAAAATTACCTTGAAAAAGGGATTGTCATCACCACATTGTCTACGGAGGGATTCGGATTTAGGCTTGTTCAGGCAGTAAATGCTGTATAACTTATGAAATGATTCACTCTAAATTAAAACAAAACAGAAAATTAAAATAAACTCAAGTTACATAAGACATTTCATAGATACAGAAGAGCAATTTCATAAGGGCAATTAATACATAAATAAAAATCTGTAATCAACAACGTTTTCCAACTTAATCTGTATCCATAGAGAACACTTGATATAAATTAGTGCACTCTGCTATAAACAAATTTTCTTTATTGCTTGCTTTGATATACTTTCAAGTGTAAAGCTGTAAAGAAAAAACGTATTAAATAAAATGCAACTAAAATAAGAGTGCAATTGGTGCCAGATCAACTGATGGAGTAAGGAAATGTTAGCTTGAATTGATGTAATGAATAAAAATAAAAGCTGATTTAAAATTGAAATTTTTCAATAAGATATCTATAAACTTTGTAACCAAATTTTATAACTCTACAATATATAATCGTAATTTTTCCATTTGCCAGTGGCAACAGATGAATTGTATGACAAGTATAATAAATTATAATGCAGAATATTATGAATAACTTACTCTTTTAACAAAGCACCTTCCAACTTGTTCAGGCATAGTACTACAGCCTTCAAGATCTGTTAAAAAAGTTCTGTAAAGGAGAGAGAATAGAATGAATTAAAATTGAAAATAAAGTACTATAATTATTCATCATACAATTACAACCTTAAGACTACATATGAATGCCACTTGATTTTTCACAAGTCAAGCTGCATGGAAATAACAGTTTGAATGGTGAAGTGCCCAGAAAGTGCCTAGTCACGACTTTCGCCTTAAGATATTAACAGGCCTAATCAATATACTTTTATATTAAAGGTTTGTGTTTCCAAACATTTAATAAACAGATTAGATTACAACACGATACATTAAAAATACATATTATAAATATAATTTCATTACAATTTGAATTCCAATTGAAGGTACAAATGCTGAAGATTTGGCCAACTTGGATTAATAATACAGATTTGTCTTAAAGCAAAATTAATTTATAGAAAAGAACAAAACTTATGCTATAGGGAAAGAGTCCATCAACTATTTAAAAAAGATTTTTAGTCCCAAAATTATATCCTTAGTTTTTCTTAAAAATACGGCAATTGATCTCAAATTTTTTTAAGCTCCTATGGCAGGTTACAGAACAAGTAAACAGAAAGAAAGGCGCACCCCCAGAAAATAACACAAAAACAAGACAGAACCAAACATGGCTATAAGAGAAGAAAGTTTATAAACCTATACAGTCACCAACCTCTCAGTATTGATCATAAAGTCTAGGGGTAAAGAGAGAAAAGATGTGACATATCTCATAGAGCTTGAAGCTTTATTTCAATGAACAAAATATAATTAGACTTGTTTTTAGTTGTTATCTGTAAAGCAGTAAATTTCTCTGCAATGATATTAAATAAGTTTGAAAGATCATTCCCCAGTTTTATTCATTTTTATTGCAGTCCTACGAGGAATTAAAGAAAAACAATCTTGGTAAGAATTAATCACTTTAAAACTCAAGAAACTTAAAAAGGATAAGCACTCATTAATGTGTTCAAAAACCTAGTTTTGTGTGAAACATAATTATTCAATAATTAGAAGCAATAAAGTCATAAAAACTTCATAAATGTCAAAGTACTTACTTGCTATGAAAGAAATGAAGGTCTGCCATATTACCAAAAAGAACGTCCTTTTTATCAAAAAGTACAGTGGGAACTACGTCGCTCATGGCCGGATTTTCAACTTGTTTTAAGTAACCCTACAAATGTTAGGGAGAAACATAAGTCATTCTAAAATGAGACATCTTATAAAGGAGAGAAATAGAGAAAATAATTCAACTCACATTTAATATGCTATGTAGTTCAGCAACATAAGTTTTCTCTGTTTCAATAAGTTCATTCAAAACATGACTGAAAAGTAAACACAAAAGCCATTTTCAGAGAAACGAAAACAAAATAATGTTAACATAATACAATATGAAATATGTATACAAATAAAAATGCAAGATACAAATTCAAACTGGTCTAAGGTTATGATACTATAATATTAACAGGTTTAGTTTTAGTAAAGCATCTAATATATTTTAACTGAGTTTAATGCAATCTGTTTTAAAACTATTTGCTTATGATTGTAGAGTTAAAAGCAAATGGAGGAATATCAGTCAGATAGTAATTATGTTGATGTAATTAATTCTCAGAGCACATGTTAAAAGTAATTTTTACCATAAAACTTTCAACCAATATTTAATTAGTTTTAAATATCAAGTTTGTATCACGTTTTTTCTTCTATACGATTTTATTTAATCAAGTTTCTTTAAAAATTTCAATTATCAGTCTTTGAAACAAAGAAATCTTCTTAAAATTAATTTTAACTACAAAACTAAACTGCATCAATTTAAAAACCGATTATTGTAAACTGAATGAATAACAGTGAACAGTGCAAGCCCATTTTCTCTGTAAAATACAACATTAATACAAATATATTAAAATTAAATTTAAAGTATTGAATCTTGGTTGAATAATCTTTCTCTTGAATATCATAAAATTCAATAACAAATTTAACTAAAATCTTAAAAGAATTTATGTTATTTCTAGCGACAATACCTTCTTTTCAACCTCAACACATCAGTGCTATTTCTCTGAGAGGGAGTAGTGGTAACTGTTTGAATTGGACGAAAATAGGCAGATCCATCTGTTTCACTTTCTTCAAAACAAATTTCTATTGTTGTCTGAAACATACAAATTATTACCCAGCATTAGACTACTTATACTGGAACCTTATTTAGTCAGTTTGCTTTCTGGCATACTTTTTAAAAACAAAATTGAAAAGCTACAACTGCATGCTGAGAGGACTGCTGACTTAAAGCATACAATTATTGTAATCTTGGAATTTTTGTCCACATTTTGTGGTTTTGAAAGTATTTTTCAAGTAGGGATTTTACTCATCACTAAGCTACCCATGCTGATATATTTTATAGGTGTTAATAAGTCATATATATTGTGATAAATTCCAACTATAATGAAGCTTCTGGAGTCAGTAGGATAAAAAAGATGTCAGGATGAAAATATGTTTCAAAATTCACGCTTCAACACCAGTATATAAAATAGTATTGAAAATGTATCCAAATATTAAATTGTCAATGTAGAATAGTGAATAAAGCGACATATTTTAGATTATACTGAATACATGTAGAATTTAGTTTCAATCTTTTTCTTTTATTTCTTTTCATGTCATCTTTGAGATTTTTAACACGTAGGACAAGCTCAAGAGCAGTCATAAAGGTCATGGACAATACATAAAGGAATATTAAGCCATTCCTCCTGTAGAACGGTCTCTAATTCCGGAAGTCTGGATGGAGGTGGAAATCGGGAACAAAGTTTGGACTTCAAATATTCCCATACAAAGACTGAGACGGCCAGGCGAGATGTTTAACTTCATCGTCATGCCCTTCGAACCATTCTTGAATACACCTAGCAGTGTGGATAGGGGCGTTGTCGTCTTGAAAAAGCAGTCGCTCTCCAGGGAATACAGTCTGGACAAAAGGATGGACATGATCCCCTAGAATGCTTAGATAGTGATTGGATGTGATCTTCCCATGCAGAATAACAAGTGGCCCAAGACCGCCCCAAGATATCGCACCCCATACTATAATGGAGCCACCACCATGCTTCACAGTCGGCAAGAGTCATTCAGGATCAAACGCTTCTCTAGGCGTTCTCCAGACATAAACGCATCCGGTCATCTGAAATAGGGTGAATGACGATTCATCTGACCATATTACCTGTTGCCATTGCTGTGGGGACCAGTTTTTGTGATCTCTGCACCATTGGCGTCGCTTGAAAACATTAGTTGCTGTCACCAAGAGTTTACAAATTGCCACTCTGACATAAATGTTAGCAGCATGAAGTTCCCTTTTGACAGTTTTTGTTGAAACGGGGTCCTGGATATGACTGTTCATTTCGGATGTTATCTCGGATAACGATTGCTTGTGCTTTCAGACTACTATGCGCTTCAAGACCCGTCTATCCCTATCAGCAAGCTTTCGGCCACTGTTGTGCTTTGTCGTCGTCTCACCCTTTTTCATGTACGCTGTCATAACGGCTGATACTGTACTCCTTGCAAACCCCAAAAGGTTTGCTGTTTCTGTAACCGATGCTCCACCTAAACGCGCTCCAACAATCATTCCTCTTTTGAACTCTGATGGGCATGTCATTTCAACTTATCACAGACAGTTCGATAGACGCATTCAACGCAGGTGACTGCTGTTGAGAGACTGATACCTTCCTTCCTTTGCAGGTGGCGCGGCTGTACTGCAGGTGTGAAATACCTCATACTTTTTCACAGGTGTTCATATTATTTTGTCCTCCTCTGTATATATATATATATATATGTATATATATATATATATATATATATATGTGGCATTGTTACTGAGACATATAACATATAAAAATATATATACACCTAATTCTGTTTTTACAAAAATTTAATTCAACACAAAAACACAAATTCAAAATAAATATTTCATTCTCTTTTTATGCTAATCATTTAAATTTTATACAAGTGGGTCAAGCCAATTAAAAAAATTTGTTTTGCCTATAAATTCTAAATTTTTAAATTTTATTTGTGGCATAATATCATTTTTATATTCCACGCACTAATGAGGAACGTGCTGGGAAGTTACAACATGAACTGAAGTTGTTGACAGCCTCTTATAGATAATTAACGGACACAATTATTAATAACCGAATTCATTCGAAAACCGGTGAAACATCAGCACTAAAGATGATTTTGCTCAAGAGATCATGGAAAGAAATTCATAGATAGAGGAAGAAGACAATGTCCACAACATTTCTAGTGATAGTAGTAATATTCCAGATGTACACAAACATATGTGCTGTTTACTGTCAGAAAATGAAATAGAATATAATCTTGTTATGTGTAAAACAGATTTTTTTCCATTTCAAATGCAAATTTACTTTAATACATTTTCATTACATATTATAAAATCTGTATGTTGTTGAAAAAAAATAAACAGACTATTTTCATATGTTTTTTTTTTTAATTATTTGTAATGATTTCTTAGTTCTGGAACCAATCTTCTTTTCTTGCATAGAAACCATCTTTTTTTTTACAAGGATTCTTCAGGAGCGAATCTATCGTATCAAAACAGAATTAGGTGTATATATATATATATACATATATATTGTCTTATATGTTAATATTTGTATTTTTCTTTAGTAGCAGTTCATGTTTCATTTGTAGTAGTAACATACTTCTGTTTGTGATGTCCTCTGGCCATTTGGAAAAAAGTATGCTTAGTGACTAATTCACCTTGTTTCTTTTTCAAACGAATTTCATTTTGTTGTTTCTAGTTTTTTTCTTACTAAAAGTCAAACTAAAATTATTGCAAGTGCTGTGAAATTACTTTGGTTCCTTTTTTATGGAGTTTCCTGTCTCTGTCTGGAGAGGCTCTACGGAGAGGAGGGTGAGAAGGCACTTTAGGTTCTGGTACAACTGCCTGGATTGGCCGCACTGGTTTAACTGCAAGTTTTTCGAGACTAGATTTTCGTTTCTCACAAACAGTTTGCATATCTTCAAGTCGTTTCAAGACCTGTAAAATAGTGTCTGGTGTTTAATTTTTAAAGTAATAATTGCTGATTTCTTAATTTTCTAAATTTAAGTATTTCAAGTCAATAATCAGCAAAATCGATAACAGCAAACTTTTACATTACACATGCAGAAAACTGCAACTTCTTAATTAAAACAGATGTCATAACTATTCAAGTTCATTCAAAAATAAATAGTAAACAGCATGTTAAACAGTATCATGCAAAAATTTTGCACAAATAGCTAGGAGTAAACGTGCATTACTTAAAAAAGCAATTACTTTTTGTTTTATAAATTGCAAAATTTTAAAATATTTGAAACAATCTTGTAAAAATGTATTCTTTTTCAAACACAACTTTTGTACACAATCCTTTTGGGGGCTGATTACTCTCAAGTGTTATAGAAATAATAGCAAAATATAAAATTTTTAAAAACATTTTGAGTTATGACTAAACCAATTACACAAACCTGTTGCACAAGTGCCCTTGTTTCTGGTGAAATTGTTCCATCAAGAATAATATGATGTTCCAGTTCTTCACTAATTTGCAAATCACAACCTTTCTGTAGGAATTCAGAAATACTCAGCAGTGCCTTTGAAGCAAATTCATAGCAGGTGCATTTTTCAATTTGATGAGATGCCAACAGTTCTACTCCTTCTGCACACCAAGAATTAGCCTAAGGAGCAAGAATACAAACATTTATGCTGAAATATACATAACAATTAAAATATTTTACTACAAAATCTGTTACAGTTAACTAACTTAATATTATACCAAATACCAAACATATACAAATTGTTGAGGAGTGTATGGTTTGGTTTGCCATTCTATGGTAATTTTTTGAAACATTTGGGTTAATGAAATGAACTCCTGGCTTAAAGTAGCTTCCTAACCTTTATGAACATCCACACCATGACCGGGATTCAAACCCAAAGCCTGTTAAACCAAGCCCCAGAATGCTCAGCATTTGGCCTTCAAGTCTTGAGAAGTATAGAATAATTTTATAAATATATTTTCTAATACAATCTTAACTGACACAATTTTTAACAATAGTTTTTCAAGGCATATTTAATAGTACAATTACAATACCTATAAATTCTAGACCATCTCCAAATTAAAAGTATTTATTTCACTGTAGTTTCTAAGGAAATGTATGCTAGATATATCAAATTCATTGACACTCTAAAAACTTCATTAAAATGGGAGCAGAAAGTTGGGCATCAATGGCACCAAAATACATTATGCAGTAGCCAAAATAGTCAATTTGGGTAACATTTTAATTTTATTTTGTTAAAGTTGATGCGTGTGTATCATCATATAGTGTAATGACTAGGGCCTGTTATAGACATTTGCATATCTTGAACTTTTCACAAAAATGACGATACATTGTTTTAGATCATTCTGAAGCAATTTCAGTTTGTTTTAGCTATGCAAGTTTATGAAGTTGATTGTAGAAAATATTACCATGGTTACGGAAAAATTAGGGTGACTAAGCATATGACCTTGATGGATCTAAAATATTCAGGCGTAGATTGTAAGGAGGAAGAAACAGTTTATCAGACAGAATTTGTATCATACAAGAGAAAAACTCAAGAAAAAAAAAAATAATAATAAGTTGCAAAAATCATGACTGGTTCAAAATTTATAGGAACGAAAAAAAGTTAACTGATAATTATGAACCTGAATAAAAACATCTTGCAGTGCTCGTTCTTCAACCTAGGTTTATAAATTCATTGACCATACTTCAGATCATGTAAATTTGCTTACATGTACTTATTCTACAAAGTGAATCCTTCTGCCATAAAATAATTTTTGAAACATACAAATTTACACCAGAATGAATTAATTATAAATAAAAGTTTTGCATTCAATTTGAAACTATGGAATGTTTATTTTAAAATTTAATGCTTTAATTTGTTATTTTATTTCATTCAATACTTTTTAATAATTTCATCAGCAAATAAAATTCCTAGAGCCAGCATTTCCTAGAGGAAGAACTCTACTTATCTTTAATAACCTTGAAATGAAAAGAAAAAATAATGTTTGAAATGTTAAAGATCCTTGTGATAGATTTATTTTTGTTAATCATTTAAATATTCAATACATTGAAAATAATAACAAATAAAAGGATTTTATAAGTTCCTGTCAAATGATGGGATGTAGTAGAATAAAGAATACATTCAATGGTTGTTTGATCAAGTGTAAACATATAAATCATTTAGAAAATGAATGTTGCATTTAAAGTGATTATACAAACATAATAACCCCTTCAAATTTCATCTTTCTCAGATGATTTTGCATGTATCACATAATAGTGAGTGATTCCATTTATTACAAATCACAGCATCACATTTATGTTTGTGAGAATTTTATCCATCTATAGAATATTAAAAACACAATAATTTTGCTTTATTTAACATAACAAAGTGATTTATTTTACAGAAACAAAATAAGGAAAAATTCCAACTTCAATGAAAATAAAAAGCACACGAAATTAGATATTAGTTTTGAACAAATTAGTTTTATAAAAATCAATACAACATTAGCATGCATAAGTATTATTTGAACTATAACTATCAAACAAGTTTGTTAAGTCATACTTGCACAAAGCATTCAAATGATTTTGAAATTTTTATACTAGATGCAGTTAGGTTAGATTAAAAAAAATTAAAAATACCTTTTCAATTTTTTCATGCAGGTCACAATATTTCCTAAGCATGTCAAGTTTACGTTGAAGCTGGGTTTTGAGCTCACCTACCATCTTCTCAAGCTCCACACATTTGGGAGAAATAGAATCAATGGCATAATGGTCATCAGATATCAGTTGTTGACCTTTCTCTTGAACAACAGCAGCTTTACTCAAGTCAGTCTAACAAAAATATGAAATAATTTACATTCTTATGCTGCATATTATTTTCTAAGAATTAAAGCTGATGTTCGGTGCCGATGCAATTTCCGAAAATGTTTACACAAGGAAAAACTATAAATTTAGATAAAGGATGATATAAAATGCATGCTATGAGAGATGGATAATTAAAAACAAATAAAATTAGTTAATATATTAGATTGAGATGATAGTCTTAAGTCTATTTAATACAATAAGGACTGTCATAATACTCAATTGTTGACTGTGATAGTGAAATACAAAGTCCAAATTTTCAAGAAATGAATTTTTGGCTTTTATAAACCAGAATGTTGCAATTTAAAGAGGACAAAGTCCACTAAGATATTTTTCTTTGCATGAAGGTTAGATATTTCTTAAATAAAAACACTTATTAAGTTTAGCTCAGGGAGTAGAATTTTTTCCCTTTGTTTTTCCAGAATTATGTTTGACTTAATGTTTCATTTGTTAGTCAACAATATAAACTTTAAATCAGAACATTGTAGATATTTACAGTCTTAAGTGAGGTCCTATTCTATTTCATAAAACTAGAATGAGCTGAAATTCATGAAGACAATCATGGTCTGAAATATTTTCCATGGACATAATGATCAAATAATCCTATGTCATTATAGATTTAATCTTAGTCTACACACTAATTTTTTTTGCCTTCTTTCAGCCCTTCTATTTCTACAAAAAGAAAAATGTATTGAACCTGCACTACACATAACTCATATTACATTCAGTGTCCTATTCTATACAAAATAAATCTGCAAATATGCATATCTGGAAAAAGACAATAATTTCACTTGTACTTAAAATAAATCGTCATAGTCATGTTGAATATACATAACGATGAAATTTAGATATAATAGTTAAATTAACACTTAAATTTAAAAGTATACACAAAATGTAATAAAATAGCTGAAGTTCTGTTTAATAGAGGCATTCAGAAATAGAGTGGATCAAGTCAATTTATAACATTTTGAGGTTTGAGTTAAAGTTTTTTCTCGTGTGAACTCCTGTGTATTCACCAGGCTTTTCTTCTGCCATTTCTCGAGAATCAAAGCACCGAGAGATTCAAAGATGTACTAAAAGGATTTAACTCGAGTTTTGGTGCGTGATTATTAGAGTTTGACCAGAAAGTGCCTTCGAATCCAATTTAGTTCTGAATGTTTCAATAAGCAATGTTTAACCCTCTGAGCATAACATGATTTCAGAAAAGTATAGAATTGAAGGTATAGAAAGAATATAAACCTTAGCACACATAACAACTAAACAAACCCATCCATTACTTGAAAAAATCCTAGGACCTATTGGTCAAGAAGGACAAAATTGATTGGAAGTCATGCAGGGAAGACTGCAGGTTACAAATATATATGCATGTGAACCCCTCAGGTTTAAAGAAAAAAAATTATGAACAAATTTAATTAGAATAAGTTTTAAGAAATTACTTCAACAGTGTATTGAAAATCTTCAACATTTTGAAGAGCTTCTTTCACTTGAATAACAGAATCACCGGATGTTGGCATATCAACAAGTTTATCCAAACATGAAGACAATACACTTTGTACCTAGCAAATAAACACTTATATTAATATCTAAAACAAAAATACACAAACTAGAGAAACACACCTTCATCTAGTTAATCTGAAATTTAAAAACAAGAAAGGTATTTAGAGTAAGCTAGGTTAAAAAAAAACATCTTGATTCATTAACTGCATACATATTTAAATGTTTAAAAATTAATAATACACCATTGTGACTGCTAACAGTAATATTTTGTCAGTTAACAAAACAGTATCTGACAAGGTTTGGGTACAATTACGCTTCTGAATAAAAGAATTTTAATGTAATCCATACTTCTTTGAAATCTTGTTCAAACTGTCTAAGTTCCAAGCATTGCTGTAATTTCTTCATGTGGTCATCCCAAAATGCATCAAAATTTTTTTCTGTTTCTTCCAACTGTATTAATAACCTGAAGAAAATAAACAGATAAAATATAGCCACATTAAACTAGTCAATCTCACAAGCAAAATAAATATGCTTAATCCTGCCTGCCTGTTTCATTTTTGGAGGCTACTCATAATCTAGAAAATGAAACTAAAAATAGTGGGTGATATTACCATTTTACTAGCAAGTTAATTTAGGTCTACACCAAAAGTTTTCTTCTGTGATTATGCACACAATACATTGAATATCTCACCATATGGAAAACCTAAATATACATTCATGCTTGTGATGGCATTTTTTAAAAATGCATTCAATATGTCAAGCACTTTAATTCTCGATATGCATATTCAAATTTCGGAAGTAAAACTACTTCAAGAAGCATTTTTCTTTGAAGCAAAGAACAGTACAGCAAAACCCTTCAAACGAAAATTTTCAAATATAATGAAACAGCAAATTGTAAAATCTTTTTCCTGCTCACACATTAAAGAACTCTTCTAAAAGTGATTATGTGCTAAAGCAAAATAAATGACTCCGGTACAATAAAATTCTAACCCAGGCCTCGAAATATATTTTTTAATACAGGTGCACCTTGTGCACCTAAGCTTTTAAATTAGGTGCACAGGTGCGCCTAGCGGGAAAAAATTAGGTGCACAATTTTATTTTCATGTGCACAGTGCACCTGGGTATTTCGAGCCCTGTTCTAACCCAGTCACTCTTTTTAACCTCTCTCTTCAATTTAACTCGGATATTTTTTCTTAACCCATGGACTTAATATATAAGTTCCATAATGTTCCATCACTGCAAAAAATGAGAGAGTGGGTGAAGATTTCACCTGCTGTCCCTAAAAAAGGGCACAGCACTTATAGCAATGACTTTTCCCATAAAAATGGCACTTCTCAACATGAAAAACTGTTACCGGATTTGGTCTCCAGGTTATCTCACTTAGTCTAGTCCCTCCCCACAAAGACTGATCTGACTTGGGAGACCCTACCAGAGGTAAACTATCACCAGTATAGCTTTTAGGGTAGTTGGGCATGCAAGTTCCATCACTGCAAGAAACTGGAGATATAGTATTAATAAGTTTTAAAAAATACCTTTCAACTGCAGCAACATTGACTAGCTTGTCAGGACAAAGATCTAAGGAAGCATCTTCGACTGAAGGTCGACGAATGCAACTAAGGAGAGTCTCCCCATGTCTTATAGCACTCTGTATGTCATCTTTCAACTCCAGGTGTTCTTTAGTGTGTTCTTCAATGTATGCCATGGTAGAGAGGACATCATTAGGTAGAACATTGGCTTGCAATTGAACAATCATATCTTGCAAAATGATGGAAATTTCTTTTGTATTTGCAGAAAATCTCTCAACGGCCTGCATAGACGATCAAAATTATTTGTTTTAATAAATACTAAAATTATTAACGAAACAAAAAAAAATCAATAAAAATTGTAGTTTTAGCTAAAATCAATCATGAACTAAATTTAGGTAAAACAAACAAAATAGATTAAAATAGTCATGACAATTTTGGATAGATAAGGTAATATAAAATGTCGTCATTAATAATAAATTTTAAAAGGTTCGTTTGCTTAAATTTGGATTTCCTTTTGTACCCATTAGCTTCAGAAGAAATTTGATCAAATTATTGTTAGATGCACGGAAAGTAAATAAAAAACTGAGCGATTACAAAGGATGTTAAAACCTAATACACAAACTCTAGTTCCAGTTTGTATGAAATGCTTATGAGGTGTTTATCTCTGACAAAACAAACATTTTAATAAATTTTGTTGCAGTTAGTTAAAATAATAGGTTGGTTGGATTTTATGGCACAAGGACCATATTTAGCCAAGTTGTACCAACCAACATCAAGTAAATGGAGATCTGTACATTTTAAAGTATTTACCAACACAGAAGGGAGAAATACACACAAGGGAATCAAAGCTGACAGGAACCCAGTCTGTGCTCTCTTACTTACAACTTGTGGGTTGTTAGTACAGGGGGCAAACCCACTGCATCTCTCAAGTCAATAAATTTTCAAATAAGTGTGTGTAACACATTCTATCCTAGATCCTCAGTTTTATCAAAACTAACAACATACTTTTATAACACACACACTACAAATAAATTCAAACAATTATAATAAACACTACAAATTATATTCAAAGTTCAAAGATGCAATGTGTCAAAAAGACATTTGATCATGTGTTTAATCTGGAGATTAAAAATATTAAATTAAGGTTTTCAATGAAAATGTCACTACAAATGAATTAATGGCACTACAAATTTACATTAATGTCAACTTACAGTTCTTTGCTGAATCCAATCATCGAGATCATATGCAATAGTCCCACCCAAATCATTTGTCAATTGGCTGATATCTATGTGAGAATGAAGTTCTTCCACACTTGTGCAGACCATAACCTATTTAGAATATATTAAAACAAAATTAATATTATTAATTTTAGATAAAAAATTAAAGATATGAAACATTATTTGTATGACAGAATATGCATACTTTAAATTTGAATTCTTCTTTGAAGAACTTGTTGCTGACCCCAGATATAGCTTTTTGAAGGAAACCTACAGGTCTTAACACAAATACTAGCTGAATAAGAGCTGGGAAAAAACCCTAAAATAGATAAAAACAAATTCTAAGTAAAGTCTACAGCATAGAACAATAATGTAACTGTGCACCATATTAAAATTACTTTAAAGCGAGTCTTGGTGTCACTACAAAATAATACTACCAAATCAACAAGAGTTAGAGTTTAAACATACAAAGATCTGAAGATAAGAAAAGAATCATCAGTGTGGAAAAATCATGGCCTTTGTAAACACAATTTAATTTATTTTATTCAAATTATTATTTATTTAAAACAAATTTTAAGATTTTTTTTGTTACCCTATAAGTTCAAAATTGTTGGACATGCAACACACAAATCACAGAGTAGTTTTATAGAAAGTATTAATTCATGTTAAGTCATTAATAGATATATATGATGCACGATGGTATCTCTAATATTATAAAATGAAATGTTTGTTTCTTGCATGCAAAGTCCTGCCAAATGTATGGCCCGAACAGTAATGGGATTTGGCACACAGGTAGTCCAAATTTTTTGCATTTTTAGGGTCGAGGCAAATTTTAAAATTCAATCTAGGACATTTTAAAATTAATTTAATAGTTTTTTTCACCCTTGGAACTTTGTTTTGTCCCCTTCCGGCAATTGGAAGAAAGGACTGAATTTTGCTATTTTCCCCTCGGACGTCACTATTGATGTAAGCCTTTGAAACCATGCCAAGTCTTTTCAACTTCCGCTCTTCGCATTTAAATGGGAATGCGTAGTCTCCGCTCAAACGATTCCACAGCGAATATTTTGACAGGCATTGTTTAGTTCTTTTTTGTAAAATCGGGACCGTTAAAGATAGATTAAAAATTTCAACGGAATTTTACTCAATTTAAGTACATTGATTTCATTTAATAAATAATTTTTCACTTAAATATTTTTATATTTTCCCAAGAGATTGTTACGTCACGCCGATTGGATCTCTTCGTAATTCGAATTTGACAATTACAGTGTTGCCCGTTCATATGTTCATAATTTGTTTTGCAAAACAAACCAATTGGGAATCCGTGATGGCTGTTATCCAATAGGCTACGAATTCCCAGTTGGTTTGAGAAGTAAACCAATAACTCCACAAAAGCAACTGACACGGGCGCACTGGGCTAGCCACAAAGTGGCTAGTAGGAAATATAGAAGAGCACATTTTTGAAATATTAAAGCAATTGAGATTATTCCTCGCCTTGTTTCTGCTTTTATTCTTTCATTTGATAATTTCTGTCTCTTTACACACATCACACATGCCAAGTTTCATTACGAAGTTTCATTGGCTTAGGAGTGTATTTAATGTATTATCTATCATATTAAAAATTGCAATAAGTACCAAAAATATTTTAATTTTTACACAAAGGTACAATGCAATTTTTAAAAAGTTTTAAATTATAACAAAGAGCAAATCTCTTAAGTTAAAAGTTAAATCACCAGTATAAAAAGTACATGAAAGAGGTGTCATACTTTTTAAAAACCAATTATTTAAAATAATGGTAGTGTAAAAATAAATGGATACTGGTAATACTGGTATTATTAAATACAAACACTGCTATTATTAAATACTATTTCTATTATTCAGAAATAAGTCTTTAGCTAAAAATAACAGGCTGTCAATACTAATACAGCAAAAGTAAACCACTACTATATTTCATGACTAACTAGTTTTCTAATTGTTGTTTCTTTAATATCTATAAATATCCTAAAGCATGTGGTAAACAATTATTTTTTTAGTAATAGCTTGAGATACAGATTGATAATTTCACATTTTGAAATATTACATTCAATCTGCAATTTGCATTATGTTTGAACTTTATGTTTTAACTTTCAAATGGAATACTTACAGCAATCTTCAAAAGTACTGTTTTGACAGAACTCCATTTATCATTCCTTCTGTCTATGATAAGAACGAATCCCCTGTCAGCATCTTGCATGCTAAAAAAAAAAGCAATACTTTCAATGCAATATTCACAAATATTTCAAACACATGAATACGTTCTTTTTTACTTCTCAAGATTTTATAGCAGCATGTAAACATAAATTGTTTAAAATATATTTTTTTACATTTTTGATGAATGTGAACATTTAATTACTACAATGTAATTGTGGGCTGATGTAGGCATTTTATTAAGATTTCGAATTTCCATTAGTTGCAAAAAATTATTCATGAATCTTGTAAATATTATATTAAGTTTATCGTTTAGAATCATGAATATAACATTAATGCTCTTTAAACATAAACTAGAGAATACTTTAATGAATACAGACAGAAAAATATTTTTTTCTAATACAAAAATTTACTTGCATATATACCTTAAGCTGTAAAATAATTTTGGAAAATGTATGATAGAACAAAATGATCATTGAATTTAGAAATCAAAATTTAATATTCACACAAAAAGGTACACTTGTTATTTAAAATGTTTACATCACTACAGCAATTTTATGATAAAGTATACTTTTTATATTTGTAATTGATTGATAATGCTTTAAATGACTAAAACTCCAAAATATGCAACATTTTATAATTTAAAGGCAGTTGCCAAAAATAATCAAATAAAAGTTTTAAGAGATAACTTACGAAGGAACACCTGTCAAAAAGAGCATCAACTTTCTGTATTCATCATCTGAAAGGCTCAAAAATTCCAGAGATGAATCTGGAAAAGTGATGATTGGAAAACCATCTAAGGTTTTACCACCTACAAAAGAAAGTTGAAGTTGTAAATAATAACTTGGGGAATTATGCTCTGTTATATTAGTTTTAAGATAAGAGTAAAAAGACGAAAAATATTTTAATTACCTGTTATAATTGCATATTGGTTGTGTAGCAAGTGTGCAACATCTTGTACACACAAGGAACTATTTTCTTCCATAGTTTCATCTAAAATAAGATGTTAGAATTAGTAATAAGAAAAGTATTACAATTTATTCACAAATTATTTTGAGACGACCCATTTAAAATTATTAAATAAAATATAGCAACTGTCTGCTTTATTTTGTACTTTAATGTTTGTATGCTTAACACTGTCATGAAAGTAACACACACTATTCAGATAAGCACAATAGACAACATTCAGTGATATATAATTATGCCCTACTCTTTTATATTTCTAATCTTTGAAAATAATCTGTTACACTCTTCTCACAAGTACATCATATAGATCTTTAAGTCCTTATGGGAGATTATTTTTCAAATCCGACATGTTTATTAGATGTGACAGCGAATGATAAATTTTTACCAAAAAGAAAACTGAGTACTAGAGGCATGTCATCACTATGGGACCACAAAATCTGAAATGTGTCCAGAGCAGAGGAAACACACAATTTTGCTATCATAGCTAAAAATTAAGCAATTTTTTTTTCTCAATCAGTATTCCTAAATATATTGAGCAGACTAAAACCAAAGCAGCTGATTTAAGGACAGCGTTATTCAAGGGCCAATATTTATTTTGAAATGTACTGAAATTACAAATTATACATTGTGTATGATATCTAATAAAAACAATCACAGCAAATAATATAGCAGCTGAACATGGCATGGCACCCTAGTTTGTGATCAAATAGGAAATAGGAGCTGTATTTTTATGGTTAGTCTTACTTTGCAAAAGGGTAGTCTCTCTCTCTCTCTCTAATTCCTCCATTAGAATAAAATAAAACCACAATAAAAATGAAAATTCAACAATAGGTTTGTGAATTTTTGTCAATTTAACTACCCATTGATATGTATTACCGATGTTGGAATTGAATGGGCAACATACTAAATTGCAGCAAATAACAGAGTGAAAATAATTAAATTTAATAATTTTACTTGTCAAACTCATAAATTGCCACATTGTTTTAACATTATCTAAATAAAAACCTTTTACAAGTGTGGGTAGGATAAAAGGTAAATTCAATTTGTAAGGGGCTTCATAACGTATATATACTGTGTGTTAATAAATAAATAAATGTTTGTTGTTACAGTAAAGCATACAAGAATAATAACATGGTTTGTTTCCCCAGACATATTATCTTTATTACGTATTTAAAGCTTTAAAAGAACGATTTTTTTTGTAAAACAGTTGATTTCTTATTTAACAAATACGACAGTAAAAACAATTTTTCAAAACATTGAAGATCCAAAGTATTTTTTCTAAGTTTGTAAAAAAAGATACCAATCCCATCCCAAAAGTCGGCATTTTAGTGGCCTTGTCAAGTTTTGATTTAAATTCCTTAGAGAGCTTTAGTGAAAACACTTTGAAACGAAACAGAATATGTAACTAATTTACTCTCAAGTTTTAATGAAGTAAATCTACACCAAGAAATCAAAATAAGTTATTTGAATCGATATCAAAATAAAGTAAAGTTGTTTTGAAAGAGAAAAAGGTTTTAAAAGCGTTTAACACCATTTCATATTATTCACTGCACATTATGTAAATGATATTTAAAAAATATTTTGTAGTGCTCAGACTTTTGTGTGATTAAGAAGACAATTTTTCTGAAAAACGTTTTATTAATTTTGAAGGATGCGATTTGCGATTTTGGATGTGCATTACATTCAAGAAATAAACCACAATTAAAGGAACGAGTGATTTTGAAAATAGTTGCATTTTGGTATTTTTAATTAACATTGTACTGGAGCAACACAACGGGTTATATTTTTAATTTGTGACTTATTGTGGGGTGCAAAATTTGACAGCACTGCATTGTCTAAAATTTTATACTTGCATATTTGTATAGTTTTATTGAGGATATTTTTATGACTCATAAAAAATGGTTTAGGAAATACTGCTATAACCAATAGTTGGCTTTTGTGTACTATAAAATTGTTATATAATTCAAAAGAAATTCCTGGAAAGTTTCCTTTATATATATATATGTTTTTATTTGAAAACAGACATAAAAGCTGATAGATATAGAAAATTCAGGATTTTTGATTTTTGGAACAATAGGAAAGTTATGGATTTTTATGGGTATATCAATATTTATTATTCAAATTGGAGTCTTTAGGGACTTATGACGACCTCAGAACTCTATAATTCAAGACCCAACTCACTCAATATACAAATTTCTGATTTTTTTAAAAATAAAATTACACAAGTTCAAAATTTAAAAATATTTACAGCTGATTTATACCTTATGAAATACTAAAAATCTACGTAGTTGCACACATTTATTATTTCCATAGTTTTCAAAATGAATAAAAATATTCAAATTTCTTTATAATTTAATAAAAACCATATTCTTCATAAAATGATGATCAATAAACCCATCTTCTGCAGCAAGAGTAATGAAATGAAATTGTAATCCTAAATATTGAGTAATAAATGTTCGTCCTTATTTCTTTGCATGTGCGAAGTTTGCATGAATTTATATTTCCAGGTAATGAATTGCGAAAGCAAACGGGTTAAAGTTTATTTTTATTGATCTACATCCTCGTTCACAGAACGCTTGTGTTATAGGAGTTCGAAACAACCGTTATCGAAGAGTAGGTAGGTCGTACTGGAGAAACAAAACGGGCTACTTCCGTTATCGATGGGAATGCTTTTCGATTGCTCATAAAACATGCGCGACAGCGTCTGTAGCATTTAGCAGACCTGTCATGTTGCAAGAAAAGTGACAACTCAAAATTGCAGATTTTGAGAAATAACAACTTTTGGGAAACTATAAAACTATGTCGAAATAGTGTGAGCTTCTTTTAAATTTTAGGTAAGTATTTAAGGTGGTAACTTCTTTATATTCTATAGAATAGTAATATAACACACTGGAGCACCTCATACATATTTTTCAATGACATACATCAAAGTTTTTATTTTTTGACCTGTGTCACTTTTCTAGCCGGGGTGCGATGTGTGTAATTCATTTTTCAATCCCGAAATGCTCCAAAAACATCATTGTGAAGCCAGCCCTTTTGAGAAAATATAATCTAAACAATCGAACAAATCGTGTGCAACTGATATTCCGCTCTCAGAAAGAATGTGGAAGTTATTGAAAGTTGAAAGGAAAGCGATACGCGAAGATTTTCTTTCACCAAAATAGATAAGCTTATGGTAATGGTTGGAAAAAGAAGTAACCAGATTATCTACCGGTTAAAAAACTAGTGCGTCAAGATTCTTCGGCAAGGATTACCTTGACCTTGAGGAGTTGGGGGAGGATTATGACGTCTATCGTGACGATTCGATGAGACAGGGAATGACGAAAACGAAGCAGTGAGGCGAGTTATTTCCTGGAGAATATCTGCTGCATCACGATGGAGTCATTACGTGAAACATTTGACGCTTAGCGAAGAGGACAGGAAATTATCCGTGGTTTAATTTCCCACTACCAGAAATTGTCACAATACCTCGAGAAAATATACTTTAAACCCTTGTTGGGATACTCTAACCTTTGAAACAACATTTGGATACCTTTTCTCTATTTTCCTTGAAGTATATCACACAATTTGGTGCATGTGCAAACTTATTGATTTTGTTACAAATATGTTTACAACAAACTTTGGAAAACAGTTTTTTTTATGTATTTTAAAAATAAACTACTCTTTAAAATATTCATTCCCATACAAAGTTTCAAATTTCTATATTAATTAAAGAAAAAGCCACAACATTTTAAAAATATTGTTGTCATGAAAAAAGAAAGTCGAGATAAAGGGCTTAGTAATTTCAAAGTTAGTCGGTTCCACTCATGACATTCGATGCAAACAATTTAATAAGACGTTAAATAATGTCGATACAGCTATGGCATTTTGGTGATATATTAATTGTTCAACTTTAAAGAATATAAGACAAATTAAATTTCGAAACTTTTGCATAACATTGTAAACGATGCTGCATTCCGTTGGCAGGTTCAAAATAAGGTGATTATGTAAGATTTTGTTCATTTACGTCAGACTTCGTAAGCCTCAAATTTCATTTAATGAACCAGTAAAATACTACTTGGAAAAACAAATTATGAAGTGTTTAGCGATATATCTGAAAATACTATTAATAACAATACATAGTGAAGAAGATGCCTTCATTCCAATGTTTTTCTTGTTATGTACAATAATAGTTAAATTCAAATCACATGGTTAAACCAAAATTCTAAAAAAATAAAAAAATATATGTAAAAAAAATTTAAAAAAATTGCGAAGTTAAAGTGATGAGAACACATGGATTTATTGTGCAAAGGTTACTTTTTCAAGTCTTAAAATGATTTGAACTTAGGGTTGAAATTTTTACAAATTCAATGCAATTCTATGTATTTGGATGGTAACGAATCCATTTATTCTAATGTATACAACTATTATGTTTAATATTCAGAGTTACAACGCCTTGAAGAGTGGTACAGTGGGTGAAGACCTTGTGTGTGTCCTTTTTCTTGCTAAGTCAGAAGTGTCCTTTAACAAGAATATCCTGATCATGGAATAAGATGAATTGGAATTTACATTATTATCAAAATATCTAGTAATGTTTTTGTACAAATGACATATAAACCGTGGAATTGATTTATTCAAAGCATTATTTAAGGGTGGGTTCTTTGTGAGTAGGAAACAGGGGAAATCTTTGAAGTAAACATTGTCCATGACTTGAAAACATTTAAATTTCGATCAGAAGCTTTTTGATAGTGTAACAAACATAAAAATGTAGTTGCATATATATTTGCTTGAAGATTGATTCATAATTAGTTATTTTTTATAAATTACGATTCAAAAGGAGTGCTTGCATAAAATAATTTCAATCTTTCCCTCTTCTCCAGAAAAAGAAATGCCTTTTTTTTATCGTTTCAGCTTCTATCCCTACGAATTCTCTGCAAGGTCCTGCCCATTTAAAAATAAGGGGCCTTTTTTAGGAAAACAAATATACAAGCTAAAGTGGGGCATGTGAATACCAAAATTTACCAAGTTTGATTTAAAAGGTCTCTACAAAATTTATTTTTATCACTGAACCAATATTTTTTGCTGCTGAATAGAGATAAGATTATTTTTATTCAAAATCAACTATTTAATAAGGCTCAAATTTTCAAAATTTTATCGAAGGTCCAAGATACACACCTGCCCCACTCTAACGCGGTAAATGCGTACATAGCCTCTAAAGATTGCCCATTTGAATTGAGAATAATGTTGCGCAAGTGCAAATAGCTTATTTTTTTAAGATAATTTTGCTGGTTGAAATTCTAAAACTGGAAAAAAATCATTGAGTTATAGAATTTTTTTTCGATTGGGACAAGACACGAAAGTAAAGGAAAAGCATCAATAACATGTAACAGCTGAAAAGTTTTTATTTAATCTGTATTAATTATATTACAAACAATAGTTTGTAAAAACCGTCTTTTTCATTCTTTTTTAAAGCTTAGAAAAGATAACTTTCATACTGTTAATCAATATAACCTGGAAAGCAAGAGTACAAACACAATATCAGTTTCACAAAATCGAAGGTGACTGGAATCAAAGAGACTAGCAGTTATTGTACTTAAAATTAAAATGTACAAAGCATTTTGCTGTTAAAAAAATAAGTATTACTAGTAACACAATCCTAAGTTTAGATAAATAAATAAAAAAACACAGTAAAATAGTCTTGGTACAACACAACCTGATTGGCTTTAAAAAAAATTGTTAACATCAGAAAAAAATGTATAGAAATTTAATAAACTTTGAGACCTTTAAAAACAATATCAGCCTTAATCCACAATTAAGTGATTATGGGAAACTAAAACAAAATTATTGTGCATTATAGTTTGAGAATTCAATTTCAAAAACTACTTCTCGTCTTCCCACTACGGGAGGAAGAAGTATGCAAATTATGTTTATCATTTTTCACTACAGTACTGATATCTTTGTAAAGGGGTTTGAAAGTAGTTGAGCCAATTCTCGAAAACTTTCTCATGTGTAAGGGATTACCATTTTAAAAATATAGTACTTCCCCAACACAATGCTTAGTACTGGTTTTCCCCAAGAACTTAACTATGGCCTGATCACCAATTGCTAACTCGTCTGTTGTTTTAAACCTGGTAACACCTTCTCCTGCAACTATTGCCATCACAAAAGAAAAAGAGGGGCAAGTGCAGACATATTTGCACTTTCCTTAGTGGCAACATCTGCGCTAACTCCTACAAATATTTTTGAGGGGTAGAAGCAGAACTAAGGCCTAACATTTGTAAAAAAACAAAGGGCAAATAATTGGTGTTATTCTTAAACAGAAAGATAGAAACTCGTTACACGAAAACGTCCAAAAAAAGTGGGCAACATTGATGAATGTTCTTGAATTCCAAAGGTCACTTACAACTTGATACACCAAATGGAATCAACAGGCGTGCTTTGAAATCTTCCCTGGATGTTATACCTAGCTTCAGCACATTCTAGTAGCAAAAGTATGAAAGTGCAGATTGTATGCTGTAGAATCTCTCGATGGCCGCTCATTGCATTTCGGCTCCAATATTATGGACCCACTACGCACTTACCCCACTTTAACCCTATACTGCATTGAGTTTGCTAATGAATCTGTCTTCTCACTCAATTACCATTCATCAATTATTTAACCTTCAAGTGTTAACGAATTTATATTAACTTCGTTCTCGCTAATTGATCTTAAGATAGTACTATTTTATCACCCCACAAATTGTCGGCTCAGAGCGGAAACTGATTAACTGATATTATTTCGGAGACACTAAAGATTCATCTTTATGCTGAGAAATAGATTGTCAAGTAACAGTTAAAAATACCGATATTACTATCAAAATGCTTACACTTTTGATTTCCTGACCCAAAAACTAATGACTAGTCTTTAAACACACCTGTACAGTACAAAATTTGTTGCTCTTTGCCAACGATATTGTTGTTAAAAAATGATGCATGAGAACAATAATTAATTTTCGTTGAGGTAACATGGTGAAATTTCAACAATTTTTGCCAGTAGTTTTTGGAAAACGCTTTTCTTGCATACCTCAGTTATCGGAAAAAAAGGTATATTTGCAAAAAAAGTTTTTAAAAATTCTTTATTTACTTCGGTATTTATTAAGATCAAAAAACAATTTACTCTATGCGCATTCACATAAATTACTTAAAGAATCCTTATATTTGGCATTCAAATAGACATACAACAGTACAATAAGTTCAGTGAAAATATATTGAAAAACGTAATGCAATACACAAATTTCGGTTCAGAAATCTTTAAAATGTTATTTCAAAAGATAGAAATACACACGAAACTCGGCCATCTATCAGCGTCGTTTATCTTTTACTCCCCACCCCCGAAAAAAAAGGTTCCCTCGATGTTAATACGCATATTGTAAAGAGACTACTATAATCAAGTCTGACAAACATCTCAGCCACAATTTTTTTATTAAACTTTGGCTATTATTCGGTTGCTTCTCTACGATATACTATTTGAAGCTATTCTTGAGGTTTCATCATCTCAAGTTTTTTTCTTGATAAAATAAATAAATCACCGATTTTTATCCAAAAGTCGCAAAAAAAGAAAACATTTTTGTTTAACGTTACGTAAATTATTTTACTCCATGAATAAATATTCGATGACCAACAGAAAATAGAGTTGCAATTCCATTCGTGAGCAAGCATACTCTAAAAACAAAAATAATAAAGATGACCCAGAAAGTTAAATCAAAATGCATTTGGTCATAGCGAGAACAGCAAACGAAAGATACATTTTATTGTTGGAAAAAGTTCTAATACAAACAGATAATGTAACACTACAAAGCAAGCAAACCTAGATAAACTTGTTCCACAAATACAAAAACGGGTATTCCTTTTTCAAGCTCTCAAATAAAAATACAGATGTTTTAAAAGTCATTTTTAAGTCTGATTACTCAACAAACCCCCCGCCAAAACAGACAAGAATTCGATAAAAAAACAATGCGTAATATCCTACATTATTAGTGTCACTGGCTCTTTGAAAAGAAGAGTAAATTAGTGGCATCCCCATTATCATCGCAAATCGTGTTTGCGGCTTTGCTGACTCAGAATCACGTGTTTAAAAAGCTTTTCATCATACAATAAAGAGGTGCCCATCCTTTCACACTATCCAGAGCGAGAGGTACTTAACACGGAGCTTCATTGATTCCATTTTGCGGTTCATAAATGAAGTAGGGCGTATGACTGACCTCAGACGATTCAGCGATACAATGTGTTAAAAGTGTACACAATAACTGTTGCTCGAAATATCAAAAATAAACAGCCGCATATCGCCGAGACGACGTCAATTTTATTTCAAGAGCACTGAATTGTTTGAAGGAATATAAATATTTCACTAATTCAAAATTTTCTTATTAGTTTTTGATCAATCGTTTAACACGGTTTGAAATTAGTGGTCGGTTGTCGTATTTTGCAGTCTTAAATTTTGTTTTGACAAACAAGCTTTTAGATGCAGTCGTCATTTTTTTTAAATTTTCGTTTGTAAGACCAAAATCAATCATTTATTCTTTTTTCAAACAATCTGTGCAGAAAAAACAATACAAAGACCCCAAAGAAAAAAAGGCTTTCATAGAGAAAATACCCTAAATGCAAATGGTCATCAAGTCCAGGCTCTAGTCATTTAAATATCATTGAAACTGCACCAAGTAGAGCATTTGGGCAACTGAGGAAATATATTTTGGTGCTATTGACACTTGACTTTGCTCCTTATTGCAGGCCCTAATTAAACAACCCGATTCACGACCAGTACCTCAAGTACGGGAGCTTCAATCTTAAAAATATTGGAGGCGGGCAAGGGTTTTAGCCTTTAGAATTTGATGCCCCTATCGTGTTTGCAAAAGAGGATACTTTACATTTAGTTACTATAGCAATAAACGTGGAAATTAAAAAGTGCTAAATCCATTAATCCTTGTAAATAAAGATTTTAGCCAACATCCTTGTTTTGAATCAAAGATATAATTTTCATTAAAAATAAATCTTGGAGAGTGAAATAAATATTTTAAATGTGATCGGGTCAGACTCACTAATCAGAAGAATCCACCGGTATAATGACACCGGAGATCGAGAATTGTGAGTTTTTATTCTGTATTGCTTGTTTGTTTTCTAAATTTAAAACGTTATACATGTTTTCATTGGGTGTATTTATACAAATAAGGATATAACGCGAGCAAAGAAAAAGCTAATATGTAATAATTTAAACCATAAAGTACTTGGAATACATATTTGCATTTCATTTCATATCAGTCATCTAATCTGGTACAGCTACAAGTTAATGTCTAATTTTACCTAGTGTATCAAAAAGTGATCATGGAGCAATCAAAATGGACCAAACCAAACAAACCTGATAACCACAAAGTCGCAAATGTAAGAGGCCACGTTCAAGCAAAGCAAGGTATCGACGAATGAAGTTGAGTAAGGGCCCCCCAAAAGCAAAGCATATCACCAAGCGGTCTTGGGTAATTAGAAGATGGGAACCGGATGATCCCATCACGCACTGAAGGTCGTCACATGGGTCAGCTCGTGCAAAATTCAGCATCTAGTTTAAGCCACGATTTTCATGTGGCCCTGATGAAATGCAGAACTGCAGAGGATGTGTCCATGTTCGTTGGAAAGTTTCGAAACCCTAAACTGATTTCATGGAAGTCGATAAAACGTGCGGGAAGAACAGTGTTTCAAATATTCCAGTACAAAATTTAAGAAGTATGTACACAAACTTGATGTATCACTCGGATGTGCAGAAGGGTACACTTTTAACTATTTCAACTGCTTCTTATAAACCTCTTTATTATGTCATACTATAACGATTGGAAAACTACATAAATGTTAGGATATTTCATATAATATATTTTCCCAATACATTAACTATTTTGCTTGAGACAATACACTTTGAAGTCTTTAATTTGTCCATATATGCGGACGTTTGAAAATCGTAAATGGGGAGAAATTACGAAGGTCGCAAAAATATGTCGATCACAAAAATTCTAATTTTTGACACAGAAGCATACGAAAAAATAAGACAAATCAACAGAACAATGTAGAATGGAACGAACTAAAAACTATAAAAGACGCCACCAGGAACAGGTCTTCTCTAGTTTACCTTGATAAAGTCTTATTTCATTGCAAATAGTTTCATCGAAGATGAACTTCGAAATTGATCGTAAATTTTCCTCCTCTTGCTGATGGAGAGATATACGTTTACCTTCTGCGTCTCTCAGTAAAAAATGCAAATAAAACTTTTAGGCATTTGGCTTTGAATAAGTTACAACTGAAATTTGAAGGAAAAAACGAATGCGTCCCAAAATTAATGTAAAATGGCTGTCAATTTTAAATTCCAACAGATAGCCATTTTCCGAACTAACAATTCTGCCATTCATAAAAATATTTTAACTCTTGGAAAGAGATGATAGGTATGAAAATAAAATTCAAAAAGTGCTGAGCAACTCTTGTTAAGAATACAACGTATTTGTTCATTTATATTTTTCAACGGTATAAATTGTACCGTGGCAAGCAGTTCCATTGTTTTTGCATGATTCACTGTATTTCTTTTTCCTCGAATGTTTTTCCTCTCAAATGTAAACGGCGAGCAAATCTTACATTCGTATTCGAATTCCAGTTTAAAAAAAACGCTGTGAAGTAGAATGATAGGCACTCAGCCAGGTCGCCAACTTTCAAAGTGGTTTATTATCAGCGCAGTTAATGGAACTGCAGAGATTAAAATCGCCAAGATATTTGAGTAACAGTAACATCCCAGTGTTAAGCAACAATTGTTTGGCCTTAGTCTATCTGAACACACAGGGTTTTTTTTCTTCTTTTCTTAGAAAATGATTATACCATAAGCGGAAATTTGGTTTACTTGAAAAATTATGCAAACCGTGGTAAAATATACGGACAGACACCCCGTCCCTTAAACATTATTTGAAACGTTAGACTGGAAGATAATGAAAGTATAAACCAAAGTATTAAGATAAGCGGTAAATTAAAAAAAAAAAAAAAAAAAAAAATTAGCAACATCATCTTAATATTGCATAATATGATGCATTTAAATAGTTAAATGCTTAATTAAAATAATAACCGCATAAATAATTAATTTAACTCTCTCATAAAAGAGAGATAATTTTAAATACATAGTAAATTTTATGTGAATAAACGAACGTAACTAAAATATCTCATCAACAATCTCCCATGAAAATATTTACTTGGAATAGATTTTATTCACCTGCCGCAATACTAAATTTGACTCCCATTCAAAGACCATAGAAACCACTTAACATCCAGGAGCAACCAGATTTATGGAATGAAAAAGATTCTACATTCTATTTATCTGACATGGGAAGTCACAAACACTGATATTTGAAGGTAGCGATTTTCACCCTTTTCATCTTATGATACACATAAACTAATTACTAAAATTCTGCAGTACACCAAAAATCATATTTTTTGCCGATGTGACGAAAACATTAGGTATAATTTTAATTGGTTTACAAAAAATATTATTTATCACCCATCCTTTTTGCTCCAAAGTTGCTTTCTAATAGCTTGGAAGCAATTTAGTTACGATGAATTGTACTAAAAAAATACTCCGTCATTTGAACATACTTGTCAAAAGTTGAAAACTAAATCGTTGAAATGTTATTCATTCAATTTAAAACTGTTTCAATATTCGTAATGCACATTAATGCCATTCTTGCGGCACATCGGTTCAAGATCGCTGTTTTGTGATGACACGACCATTTTGAAGCAATTTGAAAAGCTAATTCGAGGAAGCATATATGACATTCTGGTTGTTTAATGGCTAGCGAACTAAAAAAAAATTCAGTACAGAAAGGCCATTTTGGGTTAGGAGTGCAAAGTGACAGTTTGGAAGTTAGTTGAAGCATTTTGTAAACTATATAGTTAACCGTCTAAAGCCGCGTTTATACGAGAGTTGCGACCAGAGTACTTTTACGCATCAAGATAATCCCTGCTACAATGAGGGGCGTCCATTCTTTCGGTTTTTTTCTTCATGGAATGAATAGTCGTTGCCTCAGAGGTTTTGCTCCATTCAATTCGGAACTTATGGTAGGCAAAAACTAGCCACCAAACAGGCTTGAAATGAATCCACAACTAGTGTAATGAAGATGATCGAGCCCAAACCGTATTGACAGCCAGTGAACCGTGGTGTTTCATTCAGAGAGATCACTCATCAAAGTGCGACTGAAATTTCTTAAATAGCTCCGGTAGGAAACCTCCAGATTCAATGTCACGCTTCCAACAAGGTGACGGGAAGTTGCTCAAAAAATTATCTACCTAGAAATGTTTCCTTCCGTTTCTCTTTTGATGTGGAAACCACGATACAAATATAAACTCTCCCACTGCCCCGAACGAAGGCCATTGAGTCTGTCTAGCTAAGCCATCCAAAGGGGAATTTCTATTTTTAGAATTAAAGAGATATCAGTTCTTTGACACCTACTGCCTCCCTGCGACAGCGTGTTGAAACACATATTTTATACACTCAGCAACTCCTGGGGGCCCCCAAAAAGGAGCGATAAAAATACAATTCAACTTTATAACGTGAATCCGGACCTATTCCACGGTGTCCACTTACAATCCAAAAGCAATGGTCAGCAAATAAAAACTAGAAACAGTCGCAGTCGACTGGGAGGTAAATGCAAATATAATATGGGCATTGAAATTAATAGGTAAAATTGTTTCGGTTAAACAATCATTCATATGCAAAACCCATAAAGCGATTGGGGATAATAATTCCAGTTCCTTTCTTCCAATAACTCTAATTCGACTACTGTACATACAGAAAATAGTAAATGTCGGCTCTACACATAGAAGGGGTGGCTAATATCATGGTATCTGGGTGGCAAAAATGTAATGTACAGTTTAGTTTTCTATGTTTAAAAGTTATGAATAATTTTATTGCATTTATAATCAAGCTGTGTTTTGTATTTTTCGAGGGGCTAGTCAAATAAATCTGGCACTCGAATCCGGAGGGCAAATGATTGGGGACCTGAATAGTCTCAAGTAATTGCCTTAATGAAATCCAGTAGTTACGTCGTCGGTAAAATTGCATATATTTTATAACTACTTATACTTGCCCCCCCCCCTAAATTTTTTTCTCCAAGTTGGCAACACTGCTCTTAATACTACAATGTGATACCTTTCAGTTTCGTTTAAAAACAATAATATGATGATAGTTAGGATTATAAACAAGAAATAGGAACAATTGAAACAGTTAATGTTTGAAAAAAAGTAGTTAAGGAATTGAGAGCTATAGACTTTATAACGATAACAGTATAGAATACTCTAGAGCAAATTAGAATAACACTTTCGATCTAGCCTCGAACTACGTTGTATGATTTGTTTTTTAAAACATCAAGACTCAATGTCAAATTTGCACGTTTCGAATTTTCTCATTTTTTTCTTTTGCATGTTAGTTAATACAATCCGTGCAAAGATTCGCAACTGTTAAACTTGGGGAGAAGGCTATCCCCATTACAAATAATAAGTTTTCCATATTTTCCAAGCCACTTGTGAATCACAGTACATGTTCAATAATAATTGCGATGTTTTGAATCCCAGAATGCTCTTCAGAAACAGAAACCTACTCAAAGCACTCATATTAAGCGACTTTCTTTTTGTTAGTTAAATTTTTATAAGCACGTACTTTTAAAACCTTTCGAGGAGTGCCTGCATCATATCTTTTGAATCGAATTGATTTGATTTGATATTATGCTAAATGAGCACTTTGTCTTACTTATTTAACTGCTTCCAGACATGTCTATGTTTTTTTAATTGTTTGATTTAAAGAAACTTCGATTTACGTCTTTAAATTGACATTCAGTTTTTTATTGTTTTTGTAACAAATCTTATTTTGGTGATGGCAAAGCTTGTTTGAGCCGAATCTCTGAACAGGTCCAAAACGAAAATTGCATCCTCGATATCAAGCCGAATGGAATAAAGTGAAAGCAGAGAATGATAGGGGAACCAGGAAAGAGGAATATCATTTTGTACTGATATTTCAGAATAAAGAGGAGCTCCCAATTTTTTTTTCTGTTTGAAGGGCTCAAAAATTAAAATTGCAACTGTTGACGTAATTTTTAGAGTATTCAACCTTTCACAGGGAATGCTAAAAAATTTTCAACTTTGAGTCTAACGACTTCTTTATCAATTTTATTCTAAAACGCCAGACCCTCCACGATTGATAGCTTATTAGCTGATATCTATTTTAATTCCCACAGCTCCATTGCTAACAAAATCGCAAAACATTTCCCATTCGTTTTGGACATGGAACATAAGATTATTATTCTTAAACAGTAATCTTGGGAATCCCACCAGCCTCTTGCATCAAGTACTTTCTCGTAATTCCTTTGTAAGAACTGTGATTTCCCCCTTCCAACTATGATGGTTTATGCGAATAAGTCTTGTTTTAAAATCAGGAAAATCTTCCCCCCAAGCGAACATAAAAATTCTTCACGCGAAAACTGCAACGTAATACAACAGAAAATAAAACACATTGGAGTTCTATTCCAGGTTTTCACGCAACTGTAAAACTGACTTGCTTGAGAAAAGTAGCATTTTGTGTAAAATGACATGTAATTTCAAACTTCAGGATAATAAACAATATATGTAAAATAAAAGACAAATATTAATTTCTAGATGCTAGTTGGCGACATATAGCTAGCGACATAGAGACCTCTAAGATTATTGATAAAGAAATATTTATGCGTTCTAATACGTTAAAAACAGTATAAAGTAATAAAAACAAACCGTTGAACGAGAAAAATTAAAAACAATCTATTATTTATAGCAAATTGGGCTTCGAAAACATTAAAGAAAGCAAATTATCGACAGATCATGCTATTTCCGAAATTTCATCTGCATTTTTAATATGTAGATTTTTGTTATCGTACATTATTCCAATTTAGGCATATGAAGTTTGATTTCCATAATAAAAAGTGATTCAAAGGATATATAGAACACGGGATAACAGTTAATTTACATGTCGGTAGATATTTAATTAACCTCGAACTGGAGCAACGCAACGGGCTATTGGCAACGGTATGGGATCGAATTCGAAATTAATTTACAGAGAAAATAAGAATCCAAAACAGGAAAGCACCGACAACGAAACAAAGATTTGCTTTAAGTAACGCTTTTTCACAGAATGAAGTTCTCTCTAGGAGTGACTTTCTTCAAGGGAAACAACATCCAAGGTACACTGTTGTTCATTTGTCCTCTCTTCCATTTCACTCGCCTTTTCACCCCCCCCCCCCTCTCGTTGTTTACTATTATACCTTACGCTTGTCCTTTAGACCTTGCATCTTGAAGCCAACCAATTATCCTACTAGAAAGCGCAATAAAACAAAATAAAAAACACAAATTGTTACTAAATAATTAAAAATACAACATTGAAATAACTTGTAAATCGAGATTTGTTTGTATTAAGTAAAATATTTTAGAAAGTGGTCAGTATTAAAATATATATCGTATTAATACGTATATTTAAAAAAACTCAGTTTCAGGAATACAAAGATAAAGGGATACAATCCCATTCCGAAACGTTGAAAGTGTAATTAACTTTAAGATTGAATGTTTGCCAATTAGTGTTTCCAACACCATTTATTTTTAAGATTCTTCATCTACTTCTTAGAAAACATTTTCTTTGATTGTTACATCAGAAAAGTGAATACCCATTAGAAAGAACTTCATATAAAAGAAAATAGTTATTAAGCACTTTTGGCAAAGAATAAAATTATTTTTTTAAGAATGGCAACGAACAAAATTCATTCGCGTTTAAATTTGAGATGCTTTTGTTATTCCATCAATTTTAAGAGTTGACAAGGAAGTTTTAGTCATTTACGTCATTAAGATTATAATAACATATGACAAATAACAAACAGCGTTTTAATATGACCGACAAAAACTCGCTAAGTATGACTATCACGTAGTTGACCCACAGATGGTGAAACTAATCGCCCACCATCCGAACTGAGAACAACTCATTTCTATTCACGAAGACTTACATCAGAATATATTTTCAGAGGTTTTTGTCGGATATGTTTTATTCTGTGGTCAACACCAATAGCAAAAACTGCACTTTAAAGCCGATTGGCAAATAAATGCATTCAGAAAAAACGTTAACTTGATGGACAAACTACTTTTTGCATAAAATGATAAACTAATTTTATACAAATCATTTGTATGAAAAGATAACTTATTTTACGGATCATCAGCATGAGCACATATACTTAGTGATTTATAACCTCAAAGTGCGCAAATAAATCACAGAACACTTCTGGAGATGAACACTACTGTCAAATATTTCATGGAAATAGAAATGTACACCCAGAATATCGGTTAACAAATAGCGCAGTATGCACGTTAGATACGAATGGTCATTCAAATTAGTAATATGAGGGCGAATCACATATACATATCGTTGGGAAGGACATGTTTTAGTTTCCATTTTGAAAATTATAAGAATTTATTACAAGTCTCATGACCATTGCGAGAATCACTGTTGAAAATCTAACTATCTTCGATTTGAGCATCATATTACTTTCTCTAATAAAACACATCAAATCAAAAAACAAGAATATAAACATTTTTTTATAATTCGGTAGGTTGAATTGTTATCAGAGGAAGGACGGTTGCTTTACGAGATACTCAGTTTTGTCACGATGTACTTATTTTTAAGAACATCTATGCCTGAAACAATGAATAGTTACATGCAAATGAAATGTTAGAAAAATTGACTACTCAAAAAATTGCAGGACAAAGTTTTTGAATTATGTCAGCAAAATCAATCACAGGATGGCCTTAAGCTGAATTCACACGATATAGCGAGACGACTTGCTCCCGATCTGTCTCTCTCAGAATCGGAAAAATCGGTCAAGCTTCAGCAAACGATTATTGTGGATGTCCTTGTGAACTGCACACGCGAGAGCAGACTCACAGCACTATTCGATTTTTCACGACATCCAAAATTAAGCCATATTGACATGTTGCATTGAAAACTGCATCGATTTGGAAGAATTTTCGTCAGATATTCCATTTTACTAAAATCCATTGTTCTCATTTCGTTTTGAATTAAGAACACAAAAACCTTTTAAATAAAAAACAATTCTTCTAATATAAATATTTTGTCATTAGCATGTTTTCCCAATATGATGAAAGAATAAAAACTTTGTGTTTGACCTATATCTTTCTATAAGGATACCTTTTATTTTGTAGAACTTTTTAAAAACTAGAACGTGATAGATATATATTACATTTGAATAAACTCCCAATCGTTAAAATTTTATGTTTATATATATCGTCAGCTTAGAGGATAAACTCATTAACTGACATTTTTCGGAGACAATAAAGCGCTTATTTGCAAGGTGATTAAGAAATGTATTGTTAAGCTTATGGATACCTGTTGGAAAGATAAATACTATCAAAATGCTTATAATTTTTTGTTTCTAACCTAATAATTAGTCGTTACACATCTGTACCTATAAAATTTTTTGACAGTTGATAAGTTTCTGTTCTGAACCGACAATATTATTTAAATAAAGTTAGAAACTTTTTGGATTATTCTACAACACTACATTATCGATACGTATTTCATGAAGCGAAAATACAACTTGAAAACAGAAAAAAAAAATTATAATAAAAGAAGCAAGGGGCTTGCATAAAATAGATAAAAAACGTACACACCAGAAGGTTTATTGAATTCGGTTGTAATTTAAGTCCACTACTTTAAACTTACAAGTATAAAAATTAATAAAACATTTATCCATAACGTCACAAATATAACATCGACGAATTCTAGTCAATAGTTCAAGAGCTTAAACATAAAAACAGTTAACGCAATAACAAATTGTCTTTTATGGAGGGTGATTTTGTCAAAATTTCTTTCGGAGATGGAGTTAGGTGCAAAAGAAACTTGTAACAGACAATTTTTTATTTCAAAACATGTAATTTCTTTAGGACAATAACATGAATTGCTATGCATAAAATTTCGAAATAATCATGTGTTCATACTTCTTATTCAAGACAATTAATGAAAATGTTTGTCATCATATTCATTTTTCTTATTTTTGCAATTTCTGTTGTAAAATAAATGGAAGGGAAAATTAGAGTCAGGCAAGGCTGTTCTGCGGTATTACTGCCCACTTGAAAACTACGACGAGCCACCCCCATTCTTCTAAAATACTTCAGATAATCTAAATAAACGGCCATGACGTGATTTTTGACAATTGGAATGGAAATTGAAAACAACATAAGCATATTAGTGTGGAATATATCGTACTACAATCTCAAAGAAAAGACCCCCAAAACAAAATAAACACATTCATTTTTAAGGAAAAACTTCAAACGTCAATTTTTTCCAATGAATTTCTTAATTTTTTCTATTTTGGAAAATTAACAACGCGCCACAAGCGTACTTGCAAAGGATGGAATTCCGCATAATCTGCACATTTTCCGGGTTTCCACTTGTCGAAAAAAAAACTATTCAAGGCTATTATATGCATTTCTAAAGTCGAAATTTAACATAAATCGAATCAGATAAATCCATGAATACATAGGGGAACTTTTCACAGGGTTATATTTCAGACTAGAAATGATGTTCGTCCAAGGTCAAGTATCATCGTTATTGGATTAAGCGGGTGCGAGGAACGATCTGTATTGTATCTCGAATTTTCCAAATTACGTAACTGATAATTGCTTTTGAATGCAAGCGAAAACAATATGTAGGAAATAAGTATTTAAAAACATAAGGTTTTAAAAAAGTACTTTTCAGGGTCTTGAAGTATTCAAATGAAAAATCGCCGACCAACCGGTTTAGTGGTTAATGTGTTAGACTCTGGATCGAAACCATGCATGGATGTTTGTAAGAGTATGGTGTAGAGGCGGCTGGTGCATCTTAAATCTATCGTGGCCTAAAGTCCTCACGTTGTGTTGGCGTGGAAGTTAGGAGAGCGGGGTGCCAGTTTAGGTGTTGCTTTGTCATTTGACCGTGGTTCAAAATTACGAGGTGTTGTCCTCGGATCTTTCCATTAAGGGGTTGATCCCGGACCGTCGTCAATTGTCCGTTGTGTTGCTTTAGAGTATGACGTTAATTACAAATTACCAATTATCAAATGAAAAATCGGGCTTTTTTTTTTAAGTTCGTAGGAATCTCGATTTTAAAGCAAATTCGAAAATTCTCAAGAATTCAGAAAATGCACTTTAATTAGCAACTCCAACTTCTGGGTCATAAGCTATGGGAAAACTTTAAGGAATTTACCTATTGGGCAAATAAATTTCGAATTCATTTAACGTGGAAGGAGTGTTTGAACACACGAAGCTGTAATTTTTTTTTAGTAATGGATCGAACGATTTTTAAGTATGAGTAATTTATAAAATATTATACTTCAGACAGTGATTGGTTGGGTTTATGGCACCAGGGCCATTTTAGTGAAGCTGTGCCAAACACAAGAACGGCAGCGTCATGAAATGGACACATGAAGAGAGAAATACACCCAGGGGGAGTTACAGGATTCGAACCAGCACCACAAATATCTCAAAGGTCACAGTGATAATTTTTAAATAACGTCGTACTAGATACACAACTAGCTAAATGTCACGGTGGATATTAATAATATATGGATATTAATAATTATAAAGTGGAATATTAATAATTAAAAACAATGGTTCAAATAAATGATTTTTTCATTCAACGTGGAAGTGTAAGAACACAGTTGTTTCAACTTTTCGTTAGTTACAATTCAGACAAATGACTTACCTATTCCTGAAGCATGCTTCATGAGCACACGTATTCCACCTCTAGACCATAACCCATATTTATAGAGTTTCTTCAGCGGAGTGAAACAGCACACACTTCGCATCTCGACAAGTTTGTTTAATCCAATGGTCACTCGGATATATGCTATCACACCAGAGTTTAATGTAAATTAAACAGTCCAATCACCTCAATATTACGTCCGTATAGTCGGCTGTAGAAAAACTAATGCCCTCTTTCGTAATGTAGAAAGAATGAATGATCTTATACTCCCATGACATTGAGCTCACGCTGGACACCACTACTTCGAGGTCCACTACTAGATTATTAGAAGTGGATGGGACATCACCGCTTCGAAAAAGCGCAGGCGCAATATTAATAAAAGAAAGGACGAACAATTGTTAGTATCGTAGTAATTTACTACACAATTGTGCTCTCGTCGATGCTGATATGAAAAGTGCGTCTCAGTTCGGAAATGGTGAAGTTATGGTTCTGCCATTTTCCGTACTTAGAATACAATGGATTAGTAGCCGTGGTGGCGCGTTTGAAGAAAGTCGAGCAATGTCAAGGTTAATGATGCAGAAACTAGATTCTAGTTGCTAACTAGACTAAAACACAGTTTGAAACACTATTTTAAATACACATCGATATCTTTCCCGAGTGCATATACTTCACGGAAGGATTCTGTTTACTTTCACCGCAAAGTACTTAAATCTATTAGCGTTTTATACACTGCAAGCCCTTTCAATTTTGCTGTAAAATTTCCTCACATGTGAATATAAACATGAACTTTTACCTGTTGAACAAAAAAATGATATTTGATAAAAGTACAGAACTTTGCCTGTTTCAATCAAAAAAATTCCCTAATTTTTGTCCCAGTTTAAAAAAAAAATACTGCACGTGTATTTTCCAAAAAAACGTTTAGAATCTGAAAGCAGTCGTTAGACATCTGAAGGAAAGAAAGTATATACTCGTGCAAAATACTTTGTAATCTAAAAATATAATTCTAAATCAAATAGAATTGTAGATTAACATGACAAATGTACACAAGTCTTCAGTAGACCAAGAGTCCTTCCATTAGATGTTCCGATTAATGAAGACTAACTTAATCACACACCAATGTTCTCTCGTCATTTTATAGCATTAGTCAAGGCCCAAAATCTGCACTCTAGACTAAAGTATCAGATTAGAACACGGACCCCTTATGAAATATAATTATGACTTGCAAGTATGAAATTCGGTTGACATCTTGCACATTTTGATTATTTTACAATACTTTGTTGCCCGCAATTGATTAATGCTTCTGCTAAATTTCTACTTTCTGACTAATTTTATTCAGTTAAAATCCATTAAAATACACAAAGTCAATTTGGCACTTGAGTACCCTGTTAATACCAAGTTTTAAAAAAAATAAAAATTTAGAAACGTTAAATATGAAAGAACTGATAAAACTTCAGTTCTCGGGTTCTTCGAGTCCTAGTGCCGGCGATCTCCAAGCGTGGCGTGGGGGTATGCACGTGCAGTGGGGGTATGCATAAATCTATTGTAGATTTAGATCAAATAACGCTATCGCAAAACAAAGCAATGCACGAAAATAATTTAGCAGGAACCAGTCAATACGAGATTTCCACGGATTAGGGGAAAATGAATGATTTTAACCATAATTTAAAATTAACCATAATTTTTTCCCCAATTGCGGGCACATATTAACTCAATTATTAGCTACTACAAGGCCGGAAGTGATGGCCACTTGTGAAAGAGCACCCAGTGGGAAGACCATCATTGCCCCTAACAAAGGACAGCACAATTTACATCCATGCCCTGACCCCGGATTCGAACCAGGAACCTTCGGATCGGCCGACCAACCTACACCGGTTGGTCGGCTGAAACCATCATTTAAAATTAATCATAATAAAGAACATTAAATACAGATATCAATACAGGAAATCATATATTGCAGAGAATAGGATACAAAAATATAGTTCATTAAAAACTAATTTCACTGTTATCAAAAACAGAGGTTTACTTTTAGAAACAGGAAATGTATTACATTTCTAAAGCTGACACTGGGGAAATTACTGGAGTGGGATCAGTTTTTTTTCTTTTGTACAGGGTGATTCTAAATTCCCTGGACAGACTTTAAAGGATGGCTCCCACGAGAAGGCAGTCTAGTCACGTGGTTATGGACGAGTCTGTTCTATAAATAAGGTGATAGGTTTGAACGTAAAATAAAAGCTTTTTCAAATGATGTCTTTAGTGTGGATTCTGGTTCGAAGTTTATCGTTCCCTACCGTGGGCTTGGCAGTGAAAATGTGTAGAAGGAAAATTCACCGATGGTGTATGCCAGCCGCCTCGTAACGACCTTATATCTTCACAGATCGACTATTTTCTCGTCGGAGTTGCACTATGGGGTGCATCAAAACAACCATTTTTTCAAAGAACATTTGTAGGAATGTTGCTAGTAGAAACTAGAGGGCGCCTGTTTGAAAATCGTTTTCTTTTTGAACCTGGTCCTTCGCAACGCGGATTTCGTGTGATAGAAATTCCACACGAATTCTGATATGACTGACATGGATTTTACACATGGGGCTACCAACAAAATTGGGGCTACAAACAACTACCATGGAAAGAGCTGTTCAAATATTGTACTGTGAATGAACGCTCAAAATTTTTGTCGAATCGACAAAAATTTGAGCGTGTGTACCTGCAGCTGTGTCAAAAACGGAACAATTTACGTCAGCATGCTTGATGCGGGTCGGCCGAGTTCAAGCACTCCAGAAATTGAAGCAAATGTTTCATCTTGCTTATTTTGAAGCACCCTACCGCCTTTAAAGATTTGGTCAGGGAATTTCGAATTACTTTGCATGTGTGGTTTTGGAACAATCCCCATGTGTTTCATATTTACTTCTTACATCTCAGAGGGTTGGCCTAACTATATAAATATTCTGGTACTTAGGAGTTAGGCACAAACAAAGTTAGTTTGACATCAATCAAATGCTAGTAATTTTCTAGTTCAACTTCAGACTTTGAAAGGAGAACAATCGAGACAATTTTGTGACAAGTCAACATATATATTTCTTAATACAGTACGAAGTCCCAAATCTGTACGTTTTGCTTACCGGTGTTTTTCTCACTTTTTTACATCTTTCCGACAATTTTTAAAGAACAAGGAGTTAAACTGAACATAATTCATGAAACAACACAACAGACGGTCATATTCAGAGTAAATACCACACAGAAAAATTAGAAGATTTACAAGTAAAATTTGTTGCCTTGTATTAGAAAGGTTTTTTTTCTTTTAAAAAAATTATTCCTATTTATATATCTGCTATTTCACTATTGCAAACGCAAAATTCGCGTAAAGGGGTTTCAATTAAGGTTTTTTCGACAAAAAATGAAAATAATCCAAAATTCGTAAAAGTCCGAAGATGGGAGGATTCCAGATTTTGTACAATACTCCAGGGGTGCAGAAAATGTTTCAGGGCCCAATATTTCCCCAGAACACAATTTGTTTTGTCCGAAATTTCCCCGAAAACGTCCCCGTGTTTTCTTTCCAGTTAGAGGGACTATTAGAGTACAATGTTGATGATTAAGAACTCTCCTTAAGACTATTACTTACAAATTTAAAAAAAAAAAAAATTATATTTATTCTAATAAAAAAATAATTTTACATTGATGGATTGTCAACAAGAAATGGCCGATTTCAGGAAAATATGAAGATGAAACCAATTTAAAAATTTGCTTCTCTGCAAAGAAAAAAAAAAAAAAAAGGGGGGGGGACGTAAATATAGTTGCTAGCCAAAATATTTGTTTGTCATTGATGACAATTGAATTTGCAGAGGTTTTTTAAAATTGGGGAAAAATTTCCCCACAAATGCCTGAATTCCCCCGAACCTTGTTCGGACATATTCTGCACTCCTGTTGTGCTCCAAATATGAAATGAGCAGAATGTGTTGAATGTTAACACAATCAGTTAAAAATTGTGTATTTTTCACAGATCACGTATTCAGTCTTTTTGTATTAAAATACCAAAAAAAACATAATTCTGATTAAAATGCAAATTGTTGAGGTTGTATCTGACAAATGATTAATATATTCACGAAAAAATTACTTTTCAACAGCTTAATTAAACATTGAAATGAAAACATAATATTCTTTAGAAGCATATTGTTTAAACATCTTAGATTTAGAAAATAACTTTGGGTTTATTACTAAAAGTGCTATACGAGAAATTAAAATATTCAGTTTTGTCCGCATTTCAATCATGCTCCCTATGGCAACATGATAAATGTATCAATTGATCTGTCAGGGAATAACAAAACAAAACTAGTTCTTCTGTATTTAACTTAACATTATTTATCCAAGCACGCTTTCAAATCATTGATTGCATGAAGGGGTAAGCTGGAAACCTTTCAAGTGGTATACATAAGTGGCTACGACTGGTTAGGTTTCTGTTGTAGTAAGCGGTGATTGATGAACCCAGCAATAAATATAGAACTATTGGGACCATGAAATTATGTAGTTTAGATAAGGGTAAGAAATATGATTTATGAATTTTATACCTATGACATTCAAATATAACACCAACTGCCAGGTTTAGCATTTCTCAAAATTATTTGCATCATGGGTATGCTGTCAGCATTTGCATTTTAAGTTAGCTGTGTTTTTGAAATTAAAGAAATTTTCAATACGTTTTCATGTGAGTTATGTATTACACATTAGCTATCAATAACAAACACCACCCTTAAACTTCCTTGTATCTTATCGTTTAACTTAAGAAAGACAATCAGGTTTAAATGCAAAATATTAACATTGTTCTATGTCTAAGGTATGTCTAGAAAAAATATATATGCATTTTTCAATTACACTGTACAGTATAAAATAAATATTAAGTACAATTTCGAAATTATCAAAAACTTATTTTATAATTAATTCCAGGATACATTTTTAGGATTGACAAAGTTCTTTGTATTGAAAAAGAAAATTATGTCCAATTTATTTTGTTCCAACATTCATTAAAATTAGACGAATCTTTGCAAAGTCTAATATAATCAACATGTGCTGTGTATGTTCTTAAAAAGTAACTCACTCAGCAAAAATCCTAATAAACAAATTTATCTTTATAGAAAGTGTAGTCTTGTGAAGAAATCAATATTACTTGTCTTAGAAAAATGTTACAAATTCAGTCAAACCCACTCATCAGGAACTGATAAAAGACAGTTTCAATGAAAAGCAAGCAAAAATAAGTTTAAATCATTACACTTCTGCAGTTTCACTAAAAATGGATTTGTCTTTAAATGAAATCTATTCCAAAATTGTCTTTATTCCATAAAAATAAGTTTTAAAGAACAGTGAATTACAAGATTCGCTCACGATTTCTTCAAAGTGAGAAATGGATTTTGTTATAGTTTATCACAATAATTAGTGAAATATTCATTGCAATTGCTGTGTAATTTGTAACAATATATAAATTAAAATGTGGTTAAATGTCACAAATTGATACAAGAACTATACGAGATGCGAGCCTTGTGCATTTTAAGATGGCATGGGTTTCAAATTTACAAAAACACATATTAAAAGGTTTTTCAAATTTTGCATCCATCTAAAAAACTAAATTTCTGAAAACAGTTTTACAAAGTTAGATATTAGGAATCTGATCAAGCTATATTGTGTAGTACTTTGCAAAAATTACCATTAAGCACATTCATATGAAGTCTGGGGATATTAAAACTAATCTGTACATTATGACCTTGTTTGGCATAAGTACTGTAGAAATAAGTAATAATTAACGCAATTAATACTCTTGGCAGTACATCATAAAGAATAGAAACACATGTTTCATTCTTCAAATCTTTATATTCTGATGTTTGTATGATGCTATGAATATATAGTTTAATTGCTTCACGATAGCAGAACCTAATTTCACACAAAAATTAACAAGATAAAGTAACATACTTTTAAAAGCTTAAATTTAAGAACACTATATTAAAATCTTTGGTTCATAATAAATGCACATACTGATAGCAAAATAAATTGAAATAGTTTGAAAAAATAATTTATCCATACAAAAAAAAGAGACTAGGTCTGATATAAATAGTGCTTTACAACAGACTAAATGATAACATTAAATGCACATTTAAAATTTCAACTGAATAATTTAAACATCCTGCATTACATTAATGAATGGTTAAAGCTTGGGCACCATATGTATCCTAAATTTAAATGATGCTGGCCCATAAAACCTTAAATAAACAACTAAAAAAAGATAGAACATGGCAAGTAAATATGATGTAACAGAAATTTCACATGACTGGCTTGAATCTATGAGCAAATCATGTTTATTTTCACAACTTAACTACATACGTATGTCAGATTTGCTTTTTCTGCATCTCAACCGATAGATAAATACAAATAGTAAATCAAACGAAGGTGTCAAATTTCTACGATACCAAAAATGAATCTCGTCGAATTCTTGCCGGCAATCAAAAAACAAGATCACACATTTGAAAATATTTCAAGTAGAATGAAACATGAATCCGATTGTTGTCGAAAATATCTATAATTGTACGTACCTGTTAACTAGTAACCAAAAATAAACACAAATATTTGTCATAGCGATGACATGGGGGTCACCAGCTAAATCACTATGTGTACAGTTTTAAATCCAACCAATGAAATCGCATACTTCACAGCAGCATTCGAAGTTTGTAATTATTCAAACTGCTGTTCGATTAAAAACTATTTCTAAGCCTACCACATTTGATTGCATCAAATATAGATACCGGAATTTCACAAAGCTAGACTTCAATCATTTATCAGCTATCTACTGGGAAGTGTGGCAGGAGCAGCACCAGCGAGCAGCTGAGAGTGGAAGCGCGCCAACTCCTAGGGTTACATTTCCCATTGATTTCAAGAACAGCTGGAACTGTTTCAGAAACTCATCGCCAAATTTCCCTCGTGGTAGTGTTATCGCTTTTTTGATTCAGATCAGTTCTCCGAAATTCGAATCAAATGTGCGCATCAATTACGTTTGCGATTGCAGGAAATCTACCCGCACTTGTTAATTTTTGCACTCTATTTTTTTTAAGCGGTGATATTCACCTATTTTGCAGATTGCATTTTTGCAAAATATTTTTGGCGTATCATTGACAAAATTATATTTTTAAGAGTTAAACTGAAAACAAAAAAAAAATTATTGTAACTTACAACAAATTTTCTTAAGGCATATATTTGTTTCAGATTTTACCAATAAATCTACATTTGGTAATTAGTAATTCTACAAATGAATGGAAGATGGAGAGTATTTGACATTTTTAAAATTAACATCACACTGCAGCAGCATAACGGGCAATTGGGAAGATGGAGAGTTTTGAGTATTTTGTAATTAACGTCGCAATGGGCTATTGGCGACGGTCCGGGATTAACCCCCGAAGGGAAAGTTTGAGGACAACACCGTGTAATTTAGAACAAGGACTTTTCGGAAAATTTATTTCTTATTTATTTTAAAATTTATTCGAAATTTTTTATTTCAATCAGTATAAAATCCATTAAAAATCAATGTATCAGAAAAATATTTTATCTGTGTCTAAAAGGACACTTAATTACTTAATTTAAACCTCTCGCTTTGGGCACTTTTTTTATTTGTAATTTTTTCTAAACATCTGAAAAATAAATCTGAACGTTTTCGTAGTAAATAATCATAAAAGTTAAGTAGTCAAAAAAGAAAAACAAACCAAAAAAGAGAAAATAGAAATTGCAATCTCTTTAAAATAAAATATTTTAGTTGTATATTTTATTTTTAGGAAAAAAAAAATTCAATATCAGTTTTAATTACAGAACAAAGTCCCAAATCCAGAAACCTCCGGACCCGGCAATTCCGGATTTTGGACTTTTTCGTATTTCGGATTATTTGCATTTTTTGTCAAAAAACCTTAATTTAACCCCTTTACCGTCCCGCGCGAATTTTGCGTTTGCAATAGTAAACTTTAGATATATGAACAGAAGCCGACCAACAGGTATAGTGGTTAAGGTGTTAGCCTCTGGATTGGAATGTTCCTGGTTCTAATCCAGGTCCAGGCATGGGTGTTTGTAAGCGTATAGTGTATAGGCGGCAGGTACACTTAAATCTGTAGTGGTCGAAAGTCCTCACGTTGGGATGGTGAGGAAGTTGCTAACTCGTCATCTGACCGTGGTAAAAAATTACGGTGTGTTGTCCTCTGATCTTTCCTTTAAGAGATTGATCCCGGACTGTTTTCAATAGCCCGTTGTGTTTCTCTAGTACGACGTTAACTAAAATTACCAAATTCGTATAAACAGAAATAATTAAAAAAAAAGGGGAAAAAAACACCTTTTTTATTACAATGCAACAAATTTACTTGCAAATCTTCTTATTTCTCTGTGGTATTTACACTGAACATGTCCGTTATTTTGCGTTGCGTCATCAATTAGGTCCAGGTTTAACTCCCTGTTCTTTAAAAATTGTCGGAAAGATGGAAAAAAGTGAGAAAAACATAATAACGCCGGTTATCAAAACAACCGTAATTTTGGACAACTCAGATTTCGGACGTCCGGATTTGGGACTTTGTACTGTAGCTTTTTCATTATTAAGTTGCAGTTTTAAAATATATTTTAGCTGTCTTATAAAAAGTAGTTATCGAGGACGTATAAGAGACCTTGGTTCAAAATTACGTGGTTTTGGAACTTCCTCTTTAGGGATTGATCCCGGATCGTTACCAACAGCCAGTTGGGTTGCATCAGTGTGTCGTTAATTAAAAATTCCAATATTAAATGTAAACAAGCTAACCTAGACGGTCTACATATATTTTACCCTTGTTTTTCAAATGTTCCCGCATGATACGTATCGGGCCTAAACTATAGTTTAGCGCCATTTCGGCAACGTTCGGTGTGTAAACTAATTGGTGTTTGCCAATGAACTATCATTTTCCAATCCGGAATTCATTATTTGAAAAATTTATTAGCGAATTGCTGGTAATCGGATGCGAAAAACAAGCCACTGGACGTCACGTTTAGAATGCGTACAGGAAACACGTATATCGCAGCAGAAACATTACCGTCGCCTATATTTAGTTTGACAGCAAATGCCTCTCTAAATAAGGATATATTAAATATATGTAAACAGAAAATTCCTCTCATAATTTAATCTTGCTTTAGTAATCCAAAAGAATCATTTAAGGAATCATCGTATATGACATTCACTTAAGTTTTTCTTACAATTTGTGACCTAGAAAATGTGGACCTTAAAAAACATATTTTCCTTTTTGACATGGTAAAAATAAATAAATATAGACTATTTATGAATTTTTCGGAACCCAATCAAAAGTGGAAAATAGGTAGGAAAGTTTTAAGTTAAATTACTAATTCGACAGCATGATGATTTCAAAGATTCAAAGAAAGGCAGTAGACATAACATCATTTTAATAATTTAAATGGAGTTACTATTAAATTACAGTGGCAGGATATTTTGGTGGTAATTATAGTGAATGGAAGAAATATTTTTGACCATGTAATTTATTATATCTAAATTTAACTCAGATATTAACAACTATAAAATACAGAGTGCTGAAAAGTGAGATTTAATTATTTCTTGGGAGTATTAATGAAAGGAATTTTAATTGCAGTTTTTCTGTTTCAAAACAAAATAATTAATTTCAGTAACGTTTTTGCTCTTCTGTAATGTAGTCGGTCTCGTCTTCACAAACTTAACTCTAAATTCGACGGCCTTTCACAATTTAATAGTTCGATTTCCGTTTCACAATTACTTCACATAGTTAAAAAATGTCACAAACCATTCAAGACTTAGTTTTTAACTATCAAGTAACAATCAGGCTTTCACTGCTGCAGTTGTTAGCTGAACGAACAAGAAAAACATATATTGTGTGTTGGGATTTGGAATGGTATTATAACAGGAACGAATTCAAAGTGGGGTCGGGCACCCCCCGAAATGTTCTTGATGCTACAAAAATAAATGAAGGACTCCGAGCAAAGTAGTGATAAGTCACAGAAAAATGTTCCATAGTGAAAAAGATATTCAAGTCGATCGAAATAATTTTTGATTGTTTGAGAGTGCGTAATACTTGGAAGTTTAAGATAATATAATATGGAATAGATTAGACGAAGTTTGAAAACTGTTTCCGAACGGCCTGTGCAGCTTTTAGATATACCCTTACCCTACAATAATGGACCGGACAGCAAGATGTGGTGGTATAAGGGAAATAATACATGCTTTAATAGGGGTATGGTCCCCCAAGTGCTGCAATCACACTAGCAACCCTTCTGGGCATACCTTCAACAAAGTTTTGTTACAAAGCTATGGCTATTTGTGCCTTTTCCTGCTGCAAGAATGTCGCCGGCTCAGCTGTAGATTTCGGACGGAGTTCCCTGGTCCGTAAGGGTCGCTCTAACTCGTCCCACAAATGTTCTATGGGGCTTATGTCGGGACTCTGAGCAGGCCAGGGAAGACGTTTTAATCCATATCTTGATGTCACTGCTTGACAGATGCTGCAACATGACATGGAGCGTTGTCGTCCTGGAAGTAACATTCGTTCTTTCCATAAGATTGCCAGAGCTAGGAAGAACCTGATTGTCCAAAATGTTCATGTAGGCGTCAGCGTTCAATTGACCAGGAACAACATGCAAAGGTCCCCTGAATACCACGAAAAATACCCCCAAACAAGTAGTCGGATTTTATGCAAATCCTTTGGCGTCCGGTCCATTATTGTGGGGTATAGTCTGCCGTACGGAGGATCAGAAAAGGCCGAAGCGATCCACTAAACATATGAGACATTTAACAAATACACAAAAAAAATATTACATAAAGAACATGAGGCAAATGATAGGCAAAAAATGGACCCACATATCTGCACAATGACAGCAGAAAAAGATTACATAATGTGTAAAATCTACAGAGTAAAATAAAATAAAATGCAAACTATACAATTTTTTTGGAGAAATTATATAATGAAGAAAGGTACACATACAGTAAATGCATTGTACTTTTGGCATTTTTTAAAACTTGAAAATTGCTAGCATGAAGCAATTGAAGGGACAGTTGGGTTTGTTGCCCGAAGCTCTTCAGTTGTTGAAGCATCTTAGTTGATATAAATCGAAGTTTTATCCAGTTCATACGTAGACAAATCATACACAGGGGTCTGAATAGTCAAATATTTCTAAACAAAACACTCAAAGATTCCATCTACATGGTTGAGGAGACTAAATGAGAAAGGATTGGTCAAGGCGATAAAAATATACTATATTTGCCTGAACATAAGTGACCAAGGATGTATTCCGAGAAAGAGCACAGTCCGTGTTCTCTCCGAAATATTTTAAATTATCCCCCTAAACTACTGTCAAGTATAATAGCAATAGTTTATATTTATTAGTGGCAAGGTGTCGTTGCTCGTATTTACACGAGGGAATTTCTTACATTAAAATGAAATAAAACTATAAAGACACTTCGTTAATACTTTTACTGGTGTTTATTCTTGTTTTCAATAAATGGTAAAAAGCACATCTCAGTCATGCTATCCCAATTGGATTTTGAACGTCTGTTTCAGTCTCATCCCATTATCTTGTTCCAAAACGATGAAGCTTAGGTTCTCTTCTATTTGCATTTCTGCGCTGAATTCTTTCTATCTTCCAGATATCTCATTGCTTTGTCTAATCAAACAGCTAAAAAATTTTATTATAGTGGCGAACTCTTCCGTGTAGTTTTAGCAATATTATGCAGCTTCACAGCTCAAATCAAGCATATTTAAATCAAGTGGCGAATGAATTCCAAAACGGTCGGTTTTAAATCGTTTATATCCGTTATTGCCATTCAACAGCAAACAAATAACCTCGATTTCTGTGCCACATACGAAAGTTAAAAATATACGAGACGTTCAGAACTAGAGTGGATCAAGTCCACTTTCTGGTCAAATTCTGATATGATCACTAGAGCTCGGATCGATATGAAAAAATGTGACCTGAAATATGCATTACAAAATCCAAAAATATGCACTAAAACCCCAAAATATGCGAAATTGCAACAATTTTTTTTTTATTCTTACAAAAAGGGTAGTGAGAAGAATAAAGTGAAAATGAGCCACACTTTCATTCAATTAATACACAATTTTATTTATTAATCGCTTCACCCACTGTCCTGGCGATCGTGGAGTGATTTGTTTTCCCAACTCTTTACATAAATTAGGTATCGCCAGCAGGGGTCAATCGTTTCGTCCACATCCAGATGGCGGAATCACCTATCTCATTTTTTATTATTTGCATCACCTTCTCGTACACTGGCGTATTGTAATTCTTTCTGAGAGTCTTTTCAAGAGGAATTTCTTTACGTGTGAACTTCTTCAAGAAGGCTCTAAACTGTTCATTCTTCAACTTATAAAGAGCAATATTGGATTTCAACATTGCCTTGATCTTGGTACATCTCGTTCTTCTCCGAAGATTGGGACACTGCCTTAAACTTTTGACGCGATGAAAGGCTTTTGAATATTCTTATTTTTTCTGTGCCTTTTCCTACTTTTTGTTTGTGAGTCGGAGTTGATTTGAATTTGATTGCTTCTGAAAACCTTCCTTCCAAATGGAGAAAAATTGTCCAAATATGCACAAAACATGCAAAAAGGTCCCAAATATGCCAAAACATGCAAAATAAATTCGTGTTTTTTGGTTGCACACACAAAACACTCAATACGGATTTCTATCAACATTACGGACTAAACAAAAGATATGCAAAATCCTAGCTCTAATGATCACACGCTCGCACTCCTTCAAGTTGAATCTTTTTAGTGCATCTGTGACTCGTCTTTAGTTGCTTTAGTTTCCAAGAAATGGCAGAAGCAAAGCCAGAGGAATAGCAAAAGTACACAAGATGAAACTTTAACTCGATGTTTCTCAAAATATTGTAAAATGGACTTGCTCCACTCTAGTTCTGAATGCCTCGTATATAGATGTTAAAATCCAATCAAAAAAGTATTACGATCTTCGATTGTAATAGCAAAATAGGGGAAGATTGAGCTCCCTCCGAAATTATTTTCTGAACAAGTGCCTGTCGAATGTTTTCATCTGACTCATAAATGCAACCCAACCTATAATTTAAAGTTCCCTCTTATCCTTGTCATAGTAATCTAAGCACTCAATGGAGGGTCGGAAAATTTATGAGATGCACCATGCAGAGCAGCACCAGTTTGTACTACTTCTAGAATAACAAAAGCCATGAGTGTCGTGGCTTGGATTTAAAAAGAGGTATATTCAGAAATCGTTGCACTTGAAAAATGTATTTTTCTGTTTCTAATCTCTCCCCCCTCCCCCCCCCCCCAAAAAAAAATTTCTACTAATAATCTTTAAAATAGATCCAAATTTCCATGCAAAAACAATATATCATTTGAATTTATTTGTAGAGCTTTTGAATTTTATAACTCTGTTATACGTGTATGTTTTTGGCAGCTGTTTTGGAATTTCATGGTGCGATTATAGGTTTTACAACCGAGCAAACTGACATCTCTTCGATCAGTCGTTCATATGAACCTTCCTCAAATTGTTGTCACGGAAGAGAAAAGAATACATTTATGTTTATATGGAACAAGAGTTCAATTTTAATAGTAGTCGATTTTCTCTAATTTTCGCCTTGAAGCAAAAATTTGACTGCTTGTACAATACTTGAAATGCAAAACAGAAACACTACTGGATAATAATAAGGGGGTTACATGCGTTCTGTGTAGATTAGACAGTACGGTATCAGTCTAGCAAATCGTCTGGTCATATGCTTGTTTAGCTTTTGTGAGTCGCGTGAGTGTTTAGCTTAATTAAACCCCTTGAAGAATTGAAGATCACATTAAACAAGAAAAGAGTAAAATATAAGCGAAATTTAAAATATCAGATATGACCAGAATGTAAAAGCAATAAGAATATTCGAAATATAAAATGCTTTGGTCGTAACAGAGAGGCGAAGGAAGTAAGCAAAGATCTTGTACTGTTATATGCAGTCTGTTAAATATTTACAAAATATAATGTCGCTGTTTTTATGACAAGAAGGGTGCACAATTACACACAAAAGGTGCACAAGGGGAAAATTTCACATTAGTACAAGTAAATCATCTCTGACATTTTAGGCTTTTGATACTTCAAGGGGCTAGTTGGCGACTATTAGTGAGGGTCCACCCAGTGAATAAACCACCGTTGTTGTTAACAAGGACAATTACCAACACCCACGGGTTAAACACTGGGTTTCGAATCTGGGGCAAAAATAGAATCCGATGGCAGACAAATGCAATTGCTACTTTTACAGATGGGTACTACTAATTATAGATTGGTAATTTGGTATATTTATTTTTATACCATAAGGGACCCGTCATCTAAACTGGTATTGGGACCGGGAGTGCCCCATCTATAATAACAACTTAAGGTGTACTACTAATACAACTAATACCAATACTAATACTACTAATACCAATACCATTACTAATACTACTAATACAACTAATACCAATACCAATACTACTAATACAACTAATACCAATACTAATACTACTAATACCAATACTAATACTACTCTAATACCAATACTCTAATACTACTAATACCAATACTCTAATACTACTAATACCAATACTCTAATACTACTAATAAGAGCCGCGGTAGCTCAGTCAGTAGAGCGTCGGGCTCGCATCGGAAGGATTGTGGGTTCTGTCCTCAGCGGAGCTTGCAATTCTGATGGTTACGAGATCGGCGCTTGGACCAGGCTAAAGACCGTCGTATTCGCTAATGGTGTCTGGGGCACGGTTAAATAGGTCGTGGTCACAAAGTCCCCCATGTTCTCATACCAGATCAATACCTCTGGGGTTCCTGATCAGGGGGTTATCGGCCTCTGATTGGGATCTAAATTACGATATGTGTGAGTGAATGGATGTGTGAAAGGGACCTTCCTGTAAAACGGATGTGTCATGTATGAAGAAGTCCAACCCTCCGGGGCAATGTTACTCCCAATTGGGCCCTATATGGCCCGCACCACAACAACAATACAACTAATATAATAGAAATCACTAAAATAGACCAGAATATCAATATTGTTTTTATTAATTCAAAATATTTTCCAATTTCTTAGCTTTTAGACGATGCCAAGATCTTGCAAATATTCGAAATAGGTTTTTAGTTACACTAGTTTTCGTTAGATACTGTCAACATTAACAAACTTGTTTCCAAAACTTTAAACTCGATTTCTGAATAACTGAATTTTTGTACCAGGATGCGTTGTTCAAAAGCATGATAACTCCACAGTGAATTCACCTATTATTATTATTATTATTGCATCATTATTATCTATATAATAAAATGAATGTTTTGAACTTCAATCACAGAGTATTTAGTCGATAAATAGATTTTTAATTGATTTTTTAAATGATTGAAATTCCTGAAAATATGTTGATTTTTTACGCTTCCTTGATTAAAAAGTAACAAAAAAAAAACTATTTTTTTCTAGCAACTCGATGGAGGTTCAAAATACGAAGAATAATTTTAGGAATAATTTCCAATGTGAATCGTCTTTCTGAACAAATTAGAATTTGATGTAACACGTTGCAAAAAGCATGCTAATTTTTTATAATTATATCTTAATTAGATAATTAATTTTTTGCAGAATTTGATTTTTTCTCCCTGATATTATTTAAAAAATATACCAATTATCCGTGGTAAAAAAACTGGATCTTTAAAGTCAAAATTAAAAAAAAAAATCTTCTAGTGTATAAGTACACCTTAAACAAAGATGGGTACAGCTACACTCTACGTTTATGAGTGATGGCAACGGCTTGGCGATTTTTTTTTTGGCGCGCTTCTAGTAGCGAGTTACGATAAATTAAGGCAACCCATCTTTCGTTACGTTTGTTGTGGTTTTCATGGCAAACTCGGCAAACGGAAACTTTCCATTTTCATTTTGAATATTCTGGAAAGTTCTTCCAAAATCCGTTAAAGTCGTTTGATTTAAATAATTCGTTTGAAATTTTTTCTTTCCTCTATTTGGTTATTTTGTTTTTGAAAATTTCCTTTGATTGCATTGGTCCTTTTAAATCGTTTTCGGTGATACCATTGATCCATTTATTTGTATTTTGACAGTTGTGGAATTTTTATTTTATTATAATAGTTTTCTTGAAAGGATTAAGAGTTTTTTTTTTTTTACCAATTTTGTATTCATTATTTTTTTACGAAAGAATTCTGACGTTATCAGGTTGTATTATTTCTTGCTTTTGTTTTCTTTTGTAAATTTTTTTCTTTTTCAACATGCCCACTGTATTTAGTGTAATTGATAAGTTTCACGGTATTCTTACCCAATATTTGTAGCTTAGTTTCTCTGCTGGTTCACAAATATGTTTTGATATGTGCTTAAACTTACTACTTTTTGTGAAAGTTTTTAAAAAATATACTTTTTAAAACGTTCTGAAATGTTATTAAAAAGTGTGTTGTAAAAAGAAAAAAATTTGCGACAGAAAAAGAGTTAAGAAATAATTCTTTCTTGGCGACTTTAGAAATGCGCCAAAAAAATCGCCAAGGCCGTTGTTATCGCTCATAAACGTAGAGTGTAGCTGTTCCCAAAGATGAAATTACTGAAATTTTACTTCCAGGGGTAATTTGTTTTATATCTGTGTTCAGGAAGTGGTTAAAATGCATATAAATATACTGTCAATTAAAAAAAAAAATTCACACAAATATTTAAGTGTAACATAACAAGGAATAATGCGAGGAACATCCATATGTATTCACCAATATGGGCAGTATACGGCGAAATTTCTTTTCTTTTTACACTCAGTTGCTTGATGTGTCAATGAAAGTTTTTGTCGGTCACGGCTTTTGGTAAAAAAGGAATACATAATCAGGGTAAATGACTACTCTTTTTCATGCCAACGCCACTGAGGAACAAGTAGGATAAAGAACTCGAATATAATTTCACGCTCACTGAATGATACACTGAAGAGATGACATTGTGAAACACTCTAAGAAGGTAGACAGAAGACGGAGCTGCTTTTTACTCTTTCGGAACCCAACAACAAACAATACATCAAAACTGCCTGATGTGACGATCACAAACCGTGAAAAAAATCATGGCAGGTGATTAAAGAAAGTATCGCTCGTTCGTGAATTCAACACTTTCAACAGGACTTTTACGCAAGAGGTGCTCGTAAAATGCCGACTTCCATTTGCTTCTCAAGTAACTTTGGAGATATTGTTAAAACTGCCCCAAATTCATACGTTTAAAGTTTTTGCGAATTCTTTCTTTTTCATGCGAAAAGCTTGTATGAAGGTATAAAGGTTGTATGAAATAAGCAATCATGGCTAAAAAAAATCAAATTTATGCTCCGTTTAATTATAGCGTACAACAGGGCTCGAAATACCCGGGTGCACAGGTGCACTGTACACATGAAAATAAAATTGTGCACCTAATTTTTTCCCGCTAGGTGCACGCAGTGGGAACGTGTTTTATGTTATTTTGATGTTTGAACAAACTATTAGTATCGACCTCTCTCTCTCTAAAGAAACGTAATTAAAATTCCTAACTACACACAATGCGAAAATAAAATCACTGGGTCGTAACGGGTTTATACAGGAGGAAGGTTTACTTGTGTCACTACCACCAAAACTTTCCGATGATCGAAACATTTTCCAGATAGCTATGTTGAATTCACTGTCGCGACAGCCGGTATGCAGGAGAAGGGAGAATTTCAATTTTAAATATTTTTATTTACTATCTACTTCGAACCTATATAAACATACCTAAATAAAATAAACTAGTTTACATTACTTTAATACTCTTGTATTACATTTTTTTTAAATGTGTACCTATAAAATATAATCAGTGCACTTAATTAAAAAACTTAGGTGCATTTGGTGCACCTGTATTAAAAAATCTATTTCGAGGTCTGGCGTACAATAATATAGTGAATTATTAGTATATTAATACCGTAACCTCTCTTTAGATAGCGAATTGATGTATCATACATTCGTCTATATCATTTTTATACTTATCCCTCGGTGAATTTTGGTTGATAGGTAGTTCAATTTTGATCGAACTAGCAACACAACGAGCTCTTGGCTAAGGTCAGGGAAACGAAGGGAAAGATATGACGGCACCACTTCGTAATTTTGAACCACGGTTAGATGACGAGGTTAAAATCTGAGCTGGTTACCCACTCTCCTTTTTTTTGTTCCACAAGAAGAGCGATATTTCAAGCGGTTATATAGTAATTTAGAAATTTAACTTGTAAAACCTAAAAATCTTAAAAATTATTTTGTTTAAGACTAGCTCCTTCTTGAAACACATTGACCTTGTCTGCTTGCTAAAATGCAATGTCAGGAACATTTGCTCCCATACGTTCTATATGCAGAGCCTTGAAAGCCCATTTGGAAGAGTCGCGGTTTAGAAACAAGAGGGCTGCAAGTTCGAAACTCAATGTAACCACAATGTAAAAGACCGTCATGCACGTTGGGGCTGTGCTCGTTAAATCTGTTTTTGCCTCAAATGTCCTCGCGTTGGCTTGCTATGGAAGGTTTGGGGTGCCGTCGCCAATAGCCCGAGTGTTGCACGAGTGTAATGTTAATTCATCTACATTCGATTTGTTAGGTTATTTCGAAGTAAGAAACTATCTGTTCACTAATTCTAAAAAGTTTTAAAACCAATCTCCTAGATTTCAGTTCCCTAAATTGTTTAAATTTTAAGTTCGAATCAAAATCTAAGACGATGATCTATTGATCAAGATCTGTTTTCAATTTCTAGTCTTTAAATTGCGGTCAGCGATGAAAGTTTGTTTAAAAATAAATTTCAAATTATTCCTGTGCATAATTAAAAATGAAGCAGTGCGCTCTGTCGCTTAATGAAATTTAATATCCTTCTAAGAAGCTATTTTCCTAATATTTCGCCGTCATCTGACCGTGGTTCAAAATTACGAAACGTTGTCCTCGGATCTTTCCCTTAAGGGACTGATCCCGGACCGTCGTCAATAGCCCGTTGTGTTGCTCTAGTACGACGTTAACTAAAAATTACCATTACCATTACCTAATATTTCGTACAACATACACTCGCATATATAATTCTTCTTTTATATCAGACTACCTTTATCTCTATTAATTGTATCCGACACCTTTTATAAGAAATGTATAAGAAGCCATGGCGAGAACATTTTGATATTTTTGATGTATCATTTTCAATAATTTGTCGTGTACCTTCGAATAATGTAAAGGCAATTCCAGAAATTCTTGTTACAGCCTCAAAATATTAGAATAATCTATAAAATCATCTTTGAATTCAATGGATTTTTAAGTATTGCCGAAACAAAAGCTCAATGCTTTTATCTACCGAGTTTGTGAACACTTTTAAGTAAAAGTTACGAGAATATATAATAAATTTTGAAAGGAGAGAGAGAGAGACAACAGAAAGACATTTTAAGAAAAACCAAAATATTACAATAAAATTTTACCTGTTTCAAAAATCAGAGTGGAATATTCCATTATCTTATACAAAGATTTGTATAAAAATAAGAAACCAATGATTCTTTAATATTTAGTAGCCCCACCTTTAGCTTTAATAACAGCTCGCGATCAATTTAGCATGTTAATTACAAGTGGCTCAAGTCTCTTTGGCAAGCTTTTTTTGGGGTGGGTGGAGTGGGGGAGAGTTGGCGAAAAAACATCCTAATTCAAAGTTTATTTCTTCAATTATTCCAATATTTCAACATCGAGTTGCACTTCATGTGAGATTTCATCCTTTTACTTTTAGTTTTCATTAAGATTACCTTGGATTAGGCACATTTCCCTTTCATCGCCTGTAGGCTCAGAAAACACCACCTCTATTCCATATCTGATCACAGCAGATCCCATCATTTGAACTCTTGGCTTTAACACAAATTTAGATCATGGTTTCTTCATGAAATGAAAATATGAATCCGCCAAATACTTAATGCTTTACTTACACCAATGTCTTTTCCTTCACCGGAAAGGATAGCACGTTCCTTCAAGCATTAATGACGAGAACGTGGCAATCGCATCGCTACACAGGGGCACCATGGGAGGTACTGCCACATCGCACCCACCGAAAACCGTGAGGGGGACATGCCTTCTTGCCGGCCGAGGAAGCTGGCTCACATTTATACGTCGTCTTGACGAAACCAGAAAACTTTAAACAGCCAACCCGACTTCGGCACATACGAGATTAGAACTCGTAATCGAGCGCTTCAGTCTACCAGTTTCTTAAGAGAGACGCATTTAGCTGCTCGACTACTGGTGAGGCTAGTTTACACCAATGCAATCCATTTTTCTTTTCTTCGGTGAACTTTACATCTTTGTTATAGGCATCGATCTTATAGGTGAAATAAACAGAGCCCGTGCGTGTAGACTTCGAAACTATCGCATACTAGGTGCAAGATTGCAACAAGTAAAAATATTTTTTTCAGTACACTTAAATGATGCATGCTAACATTCTTTTATGAAAATGAATTGATGACTTTTCAATCAACTTATTTTTAATTCAACCTGAGCAAAGCCGGGTAATTATGCTAGTTAAATATAAATGCATCGAAAGCTTTTGTGATTTTACTTAAATAAAAGTAATTATTGTATAGTTAGGCCCGGTGCACACATCCGGTTTTTCAACGTACGGCGCCGCTGAGGCACCGAAGCCCAACTATGCACACATAACCTTGAAATGACGCAAGTACTCATTTCACGCCATTTGCGATAAATATTCTATCGAAGGAAACGTGTTTATTTTGCTTACTTGGTGTAAAAAAAAAGTATATTTTGAAACAATATAGACGTTACTGGATACAACCATTTATTAATTATTATTTTTATATTCCATTTATTTATGAAAAAAAAAGGTACTTCAGACCGGAGAAGCTTGTGCGGCGAGCTGCGGCGCCGTGGGGAACTGCGGTACAAATTGCACGCAAGTTGGACGTGCGTCGCCGCGGCGGCGCTGGAGGCATGTGTGCACTGCTCCATTGGATCTAATGTATCTCAGACCGCACTTGCGTTGAGGTAGCGGCGCCGCACGTTGAAAAACCTGATGTGTGCACCGGGCCTAACACGGTATCAAAATTGCGGCATCCCTCATAAAACACACGCCTAGGTTCTCCATATTACACGGTTTACAATAACAATGATAATCTATATAAATAAGAATCGAGTGTTTGTTTGTACATTGAATATTTTCGACCCATTTAAAGTTTTCTTGGACCCTTCTGATGCCAAATCCGTCTCTTGTGCGTCTGTCTGGTTTGTCTGTCAATCTGGTCTGGTCTGTTCGTCCGTCTTGTCTGTTCTGTCTTGTCTTGTCTGTTCTGTCTTGTCTGTTCTGTCTTGTCTGTGTTCTGTCTATTCTGTCTGTCTTGTCTATTCTGTCTGTCTTGTCTATTCTGTCTGTCTTGTCTATTCTGTCTGTCTTATGTCTGGTTTGTCTGTTCATCTGTCTGTCTGTATGTGTGTACCCTATACACGTCCACACGGTTTAATATATTTTCATGAAAAGTGTGGTTTCCATATAACAGTCGTTTGGTTTCCATATAACACGGTATGCATCATCAAATATATATGACCTCTGAGTTTTTGAATCAAGTTCTGAATATAAAAATTTGTGGTATTTGTAAGTATCGTATAGCACGGATTCTCTATAGTACGGCACCAATTCACCGTGCAATACGAGGGTTACCTGTATAAGCAATTTAAAAAAGTAAAGCGAAGATGCTATGTGTGGGTCCACTAGTATTTACAGATACTACGTCATTGATTGCCTCTCCGGTCATTCCGCACTCTGAACGGACCCATCCACTCAAAAGCGAACGTTTCCATTGCCGTGGGCAAAGCTCTGTTCCGCTTCATCCCGATTTCCACCACGGTAGGTATTTTCATAATTTTCTCATAGCGATTCGTGCGCGTCCATTCCTTCCCCGCTGGAATGTAATAAAATCATCCGAAAG